>OY720419.1:101964882-103422401 GCA_963082815.1 Melanotus villosus | reverse complement strand
AATGACATCTTAACGGCATAGGAAAATGGCGTCCCTCCACGTGTTTCAAAATTAACAAAAGGTTAATTTCCATCCAGGAAAAATACACAAAGCACTTCCAGACGGAAAATAAATCCATTTACAACCATATAAACTCAAGTTAGGTGCAATTAGGTGCTGAAAATTCCAATTCAATAAGAAAATGGAGATTAAGGAAAATTTAAGAAAAAAATAACCCACCACTAACAGTGCGAAGCAAATGATTAAACTGTTAATAAAACATAACAGCAAGCACTTCCGAACATCGGAATAAATAATAAATTACTTTCATTAAAATTATGAAACGTAAAGTAATAAATTTCAGCCAAAATTCAAAGATCTGTTCCAAAGGAATGTCAATCGCCAAAAGAGAAAGAACTCGACTCAATTCACCACACCTGGGAGGAAAAGAATCTACTGCGCAGGTACTAAATATTAAAACCAGTGAGTCTCTAACCCAATTACACTTATGCAAAACAAGCTGCATAACTAATAGGCAAAATTTCACTAACGAAAGCACCTAAAATTTATACGAATAAGTTATGGAAAAATATTTAAATGAAATAATTAAGAAAAATGTGAAATTTTGAAGAAAATTAAAGAATTTAAGTTAAACAAACACAAACACACAACAAAAAAATTCTTCACGCTCACAACATTGGCAAAGGCTTGAAAAATTGATACGATTCGGAGGCAAAGCAAAAAAATCGTAACAATGTTTCGCTCCAGTTCTTCCAGATCAACATGTCTGTAGTTGTAGTCCATAACGAAATGTTCCATCGAACTATCTACTTGATCATTGTATTTTTCTTCGTTGTTTTCTATTTGGTTCGGGTCATACACCATTATAACTTGACATAAATGGTTCCAGAACATTAGTTAGTTGTACCCATACTATTCTCTCCAATTTCCAATTGACTATTTTTTTCACTTTATGTATCAAACAGGCAACTCCTGCTTGTGGCCATGTTTGTTCATCTATTCCGCTGTATAATAATAAATGCCCTTGTAAGTCGTTGAATCCTTTCCCTTTCTTCTTTGTCTCTGTAAAAGCCATTATCATCATTCCTGTTCTCTCGAACTCATTCATTAAATCAAGCTGCTTACCATTTATACAGCAGATATTCCATGTTCCAATTCTGATTCGGTTTTTAGAACGCCCTCTTATTACTGTAGCTCTTTTTTTTAATTTGATTTCTCTATTATTCTATACTTAGTTGTAAAGAATTAATTTTTTTAAACCACTACAAAGAGCTCAACAAATTTTTAGACTCTTTTATTAGCAGCTTAATCATTAGAATAAATCACTCAGAATGACATCCATCATTTTACGATCTTTATTTACTTTACAAACACCTTTTTCCACAACGAACGACATTAAAATATTTCTAATTTGAATTAAAATAACTGATAAATGTTTAAATATCATTATTTTTGTTATAAGTTATCGTTACAATTTTTTAATACTTATAATATCTCATTCTCTTATCTCAAACTTTATTCTTTATAACGCTTATCTTATTCCAAAAAACTATTATTCCCTTAAGGTCCGAGAAAACATGCATAATAGTGATTGATTGTTAATAGTCTTGTAAACATTAGTATTATTTAAACGATCCAAATATTAAAAAAATCAAAAGAGATTCAACGTTTCTTGTTGCCTTGCTGAAATGATGTTCTAGGGGTGTTCGATTCAGATTCATTAAACCTTTTAGGTTGGTTATCAATATGGGCTGTTCTTTTAGAGAAAAATTCCTTTTCTTCAGCTTTAAACGATTCGGGAGGTTTTCTTGGTTTCTTTTTAAAACATTTGAAAAATCCTGCGTTCGCTTGGGAAGGCGATTCTAAATTTTCACACGGTTGATGATTCGATAACGATAGAAGATCTAATGAATCAACATATGGAGCAGATAATTCATTGGTGCTCAAATATTCTATGGAAGAATCACTATCGTCTATGTCCATCGTTTCATCTGTTTTAATTATAGGTTTAGATGATTTTCTGTTTTCTTCTAAAGGTAATTTTGAAGGGCTTATAACTGCTGATATTGGTTTTGCACCTCCACTTACCGCAGTCATAACGTATGGTTGTGAAGCATCCGAAAATTTCTTCGGAGATTTATTAAGTTGGGCACCAGAACTAGTTTCTCTAAATACTTTTTGAAGTGCCCTAAACTGATTTTGTTGACCGGGATCGTGTAATTTACAAGAATCCCCTCTGAAATGCATTTTTTGAAATCCAGGGGGAACTTTTTCGTTTTTATTCATCCTAATGTAAACGGAAAGTACTTCCATGTTATCGTCATCTTTAGGTTTGGGTGGTGCGACTACGGTTTCACTAAGCAATACAAAACTTGTCGAATAGTCGGGTAAAATCGGAAGAGTTTCGATTCTACTGCGAATTTCTGTTAAATCTTTCCCAAAATTTGCAGGATCGTTAAGTTTAAATCCTTTTGCACTATTTCTTATTGCATCTTCAGTATGCGAACAAGTTGGATATGATATCCTGTTAACAACATCGTAACTACCAACTTTGTCATCTACCGGATCCCTTCCATCCCTGTCGCCTTTTCTATTCGTACATCCCTGTTTATGCTTTTCTAAAACGCTTACTTCAATAGCACAGTGAGGACCATGTATTCTAGGAACAATAAGCGGTAATTTATCGTCATTAGTGTTTACTACGGACAATGTAGATTCCGAGCCAGATGAAGAAATCGTCGATCCCTTACTGGAATGAGAATCCCTTCTTGATGAAGTAGTTGATTCCCTTCTTGGTGAAGTAGGTCTCATTACAAGTTTTCCAACTTCAATTTTATCAGGCTGTTTAATAATCTGTTGGAACTGTACTGGTGGGTTAGTTCCTACACCGTAGCCCAGTGGATATACTTGACTTGTCTGTGAAGATACAAATGGCAAGTCAGGGGGACCTTTACTTCGTTTACGAGAATTTTCTAATGCTTTCCTATGGCTGCATATGCAACTTCTATCTATGTGATTAATTCTTATTACGGTCGGTTCTTGTTCAGATTCATTTCCTGTCATTCCGTTATTCTTTTCTAAAGGCATTTTATATATTAATTGTATGTATATGTATGTGACACTTATAATTTTTTGGGTTTTTATGTCAAAAATTTCAATTCCTTGTCAAATCTTTTTTGGAACTAACGTCAGGTGACAAACAATAAAAAAAGCACTAAAAGCATTTGATAATTTACACGTGGTATTTCATAATAATTCTTACAAGGGATATTTGTTACTATTTTGTAACTTTTTAGAAAACTAGTTCTACATAAACCTTACAATAAAGAACACATTCATTCAGGTACTAATCGTACCTGGATTATTATTAATTTCAGATGGACGATGATTCAAACTATGCACAATATACAAAGTAAGATAAAAATATCGTGGCCAATATAAAGTCGAACAGACGAAGTTTAAAAGTTATGGATATAACCTGTTCAAAATCATTTGTTTTTGGGCTGCTTACCTATAATTAGAACAGCTTCGAGGCAGCAAAGTGAAGAGGGGCATTCATATATGGATCTACCCAGGTAAAAGAATGGGCAGACACCAACAGTACCAGCATGCTCATAGTAGCATTAACGAGCAACTGAAAAAATATGGTGGAGAAATAAGAACTTTAAAAGAAGAATCATTAAAGAAGAAGGTGGAATGGGAAAGGCAAAAAGCTGAACTACGTAATTAAATTAGGCAAATAGAAAAAATTTTAACCGGGAGAGAAAAGAAAAGAAAAATAATATAATGATCATCATCATGCTCAGCAAACAGACATCCATCGTCGGATGTGTGCTTCCTCTAAAATGTCGTCCACCTTTGTGAATATGCCTGTTGTATTTCTATCCAGTTGTTTAGGTTCTAGGCCCTTTACATTCAATTTGTACCTGCTAACCGTTTGATGTCGTCCATCCATCTTGACAGTGGACGTCCACGGTTTCTCTTGTTGCTTCGTGACCGCCATTCCACTCCATAGATTATCCGTTATGCTGGCGATGTCTGGCCTAGCTCCATATAAATTTACAAATTGCCTCAACTACGTCTATCACTCTGGATCATCTGCGAATTTTCACATTTGGTATTCGGTCACAAATGTATGTATATTCCTAGTACACGTCTCCTCACGGCTCGTTGGGTGATTTGCAATTTATATAATGATTTCTTTATTCATAGCCCAGGTCTCTGTTCCATAGATCAGTACAGGTAGTACGCAGTGGTCAAATGTTCTAGCCTTTAAAGTGCTGGGCGCGTTCTTTTTTAACTTAATTCCTATTGTCAAGCACATTTCAAAACTTGGTCAATTTCTTCATAAAGTTCTTCCACGTCATCAACTTCGTACTGAAATGTTGGAGCATATACCCACCTTATTTTACATCCATATAGCTTGTTAGTTTTTAGGTTTATTAAGATGACTCGATCTGATATACTTTTAAATTAATTATCAGGAAAATGGAATTTAACAAAGAGAACATAAAGAGATAAAGGAATTCGTACTGAAAAAATTAGTAGTAGATCAAAAATCGAAGATGCATACAAGGTAAGCAAAATGGACGAAGATGATGGTGGCACAACTAAAAAGCTTCGAACAAAAAGTGTAGGTGTTAAAGCGTTAACCATTAATATAAACTTATTTTTCTTAATTTTATAATTATACATAGATCATGAAAGCTTTTGGTTTCAGTTGGGTTGTCTATTCCAGTTGTTAAGGGGCGTGTCTTAAATGAATCACCAGTATATACTTATACTCGTAGAGTGCGATTTAACCAAATAAGAACCAAAGATCCAGCCAGCAATCATAAAAGAGAAGGTCAAAGCAAAGAAGACGAAAGTAGGGAACAGGGACATAATAATAAACAACACTAAATATGAATGGTCTGAAGAAGAATGCGACAATTTGATAAGAAAAGGAGACCAGGATCCAAAAAGCTAGTAAGTAATAGAACAAAAGAAAGACAAAAAGGACGGATGTAGTAGAACGTAAAAACAAAAACAAGAGTATAAACACATGAAGAAACGGACAGGGAGAAGGCACAAAATAAACCAAGAATATTTAGCTATTAGGGAAAGGTCAATAAAAATAGGAACTTGGAATGTACGTGGACTGGCTGGAAAAGAACGATAACTAATTCAGGAGCTTATACACAAGCAGGAGTAGATATTCTGGCAATTACAAAGGCCAAGAGAAAGGACAAGGGGGAGTGGAAATAGAAAGAGGGCACATCATGATTTATGGCGGAGTATCACAGGCTGAACAAACTAGAGATGGAGTAGGTATCATAATAAGGAAAAACATAATTAATGGCACTACATATCGGAAAAGCTAGTATCAGCAGAGATTATGCGACCACACCAAGAAAATATGTATAAGAGCCGCATACGATCCAGACAAAAACGAAATGCGGAGAACAAAAATAAATTTTAGGAATAACTCCGAAAGGTTAAGAAAGAAATTGTGATCATGGGCGATCTAAACGCGAGAGTAAGGAATAAACCGCAAAGAATAAATCCACTAATTGGACCTTATGGGAAGACGAGAATAACAACGGAAGAAGACTGAAAAACGCACAGCTACAATTTTTTTTTATCGCAAACACGTTCTTTCATCACAAAGTTTACCAAGGTACAGTTGTGGACAGAAAAAAATAGGACAGTGTTTTTTTTCTAGTTTAAAATGGCCCCTGTGTTGTAATTTGATTGCAAGTCAATGTGACAAATATCATAATTATAAAGCCAAAATCAAGTAACTAAATTTTATAGAATAAAGTTTACTTGATTTTTCGAGTTGTCCTATTTTTTTCTGTCCACAACTGTACAATCAACAAGAAGCGAGGAACAGGAAGAAAACCATATATTGATTGCAATGCCTAATGGGGGGGGGGGGGGGGGGTAACCTAGGACGCAACAAGTAAAGTAATAGAAAAGATAAAGGTAGCCTACATAAATTAAGAAACAAAGACATGCAGTAATTATATCAACGGTCAGTACAGGAAAAACTATCAAGTGGACGACTTCAATAAGATACGAAATAACATTAAAAATCTATTATGAAGGAACTGCAGCAGTAAAAGAGTAACTAGCGATACCCAAATACCAGAGGGCATTAGCTGATTAAGAAACATATGAACCAAAGAAAAGGAGTAAAAGAAATGGTAGAAAGTGCTAAAAGGGAAAAATGGGAGGAATTCTAAAATAAAATTGAAATAAACAGCAAAGAAACCGAGGAAGTCAAAGAAAAGAAAAGAAATCGACGAAAAGAAATGTCCTAACTAAAGACAGTAGCCCAATTGCAACAGAACAAGGGAAAATGGAGAGAAGAATGTCTCACGATGTTCCCATCTACCAGATGAACATCTTCAACCTCATCCGGTGGTCGGCCTCTGTTCAGATGAAACACAGCGCATTTGTCCATCCCCAAACTCATGCCGATCGCAGTACTATAGGTAGATACAGTGTCAAGAGAGCTCTGAAGGTCTCCCCTGCTGCCGGCATAGATCTTTAAGTCATCCATATAAAACAAATGGGTGACTTTATGCTGGCGTCTACTGCGCGGCCCGGCCATGTAACCTCTACCTTTCCTGAGCTCGATCGGTAGCGGCAATAGCGAAATGCAAAAGAGAAGCGAACTCAAGGAGTCCCCTTGGAAAACACCGCACTGGATTGTGATCCACTCTGTAGATACCACTTCCTTGCCGGATCTTATGGCAAATTTTGTCTTCAGAGCAGCATCAGACTTTCTACACATCTCGCTATATCAGGGTGGATGTGGAGGTCTCCCAACAAGCGAATGATCAACTCGTGGGATGTGATATCAAACGCCTTCGCATAATCCACCCAAGCCATAGATAGGTTGCGTCTGTAGTGAACTGCATCGCTGCATATACAGCGGTCTACTAATAAGTTGTCTTTGCAACCTGAATGGCCTCGCTTCGATCCTCGCTGTTCATATATGTTTTCCCATACGGGAGCAATGGAGCTCAGGATACGCTCGATACGCCGTTCATCCTTACGTACGTTTTGGTTGTTGTTGCGTACAGGACATAAAACAGTGGCGGCTGCGTATTATTATTATTATTACTATTATACGCACCCTGCAATGGTACGGAAGAAGAAAAAATAGAAGACTTCTACACGGAGTTACAAACAATAACCGAAAGGTTATCAGAAACAAATTAAAAAAATAATTATAATAGGAGACTGGAACGCAAGAGTAGAGAAAGATCAGTATAGAGGACTAGTAAGCATAGGAATATACAGTGTGTCCCAGATCGAGTGGGATTGCATGGTTAACTTTCTTATTATTGAAGATGGAGATTTGGTTAAATTGGCAATGTTTTGCAGTTTTATATGCTGATTTAAAATCTGTTTGAAAAAGTTCAAAATGTCGATCCCGTCAGAAGTTATTTAAAGAAAACTAAAAACTGTCATTTTCTTGTACTTATGTCAAATATCATCGTAAGTATAAGAGATATGAAAAAAAGTTTCATATGAAAGTCACTGTTTTCGATAAAACCAATTTAAAATTGATGTCGAGCAAAAATTCAAGATGGCTGCTTTTGAGGTACTCGTATCAACTTCCTTAAGTTAAATGGACGCCATATTGGATTTTTTGGTTACTGAATAGAATTTTTTATTCTCTTTTCAACGATGTAAGATAACGTATGATTGAATAAAAAATACCAGTAAAATTAATTGTTTTTACATTTTAATCATGTAGGCTTACATGGATCCAAACAAAATTAGGTGAAATTTATTTTAGAAAACATTTGTATGTAATTCCTATAATACTTAGTAACATGTTAATTCAGTACTAAGTACTAAGTACTATGAGATCGAAAAAAAGATGATTCTGAGCAGGCCTTGACTAGAACAACACGATTGGTTACACTGGTTCTAGAATGCCTATGAATTATAATGTGACAGTGACACTTCAAATGTAAGTCAGTTTTGCAATCTTGTTTCCAGAATTATTTAAGTTTATCGTTGTAATACTAGTGAAGGATCACATTTTGAACACCTACTCTAACATGTATTCATCTTAGTTTTCAGTTTGTTCCCTAAATAAATACTGTTTTGTGTTTTAATTTATTTGACATTTATTAACCTCTAACTTACTGCCACATTTTGAAATCAGTCTTGCCAATCGTGTTGTACTAGTCAAGGCCTGCTCAGAATCATCTTTTTGTCGATCTCATGGTACTTGCACCACAAAAAACGTGACATTACTTTTGAAATGTATAATCAAGTAGGTAAGTAGCTATGATGAAAAACAATCACAAAGTTTATCACAATCTGTCAAAATGCAGGTACATTGTCCTGATTGTAGACACTCATGGGAAAATGTAAAAACTAGTGAGTATATGGACAGAGGAAATAGAGAGAATAAGAATGGAAATAAACACAAGCCAATGTAAAATAATGATACTGAACGACACAACAAATAACAGATACAAGACTATAGACATCAAAGGAGAAACAGTACACAGCATACGAATACTTGGCAACCATATCAGAAGACATAAAAATAAACCTAGAAGTAGGTATTAAATACATAGAATACCTACCTAAAGAAAATCACAAATCTATATTACATCTTGAACAAAACTATTCTAGGGAAAAAAGAAGTAGATAATAAGATCAAACCAAAAGTTTACAATGTTCTAATAATAACAAATAAAAAAAGCACTTAGTAGGTACGCATTTACGTTCACTTTTAGTGGTCGAAAGAAACAGTTTTATCTCGCTCTACTTCGATTAAATTAGCTTAGTTTATCTTCATGTTTAGCGACTGCCCAACTTTAATGAAGCACCATATTTTCACTAATCTTTTTATTTTCCTTTACAATGTAGTATTTCAATACAAGTGCTTAACAACTCCTCATACTTATCCAAAAAATTGATATAAAAATTTATCTACAAATAAATATTAATCGCCAGAATACGAGCATAACCATTGTAATCGTAATTCTTACAATCACACCATACAAGTACGTCTATATTTGTAATATCAATTATTATTATTTTACAGTTTTAAGCAATTACCTAGCTGTTAATCAACATCCGAATTTATGTGAAGCAAAGCACAAATTCGAATGAGCTACAACTCTTTTAAACTTCTTAAACATAAACATTTTGTAGAAAACCTCCAACACAAATCAACTTCATCATCGAACTTTGTTTGTTATCCTTATAATTACAACCTCCAAATACAGAAATATCCATCCGATACTAGTGAGCTTTTGTAAGTTATTGCTTCGGTTTTGTTAGCACAAATTTTTTAATACCTGTAGTTGTGCAACCAAGAAATTCAAAACAGTTTGTGTGCATGTAAAATGAAGACTTTACTTGCTACAAGCCTTTTAGTCTAAAATTATTTTTCAGTGTCAAAAAATGTTTCCAAATGCGTATTATTATAGCACGGAGACATTTAATTGGCTCTGTTAAGTTCAAAAATAGTGTAAGAAACCTACGTTGTAATTATAATAAACGGATGATAACTTTAACGTGCAAAAAAACCTCATCTGTGCACTTTTAATTACTTAAAAGCTTACATAAAAGAACTACTGGCTCATATTCCGATCTGATGTTACAATTTTAGTCATGTTTAACTATCCAGGCAATATTGTACGTCCCTTTTGTATATAGCCAAACTCTAAGCATTGCCAGTTCTATTAAATGCACAATTATTGTGTCATAGGATGTAATATGGAAACTGCGTAAGCCATATTCTTCTTTCTAAGGTTGAGACAGACTATAACTGTATTAATTTATGTTTACTTCTAACTTTAAACATGAGATTAGAACACAAACCAAGAGTAAAGTAATTATTAAATAATTGCAACAGCTATGCTCGATGCTCTTTAAGCACTTCATTACAACATTTATATAAATAAAATAGGAAACCAAATTTAAAAATAGAACAGCCACTGCAGATGGTTAACACGTTTGGTGCCGCGGCATAGTCAGCAACCTACACACATTTGTTATTTATCTGGCATTGTTGTGAAGGCCTGAATTTGCCGAACGCCGACACAAGTAGATAGTCTAGTCGCCAATGCCATACAAACAAATTAGGCATGCAGCACTAGGTTGCCGACAACGTGATTGGCAGCGAACGTGTCAAGTAGTGAAAATAAATAGAAAAATGTACAATGTACGACTGACATAACTTTAAATAATTACAAACACGATTACAACTAAATAATCTTACAAAAGATTTAGAAATCAAAACCGATACTGTTACGTAATGAACTAAACCAACGCCTTTAACTTGTACTGCATTCAATCAATCCAATATCTTACAAAATAATTTACAGAAAGTCATACAAAATAATTATTAAAAAAAGTGACTGTAGAAAAACAATCGGCAAAACAAATTTCCTAAAACTTAAAATTCAACTTCCTTGGTGTCATGTATTGCTTAAGTATTTCATCGGTAACTTTAGCTCGTCGTTCTTGATGTTCCTGCAGTACAGGCGTAAGAATTTCAATAAGCATCTTCTTAAGTTCTCCGGTTAAAATTGCACCACTTGTATAATCTTTCCTAATTTGTTCCAATTTTTCATCGTCTTCCAAAAAGAATCTTAAATACTGATAAGATATATCAACATCACAATTACCACCATGTTCCCGATGTTCTTCAACGGTAACTCGCCCACCAGAAAATGCGTGTTTATTAATTTTATTTTTCAATTGCTTAGGGGTGTCGGTTAAAAATATAGTGGAGTTCGGATCTGAAGCGGACATTTTCGTTTTAGCCCCTTGTAATGCAGGGAAGAATATCGAATGTATCAGAGCTGGTTTTTGAAAACCTATTCTCGGCGCAACATCACGAGTCATTCGAAAATATGGGTCCTGATCGATTGCACAAGGAATTAAACAAGGTATTTTCTTGCCGTTAAATATAAAAGGGAACGATGTCGATAAAGCTGGGGTGGCTTGAACTGCTGGGAAACTAATTTTGCCGATAACATCGCTGTCACCAAACCCGAAGATGCCTTTTACTTGGTTGAATGTAACGCATTTTTGGATTCTGATCATGTTTCTATAAAATTCAGGGCACTGGCTGTAAAAAAAGGGAACCTTGAATTAATAACTGTAAATAATAATGATTCTTTATAATTTAAAACAAACAATTAAAAGGCGTGTATTACATCATCACAGTTTTTACGTTATTTTGTGTGATATTTACATTTTAAATTGTCTATAACAAAGCGATTTAATGTAGCTAAAGGAACTGTTCAAAAAAACTTATTTATAAAAAGTAATTTCAGCCTTGAAAGTGCAACTTTCAACTTATACAATTTAGATTTTGTACACCTGACTGCACTACTAAAATACAATTAGTTGACATACTAAATTTTAAAAATACCTCTACACAAAATGTATAAAATTAATTCGATTCTAATAAATCCTTAGAAATATTTTTAATGAACGTCTTACATTTTGTTATTTTTTTTTAACATTAGTACATCATTTTATAATAAAATACTTCAAAAATGTTCCACAATCAATAAAAAATATAGCTGATTGTGTTGTAATTGTAGAATTATAAGATAAAAATATGATACGCCTCAAGTATGTAATTAAAAAATACGTCATTTACAAACTATCTGATGAAAAACAACTTACCCAATATAGTCAAGATCAGAGAAAATAAAAGTTTTATTAATATCAAAACCGACAGCAATAATATCCTTTGCATTTTCGTATGCCATTCTCATAGCTTCTTCGAGCTTAATATCTTTCCACAAGCACTTTTCATCATCCGTTAATTGAATAACTAACGGAACATCAAACACGTCCTGTAACCACTTACACAAAATAAAAGGAATTAAGTGACCCACATGCATGGACGAAGACGACGGTCCACGTCCGGTATATAAATAAAACGGTTTTCCTGCTTCATATTGATTTAGTATCGAATGCATATCACGATGAGAAAAGAAAATACCTCTCCTCAATAAGTGATGTATAGGTTTCCCTGTAACTTTTTCAAAACGATCCAGTAACTCCTGATCGATTTTAGAACTCCCGAATCGCTCTGCAACGAAATGTTTTCAACAATAATTCTAACGAAATTACTTACTAACATACTTATTAATTTATCATAATCAATCCCAGTATCGGATGTACCAACTACAGTCCACGGATCTACAATATCTTCGGCTTCGGCAGTCTCATTCGAACCATTATTTTCTTGTACTTTTAAGTCACCCATACCGTTACTTAATTCTATCGACATTGTTCCTAAATGCTGATGGATTTATATTAATAATACTGTACTACAAGCAATAATTATGTGGTGTAACGTGTAACATACACCACGTTATATTACTGGATGACGTTTCATTAAAGCTAGGTTAGGAGAATCTGACGCAACATTTGACGTATTAACAGTTGACAGTTGTACACTTGTCGGTGAATATTTTTGTACGTGGTGTAGAAAATAGGTCAGCTTGTGTTCGATGGTAATTAATGAAAATTTAATTGGTTTTGGTTGCATTGCAGTGATTGCACTTGCTGGGGTGTTTGATTAGTCTTGATTGTTGGAAGTATTTAACAATTTAACTAGTAACCAATAACCCTTTCTTAGCATAAATGGTTATTAAATTAAACATTTAGAATTGAAAGGAAGGCAAGAACGAGCAAGGAAACGTCTGTGTTGGGCTTTTCTGTAATTATTAATTATTAAAATCAGTGCTGGTTGGTAAGTTCTGTCAAATTGGTGGTAAAACTACAAACATTTATTAAGTACAAAATCAAGGTAATAACATAGAGAACATCATAAGGTGGCACTATGGCACAATCGAATGTACGTACAGAAGACAGTTAATGCAATTTTGCTAGCAGACATGACGTTTATATTATCATGTTCAAAATTGTCACATTGGAGTGTACGGGTGCTTCTGCTTCTGCGCAGGTACGGAAACCCCCTCTCGTAATGGAACTGTCATACAGATGCTGCATGTTCGTTATCAAAACACACGATTAAACAAAGGTTGGATGAAATTCCAAACAAGTTAGTGACTTTTTGGCACAAAAATGCCGTGGTATGATCTAATACATATTCCGTTGCCTGAAAACTTAAAGAAACGTGCGTGCATTTATTTACTTCAACGATATCTTGGACAGTTTTTTCAACATAAAATTGAGTTGAATCAGTTGACTGTGGATTTATACAATGGAACTGGCACTGTTACGAAGATCAGCCTTGACGTACAGGTATAAAATTTACTGAATTAATGAATATTACGACATTGACACTTGCTTATTTGTATAAAATATGTAATTGCGTTGCTTCGCATTTCATTCAGCCAGGCAGATTTGATCTAATTTTGTTTCATTTAGCTCAGATTGTAAGCCAAAATATACGTGCTAATGTTTAGACCATGTGATATCAACAAATTAATGTCAGCTCGTTTTCGTACATTTTTTTTATTACAACCTCATTCTTTATTTAAAGGGAACTTAAATTCTCCACCCAAAGGCTTGCTCCAAATTAGGCAATGCTTTTTTGGAAAATTAGTTGAGAAATTTAATCAAACTCCATGAATTAAGTCCAACTTCCTCTAAAGTAAGATTTTGTAAACAAAGCAGTAATAGTTCGTTCTTCCTTGTTATAACAAAGGCTTGGCCCCTTTCACAAATAGAATAACAAAGTACACATTCATGTCAACCTAGATTAGGGGTAGGTGGGTGTTAGGGTTAGAGAGATTTAAACCTCATACCTGGGGCGCTAGCTACTGTTCAAAATGTTGTAGCTAGAAAGCTGCTTGTTTCTTTGTGCTTGGATTATAAACAGTAAATTTTGCCAAAAAATTCAAACCTAATTTTGATTTCTGACCACCTGTTTATCACTCTTAAACCCTAGAACCTTGATAGTGACCTTGAACTACGACTTGACATTAAACAATAAAAGTCTTTAAGTAATAACAAAGCCTATTATTTGGACAAAGTAAAAGGAAAACACTTTTAACAAGGTGTATACAGTTTTAGCTTAATCATATTGATTTAATGATGTTTTCATTTATTATTTGTGAAGTTGTGGGGGGTAATCAGGTCTTGCTTGAATTTAAATCCGAAATATGCTTGTTTTAATCTTTGTTACAATTGAAAACTAAACATCGCTTATATTTCGGGTAAAACTGAAATTCTGGTTTGCATCGATTTTTGCAGTAAATAATACCGATTTCTCTAAGAAAGGTTGTCACGATAAAGTAAATGTAAAAGGTTTTAAGTTAACTTAAGGAGTTCCAGTTGATCGTAAGGGTAAAATTTAAATCACGAAATAGTAAATTACCTAAAGTAATCAGAAAGCTATGTAGATGTTTAAGCAATTTAAATGATACAATATGTACAAATAGGCTTCAAGGATATATCCTCATAAAGGTAGTTTTATTAATGTAAACAAGTATGTTTTGTGTGTGTAAATTGCTTTGTAATACATACTTTTTTCTATCCATTTTTTTCTGTTGTAGAAATTTTTTATTGTCTTTTCTGATGTAGATCGTAACTTAATTTAACGTTGGTGTTCGAACCAATGAACGAAGTAAAGTTTCCTGCAGTTTCGATGATTTACATTCCTACTTCTGCAGTTCCGCAGAACTAATCGTACTCTATCCTCCCTCTTAAACCGTGCCCACATTACTCGTTCTCGGGATTGTGAGACTTGCTAGACTTAAGAATCAGCTGTCCACACCAATCTCTTAGCTCTAGCTTGTAGGGTTCTATGCTGAGACGAATTCAATGAGTATACTAGAAAAATTGTTTTCCCTCCACAAGGAAGGAAACTTTTCTTTGATGTACCAACAATAGACAGAGCCCTGTAAGCCACTTGTAACCTGTCCATATATAGACGAGTAACGAGCTTGAACATAAGTAATGTAGACACTGCTTTAGCAAGTAAAAAATCTGTTGAGTTAAACAGCTATTCAAAATAAAGTTTTAATTTAAACTTACTTGGTTGTAGAATATTTATGAGTAAATTACAAACACTCAACTAAGCTAAAAAAGCCAGAATTTTGCTTTGCTCAAGTTATATAAAACTACATATTACCATAAATGTTTAATTATGCATTAAAGAAATAAACCTTTTGTAAATCTAAAATGGCACACTTACTTACTTAATGATATTAATCTGGACTTACAATGTTATCATAGCTTAGTATTTACAAACATATAGTAAGTAGTGTTACTATCAGTAAATTGCTCTTCGAGCAATTGCCATAAAGTTTAATTACGGATGTTTAAATAAATATAGTGGCATTGGTGCTTCAAATTGATTGCTTCTTCTTTCATTTTTTGTCTTTTGTTCTTTCTTCTTTTGTCACACTGAAGAAATAAATTGGTTGTTTCAAGCAGTTCGTGAATTTGTCAAACTGCCAATAGTAGAGGTGAGAGTTTGTAGTTTTTTTAAGCTCAGCTTGGAGAAAAACATGCTTGGCTCGGCTCGATTTCCGAGCTTCAAACTTTTGTTGATTTTTAATCCTTTGCCAAGCTTTAAGTTTATATCGAGCTTCGAACCCTTACCAAGCTTTGAGCCTTTACTTGAGGAGCACAAAGAAAGATAAGACCAATTTCTTGAATTTAATTGAATGTTGAGCATTTACCGAACGTCATCTTCATCGAGTTCGGGGCTTTACTGAGCTTCGAATCTGCAACAAATTTCGAGCTTTACTTTTAAAAAAATGCTCGGTTTGGCTTAGGCTTGCTCAATGCTCGAGCTTTAAGATCTCGTCCCCACCTTTGCCCAATAGCTCTCTATGTGTCATCTCTCCCCAGTGTTTTCTTGGAGAAATAGGTACTTCAATAAACACTGGCTTGATAAAACCAATCTTCCAAGAAATGGCCACAATAAGTAATGTAAGAATCTTCGATTTTCGCCTGAACAACAGGTTTTCAAAATTGTTATCTTTATGTTTGATTAGATTCTAAAATATTTTAGTATTACTCCTTATCACTGTTGATAATGTGTCGTTCATACATATATGCGTTTATCCTGTATGCAGTCTAAGCATATCAATTTTAATTATATTTTCGATTTTAAGGGTTCCACATTTCACCACTACAAAGTGCAATTAAAGATATTAAAATAGTGGATGTTTTATATGCGTTGTTGATTTTTCAATTTTTTTTAATTTTACTGAATTTAATCATTTACTGTAGTAATTCACATATCAATCTCGGTAGAGTTGTTGGTTTATACACGAACCCTAGTAAAGGAACTCGTCCGGCACAATAAACTGCAGAAACTACGGTGCTCTCGGAACCATACAAGCGGGCTACCCCATGAAAAAAATTAACCAAAATGTCTCGGAATACCCTTAATATTGCCTCGTTATCCCTAAGAATCACTATTATTATCAGCTAAATTAACTAAAAAAAAAAAGACAGAAAATCATTAGAAACTGCCCCATATTTCCTTAAGCTCCCTTGAGCTAACTTAGAATGCCTCCAACTGCCTCAACCACAGACTGTTCGATTAATGATCAAAAGACTGCATCAGTAATCAACCCGTCGCTTTCAGAATACTTTCTCCATGCTTTTAAAGCATGCCGAGCAGGACGACTCGCTCGAGTAGTTGACTTGCAGGGCTCTTAGAGACTTGCAAACCTTGTGGAAGGAAAATAATTTTTCTAGTAAACTCATTGAGCTCGTTCTACGAGCTGGAGTGCAGCTAACAGCTTAACAGTTGACTCTCAAGCCTAACAAGTCTCAAAGCCCTGAACACAAGCACGAGCACACGTGGGAGCAATGTGAATGTGGCTTAAAATATTAGCTCTGTTTGGAATTGATTTTCATAAATTCATTTTTGGGAAATCTCTTGATATCTTGGCATAACGTCGAAATGTTGTGATTTGTATCCTTTCTGCACTCACAATTGTTGTACATCTCTAATTAATCATCTATGTCCTTCCTTCTTTTTATAATGCAGTTACAGAAACGAGTTAGTCTATGTAAACAGAAAGATATGAAGAAAGCTTACTTATGCGAAACATTTGAAAAAAAATAAAATTAGCCGGAAAGCGAGGATTGCCGCCTTAGTTCTACAACTTCATTTGAAACCAAACTGGTCATCCGTCAGATTATTTTTTACTATTTGTTCTATTCTTTTATGTATAATTTTCGTCAATATCTTAATTCCGTGTAGTACTAAACTTATCCTACGATAGTAGGAATAGGCACTACTTATTAATGTTTTAGTAAAGTCTGAAGGTACCTCATCTGTTTCATACACAGGTTGTCTGCAGATACTAGGTACACATGGTAACTAGATACAAGCAATTAAAATGGAAATATTGTTATATTTACAATAACAGAATACATAATACATTAATCACAAGCTTTGAATATAAAGCTAACAGGAATGAGGATATACAAAACATACGTGAGACCAAGATAGATGATGCAAATGGCGGCTGAATGTTTCCGGTATGTCAGTGGCGTACCTTTTAGAATGAATACGGGATACGTAAACCTTTGAATATAAAATATTCAAAGACGTAAACTGACAAAAAAAATGTAGTAAAAGTATGAATGAACAAAAATTAGAAGCTGCAAGAAATAAAATATTATAATACTGACGGTTAAAACAGTTTTTTAAATATAAATTTTGCAAAGTGCTAATTTATATAAAATACGTACATATGTGACGCCTATGATATTCACTCGTGACCTTTCTTTGGCATTAAAATTATAACATCGAATTGTTCTTAAATATTATTCGTAATGAACGTAGTTACATTAAATGAAGGTAAATACTTACTTATGGAAAGTTATTCCTAAATTTTTATTTGTCCTTGTTGGAGAAAAACCACAAACAGCACAACTAACCTATTATTTGTCAGCTGTCAGTCTCAAAACTATGACTACAAATAGATTATCAAAATGGCGACTTCCGTCGCACTTTTTGTATGGCTACTAAAACGATACCCTCCTTCCTGTAGCTTTATATTCAAAGATCACAAGGGTGTGTTGCTTAACAACCACTTAAAATTTTAAAGCGGAGCGCAAACCAACGCGGTGGCGGTAGCGGTGGCGGTGGCGGTCAGATTGTGCCCATGTTCGCCATGGAAGTGCGCACACACACGCGGTCAGGACATCGCGCCCGCGCTCTCGTGCAGCGTCCTACCGCGCGGTGCAGCTTCAACGCGGGCAAACGCTGGTCATTGTATTATTAACCTATTTAATTGCAATGTGTTTCTAATAGAAATATTCATTTTTATTTTTTTACTTAATTAAGAAAGTGTTAATGATAATCCCAAACTCTCCACTGATTAATTGCAAATGCTAGTCACTTATCTGCTGTGCAATCGTCACTATTTATTTGTTGGTCTTTCGGTATATTATCCATTTTGCTTAATGTAAAATACTTATGGGTGCTTCTATTTCCACACAATGACTGTTCCAAAAGTGTTAAAATGAACCTTTGTCATGATAATTTATTAACAGGCGCTTCATCTACACAGGTTGTCTAAAAGGAAACCGAACTTTTGCTGTAGAAATGGTACTAAATGCGTCATTTAGTTGAAGCAGGCAAAATTCAATAGCTTGGACGATATATTATCGATCGTACACAATAGTATTTGAATTGGTTCATAACAGTCCGCTAGGTGGCGTGAAATATAATAGATGATTCCTGCTCCTTGTCAGAAAACCGTAATGGAGCAACGCGCCAATATTAAGTTTTACGTGAAATTAAAGAAAACTTTTACCGAAATCTTTAAGTTACTGAAACAAGTATATGGGGATGATTGTCTGTCCCGTACACAAGTGCGTCAACTTTTGACTCAAAAAGGTATTGTTACTCTTGACTATCCACCTTACTCGCCGATCTTGCTCCCTGCGACTATTTTCTGTTCCCGAAACTAAAAATTCCGATGAAAGGGATATGTTACAAGGGCATTCTCCAGATGGAAGCCGCCGTGACCGCAGTACTGCACGAGCTACCAAAACACGGCCTGGAAAGGTCTTTTGAAATGCTCATCACTCGTTTTAAACGTTGTATTGGTGCAGAGGGAGCTTATTTCGAATAAATAAACATATTTATAAAAATACTTCTTTCTTCTAGAGCAAAAGTTCGGTTTCTTTTTAGACAACCTATGTATAAATAATGAAAATCTTTTAACATTTTTTTGAATACTTACATGTTTTAATTTAAACCGCTTATTAGTTATGACAAAAACATTAATTAAACGATTCAAACTAGGACGTACTTTTAATCATCGTAAACAGCCACCCAAGATTCCGAAACTTTCGGGACGTTCATTACATAGAAACAGAAGCATCGCATAAGTATTTCGAGGATTATAAACATTTAATGACCTTAATTAATGACGAATATTTTGAAGGTTACTATTGTTTTTAAACCTTATGAATATTAAGTTAGCATTGTACATGAACTACAATTGAACTGTATTAATGTATGGACTTAATGGGAAAGTTTTTTTAAATAAATGGCTACCTTGTACAAGGTGACCACGAGCAACGTACTCATTTTTGATGGAACAGTACTCGGAAACGAGGGGACGTGGAGGGGCAGCGGGGCAGTCATTCACCTCCTGTCGGTTTACCATTTCAGTTACAATGGAAAATCTAAGGCAACTCCGTGAGAGACCTCTTCATTCACCCTGTGTAACAATGTGGTATGCAATTTCCAGACGTTGCGTTATCGGATCCTGCTTTATTAGAAGAAAATGGGGTAGCTGTCACAGTAAACTCTGATCAATACGTGGATATGATAAACAACTTTTTTCTGTCTCAACTGCGAAGGTTGGACTTGGAACATATTGGATGGTTTCAACAAGACACCGTAGGGAATTCAATGAACCCCTACAGGGCTTGATTTCCAGGTTCGGACATGTGCCCTAGCCTCCTCGATCTCCAGACCTGAGTATGTGTGACTTTTTTTGGGGGTAATTAAAGGAGCGAGTTTATGTTGACAAACCCCGTTCATTAAACGATTTGAAGACGGCCATTCGTAGAGAGGCACAACGTATAAATGGGGAGACGTTGGAACGAATGTGGCACCCGAATTGAAAACTGCATCAGGGAAGATGGACGTCACCTTCAAGATGTGATTTTTGCTACGTAAAATAAGTGGCATACACTCACGCACGTGTTAAAAAAAAGATAATAAAGTTTTTGCGAAAAATTAGCTTTATATTGTTTATTCAAAAATGAGTACGTTCCTGTGGCCACCCTGTATAGTGATGCAATCACTTTTTATGCAGCTTAAGGTCATTCGGTTAATTTTTACATGGGTCCTATAACAGTCTAGACTTTCTAAATTTGACTGGTATTTTTTTTAATTTAAGGTACTTACATGACAGTGCAAATTATTTTTTTTTACGTTTTATTTTGTTGAACGATTAAGCACGAATTAAACATGTCGGTACACTTGATGTGGTATTAAGTTTTATTTATTTTTGTTGTGAAAAGTTTTGACTTTATTGCTATCAGGTATTTTTGTTGTATCAAACTGTTAACAAAAAGGTCAAGAATTTACATAAAATCTTCGATTTGTATGCAATTTATAATATTTAGTTGTGATAAATAACAAAGCAATGTTAACAATAACCAAAACGAGTTATGAATATCATATGATAAATTAACAAACTGGTTTAAAATGTTGATAACTGAAGCTACTAATTAAGTAAGTCAGAAGTTGTTTATCACAGAAATCCTTTAAAAACTACTAATATTGTTAATGAAGCACCTGCTCTTCTCAACTTAAGTTTTTCCTTAAAAATACCATTAAATAGAAGGATGACAAACAGTTACAAAAAATAGCTCAAATTCTATTTAGAGGTTTAGACCAAATGGGGTTGTTGACTTCTGATTCACAGAAACCTAAATCTGTCATTTACTTTTTTTATTTCATTGTTTGTTTTCAAACGTTCTTCTAATATAGGTACCTATTTACTTCTAAATGTTTAGCTCGGTTAAAGTGATACCAAAAAATTAAAAACATGGTTTATTTAGATTTTTTCTTTAACCGAGAAGCTAATTACATAAACATTCGTACTTTTATTTTGAAAATAATTTATTTCAATGATATTTATTTAATTGTTATAATTAGGTTTTTCGTATAGTTTTGTATGATACACATTCATTAATTTTTAGAAATATAACCAGGTTTCCTTGGATTCTACCTGTCTTGTTTGATTAACGATTGGATTACAATCTACATAGCCTTACTAAATGAACGCGGTATATGGTGGTGCGGGGTTTGTTTGCAACATAACCTAAAAATGTTGACATTGATTCAATGATTAAATCGTCAGTTATGTTAACTGAAATAATGTTAAGTTAAACTTGGACATTACAAGCTTTGTTTAAGTAGTGTTCTGCAATTGCTTTAGTTCTTCTTCTTTTTCGGTCACCTATTAGGACTTGGCTTGTTATGCCTAGATGTAGGGTTTGTATCATCTATTAGTTTGATCGTTCCCCCTGATTTCATTCATCATATTGTGGCATAGTGGCTGGTTGGTTTATTGGTAGGAATTAATATCGTTAAGTTACTTTAATAATTTATGTAGAGTCTTTGACGAACGTCGCCACTTGCATATTGTTTGCCCTTTTACGAGAGGTTTTCATTCAAAGTCAAGTCCATAAAACGAATTTAAATAATTTACACAAATATTTTACAAGTGCTGAATTACAGTTTAAGTTAACATAAAACAATCTTACATGTATTTACTGGAGCATCGTCTTGAAGGGTGTCACTTCTGTCATACATACTGTTAATTTGATGGCCGGGTATAAACCATATCTCTCATGTGATTTCATTTAGTATTTATACAGAAAATTGGTCCCCTTCTTCCAATATTTAGTATCTTATCTTAGGCGCGTGGGAACTGTAGAATTGCATAGAAGAACGTACGAGGTGTCAGGTTTCAGTACGTTGTACTTCATATACGTGCCTTATCTTGCATTCTTATAAGATGTAACTCGATACGTTACACGTGTATCTCGCCAGAATAATGACCCCTTATAAACTGACGTCATGTCAACCGCGCGTGCGAGTGAATTGAATAAATTGAATACATTTCAAACTTTGCTTAATATTTTTACATACAGTCGAACTTCGATAACTCAAACCATGACTTGCCAGAAAAAAAGTTCGAGTTATCAAGACTTCGAGTTATCAAATAAAATTCGTAATATGTATGTTTTATTTATGTATGTACAGGGAGAACAGAAAAGGCTGACCGAAAAAAACTACTTTCCAAGGCAGGTATTGCCAATCTTTACTTCCGCTTTGCTTATGCGCGTTGCAGTTCAGTGTGATATTAGCTTCGCACGTGTTTCGCAATTTGACGTTTGCCTTGCAAGTTTAATTTTTCGCCTTCTACATCAGTCTTTTTCAAAACTAGCATTGATATTTTCGTGTTTAGTACAGGTAAGTTCGCTTATTTTTCCCAATATGATTAGGGTTAACGTTTCTGTTGGTGTTTTAGGTTAGTCAAAATAGACACGAATGTAGGTGCAGTCCATGCTTACATAAATATGAAGCGGCACATTTTTACTATGTTCATTTTTCAAGGAGGCGGCACGGTCAGCTATTATTATTCTCCCTGTATTTATTTGACTAAAAATGCGTTACATATTAGCGATGGCTAAATAAAAGACATATTATTATTATTATATACAGGGTGCCCGTTTTTCGACCTCAAGCATGGGGATCTCGGTTATTATAACAGATGCGAGATCGGTTAAATTAGGGCAGAGTTGCGCATTCTTATGGCGATCAATTATCTGAAAGAAAATTTGATCTGTCATTTTTAGTTTTTGAATTATTGGAGAAAAATGGAAAATTGTGATTTTTGTTTTAATTTTTTTTAACGAAAACCAATAAAACTAGACATTTTTAACTAAGACATTGTGAAGGCACTTTTTTACAAGGAATCTGAATCTGGCATCATGTTTTCCAAGGCATCCTAGATCCAAGAGTTACAACACTTAATTCTTTTTTTCTTATGGGCGCCATATTTGATTTTTGCATTTTCGAATAGAGCTCTTTTTTCTGATTACGACTATGTATCACATGATATGGTCAAGTTTTACATTTTGATTAGAATTTAAGAAAAATGTTTTTGCGAAGAATGCTTTGGAAACAACATCATCTACTTTTGCCTAACAAACAAATTTTTGACAATTCAATTAAATTTAGAGTTTCACGTTCACATTTCATCCCAATTTACCTACAAAATTAAGTTTTAAATTAAGAACAGAATAAGGCAGAATTTTTGTATTTAAATTGGAACAAAATTAAAAATAATGCAACCGAATAGTGAAATTTAATTGAATTGTCAAAAATTTGTTTGTTAGACAAAAGTAGATGTTGTTGTTTCCAAAGCATTCTTCGCAAAAACATTTTTCTTAAATTCTAATCAAAATGTAAAGCTTGACCATATCATGTGATACATAGTCGTAATCAGAAAAAAGAGCTCTATTCGAAAATGCAAAAATCAAATATGGCGCCCATAAGAAAAAAAAATTAAGTGTTGTAACTCTTGCATCTAGGATGCCTTGGAAAACACGATGCCAGATTCAGATTCCTTGTAAAAAAGTGCCTTCACAATGTCTTAGTTAAAAATGTCTAGTTTTATTGGTTTTCGTTTAAAAAAATTAAAACAAAAATCACAATTTTCCATTTTTCTCCAATAATTCAAAAACTAAAAATGACAGATCAAATTTTCGTTCAGATAATTGATCACCATAAAAATGCGCAACTTTGCCCTAATTTAACAGATCTCGCATCTGTTATAATAACGGAGATCCCCATGCTTGAGGTCGAAAAACGGGCACCCTGTATATGTTACGTAGGTACTTTAATACATTTTACCAAAGAATTACACAATAAATTGTGATGCAACGGAATTTCTATGCTGAAAAGTATACATAGGTAGTACATAATACACATGTACCTAGTTTTTATTTTAGTGTAAAAAAGTGTGTTATTTGTGACTGACGAAGGGGTATTTATTATGATTTTCAAAAAAAGCTTCAATGTTATTTAAACCATTATACAAAGAATCGGTTGTATTTTCATTGGTTTTTAAATACGAACGCAAAACGCTCAACGAATTTGCAACCAACTCGTTTGAAGGTGGTTGCCGCAAATCATACTCTATCATATCACTTTCGCTGTCATCTTTATTGTCGAGCTGTACAGATTCGGATTCAGATCTGTAAATTTTTCATCGATTGACAAAGTTTTTAAAGTACGTTTTAAAGACATAATATCAACACCAGTAGAAATGACGTGATAAAACAAATATGCACCGTATGTATTATTTTTTGACTTATGTAAACAACTAATAAAGCATTCACATGCACTTAAGTAGGGCAGAAACCGAACTGCCTGCATCGTTATGTTATAAAACGAGCGGTTAACACGATTAAAAACACACGTATTAGTTACGGGATTCCCAGAAAATTCGACTTATCAAAGGTGGCGCCAAATATTCTGTACGAGTTATCAAGATATTCGAGTAATAGAAGTTCGAGTTATCAAGGTAAAATTACACATAATTCTAACTCTTGGCGCTAATGCCAACCAATTTGTTACGAGTTATCAAAAATTCGAGTTATCGAAGTTCGACTTATCGAAGTTCGACTTATCGAAGTTCGACTGTATATATTTGTTACAATATTAATCTTTTCTATTTGTTGTATGTCGATTTCTCCTTGATATATTATTTCGCAACCCAATTGTTCTATCGGCTTTCCCTTTACTACTATCTTGGATTTCCTTCAAAGCCCATTACTTTTGTCTTGTATGATATTTCTAAATTGTATTGTGTGCGTATTTTCTGAAGTTCGTAGGTTGCCTATTGTAAACTATTCTCATTATTGGCAATTAGTAGTTGGTCGTTTGCAAATAGCATCATCACAGTGTATGAAGTTTTATCCAGATTTGATCTATAGAAGTCTATTTTGTTTATCCATTCTATGAGAATTTCGTCGATATATATGTTAAATAATATAGGCGACATACTTTTTCTTCTTCTTTTTCTTTTAGCAGCCCCTCATAGTCCACTTCTGGACATAGGCCTCTTCCATACGCTTGCACAATTCTTTATTTTTAATATCATCAACACTATGCTTATGTAGGTGAGGTCTCCACTGTACAATATGTCTTATCCATCTTGAATTGTCCTGTCTAGCAACATGCTAGGTCAGTTCTTGCTTTAGTTAAAAGAGTAAGCATTTCTGTCCTACAACCTCTGTGTTCGTTTTCAACTTATTTCAATTTTTGTATTTTGAGGATATATCTACCGGTTGTCAACGAAACCTGTGGCACTCCTATAATTTTTTAATTTTTTAATTTAAGATATCAAAATGAAATTTGGTATATGTAATATACTCTTTTAAGTGGCATTTTTCGACATAGAACACATGTTTCTATCACTTCTGGTTTCGCCGGAATTAACATCAACTTTGCTATTTTAAATGGAACACCCAGTATATTTATACATTTTTGGAATCTCCATTTAATTTTACGTATGGTAGTATCAAATTTGAAACATTTTGTGGACAAAGTAAATTTTTTCAGAAATTAATCTAGAGTGCCATGACTTACACTAAATGAAAGTCAAGGTGCCCCAACACTCGAGACTAGTTGTTTTAGAACTTTAACTATTTTAGTTGCTGTATTAGAATGACCTAAAGTTGGCAAAAATGCTTTTTCGAGAATAACTATTTTTTCAAATGGCACTAGGATATTAAAAACGAGCGTTTTTCAAGGATTTCATTTATACCAATAACGCGGGATTACTATGGAAATTTAATTCAGAATAACACTCTTCATTCAGAAAAACCATATTTTGGACATTTAAATCTAGGCACTGGGTTTCAAAACAATTGAAACAAACAAAATGCACAAAACAAGTGACAGACTTGCTACAACTGAAGTTCTAAAACAATAATTGAATGACGGAGCACACTGACTTCCATTTTACGCAGGTCATGGCATCCTAGATTAATAAATAAACTCTTCTGCATGTATTTACTTTGTCATCAAAATGTTTCAAACTTGATACTAACATACGTAGAATGAAATGGAGATTCCAAAAATGTATAAATATACAGAGTGTTCCATTTAAAATAACAAAATTGAGGGTAATTCAGGCGAAACCGGAAGTCACGGAAACGTGTGCCCTATGTCAAAAAATGTAATTTAAAGAGTGTATTACATACACCAAATTTCATGTTGATATCTTAAAATATAATTTAAAAAATAGGGATGCCCCAGGTTTTGCTGACACCCAGTATATACTTAAGTTTATGGCTACATTTGTAAAAATTTTTTCATTTTATAAGCACCTGAAGAAAGGCATTTATAAAAACCTAACTGGGTTAGTGATCTGTTGACTTATAAGTTGAATTTTTTTGGTGTTCGTTTACTGCATTGAGTAAAACTAACTTGCTTACGGGAACTTACTTGGTTATCAAAAAAGTTTGCTTGTTGTTGCCTGTTACCCTAATTGTTAAGTGTTAAATTACTTTGGCTGGTTTTAATTATTTATTGCTTTATGGTTTTCATTTTTAATGACAGAAATTATAGTTTGAAAATAAATATAGTTGAGGTTATGTTTGCCTAACACATACTGATCCTTGGCATCGAATAATAAGGAACAGAAAGGAATACACTCAAATTCGTTTGGATACTTTACCCCCAACATAGTAGCCCATCATGTAATTTTCAACAACTCAGGTTAAGTCCTTAACCTTAAACAATCTGTCATGTGGCTGTGTTAACTCGAGTTAACTACAAGTTGAATTTTCTAAAAGACAATATGTATTTCTGGACAAATAAGCGAATTATTTACAGGAAAATAAAATTTCTGATGATTTGTAATTTTAGGCCCTCAATGAGTTGGGTGAAAAACAAAATTGGCCAGTGGAATTTGTGGATGGTTTCGTAGAAAAACTAGATGTTACCGTGCCATGGGCTTCCCTTTTAAAAGATTCTACTTTAATTAATGTACACGGACTTCGTCTTACTGTACAACCTAAGCAACGAAATGAGTGTGGTAAGTTTATAAATTCCAATTTAAAATCTGTTAAAAAATCCCATATTTTAGCAACGTCAATGTTCGAATCTATGTGGAGCTCAATGACAAATTCTATGCAACTTGCAAAAGACTACATGGACGAACAGAGTTCGACAAGCTCTACGGATGCTACTCAACCAATTGAAATGATCGAACGATTTGCAGCAATGATAGATTCAAGTATATTTTTTTGTACTTTTAATTTATGCGTATTAATCTGGCCAGTTTATTTTTCAGTTTTGTGTAGGGTAAAGGTAAAATTTACTAATTCAGTAATTCAGATAGAGCATGTTCCGAAGAACAGCAGTACAGGAGTAGCGATGAAAATTAATATTAGTCAGTAAGTACATACATTAACCTTACTAAATGTGTTCCACAAGTAAAATAAGACTATTTAAAAATTTGTCTAGAAAATTTATATCAAACAAAATGTAAACTTTTTTAGTATGGAATATTTGGATGCAGCAGGAAACGATCCACCAGCAGGCGAGGCGACAGATCCTGGCAATTTAGAACAAAACAAAACGTTTGTCGTTTCATCATTTACAACAAAAAATTTTCATTTTAACGGTGTAACGTTTTCAACGGTAGAATTTCCTAGTAGAGCTCGTACGTATTCACGATCTGTCATGGATCAGTCTTATAATACAAGTTCATTCGAAAAAGAGAAAGAGGATTCATTTGTTACTATGATAGAAAAAAATTTAAAAGCGACTTCTGTAGATTCTTATTCTGAATTAGGTGATAGTAACGAACAAAAAACAATGGAAGAAGATAACATTGGACCGTCTAATGAACATTCTGAAAAGGGTTCAGCTGCATTCGAAGAAGAACGAAGTGTGATTCAATTTGCTAGGTTGTTCGGCAAGCAACAGGTGAGCACATTAATTTAGAGTATTTAGCCAGATTTAGTTTAGCGGTTTCTTCTAACCTCACTCCAATTTATACCCCTTTCAGCTACTGCCATTTCTTCCTTGGATTTCCTACTCTATTCTTTCCAAATGCTCTTACTTCATAGACTCTTTTTGTTGTTCTATTGTCCGCCATTCGGAATATATGCCCTAACCGTCCTAGTTGTCTTTCTTGAATTATTAACACCACTGCTTTTGTATTTAATTGTTCTCTGAATACTTTATTTCGAATTTTATCGCTCCTTGTTTTGCCTTCAATATTACTAAGGAACCCCATGTCTGCGCTGGTAATTCTAGATTTTTCAATGTCCATGATTCACTACCGTGTATTAAAGTCGGAATCACTACTTTTCTAAACACTGAGACTTTGACTTCATTTGGTATTTCTGTTTTCCCACGAGGAATGTAGTTTTTATAGCATTGAATAATCCTCCTGTGACTCCTCTCTCGTTTAGTTTTCCATTGTTGCTGATATGAGCTCCTAAATATTTAAAATTATTTACCTGTTCTAATGATTTTCCTTCTTCTGTAACTATTATTACGGTTTTTGTTTTTTAAGTATTAATGGTCATGTATATTTTTTGTAGTTCGTGTCGATGTACTTCTAAGTTTAGCTGTTATAACCATATCATCTTCAAATGTTAATTCGAAAATTGTTACTTTTCCTCTTCCCAGTATCCTAGATTAAAGTTTTTACTACATTACTGCATCGTCCACAACTAACGTGAAGAGCAGTCGTCTCAACTCGCAGCCTTGTTCAAGTGTCTCAAATTCTGAAGATTCTTGTTCTTACTAAATTTGTAGTCTTTTTGTATAGAGAGCCTTTACTAGATCTACGAAACATACTGTATTTGTCTCATTGCAAATAAGAAGTCTTGAGTCCCTCTGTTCTTTCTGGAACCACATTACTAATTGAGTTCTCTAATTTTTGTTTCTTTAATGAATGTGAAACACTTCAATTTTAATTTGATGGTGTTCAGTAAACTTCAGATCTAGCAAACATAAAGTTATTAATTACTGCTATATTTTTAGATAAGTGTCCAGTTAAAACAATCCGAAGAAGTCCAAGGGCCAAAAGTATCGATATCTTTAGAACTGGGATCTCTTATTTTATTCTTGTCACCGAGACAAGTTCATGTACTTTTAGAATTAGCTTCTGGTTTAGCTACACCTGATATTGAAGACACAAGGTAAGCACAGTACAACTGTGATAATCTTAATTAATTTGCAGCGCCACATGTTTGTACTAACAAATTGTTTAAATTATTTATATTATTTTCTTATTGGCTGAATAAGAAAAAATCTTATTACTTTATTATTTTTAATATAGCTAACTAATTAAAACAAAACCATTTAAAATTTAAAAATAAACTTAAGAAAATAACATAATTACATATTATAATTTATAAGTATTAGTTAATGCTTAAATTTCTTTAATTTTTTTTCGTTTTGCTTTAATATCGCTAACAGTGATATTTTTGAGATAATTCAGTAACATTTACCCCACTAAATTTGGGGCCAACTTTAGAGGCGACTGTGCAAAAAATAATTTTTTGCACAGTCGCCTCTAAAGTTGACGTTTTACAAATTCTAAACAGTTGCAAAAGTTGATGTTTACAAAACGATTGCAGTAACTAACGCATAAAGATGGTATCGAACGCATAATGAACTTTCATGATGTGCATCTTCAGTCGCGGCCAATCCGATGTCACGTACTGGCAAATGTTTTTTTTTTATTCTTTACTTGTCACATTAAATACCTACGTACAAATGTTGTACGAAATAATAAAATAAGTATAACAACTGTTTTCAGTTTATTGAAATGAATTACTACAATATGGAAAACGAAATTAATAATTCCGAAAAAGATGAAATGAATTATTACAATATGGAAAACGAAATTAATAAATTCGCGAATAAAAAAATTTTAAATTTGGGGATAATCTACTATTTGAATTTATACTGCGTCTGTGCAAAAAATAATGTATGCAACACGTGTGTAAATAAGTTTTATGGCATTCGTTCGGATTTTTTCGTGATTCGACTTCGTCTCATCACGAAACTTCCGAACTCATGCCATAAAACTTAATTTTACACACTTATTACATAAATAACTATTATATAAACAAGTTGCCAAGTAGTAATGTAAATGTAAATGGAAGAAAAATAATATTAGCAAATGGTAAGATCAGCCCTAAATCTAAAACAAGATTGCTATATGAGGTTTGGCAGAAAAATAATGATGAGTAATATTCTTTTAACCATGCATTTTATTTTTTTATTCTTTTTACAAATCAATGTTATCTCCTTCAAAGTAGTTATCTTGAGCAGCTACACACCGATGGAGACGTTTTTCCCATTGTTCATAGTAATCCTGGAAGGTTTCTGCTGGAATGCCTTTCAACTCGACTTCTGGATATTATATTGTAAAGGAGGTTTTCAACCCGAGGAATAAAAAGAATTGGATGCTGGGGAACCACAGAAATGTTGAAATGTTGTTTTCTGCCAAAAATTCGTTGAGACTGCCGTGTGACATGGAGCGTTGTCATGGTGCAGCATCTCATGCCCAAATTTAACCCACCACTGATCATTCTCAACATCAATCGAAGGTCTGACATCACAGGCGTCATCACGCTTTCCACATTATTGTCCGTTTTTTGAGGTTGAAGGTCTTCCTACACGAAGTTCATCTTCCACTTCATCTCGGCCGTCTAAAAAAATCTGAACACTTGTACCCTGGATAGGGAATGTTCTCCATAAATCCTTTGTAACTTTTCATAAATGGCAGTAGTGAATTTGCCAAGCTTTACACAAAATTTTGCCAGTCCATTTTAGTAATGCACCTCACAAACACAACTGCACTGCAGACATTTTCAACAACCATGTAGCAACTGTAACAAGTTCAAACTTGAGTCTATGGCAGGGGTTACTCTAACTGCTGTGTAAAAGGGGAGACAGTAGCGTTGTCGGTTCGTGCACAGTATTGCCAGTTTCATTATTTTTCTGCCAAACCTTGTACAGTTATAAATAGATATAATAAATTTAATCTCAAAATGTAGCTTTTAATTATGTAACATTTTTACAGTAATGTTGCTCCAAGACAAAAATGTACTGAAAAACCAATGAGTAGTTTGGATTATCAACGAATTGAACAGGAACTTCAGCAACATTTACATCCTTTATCTACATTTCAATCACCTGGTTTACAGGGCATTCATGGTTGGTCAACAGCCGCTTTAGGTAAGTTATTAGCAATATGTTTCTGTGTTAAAGGAACATCTTCTGGATTGGGACCGTGTCATTCTTGGGAAAGAGTTCTTTTTTCTGTCAATCTGGTAGATGTTCTTTTGACACTGACCTTGGAAGTCTTTGAATTCAATATGTGTTTAATTAATTATAAGCTAATTGCTTTGTTAAAAATCTGGGGCTTGAATAATGTTAAAATAATCATTTAAACGTACTTCTCTACCTAGTTTTATTTATACTCCTTCTTTTTTACATCAGTTTTTATTGCTTCCCTTTCAAATTTATCTATATTAAAAAATGTTTCTGTTGTTTCAATAAACATTTCATTTGGATTTTGCTTGGAGATTGGGAATAGCTGATTTAACAAGTTTGGTTCTAATTTACGATCGATGATTTTTGTTGGCTAAAGTTATTTTCCCTTCTTATAGGCTTATTGTAATCATTATATCTAACATCTTATTAATTATCATTGCAGAGGAAAGCGATAGCGATGACAATTTTCTTCCACTGAAAGGAGCGTCGACTTCTACTGGAGCAATGTGTGATAGTACTTTATCTGGAGCTAGTAGTAGCATGGAGTCGAGCCTTAGTACAAGTATGGCTAGTTCTGTTACTGAACACACTTCTAGGACTAGAAGAAAAGGTAAATACATTTCTCTTTACAATTATCAAATTTATGCACATTTATAAATAAATTTTGCCCATTCCTTCTAGCTTCTCTCCAATCTAGTTCCTTCCGTCCAGGTCAATCCTCTTTTCTTGAGACATTACGACACCATGTTTTCCTTGGACTTCCTCTCGTTATTTTCTTCAGCATTGTTGCCTGCCATATTCACTTTGATTATCTGTTCCCCTCCATTCATACTAGATGCCCAAACCATTTTAAGAGTTGTCTTTCTATGGATGTCAGGATCGGCGCCGCTTTCAAATCCTTTCTTTTATGTAAGGTTATAAGCCTCCTCTAAATAAATCCATCTATCCCTGTTCTGCGCTTCCTCTATCCAATTGGTTCCTATCAAGAGTTTTATGTCATCCGTGGGGACACCTCTGCTTCTTCTTTCGCTCTATTAATCTTCGTGTGCAGCGGTTATCTCTTCTTCTGCAGCTCCATCTCGGTTTACATATTCTGACTGCAACATTGTTACTTTGGACCATCTGCGGATTTCTTCATTAGTCAGTCTGTTTGTACCAACGAACACCTTCTTGGAAAGTTTTTCGCCACTGGCGCTTTGCACTTTACCTCATAGGTACTCAGATAGCAAGCAAGAAAGTTGCCGTACATTAAATATTGGTTCTAGTCACCTATTTACAGGTGTTTTAATATAATTGGTCCTTCGAATAATTTAAATTAAAATAATTACCAACTCGAGATGACATCTTGGTACATCGAGTTCCAACATAGTGATACACCCAACAATCTTCTCTTCATTGCTTTTTATTATGTTATCATCAATGATAATATTATATAGGGTTGGACTTAATACTCCGCCTTGTCTTAGTCTTTCTTTAGTTAAAAATTTTTCCGACTGCAAGTCTTCCATATGAACATATTTATGTGTAACCTAGCTATATTGTTTCTCAATCTTCTGCTTACTCTTCTTTTTAAAATCTTCCATGCCATTTTTCGGGGTGTACCAATCAAACACTTTTTCAGTATTTATTACTATACAGTGCAACCTCGATAATCCGAACTAATAGAAATTAGGGTGGTTCGGATTTGGCATTTGTTCGGATTAACGAATTTTACTTAAAAAGGTGTTTCACATAATAAAAACAAAATCTTCAACTTTTTGTCGGAATTGCCTTTGAAATGGCTCAATGGCGGAAATATCGCTGGATAATTTTTCTCCGCTAACAGTTAGTTGCCGTATTCCAAATCGCTTATTTGTCTAGCCATCCAGAGCTTGCTTGAAAATCAGATTTGCCAGTAATCTTTTCATAGAAAAATTTTGCCCTTTCTCGCAAAATTTCTCCCGACAGTGGCGTGTTACGAGATCTTTCTTGAAGAAACCACGTTAAAGTGCAGATTCAACTCCTGGATGTTCAGCGGCCCTCAGAGTTTTTTGCTTCTTCGGATCTTTATCAGCAGTGCTAACAAAATTAATAATTTTGTCTTTGTTTTTCTTAATATTACTAATCGTAGATTTCCCGACGCCGTAGTTTTTAGCACATTGTCCACTATCAAGCTTATTTAATATTTCAGCTTTTTCAAAGACACTTACAGTCGTATGTTTCCTTTTTTGGGACATTATTGTGAAATCACGTTCGTAATAATTGGCATCGAATGCACACTACAAGCGAAAGATAAGAACAATTCGGCCTGTCAGCTGTAAGCAGCTGGGCTTGCTGGCTGTTGAAAACGTCACGGTTAGCATAAATATTATTAGTCACATCGGATTTTTTTGTCTGCATAATCAGAAATGCAACAGTGGCGTTCTGACGCACGTAACTAGGATTTTGAAGTTTAGTTCGGATTATCGAATTTTCGATTGTCGAAGTCGTTCGGATTACTGGAGTTAGTTATGAGTTCGGATTACTGGAGGTTCGGATTATCGTATGTTCAGATTATAGAGGTTGCACTGTATATGCTCTTTTCAATCAGCTGTTTTATTGTAAACATGTGGTCCTGCACTCCTTTTCCCCTTCTAAAACCGCTCTAGAGTTCTTCCAATTGTATTTCAATTATTACTTTAATTTTTCCTCTAGTATTCTTTCATATGATGAACTCCGAGCTGATGCGACTACAACAATTATTGCTCAGTCATGAGCATTTTGGTGGCTTGTGTATCCTAGTTTGTTGTTAAAGGTCCTATTGCGCTGTGAGCTGTTCGTTATAGACGTATATTGGAACTCTTTTTGCCTCTGTTTTAACAGCTCACATCGGGTGTCTAGTTCGGTTAAGCGTCTTTGTTCGAGGTTTCTTACATTTATGTTGATTTGCTGTCTCCAGTGATTTAGATTCTGTGTTCCTTGTTTCCAAGTATGAGGGTGATTTGACGGGACGTGAGACTCGAAATAAAAGACATGAGTTAGAGCATTAATTTTTTTTTATTTTTCAACATGTTCTCCTCGTACATCAACACACTTAGACCAGCGATGTTGAAGTGCCATTATACCTGCTTTGTAGCGATCCATTTATATTATTTATTTATGTTTCTTTTTATAAAAATACTTGATAATTTCCAGTTGGGAAAATTTTAGTTAAATAGTTAGGTTGGTAACAGCGATTTTTGCTTGACAGTTGACAGAAGTTTGACGTTTTTGTTGCCTAGCAATTGAATGGTTGCCTAAGAATTGTGTGTATTATCTAATAATTTCTGAAAACAAAATGTCACCAAAAATCGTTTAAGAATGAAGCTCATTGTAGGATCAAAAAGCGTGCTAGAATAATGTCATTATAATGCCGAAACAGAGAAAATTCTTTATGTAACTAGTTTAACATTGTCCAATTTTATTTTACAGCAAGCAATATAGGTTCAGACAACACAGCAGAGATAACGCATTTCAAAATAACAGTGGCGTCTTTAGCGACTGTCCTTTTACATGAAGATATCCTAACGCTATCGGCTGATCAAGAACAAATGTTGATATTTTCAAGTGTTCGCCAAATGCAAAATACTGCCGAGAAGTTTTTGAATAATTTAGGATTGTTTGGTACAAAAGATTTTGACAGTGCTAGAAATGAATTTGAAAAATCCTGCAATTTAAATCACTTAAGGTTAGTTTTAGTCTTTTTTATTTTTTTGGTTTTATTATTTATTTAAAAGAATAATCGACCGGCTTCTGTCAATATGTAAGTTTATTGTTATTATTATTATTCCTTTCTGCTGCTTTGGGCGCATTTATGCGTTTCCATACCAATGATGATATACTCTGGAATGCCAGTCCAGAGCTCTTAACCAGACCCTATAATCACTGTTGAGTTATTAAACATTTCATTGTTTTTTTTAGTACACTTAAATTTTTATGTTAATGTAATCTGTGCTTATTTTCAGATTACTTGCAGCACCGTTACACGTAGAAGGCAAAGAAGCAACAACGCTTACAGATTTCTCAATATCTGGGAAACTGACGGTAGCTAAATTGGAACTCTTAGAATGTCTTAATCATGGGAAAGGGGAACCTGTGGAGTATATAAATTTACTTTGCTTTAAAGAAGGTAATGGAAACTTACGAGGTGGTCCATTATCATCCAAACCAAGCCTTAAATTAGCCTTTTTACATGAAGAAAAGTCTACTAAGACTGTACTCTCCAGACTGTCGTCTGTGCCAAAGACCGAAGTGACGTAAGTTATGAAATAGATTTTCTTATTGATTCTAAATAATCATACTTAAAATGCTCAAGATTTATTTAAACTGGATTTGTAGTTCCATTGCAGTAAAAACATACCAAGGTCGTTAAAAAGGCCGCATGTGAAGTTGGCTGTAATAATATTTCTCATATAAAATAAAATATGCGACTTTCACGGCAGCTAGATTGAACGCCTTTTGTGCTTATGTGGTTCTTCTGTTTATATCGTTTTCAGTTCCTCCTTTCGTATCTACTACACTTCCTAGATAACAAAACTGTGACTCTTTCTCTTATCCTTCTATTTTTATTTTATTTCCTTAGTTCACTGCTTTCACAAGTTTTTTTGCAATTTATACTGAGTCCTATTTGTTTTGCTGCATAAATTAATCTGTCCACTTTGTTCAGCATGTGGTGTTTTTCTTTTTCAGAGCTTAAACCATCGTCTGCAAATGCTAACTCCTCAAGTCACAGAATAAGTTCTCAGTTAATGCTATCCTTTTGTCTGTTGTTTGCTGCATAATCCAGTCTATAACTATCAGGAACAATGTTGGTGACTGTATACAACCTTGTTTGGGCCCTCTGTTAATATTTATGTTGTCATTGAGGGTACCCTCATGTTCAATCTGCACGGTATAGTTTCCATATAGCATTTTCAGCATTGTAATATACAGGGTGTTTCAGAACTGCACGGCACCATTTTAGGGATGTGTTCTCTAGTACAAAATATTACGATTTACCTAAAATTACCTTAGTCCGAAAGTTAATATTTAGGGAGATACAGGGTGTCAAAGTCGAAATTTTAATTTTAATTTTTTGCTGTAATTTCAAGAGGTTTCGAAATATTGATATACTAGAGAACACATCCCTAAAATGGTGCCGTAGAATTTTGCGACACTCATTTTTTGTTTTAAATGCAAGCCTACTGCGTTACAGAATGCTTAAAAAATGAATAAGATGTTACATTACTTACTTCAATAGCAAATATCTTGGAAACAGTTAACTTTAGCGACAATTAAACAGTATACCTTTTTTGCATAAAAAATATGAGGGAATTGTTTTTTTCAATTAAATTTGTGGTAACTTTAAGTTTAAAAAAGTTGAAGTATTTTTAAGGTATTAGGTGTAGCAAAAATTAGCTTCTTTAAACAGCTATGTTAAAATTGAGGACGGATTATTATTTCTCGTCCCAAAAAAGGTAGTTTCCCCAATTTTCATATCAATATTTCGAAACCTCTTGAAATTACAGCAAAAAATTAAAATTAAAATTTCGACTTTGACACCCTGTATCTCCCTAAATATTAACTTTCGGACTAAGGTAATTTTAGGTAAATCGTAATATTTTGTACTAGAGAACACATCCCTAAAATGGTGCCGTGCAGTTCTGAAACACCCTGTATTTGTCGAGTATACCATATTGCTCAAGTATTTCCCACATCTTTTCTGGGTTTACTGAGTCGAAAGCCTGTCTGAGATCTATAAAATTGGCATGCATATCTCCTTCCATTTCGGCTGTCTGCTCCAGTATAATTCTTAGCCTGCATATCTGGTCGATACAGGATCTTTGTGGTCGAAAACCAGCTTGGTTGTCTCTCAGCATTTTATTTATGGCTTCTCTCATTCTCTGGAGCATAATCCTCGTCATTTATCTTGCTTGCCGTCCATAGTAGTGTGATTGGTCTCCAATTTTATATGTGCATCGGAATAGGTTGCCTTTCTTAGGTAATTTTATTATTTCTCCTTGTATCCAGTCTTCTGGTATACGTATCGTATATCCAAATTTCTTCAGTAATACTTATATCGTCACTTGGCGGGCAAAACCTTCTATGTATCATTTTGTTCTGAAATAGGGTTTTTGTCTATTTCGAATAAAAATTCTTTTTATTTCATTTTCCTGTAGGCTTATTTTTTTTTAAATTGAATACGACTTCGATTTGTTTTGTTTTACTTAAAAATCACCTTAAAAATATCAAGGATCGTTACTGGTGTGTATATGTATATTGTATATTTCGAAAGCTGCAGCACCCCCATGATTTCAAGCCACGAGCTGCCACTGATAGGTTGGTTAATATAGTTTTTCGTTGATTTACTGTAATATTCGTTCCAATTTTATTTTTCCTTAAGGTAGTTGGATCATGAGATCAATGCTGTCTATTGATTCCGTGTCGAACATGTAAAAATAAATAACAAATATATAACATGTTATCATAATATCAATTAATAAAAGGGAGAATTGTCTATTATTCCATTCAAATTATACCAAGCTGCGCGCTCGAGTCACGTGGGCGGCAGTGCTGGCAACAATGCGCGCAATAATTTCGGAGATTGAAAATATTTATTTATTTATTTATTTATTTATTTGTTTATTGCAATCCAACAGATCGTTGATCCAATAATAGGATGCAAATTTTATTACACAAACATAAAGCGGAAATAAAAACAAACATATTCAATGAAGTTAACATAATAAGATTTACAAAAAAAAAAACAAACAAAAATATTGAGTTTCTACGTAATTAATCTAGCATGCAGAATAACCATGAATAATAATATAAACTAATAATCTAATAAACTAATAATTTTCAAACACCAACGTTCTCTTCAGAACTTATTAATGCTCTCATTATATATTTTTTGTATTGAGTTAATGTAACCGTAAATATATCGCATTCTGTAACAAACTGATTGAATATCCTACACATTCTGCACATTGGAGCATTCATAAAATAATTTGTTCTGGTTGTTGGTATGTAAAACGTATTAGTAATTCTAGAGTTAAAATAAGGTACTCTGAACGACAAATAATTCAGCAAGGAAGGACTGTCCACGAGATGACATGCAACTTTATAAATAAATATCAAAGCTGAAAAGTAAAAAGTAAAATAAAATGGTGACCATACCACTGAAGCATATTCCAAATGACATCTCACTAATGTATTGAAGAGTGTAATATAGGTACTGATTTTTGCAAAACCCCTTGAATTTCTTATAATGAATCCCAGCATTCTGTATGCTTTATTTACACAATAATCAATATGTAAAGAAAAGGTTAATTTATTATCAAATATTACACCTAAGTCTTTAACAGAAGTTTTTCTTTGTAATACTTCATTTCCAAGTTTGTAATGATAGTCTGTACTTAACTTTTTTTTTGTGTATGATATCACAGAACATTTGGCTACGTTGAAAAATAGCTTATTGTTTGACGACCATTCATATATTTTATTTATATCTGGTGAATTTTCAAAAGTTTATGGGTTATCGCGATTCTAGAGGCAATTATGTCGATGATTTCTTGAGCTTCCCTATACTCGCCATGTTAAATCTTCCAAATTTGGAGTACAATAACTCCGATCGGAACTGGGCAAGTTGGCTAAAATTTTGGATTTACGTCGAGCAATACTTAATCTAGCTGTACGCCAAAGATTATTAAGATTTTATGGATTTTACTTCATGTTCCAACTACCTTAATGGCGACTAGGTTTTACGCTAATCTTGTAGTAGACTCTCAGACAATGCACTCGTGGTGTTGTCCACTTATTAGGAAATTTTGTTTAAAATTAAATTTACACACATCTGCTGCACTTGGGATAACTACAGAGTACTGTAATAGTTAGTACCGAACTCTTTTGCAGTTAAGTAGTACAGCCGTCCTTGTAGTCCGTTAAATCTGCTGATGTGGTTATCTCCACCGCACCCTGCTTTCTCGTCGCACTTTTAAGTGGTTTTAATACTAATAATTTCCCCTTATTACTGTTTTATTTGTGACTGTTTTTCATATGCACCATACCAGTAACACTGCACTGCATTGTGTGGTCATCAACTAAAGCTGGTTGGTCGCTGCTTTCCATTCTTCTTTATTTCGAGCCTTTACGTTTAGTTCATAGTAGGTGTGTCACAGCCCATATCTTCCATGATTTAACATATATATTACAGTCTTGATCTTTCTCTTACTGTTTTTCCTTCCATTTTACCCCCAATTATATTAATTACCAGTCCTTCTTTTGTTATTACTTGGCCAATGAATCTGTCTCTTCTTCTTTGTATTATCTTCCACAGTTTCCTTTCTTTTCCTATTCTTCTAAAAACTTTATCATTTGGTATGTGGTCGATCCGTTTGATCTTGTGTAATAAGATTCTAGCTTTGTTTTCTCTGATTCTTAATTGTATGAAAATCAGTGGAATAAAGCCTGTAAACAAATAATTTATTGCAATCGAAGATCTCACGTCCACATGCTATGACTTTCCTTCACGTGTAGTGGCGCCATCTCATAGTTAGCTTTTGCACATACTTATGAATTTGCCCTTGTATTACAACTGATGTTCACTAAATGTTTCTAATCATTGTCATTGCATGAAATACTGATTATACACATGCCCCGTAATAAATGCCAGTGACCAACGAACGTAGCTAAATGTAATCAAACCTTAATCTATAACTAGCGCCATAGGGAAAACACAATGGTATTTTATAAAGCATGATTAAACCATATACAAAAAATTTGTATACTAAAATTAAGAAAGCCATTAAAAAGACTGCATAGCATGCTTTACGTTTTTACTGCGCCGGAATTACAAATCGAACTTCACCTAATTTAGTAATATTTGTTTTTTTTGTTTCAGAATTACTTTAGAACCTTGTGTAGTAGAAATAGACGTAACAATTGTTGACAGAATATGTGCTCTTTTAAATCCACAACCTGTTTGTGTAATAAACAAACCTTTTAATAACATATGGTCCGTACCGTCTGCCACGGTACTGACCTCGACTCCATCGGAATCCCGAATTGACCTTAAAATAAAATCACCATCTTTAAACCTTAAACTCAGGTAATAAATCAATTGTTATGTTCAATGCAAGCAGCAGCTGGTAGCAAACCGGATATAATTTCTGTTCGATAATGTTCTTCCTGTTGCCATGCGACTTGTAATTTAAGATCTGTTCTATATGTTTTTGGGTAAGGTTTGACAGAGGAAATGCGCTGGAATATTTTGTAAATCGATTTTTGTTTTTTAATGCAATCGTCATTTCCTATACTTTATGATTTGAAAAGTGATAAGGCAGATTTTAGCGACGAACCTGGTTCCTGTATTTTTTGAACCCGGTTCGTTAATGACGTCATCAAATTTACTGTTCGCCAAAACGTAATTCGGTTCAAACGGCGGTTTGACATTAAAATTCTAACCTCTAACATAATTGAACGTTTTAGTATCTACATTTCTACAATGGATTTAGGTATTTAGGACAACTTGGCGTGTTAGCTGCTTATGAAATGCTGTTTTCGAATGATTCTTAGATTTACCGTTATTAGTTAAATCGCGTTCAGGTAACTAGCATTAACTTAAATTCTCGGCGGTTTCAGAATCTACAAGTAATTTGTAAGACACTCCGTTATACGTGACATCAACGTTCTCCATCTTTTTTTATGAAATAATACTAGATTTTTAATTGCAAGTTATAAAAATTACACACAGTAATTTCAAATTCGTAAAAACCGCCAGCCACTGTTAACATACAAAAGTAGTCACGTGATGGCATTCGCGCTCCGATAATTGACGAACCCAAACGACTTCTCAGCAACACACGTTGCGAGGTTGGTTCGTCGGTTGCTGGAACCCGGTTCAATTTTTTGAACCGTGACGTCATTGGTTCGTCGATAAAACGAAGCGGTTCGAAAATTTGGAACCAGGTTCGTCGCTAAAATCTGCCTATAGTGAAATGTCGGTCAACATAACCTACGTTTGAGGTTAGAATTTAAATAAGAACTTAATCTCGTTCAACAATTCAGTTGCATCAAGCTAAATGCTAAAAAGGCTGCCACTTGCATTGAATTGACATATATTTTTAATTATAGAGGTTAACTGTTGATTAAACTAAAATGTTGTCACTCTTTTGATCATGTAACGTTATTATATAAAACATACTTTGGGCTGTTTTCAGGTTTCCAATACCAGATTTTAGACCACCGCATGATATGCAGCGAAATCCTTGGTGGAAAAGAAACGTACGACCGGATTACCTTATGATAAATTTGACTGATATGAATGCTTACACAAATTGGTACACAAGTCAGCCGTGTCAAAAGTATGTTCTGCAATGCAGTACAGCTGAAGTTCATTATGTTGAAGCCGACACCAACGTACTTCTTCCTATTGCAAAGGCAGGTTCTGATGAAAAATGTGGAAGTTCGTTGTTGAAAGGATTCAATTGCCCCCGGTAAGTTACAGGATATAAAACTATTTTCGTCCCTCGACGTTCATAAAAAAACTTAGTGAATACAATATCTCCAAAGGAAAAGCAGACAACGTTTTTATATATTTATTCTGTTGGAAGTTACAGCAGAAAAATACATGCTCATTTGATTAGTGTTTAAACCAAGATACCTCTGTATGCTGGAAACTGCGGCAGTGCAATATTTGGTATCATTTTTAAATCGTCTATCCTGCAGCAGTAGACTTGACCATTTTGATAAACGTTTCTTTGGGTAGCAAAATTCCCCAACCAATTAATCTGGGCACAAATATCGGGACATATCGGAATATGTCGTTGAAATGGATGATTTACCCCTACAAATGCTATTCCCTGTCTTAATTGTTCTTGGATTACGACTTTCCAGAAGTACAAAGGCACAGGCATTTTACCTGAACTATCTAGAGTTATGTATTGATTATTTAATAGTAATATTCCATGAGTTCCGGTATATACCAACAGATCCTTATTTAAGGAGGTAGCTTTATCCCTTACTTTATTTTCTAAATATTTCCAATTTCCTCCGTTGAATGATTTCCACTGTGGAGCTGCGTTAATATAATAATAAGTCATGCGTTTACTTGCGGCGTCCAAAAAATCACATTTTGGAACCAGATGGCCTCTTTCAATACTATTTGAATCTACAGAATAATCCGATGGTATTCGTCTTTGTTGGTTACTCATCGGGATCAATGTTACCAAAATAATTCTTTTTAAAGTGAACACCATCAACTGTACAATGAAATGAACTCGAACGATTAATAACTGATGCTGCCCAAAATGTTTTCTTATTCTGATTATCAAAACAGACTTTTATTAGAGGTTTTCTAATAGAATTAATTTCAAAGCCCCCTGGTTTCCAGCACAAGTTTGATGACGTTCTACTGAGTAGGATGCAGGGTGTTGACGACATTTTATACTACTTATTAATCGAGCCATCCTTTCACCATTGATATAAAAGGATTTCATGGTATTACATACTGCTGTTACCATTTTACTTCCGAATCCTTCTACATTGTTGGTAATGCCTGGACAAGTTAAGTAAACTTGTTCACCATGATTCATAATGACATTGCCATCTCTGTCCCTTGGTATTAAAACGGTGGTACCATTGAGTGATGAAATGAACATTGGTGACATTTTTGCCATATCGGTGTTGACCGAAAAGGCACATGTTGCTGTTGCTAGTTTTACTATAAAAAACAAATGTTTATGAATTCAGTTTAGAGTGCATTGTTGCAACGTTAAATTTACAATTTAAACAGAAAAGAGAAATTAATCACCTTAAAGTTTTTGTATTTTCAGATTTTTTAATATTTACACCCACCACAACTAACAAGCCTTTAAATTTAAGGAAATACAAGAATTATAACCCATTTTTGAAACTGCAGTGTTGCATTTTCTTAAAAGGCGATACAAATTAGATATATATTTTGCTTACGATTTATAAAAAGGTAGCCAATAAAGGTGACTAGTACCACAAGTTGCTTTGGTTGTGTATACATTTTTCTGAATGTGATGCAGTTCTAACAAATTTATAGGTATGAATCAGGAAAGTTTGTGTTACTTATTATAAATATGATGACTTCTTCACCTTTAACATATTTATCAGAAGGGCGATAAGTTTTATTGTAGATAACTGCAAATTGTCGAAAAAAAAGTTAATAAAACCAGCTCCAATAATAAGGAAAAAAACTGAAAATTAATACTGTTATCTAACTAACAACAATACGGAATTTCCCTTGTATAAATATCCACCACTTTTAATATTTATTGTTAAGGCAAGAATGACAATCTATTTCTTCCTAAATTGTTTATTATCTTAATACTAGAGTGTTGTTTTATGTTATCTACCTAGTCATAAAAAAAACACATATCACATTAACAACCCTTTCTACGTTCTACGTAACTCCCTTCAACACTTATACACTTATTCCATCAACGAAAGAATGCATACAAAGATAATAATAGAAAATTTTGGAACATCGTTAAAGCATTAAAAATAAAAATATCAAATTTGTAATGGACAAGACAGCAACACTAAGTGCAAACAAACAAGAAACATAAAAACATCTGGAGAGTATTACATAGAAAAATTCTCAACGAATATAGATCAAAGGAAATACAAGAAGAACAAAACTAAAAAAGGAAAATTAGGGCATCACTGAGACTTTACAAGCAATCAAAAGCACATATAAAAAGACTATTGATTCCAAATTGATTGACTGCAATCAGAACCGTTCCCAATGGAAACTGGACTAAAACAAGGAGATTCCCTAAGTCCACTCTTATTGATCATATCCTACATGGACGGGATCATGAATAGAGACCGGATCTAGTAAAATCATTTCAGTAGACTAGCACACTTAAGTAGCACTTTTAAAACAGTTGTTTATTATTCCCGCTCTTTAAAAAAGTTCACCAATCATTATGGTGCAATATATCTAGAATAGGCGTGGCCAAGCTTTCGTGTAGAGTCAACAATCCAATCAGTTGTTATTGAAGAACCATAATCGTACAGGTGGAGGGGAATCTTATTTAGAAAAATGTTGTACACATGAATTTAGCTAAATTTACCTATTTGGATGACTCATCACCTAAAATCCGGTCTCTAATCATGAAGAACTATATTAAGAAAACAACCATAGGATATAAAGACCCTAGCCCCATAAAAATAGAAACATTAATGTATGCAGAGGACATAGTGCTCATAACAGATATAAATATCTGGATAGAAGAAATAGAAAGGATGGAGACGAAAATAGATGAAAACAAAACAGATCTGATGCATATAAACAGAAACAAGAACAACCTACAGCAATTCACATGGAAAGGAAGAAAAATAAAAACACTGACATCATTCCAATACCTAAGAGCAAGATAGAAACAGAAGTGGCAAACAAGATCAAGAAAGCAACATGGATATACTATGCCATCAACACAACAATATTAGAAAAAAAGGAAATAAGTAAGACATTGGTGTAGTGGGCTGATCCTGCACAGTTGTTTATATTTTTGAAGGTTTCCGCCGATTTTTTGATGAACTCTTCTATGGTTGGAATATTTAGCTCGGCATGCAGTTGGCAGTTTCTTATACACCATGGAGAATTTGTGGCTATACGTAGAATCTTATTTTGTAGAGTCTGTATTTTGTGAATGAGTGTCTGTTGAAGCGGATCCCCATACACACCATGCATACATCGCCACTGGTCTGATTATTGCTTTATAGATTAACATTATGCAATCTATGTGTAAAGAGCTACTAATAACAATAAATTAAGAACTTATTGGTTCAACTTTGGCTTGCTAAATATAATACCATCATAACCTAAGGTTTGAACAACAATCATGCTTCGACTAAATTTTGGCTGTAAATAGTTCCACCATTAAGTAGGCATTTACCTGTTTCTCCACTAAAGCCTCATTTACACTTGGAAAGTTTACTGACGGAAAGTACTTGCCGCCAGTAAACTTGCTATTAAATGTGTGTTTACATATTTGATAGTTTAGTTGTAGACTGGAAGAAAAACAAAATGGTTAAATCTTATTTAATTCTTGCCGGTACACGGTTTTTATTGTTTTTAATTTAGTTTTAAGTATTGTCAAATTCGTGTTTTCAAAACCCTCGATTTCTTTTAATTCTTTTTAAAGATTTAAAAAATCAATTATTTGGTCACCATTCCACTTCATCTTTTAAACTTTCCGCAAGTAACTGTTTACACACGGAAAACTACAAGTCTAGACAGGAAAGCCGGCCACTAAACTAGCCAGGTCATCAACTTCACTTGCTACTTGCCGGCATGTAAAAAGTCACGCTTTCCTCTGATTTACACAAGGCAAATTTACTGGCGGCAAGTACTTTCCGTCAGTAAACTTTCCAAGTGGAAGTGAGGCTTAAATCATCCTGTTGAATGATTTAACTATTTTTTGAATTTCTTTTGCAGATTAGTTTTACAAATATATCCAGTAATGAAGCCAGATATTGAGCTTGAACAAAGACCTGAATCGGATCCCGATTCCATAACCCAATCAATGTATGGAGTTTTAGGCCAAACTCCTAAACAACCTGGACCATTTAGTGCTAAACGTGTTGTACATGAAAGCGATACTCCTCATAGTAAACCCCAACAAGGTAAGTAAATATTAATATTTTCAACTAGAAGAAAATCTTACATAATTTGTCAAAACTAAGGTTTGAATGGATTTTTGCTATTACATAATAATTGATGTATTCATTTTACACAAGCAACTAAGTCTGGTTTAAGCTGAACTAAATTTGGGGGGGGGGGTGATATTGCACCGTCCCTATTTAATAGGGACGGATCGAATTTCTTCAGCTTCTAGTTTCAAAGTGGTAAAGTGTTTAAACCCTTTCCTTCACAGTACTGCATGCACATTAGCAGGGAATGTGTCGAGATGCTTCTTCCTCTGTATTGCATAACCTACACATAGAGCTATCGCTTATAGCTATTACATATTGGTGTTCAGTAAAATTGCAGTAGCCCTTGAGTAGTGCTGTTATTATTCTCATGCGGATCTTGTCGAAATTTAGAATTTGTTTGTTAAAGCTCTTGGACGGTTCCTGTATAAACAGTAATGTGTGTTGTGGTCCAAACGCTGTATGCCATTGTTTTAGTAGATCATTCAATAGTCTTTTCACTGCACCATAGACTATACCACAGGAAGGTTCTGATCCTGCTAGATTTTCTTTCGGCCCCTCTTTCGGCAAAAGTGTCCACTAATTCATTACCTTTTATTCACTTCTGTCCAGGCTCCCACTCCAAAGTTACTTTATTATGTTGTGCCAGTTCAATCAAAGTTTTTACACAATCTTCTACAATTTTTAAGTTGATTTCTGCAACTGATAGGGCTTTTAGTGCTGCTTTACTGGCGGATGTAGTCGGTATGGGTCGTTTTTGAGGACTATCTCTCACAATCTCATGAACACTAGCATTGATGGCGATTATTTCTAACTGAAAAACAGTGGCATACCTGCCAATGTTTATGCTAATTTCATTCCCTGTACCTATCTTGTGTTAGGCTCTCGCCTCAGTTTCTTCTCCTATTTTAAAACTGTTTGTATACTAGATTGTTCCATATACGTCTGTGTTCTGGCCACTTCTCCCTTCCTTTGAAATAATTATCAAATCAGGTTTATTGAAGTGAAACTCTGTTTTATTTCATCTGCCTGCACTTTAATTCCGCAGTTTTGGTTTAATTTTTCAAAGTGTGGTTATGGCATTGAAGATTTTCAATCTGTAAGCTGCAGCTAAGGCTTCATATTCAACTAAATACAGTGGAGGAAAATTTTGTAGTGCTTCCATGGTTGCCATAGGAGTGTCTAAACATACTAGCCATTGTAACTTGCTCAGTTCATTAATTGCTTTCTTGCTGGTGGTATGCCACCAAGAAATCAAAGCATAGGTTACAATTGGTTACAACCAGTTAAAAGTTTTATGCACCAATTTTTTCCAAATAGGCGTCGCCCTGCCCAGAAAGCAGAAAGCCTGATCTTTTACACATGACAGAAAGATAAGTCTGATATCTAAATTGACTTCCAGAAACTTAACTTCCTGCACACTGATTATGTTCTGCCCCTCAATTCCTCCTGTGTGTGAAGGGACCGCAAAAAGTTTTAGACAGGTTTACTGTTGATTATTCCCTGAAGCGCCATCTTTAGGCTTGCTATATATATGCTTAGGAATAAGCCCTAATTTCTTCAGAGTCATGCAAAAATTTGTCCACTACATGGCTCTATAATAGAGGAGAAAGAACCCCTCCCTGCAGGCAGCCTCTTGCAGTAGTGACTCTCAAAGTGCTGTCTTTCAAAAATGATAGAATCAATCTATTTTGTAGTGTGATATTTATCTGTCTGAAAACGATTAGAGATGACCTGTGCTCTTCAACCCCATCTCTCACAGAATCGAATGTAATGTCACCAAACGTACCTTCGATATCCAGAAAGGCAGTTGAAGTAATATCTTAATTTGTTACAGGCTTTTCGGCTTTGCAAATCAACTCGTATATATCGATTATTCGCAAGATTTTCACAAACTGATTCTGATGGCACTTGGCACTCAAATGTTTTTCCATCATTTTCAGTAGAAATATTTGTCCACTAGACTTAGCCAAGATATAGGAATCTACCTGGTTTCAGTATAAATAATACTTTAGTCTGCCTCCATATATGAAGTGTGAATCCAGTTGCCAAACTAGCTCTAAATGGTGAGCATAGTGGCGAAGCCAGTTCATTAATGCACTGTTGTAATAGTGCAGGAAATATACCATCTGCACCAGTTGCCCTGTATGGTTAAACATATTTATGGCCCAAACAATTTTGGATAATATATTATTTTATTACCTGTTTTGCTCTGATCCAATCTACTACCACTGTCCGCCTATGTAGTGGTACTGCAGGATTTACATTGGAAGCTAGTTCGTCGTCAGAAAGGACTACATAGTCAGGAAAGTAAGTCCCCAGCAATTGCTTCGGGGTTTCTTCTCCCTGCCATGCTTTTGTAGCATTTTGAAGCTCTGCACATTCTGGGGCCTTTTCAATATGTGCAGTATTTTTCCATGAGGAGCACTTAGCCTTCCTCAATGATATATTGTAAGCTGTAAGAGAACTTTTATATGTTGCTCCCACTCTCCGGTTCTTTTTGCCTGATTGAAAAGTTTTCTCGCTTGGCCAAGACCAAGAGACCACTCGATTTTCTCTTGTCACTTTTGTAGCGCAGCTTATTTCAAAGGCTGTAATCATTGCCAATTCTAAAGCCTTAGTCATAATTTCTAATTCGTTGGACATTCGTCCAGGCCCTGGGAAAGGCTTTGTCTATAAAAATGCCTGTCACATGTCCTGGAATTTCTCTGTTTCCCCTATTTCTAAATCAAATCTGTAGTCAGACATAGATGACTCATTTGCAACATGCCAGTTTTGAATTGATGATCGTAGTGGCAATTGTAATATCAATGACTTCCCTTTTGTTAGCTGTAACAAAAGTGGCTTCATTGTTATAGTGACAATAAACTCCTAAAATGACTTTCCTCTTTGATTTATCCCAGTACTCCCGAACTAGGTTGTTTAAAAAATGTTCATTTTACAAGTTCTAGCTGAGATTATAGTGAAAGATATTTTACTTGCCCCTTCACCCCACTAAACGTTGGATTCTCATTTCAGAAATTTAAATATTTTAGGTTATGTTTTACATCACCAGTGTGACCGGATAAGCTAAGTTTTTTTTATTATACGATAAATATTCTGCATATGTAACTTCATATCCCGTTAATTATTTACATTATAAAGAAATTAATAAGAACTCCGTTTTAGTTGTTTGTTTTACAAATAGTAAAGCACACTATAATCTCATTTGGCTTGGTTAAATCTCTGTAGGTTTGTAAAAGGTATACAGCACTACTATCTAAAGCCGTGTCCACATTACTCGTAGTTGGGATTGTAAGACTTACTACACTTGAGAGTCAACTGTCCAAACTACTTGTTTCAATCTTAGCTGTACTTCGGCATGTAGGGTTCTATGTTGAATCAAACTCAACAAGTATACTAGAAAAATTATTTTCTGTCCATAAGTCTCCACAAGCTTTTCTTTCATGTAACAACGAGCGGAGCCCTGCAAGCCACCGACTCGAGTGGCTTAACATGTGACTCGCTACCCATCCACATATTGACGAGTAATGTGCTAATGTTCTAACCATATTTGTTGCTAAGGAATATGTTAAACAACCACTTACTGCAACTTATTAAAATTTATATAAATTATTGCCTTACAAAAAAAATCAATTATTTTATTTCCCACAGAAGAAATGGAGGAACTTATTATGCCCGGAGACAAACAAGAAATGTCAGATTTTATAGAACTTACTACGCAATCTTCTAGAATTCAACTGGAAGTATCATTACCAACCGTTAGCATGCAACTAGTATCAAAACACATATACGAGCTTATCTACAATCGTATAAATAATGACTTGTTGTTATGGGAACCTAGTGCGCCCAAACCTAAACCTCAGGTATTAGAAAACGTAGTGTTCACCGGATTGCAAGCTCCGGGAAATACTGACGCTCAAGAAATGTTTTCTATGTGTAGAAGTGGTATTAAATATGGTAAGTCCTTCCTGTTTTCGATAAATGTGCTTTGTTGATCAACAAAACTGGTTTGTTACAGATTCAGAATCAGATAGTGATGAGGAAGATCCTGACGGTGCAACCGTTTATTATTCCACATACGATCGCATGAAACAGTCACAAAGACGTCAGCTTAAATCTGTTGAACCGGTAGGGCAAAGCTATTTAGTTTTAAATTTACACATAGGCCACGGTTTGCTTTGCTTACACGTTCCTGTACGCGATATATCCACAAATGTTATACCTGGCCAACATGGTGAATTTTTATTTAACGTAGAGGATATTAGTATATTTAGTGTTGCTGGATATCGGGGTGATGATAATCTTGGATATGTCTGTGTTCAGGCACATAATGCTCAATTATACCACTGTGGTAAGTTAGCGTGGAAAAAATAAATAAAAATAACGTGACTCTAGCACACCCTATCATTTAGATATGATGTCCAGCCCTAGTCAGAGTCCCCCTTTAAAAGAAATTGGTACAGCGATAGCAAGACATTTACACCCAACCATTTATAAGTCTGAATCAGGTGTATTGGTCAACACCTTGGACAGATCAGGTAGCCGAGAGATGGTTTCTGTTGCTGTAAGAATACAAGCCAACCATGAAACCCATCATGTTAAGGTAGTTAATTACTGTTTATCGAAGAATTAACTTGATTAACGATGCCTGTTTCAGATTGTTAGAGTAGCTCTAGGAATAAGTAAAGCGACGCTTAGACATCGAGTGTGCCAAGAACCAAATAGTTGGATATCGCAGCTTATAGACTTTTTTAATGTTTTGGATCATCCGATACCCGGATATCATGCCAAAGATGTTCTCACTGAATTGCATTTACACGTTTGGGATTGTGCCATTGATTATAGGTTTGTAAACTTTTTCTTTGCATTTGTTTTTACACCTACCAAGTGTTGAATAGGCATGACACTTGTTATCTATATTAAGAATTAAACAATTTTATATGTAAATAATTCTAGGTTATTTTCTAAGTTCCTGAAACCTTCAGCCCTATGGCTTCTATTACATTCTTCCATAATTTCCCATTTTTTGTGGACTTATTCCAATTTGTTAAACCAAATTGTCGAATATCTTTTTGCACATCATCCCACCACATCTTTTTAAGTCTGCCTATTCTATTTCTTCCTTCTGCCTTTCTGTCGATTCTTTTCCCAACCAGATCATCTACATTCATTCTTATACTAGTCCTAACCGTCTATTTTGCCTGACAACTGTCGCTAAGCTTAGTTCTTTGTACACTTCTTTTAGTTCCCAGTTTGTTCTTCTCCATATCTCATTTTCTTTTATTCCCCCTGCTATTTTGCATAGAATCTTTCTTTCCCAAGTTTCCAGTTTGTTTTCATTTTCTTTGATAAGCACTCATGTTTTACACCCGAAAGTTACTAGCAGTTTAATCACTGTTTTGTATAGTCTTAAGTTGTTTTCTTTGTCTTCATTTATTGCTAACCCTGCTGCTTCCCTTGCTTGTTCTTTTATTTTCTTAGCTAGTCATTTAAGTTGTTCTTTTGTTCTTGATAATAATATTGCATATGCCAGAATTTGATGTGCACCGTTTATAATGTTGTTTTTTCTATCACTGTTAAAAATTGTTGTGGATAGTGAGTCGCCGTGTTTTAGGCCTGTGCTACTTTAAATTCTTAAGATAGCTGCTCTTTAAATCTCCCTGCCGGAAGTTGATGAAGAGAGCATATATGGAAATATTCTTCTTGACTTCGTTTTAGGATAAAAATCTAGTCTACACCAGATTTCCCACTTCTGAAACGAGCCTGATATCTTCCAATTTTTCATTCGGTTTCTTGTTTCAGTCGGCAGTTAATTAAATGTGCCAGAATTTTATATGTTATATTTAATAATGCTATTGGTCTGTAAGTAGTTCGTCGTTATGTTTTTGTTCCCTTTTTTGTGGATCGGACATATAATTGTTTTAGTCCGTTCTTCCTGCATTTCTTTCCTTATCCATACTTCTTTTATTAGTTGATAAGCTCTGATTGTATTGTATCTGTACCAAGGTTCTTATTATTCCTTAGTTTTTTCTTACTACTAAGTTTGTTCTTGCATTGAATTATCTTCTTGTTGATGCATTTATTTTTGTTCTTTCCTATCTATTTAATTTCCTGTAAATATTTCTGAGCAGTGGTTGGCCCATATTTCTACGATTTCTTTTTCATCTGCGCAGAGATCTCCTTTTTCATTTGTCAGACTTGCGGTTTGGTATTTAGTCCATTTGCTGAGAATGCTTCTGTATGTCATTCATTTACCAGAGATTCACCCATTTGGACATTGTTGGTAATCGTGTAGTGATTGAAAACAAATTGAGTGATGGTCTGTGCGAGTGGCCATTTTGGAAAATGGACGCCATCTTTGATGCGTATTGAAAAGGCACTGCATAGGCATGTGAGGTGTCATTTTACATGTTTTTTAGGGTGCTGAACACGTTAAAGGTAGTATAAATACTGAAAAGTGGTTACTAATCATTAGTTAGTAAGACAGATACGAATCAACATCTTTTATTTCTATACTAAACAGATTTACATTGTTTTATAAAACACGAAGTAACATAAGATGAATAAGTCAATGACATCACTAGTTTAAGTATATCACATGACTAATATACAGGGTGAGTATTTTTCGATGTCCAGTATAGGGATCTTGGAAACTAGGGCAGATAGAAAGACGGTTAAATGGGGAAAACTAATTTTTTGTAATTTCTTTAAATGCGTATAACTCCGTTATTTTCATTTTAGAAAAAAAAGTGGAAGGGAAAAGTTGTAGATATGTAATTATGTTCTTTATAAGACAGTTAAATCGATTTTTTTAAGTAAGCTTTTGTTTTTGAGTTATAACATAAACATAATTTTTTTAAATGGAAAACCATAGTTGGCTATGACTTTTTAAAAAAGGTGTTTCTCTGGCCTTTCTAATGATATAACATATGACATAGTTATTTTGAAAAACTAAAGAGATACGGCTGTTTTTCCGGATTAATTTCAGAGTTATTAGATTAGTATGGTTTTCCATGGAAACAAATGTTGATTAACAAATGTTAGTCATATTACTTTGACGTTTAGTTTGGAAGTACTTTTCATTTTGATTAGTGTTTTTTTTTTTAGTCGCTATAATGCAGTTTTCCAATCTAGAAAAACGTGATATGGTTGAGTGCTATATTCGGTGTCAAAAAAATACAGTGCAAAAATAAGGTTCTTTTAAGAGCTGCATTAAAATTGAGGACGGATTATCGTTTCTCGTCGCAATAGAGGTAGTTTCCCCAATTTTCATCTAAATATTTCGCATACGTTTGAAATTACACCAAAAAATTAAAATTCAAATTTCGACTTTGACACCCTGTATCTCCCTAAATATTAACTTTTGGACTAAGGTAATTTTAGGTAAATCCGCCGAACATTATTACCAGGGTGTAGGGTTTGTGAAGTTGATAACTTATAGGGGTGAAACTTATGCTTTCTTAACACTCGTACATCAGTACGTTGTGAAATTCCCACTTCCATACTAATTTCTCGGGTTGAAGTTGATGGATTTTGCATAACAGATGCTAATGTGTTTACTTCGGCAGCTTCATTAATGTGCTCTGTTTCATTTCTTGGCTTACAGAAAGATCCATATTCACCCAAAGCATCATACAGTCTTTTAAATGTGTGCTGAGCTATAACTATTGCTGATGCTGCAGGCATCGTTGCTCTTATACATTGAAATATATGGGGTGGCCACTTTTTTTGGCTTTCAGTGCATATATTTTTCCATTTTAACATGTTTCTTCTAATTAAGAGCTACAAAGCCCTCCATTTTTATTTGTTTCTCTATGTAGATTTTTGCTGCCTGTTATTTCTTTATTCCTGTTTTCTTTGCCTCATATCTCCTGTGATTAATTTGATATCTTATTTGGGGGATTTTCTCCATTGTTTCTTCTAATAGTTCATAGAATTCTGTCTTTTTATCTTCTTTTGTTAGTAAGTAGGTATGCCTTTGTTCTACTTAATTTTCCATATTTTGTTTTTAACCTTATGGAGTTTATTCTTACATTTTCTAGTGAAAGAACAACTTTTTTTAGTTGTTCTTTCACTAGAAAATGTACCCAATTTATTTTTCTTCCTCCCCTAAGCTTGAATTCGTTTATTCCCTTTATATTAGTTTCCTGTTGCCAGAACATCAATATTGATTGTAATTGTTTGTTTCTTTTATTAATTGATTTAATTTGCCATCTTTATTGAGAACTTGCACATGTTCATATATTTAGAGTGGTATTGTCTTGATTTATTTTTCCTATTTTGTTTTCCTTGTTTTCTCCTTTTTTTGGTGACACATTTCCTTCATTCAACCCTTTGGTTATTTTTACTTTTGTTGGTTTTATGTGAGTTTTGTTTTTTCTTTCGTTTGCTGTTTTCATTATCGTATTTGTTACCTTTTGACCATCTGGCTATTCTTTATTATCAGTTTTTTGGCACAGTGTCTTGTTGCTACATTAGTTTCAATTCCTCGGTCAGATCCCATACATAAACATGGTTATTTTCATAAAGCTTTTGGTTCTCTATTCGAATGTAAGTTCTATCAAGTTCATTTGCAATTTGCCTTATTTTATCTTGAACTTCCCTTTCTTTTTCTGTTATTATTTTTGACCCTTTTAACTTATTTTTCACTTTCATGACTTCCATTTTCGTTCCCAATTACTCAGTTTTACAATTATTACTTATTTTTTCTCATCCTTTCCTACTTTAAGAGCATCTTGGTTGCATTTGCAAGCTGTTCTCTATAAATTTTTTGGCAGCTTCTCTCATCTCCTTGAATGATTTTTATTATTAAGTTTATGATTATTTAATTTATTTCAAGTTTCAAGCTTTTCAATTTTTTGATAAAGTACTACTTTTTCCATTTCCCATTTGACTTCTTTTTTTTCTGAACTCTTCTTTTACCTTTCTAAATTCATCCATGAGTTCTTCTAACTTCTCTAGGACTCTAGGATAGTTTGCATCTCTTTACTTGGCATTTCTTCTTGCTAATTGTTTTCTCTCCTATTCTTGTTTGGTATTTTGGATCTCTTTTGGAATGCTAAATGTTCTACTTATTTATCTCTGTATCTGTATCTTTCTTCCGTTTGTATATAATTCTTTATGCTTGTAACACTATTTGCTCTTTCTCTTTTTTGGTTATTCTGATTTTCAGACATAAAGGTTTTAAGTTGTGTTTTTAGTGAGAAAAAGTTAGTTATGGCAATACTGTAAAAAAATTGGACAAAAGTCAAACTTCTTCTTTATCTTTTCCCTATGCCTTTCGGTGTCGGATTTAAGGTGTGTGTGCCTTCTATCCATTTTTGCTGCCAATCAAATCCTCGCTTCATCTCTCTTCTTTTCCGCTTCTACCAGTGGTGCAAACAAGGACTGGACTAGTGTAGTTTGCTTTTGCTTTGGAGTTAATGTCTTAAAACTCTTTGGTGTTTCTATTAAGTCTTGTTTGTTGTCTCCCGATTCGTCGGATCCCACCATATTTCTTCCTCTTTTATTGTGATTTGATGCAGTAGTTCTCTCGTTTTCCACATCTTCTTTTTCGTCCCCTTTGTATAATTTGCCTTGAATTATTAACTTGGCATACTTTAGGTACGCTTTTTTGCTTCAAGTAATTTTGGTCTTAATCTTTTCCTCTCTTCTATTACTTCTTTAGGTAGATCATCTTGTATGTATTGTTGTGTATTTTGAGCATAAAACATTTTAAATAACACTAATACATCCATACAATAAACACAAACAAGTTTATACACTTTATGAACATTTTATTAACACAATTTTACATACATCAAGTATATAAAATTGAATACCAAATTGATTTTTGATGTAAAATCATTTTATTGATTGTTTACGATTTATTAATACAAATTAATTACAATAAAGCAAATATTAACAACAATTAAGTTATAAAAACGATATTTAAAGTTGACAATGAAGGATAGAAATTCAAATATCCAGATATTTATTTCAATTTACAGTACAAAGCTGATTTTTCTTGATGAAGTAGTCTTTTGGAACACTTAGATCAGTTTATTGTGCTAGAAATAATGATTAAAGTTAAAATCATTACGTATTTATGTAAAAAGATAAATTTCAAGGACAAATGTATGTGAAAAATAGAAAATTATAAATTTCTTATTTTAAAAGGTTGAGACAAGGTATAAAACATAACTAAAATGTTTTAGAGCATATAAGATTTAATTTTGTCAAGAATTTAAATGTTAAAAGCAAGAATTATTGAAATCATCAATAAAAATGTAAATTTAAGTAAACGTCAGATTTCAAATGCAATTATCAGCCAAATTGATAATTTTAGAGAAAATTGATAAGAGACAAAATCTCATTATTTTGTCATAATTAATATAATTACATAGTTTTTAGTTTAGTTATTAATAATTTTGAAAAATAGGTAAATCAAGTAGAGTTTTAAACCAAGAACGAAGTAAAGAAACTTTTTCTTTAAAGTTAAGTTTAAATAGGTTTAATTTAAATAAAAATTTAAATTAAAAGTTAAGTTTAGTTAGTATAAATAATTTTCATTTAGTTAATAATAAATTTTGATTAATAATTAAGCGTAAATAAGTAATTAAAGTTAAAGATGGTTTGAAAATTGGCTAGATTTATTTATTTTACTTGGTTTTAACAAAAGAAAATACGGCAGTTGCTCGTAAAAATCCATTGGGGATGCACGTATCTAAAACGCTCCCAAAGTTTGTTATTATGACGTAGTTGTGTTCTTTTGTTTTTATTCTAGAACAATAAGACAGATGAATATCGGGTAGCAACTGAAATGTGGTGAAACAGATATCACGTGATCTAAGAATGATTTAAATTAAAAGTGTAAAATGAAGTGAATTAAAATAAACAAAACCAATTAAAATAAATAATAAGAAAGTACTAGTAAAATTTACTAATAATAAATAGTCGTAAAGAAAATTTGAGTGTAATAATAACAATAATATTTACATTTATGTAAACGTTGATAATTAAACCAAGTGGGTTATTAAATAAATGTAATGTGAATTTTCTTCGTTGAAAATAAAATTAGTTAAATTGTTATTTGAATAAAACATCGTTTTATTTACCTACGTATTTGAAGGGTAATCCTTAATCTAAAACAAGGAACCTGGAAATTTAAACAGTGATTAATTAGTGAAATTTAAACAGTGATAAAAATTATAAAGACAAGTAAAAATACAAAGACTTACCATTGAGAGTGTTGGGGTTGGAATTCATGGGCATCAACGCAGAACAGCTGATTATCAATGCAGCTGTGCCAAACTTCGACCTTCACCAAGATTTACCCGGATTTTAAGAAGTCACCAGATAAGTCAATTAAATAATTTTTTTTTGTGTTTTTATAAAATTAATTTGAATTTTGATTGTTGTAATTGTTAATAAGGTAATTTTTATAAAGTCAGATTAAATATTGAAAATTTTATGAAGTAATTGTTAATTCGAAACTTGATGAATTTTTATTGTGAACGTATGATTTTAAATTTATTCACTATTCAGTTATCAAAAGTTTATTTGTCAACATTAAATTATTGCAATCTTTTGAATCCTAACTACAGCTAGAACCCATGTAAAAAACTTAAATTGAGCTTGTTATGAATTTTCGTTCATGTATTTTGGAATGTGATGAATTTGTTGTTGGTGTTTGTTTTTTGTAGGTGGTTTAGATACGGAATATTTATTTGGTATTTGGTTTTATGTATTCACACACACATCTGCACACAACACATAATAAGTTCAATAAAATTGTTCTGTGGTCACCTTGATTACACAACATAAATTTGGCGCCCAAAGTCGTGTGGCTGTGTTATTCTGAGGGTTGCATATTCATATTTAATTTGATTTAATTACTATTGTAAAGTTATATGAAGAAATTTTTGCTTCATACGGATAAGAAAATTTTAAAGCATAAGAAATCCAAAAGTGTAGGGGAAAAACCTGAGTGTGAATTCGAAAAGATGGCAGGTAAAAAAGATAAGGCAGGTTCTTCGGAAGAAAAAGGTGAAGGGGGGAAAATAGAACCTACATTTGAGGATAGAATGATGGAAATGATGACAAATATAAATTTAAAATTAGACAAGAATAGTGAAGATTTAAATAGTGTAAAAACAGAAATTAATTTAAAATTAGAAGAAAATAAGGATGAAATTAATTTTAGGTTAGACAATTTGGTTATGGAAAATAATGATCTTAGCTCAAAATTAGAAAATGTAAATTGTAAAATAGATGAAAATAGTAGGGAAATTGAAAAGTTAAATAATAAAATGGACAACGTGAATACTAATTTAGTAGATAGAATTGAAAAACAAGAAATTAAATTTAATAACAAATTACAAGAATCTATACAAAAAATTAAAAATGAATTTTATAGTAATTTAATAAACAATGAAAAACAAGTACAAGAACAAAAATTAGAATTAGTTAATTTCAAAGATGAAGTACATGTAGCAATGGTCAAAAATGATAATGAAGTAGTAAATATTAAAAGAGAATTAGGAGGTAATTTTGAAAAGAAAAATAAAAACAATAAAAGGTCCAAACATAAGGGAAAACATAAAAGTTATAATGAAAGTAAAAATTATAATAAAGACAAACATAGGTACGATTCCAAAAATAAGTATTTTATTAAAAGCAAAATAAGGTATAAGAATAATTTGAAAAATAAAAATTATAAGAGTAATGTGAGAAATAAGAAGGATAAAAATAAATCCAAAAATAAGTCGAAAAGTAAGAGTAATAAAAGCAAGAGTAATTTTGATAATAAAAATAAGTTTAGATTTAATAATCAGTATTATTCTAAAGATAATGATAGGTATAGTAATTTTAGAAGAAAGTTTCATAGTAAATTTAGGAATAATTATCTTAAGTTTCAACGCAGAAATTTTAATTATAAATATGATAACCAATGTAGGTTAAACAGAAGTTTGTTGGTAGGATTCGCCTATGATAGGGAATCAACCCCTAAAAAGAAAAAGAAATTAATTTAAAGTTAACGGAGATTTAATGTTGACGACTGCAATGAAAAAGTATATTCTAAAGTATTAATATTATGTACAGTTAAAGTAGTTAAGTAAAGTTAAAGTAATTATTTAAAGTTAAAAATAATGATGTAAATAAGAATAGATTAAATGATAGCTTATGATGATAATTTGAAAAATAAAAAACTCTTTATTTACCTAGTTTGCCAAGAATGAAAATTTTGAAAATAAATAATGAAAAGTAAAGGATTGAAAATTTTAAAGATTTTAAACAGTAATATTTTAAATAATAAAGGATTGAATTTAATGACAGGGATGATAAATGTTATGAGAATTGGAATTAATATGATAGGAAATTTTAGATTAATTGATACGGATAAAAGAACGGTTGATTATGAGAATTTTGATGTAAAAAGGGATGAATTATAATTTTAATAATGATTTTAAATTAACAGAAATAAATATGAAATATGAATAAATCTACGATGAAATATAAATAAATCTACGATGATATAAAGTATAATAATAAAATATAAATAAATCTACGATGATATAAAGTATAATAATAAAATATAAATAAATCTACGATGATATAAAGTATAATAATGAAATATAAATAAATCTACGATGAAATAAATATGAATATAATAGGTATGAAGTTAGATATTGGGGGGAAAGATATTTAAGAAAGGTAATAGAAATCATTATTAAAAAAGATTAAAAAGGTATTGAATAATAAATCATCGAATAAAAAAAAAATTATATTTTTGAGTTAAAGCTAGTAAAGAAGGTTCTTTTAGAAGTAAAAAAAAAAAAAAATATCCAATTCAACGTGTGTATTAAAATGAAATGAATAAGAAAAGGTTAAAGTTTGTTAGAAAGTAATTTGAGAAAGTAGAAAAGTCAATTAATTATGGTAAATCCTGTTGATTAAGTAAAGAAAAGAAAAGTTAATGTTATTACAAAATTAAAAATTTTGAAAAGGCAAAGTAAGTAGTTGATTAAAGTCAAAGTATTAAAATTTTGAAAATAGGTAAATAAATGAGATAAGAAAAGGCAAATAAATATTAAAAAGGTAAATAAGATATTGTCAGTCAAGAGGGGGATGTGTAAATATTATTTATAAGTTAGGAGTAGATTAGAGAAGTTTATAGGAAATAAGATTTGAAAATATTTTATTAATAAGCAAATATATGAAAAGTAGATCATTTATTATAAATCAAAAATTTGGTAGTTCTTATGAATTAAAATTTGTAGATTCAGATAGAATAAGAGGTAGATTTAACATTCAAATGTTACAACCTTATGTTGAAGAATAAATATAAGTCTGTAATTATTCAGAATAATTTTGAAAAATTTACTTACCAGTTAATATTTTTGAAAATTCTTAAGAGGGGTAAATGTTGTGTATTTTGAGCATAAAACATTTTAAATAACACTAATACATCCATACAATAAACACAAACAAGTTTATACACTTTATGAACATTTTATTAACACAATTTTACATACATCAAGTATATAAAATTGAATACCAAATTGATTTTTGATGTAAAATCATTTTATTGATTGTTTACGATTTATTAATACAAATTAATTACAATAAAGCAAATATTAACAACAATTAAGTTATAAAAACGATATTTAAAGTTGACAATGAAGGATAGAAATTCAAATATCCAGATATTTATTTCAATTTACAGTACAAAGCTGATTTTTCTTGATGAAGTAGTCTTTTGGAACACTTAGATCAGTTTATTGTGCTAGAAATAATGATTAAAGTTAAAATCATTACGTATTTATGTAAAAAGATAAATTTCAAGGACAAATGTATGTGAAAAATAGAAAATTATAAATTTCTTATTTTAAAAGGTTGAGACAAGGTATAAAACATAACTAAAATGTTTTAGAGCATATAAGATTTAATTTTGTCAAGAATTTAAATGTTAAAAGCAAGAATTATTGAAATCATCAATAAAAATGTAAATTTAAGTAAACGTCAGATTTCAAATGCAATTATCAGCCAAATTGATAATTTTAGAGAAAATTGATAAGAGACAAAATCTCATTATTTTGTCATAATTAATATAATTACATAGTTTTTAGTTTAGTTATTAATAATTTTGAAAAATAGGTAAATCAAGTAGAGTTTTAAACCAAGAACGAAGTAAAGAAACTTTTTCTTTAAAGTTAAGTTTAAATAGGTTTAATTTAAATAAAAATTTAAATTAAAAGTTAAGTTTAGTTAGTATAAATAATTTTCATTTAGTTAATAATAAATTTTGATTAATAATTAAGCGTAAATAAGTAATTAAAGTTAAAGATGGTTTGAAAATTGGCTAGATTTATTTATTTTACTTGGTTTTAACAAAAGAAAATACGGCAGTTGCTCGTAAAAATCCATTGGGGATGCACGTATCTAAAACGCTCCCAAAGTTTGTTATTATGACGTAGTTGTGTTCTTTTGTTTTTATTCTAGAACAATAAGACAGATGAATATCGGGTAGCAACTGAAATGTGGTGAAACAGATATCACGTGATCTAAGAATGATTTAAATTAAAAGTGTAAAATGAAGTGAATTAAAATAAACAAAACCAATTAAAATAAATAATAAGAAAGTACTAGTAAAATTTACTAATAATAAATAGTCGTAAAGAAAATTTGAGTGTAATAATAACAATAATATTTACATTTATGTAAACGTTGATAATTAAACCAAGTGGGTTATTAAATAAATGTAATGTGAATTTTCTTCGTTGAAAATAAAATTAGTTAAATTGTTATTTGAATAAAACATCGTTTTATTTACCTACGTATTTGAAGGGTAATCCTTAATCTAAAACAAGGAACCTGGAAATTTAAACAGTGATTAATTAGTGAAATTTAAACAGTGATAAAAATTATAAAGACAAGTAAAAATACAAAGACTTACCATTGAGAGTGTTGGGGTTGGAATTCATGGGCATCAACGCAGAACAGCTGATTATCAATGCAGCTGTGCCAAACTTCGACCTTCACCAAGATTTACCCGGATTTTAAGAAGTCACCAGATAAGTCAATTAAATAATTTTTTTTTGTGTTTTTATAAAATTAATTTGAATTTTGATTGTTGTAATTGTTAATAAGGTAATTTTTATAAAGTCAGATTAAATATTGAAAATTTTATGAAGTAATTGTTAATTCGAAACTTGATGAATTTTTATTGTGAACGTATGATTTTAAATTTATTCACTATTCAGTTATCAAAAGTTTATTTGTCAACATTAAATTATTGCAATCTTTTGAATCCTAACTACAGCTAGAACCCATGTAAAAAACTTAAATTGAGCTTGTTATGAATTTTCGTTCATGTATTTTGGAATGTGATGAATTTGTTGTTGGTGTTTGTTTTTTGTAGGTGGTTTAGATACGGAATATTTATTTGGTATTTGGTTTTATGTATTCACACACACATCTGCACACAACACATAATAAGTTCAATAAAATTGTTCTGTGGTCACCTTGATTACACAACAGTATATTGTTGAACCCTTTAGATTTGTTCTGTTCTTTAATGTTGGTCCTCCTACCTTACCTCTTCCCATCTTGCACACAAAATCTATCTCCTCCTTTTGTATATCAACTTTAATTTGACTTCTTATAACTTTTATTATTGCATTTTCCAAATTCCAATAATTGCTTCGTTTTTGAATTTTTATTCTGAAAAATACCAAATTTTTCTTTCTCATATTTCTGTCGAATTGTTCAATCTGCCTGTATTTTAATTTTCTCCCTTGTTTCTTTATTGTAGCAATCTAATTCTTTAAATTTCCGGTTTATATTTTCATTTATCACTTCCAGTTCTTCCCTTAACATTTTTCTTATCTCCCGTACGTCAATAGCCATTGTTTTTCCATTTCTTAAATGCTCGCCCGGATTGACCTTGCTGTCAGAATCCTTTCATCTGATTTGTATTTTGTCTAAAAGGATACTTTTTACTTCCTTTTACGTTTGAATTTTATTCCTAATGTCTTCTTTTGTTGTACTGTCCACTTATATCCACTTCCTGAGTTTTAAAGTTCTCTTTTACTTGTCTTTTTCACACTAAAATTAAGGATGAGAAGCAATTATCAACCTTCTTCCACTGTTGCCACACACATCTTCGACTACCCAATCTCATTTTCAAATTTCTTATTTTCTTGATTTAGGATTATACTTAAAAATAGTGGTAGTGGTCCTCCACCAACTGCCCTCTTTTCTATTTACAGTTGCTCTTTTTGGATGTTTTATTTCGCTCAATGAGAATTGAAATTTAACTAATTTATTGGAGCAATACTTGAGCTTCACTCACTACCTCTTAAATTCCCCTGAATGCTTTCATGAAACCTTAATGTTTATTATTTAAGGTTGAGTCTCAAAGTATTTATTTAGCATGATGCACAGTTTCTGTGATTAGTTGTAGTTTGACAATATTTAGCCGTAACTTCAGAACCACATGTGCTGAAGTTACATTCAAATTCAAACCTGGGGTTGAAATAGTTTCTCATGCATCAGTAACTCGATTATTGTAGGTATATTCTTTGTGAGAGAATTTTTCTTAGGGGGCATGCAGTTTATATAATTGAATCATTTTTATTAAAAAAATATATGTAGAAAATGTATGCCATAACCTTACATGATAAACCGTAGATACTGAATTACAGTACTTAACAATCAGGCTGACTGTATTTAATGTGTTATTTATTTTCAGACCACTTTATTTACCTTTACGCTCAGTAGTAACAATGGGTAATTTCACAATGTCTTCCCATTTATCTGCCCAAGCTAATTCATCAACGTTAAGATTCATAGCTGAAGATTGCGCCCTTTTTCTCAGTGAGAAAGCTCCTCCTAAATCTGGCATTCCGTCTTCAGTTTCTGTTGATCTTAAAAGAGACTATGTTAACGTTGTTGATCTCGGTTTGTTTGAACTGAGTCTTAGAACTACAGATAAAGTAAGTTCTAATTGATTACTAAAATGTTATTTGTATATTTATTATGTTCCATTTATAGAACTGTGGTTTTAACCCTCATATTGACTTGCGAGCATCAAACAACATAGTGCATATACGAACATGCGCAGATAGTGGGCGTGGCTTGATGCAATTAATTACTTATTTCGCTGGCGATGGAGATATAACACCCACTGAAACTTCGAGTACTACCGGTAGTAATTATTCCAGTCCTCGTCATCAACCCGAACAGGAACTCGTCAGTGTTGAACCTCAAGACATTAGTAATTTATCGAAGAGTCAACACCAACATGTTCATGATTTACTTGGTGAAGCCATGAAGGAAAGTTTGAACATTGAAGGTATTTATATTTAATTATTCTCACCTTCATAGAGCTGAATATTATCAAAATTTAACGCTTTGAACAAAACAATAACTTATTTTTTGTTTTAGTAACATAACCTCAATTCTTAGCGTCATATGCCACCGATTTATTACAACATTAAAATCTTTTTGTTTGTTTATTTAGAAGAAGAGGTTGACATGCAAAGTTCAGGTGCCAAGTTATTTTTCTTTCCGGACGAAAGCCATCCGCTTCCCGAACCAAGTAAACCATTACCGCAAGTTACACGTGAGTTGGGCGATATCACATATCGCTCAAGTAAAAGTAGTGATACTGATGAAGAATTTTGTTTTATAGGGGACGAAACTGGTTTAGGTATTTTGGTAAGTAATTAACTTAAATTCAGTTTGTGTTTTTTTTTAACCAAATATGTTGACAGCCCAAAAATGGTTTACCAGAGATTCGTTGGCTCACAGATGATCCTTTAAGAATAATAGACAATCATTTCACCATTCCGTTAAGTAAATCAGACTTGTTGAAACCTCCAAAACATTATCCTACGCCAGTATTAAGATACACTCTCTGCGAAATGAGTATCGTTTGGCACATGTATGGTGGAAACGATTTTAAATCTGCGGATGATGCACCGAAAAAGAAGAAAACCGTTAATTTCTCTGATATGCGAATCGACGGGGTTGGTTATTCAAACACGCGTAGTGGTGAAATTATTTTTACCAACTTTGCGGAAAAGAAAAAACCAAACATAACCTGGCAAGTACAAGGTGGCATAAATAGGGATCACGATGTTTTAATGGAACTTCAACTTAATAAGGTAAGTTTAAACATTTATATTTGTTTATGACTAGCTTTAAATTATGATTCTTAAAGCAGAAGAACTGTATAGTAACATAGTGAGAACGTTGAAACAGTACAAGGTGCTAACTTTGTTAGTGTTAATGTACATACTATATATTGAGAGCCTCTGTTAATTTCATTTGTTTGTACCATTAATCCGTTTTGCAAACTATAAATACATTTTATGTGATATACAGTGTGGTACAAAAGTATGGAACAAATTCAATATCTACTGAAATAATTGTTTTTTGGAAAAACACTCGGACAGGTATAGCGATTTAAATTACGGTGCATATTTTAAGAGGAATCGAATTTTTTTGCGACAGTCATTTTTCTACGGTGACGTTATCGCCCTTTTTTTAAAATAGGAACTTGCATATTTGACAATTGCAGTAGATAGTCCTTTTTTTTCTCTTTCTAACCGTGCAAATGTTTTATACCCTCACATAAGATTTTTTTTAAGATATGGTCCTTCGAAAATGCCAAAATCGACTTTTTCGTAGAAGGTTGAAATTCGGATTAGGGGGTAATGAGACCCTCCTAATGACGTTTCCGTGGTCGGTTGTCCCTTAGCGTGCGTAATTTCGAAGATACGGCCGTTCCCACCTATCAAAAGTGGTGGGGGAAATTTTTTAAAACCCGTTTTTTCGTGTCCGGCGGGGTCGCTTTGGGGATTCGGAAAGAGAGGGGTCGATTTAGGAGAGAACAATTTTTTATCCGAAACATTTTGGATTCGAAATGCCCGAATGGCAGGGTCGATTTTTCGTATACGTGTCTATTGTTATCCCACCCATGCGGAACGTGAGCTGGGTCTAGTACCCCAAAGCGACCCCGCCGGACACGAAAAAACGGGTTTTAAAAAATTTCCCCCACCACTTTTGATAGGTGGGAACGGCCGTATCTTAGAAATTACGCACGCTAAGGGACAACCGACCACGGAAACGTCATTAGGAGGGTCTCATTACCCCCTAATCCGAATTTCAACCTTCTACGAAAAAGTCGATTTTGGCATTTTCGAAGGACCATATCTTAAAAAAAATCTTATGTGAGGGTATAAAACATTTGCACGGTTAGAAAGAGAAAAAAAAGGACTATCTACTGCAATTGTCAAATATGCAAGTTCCTATTTAAAAAAAAGGGCGATAACGTCACTGTAGAAAAATGACTGTCGCAAAAAAAATTCGATTCCTCTTAAAATATGCATCGTAATTTAAATCTCTATACCTGTCCGAGCGTTTTTCCAAAAAACAATTATTTCAGTAGATATTGAATTTGTTCCATACTTTTGTACCACACTGTATATAAAGCCGGCACTACAGGTCTGAAGGCCTTTGGCCGATGTTTTCAATTTCTTTTTTCCACAGTTTTCTGTTTTTGCTGCATTTTCCCAGTTCACTACACTGATTAATTTTAAGTCTTCATTGACACTCCCGCCATGTCTTTCTGGATCTACATTTTCTGTTCTTCCCACCCCAGTTGGTTTTATACACTTTTTTCACTAACCCCTTTTCTTTCATTCTGACTATGTGCCCTGCCCACCTAAGTCGACACTGCCTCACTACTAACGAGATGCTTTTTCCTTATAGCATTCTTGTAACTCCTCTTTGTTTCATGGAGAGAAATGTACCACTGAACATTCTCTAAACATTTATTTGTAATATGACTTAGCTATATATTATGTTTATCTGAAAGGATTAAGGGGTCTGCTGGTTTAAGCTTTTTCAGTCTTCTGCGCTCGTCTTCAAGGCTAAAGTGACAGTGTACGGACTTAGTTTCATTGGCCTTTATTCTCCAATTCTCCAAGTAGGTGTAAATGCATTTGCAGTTCTTCGAAGGCTTCAATGGGGTTTTCGTGTGATGTTAGTATTGTATCATCAGTAGGGCTAGGATTTTAATGACGTTAAAAATCAGCGAAAATGCAAAATAAAAGATGCAATTATGACTTAAAAATCTCGCAAAAATGACATAAAAATTTAAAAAGATGACATATAAATCTGTTGATAAGAACGTGAAGAAACTGAATAAGACTGCAAAATTATTGTTGGTTCATTCCCACCCACTGCAGGCCAGTCTTAGAAAACAGCTATGTAAGTTACTGACTCACTGACTGCATTCCAAAGAAATTTAATCCCTTAATGGGCATTCTTTTGTGGATGACTTAAGCACGTTCCCAGAAAACATTAACTTTGCATTTAGCTAACAATAGAGGTTTTAGGCTTCATTTCTAACCAGGTAAAAATACCGGAACAACCGGAACTACCGAGAAAAGAAAAATATTGCATTTTGTTCTAGACTGCATGAAAAATAAAACTTTAACAAAAGTTTATAAGCTCGCCAAGTAAAATATCGCAAAATATCAAAAAAATTAACGCTATTCCTCAAAAATGCAAAAAAATTCAAAGAAAAACACACAAAAACCCCAAAAAATGCTGGAAATACCATAAAAATTAGCAAAAAATGCCCCATTCCTCAAAAATGGTAAAAAATGCAAAAAAATGCACCAACAAGTTGCTCTCATGTGATTCAATGTATCCTGAAACACGTTTATATATAACTGAGCAATGTCTCAGACTTTCAGAAAAAAAGATGCAAAATCATCAAAATCCTAGCCCTAATCATCAGTATAGATGGCAATCAATGTTTGTCTGGTTTCCGGTAAGTCTGCCGTGTATATAGAATATAACATGGGGCCAAGGATACTTCCTTGTGGGACTCCAGATAGAACAGGATATAACTCGTTGCAGGCTCCTTCATATTTAACCAAAAATGTTTTGTCAGTGAGGTACGACTTGAGTAAAGAGTAGCACTTAAGTTTATATGGTGTAGAATAAGCCTACATACTAAACTTTGTCAAACGCCTGACTTATATCTATTTATACATACAGCTGAGTAATAGCGTTTATTTTCGAAGTCGCTGTTAATTTGGTTCACTAGTCGATGTATCTGTTCGGTCGTTCAGTAGCCCTTTGTAACCAAATTGGTGTGTAAGTATGAGGTGATGTTCGTCAATTGCAGGTACTAATCGTTTTAACGCTATCTTTTCTAAAACCATGGAGAGGACTGATGGGTCTATATGATGCGACATTGTTTGAATTTTTACTGCTTTCAGTATCATTGCTACTTGAGCAACTTTCCATTGACAGGGGGAAATATTCAAGCCGTAATATTGCATTCAATATATATGTTAATACTTTAAAGCCTTTATCAGATAATTCTTTTAGTATTTTTCCGGTAATGAGATCATACCCCGGTTCTTTTTTTGGATTGATGTCATGAAATATGATGGTTTCTACCTTTGATTAGTTTTCTTCAGTGGAATGGCCATCTGATATGGAGTTTCTAGCTGTTTGATGATTTCTTCTTCAGCTGCAGGTAGTTGGGGTGGATTAGGTTAAAAAACTGTGCTTAAATGTGCGGCAAAAGTGCCTCTTGTTGGTCAGTTCTCGCCTAATTGGTGGTATTTCCTGTTTAGGTTGTTTTATTTTGCGAGTAGCCTTCCACATTGAGTAATCCGTAGCTTCAGTTAGGGTTAACCCTCTGAAGTATTCTTGCACTGCATCATTTTTTAATTTATGTGACATCTTAACCTCTTCTACAATTTTGTTGTACGTTTGTTTATCACCGTCTACTAGGCTTTTTAGGATCCTGGAGAATTTAGTAAAATCAGTGCTGATATTGTCAGTTCACCCATGTTGCCTTCTATAGTAACACTGGTGGCTTGTATGTTGTTTAGTCTATATTTGGCTTATTAGTGATGTTTAATTGTTTGACTAATTATTATTGCCATACCCCATGAGCATTATCGCTAGGATGATTTTTATTATATACGTTATATTTAGATATTTTTATATAGCTTCTATTGGTAAGATGAGTTTCTGAGATTAAGAGTATATCTAGATCAAAGTCTTGTATAAATTTCAGAAATATTATAATAGGATTTGCCAAATCATATTTGAACTGTTATTCTCTAGTTACAGTAATGTTTCATTGTATGCCTTCCTTTAAAGTCTTGATATTTCAGGTTCGGTTCCAACACGAAGTGTACCCAGAAAATACCCTTCAAGCTTCAAGGCAAGTTCTTCTTGTAAGTGAACTAGAGATCAGAGACCGTTTAGCTTCCAGTCAAATCAACAAATTTTTATATCAATATACTAGTCAGTCTAGACCTAAACAGTCTCATGCACATATGGTAAGAATCACATACGAACATGTTAGGTTGTCAACTAAACTAATAAAATGTATTCGTAGATTGTTATAAAAGCCGTTCACATCCGTCCAGACCTCAAATTAAAAACGCAAGAGTGCTGTTTGAAGATTTCCCTATTACCATTGAGGCTTAATATTGATCAAGATTCCCTTTTATTTTTAATTAGTTTTTTTAATGAATTGAGTGGAAATAATACTCCCAAAACAGGTAAGTTCATAAATATTGTTTTTTTAAATGAACTTACTGCAACGAGCCTTTATAACCCGCTGGTGGTGTCATGGAAAATTCCCAAATGGTCAAAATTAAGTGATATTCCTTAATATGATTAAAACTTAAAGAAATTAATTTATTTTCTAAATAATAGACGAAGTCGCGCCAAACCCGCCATCTAAACATAGTACCCCAACCCATCAGCCTCCCATAATGACGGTGAAAATGGAGAATCAGGAAGAAGTTACCGAACAAGCTCATAAAATGGTGGATGAGAACTTACTTATACTTCTAGAAGAAAATAAAAATCTTGAGGACAGAGGTGGAGTTTCTAAAGCACCACCAAGTAATGTAGAAGATAGTCCACCTGTATATTTCAGGTAAGATAAGTTTCTTGTTACTTATTTACTTAACCCTAGTTCTTTCTATCATGGCTGTAAGACCATTAGAGTTGAGTTTTTTCGACATTTAAAACAAACCTGTTAATTAAAATATGAATAAACAAGTTCTTACCCTAATACGATCTGTTGGTGTTTAAGTATTTTGGCACCAGTTTCCCCTAAATTTTCGCTTTATATTCACAGTTCTATCATAAAAACAAATCAATATCCGTACTTTATTTTTTCTTGATAGAAATGTGATATTTACGCCAGAAGTTCCTATAAGACTGGATTACCAAGGTAAACGAGTTGACATGACTCATGGACCATTACCAGGACTTCTGATGGGATTAGGTCAACTCAATTGTTCCGAATTAAGGTTAAAACGTTTATCACATAGACACGGATTGTTAGGAGTCGAAAAGTTAATTAGTTATTGTTTACAAGAATGGCTTCAAGATATTAAGAAAAATCAACTTCCTAGTCTACTTGGCGGAGTTGGTCCTATGCATTCGGTGGTTCAGTTGTGTATGTATTTATTTAAATGTATATTTTATTAGTTGGTTTGCGACATCAATCAAATTTAAAATTTTAATATAGTTGGTAACATTGACTGTTGAAATTTGGTGGTGACTTTTTCGATGTTGATAGTTTTTAATCTACGAACATTCCTAAATCAGTATGAAGGATGGCAGCGACTTGCCTGTCGAAACAGTATTCTTAATTTATGAGGACTTAACAGCATAATCAGTAATGGTAATGAACTACTGTGTTTCCTGAACGCAACAGATTTTGTAAATGTAACCTCAAACCTTACTGCTGAAGTGTTTCATGATAAAAACAACAGAATCTTGTGCTTCAAGCACTTTAAAGAATTTGATATAAAATGCTACCAAATGTCGAATTTGGCAACAGCACATGCTGCAGTCAAATTACAGCAAAGCTCATTTTGCACATTCACATAAGAAATGCATATCAAAATTTTCAGCGCAGCCTTTTTTTGCTGGATTCCACTGGGCAAGACCAGTTTTATGGCTTGTCCTTCAGTATTACCAACTATATAATGATAATTATTAGCCTACTCTAATTATAAAATTATTTGATGTCACGATTGAATAATAGTATTTTATTTAACGAGCATATAATGTAGGCTATATTACACGAGGATGAAGTTTACTTTATCTACAACTACGACATATTTATTTATAATTTTTGATAATAAAGGTAGGTAACTAATTTATTGAAATTATGATTTTAGTAAAATTTACAGGTTTAGTAGTGGCATTTCAAAGTTGTCATGGTTACTCCTCCATCAGCACACAATGTAGCTGAGAATCTTCACAAACAATGTCCTGTGTATTTTTCTAAATTTGATAATCCCATAACGTATGTCATTTTCAGTATCCATAATTGCAGATTTGCACTTCATAACTGCACAAATCACTTTTATTAATTTGACGTTAATGTCATTTGACAACATACCCGACCTACTTATTAAAAAAATTTGCCGCCGTGGAATATGGTTCATATTCCCCTAGTGTCTTATGAGAAGTATAATATGAGCAGCTTTATATACTTGGAAGTAAATACATAATACGTCTATTATTTAATAGTTGTAGATAAAGAATTAAACTTAATATGTATGTACATAATAATTTTTTTATAATAATGTGTTTATTGTTATTTACAGTCCAAGGAATACGTGATCTATTTTGGTTACCGATTGAACAATACCAGAAAGACGGCAGAATTGTTAGAGGACTGCAACGAGGTGCTAATAGTTTTACTACATCTACTGCAATGGCAGCTCTTGAATTAACTTCACGGATCATTCATTTAATTCAGGTAATAATTTGTCATGTACACTTTAGTTTTGTAATCGTCCCTTTTTTACCATAATCGGTTTAAGAGTTTGGATTGGTTGTCCTTTAGCTCATGTACGCAGAGCTCTCCAAAACCAACTTACCCTCTGTTCCACTTGTTTTTTCCTGTAGCCTTGCATTTTCATATCTTCCATGGGAGTCCGCCGATCCCATTCTTGTGAGATGCCCATTCTATTGAAGTTGGCTATTTTCCACAGTTCTACTCCAGCTTGATCTCTTAGTACTTCAGTCTTTATCTGGTTATGTTTAGTTACTCCATTTATTTTATGCACATACCTCATTTCACTTGTCTGTGGCCTTGATCTTTCTTACAATGTTAATACCCAGAATTTGCTAACGTAAGCCATAAGCCAGCACTGGTACATATAATACTTTGTACATCTTCACTTTTGTTTGTTTGCTCACTTCTCTTTTACATAAAAACGATTTGTTAATTCCGTAATACAACTTCTCCGCTTTGCTAATCCTGTTGGTAAGTTCGCCGTCCAGCTTTCCAGATTTTTTGAAAAGCATCCCCAGATATTTATAATTCTCTACTTCTTCCACTAACTAATCTTCTACTTCTGTCACCACTTTTATGTCTTATATCTCTATCTATTCTATTCTATTCTATCTATTCTAGATAACTGCTGAAACTGCATACGATATGGTCTCACCAGGCCCTAGTGTTAGACGAAGATCAAAAGTCAAAGGAAGGAAAAAGCGATACACTCAACCTCAAGACATACGAGAAGGAATGGCTAATGCTTATATGCTAGTAAAGGAAGTAAGTTTAAATTTATTTTTGTTAGAAAATAAAGTTATAATCAATTGTGCTATACAGGGAATAGGCGAAACGGCAGACAACTTAGTCCGTGTTGCGTCACACGAACACGAACAAAAAGGTTACAGCGGTGCTGTTGGCGGAGTCCTTCGTCAAATCCCTCCTACAGTTGTGAAACCTATTATAATCGCAACAGAGGCTACTAGTAACGTTTTAGGTGGTATGCAAAGCCAGTTAGTGCCTGATGCTCGTAGGGAAGCAAAACAAAAATGGAGAAGTGACGACGATGGGTAAAGTTAGTTATGATTTACTAGCGATGTAATTGTAAATAAATTGCTTTTATGGTTTTGTGTTGTGTTTTCGTGAGAAACGCCTTAAATATTATATGTAATAATATGCTTATTATTTAATGCCCTGTAGTAGAATTTGTTTTTTGTTTTTATTATTTTTATTACTACGAATAATTTAAAGAACGAACATTTATTTTATAATCACTTTATAAAGTTTATCATTTCATTGTTTACAGTTTACAGCAAATGTAGAGAGCGAAACGCTACCTTTCTGAATTAATATCAAAACATAATACTTAAGATTCTTCTTATTGTTGAAACTTATAATTGACTTGGGCGTAGAATATTTTAAATTTTTATTTCAACCTCGTGTTTCATACCAAAAATTGTCTAAATTAGATGTCTTATAGGTAAGTATCTAAACTTTTTTTATAGAGTGCAGTTTGATAAATGTAAGACAGGTATGATACTATGTCGGCTGGCAAAGTAAGGCGTTTGGAGCCGCTAAACATAAAGTCAACTCGTGAAATTAATAAATTAATTAATTGTCATTAGGTTGGCACTTTTGTTAGTTATTTTTCGTTATATTATTGCACCTCGCCTTACGAATATTCAGTTGTTCAAAATGACAATTTCTACCTGCATTTGTTAAATATTAAGTTAGTTGATAAAAATAGCTAAAGTTTATTTCACGAACTTTTTAACATTTGTGGTATTTTTTCTTTCTTTCTGGTGTAGGGTTTCGTAGCCATTTCTTAAAATTTGATCCGTTCGTCGCCAGTTTTCCCAATTTCTGCTCTTCTTTCCGTGTATTTCTTCCTAGTTTTTTAAATTGCATATGTGGTTATCCTCTTCCTTTTTTCCCCTTTGATCTTGTCTCCATCATTTGTTTTTCTTTCATTCATCCTATTGACCAGTGGCGGCTAGTGCAGGGCGCAGCAGTGCTGCAGCAAAAAATAAATAATTATGTAATCTAACTCTAACTAAAATACTAAAATATTTTCTATTTCCAAAAAGCAAATAATAAATACTTCACATTCGCGATTTTGTAAAGCCGGCTGAAGCGAAGTGTTCAACCACGCAAGTAAAGTCGACCAGTGGTACAACCTACCGACTCACGCTATCGTCGTGCTATTATTTATCTGGGCCACACGATCGTGCTCTACGAGCTCTTTCGAACACCCGCACGGCACACCGCTTCCCCCGTGTCCGTCTAAAGCCGTCTAAAACAAAGCTGTGATTCAAGTAGAGATTTCGCTGCATTTAGTTCAGCGCGGAAGTGGAGCATGCGAAGACGGGTGCGTGCGTGCGATTCTATTTTTGTGCATTGCTGAGTATTATTAACTGTATACTATGGAAGTGGTCTTTAATTTAATTAATGTGAAGAGATTTTTTAAATATTCATACGAAGAAAAGATAGAATTAAAAGGAAAAGGTGGACCATTACCAGATATTATTATTGAAAAATCTGGTGTAAGTAGAGGGAAAAGTTACACACGTAAATTTAATAGAGACATTTATTTAAAAAATGAATGGATTTGTGGATGTAACAAAAAAAATGCTTTATACTGTTTTCCCTGCTTACTTTTTGGTGGCGAAATAGACAATTTTAATGACAAAGTGATTACAAAATTTGCGAACAGAAAAGAACGTAGGATGGACTTAAAATTTTTACCAGGAACCGCCACTGCTATTGACATGTCCAAACCATTGCAGCTGTTTTTGTTCTATTGGTTTGTCCAATGGTATCATCTCTAGACTCTCTTACTCTTGTATTTCTAATCTGCTTTACAATTTTATTCATTACAATGTTAAATGATAAGGGATTAAGGCTGTCTCCCTTTTATATGTATACCTCTTTGTAACAGAAGCCTCACTTCTGCTTTTACTTCCTTATAGTAGATTAGTAGATAGATTAAATATATTTTATTTAAAATACGATTATATACAGGAAATATCGTTTATGACTACAAACACAACAAAACATTAAGGTTAGGTTGAAACAGCTGATGAAAAAATGATCTATAACTTCGAGAAACGAATTTTGGCGCCGGAGCCCATAAGATTTGGTAAGACCTATATCTCTCCTTCTCAGTCTTGTATTATCAAACTGTGGCTCACCATGTTAAAAGCGTTCGCAACATCTGGCATCACTAGGATACTTCATTTACACCCGCATCTGCCAACTACTTCAAAAACTTTCCAAACAGCGTGGGTTGTTGATTTTCCCTTGCAGAACCCGAATTGATTTGTATGTAAACCCCCCGTATCTTGGATCTCCGTCGTGACTATTTCTAATCAATCAGCTCCTTGCATAGTTTGCCGAGTACGTTCGGCAAGCAGATTGGTCTATAGGATGAAGGGTTATCCAACAGTTTTTCTCCTTAGGAAAACAAGCCCTAGCAAACAGCTTGTTATAGATATTTAGCAGCCATGCAGGACTAATTACCGCCACTTGCATAATGGGCTCCGCCGGTATCCCATCCAGATTAGGCGATTTACCCTTTTTCATTCGTTTTACAGCCACGCCCAGTTCCTCTTCTGTGAAAAGGTACCTCCCCATCCATTGTTGCTCTTTCCCAATCATTAGCCACATATGGGAATTGTATAAAGTCTGTTGTAAATAGCGGTTGAACGGGTTTTTGTTTCCCCGCCCTATGCAGTTTCAGATTTAGTTACAACAAGATATAACGCATGGCAAATTTCACGAGTCAGAGCGCGACACGGATATAAACGTTGTCTTTGCCAATAGACCAGGGCGTGGCTGTGGACGGTATTATGTATGAAAACTAATGATTGTAGTTAATATTTAGAAATAAATAAACGTAAATAGTTTCATTTTAATTCGAAAGTATGAATAATTACACCCGCTACAGTTTCCCGTAATAATAATTATCTGTATCTGTATACAAAAAAATTGTAAAAATCATTTTTATTGTATAAAGTATGAGTAAAAACGTTGGGTTTTATACATAACACCGTCCATATCCAACTGCGTAGGGCGGGGAAACAAAAACCCGTGCAACCGCTATTTAAAACTTACTTAGACTTTACAAACTATCTCTCTTCTCTTCTCTTCTCCCGTGGTAACTCATAGGGAGTTAGTCCTTTGAGGGATATACCATTTGGATCTGGAGCAGTAATTTATGTAAACCATCCGATTTGTTTTATTGAAGATTCAAATTTTCATGATGAAGATAATGGTTTTGTTGGTTGTACTTTTAGGGGCTTTTGTTGGTTATGATTTTTCAAACTTTGCTTTGAATTATGAGAAGTTAATTTTAAGTAATATTCTAAACGAAGAATCCTGAAATTTGATTAGTCATAATTCATAATGTTAGTTCTTCGCCGGTCCGGTCGATCCGATCGGTCAGGTTGGTACAACAAACGTAATTTGAAATGCGTTCGGTCTCTCTACATTTGTTGTGAATTTCTTGGTGTATAAAATAGATACACTTATTAACAATTACAAATAATTACAGTACATATGAACCATTTAAGTCTACGAATAAAAGTTAGATGCTTTAGTTATTTAACATTGCAGAAATCATCTTACTTGTAAAATTTAAGATGAACCACTTGTTTGGCGTATCTATATAAAAATGTAACTCAAATAATTTCTTGTTTATAAAATAACCATTGTGTATGCACTACATATACCTACCTATTAAAACAATGAAATAGTTTTGTAATCGTAATACCTGCTAGTACATAATATGCAACTTAGAACATATCTGTTTTGAATAACTTCTCTTGTTAGAAACTGCAATTTAAAAATCAAAACATAAAAAAATGAGTTTTAGTCGAATTTTCAAATCTAAATACATAAGTTAATACCTTTTTCTATACTTTGTTGGTAATTTTTGGAAATACAGTAGAGGCTTGTTAATTTGATCGTCTTCTAAATGAATTAGCAGTAAAAAAATGATGAAGGTCACAAGATAAAATAGAGTTATAAGCAAAATCAGGTTACAATTAAGATTTTGTCACTTTGAACATTGCTTTGCATTTAAACATAGGAAATTGGTCATGTCAAACGAACCATACAAAAACACAAATTTCCTGGATAAAGAAAAATACCTAAATTTATTTTATAGAATCGAAGTGGCCCTCGCATTAGTTTGAATTAACTCGACTCTACTGTATTGCTGGTCTTCTTCCATTTTTAATATAGTAAGAGCAAAATGTAAATTAATAAGGGTTGGCCATGGAATTTTGAAGTCATTGCTGTCACAGCACAAAACAATTGCAACTGTCACTGTCAAGTCAAATGTGATTGTTTTGTTTAATTTTATGGTATTGTAAGACTTCAAAATTCTATGACCAACCTTTATTAATTTACATTTTGCTCTTACTAAATTTATGACTGCATGTATCAACCATTGATTATTTCATCCGTTGGGTATGTGGAACAAAATTACATCGATTTTTGTTTATTTGTTTAAAGAGTAAAAATAATCCATGTTAAACTACCTCACATCTTCGTTATTTGAATTATTTTTAACACTGAACAAACACGTTTTATTTCTCACTAGCATATTCTAAACTTTCCCAATTTCAGAGTAAACTGACCACTTTACTTTTTAACGTTAATCTTTATTTTTACAGTTTTAAATATTTATAATTTTTTGATTGTGTTGTAAAGTAGGACATTATAAGCCTGATAATTGGAACATATGTGATTACTGTATTATAATAATCTTTAAAAGAGAAAGAAAATTAACAAAAGTAATTCAAATTAAATTACATGTTTATACTGTTTTGTACTTCTGGATATTTTATAATATGCTTTTTTCTACCCTAAAATATAACTGATTATATTTGATACTCTATTCTCTCGTTTTGCTTCTCAATGGTTCATTAATTATGTTAAAATTAATCAATTTTCTAACTTTTAGAGGAAGCGATTTAAAAATAGCACTGAAAGTTAACAATGTTAAGATAATGTGATAGATAGATAGGACAAAGAGTTAATTATTATAATTAGTAATACTTTTTTATTGTTCATTTGTGCTGTGCAATATTAAATAAATAGTGTTTTTGAAACAAGCAGTGTTTTTTTTTTATTACCTTCGACCTCCAGGCTATAGGATAATCCTGCCCATCGGGAGATTCGAAAACTACTCTGACACTCTATCATTGTGCAAACCCGTGAGAACGTTTAATTAACACCCCTCTACACGCGGATTTTTAGTATAAATACACAATAAAATCTTACCACAGGATCCAGTCTTGACTGTTCAGTCTGTCTGCATCATCATCTCAGCCGTTCGTCATCCACTGCATTTCCAAGTTGTCCTGTTCTGAGTGATTTGATGCCATTTCTTTCCTGCGACCTTCATTATGTCGTCTACCCATCGTTTTTGGGCCCTTCCCACACTTCTTTTAGATGTTCTTGGACGCCACTGAATCATTTTGTTGGTCCGTTTATCCTCATTATTACGTGCAGTGTGTCCTGCCCAGCTCACTCCTGTTCTTTGTCGAATATCGGTGTTTCTTATTTTATCTCTAATGCTTACGTTAAGCATGTCTCGATCCAACGCTCTTTGAGTAATTCTTAGCTCTTATCTAGGCCGGACTCGAAAATTTTTACAGCTATCTATACCAGCTGAACACGGAAGAATTTGCTTTTAAAATTTTAAAAGCAAATTCTTCTCTGTTCAGGTAAAACTTTTCGAGTCCGGCCTAATTCAAATGATTTATGATGGTTGTATTTAACCCTCATAATCCACCACTAAGTTGTAAAATGCCTCCAGCAAATTGACACTAGCGAATGAATGCTCTATATCTTCTTATATCTTTCCTTATTTCTAGTTTTATGACTTTACTTATACTTTTGTGCTCATCTGTTCCTCTAGTTAGCGTTCTGCTCTGTTCTGTAAGTTTCATTGTTTCTATACTTTTTTTTTTATTTCTTGATTGGTTTTTTTCTCTAAAGTTGTGAAATGTCTTCATCGTCCGATGAACTGGTCGGGGCATATACTTGTATTATTTGAACGCTATATCTCTTTGAGAGTTTTAATACTATGTATATTACTCTGTTGGACGAGGTGTTTTCTTCTTTTGTTGATAAGGATAGCTACTCCTCCAATTTGGAAGTTGGTTTCTGATTTTTTTTTGATATAATATATGTCCTGATTAGTGCCGGGAAAAAATATCGATATATATCGAATAACGATATCGGAATGATAAAATAGCGATATATCGATACTTATCGATATATCGGTTTTATCGCAATTTTTTGATATCGCCCAGCCCTAGTTGCGAGCAGTGCCGGGAAAAAATATCGATATATATCGATACTTATCGATATATCGACTAACGATAATGATAAAATATCGATACTTATCGATATATCGAATAACGATAATGATAAAATATCGATATATCGGTTTTATCGATATTTTTTTGATATCGATATTTTCGATAACTTTTTTAATATCGCCCAGCCCTAGTCCTGATTTTAGTGTGGTACACTTTTCGTCGGGTAGCCTTGTTTCAGCAATTTGTAGTAACCCCGGGGGATCAAATGAATTTCACATCTAGTAGACTATTTATTTTTTAGGCATGTCTTAGTTTAATCTTAAATATTTTGTTCTATGAACTGTTAAAACAGCAAACCACACTACTCTAAGACATGCTCTGCACTTACAGCACTTACCCTAATCTGAAATTCATTTGATCACCCGATACATCAGTTCTTCTTCTGATTCTTCCAGGCAGGGCCGAAACTAGAGCTTTTGTCAGGGGGGGCAAACTCGTATTTGCCGCTCCCACCATAGGCGCCGGATTTTGAAAATTTTGTTGGGTGCAAATTTTCATTTTAAGGTTATACTTACCGGCGGGAGTACGGAGTACCCCCCAGGTAGAAAGGGGGGTTCGGGTCCTCCCCCGAAAAATTCAGATTAAAGAAACAACAGCAGAAACAGCCAAAGAGATTTTAGGGGTAAAGCAAAGACAAAGGAAGAAAGAATGGTTTGATAAAGTCTACGAACAGGCAATAAAATAAAAAATGCAGCATATAAAAGCTATATACAAAGAAACTCGAGAAAGGAAAGAACAACACGACGAGAAAAGACGAAAAGCAGATAGAATATGTACAAGAAAAAAAGACAAGATTCGAAAATCATCAAATACTAGTGGAAGAAGGCTTTACAGAAAATGAAATTGGAAAGGCATACAAGCACCTTACACAACAGAGGGAAGGCTTTAAACCAACAACAACTCCATGCAGAGATGCAACGGGCCAGATCATAAGCGACGTAAGGAGGATAAAGAATTCATGGAAAGTCTGCCTTCAGCAGTTACTAGGAACGGAAATGTTGGCAGAGCAACGATCACGAGTGGAACAACTTAGAACGCCAACAAATGAAGAACCACTACTACATAGACAGGGAAAAATTATACAACATAATGCGGGAATTTGAGATACCACAAAAACTGCTAATCTTAACTAAGCTTACGATGACCAACACGGGATCACATGTTAAAATTCAAAATAGACAGACCCTTTCACGATAAACCAGAGACTGAAACAAGGCGATGCACTAACCCCCGCACTATTTAATTTAGTTTTAAAATACATGATAAGAAGGATGTCTGTTGGAGGATCAAACATGCTGTTCAATAAACCTACTCAACTGGCAGCGTACGCAGACAACATAAATATAATGTCAAGAACTATCTCCGCAACCAAAGAAGCATACATCCAACTAAACAAGCATGCAAAAGAAGTAGGACTATCTATGTATAAATATAAAAAAGACGAAGATGTTAAAACAATCAAAATCCAACGGGCTAAGGCAGAACTTAACAATAGGAGACGAAAACATTGCTAGGGGTGAAAGTGAGGCAAGAGAAATTAGAAGGAAACTCATGTTAGCTAATAGAGTGTACTATGGCAAGATTTAGAGCAAGAGAAGTGCATAGAAAAACAAAAATTCGCATAGTATAAAACAATCATACGACCTATTCTATTCTATAGAAGTGAAACGATGCGGCAAACGATCAGAGTGATCGGTGAAGGAAAGCGAAGGATGGAGAATACGAGGTACGGAATACCCCCCAGGTAGAAAGGGGGGTTCCGGTCCTCCCCCGAAACATTTTGAAAAATTTGAGTTTAAATATACAGTTTTAACGCTCCCAATTGCCTATATTTTTGCCACTGATTATCTAATTTAAGCTCCGGAAAACATAAAAAATCGTTTCGAATGCGTTAAGCAATGTAATACTGTTGGATGTGTTGAAGGGGGGGGGGGGTTGGTATAGACGGCGGCAAGCACATCTGGTGTCTGGACTGTCTGGCGGTCGCATTATTAGTTGACGTATACGTACAGTAGGAGTACGACCCATTACGATTACGCAGTACGGTTTGACTACCGTTCTCAACGAGCTGGACTGCTGACCGTTCCAACCGGTAGACGATTGTTTTTTTATTTATTACTCTTGCCAGAATTGGTTTAATCCTTAATTATTGTTACATCACAGTGCATCACACAAAAACTACAACAGATATTTGCAAAGCATTTTTCGTTTCTTCAAAATATGCCGCCTCCTAAAATTTGCCGCCGGGGGCACGTGCCCCCCCATAGTTTCGGCGCTGCTTCCAGGTGTTTGGGTCTGTTCAGGGTCCTTATATTAAATGTCGCAATAAATAATGTTTCGCTTGGATACGCTTTGGCCCTTAGGTAATTTAATATTAAATGTCCCAAACAAGTTGAATTGCTAATTTTGGTCCAGCCCGGGTATTTTATTTGTCCGCTACCCGCCATATCTGGCGAGCCTTCCCCTATCCGCCACCTGGGTGACTAGCAACCTCACACGGGAGCCTGTCTGTAAAGTGGTCTGGAATTAATTACACACCACATTTTGCGCAAAACGACTCACAAGTCGCAACGGAGAAATGCGCGTATCTACATTGATACTTAATTGATTTAAACAAATTTAGAGAATTAAATTATCTACAACCTTTGTTCTATCACATTTTGGTGCAAAACTGGTCGTTTTGGAGATATCAGCAGTGGAAAAACGATAAACTGCATTTTCAACAAAAAATGGAAAAAAAAAACTTGATATTTGACGAACGATTTCAAGCGTATTATTCAAGCGAAATTCGGTATTCATTCGACGCATAATTGAATGCTCTACATTTTACTAAATAGCGACTTTCTCAATAGAATGCTTCGTTTTTGAGTTTCACGCGGAAAACTGAAAAAATAGCGAAAATTTCGCGGTTTCTTCGGCCTGGTGGTCGAAGCTCCAGTTAGAAATTAGAACAAACTCAGTTTCTCCATACTAGAGGTATGCTATATCGATTTAAAAAGTTTCCAGCTTTCCTCTAATTATTCGATAGCAAAATGCTAATTTTACTAGACTAAATAGTAAAAACCTGAAATTTCGGGTTATTCAGGCAACCCAACGTACACCGTGGCAGCTAGCACAACTTATAGTATATTGCGTCATAAGGGAAGATATAGGCATATTTCATCCCGAAGATTTCTGATGCACGAGCGAACGAAGTGAGCGAGGGCAGCAAAAGCCAAGGGATGAAATATGCCGTTAGATTCCCGTAGGGCACAAGTTATTTTTCCGCATCCATGAGAAGTTCGTATTAAATAAAAATAGTTATAATTTAATACGTACCTACGTTTTTGACATATAACCTCAAATTACACATGTCAAATTTTCGTATTAAAAATAACTTCTGTAATGAATTTATGTAAAAAATAATCGTATTTGCTTGAATTTTAAAAAATAATTACACTTATCAATCACTTAAATGAAGATTTTTGTATAATCAAATAATAATTTTGATTCTAAATTCTATCGGTAGATGTCACGTCGATAGCATGCACGGTAAAAACCCGCAAATGTTCATATCGTCCCGCTTTTTCATATTTACCCGCCATCCGCCATTGTTAACCTCAAATGAGATAAATAATCTGTCAATTACATACCATGGATACGGAAAAAGTTTTTACTTTACCGCCAAGATTTTAACTTCTCCTGAACCTCCTCTAAACACTTATTTTAAAATGTATTTTAAATATGTAAATAAACACTTTTATTGATGTGCAGAATTTTCTGCATTATCCAAAACTGCAACCCCTCTGACTTGGGATTTTAAAAACTTGTCCCAATATTCTCTATTATTGGTTTGAAGTTGGTTATTTTTCACTTCATTAAAGAATCTTTCGGGCCTCTTGGTGGCGTAGCAGCTGAGTGCTTGCTTCACGATCAAGAGGTACCAAGTTAGAATCCAACCATAGGCAGATTTCGGTCGGAGCACATTTGACGTTCAAACCTGGGTTGAAATTTTAGCAGGTCAATAACTACAGTAGTTGACGCCGGTTAAACCTAATAAAAAACAAAGAACCATATTTTGAAAGCAACTGAATGAAACGGATTCCAGAATCATACTTTTAATTCAATCCTATAAATTTTTAAATTGTAATAGTTTAAGTTAAAATAACATGTCATGTATCGATATGTTTGGCAATAAAAATCCCTTTAAAGGGTGGAGGTCCGGTATAATTTATTAAAACCGTAAGTATTAAAAAAGCGAGCAGATGCAAGTGTAGATTTCCCCCAAGAATTAAGTATTAGTAGTTATCATTATCAGTTAGTAATTTAAGACAAGTATTAATATTTATATAAACCACATACACTTTCAACTTTCTATCAAACTATATTTGGAATTCAATGTATCATGCTTAATACATGTCAGGAATGTAGGTAATCATTTCACAATCTTAAAATAACATACATAGAAATTGGTATAAAAACAGCTCTGTTATATATGGTAATCAATTCACCGTAATTATTACAACATATTTTTAAGATGACACGTATTGTTTTAATTAAAAAAGGGACCTTAAACAATACGCTAACAGTCATGTCCTGTAAAATGGGAATGCAAACGTAATTATGCAAAAACTAACTGGGCACTAGTTTTTATTTAATGGTCGACTGGACTTTTTCGTATATCCAGTGATAACATTCTGCAGCTTTCTGCTGGGTTGTGTTTATTGCTTCCAGTACCACCCTTTGCATGTTTTCTGGCGCCAACTGCCCACTGAAACAAAATAATTAAATTCACACCTTTTGATTAACGTTTCAATTAACATCAATTGAAAAACAAAACATGTTTTAGAAAATAATTGTTTAACAATTGCAAAGAGGCTTATGTTATTCTCAGAAGTGTTTTTTCCAAATAAACCAAATATACTTACATGAAAACTTCCGTCTTTAAGTAATCGACACTCCTATTAAAATATAATATCGATGTAGACCACGCGTTATAGACAGCCTTCTGCGATTGCTCCAACATTCCTGGTGCGTATGATTCGATCTAGCATAAATAACATAATTATTTACCTCCTTTTAAACTTACAAATAAAAACACTAACCGATGAAATGAAAACTGGATATTTTTCAATGGCAACATCCTTGAGATTCTCGTATATATTCGAAGTTAAAATAACAACTTCTTTGGAAACTTGTATGTATGGTTGTAAATATTTCATGGATTTTTCGTAATATCCTGGTATTTGCTCATCGATACGTAGATGGACCCAATGTAAGCCTTGCGATGTTTTATCTAGGGCTTTGTTGGAATATTCCAATATACCGGCTTCTTGTAAACCCATGTAAGTTTGTGATTCTGCAAGGTAAGGTTTAGACACGTTTTTAAAAGTGATGATTTAACTTACTTCCCCACGATCCATGTTGTGTAATATCGTAATACACGACACCACCGATTAATATTACTAAAATAAAGGAGGCAAATTTGTACGGAAAACCAGATCCTTTCTTAGCAGCCATTTTCTGATTCAGTCTCTATAAATCAAAATTTATGTTAAGTTATATTGTAGGACACGTAAAATTTATTAAAAGCTTTACATAAAAAAATTAAGGTAAAATATTAAAAAATCCTATATTTGGGTGTATATTTTAAAACTAAAATAATTGACAGCTGTCTAAAACAACGTCAAATCGTATAAACTACGTTTTTAACAAACAAAACAAGGTTTTGTTCAAACAATAACACGATTACCTTAGCTAACAAAAACGGTACAATCGTTGTAAAACAGTCTCAGGGAATGATTTGATAAAACAGTTCAAAGATCGGACAATAAGTCATAAAATTTCATGATTTAACGATAACATTTACAATATTGGTCATTTTCCACGCGATAACACCAATACAAATCAATTGTAATAATTGTATAGTGAAAACGACGTAGGAATGCACACTAATTAATTCTTACACAATACCGGAGGCGAAAGTTGTTTACGGCGCATCCTCAAACTCAAATTTTGTCAATTTAATTTTGCGAAATGCGCGTGCGTTAGGTATGCGTATTCTTGATACACCTGGCCACGTTGCCACATTTCCAAAATATCCTTACATTTAACTACCTCAGATAGAAAAACAAAGTGAAAATGTTTACTTAGACAGTTGTAAACGCAAAGTTTAGTTATAAACCACACAATGCAGAAAAGGAAAAATTTTGAGTGATTCATTAAGCATTTCTTTGTGTGTTAATGTGACAGTTAGCCTTAGTTGATTAAACGATTACAGCTTACGATTGTAGGGGTTGTAACTGTTCTCCCCATTTTTGTGGTTTTGGTATGCATTAACCAATCGAAAAATAGCACGCAGACAACCCCTGCTTTGTATTTGTAGAATTTACAGAAAATACAATGTTGCCTTGTAATCTAAAAAAGTATAAAAGATAAAACAAAAGTAAAGGTCGTAAGTTATTTGTCAGATTACAGTTTCTTTTAATAATTAAAACGGACTTTCTGAGAAGTAAATACTTAGAAAATACTATCAGCGGCCCAGTACAAATCAGGAAGATTAGAGTAAATTATAAAATAAACAAAGTGTGCTTTGACTTGTAATAATTTCCTTGCTATTTACTTGATACGGAAAAGAAAGTAATATATTCGAAAGTTTACACCTAACGAAAGATTATCCAATAACGCAATAACTTATATTAAAATTTAAAATCCTGTGTAAATCTGTTAAAAGACACTTTGGTGGTACAACCGGATTTGCTATCTAGCTTTTGGCATTGACTCCAATAGATTCAAATACAATTTTTCCTAAACTATCAAGATATTTATATCACTCCGATTACCTACTAAAGGCGGCTGTACGATTTTTAAGAGTTTAAATCTTGAAATGTGTGAAATAAATTAATAAAATGGCAAGTTGGGCATTTACACCGAATATTCACCCACATCTTAGAAATAGTTTGAACTTAACTTAAACAGAAGTTTAAATAAAATAAAGTTTTAACTAATTTCAAGTTAAAACCACTTCAGGATGTCCTGTGGTTTCATATCAAGAATTACTAAAGTTATAAATAGGCCCAGTCTTGTAATTAAACTTGTTAGGAGTAACTGAAAAAAAAGTGTAAATAATAATTAATTTTTTGCATTTTGACAAAAAAAGTGGACTTTTTTTATTAAAAAATCATAAAGAAAGCAACACTTTTTTTAACTATATAATTTTACATTTTGCATTAAGTAAGCATGCTTTAAATAAAATATTGTAAATTGTCAGTTTGACAACTGTCAATTCTCAAATCCTTTTTATCCTGTTTTGAGGGATTTAAAATGTAAAAATGCAAAAAAATATTGTGTACAACTCGTATGAAAGCATCTTTTTTTCACTCGTTTGATTGATGCACTCCGGCTTCGCCGTCGTGCATCAAATTTCAAACTCATGAAAAAAGTATTGCTTTCATTACTAGTTGTACAAATAACTAACTAGATATAGATAACGATGTTTTGAAATACCTGTATGTTGCAAAATGTACTAGTTTTACCTCTTTTAATAAGTACAAAAAACTGATAAAATTACAGCAACAGTTTCTGGTTGATTAAAAAACCTAAGCATGGTTTTCAAGAATAAATAAAGAACCATTTGCAACATATTAATATACTGTATTTGCAGTATTGCTTAAATCAAATGTATAACGACACACACCATGCTTAAAAATCGAAATCGAGACATGCTTTTTTCAAAATTCGTACAAGAAAATCTAGCACGCAAACGCCAAATTCCCACAATGCATTGTGCTGGGGTAATAATGCATTCTGGGAATGACTTATACCAAACAGTAGGACTATAATTTTTGAAGTAGTGTGGATGACAACACGGTTTCGCGTTTCAAAAAAGTTTGGAGGTCCCTATTTTAGTTTTGTAATTTAATTTGTATTCACTCCAATGTTTAGGATAATTTATAGATTGTGTTTTATAGCAATGAAAATGAAAATACTGATTTTTAAATTTTTTCAAGTTAACAGCAACAAACTAATAAAATACGCCAATAGTGATTTTTGTTACATACAAATATGAAAGACACACTACAAAACTGTGAAATTTAAATAGATGTTAAACAAATCATCTGCAAGATTTGGGTTAGATTTATGCTTTGTTTTTTTAAATGTACTACTATTGAATCTAGGGTTGCGAATGTCGGGTATCTCCTATCTCGGCGCGTGCCGACTGCTATAATTATTAACATTATATGCCTTATTACAATTTTAATAGATGTCTTGGTTTACCAGATAATAAATCTAACAACTTACAGTCGTATAAGTCAATGTTACCAACAACTACGTAACAAAATCACAGTCACGGCCCACTTTAGTTACAAAAAGAACATTTAAAATAATATGTAAATTACGAAAATGTTGCAAACTTATTATACTTTCGTATTATCTTGATCTTTGTTTATTTTAAAATCTTCTATATTTTGCACCTCCGTAATTTTAAATGTAGATGGATTAGAAAATACAGAATCATGTTTACGTATTAAGTGCGTAAAACAGAAAGTGCTCTAGCCATTACTTCTAGATTTTCAATTCTAGGAAGATATTGGTGTTTCTAATACTTTAAATTTTGAAAATAACGTTCTAAAGGCCTACTCTACCGATTTTCTTCCTCGTTAAATTCTGTAGTTGTACATTCGCTATTCATTTGTTAACTATCTTTGTGGATAAGAGGAAAAGCCTCGTCTCCTACAAAATAGTAAATAAAAGGTAACGGATTGGGTTTTCCTGGTAGAATAGAATCTTTTGGCAGTTGACCCTGTATTAAAGCTTTTCTAAAATTATTGTAACATAGACGCGTCAGCGGTCGGTGGGAGCACGTGTGATTTCCGTCGTATGTCATCATCTGGTAAAGTAAGTACAAAACGAGAATGACATCCTACGTTATCAACGATTTGCGGAGCGGGAAAATTTCAGTGGCGTAACACAAAATCTTTAACAGGAAACGAACGAGACAAACACAATAAACACCACGAACGCCAATGACAAACAACAAAGAGTCTCCCCTTCCGTAACAATTTGGACTAGCCCGAATGCTTTCTGGTCTACGGCGCATAGTCAAGTGAGTGCTGTTCTCGTTTTGAGTCTACTCTAAAGGTGCGTTTAGACTTGAGCATGCACGCAGTGATCCATCGCGAATAATCAAGTGTAAACCGCTATATGCGCACGCTCACCTTGTGTCTTCCTATGCACGATCCGTTTGGTGTCGGTGTCGGGTACAGGCTCAAAAGAATTAATTGCGTCGCGAATGCCCAGTTTGAACGAGACTTAACTGACGGCGTATCGTTCGAGGTGTGCGGGATTTTTCAAGAATTTTCGTTTAGCCATGGAGTAGAGCAATTTGTATTCTTTTTGATAATCTTCGGTGCTATCAATCTGAGCAAGTATTCGAAATCGGCTTTGGTCATTCTTGTAAAGTTTCTGAATTAGTCATAACGACTCTCTGACACTAAATCACTTAATAAATTCTTTTGTTTATTACAAAACATTTACGTTTGCCACTGACGACGACCTCTACGTTTTAGAATTTCTTTTTTTTTTCAGTAAAGTATATTTCACGCTGCTATTTTATCGTCCATTGTCAACGCACCTCATTGCGAACAACTGCATCAGCCCATTCGTCAGAAAATAAATTTTAATTTAAACGCTTCTCACGGAGCGCGAACGAATGCCGTGCGCTATGCTGAGCTCATACGTGCTCAAGTCTAAACGCACCTAGATCCAGATTGGAGCGTTCTCGAAGGCCGCAGTTGGTATATAAGGCCCGTTTCCTTGGCGAGCGATCAGTTTACGAAGTTCTTCATTTCATACTGAAAGTTCATTAAATTACATTTTTAGAGAGTTATTTACGCACTACAAATGAGTTATAATAACGTAAAAATAAATAAATTCAAAGTAAATATTCGGTAGATATAGTCATATAGTAAAAAAATAAAAGGGTCAAACTTAGTAAGCACAAATGAAAATAATCCTATATGATATTTAAGATATGCAATTTATTTGAAATTCTAATATTCAGTTAAATTATTAAATAGGTACCTAAGTACAATCTAAAGTTAAGGATTGTAAATGTTTCGACATCAAAATTATCCCGATTTTATAAACTCAAATATTTCACGCTGGTGATTGCTATTTAATAAAATTACTGCGCCAAAATGTCGCAAATAACTAAGTTTTCGTATGGAAAACTTACAAAAATGTGATAAAAGGATCACGCGACTTTAAAAAGCGGTAGTACTATATCCGCGGCAAACTTCACATTAATACGGTTGTCACTTTCCAATAAAGGTTCTCTGTTGCTGTTCAACAAAGTTCTTTTACACTGTCAAAATGGCGGATCAAGTAAGTAACCCAAATATTGTATAATTTTAGTAGAATTTCCAAAGATTATAGTTTAATCTTAATATTATACGACTTAATTATAACGAAAACAATGTCATTCATCAAAGTTCGTTTAAAATTCGTACGCGCAGGTGAAATATTAACCATATTTTACACGTGGTTAAACAACTACTAAAGTGAGGTTAAATTATGTTAAAAGATCATTTCTAATGAATTTACACAATTTTCCAGAATGAAAGATCATTCCAGCGTCAACCAACAATATTCTTAAACCGTAAAAAAGGTGTTGGTGGCAAGAGGCGCAAGTCTCTACGTTACCATCGCGAAGTGGGGCTTGGTTTCAAAACTCCACGCGAGGTACGTTTAGATGTGTTCTTTGCATGCTAACGTGTGTTTTTATTCTGTAGACAGAAAAAGCTTTCCAAAAGCAATTGCACCTCAATGTCAATCGTAAAGCTGGCCTCAAGAAGAAGCCCCTCCGTCACCATCGTAGTGTGGGTCTAGGGTTTAAGATTCCACGCGAGGTTTGTTACTTTTCAATTGTTGCAGGTGGTGCACGACCACATGGGCAGTGGACGTCGGTAGCGGGATCTAATCGCATGGGTTTTTTTAATTGTTTGCATGATTGCTTTTGCATGTTTTTTTTTATTAATTGTTAAGATTGGGTTTTTACATTTGTAGGTACAAATGGTTTTTATCTTTTATCGTATTTAGTTTATGAACGAATTTAAATTAATAATATTAAAATACAAATAAAAGATGAAAATTGTTTTGCATGCGACAAGAAAGGTTACACAGCAAACAAAAAATAACCAATTTGTGGACAATTTTAGAGAAATTGATTCTGTCTAAAATTTATTTTTAAAGATTTGCACTAGTTATGTTTTGTTCGCTGTGTAAATTAGTTATAAGTTCATTCATTGCATGAAATACCGAATTGCAAAGGTATTAAGGGTACTAAATGAATGAAAATCTTTTACCTTGGATTTAAACTTTGTTAATATTTTGATATCATGGGAGATGTTTCATTTGCTTCGATTTGTAAAAAGTTATAGCTTTAAAATGAATCGAAAAGCTATGTACCGTTTTAGAAGTAATAAAATCGTGTAAAACCTAATTTATAATTTCAATAATAGGCAATCGAAGGAACCTACATTGATAAGAAGTGCCCATTCACCGGCAATGTCTCCATTCGTGGTAGAATTCTTACAGGCGTAGTACAGAAAATGAAGATGCAACGTACGATTGTTATACGTCGTGATTACTTGCATTACATCCGAAAATACAATCGTTTTGAGAAAAGGCACCGTAATATGTCTGTACATCTTTCACCCTGTTTCAGGTATGTTTATTTGACTTTTCTTAAACGATATAGACTTATGTAACATGTTTTATTTAAACAGGGATGTTGAAAATGGAGATGTAGTGACCATCGGTGAGTGCCGGCCGCTTTCTAAAACTGTTAGATTCAACGTGCTTAAGGTCACCAAGCAAACGGGATCAAAGAAAAGCTTCAGAAAATTTTAAAATAATGTAGACACTTCAATATAAAAATTTATACATAATTGTTGGTTTTATTTCAATTAATTGACTTGTAATTTTCATGAAGATTAGGGTTAATTTTGGATTTAATAACTGGATTTTTTGATAAATGTACTTCGGAAAAAAATTAAACTAATTTGTTACGTATTTTGAACAGTTGTTGCAGCCGCTTATGTGTTTTATACTGTTTAGTCAAGTTATTAGTGGGTAATTTGTCAAAAGTCGCTAAAAATTGCCAAATCAACCGAAACTGTAATTAGTTTTTGGTTACAAATCCGTTTTTAAACAAGTAAACATTTTGTAGATAATTCTGAGATTTAAGTTTAGTGTAATGTTCTGTGGATTTAACTTGTCAAACATCAAAAACAAAGTACAGCAGTGATTTAAAAGGCCCATCGTCATATTGCTTAACTGCAGTCTTAAAATTTGTGCTAATGAAATAATGAGAGACCTCACTTATGCGTCAACCAAAAGTTTCAAAATTTACTCTAAAGACGACTTCAAATAGTCGTAAATTTAGTGTTGCTATGTGCAGGGGTGGATGGGCTACTGTAAATCAGCCCGGGAGTTACATAGAACCATCGGCCTTGTATCATAATAATGTTCGCTAATATTAAGTGTTTACAACTTTAGACACTTACCAACACTGTATTTTATTTGGTATTAAAAATTAATACGAACTTCTAACAAAACAATAATACATATTAATAACTTCGTCCACATCACTTGCCTATTTTCATGGCCACGTCGTCTCGCGTGGTTTGTCTGAAACATTGGAAAACATTACCGAAAGTGGCAATTGAATCGGATAATAACCCAAAGTGTAAATGTTTAGAACCAACTTTTTTGTAGTAAGCATTAAGTTCTCTCAACGAGTTCAGTTAATCCACATTGCCTGAACAAAGGGAGATACGACTTTTTCTTAGTTTTTTTAAAATTAAACTTACTATTTCTTAAAAACCATTTACTAAAATGCGTATATTAATTATATACCAGGGGTGGGCACGCATGAGGTCAATGAGAGCCGCATTCCGGTTTTTCATACATTATAAACAGCCACACTATAGTTACATAGTATTAAATACACAAATTCAAATTTAATTTAATTTAATTAATATGGTTACATATTCTACATAAATCTTAAGTGCTATGTAAAGTACACATATAAGAAAATGCTATAATTAATAGAACAGAAAAATTAAATATAATAAAAATGTATTAATAAAAACTATAACATTTGACGGAGATCTTTGGTCAAATCTTTGAAATTTGGTGTAAAATTTGTTAAAGCCGTCCGCAGCAATTCTGTGGGATGATAATTGGTCAGCTGTAAACGATATTTCGACTTCACGAACTTCATTGTGGAGTACAAAGATTCACAGCAATATGCTGTATCTTCTTCTTCTACTCTCCCTTTTGCCTTACGGCGTTGGGTATGTTTCTTTTATCCATCTTATCCAATTCTGTCTGTTTTCCGCTATTTTTTTCCAGTTCTTGAGCCGTTTTTCCATGGCTCTCTCCTATCTCTTCTATGATATTTTTCATTATTTTCCTCGGTCTGCCCGTTTTTCTCTTTTCTCCGAAATTTAATATTTCGAATTGTTTTGTTATTCTTTCTTGGCTCATTCTTTTCACATGTGCATACCAATTTAGTTGCTTCTTCTCTAGTTTGCGTGTAATCTGTTCTTGTTTTAGGTTATATATTTCCTGGTTTCTCTTTTTGTCAAGCTTTGTTACATTTGATATTTTCCGGAGGAACTTCATTTCAACAGCTGTGATTTTCTTCTTGTGTGAGAGTAGAGTTGGCCATACTTCTGCTGAGTATAATAGTGTAGCGACGGCTATTTTGTTGTATATCTGCTGTTTCGTTTTTGTGCTTATTTCTTTCTTGCTTAGTAGTGTTCTGTTTATTGAGTATATATTATTAGTTTTTCTTATTTTGTCTGCTAATTCTGTGTCTATTTTCCCATTATTACTGACAATTGTTCCTAGGTAATTGTATGTGGAGACTTTCCCTAGTCTTGTTTCCGAGTATGTGAATTCTGATTTGTTGTCTTTCTTGTTTCCTCTTATTTCCATAACTTTAGTTTTATCTTTGTTAATTGACATTTCCATATTACTTAATTCTTCTTCCCATATGTTGATCATTTTTTGTAACTTCGATGGTTTATCTGCTATTAGAGTTATATCGTCCGCATATACTATTAGCGTCTCTATTTGTATCGGTCTTAATTGTCTATATCCTATTGTTGTTTTTGGGATTTTTTGTTTGCATTTTTTGAATATTCTGTCAATGTATATGATGAACAATAATGGGCTCAGCGAGTCTCCTTGCTTTAGGCCTTTTTTCATTTCGAATTCTTCCGATTGTGTCCCGTTTATTTGGACTTTTCCTTTTACATTTTTGTAGATGCTTTCTATCGCTTTTAGTAATTTTGGTGTTACTTGCAATTGTCTTAGAATAATCCATAGCTTCTTTCTATCAACGTTATCGAACACCGCTTTTAAATCGATGAAGGCGATATATAGTTCTGAGTTTTTCTCTATTTTGGCTTCTATCACGTTTCGTAGGGTACTTATGTGGTCTATGTTTGTCTCTCTCTTCTACATCCTCCCTGTTCATCTTCAGTGTGTGTTCATTTCTTATGAATTAGGACTATAGAGTTGACTTCCCAATCTCCTGGGATTGTTTTCCATGCTGTGTCGCATATGTCTGTTAGCCATTCTGTTACTTTTTGTCCTCCGTATTTTATCAGTTCTGGGGTGATGCCGTCTGCTCCGGCAGCCTTATCTACTTTTAGTTCTTTTATCGCTTCTTCCATTTCCTCCCTATGTATTTCCTCTTCCTTGTTTTGCTCTACTTCCTCTCTTCTGGCTTCCCCTTCGTCCTCTTCTGGGATTGTAGTAATATGGAATTTGTTTTCGTAGTGTTCTTTCCATACTTTTACTATCTTTGTAGGTTCTGTGTTTAGTATTCCGTTTTTATCTTTAATACTTCTTACTTCCTTATTTCTTTGTGATCTTAATGACTTTACGACTTTCCAGAATCTTCTGTTATTGTTTTCTTTTAGCTGTTGTATTTCTTCTCCAAATTCCTCCCAGCTTCTTTTTTTTGCGTCTTGGAGTGTTGTTTTTGCTTCATTTCTTCTCTTGTTATATTCCAATCTATCTTCTGTCTTTCTTGACCTTAGGTATTTTTTCCAGGATAATTTCTTCTGTTTTACTTCCTCATTCCACCATTTTGTTCTCTTATGTTTACTTGTAGATTTCAAACTTTTCAAATCTTCAAACCCATGTTTGAAATCTTCCAATTTTTCTTAGTATTCGTCGAACTTTTCTTCTTTGATATTAATTAAATTTGCTTTTACTCGTGGAAAATGATTAAATATTTTGTTCTTAAGATGTTGAGGCTCCTATCTACCAGTATTTATGTAAGGTAAATCGCAAGTTCGTATTTGAGTCACAGAGACTTTATTTTTTAATAAATTTAATTTTATTTTTGTCTACAGCATATTTGCTTTTACTCGTGGAAAATGATTAAATATTTTGTTCACACAAAAAGCCGAAGTTTAGCTTCAAAACTGAATACAGTTTGTGACACATGAATAATATTTTTTTCTTTTCCTTATAAAGCCAAATTAAGTGTTTGCAAATGTTCTAGCAAGTCTGTAAGGAACATTAAGTCAGAAAGCCAAGTTTTATTTTCTAATTCTGGTTATTATTTCCCTTTTTTTTGTAAATCTTATGATAGAATTTATAAGTTCCACAAAACAGATTTAAATTTTCAATGAGAGTCGCACTTAACTCAACGAAGAGCCATTTGAGAGCCGCATTTGCCGACCCCTGTTATACACCGTGTTTCAAATTAACTCGGCACTATTACTATCTTTGTTATTACTGATTTTACAAAGTAGGTTAAATTAGCAAACTAGTAGTGTTTTTAGCGCTGATTAATATGCAATTAATAAAAAAACAATTGAATAACACAATATTGTCTGTGGGTAGGCTCTTAAATGGCTTTTTCAGATGAACTTAGTTAATAATAAACATTTCTTTTTCATTCAGTTTTATAGCTATTAAGACAACAAGTGTTTTATAGAAGGTTTAAAAATCAAGATCGTAGTTCAAATCCGAGCGAACGAAGTGAGCCGAGGATTTGATAGACCGAGATTTTTAAACTATAAAACACGTGTTGTCTTCAAGATTTTTTCTATCACTAATATCAGACATTTTCTTTCACTAATATATTACAAATTTTAATAAATTATTATTTGAGACGCGTTATAATACACAAAATGCGAAGATTGCTAGGCAACGACGTATTTAAAGGCCTATAAAATACGTTGTCATTGACGACGTATTTTATAGAGAAAGCGTATTTTAAAGGAAACATAACAAATGAGCTCTTATGCACCATAGAAACAGTATAAGATATTAGTGTTAGAAAAAAAATCTTGAAGACAACTCGTGTTTTATAGTTTAAAAATCTCGGTCTATCAAATCCTCGACTCACTTCCTTCGCTCGGATTTGAACTACGACCTTGATTTTTAAACCTTCTATAAAACACTTGTTGTCTTAATAGCTATTAAAACAACTCATCTAGTTGAACGCCTACTACAACACTTAGTTCAAAATAGTAAAATATTCGTTAATTGTTTTGAGCATGTATAAAATAAGCAGCTAAATGATTGCTAAAAAATGGCAGAAAGGAAGTAGACACAAAAATAATTATTATGGCTGTACTCATCACATATACAAAGTTAAAAAGCAAAAAACACTGAGCAGTTTCGAATTTGAATAAAAATTAAACTAATCGAGTTACAAATGGGGCACTATTTTTAAATAAAAAAGGAAAATGAAAATTTTGCAAAAGTGGAGGCTTGGGAATATTATTGGTATCCATATTTAGCTATTTTGCAAGAACGTTTTTCGAACGGGTTAACTTTACTAAACGATAATTTAGCTAGGCCATCCTGTTCTGCTGACATTTCTATGTCCGATTTTTTCTGTTGTGAATATAGAAATATAAACCAAACTCTTTAGACTTGAGAAGGAACACAGAAGATAAAATTATCTATATCCACAGGAGATATTCCGCGCTTTAAATATTTGCAAATTTCATCTCCCATTTGGAAAAATCCATTGCTGAGAATGGGAGAAATTTTTAAGACGTATTGTTTTAAGTCATTAAATATCCCAACTGTTACGTTTACGAGTATGTACACATAATTCGTCTCAGTTAAATAAATGAAAAGTTGTTGCATATTAAAAACTGTTCAGTGCTTTTAAGCGAACCCTACTTAAAGAAAATAAAGGACATTTTCCAAATTAATGATAGTAATGTTATTTTAAATTAAGTGACATTCAGTTCTTGTTTACCAATTACTTCAAATCTAAATTAGTTTAAATGGTAATTTTATTTATTCGCTAAAGATGTGTTGAAATTGTATTTTGCGTTTAATTGCATTCACTATTTATTTAAGAGAGTTTGCCTCAAAAGATACTAAAGCTTTTATTTATTTATTTATTTATTTATAAAACTTCGGGTAAATAACAGGTGTGCATTGAACACGCACGCCCTATAACAATTGACCACAAAATATAATAACATAATTTTGTGCATTATATAATAATAAATTGGCAACTATGTTGAACTCAGAATAGGGTTTGGTTTTATGATTTTAATGCTTAACACGTAATTTGATACCAGTGACATTTTAACAAAAGGTTGTAATTATAAGTTAAATATTTTACTTAATACTAAACACTACATGCTATTTCCTACATTGACTAATATTTATTATGTTCAAAGGTCGCGCCCGTATCAATCTGAAGGTGCGATTCTTGTTAAGTTTTGTTTTGAGTAGGTATTCACTAAAAAAGATTCTGAACTTTCGCCTTATAGCTATGATTTCTCATGTTTTTCAGTTTGTTGGTAAATATATTTCCACTCTTTCCTACCTTCAATAGATTTTTTTGTATGAGGACGAAGAAAGTGTTAAACAAACCGAATAGTAAAGTGCATTTTTTTAACCTGTATACAAATCACTGCTTCAGGGTTCCATTTTCGAGATTTAAAGTTCTTTTACTTTTTAAAATTAGTAGCGCTTTGGAGATGATATTGAAAAAACAGATTTACTAAACCCTTTTCTGGACACTGAAGCTAATTCAGTTCAGTTACATTTATATCTACACTTTTACTACTTGGAACAGGATTTTATTAATGCAGCTTTCCGGTAATTTACTGAACTACCTTTTTTACAAATTCACCACCTTTTGTGATATTTTTATCCCATTTCCAAAAGTAATACTAAGTAGGACAACTAATGTAAAAATGTCACCATGTAATATGAATTTAGCCAAAAAAATGAAACTAAATATATTCTATGGTGTTTAGGGTTTGTTATTTCTATCTTCTCAGGTTGCTTTGTATATCAAGGATTATGTTTTCAAAATAGGTGTAAGGTACACATAATTAGTTTTAAAACAAGATATTCCAATTCAATTATTCGACCCTAAACAGGACCGGCCGTTCGGGAAATTTTCCGTCTTCCCAGCCGTCCCATCCGCCTCTGGCTATGTGGGATGCTATTGATAAATTTTGTAATTTCTGTTGTTTTGGTTTTAATTTCATTTTTCACAAGTATTTAATTTTTAATAAGCATCCCATATTTATATCTTCTTCGTGGCACTACAGTCTCATTTGGACCTGGGCCTCCCGTATTTTCTGCCTCCAAACGTCTCGCTGCCTTGCTGTTGTTCTCCAATTGCGCACTTTCAATTTGTTTGGCGTCCTCTTCAATGTTGTTTATCCATCTCTGTCTTGGTCGTCCTCTTCCCCTTGTACGCTCCATCTGTCCATTATATACTTTCTTTGTGATACGGCCCTCACCCATTCTTTCCAGGTGTCCCGCCCATTTTAATCTTTGTAGTTTTATAAATTCGACAATATCTGGTTGTTTATATTCCTGCTTCAATTCAAACTTGTATCGGATTCTCTATTACCGGCCCATATATTTTCCTTAATATTCGTCGTTCCCATCTTGTTAATAGTTCCTCTGAGCAAGGCCATCTGAATTAATATTGCATATAAGGCCTTACCGCTTCATTTAGCCAAGACGCAATTAGCAATACATAGCATAGCATACATTTGTCACAAAGGTATAGTTCACGTCAAATGGCGCCTGCGTCCTTGCTAATTGCGTCTTGGCTAAATGAAGTGGTAAGGCCTTATATGCAATATTAATTCAGCGGGCCTTGCTCTGAGTACCTACTTGGTGATTGTCCACGTCTCGCTTCCGTATGTCGCCACTGGTCTTATCATGGCTTTGTAGATTGTAATTTTTGTTTTTCTTGGGGCTGATTTGGACTTAAATATATGTGAAAGTGAGAAGTAGGCTGTGTTTCCAGCTAGTATGCGTTGTTGTAGTTCCTGTTTGATGTCGTTTTCAGTGTTAATTTGAGATCCTAGATATTTAAATTGCTGCACTATTTCGAAGTTATTATCTTCTCCTTGGTTTCATCGGTAGTAGTTTGGTCTTTGTTTCATTGACCTTCAGTCCGATCTTACTGGCCTGTACTTCTAGTTTGTTAAATACTTCATTGATTTCTTCTTCTGTTCTGGCCACTAGATTAATATCGTCTGCGTTAGTAATTATTTTATGTGACTTGCGCATTATTGTGCTACTGAGGTTATCACTGGTGTTTCTTATTGCCTTCTCTAGTGCAATGTTGAATAGGATTGGTGCAAGTCCATCGCCCTGCCTCACACCTTTAGTGGTTGAGAATCTGTCTGTCATTTGATCTTGTATTCTCACTACGGCCTTCGAGTCTATCATTGTTGTTCTGGTTAGTCTTACTAGCTTGCTTGGTATGCCAAAAGTTTCCATTATATTATATAGCCTGCTTCTGTCTATACTGTCGTAGGCCTCCTTGAAGTCAATGAATAACTCGTAGATTGGTACATTATATTCCCACGATTTTTCCAATATTTGCCGGGTGGTGAAAATTTGGTCAATGGTTGACCGTCCTTCTCTGAACCCTGCCTGATGCTCCCCTATGATTTCCTTTCCATACTCTGCTATTCTTCGTCGTAGTATACTTGTGAATATGTTATACAGAGCAGCGATATTCCTCTGTAGTTGTTACTGTTATGTTTGTCACCTTTTTTATAAATTGGCCATATGATCGCCGTGTTCCAATCTTCTGGGACTCTTTTTTCTTTCCATATCTCGGTGATCAGTTTGTGTATATGTTCGACTAGTGCTTCCCCTCCGGTTTTTATTAATTCTGCTGCGATATTATCTATTCCAGGTGCCTTGTCGTTGTTCAGCTCTCGTATACTTTTAATTACTTCCTTATAAGTAGGGTCTATTATCAGTGGCTGTGCTGTCGAGATTTCTTCCGTTTCATAGTTGTCATTTTCTCTCTCCCCTTGTTTCAATAGGTTCGCAAAATGTTGGCGCCAGATTTCCATCACTTCTTCTGTTTCTACTATGCATTTTACTTCTTTGTTTTTACATATAGATGGCCTAGGGCGAAAGTCTTGTTTCGTGTTGCTTAGTATATTATATAGCCTCTTGACTTCTTTCTTTCTATGTGATTGTTCCAGTTCTTGTATTTGGGAATCCAGCAGTGTTCTCTTCTTTCTTCTCATTAGCTTCTAGCAGTGGCGTAACTAAGGTACGTGAGGCCTGGGTTCCAAACTCAAAACTGCCCCCCCCCTCCATGTGAACAAAAACAAGAAAGTAATTTGGGTGTTCCACTGAACACGGGCCTTTACAAAATCTGTGTTGTAATCCTCTTTTTACGAATTTAAATGTTGTCTATATACATTTTGTGAATAATAAAAAAAAATGTGTGAAGTTCTCAAATTCTTAAGCACTTAAAAAAATATATTTGAAAACTTACGGCTATTAGAGTCTCCACTTTCCCTGCATTCATTTGGATTAACTTCGCTGTTTTTTATGCGAACTTGATTTAAACCATGTGTCTATTTTCACAAGTTTATTTATGTTTTCTTGCTTTTCGAATAATCTTTTACGTTTAGCCGCACCCGACTTATGTACATACTTTTTTGTTGGATTCATTGCGCCACTCGTTTCGAAACTATTTGAATATTAATTAATGCACTAGTATAAAACTTCAAACAAATAGGTGAATTAAATACTGAACACGCCACTGCCACTAAACAGTAAACAGTGTGCACTCAAACGTGTCAGCATTAAAACTTAAAATTGAAGACTAAACGATTTTAAGTGGATATTGTGTATTTTTCAAATAAACGGTGACACATGCAAACTATACAACTACACTTTGTATCCCTCTTAGTAACATGTGAAACAATAAATTATTCTTTTCCTCTAGGACGTGCATCTCGTAAAGTAGATTAGTTTATTGCTTTGATTTATACCTATTTCATTTGAATAGTGCCGAGTTGCCGAGAAGTAGTTATCGGTTTAGGCAGTAGGCGGGCGGGATCCAATAAACATGCCAAAGTAATATGAGTTATGAGTGACAACGTATAAACACGTATTGAAAAGACGCCGTTAGGCGATGGCCATAGTAATTCCAAAAAAGCAATTAATTAAATGACAGGCCCGCCGGGTTCCGCGGAATCCTCGGAACCCCGGTAGTTACGCCGCTGGTTTCTAGGTACCTACTCCTTCTCAAACCTCGTTATTCTTCCCGCCTGTTCCTTGTTGGTCTTTGGATTAGTTTACTTCTGGCTTCGTTTCTTTTATTTATTGCCTTTCTGCATTCTTCGTCCCACCATGCTACCCTTGATTTTCTCGTTCTATACCCAACTTCTGTTTTTGCTGTTTTTCTGATACCTTCTCTTATTATTCCCCACCTTTGTACTGCTGTTATATTGGCTTCCGCCGTCTCTAGTTCTGTCATACGTTCCTTGATCTTTTGTTGGTAGTTTTCTTTCACTTTCTCATCTTTTTGTTTATCCGTATCAAACCTTCTGTTCTCCTCGTGGGTATTGATTTTGCCTTGTCAATTCTTTCTCTCAGTATCGCCTTGACTAGCATATGATCGGACTCTGCTATTGCTCCTCTCATTGTTCTAGTGGCTATTATACTTGGGCTGTGTCTGGCTGACACTAGTATATGGTCAATTTGGTTGATGGTTCGCCCGTTCGGCGATATCCATGTACCTTTATGGATTTGTTTATGAGGGAACATCGTGCTTTGGATTATCAGTCCTTTCGCCACATTTATATACCTAGTCAAAAGAAACAAAACAGTAAAAAACTGAATTAATTTTCTCAATTATCATGGAAGTTAGAAGTAATTTCCCGTCACTCATACTCTTCAGAAAAACATCATACGTAGTAAAAGACTAAAAAGGTTTAATTAAATTCTTAGGTTAGTTTAGCCATAGTCAAATTAATACCAAGTTAAGCTAAGAAGGGGTGCCTTAGTTGGAGAGCTCTTTTACATGTTACCATTGCTCTAATCAAATAACTTAGGTACTGAATGTTATTTTGTCTGACCGATTGTAAATATTCATTGATATTAATAAAAAAAAAAAACAGGGTAGCGTGTAGGTACATTCTTACAATCCCAGTAAGGAATAGACCTATTTCAGGAACCTAGCGATCCTGCCCACGCGAGCTCATGATATCTCACAACTCCTGAAACCGTGAGAAATCATGTCCCACACCGAGATCCCACCCATTCCCAAATTATCCCACTCCCACTCCTAACCGCTCGCCAACCCGCAGTAGGACAGCGTGACGAGCTAATGTCCTGACACCCCCAACATGCAAACAATGAAGATGTCGAAATTTAAAACTTATGTACCCCAGGTGGGTAGAGATAGTGTCTCAAAATCCCACACCGTAAAAGCGGTCTGCTCTAAGGATTCTGGGGAGAGCAAAACTTCGACGATCAAGAAAACCGACAGAGAAAACGCCAACCCCAAGGAAATTCAAGAATAAAGACCAAAGAAGCATAGAAGTTCGTGGGAAAAAGGTGGATGACGTTAGCATCTAATAGAGACGATTGGAAGCAAGCAGGGGAGGCGTATATCCGTACGTGGATGAACAACGCTGCTTAGAGAGAGAGAGAGAGAGAGAGAGAGAGAGAGAGAGAGAGAGAGAGAGAGAGAGAGAGAGAGAGAGAGAGAGAGAGAGAGAGAGATTAATAAAAAAAGTTGAAGTAAATCTCAAATTTGTTCCTTTTATTCTGAAATGCTTCCGATAATTAATAAAGGATACAAACTTCAGTAAAAAAAGGTTACATTGAGGTATGTAACTTCATAAACGATATAGAAGGAACAGATCCGATCGCGGAATGTATCTACATTATTGTCTTTGTTTTTGTAGCCATAGTGATACAACAAGCATGTTGAATTATTGATTATTTTAATTCTGGTGAAAACACATATTGTGAGTGTAGTAACGATTATTAAAAATAATAAATACATAGTAGTAAACAAAGCTGGAAACTAATTAAAAGCAATTTTTCTAACGATTGCCAAGACTTTTTGTAATGTGTATTCAGCATTTACATCACACGCTTTATTTTTATTATCTACCTATGGTAAACGTACTGGAAGATAATGAAAGTACTTTCAATTTTTTTTACTTTGATAAGTTATATGTTAATGAGATACAAGGTTTACATAAACAAAGTTTCCTAAATTTTATAATGAATCAATCCATCACGCCACCACCAAATATTTCACATAGCAACATCAAATGCTAGGTGACTTCCTCAACAAACAACCCAAACAACCACACACCTCTCTCTCTATGGTAACTTAATAACGAAACCCGAACAGGAGTCCCGTCAGTTTATTTGTCAAGTTAGCAAGTGACATGTCAAGTGTTGATCCTCCTCCTACAGAAGAACAATCAGCAAGCGAAGAACTTGCAGCTGATGCATTGGAAGGGGAAGAGGATGAAGGAAAAGAAGAAGAGGAGGAAGGAGAACCATTTGTATCAATTTTTGAAATTTTAGACGCACCTCGTGAACTTCCAGATCCTGTAGAATTAACACAAGAACATGTTAAACAAATTCAAAGTGAACTCGGTATTATAACTTTATGTTGGCCCGATATTAAACGACCTAAATTTGAAAAACGTGTGAGTTTTCCGGAAAACTATGTGAAAAATAACGATAAAGAAAAACTTTTGTTATTGTATGCTGAAAATTTTAGAAGACAGTTTATTCGGAAATTTCCAAATCGGAAACCTCTTCTTTTGGGTACCTTTAATGAAGTTGGTCTGATGGTAGGTATACTTTAGCTTGTTTATTTAATATATTACCTATTTAAGAAATAACTACGAATAAGATAATTGTAATGAACGTGTTATGCCGGCTTTGTTTTTTCATTTCTTTTTGTAAATTAATATTTGTCACAATTTTAGAGGGCAAAAGCTATTAGTTTGATGCCCTAATTTGCTATTTAGTAATTTACATTATAACAGTTTTTTTCATAAATTTATTCTGCAGCTATTAGTAGTAGACAATGAGCGTTACAGGCGAGTATTGTGTGTTGCCTACTATACAGGCGCGTATGAGTACACTATAGCGAATTATTGCCTAATAAAATACGTGTTTCAAGGGAATCACTTCATTTGTAGAGTTAAATATTTTAAAAATAGTGTATAACCGGCACCTTATTATTTTAGAAACGATTAAAGCCTCATTTAGGTGAATGTTTATTGTTTAGAAAGGCTTAGACGGCGGTGATGTAATGACGAATGACTTAAACAACAAAAAATCAAAGAAAACATGGCATACAGAAATACAAATCAGAGGAAGTAAGATAACACCAAGAAACCCAAAAAAAGGATTTATAGAAAAGTAAAGAGGATAGGGAAGCCGGCATGTTATCAGAAATGTTGAAACATTTGAAAACCAAAGTAAAGCATGTGGGAATAGAACACAATAAAACACGATATTGAAAAACTAAACGCAGAAAATAATTTCATAAAACGGAAAGATCAAAAAAAATCTTGAAACAAAGACAGAGTTGAGCGCGGTACAATATAGCGCGGAAAGAAAAAACAGGAAAGGAAAGCGAGTGAAACACCCTAAAAATATCAATAAAAGAAACAATTAAGACGTACAATCTAAATAATAAAGCAATATCACAACTCCAAGAGATAATAGAAATAAGGATAAGGGTTACATGGTTACAAAGACATGGAGCATGGAATACAGGATAAATATAGAACCTTTTTAAAAGCAAGGTACGGAGGGAAAGAGACGTATGATATCAGCAAATAAATAAAAACATGAAGCAAAAGAAAAGTATATGCAAGAATGGGCAAAAGAATGTTACAAATCATATAAAGTAAAAAAACCCAGTAAGAGAAGCAAAGCAAAAACTGTGGAAATAATTTAAAAATAAAACGAGAGAAGATTGCCATTCAAATCAAAAATAATTCTGTAAAGGATTGAAAAAGGACTGAAAGCCAGTGGCAGCATGGAATGAAGAACTGATGCATAAAGAAAAACATACAATGGAAAGGCGGAAAAATACCACAATCTTTTAAATGCATTGTTTTAAACTAAAATAGGAAACACCCTTGGCAAATCTAAGTGAAACAGAAATAGAAAGGAAAATAAGCTGGACACAACCATATAGCGGGAGAAACAATAAAAAAACAAAAATTCTCAGTGAAGACCGGAATGAAGCCAACTGGGAAGAATCATTGTTCCAATCTTTAAGAAAGGGAATAAATTAAACTGTCCAACTATAGAGGCAGACTATCTAAAGTGTATGAAAGAATTTTCGAACAACGTTTAAGAAATTAAATAAAACCGCAAATGGAAAAAACGCATAGTGAATTCAGAAAGGCAAACTGGAAAAGCATAGGAAACAGATCTGACTTTTATAGATCTAGAAGAAACCTTTAATAGAGTCTAAGAAACTAACAAAAGAACGTTTGGGCCGAAGACAACTAAAGTTCACTACCAATATACGGCAAGAAGAAATAAGAAGACCTAACATCGCCATTAGAGTTGACAAAACGAAAACGCCACGCTAGAAATCAAGTTGGAAAACGACATGATGACGAAGTTCCCAATCAAGAGAGGGATTCGTCAAGGTGACGCTGTTTCTCCCAAGCTCTTCCTCATATTGCTCGAGGACGTCTTTGGAACGAATGGGCATCAACGTCGATTGCAGATATCTAATGCCAGTACTTATAGACGAAACTCAATATCGTACTGGAGAACTGCTCAGCCCAGAATGCGTAAACGTTAAACGGCGAAAGGTAGGGTGTGACCAACTTTGAGTAATGCTCAAGTATGCGATCGAGTGAAGTATCGACTATAAGTATGGGCATAAACCATCTGAGGTTTGCAGATGAGGTGACGCGATGACATTCGGAAAATCGCGGTGGAAAACTGGCTACAAACAGCTGTCAACAGAGAAACTTGGACAGTTTTGTAAGAGGCTTGCATCCAGGAGTGAATGAAAACAGGTTGAGGAGGAGAAAAAGAAGACTGTTTAATAAAATAGTCGGTGATGTCATGAAGAATATAAAAGCAAAATCGAAGAAAATAATGTAGAACTTAGGAATCTAGAACTTGTACGACTGAAGGATTATTGACTTGCATGTAAGCAGGAATATCTAGAAGCTGATTTAAATGCATAAAAAGGGGCATTAAAGGCCCAAAACCAAAATTTTGGAAACATCAAAGTACCGCATACATATGGAATAAATGGAAAGCAAGCGAAGATATTTAAGTACTTAGGACTTTACATCGAGAGACGTGGGAAAGACAACGAAAAAATAATTACTAAAATATAAAGTGCTTACACGAAGTGCATTTGTCTGGGAAAAGGAAATGTGCAGCAAGATAAGAATAGCTGAATATAAAGTTGAAGATGTGGACTAAATTGAAGTTTATAAATGTGGAAGAGATTTGAAAAAAAAATAAATAAAACCAATAATTTATTTCTAAATAAGTGACTACAAAAATCTCTTCCACATTTATAAGAATAGCTGTGTACAAAACAGTGTTTGTTCCTATTGAAGGTTGGGTACTGACTAAAACATCAAAAAATAAAATTCAAAGCATTGAAATGTAATTTCTAAGGGGGAAGTTGAGTATATCACGAAGGAAGGAAGGAACATGATAAGCAACAAAGATGTCAAGAAGGAACTGAAAGCAGAACCGAAAAGAAGAATAATATAAGAGAGCCGAAGGAGATGCAATGGGCAGCTAACAAGAATGGGCAATAACAGATCCGTCAAGAGAGTATGGCAATCTAAAATGTAGACTAAGAGAGAAAGGGTGAGCTGGGGAGGGGGTTTGCTAGTTATAACGTAGGATCATAGCATGAGGAAGCTAAATATTATCAGGACGAGGGCCAAAACAACAAGAAGCGAAACTACTTCCGAAGAATAAGAAAAGGTAGAGGAAATCATGAACTTTAACTTAAAGCCAAGCTTGCCTACTCTTAAGCCACCTTAAGATAAACTTTAGCCTAAAAATTTTCCTAAAATGGTATTTTAGTAGTTGAAGCTGAGTTGCTAATATAGCGGGACGTCTCATCAAGGAGTGAGTGACGAACAGCAAACATCGAGAAATTCCCGAAGTCTCTGGAAATCTCCAGCATATGCGAGAACAAAATAGTGGCTACATATTTAAAAATGTATCCCGGCAAAAGTGTAACCCAAGTCTACGAAGTCTTGAGTGAACGAAGATTATGCGTCACGTGAGGTTTAAGACAAAAGCTAGTGATTTAAATAAACAAAAGTAGTGTTTAGTTAAAATTAAAATAATTAGCATAGAATCCAAGAACGATTCAGTGAAATCGCTACACTAATTTATCTATTTTCCTTATATTTTTTTAACCACGTACGAAAATTAACGAACTTATATTCAGTGTTAGAATTTGTCTTTAAGCCTTTCAATTAATTCCTTTTAAAACTCCACTTCATAATAGACTTAATCAATACACGTTTTAGAACCACTGAAATTGTCGAGGTAAATTAATCAAACCAACTTAATCCCGGTAGTAGCTCCCGTTGTTAACAAGACAACAACGACCACTTATTTAAGTAGATTTAGTTCTTATCTTGTGTTTTTTTGTAAACAGAAAATGGTTTGTACAACGTTAAGACCTACTACACTTTCATATACTGAAATAGAAACATGGCAAGACTGTGCGAAATTTGTCGGTGATCAACTTAAATACGAACCCTTAGAAACGCCAACCCTGATCGTGAGTAATATTTAAATTTATTATGTAGGTGTTGTTGGAATTTAATAATGGCTTGTTGAGGGTTATTCCTATGGATTACAAGTTTGTAAGATAGTTGCGCTTTAATATATTTGGCGCAGATTTCTGCTCTCAAAGGCGAGAGTTCGAGAGTTAGAAATCCTCTTTAGATACTGATTCAAAAGAAGATTTGCTATTAATTTCGTATTATACAGGGCGCCTAGTTTGATCGTTCGTACCGGACGGTTTCAAAACTAGGCAACACGCTAAACTTAAAAAACAAATAAAAAACTAAGTGGCCCTTGGGAAGTAAAATGGGTTACCTATTTATCAATTTTTCAGGCGTGACGGATAAAATTACCACCCAGTATTTCCAATGTTTATTTATATTTTATATCAAAGTGATTGGGCTTTCAGTAAAAATCATTCTCAAAATGACGGAGTTACATTTTGAGTATCAAAATCATTTCATAAGGTTTAATAACAGAAATTCCAATTCTCTTATATTTCGATTAGAAAAGTCCAGGGTATTTTTAAAGGCACGGCTATTATTCCTTTAGGCTGTTTTTATATCAATAAAGAGCGACCGACTTCCCCTAAAATTACTTCACCCTCCACGAATTATTATCTAAATATGCTGTATTAAGCCCCTTTTCATTAGATAGTCGTTTTAATGTAATAAGTGGCAGGGAAAATTAGTGATAGGCGTGTTTATCTATCGTTTTAATGATGGTAATAATTATTTTTAAAGTTTTTGAACAGATTAAATCGCAATAAAATCTCTGCTTCATTTAATCACCGTATTTAACGAAATAATTTATATATTTTTTGGGGACCGTTGTTTTTTTGTGGGAGAAATTGAATGAAACGCTTGATTTAAGTTGCTTTTATTTATCTGTTTTCCTCTTCGGTTTTCTAACCGTGAATTTATGTTTTATATTTAAAAAATATTTACAAAACGTTTTGAATATGAAATACTTTGTTTATTGATAAAATTCGTTCAAATCAGTCAATAACGAGTTCGAAAATACTTCAGAAGTAGTGGTTTATAACAACAATTTTACGAAATTAAAAAAATTTTTGATGGCCATATTTGTCGCATAATTAATTTTAATAAACCAGGATTAATTTTTATAACTAAGGGATTATTAAACAATTTACTGGACGAGGCAAAGGTGAGCTGTTTCAAGTAGTAAACTCAAGTAGTTAGTAAGATAAAAAACACAGGACTTCCGTTACGACAGCTGTGATAGCTAATTTTTTAAAATGGCACATTCGAACCACCTAACCGCCTATTTCAGCGGTGAAAATGCTAATACCATGGCATTAATGACATTAAATTCCACTAACCTAACTTAGAAAGCATACATTTTTTACAGATTTACGCTTTATCGTCCAAAAATTACTGATTATCTACGTATTTTACGATGAAAGGACGCGTTTGGGTTTTATAACAAGAAAACACAAGTATGCTCCTATGCTCTATTAATATTAAAATAAAAGCATTATAGCTAATCTGTTAATAATTAATATTGTTTTCTTGTCCATTCTAAGCTTTATAATAGCATTTTAGACTTTACAAAAGAATTCTAAGCCGTATTCAAAAATTTTGAGAAATATCAAATATAACAGGCTTGAATTTCCTTCAGTTACATAACAAAGAGCATACTTGTGAAGCTTGTTTGGTTATTTTCAATTAAAATTAAACATGCTGAATTTTAGGACGTTTTAGACATTAACTACAGTCTGATATTCGTATTAATGCGCTTACGTCATCAATGGCGCCATCGAACATAACCTAATCGCCTATTTCAGCGGTGAAAATGCTAAAACTATAGCATGAATGACATTAAATTCCACTAAATTTACTTAGAAAGCAAGCTTTTTTTTTACAGATCTAAACTAAATTCAAATTTGAGCTGCAGTAGATTAAAACAAACGTATGCATAGATCACGCCCCTTGACCAATCAAAACGTAAGACTGCAGCCCGTGACCAATAAAACCGTAAGGCTGCAGGTACACGTGCGTTTCACGTAGAAATTATTGTTTACTCGCACTGGAGCTCGAATTTGAATTTAGTATAGGTTTTCTCGTCCAAAAATCACTGATTATCTGTGTTTTTTTACGATTAAAAGTTTCTTTTGGATTTGATAACAAAAAAGGCAAACACTCGAAGAAAATAATTAAAATAAAACTTTATAAATTAATCCCTCTCTTTCTCCCTCTCTCTCTCTTCTTTAGCGTGTATCTGTCCAGTGTTAGGTATACGCTTTTTCCACCTTTTTCCATCTTTCTCTGTCCATCGCCTCTCTCCGCCATAATTTCCCTGTCGATTTTCGTAGTTTATCTTCCCATTTCATTCGCTTGCCTGCCCATGGTCGCCACACCGTTACAGTACTCCAGTACCGTGCAAATTAGTTGGGACAATAGGAAAATATAGTAACAAAGACGCAACTAAAATAATTATTTGTTTAGTAGTGTAGTTAATAGTAAATGTGACCGCTCCTCCCATTTAGCTTTAATTACTTCTCCCACTCTTTCAACCATTGATACCACTAGCGTTTCACATATTTCCTTCACTTCAGGGTCGTGATACCACACTGTTGGCCCTCAAATTTTCAATGGGGTTTAGATCGGGATTCCTGGCCACTCCAATATCTTCAAATTTTGCTGGGTAAAGAAGCTCTTAGCAAGCTTAGAATTGTGGCATGGAGCCAGATCTTGTTGAAATACCCCATCGCCGTTAGGTAATAGCTTCCGCAGTGTTGGCACCATTTTCGCATCTAGGAACGTCTATGTGCTTTTTGCCCAGATTGCTTGGCCTCGGCTATCGCCTCAGCCGCAACCTTCTAAGCTCAGCACAAAAAGTGGGCTTTCTACTCCTAGTAACGTAATATACTATTATTTTTACATTCAGTCCAATGTTTTTATTTGTTCGTACATTAATAACCAGCAAATATTTTTAAAAACTGCTGCCATTCACGAATACTTAGTATAACAAAGACAGTAAGCTCTGATTTATCAACAATTTAAAGCTGTGGTATTATTTAATCAAAGTAAGCTGTGACGTCATTAAAAAACTTATGACGTAAGCGCATCAACTCAATGATGGGACTATAAAACAATTTTTAGGAATTAATCCAAATACTCAGAAGCGCAAAGAACTTTAAAACTGCATTAATTATCCAAAATGAAGGAACGTGTTTCGGCGTTCGAATAAAACGTCCCGAAAAATAGTGTCGTCCCAAAATAATACAATTTGGTGTAGGTATTGTTTCGGAGAGAAAAGTGCCGCGGATAAACGTGAGGCTAAGAAAAGCACGAACTAGTTCTACAAAATGAAATTACTTGCTTGACCCTGAACCGTTTCTCAGGGTGTACTTGATGGTCCGTTTTGTAACAAAAAAGAGTTATTTATAATTTTAACGCTGAAATAAAGATTGGTGAAAGTATCGATCCGCGGACTTTGGATGAGACAAACAGTTAAATGTTTTAGATATTATCGATCCGTTAGGATTATTTAACCGCCGCAAAAACAGGTTGAAATGGCACAAAATTAGACTGAGAGTTACTTTTTGAGTTGTAGTTCGTTTATTGATCAAATTAAGAGCAATTTTCGGGTAATAAATTGCCGCCATAAACTATAAGTAAACGGAAATATTAAGAAAGTTTTTGGTTTTTATTTAATTACTAAAAAGCGTAACAGAATTTTTGCTAGTCCTACTTGTCGTTTAGAGTTAAAAGTTTTTGACATGCTAGGAAAAAGGTATACACGAAATACTACTTTTCAGCGTAATTTTATTTAATTTAAGGAAGCCCCTTGGCATAATTTCACCATGCAAAATTGCGTATTTTCTGTTCCTCCATATATCCAGAACACATCGTTCGCTCAGTGTAGATGCACCTTAACATTTGAGTAATTACTACAGTTTATATATAGTGTCACTGATAAATTATGAACCAGCTGATATTTGGAAGTAGCAGAATTCGATCGACAAACTTTTAGGGCGATGCGAAAGAGGGTTTCAAGGTTAGCAATATTCGTAAATGAACTCCAAGCAAAAACTTAAGATAACGACTTCCTAGGTATCAAAAGAAGCCCTTGAAAATGCCGTTTCCATTTTGAGAGAGGTCACACTCAATTGTAATGAATCTGACAGCCAGAAGACATCGGCTTGAACTTAGAAGAAGAACAAGTCAACGTTCTTTTCTTCATTAACCTTCACCACCTTCACCAACGGTTTGTTGCTGGTTTAACGACCAAGTATCGACAGTCGTCAGACATTAGTTGGCTGTGGCCAGACTAGGCATCAGTCGCCAGAGGCACTGCTATTGCTAATTGCTATTTATATTGGCAATAAAAGTGCAGAACCTAACGGGCAAGATATCATGGAGCAAGCCAAGTGCAAGAAGTAAAGTACTTTACCATACACAATAATTATTAGATTTGGTACTAGCTTCCTATCTACGTTAACAGTGAAAACAATATCGGTTAGAGTTCTAAGACGCAACAAAAAAATTATTGTTTAACATCAAACCATCAGAAATGCTGAACTTTTTCTTTGGTGCTGATTGGTAATGTAAAGAAAATCAAAATCAAGACCCCTTGGATTTTTGAGCGTAACTTTGGCCTAACTAGGCTTAATGGGCTGAAAATGTTATTGTTATTATTAAATATCTGGCAGCAGGTGCACCTTGTAAATAATTCATGACGATATTTTATTGGATAAACCTAACGCTTTGTTTTGTTTAGTTTATCATTTGGCTCTTGATTGTTTTCCCTGTTTTGGCCGTTACCTATTAGTTTAGTGTTTATTAAAATGGCCAAGGCTTGTGGTGCTTGATATTTATATAAACGGCAGCAAAAAGTTATCACAGAGGGCACCTAACATTGGTGGGCAAATATTGATTCCTGGTGAACCTGGTTTAGGCTGGGGGGCTGAATGGCAGGCAACCTGCGAAGAAGCCGTTCATTTCAGCAAGGAACAGGAAGAAGCGAATAAAATGTAAAACTTCCCTAAACTAGACACCTCAGCAATGGGTTGACATTTTTTGGAGTGATGAAAGCAAACTTATACTGGCTGGCAGTGACGGTATAAAGTGGATTCATAGACCTAGGGGCACGCCACCTCAATAAAAAGAGGCAAACGTTTTGACCCAAAGTACTAAATGCCTAAAATGATGCACGGAGTTGGTTCGGTAATGGTGTGAGGTGCCTTCCCCGCAAAGGGGATGAGACCTCTTGATATAATCGAAGGTGTCATGGTTTGGAGATGTATATGTATATTCTTAAAAATAAATTCAAAACGTTTCTTTAGTCATGCCCAAGCCAATCACCCAATCTAAATATTATTGAGAGGCGTTTAGTAGGCAAGGTGGCAAAAAAAGCGACAGAAAAGTCCGACCAACTTCAGGAAGAGTGGAAGAAGATCCCTCAGTTGGCAATCGACGTACTTCTTGAGTCAATACCTAGACGTTGTAAAGCAGTGATTCATGCTAAAGGCTTTGCCACAAATTATCGAAATTGATTTGTAATACATTTTAATTCCCAGTGTTCTTCTGTAGAAGTGAAGTTAATGTTATCTTAAAAAAAGGTCATACACTTTTGGTCAGTACTGTAGCTATGCTTTATAATGCATGGTGGCTTTCTTCCAGCCACCAAAGTACCTGCTTAATAAATAAATAGAAATAACCTTGAAGTAAATAACGAAACAAATAAAAATACTGAATATGTGGCAGCGAACAAGCTTAAGAAACATTTTCGCGACAGTAAAGGAAAAAGGTGAGTGGATGAAATGGTACAACTATGAACCGAAGGAGAGATACAGTGTACCGAGTACAGAGTAGGGTGGTTGGGCTATTCACTAAAGACGGAGGAGACGAGAGGTGCTAAAAATGTCCTTGAAGGAAATAGGCCAAATGGGATAACAAGTACATGACGCTTGCTAAACATGGTTCAAATACATTTGAAAACGGTAGGTGTCAGCAATTGGAGGACGTTAGCAGCAAAAATAAAGGAGTGGAAATGTGTCAAAGAAAAAGTCATCACAACGGAAGACCAAGCGCAGGTCTAAGAAGCTCGGAAGACAGGCCAGGTCCAGAAACGGGCGGTTAAAATCCAAGGAGTAAATACATAAGTACACCGAAATTGAATACAAAACTACTAAAACTGCGGCCATCGAAGATTTATGTAAATGTGCTTGAGAAAATTATTAGAACACCAATAAAACCTCAGCAACTTTTGTAAATTTTACGGGTCTTTCTTGGCCCTAGGCTGCAGCATGTTCTGCACTTGGAAAAAGTTACGTTGAAAAGGCTGGAGAAGCTCTCCAAACAAGTATGGTAGGTCATTAGAATGAACCTGGGTTCCACTTCTGTTACTGCAAAAGTCGGTTTATGCCTTTTTTTTTTTAAGTCGTGGCCTGTTAAGTATTTCAACTGGTAATATGTCCCTGCCTGTTAAGTACTTCAAGTAGTGGCTTTTGCCACCGAACGAATCCAAAGTAAGTTAAGTTGAGCGAAAATGTCAGACAATTCAATAGACAGTAGGAGATTGCGAGAATCTCTCAGTTGTTCCATAGTCTACCAGAGGACGAAAAACATTCTCATTAAGGACATTTACTAGTGGTACGGCCCATTCAGCTTTTGGTATTCAACTAGTCCAAAGAAAGTTGGGCTCACTAAGAAAACTAGGGATACAATACTGAAACCAAGGCCTGAAGATCTTAATAAACACCGAACCGGGATATTAAATAATCTGCTATAGTAGGAGACTGCCAAAATTCGGCAGTTGTTCCTCCTCGACAAATTGGATCTACCGAGGGGTCCAAAAGACAGTACCACCACGACAGAATTATCTGCTGACCCATCAGGCTGAAGATATTGTAGGGCTAAAGGCACTGATGATGTCATTCATATAGCCACGCCACGGTTGGTGCCCTAAATGTTGCAATCGAAACTAGTTTACAAAGAAAATGTAGAGAACTGGTGTTTGGCACTTCAGTAGGTCGAAAGAAATTAAACATCGTCGTCTGGAAGTGTGGAATGGAAGTAGTCATGGTTGCCCAAGCAATTTGGTTCGATGCCCTTTTCGGAAGTGTATTATCGGTTCAAGAAGAACTACCAGCACACCAAGACAAAAATGGGCATAGAAAATTATCAACTACCTGGATTCGCTGGATTGCAAATATTCCAAAAAAGAATATGGTTGAATTCGAAGACTTTCACGGTCAGTGTCAGTTTTAACAAAACGTTTTCCGGATTCATTGTTGAGACAGAAGAACTCAACGTTTCGACCACTTTTTTAAGGGGCTTCTTCAGGAGGAAAAGGGAGCACCAAAAGAGCACGGTAACTCAACTTGTCAACCAAGCCAGAGGCGAAACCCTTCTGAGTGCTTTATTGCTCCCTTTTCCTTCTGAAGAAGCCCCTTAAAAAAGTGGGCGAAACGTTGAGTTCTTCTGTCTCAACAACGACACGGTTCCAATCCGGAAAACGTGTTGTTAAGAATATGGTTCTCAATATCCCTTCAATAACTAAGGGCAACGGAGTGGCTCGATGGTGGCTTGTGGCTTTACAGTTCAGGTCATATACCAACTATACAAGAACCAACCAAATATCAGCAATAGAACAATATCCCATCTCCGTTGTTACCAAAGGATTGAAATTGGGCGAATTTTACATTCATAACTTTTAAACAAACCTTTCAGGATTTTGAATCCACAAACCTCGCGGGTTATTTAGGCATTAAGAACTAGATTCAAACCATTTGCATATTATTTTTATTTTTTCGAATCTCCATCAGACTATCGTTTAAAAAAAGCGAATTCGAATTTTAAACTGAAAATTCGCATTTATTTTGCAATAGTTTATCTTAAAGACGTCGGAGGTTGGAAGTTTAAATTCGAAAATTCAAATCCTTTAGAATTCAAATCTCGAATAGGGATTCGAAAAATTGAGTCTCAAGTCCTGATTCGAATATTCTTTATAGATTTGAATATTTTCAGTGAGGCTGTTTTGACAATTGATGGTATATACTTTTTAAGAGCGGATTTGAATCCTGATTTGTAATTCGATGTCTAATCTTAATCCACATTTCGAAAATTGAATCGGAGATGTTAAGTACAAGATTTAATTATTTAGGCCAAATTGTAGGAACTTCAAATCCGATTTCTAATTCCTAGTCAAGAATTGAAGATTTAACCTCTAATTAAAGTTTTTGGCACCAAGATTCTAATCTTGAATAAAGACCGAACTGTCGAATCCAACTTTCAAAACTTAATTTGGGACATCGAATTTCAATTCATGTATATAATTCGACTTCAAATCTCCACTTCAAGTGGAAATTTCAAATTCAAATTTAAAATTTAAAATTACTTTTGAAATCAATTTACATTAGGAATGTATTTTTTTTTATTTCTGACTTGACATTCAAGACTGAAATCAATCGTGGATTTTATAATCCGAGTTTCCTGATTCCAAAATCGAATCTGCGAATCTGATTTCAAGGATTGAAATATCGAATCAGTTATCTGAATTCAGTTTCAAAATCTTGAAATTGGCAACTATAATCGTTTCGGATTTGAATTTTGAATCCTGAATGTCTGAAACAATGTCAATCCTAGTCTACATAACACATTAAAACTCTTTATAATAACCAAATACTCTCAGCTGAATTTTTAAAGGAATCCTGGGAAAAATTTTGTTTTAGGAACATTGCTATCTGTACCGTGAAAGTTTACCTTGCAGTTAATTTAAATTCTCTACGAGAATCACTTTTATTCGGCAAAAGGCAAAATTCTTAGTGAATAGTCACAAAACTGGAACTACCTAATTCGATCCAGCGTCCCAAATTCAAATAGAACCAAACCATTTAGATTTAAATAATTAGCCTAATTCAGACTTGATATTTATCTTGCAGTTCAGATATGGGATTTGAACGTTTATTCTGATTTTAAATTAAACTGCATTTTATTATTAATGTTTAAATTCAACAAAAATATTTCAACTTTTCAAGATTTCAGTGCAAACATTGCAAAATTAAGTCCAAATTCTCAGTACTGTTTTTGAGTTTGAGTTTTCGATATTTCAATCACAAATTCAGTATTCCATGGAAATTCGAATTTAAACTGGAGAATCGAAATATGGTGCTGTTTACACTTATTCACACGCGAGGGGAATGTAGATGTAGAATGTCTTATTTACACTATAGAATTGTTCACAATAAAAATATTGGGTAATCACTGAGTTTATTTGCGACTTGTATACGGACAGTGTAGGTAAGCATGTGATCGCTCTATTGATTCAGCAACCGAGAATCCGACTGATATTTCACTGGTATAAACCCAAGAGTTTTGCATTATAGGAGTAGTTTGCTAATCTTTTCAACCTATCTAGTATTTAGAAATTTCTGTTGTAATTTGCAACTCCGTGGCTTAGCCTAAAGTCCTAGAAATTGAATTTTTGCATTGTTCTAGGGTTTTGACAAATTTTCCTCTGTGAATTTGTAAGAATTATTGTATCCGCGTGTTGTTAATCAATAATCAAACTAGTTGTGCAAACTCATTTAGCAAACACATCGAGAGGTTTTCAGAACACAAGCGAAAAATTAAACGAAAATATTCGGTATCCCGAATATAAGCAGGCACAGAAAGAATCGCCGATTGTTTATAGGGGATCAGCGGATTGTTCGTATTTTTCATTTGCAGATCGACCCCAAAGGACGCGGAAGAGCGAAAGTATTATTAGCGAACCGCTGACCTCTTTTCTTTACGTTCTATTTGCGCGCGATCAGGATTTTTACTCGATAATTTTTTAGCTGATTATGAATGAATGAAAGAGCATTTAAAGGGGGTTGGTTACAAAGTGTAAAATACTTCGTAAATTGTTTACCATATGTGTAGGTAGTAGGCAGATTGATTTTACCGTTTATTTATTGGTTGTCATAACGGCAGGGAAGTAAATGCGAACTTACCGCCTTAGGGTGGTAACAAATACCTTGAAATTAATGCATAAACAAACGAACAAACTAAAAAACAATTAATTTTTTTAAACATTTCTTAATTTTTTAATTGATTAATAAATGGGACAAAGTCAAAAACGCAAATATTGTAGTAAATGTCGAAATATAAGAAACAATTTACAACAACTCATGGCTAAACAAAGAACTTTCAACGAAAGTAAATATTTAAACCCAGGAATTCAGGCTCCACGAAATGACGATAAGGATGCTAAGTACGACTGACAAACAATATATTTTTCGTAGAACCGCGCATCGTCCTTCGTGTTTATGGGGTATAACGTCGGTTATTTCGCGTCTCAGAAAATGGCCTTTTCTTTGGACTCGGTTGCCGGGGGAGATAATTATCGAACAGATCACGTTGACTTACTAATATCAGCTATTGACAAATTTTCTTCTTATCGGTAGTCTTTATTGTTTAACGATGTTTACTCGGTGACTTCAATTTGTTTGTTTAAACAAATTCTTTGCGAATGGGGAAATTTTATTGTTAACTTTTGGACGCATCGAAGGTTAGAAATTATTGGTTCTTTCCCAGGCTGCGTTGATGCATAATTTAAGCGATTATTCTATTACGGAATTTTAATTCTTGTAGACTGAAAGTTTGTAAAAAGAAACTGATAAAGAAACAAAATTTCAAACAAACGTCAACATTTTTAGAATAAATTCTGAGGTTTCAAATTACGTTTTACAATTAGAATTGATTAAAGAAAAATTAATTTATAACGTTTTATAAGTTGCATCTAAATTAGATTATACACAAACTTTTTAGAAATCACCGAAACTTTTCTAATTCTGTTACTGTAAAGCAAAGAACTACAACAGTTTTCGTTATTTAAGATTCTCATAACTCATAACAAAATTTTACGCAATCCAATTTTTTTATTCGAGAACGAGAACTTCTCTTAAAATAATTAAAGAAGGATCTTATAATTCAGTTAAATTTCCAGTTTTTAGGACACAAATCCGCTAATTTCTACCAAATCAAATTCAACTTTTCCAAATATTGTGAGTTCTTTTATACTTTAAAGTCTGTGAGATTTTGTAATCAACAATTATTGCAGAAAAGTCGAAGATAATTCCGAAAAAAAATTTTCCATGAAGTATAAATTTCTCGCATTTATTTCCAATTTTTAGGAAACAAATCCGCTAATTTCTACCGAATCAAATCCAACTTTTCCAAATATTGTGAGTTATTTTATTCTGTAAAGTCTCTCAGATTTTGTAATCAACAATTATTGCAGACAAAAGTCGAAGATAATTCCCCAAAAAAATTTGTTCGATTTTCCATGAACTATAAATTTCTCGCATTTATTTCAAACCTAATGTTTCTGTGTTGTTGGTGAAAATTTTGAAAATTGTGCAAAGTATAAATTAGAAACGAAATTTGTTTGGCAATAAATATGTTGGTTTTTCAATGTTCCAGTTTTTAAAAATTATTTTGCCATTCTAAATTTACTTCTAAGTTACCAAGGTTAAGGTTCATACAAAAGCTCTTCGTATATGAATTAAATTTAAATGGCTGATGGTAGTCAAAAATCAAAAAAGTAATCAACATCAAGAGTAAAACTTAATGAATTATGAATGAATTTTTTGAATACGTAAAGCTTACAAAACGAATTTGGATGTTCAAAATATCGGAAAGTTATTGAACGACTTAGCTGATTAATTAAAATAAATGATGGTAAAAACTAAAGATATCTTAAAATCTTAAGATTTTTGAATAGGTTTATAATTTTAATGAAAGCTTGGCATAATTCTGAATACAATGTATGTAATTTAATAATTTTTCTAAAAGCTTCCAAATACAGAAAGTCAAAAAGTCTAAACTCGCCATTTTCTAAAAAAAGAAAAACATATTAAAGATTTTGTAACTGAAAAACTATAAAAATCAATGGCAAAATGATTCCCGGAAAAGCCTACAATAACATTACCCACATTTTTTGGAATAATTTATTTCGCATTATAGGCCTCCAATTTCTGGTAGATACTGAGGTACAAGCCTTTTTAAAATTCGCCCGTTTCTAAATTATTCCCGAAATGTCTAGTATTTGGTACAAAATTCAACTGAAAAAGGCGTCCCAAAGAACGTATCCAGTGTTGTTTTTCAACTTTTCACAGAAAAAGTTTGTGCCTGTAAATTTTTACAAAATTTATTATGCTTAAATCGACTTTAATTTTTTTCAAATGTACTTAATTTCTATTATCCTTGAGGCTTCCATGATGATTCACCTGAAAGCTGATTTTCCATAAACACATTTCACAAAATATATTTGAAGCTGCAGATGAAGCACTGGGGCAGAGAAAAATTAATAAAAACAAAATTAAAACTAAAACACCATGGTTTGGCGACAAAGTTAAGGAGCTATCAGAAGAAAAAATAAAGCCTTTCTTAGATATAAAAAAAATAATACGCCAGAAGAACGTGCTATATATGTACACACAAGAAACAGAGTTAATCAGGAAATAAAAAGAATCAAACTAAACTATTGGGAAAAATACACGAAGGACATGGAGCACGACCTATACGGTTCACAGAAAAAAATATGGAGGATGCTGCAGAACCAGAAGAAAGAAATAAACGAATGCCTGCGAATCAACAATATCGAAAAAGAACAATGGATCTAATACTTTAAAACACTGTACCAAGAACATAGAGAAGATGAGATACTTGACAATAACTTAAACGACGAGGTAATAAACATCACAGAAGACCCCAGGCCCAGATGAGATTTATAATGAACTACTTAAATATGGTGGAGATACCTTAAATGCCTATATTCACAAATTGTTTATCAAAATACTGCATGAAGGCAAAGTACCCACAGAGTGGAAAGATAGTCTCACTGTGCCAATATTTAAAAAGGGGGACAGGAGAACTGGTAATTTTTGCGGTATCACACTACTGAGTTCATCGCTAAAATTATTCACGTCCATCTTGCACTGCCTATAAGGTACCTATAGCAGAAGAGCAACAAGGATTTTGAAAGAACAGAAGCACCCTGGATGCAATATTCATCCTGAGACAACTCATCGAAAAATTCGTAGAGTATAATAAACTGTGTACTTATGCTTCGTAGGCTTCGCAAAAGCTTTCGACAGAGTTAGAAAAACGGACATTCTGAATATTTTAAATGAAGAAAGCATATCATCACAAATAACAAATGTGATAAATGATATAAACTCAGACAACACGACAAAGATAATTACCGCAAAAGGAAGCACACAATCCATACATATAAAAACAGGTATACGACAAGGAGATTCCCTCAGCCCCTTCCTCTTTAATCTGATTATGAACAAGCTCATAGAAGCACTGAAGAATAGCGAAGGCTATAGAAGGGGAAATAAAAATATCAACATACTGTGTTATGCAGATGACGCTGTATTGATAGCCAACAATGAAGACAATCTGCAAAGATTACTGCATAAGCTTAGTCAAATTGGAAAAATGTATAACATGGGAATATTGAAATCCAAAACTAAAGCAATGGTCATATCCAAAGATCCCATAAGGTGTAAGTTAGAACACGAAGGAACAATAATAGAGCAGGCGATGACTTTCGACTACCTAGGAATTGAAGTGTCAAGTGCCTGAAATTTAATAAAGGTGGCAAGGAAACAAGCGATGAAGGACGCGCAAATAGCAGGCTGCCTAAGGCTAAAAATGGGGCGATTTATGTCGAGTCGACTGTCGACTCGACATAAGCTAAGGTAACAGGATACCATCAAATTGACACCGTTTCGACATGGGCGTTCCGTGTGAACCAAAATAAAATTCGTCGACTCGACGGTCGACTCGACACAAATGGCCCCGTCTGTTTTTACCATAAATAATACAATCTGGCATAACAAATACATGCGTGTAGAAAGCAAAGCGCAAATATATAAGTCAATGGTTCGTCCAATTTTAACCTATGCTAACGAAAAGCGTGCAGAGACCAAAGCAACAAAACAAAAAATGAGGACAACAGAGATGAAAGTTTTAAGATCAACAATAGGTGTAACACTGCGAGACAGACAGAGAAGCATGGAGGTAAGAAGAACATGTAAGATAGAAGACGTAGTGAAATGGACGAAGGTTAGGAAGAAGGAGCGGAACAACCACGTGGAACGAATGGGAGCAGAGAGGTTAGCAAAAACATGCAAAACAAATATACCAACTGGGGGAAGACCCCCAGGACGGCCACCCAGAAGATGTATAGAAAGCTGGATCTCTTCGTCGGTGGAATAACAGGTCAGACAAACAGGGAGTCGTCCCTAGTCAAAGGAAGAAGAAGAAGAAGACATTTCACAAAATTTTTAATGAGATTTGTTGGTAAAAAATTGAAAAACTTAGCTTATGGATGTTCCTGGAAAATACATACCTACTCAGGTTTTGTTTTGGATTTCCCAATTTTTAGAAAATATATCCCTAAATTTCAGCAAAATTTTTGCCTCCAAATCAAACTCAACTTTCCCAAAGTGTATGAATTTCTCTTACCTTTGAAAAGCCCCGAAATTCTATATTTTAAAAATATAAAGAGGCCAGCCGAAGGGAATTCCCATCAATACTAAACTGTTAAATTTGAATGCATTATTTTCCAAAAGTTTTTTCTAGATGTAGCTTAAAATACGAGTATAAAATTAAGAAAAACAAAAATCATTTCTCTAGAAATGGTGTTCTCAGTTTTCTAAATAAAATTTTTTAATATAAGAAAATTTACACTAAGAAATTTGTCAAGCGTAAAATTTATAAAGCTAACTGAAAGGTATTTGTCCCAAAGGGATATTCAGGATTTGCCTTTGGTATCTCAATTTCCAAACAATAAATCCATAATTTTCACCAAACTTTTTGTACTTATTTAAAATGGAACCTAAACAAAAAGCGAGGGTCTTTTATCCTTGAGATTCGTTAAGATTTGTATTCAAATCTTCCTTATGTTAACAGTTTTTATTTTTCTTAAGGATTGTGAGTGTCTTTGTTCTTCTGGATACCTTGAAACTTGGTGTAAAGAATGAAAAAATAAAAATACACTAAAATTAAAAAAAATTCTCTTGAAATTTTTCTGCTCTGTATTGTCCTTGCAATAAGAGATCCTTCTGAAAAATAGCCTTTTTATGGCATTTGAATTAAAAAGAAATTATAAACAGAACTTACAATTTTTTCTTAATCTTAAATCCTACTCCTATAAAGAAGAGCCTGATTAAAAATCAGTTGGCCGTATGTCCTTCATATTGCACAAAAGCCGCCCCTGACTAACTAACGTCCACTACGTGAAAAATCAATGGAAGAACTTAAGGAACTAGAAAAAAAAGAGCAAACACAGCAGTTTGAATATTCGCCAAAAAAGTAACACTAAGATAGAAGATCGGCTATATTTTTAGACTTAGTTGGCGCTCGAATAATTAATCCGACAAGGGTAACCACCCTCTTAAAGGTTATTGCTAGGTAATACTGACGTCAACCGATTTTTTTAAATTTCATTATCATACAGTGTAACATGCACCCGGTTCGCGAAACTTCGTCTTAAAATTTATAGTTTCAAAAAATTTAGCATAATTTAAGGTTAATTTCATATTTGCGACATAGTTTGGATTAGTTTAATTTAAGTTTGTTTATAGTAAATTTTTGGAAATTTATTGGCCTCAGTGCCCAAAAAGGTACGATTAAATCAGAATATTGGATGTGAAATTTAGCAGATTTACTAATTGTTCTAATTGGTCTAATTTTATTTACAATTTACCCATTTCTGGATTTTTATGTATTAAAGAAAGCTTCCATATATTTACTTATTAGCTTGGGTATGCTTGTAAACGACAGAACAGATCTACGTGCTTGTTTTGCAAGGATGCAATTTATCAGTGTTTTGCTTGTGCTTTTGCCTGGAAGAAAACAATATTCTGTATGTTCCAAAAACTAACCTAAAATAATTGAAAATTTTCATTCTGATTACCTATCTGGAAATCAGTTAAACCCAATCTAACCCACAAAATTAGGAGGAATAAAACGACAAAGAATTGTATATCCCTAAAGTTACGGAATTTTTCAGATCTTCTGGCAACACTGTAGACTACAACAATATATTGAGGTTATGTTTTTGATCCTGTGACGTAACACAACAACTGTCATTTTGCTCATATTAATAGAATTATTTAAAATTCGCCCAATATACAAACATAGCTTGCTTGTCAGGTAAATCTTGATCAAATCAATATCCAAATTAAGTTACTAAAAACAAATTAAAACTAGAAAATACCGAATATTAAATGGGTTTTTAGGAAGTGAAATTAAACAAGGGCGATGGGTGCTTAAAAATTTGTTATGTTTATGGTGGTTGCCTTTTACGTTTCAAAAGGAAGTCATCAAACCCTCAGGTTATGTGTTTCTAAGTAGGGGAACCTGGGGAGGGTTGACCATACTTTTTAAAATACATGTACAACTTTTGATAAGTTACCTTAAAAAAATCAGCAAAACAAGCATGTTTTAGAATGTTTATTTCTGGACACTAAGAAATTACCTAGAGTTTACAAATCTAAAGATTGACTGGTTCAACACTAATTTACTTTTTTAATACAAATGGGTCAACGCTCCCCATATAAGGGTGGCTTGACCATGGTCAAGGGAGCCTTGACCACACAACAATAATGTGGATAATAGAGGAATAAAAAATAAGACCAGGAGTGAAGATTCCTTTAGTTATTTTATTTTACATTTTTAAACGCGGAAAAGTCAAAATCAAAACTTATTTTTAACCTGGCACGTTCTGTACCACCTCTTGAAAGAGGCGGTGGTAATTTAATTATTTCTTCAATTGAAACTGTGGATTTGTCTTCCTTTTCGGGGTAGCTAAACGAATAGTCTGTCCCTAATCTTTTCAAAAATGTAACCTCAAACTCTGATAGGCTGGTTTTTGTTACAATTCGTGCCACATAAAAATAGGAAGATGTTTTCGAAAATAGCTTGACTAACACAAAGTCCCCAGGTTCAATAGTTCTTGCAAAGTCATCTAACTCTTCTGGATCAAAAATATCAGCATCCATGTCACTGTCATCTGTGGGAAGCTTTTCTTCTTCACTTTCACTGGAGGAGGAGGAAACCAACAATTTCTTTTTCATGCGCTTTACTTTTACTTCATTTTTCTTCTTTTGCCTTTCTAGCCTCAAGCGATGCTCCTCCTCTATTTCTTCTTTATTAGGAGTAGTTGTAAGAACAAGGGAGCGCCGTGGTTTTCTACCACCTCTAGCAGTCTTTCGAGGGCCCGCCTTCGGAAAAGGTCGGACTTCTTCAGGTGTAATAAAAGATTTTGTAGATTTATTTATTTCTGGATCAGAAAGTTCAGCAATAGAGTCATCTTCTTGTGGAGGAGAGGCTTGTCCCTTTTGCAGAATTTGTACTGACAATATATTTATTTTTGAAGATGATGGTGTATTTCTATTAAATGTTGAACATAATGGAGTATTTGAATTCATTTTCGATGTTGATTGTAAATTTTCGTTAATTTTTGAGGTTGACTGATGTGCATTTTCTGCAGTTAAAGGCCTGTCGGTAACAAAGGCCCCAAGAAAGTCTTCGTCTGAGAAGATTGAAGAGTTAAATGGATATATTCCGGTAGATGAAAACCCCTTTTGTATGTTGGTTGGAGTAAAAGCTTTAGGAAACGCCTTACCCACCAGTTCTGGTATGTCCTGTATTTTCATCGGTTGGCCTGGGTGATTAACCATGAAGTCATCTGCCATTTGATTATAGTAGGCTTTAAATGGCCCGAAAACTGTCCGATCTAAAGGCTGCAGTTTGTGGCTGGTGTGCGGGGGTATTGTTAGCAATGTTATGCCATTTTGTCTGCATAAATTTATTCCATTTGGTGTGATGTGGCTATCGTGATTGTCCAACACTAGTAACACGCGATGTTCCATTGAAGCCTTGCTAAATTTTACAAAATGTTTTAAAAAAACTTCGAAATTTTCTCTTGTCATCCACCCACTGGGGTGGGCTACCACATGAGAACCAGGTGGAGCTCCCTTTGACATGGCATCAGTAACACGTTTCCGGGGAAAAATAAAAAAGGGGGGTATGAATGATCCAATGGCAGAAATAACACAACAAACGGTCACTAAGGTACCCCGTTCTCCGGAAGTCACTTTTGCCACTTGTTTTTCGCCCTTAATAGAAATGATTCTTCCCGGTTTGTGGACAGTGGTTATACCGGTTTCATCTACATTGTAAATTGATTCTGGGCCATATTGATGATTTGTCAGAACTTGTTTTAAATTAACAAAAAACTGGCCAACATTATTTTTGTTAAACGCTGTGGATCGACCTAAACTTGTCGATTCCGGTTGTCTCAGCGAAAGATTGCTATGCCGACTCATGAATCCCCTAAGCCAGTCATAACCAGCAACCTTGTTGTCCTGCCAACTTTGTGGTATTTTAATATTATTTGAAATGGCAAATTGGTACACAAAAGTCCTAGCTGTTCTAGGAGTTAACCCGTAATGCAGTTTTGACGAAGTTATTAGGTAATTTTCGAGAAGAGCTTCTAAATCATCAGAAAAAATCTGACCAGTTTTATAATTTGGAGTAAAACGCAGGTTGTCTTTATCGCCACTTTCTCTATACTTCTTTACATATCTTTCCAACGTTTTTCTGTCAATTTCAAATCTTAGCGCGGCACCTCTAACACTGCTCCCTTCTTCGACAACGTTTCTAACCGCAGAACGCATTCTTTCAGGAGAGTAACTTTTTCGTACATGGCCTTCCTTTGCCTTATACTTGAATGGCATTCTAAAAATAAACAATTTATTAGTCAGGCTAAATGTAATAACTTCAATATGAATAAAAGGGAGACTTGACCATATGGCCAATGCTCCCTTGAAAACGTTGGTCAAGTCTCCCTAACATGTCATTTTCTACTTAAACTAAAATAACTCTTTTTTGTATAAAACAAAGGAAACAGCATTTGCTCTACATTAAAGTAAAATAAATTCCCTACAGGCACATATAAATTTCACTTACATTATTCAGCTGGTTTTCCTGATTTTCACTTACAAACTGTAGATAAAATATTCACTTCTGAGACACTATTAACACATGCCACCATTAAAACTGCAAGCTAGCCACTGTTGACGTTTGTAAACATATACACAATGACGGCTGATAGCATAGAGCTCTGTGACTGGCTGACACATCTCAATACTATATTCTGAGCGGTAAATTTGAATGCTGGTCAAGCCTCCCATATGGTCAACCCTCCCCAGGTTCCCCTACTCGTCTAATTCTACCTGACAAAACCAGCTTTCCCTTCGTGTTTTTATTCATTTAAATATTTTAAGAGAGGTAATACAAATAGCAAGCAGCATTAATCCTTTAGAAAATTTAAAACTAGTCTTCTTGTACCTTCTGGAATTTCGCCTGGGAATTTTTGCAATTTGTTTTCTTATAAAATGGATCAGGTTAAGTCGTAATTCTCTGGCGAAATGTTAGTTTGCCAATTTGTCGTAAATGCCTGACCTTGGTTTAAAAATTGTTGGATTAAAATTATTACTTCAGTTAGCAATTAGGAAAGGTACTAAGTAAAACAAAAAATGGCTTACACCTGGGTTAAGAAGAAAGGAGATTTATAATTTAAACAGTATAAAGTAACAGTTTTTGATTGTCATTCCTAAGTTAGAAGCTTGAAATTTAGTGAATAAGATAAATGATAAGAGTAAGTATATAAATAAAACACACAAAGGAAGATTTAAAAATGATTAACAAACCAACGTTCCTGTAAACTTTAATTAAAAAAAACGCATCCCTCCAGAATTGGAACTCGTTAATTATCAATTTCGAAAAATAAATACTCTTTAGTCTGGATCGTACTTAATGGGTTCAATAAATAGCTGAGTGAACTGCTGTCAGAATTGAAATTAATAGTATATTAAAATACAAGTTGCTGAAGGCATCTATCTATTCAAGCACGAATTTGAAATTCCGAAACGAGCCGCATAGCGGCGAGTTGAGGAACAAATGAGTGCTTGAAGAACCTTCTGCAACGAGTGTTTTATACTATTTTTTCTATTTTGCGGCTTTATACCATTTTATAAATTAAAAAATAATTTTTTTTTCTATTTTACGTTTAGAATAACTCCACACTTATTCTAACACTCAAATGACGTCATTTGGGTGCTAGAATGGAGTTATTCTAAACGCAAAATAGAAAAATATTATATTTAAACCATAAACTATTGCTTTTGTTAATTATTGTAAAAGTTCTAATTTATTCTCACTTAAAATAAAATTGAAAAACGGTGGGAACCCTTGAGTGTGTTAGACGGTCAATGGTTAGATAGCTGGAAGTGTTAACTATGGCAATTTTTAACATCTATAGATAAAAATAAAGCTTTTTGCTTTCATGATCTTCCGTTTTTGTGTATTAGGTATTAATGATTAAATGAGGCTTACACAAACTTTTTCAGACTTATGACAAGCTCAGTCTTAATCCTGATTTTAACTAACTATTTCAGGATCACCAAGTATACGAGGACCAAGCTACAATTATTAAGAATCGGAAAATCTAGGTAGCCATATAGGATAGAAAACAATTTTTATTAAATGGCGCATTGGTTTATCTGTCAAATGTGATTGTGTTTGTCGAAATCAGGTGAATAGTATTCATTTTAGAAACGATTGAAGTTGTCGAAAAAATGGAATTATCACCAGAGAAGTTTCGCATTACGATATTTTATGATTTTAAAAAGGATTGAAGAAAGTTTGAAATTGGCTTTTAGTGATCTCGCTCCTTCGTTGGCTACAAGGAATTTCAACGTGGTTGTAAATCTGTTATCCACCGAAAAGGAGCAGGACCTCCTTTTACAGCCGTTTCTGAAGAAAATGCAGCAAATACAGGAAGAAAGTACAGGTTTAGTGTCTGCAATTAAATTAAAGGAACAAAAGACGGTCACGGCTAAATGGTACGTGGAAAATTGTCTGCCTCATATCTTTAGTAAAGTGCCAAAGAAGGGCATGATGTTACATCATGATAATGCGTCTTCCCATACAGCAATTAACTGTTTAGTATTTAGCTGAAAATGGAATCAAAACAATAGAACATCCTCCATACTCGCCAGATCTAGCGATGTGCGATTTTTGGCTATTTTATGGACTCAAGAAACATTTGCGAGGGAGGAGGTTTCATTCAGAACAGGAGATAGATGTAGCTGTTAGATCCTAGTTTGACGGGATTCCTAAACAAGCTGGGCTCGACGCGTTCAAACAATTGAAGGAGAGAACGGATAAGTGTATTATTGTGGACGACAACTATTTTTAACATATTTAAAATAAAAACTTTGAAAAGTTCTACTGATTTTGTTATTTTCAATAATTGCAGCTTGGCCCTCGTATTAACCATTATGTAATGTACACCAAAAAATAACCTGCAGTACTATGAGTAAATTCTTAGTCTTACGAAAGCGAGTTCTTATGTTCAAAATACCAAAAATTAATATCAAATAGCCTTCGATATAATTATTTTATTACCTAAAATCTCGTCATAATGAAAAAAAAACAACTAAAATATTCCACAAGATACCAACTTTATAAAAAACCTATTTCAATTGTAAATGGAAGTTTGTAGAAAATGTAAACTTTTTGAAAAATGGGCCAACAAAACAAAACCTCTGAATAGTTGAATTGCATGTGATTAGACTTAGAAATTAAGCAACTAAAACCATTTTTTACAATCAGAATTACAGTCAAAGTTTACTACAATAAAACTTTAAGGTGGTTTCGTTAATATTAGTGGAATCGATTTCTCAGCAGATTTTGAAGGTTTGTAAGTCTAATAAATTTGAATGGTTCCCTTTGAAAATTTTCTAAATTTGGGAAATGTATGTGAAGTTATTCTATTTATTTCATACATTTTAATTTTCTTTGTTTATAGTTATTTTCAGTTTAGTGGGAACAAAAACAGATAGGAATATGAAAGTGAAAAGGCGAATTGGACAATGGAAGTTCTCTCTAAACATTTGTGATATTATTTTATGAGCTTTACAAATACGAAAGTCTTCTACACTTTACTTAAAAAACTGATTTTTTTAACTAAATAAAATATAATCGGTAAGAATCAAATACTCACGGCTGAAATTTCCTAGAAAACACATTTTATACTGTTTTAGCTTAAAAACTACCTCTAAACATAATTGGCGAAAAACCATTCTAAAATATTAAAAAAAAAACAATCCGTTATTGTTTGAGAATAATTTATTCTTTTCTATAGCAAATGTTAAAGTGTGCTTTGTTCTACTCAAATCAAAAGGTCAAATAGCATTTTTTCCACTCCTGACATAGTAAGTAGTCCGTTATGACATTGATTTGAAGGAACGAAGTGCAACTTACTGAGTGAGCTTTGGTTACTACTGATAACGGGAAGTAAGTAAAAACTTACCTCCCTAGGAAAGTAAGTAAAAAATTAAACAAGAACATTATTTTTTATTGATACTAATAGTACAATTTTCAAAATTGCAATTAACAAAAGTTGGTGTGATTTCTTGAACCTTCTTTCCATCTTCGTTCCCACCTAGAATTACGATTTCTGTCGAGAACACGGACTCACTTCCCCTCATACACGAGATTTCCGTGAAGCTGCTGTTTGTTTTTGATATTATATCCGATGTATAATAACTATTGTCGTACAAAATTCTATTGGCCACCTTATTTTTGTTTAAAAGGCTGTCTGCGACGTAACTTTCTGCAGTGGTATCCGATTTCCAGCCCCCATGTCTCTTGAGTGAAAGGACGTCAACTCCAGTGTCGGCTAACAAAGTAGCTGAAGTTCTCCTAAATGAATGTCCAGTGTAAGTCTCGGCATTTGGCAATCCCAGGAAATTTGCAATTTTTCTCGGAATTGACGCAAATGTGTTTTTTCCAACAGGTTGTCCTAAGCATTTACCATTTTGATACCGCATAAAAAAACGTTGATGGACACTGCTAATCATGGATCTGATTTTCAGGTATTTTTTAAAAATTTTCAAGTGACAGACAGCTTCTCCCTCACCTGCGGTAATCGTAAATTTACGGGACATACCATTTTTTGAATCTGGTCAATCTGGTGTATTGACAATAGCTACGAGTATTTCTTCCATATGTTGAACATTCTTCACCATCATGTCACACAGTTCCTGCGAACGACAAGCACCTGCTATTCCCATTATCATAACTACCTTCATCAAGAGGAAATTACTGTCGTCAGCCTCTACTAAAAATTATTTATTTCTTCACGGGTGAAAACATTCGATTTTTTGGGTTTATACCCATCATTTTTTCTTTTTAAAAAAGCCCTAACTTTTGAAAATTTGGAAAAATCCATATTGCCTTCAATAGACAGTGTTGACTTTAACATCGAGTATATAAAACTCTAGATGGTTTTTTATTATTGTTGAATCTTTACAAAATTTGGTAGTTCTAATTTCAAAATACCATTGAAAAGGTTTTGCAAAGAATGGTTGCACTCCTCAGATGAATTTTCACAAAATTTAGTATGCTTAAATCGAATTTAACGTTTTTCAAATGTAATTTATATTATCCTTGAGGCTTTAAACAATACTTTGTAACTGAAAACTATCAAAAGAACAGTCGAAGAACGTTGATTTGCCACGAACACCACAAAACTTCTTATAGCAAAATCAAGCCTGATTTTTCCCAAACATTGAGTTTTCTCTTTATTATCCTTGAGAAATCTTGAAGTTTCCTAGCAAAAACTGTAAACAACACAACTGAAAGATTTTTTCCCAAACAACATATCCAGATTTTCCAATTTCCATTTCCATTTTATGGAAATTTTTCCTTAGTTTCTTTTGCATTTAAAGTCGAACCTAACCTTTCTAAAAAGTGGGAAGTTCTATTATTCATAGGATTTTTTAAGATTTTGTAGTAAAAACCTATAAAAATAAAGAAAAAAAATTCCAAAAAAACATGTTAGATTTCGCATAAATTAAACTTTTTTTTTATTATAAATTTGTAAGTTTTAATATAATAAGACGTTTAAAATTAATATGACATTTAAGATGTGATTTTTTTAAATTTAGTCCTCTCTAAAGCTTTTGATTTCAGAATCTCAAGCATAATACTAATTCCCAATTTCAAAAATGATTTTAAATGCAAAAGATTGTTGAAATACGAACGAGGAAGTCAAGATCGTTGGTTTGTTTTATTTAAGTCAGCAAACCCTGAATATATTATTTAAACAAATTTTAAAATTGCATTGGTCGTATGAAATTCTTGTAGTTCCAAATATATTTTTAAATAAAAATTGAAAATCTACATAAATAATAAATATCTATTCTTCACATTAAAATCATGACAGGTTTAACATTGAGTTCGGAGAAATTACTTTCTGCAAGACAGTCACGTAAAGTGGCCTTCTCGTTCTCCTTGCATTGCCATATCAAAATGTTTTCCTTCTAACGCTTACTTCGTTTCTTAGTTAATAAAATGGTTAGTAACGATTTCTGTATTTCTTCATGATGCTTCTTACTCTTCGCTTATTTAATTTAGTTATCAACAAGTTCACTGGAATTTCAGATTTGTTCCGTACAGATTAATAAACTGCTTTTGTAAAGGATTTCGAAAATGACGACAGTAATTTGTTAGTAAGAAGTGCTTGCAATTTATTAAATATAGCAAGCCCTATACAGGGTTACTGGTAATTCGATACATTCCTTTGGAGATGTGATGGGGCAGGAGCTAACAAACAAATTTAACCCTAACATACATTATACAAAACTCAATAGTTTTTGAGATATTTCAAGTTTAGTGTTTTTCTCAAAAAAATAGATCTTAATGTCTTTAAAGTTAATTTTAAAAAAATCTGCTTTATATTTTTGAACTTTTTTACTGGATTACTTGCACCACTCTATGGTCATCCATTTGGAATAGAAAATATCCGGAAACATTTCGATCATGTGAAAATTTTAAATAAAAATTTATACAAAATAATTTTTAAAAATCAGCTATGAAAATTACCAATTGGTTTTTCTCAAAAATTATCAACATAACATGCGTACAAATTATTTTAAAAACTTCTTTATTTCAACAGCTATCTATCAAGGTACAAATGTTCAACTTGCCCTTGATAGTTCTAATAAAAAAATAGTAAAAGTGTATGGTATGTATGGTTCTTATTTTTGGATAAACAGTAAAATCCGTATTGTAAAGGTAATCGTTTAATTCTTAATTAATTTAAAAGTTGTACTACATTTCTTGCCCAAAATGGGAGCCCCTACTCCGTATACAAGCACGACAGCGTCTTCTTATTTCCGTCTTTGTTACTCTGTTTGTGAGGATATGCCGTATGTGTTGGGCAACGTCGACTATCCTTTGTCCAAGGTATTCTCCGTGTCGACTGGTGTTTCATAGACCATCTCTTTCATATGGCTCCACACGTAGAAATCTAGAGGTGTTAAATCTGAACTTCGCGCTGGCCAAGTCCTGCCCTTCCAATCCAACGGTTAGAAAAACCTTGACCGCGTAAGTGTCGTACTGTCAGCCGATAATGAGCTGGACAACCGTCGTGCTGTCGTACTGAAATATTATTCGCTGTCTCACGGTGAGAGGAACATCTTCATCCGTCCATAAAATGTTTAGTAAGAAATTTGCATTGTCTGCATCTGAATTTAACATAAAGCGGCAGAATTCCACTCTCCTTCCAGGATCACCTTCATGAAAGCCTTGGACAGGAGTATAGTGGTAAGGATGGCATCGAATACTGCGTATCGTAAACCAAACTTTCCATTGTGACGTTCCGGTTAGTCTTGTGGCTTTATTAGTTGAAGTTCTTGGGTCTTCATCAGAATGTCGCAATATTTCTTCCTCATCATCTGGTTGATGAACGCGAGGAGCACCGATGTTATCTTGTCTACGTTTCACAGAGCCAATTTCAGCGACATTTCGATATGTCGTACCGAATACACGAACATTTGGTATACGACGGTTAGGGAAGCGACGTTCATATTCTCGCCGTCACAATATCCGTAGACAAACAAGATGTCAGCGTATTCTGCATTGGTGTAGGTGGCCATGGCACTTAAAACGCAATAACAACAACAACGACCTAAATCAAAATCTTCAGCAACAAACTCAACAAGAGCAACAAACATAAGTTACACGGAGATAATAATGTCAGTTAATAATACACAAACGTAAGCATCAAAGTCGAGGACTGACTGGCTGACATGAACGATTTGTCATTTTTTTCCTACGCACACTTTTACTTTTTACTGTTTATCCAAAAATAATAACCATCCTACCTGTATCACTTTTACTATTTTTTTAATTAGAACTATTAAGGGCACGTTGAACATTTGTACCTTGATAGAGAGCTGTTGAAATAAGGAAGTTTTTAAAATAATTTGTACGCATGTTATGTTGAGAATTTTTGAGAAAAACGAATTGGTAATTTTCAAAGCTGATTTTTAAAAATTATTTTTTATAAGTTTTTATTTAAAATTTTCACATGATCGAAATGTTTCCGGATATTTTCCATTCCAAACGGATGACCATAGAGTGGGACAAGTAATTCAGTAAGAAAGTTCAAAAAATGTTAAGCAGATTTTTTTAAAATTAACTTTAAAGACATTAAGATCTACTTTTTTGAGAAAAACACAAAAATTGAAATATCTCAAAAACTATTGAGTTTCGCATAATGTATATTAGGGTTAAATTTGTTTCTTAGCTCCTGCCCCATCACATCTCCAAAGGAATGTATCGAATTTCCAGTAACCCTGTATAATAAGAATTACTGTTTCCCAGTTGAAGGTGATGTAATGCACAGCGAGAGAAAACTTATTAACTTAAAACGTATTATAAATATGAATAAATCCTTGAAATATGTAAATAGTTTTGTATATGTAGAAAATTTCACATAAAAATGAAAAATCAGAAACAAATATGAGCTGCCTCTGATTAGACTTGAAATAGTTATTTGTACAACTAGTAATGAAAGCAATACTTTTTTTCATGAGTTTGTAGTTTGATGCACGACGGCGAAGCCGGAGTGCATCAATCAAACGAGCGAAAAAAAGATGCTTTCATACGAGTTGTACACAATATTTTTTTGCATTTTGACATCTTAAATCCCTTAAAACAGGATAAAAAGGATTTGAGAATTTACAGTTGGCAAACTGACAATTTATAATATTTTATTTAAAGCATACTTACTTAACGCAAAATGTAAAATGAAATAGTTAAAAAAAGTGTTGCTTTCTTTACGATTTTTTAATAAAAAAAGTCCACTTTTTTTGTCAAAATGGATTTGGTAAAGTTCATTTTAAAAATTTAAAGTAAGGTGCAACAACAAAATTTCGGGATGATTTAATTGCAACTAAAAATGTTTGATTTTCATATATTTTGGAATTTTGTATAGTTATTTTCAGTTTGGTGAAGCAAAAATGGAAAGAGAGACCAATAAGAAAGTTTTTTACAAATTTGTGAAGTTCTTAAACATTATTTTAAAAGGCTGGAATGTTTTAATTAAGAAAACAGTGAGTCATAATTAAAAATTCAGAAGTATAATAATCGTTGAGTGAATTCTACAATCCATTACGTCATCAAGTTCAGTGCAAAGTGCAAATATTTAACTGGATTTGATTTGTACACGACTCTCTGTAATTTAATTTGGTTTAGAATCGACTTTAAACTACCATTTGTTTTTAAATCCTTCAAGTTTCCGTATTTTTTGTGTAAATTTAATTTATAGGTCGATTATTACAGTTTGTAGCAACTATACCTATAATTTCACCAGAACGTACCTTAGCTTACTTAGTAGATCTGGAAGATCAGTTGTTTGTATTTTTAAAAGTCTGGAAACGAGTAAGATTCGAACCCATGTCTTTTTGATTGCAAAGATGACCTGTCATCTGATAAGTTTAGTCGTCAAGTTTAGATTTAGGTTTTATTTTTATACGACGTGCACGTGACTCAGTTTGCCTTATAATTGAGTCGAATTCGCTTTTAATTTCCCAGAATGTATTAATCAAACTCCCAAACATTTTCCAGTTTTCTTGTGTAAATTTAATTTGTTGATTAAGGTTTCTAGAAACTACACCTACAATTTTACCACATCGTCGAAACTTAAAAGGATTGGCATCTCAATCGCTTCGAATTAAGATAACTACTAAGATTCGAATCGAACTACTAAGAGTCTAAAGAGCCAAAAAATGTTCATCAAAAGAAACCAAAATGCAATAAGTATTCTAAAATAGCTAAAAAATGCCGATTTTTGGATAACCGGTTTAGGAAACAAATAATGTAAAAGCATGCAGTTGTTCACAGTTTAGAAACAGGTCGCCGATGAACTTTCACTTTTCATATTATAATGGGGAATAATATAGTATATAGTAATTACCAAAACACATATAAATTGTTACTAAGAACGGTCTCAAAGGGGAGAAACATTAAGCTTTGCCGCAATACAGGGGCGTGCGTTCCCTGTATTTTGTTTAAAAATTTTTTGCGTAACTTCACTTATAACAAATTTTATAAACATATTATTTTGAAGATGTATAACGGCAACGTGTACAGTTTCGGCAAAAGAAGAAAACACAAAGCGGTATTTTTTAGTGTAAATTTTTTGCAGGTATTTACAAATGCACCCCTTGAGTTTTTGCGTACCCTACTTTCGTAACTTGACCCACACAATTCCGTTGCGCTTGTACACAAAAATCCGAAATAAAAGGGAACATCGCAACCCTCGCATGGAAATAAATTTTGGAGAAAATATTAACCCCGATTGGGAAAGTATATCAAACGGGTTTGACTTCTGGAATTCGGATGTTAAGTCAATTACGCGATATTAGCCGGTTAATTGACAAAGGCAACTTAGATGTGTTTGTTGACTAATTGCTTTTTCAATAAACCGATATCATTTTCGGATGTGTAGCTAGTAGCTAGGCAAGCCTGGTGATTTTCAACGGCGATGATGTAATTTCAGCGTGGTTGTGATTTACAGCGATGTGTTCTCGACGGATTGATTTATTCCAAAGTTCAACTTGACCTTTTAGCACCTTTTATAACGCAAAAAGGACAAAGGACGTAGGAAGGAAGTTTAAATTCGTGCGATTACATATACGCATATTGTTACGTTTTTCCTCCGAGTAGTTTTGCATAAATCGCCGTCGTCGCGTTGAACCTCTAATTCCCGAACGTTTGCTAATTAAGGGAAAATGCGGGCAAAAACGTGACGTTAAAACTCCGCGATATTCCGAGTACGGCCGTAGTCCCTGGACAAGCTTAAATTTCGTAAATTGAAACAAAAGTGTGAGGTCAGTTTGATACGTGGAGTATGCGTGTATTCATGTATATTCATTGTGTACAACGTCGAGAGAGAGGAGAACCAAGCAACCCTCCCCGGGAAGAGCCCTCGGCCCTTATCACTGCCGATATACATACAAAACGCCCCGTTGGTTCGGTGCGAATATACGTTCCGTTTTCAAATATAAATTAGATTATCGAACATCAGGCTGAAGTATCAAGAACTTGACGGTTAATAATGAGCGTCGCATGGGACGAACGGAAGGAATCGGTAACTAGGGGTGGTAGAGTAGCATCTCTTGTCGCTGCTCATTTAAACATCAGGCCCGACTAATGGCCCGACCGATACATTCCCGGTAATTTCACACGGACCCCGGCTGCTGTTTACGTGCCGAGTAGAACGCGGGTAGGTAGTTCGCGAACCCTGCGCCTCCCCTGCACCGCGCGTCTATCCGGGGGGCCGCGGACCGCGACCTACAGCCCTGCCTGTCCACCCCAAACCAACGCCGACCGTTCAGCCAGGTTCACACTGTGTAATGTACGAAAATCATGCCAAATTAGCAACCTAGATAATGAACATCTAGAACTCGCAATTAACGATGCGGCAATTCCTACTCCTACATATCCGTTCCTTATCTCCACAACCGTTTTATGAAACAAAAACGTATCGCACCAATTTTTCCAAATCTGCAACAACTAATAAATTCAACAAACAAACACGCAATTTCTACTTTCACCCAACACTCGCCCTCTTTTGTTTACTAAAGCAAGGTTGCCAGATCTTCAAGTTGCCTCAACAACCAATAAACAACCCCTTATCAACGACGAAATTCAAAAAAACGCGCATTTTCGACTTTCACTGAACACTCGCTTTCGCTTACACTATAAACCAAGGCTGCCATATATTTTAAACTTCAAATAGCCAATTTCATCCCCAACAACCAATAAACAACCCTTTATCGATGGCGAAATTCAAAAAACAAACGCGCATTTTAGACTTTTACCGAGCACTTGCCTTCTTCTGTTCTATAAATTAAGGTTGTCACATGTTTATCTCAAACTTCAAGTAGTCAATTTGGTTTCCAATAACCAGTAAACAACCCCCTATTGATGACGAAATTCAAGGAAAATAAAAGCGCATTTTAGACTTTCACCGAGCACTCGCCTCCTTTTGAGAAATCAATTCGATCCTCAACAGCTAATAAGCAACTACTTATCGATGAGGAAATTCAGAAAAACAAACCCGGATTTTCGACTTTCACCGAGCACTTGTCTTCTTTTGTTTTATAAACCAAGGGTGTCAGATATTTTAAAGGTTTAAACCTCAAGTAGTCAATTCGATCCCCAACAACCAATAAACTCCCTATCGACGACGAAATTCAAGGAAAACAAGGGCGCATATAGACTTCCTCTGAGCTCTTGCTTTCTTTTGTTCTACAAACCCAGCTTGTCAGATACTTTAATTTCAAGTAGCCAATTTAATCCCCAACAAGCAATAAACAACCTCCAATCGATGACGAAGTTCAAAAAACAAAGGCGGATTTTACACTTTCACCGAACACTAGTCTTCTTTGGTTCTATAAACCAAGGTTGCCAGATATTTTAAACGTTAGGTAGCCAATTTTATCCCCGTCAACCCATAGACAACCTCTTATCGATGACGAAGATCAAACAACAAACGCGCTTCTTGGACTTTCACTGAGCACTCGTTTTTCTTTGTTCTACAAACCAAGGTTGCCATTGCCAGATGTATCAAACCTTAATTTGATGCTTCAAGTAACCACCTTGATACCTAACAAGCAACCCAATAAACAACCCCGTATTGATGACAAAGGTGAATTTTAGACTTTCACCAACGACTCGCCTTCTTTTGTTCTATAAACCAACGTTCAACCTCAGGTAGCCAATTTGATGCCTCAAGTAACCAATTTGATCCCCAAAATCAGTAAACAACTCCGTATCGGATGACGAAATTCAAATAAACAAAGGCGCATTTTAGGCTTTCACCGAGCACTCGCCTTCTTTTATTCTACAAGCCAAGCTTGTTACATACTTTAAATCTCAAGTAGCCAATTTGATGCCTCAAGTAGCCAATTTAATCGCCAACAACCTCCTATCGATGACGAAATTAAAAAAAAAACAAAGGCGCATTTTAGACTTCCACCAAGCGCTCGCCTTCTTTTGTTCTACAAATCAAGCTTGTCAGATACTTCAAATCTGAAGTAGCCAATTTGATGCCTCGAGTAGCCAATTTACTCCCCAATAACCTCCTATCGGAGACGATATTCAAAGAAACAAAGGCGCTTCTTGGACTTTCACTGAACACTCGCCTTCTTTTGTTCTATAAACCAAGGTTGCCAGATATTTTCAACCTCAAGTAGAAAATCTGAGCCCCAACAACCAATAAACAATCCCCTATCGATGATGGAATTCAAAAAACGAAGGCGCATTTTAGACTTTCACCGAGCACTCGCCTTCTTTTGTTCTACAAATCAAGCTTGCCAGATACTTTAAATCTCAAGTAGCCAATTTGAAGCCTCGAATAGCCAATTTAATTCCCAACAACCTCCTATCGTAGACGAAATTCAAAGAAACAAAGGCGCATTTTAGACTTTGATCGAGCACTCGTCTTCTGTTGTTCTACAAACAAAATATTTTAAATTTCAAGTAGTCAAACTGATCCCCAGCAACCAATAAACAACCATCTATCGATGAGGAAATTCAAAAATACAAAGGAGCATTGTAGACTTGCAGCAAGCCTTCTTTTGTTCTACAAACTAAGAGGTTGTATATTAAACATCAAATAGCCAAATTGATGTGTAAATTATTTATTTAACAATTAATGAAACGCAACAACAACAGTAACTTAATTACTAATAAACAAAGACACCGTAACTAACACTAACACGAAAACTTATTTACTTATTTATACTTACGGACTTATGCGATTGCCACCAGTAGACTGCCCCAGCGCGCTCATCCAACGTGCCTTATATACCGTCACACGCTCTCATTCTGGAAGGCACTAGGGTATTCTATGGCGAACGAGATCATTCGAGAAAGTTACGACGGATGACGCGTTTCAAACGACCCAGATCACCACGAGTTCTTGCCGACAGGAGACGCGTTTCGTTACACTATCTATCATCTTCGCCATTTTCTTTTTTATACAATTGACCTGATTGCTAAATTTGAATCTGTTCTCAATTAATACTCTAATCTAAGATATTTATAATATTGAACTTTCTTAATAATTTGTCAGTAACAAAATTATGTAAAGATGTTACAATTCCAAATGACATGCCCTTCGTTATTGATATATTAGGTTTAAACCTATTACTCAGTAACCATTCACGTATGTTATTTAAATCTTGGTTAATGTTATTAATACTGGGTGAAGTAAAGTATGTAACTGTATCACCAGCAAAAAGATGACCTTATGTACTGTATACATGAACCACATGGGGTATGCAGTGAATAAGGTAATCATCATTGGTATACTATATAAATAACAAGGGACCAAGGATGCTACCCTGAGGTACCCCACAATTAATAATGGAAGCCGTAGATCTTGTACTGTTTATTTTTGTACTTTGTTTTCTTTTTTTTTAAATCGTTTTCAAACCATTCTAATGCCATGTCTCTAATGCCATAATTTTCCATTTTGTGTTTAATAATTAATAATATTTTACATGGATTCAACTTTCTACTCACTCTCTTGTGTTTTCTGTTGTCTTTTACGCTCGCGTTTTCATGCGTTATACATTAGGGACTTTTGCAAAATAACGTTCTGTGCACGCCAAACTGTCGTTGCTAAGTTACAAGTTACTTTACGTATTTTCTATAAAATAATGTTAATGTAAACGTGAAACGTAAACGTTAAAATGTCTCGCAAAAACACTATAATGTTTATCCGTCTCACTTTGCCGGCGTCCTCATCCTAATAATTTGTAAGCTCTTTGAGTTTCTGAATCCTAATATCATCCTTATTGAACCCGTGCTGTTTTTGTTCTTTGTCCTAACATCGCCCATTTGCACATCTCTTCAATTAAACGGTTAGATTCAATTCAGTGTCGTGTAGTTTATACGTGAACTTCCACGTCTTTGTGATACGAATTTACCGATTCGTCCATATAACTAGAATTGCTGATCTGAATTACGGATAAATGAACTAACGAACCACTTTATGATTTCTAACGGATTAATAAATCACTTTGAGTAGGTTCGTATTCTGGTGAAGGATTCGTATTTGATGTGCGCTTCGGAGTGATGACCGAAATTTTTAATTTTTTTTTGTATACCATAGATTCTTCAGAGCAAATATTACTGCGACAAAAAGGTACAATTAATGGAGACTAATTAAATAATCCGTTCACGAAAGCCTGTGAAAACAAAAATTCGCCTTTGTTTCTTTATTGGGCCCGTTATAGGCTTGCGGGTACCAAGTACCTTTTGACTCTCGTGTTTATTATTTAGCTTTACCCGACTAAAATTATACTGAACCCATGATATTCTTTCACAAGGAATTTCTATCCAGGAGAGAGTAAAATTTCCAAATTAAAAATCCCATCGACCTTGGCCAGGAACGAACCCGAGTCTTTTGGTTTACAAGACAACTTTTGCATCTCCCTACACCATTAAACTCAGCAAACTTTTTTTGTAATCTTAATTCACACAACATATTTAATGTCAAAGTTCAGGCTATCATACTACCACAATGTAAATTAATCGATTTTTTCCAACGCCTCCTGCGAGTAGGCTCATCCTGGATAGTTTTATGTATTGTCGAAACAATTTTAAATTCAGAGGTAAGTTGATTATTGTAAAAGAGAGAGAGAGAAAGAGAGAAATAGCGAAAGCGAGGCAAACAGATATCGATAGATAGCCAGATAGGTAACTATAAATAGGTAGGCAGAGAGAAAGAGATAGACAAACAGATAGATATACAGGGTGCCCTATTTCTTGAACGTTATATGGGTAAACTTTTTATTTGTAAAAACAATGCAGTATTTTATGAGGAATTCAATGATATGAACAAATTTGATGTACAAGGTGCAGTTAAAAAGATATTGCCGAAATATTTTTAGAATTAGAAAAATAGGTTTCGAATACTTTTTGAACAATTTTTTCCATAGAATAAGGCAGGCTTCATGATTGTATTTTTTTAAATGGAAACCATGGTTGGCCACGATCCAATTCAACCGCATTTTTTTCTCTTTTCACTCATATAACGTAAGCCATATTTAATTTAAAAAAATGAGTTTTTTTGTTACCATAATATTAAGACATAAGACATAACATAACCGATATGTTACGAATAAGACAGAAATTTACAAAGGAAAAGATAAATAATATGAACATAAAATACTGAACACAATATACACTGACAGACAGGCAAGCAGGAACCGAAAGAAAGAGATACAGAGAAAAAAATTAGAGACAGAATTAGAGTGAAAGACAGAGGCAGAGGGAAAAAGTAGAGGTGGAGAAGAAGGAGGTTGAAGGATGAGGAAGAAGGGAGAGAGAGTGTGTGAGAGAGAGAGATGAATAAATAAGCAAAAGAAGCGGTTGAGTGGAATCAAAGGATTTTGAACGGAATGTAATAGTTGAGTAAAGTCGTGTTTAAAGTTAACAGAAAACGGTATAGCTTTATACAATTGCTTGTGTCTACAACAAAGATAGATGATATTACAATGATATTTAAACACTATTTGAAATTTAAACATAAGGTGCGATTATCGACGAATGCCCTTAAATACTTTCATTGTTTGAAACCACACATCTTTTTTCAATGTATCTACAACACAACTCAATGTGAAGTTCATAGAATAAAAGGGTTGGTGACGGTATAAGAAGACCGCAACGTTTTTGCTTTTCTGAAACTGCAATTACCTTAGCAAACAATCGTTTTGAATGTTTACATTTGTGACAATTAATTAATGCTAAAGAAAGTTTTAAGACTGTGGTAGCACAATGGATTCAGTGCTCACTTCACAATCGGGTTTACTTATGTTCGAATCTCGACCACGCTAACTTCTAATAAATTCAGGAAGATTGAAATTTTGTCCGTGTTCGTCACCTGAATAACCACAATATAGTGAATGCCATGTAGAAACAAACAAAAAACAAACATGCCAAATACGATTTCTTTATGAAAACCTATAAAAATAGGCAGATAATATACAGAGTGATTCGTTTACTAAGGTCCAGATTTTAAGTAAAATAGATAATGTGAAGAAAGTTAATACTGCTGCAACCCATGTTTCTCTATTTTCGAAGCACATGCAAGGGTTCAGTTTTCATGAAAATTTGGTTAAGAAATAATAAGAACTAAGAATATATGTTCCAAATTTAATGTTATGCAAGAATTACGTTAAGTGTGATTTAAAAAAAAAACAATAAATCATAATTATACGACACTGTGTTATCATAAAATTTCCGCCAAACTCTAATAGTTTACCAACAATGTAGGTGTTTGTTTATTGGGAGAGATCTAGGCTTTGTAGGTATCTCATTGAGTCGAGACTTACAGTTTTACCTCGTATTCGAAAGAGGGTATCATTTCAGATATATTTCCGTATTAAAAATCTTATCGACCTGGTTCGAGAATCGAACCCGAGACCTTTGAGTTACCAGATTTGTTTTTTCTATTCCTTTGTGATTTCCGTATTTTTAAAATTCTTCTCCATTTAGATAGATAGCTAGACAAACTAAAAGTGAAAAATTATGACAAATAAATAGAAAAAAAAGTGAGTATGGAAGTGTAAAGCTTAAATGAATCATTCTCCGTTGCAAAAGCATATAGTTATTACTATTAAATTATGATAACAAACAAGGCTAGGATTTTTCTTGTGAATTTTTAAGTGTTATAAACATAATTTTATTATTATAATTTATTTGTCACATTTGACCTAACTTTCTACAAAATTTTTTAAGATTATTTCATGGCATCGATAGCTTTGGTAATTAGGCTTTGTGCCTATTCTTGAATTGGGTGCTTTGCCACCTGTGAATAAAGGCATGTTATTATTATTATTATTATTAGTATTATAACATGCTTCAAACACGACGACTGTTAATTGCGGATGTTAATATGGAGATGTGATGAGAGCTGATGAAATGGTGAGTTGAAATGGACCTTTTTCAGTTTTCTCATCACATTTGACCTTAGTTCATAACTAAAAGCAGACATTTATTAACTTTTGAGATTAGATGAAAATGAGATTGTATGCGATGTGATGGGTTGAGATGAGATGAAGAGGATTTTATTTCAAATAAATACCACAAAAGTAATCGGATTGAGCTTTCTAGAATCAACCGTTTTCGAAATAAAAATTAAAGAAATATGTTTAAATTATGCTTAAAATTGTCAAATTTATTAATAATCGACGTCTTACTCTAGCATATACTTTCATACATAATATAATTTATAATTAATGCATTTTAACGTTAAAATGCATTCAAAGTATTTCCCAAAGGAGTACCTAATCATCAGAAATTTAATTTGTAAATTTATGTATTATGCAGTTATTTTCCATATATTCCTACGCTTTTTACACAGATTGAGACATAATTTGGGCGAATTAGTCCAAACTTTATAAATTGATTACAATTTTATGCACCAAAATATTTTATTTTTCTACAGTTTCGTTTATTCTACGCATGTAAATTAGTTAATTTTGAGTGGCAAATTGATCAATCAAATTTTTTCCAGTTTAATAAAAAGTTGAATGTACGAGGTGCTTCTTAGCTCGCATTATAGATAAATAAGACTTGTTTGTTCATTTTCTTTCTTTCATCTTCTTTCTTTTATAAGTATTTCTTATTTTTATTTTTCTACTAATCAGTGTTTATTAAATAGAAATTGTAATATGTACTTTGATTTTCTTTATTCATTTGTTTATTAAATATATTGTTTGCTATGTTATGTATTTTTAATTATTTTCAAGTTAGCATGTAATTGACAAACGTTGTTTGCTATAGTAAATAAATAAATTACAAGATTTGTAAAGTATGAAGCATATTTAATTAGTGTTAATTAGAAATTAGTTTAGAAATATCTCCACCTTGTTTAAAGACTTACCTAGATCGTTAAAGGTATACAAAATAAATTATCAGAATATGCTAAAAAACAAATAATAATTAATTAATTATGTCTTCAAATGTGCAGTTATAATTTAATGTTCGTATTTTTAATAACAATGATAGCTAATATTTTCAACATAAGATGAAAAAGTATTAAGTAATATTGTTCTGCGAATTTTTGAATTATAACTACAGCTATCGTCAGATAAATACATCAAATTTAACAAATAATACCTAAATGAATTTTCGAAAATTCTGATTCTGACTACAGGATGCACTATTTAATGTTGTTTCATGGCTGTCTTGATTTAGCAATAAAAATCCTAAAAATCTTTATTTCTCAATTTGTTTCAAATTAAAAATATACTGCTTTTCAACTAGGTCACAGCCAATAGTTTATAGTTTCCATTTAAAAAACACAACTTTGGCCAATTAGTCGAAAATGATAACAATAACCAAAAAACCATTTAGCTTACCTTATTCTACGTAAACAAAGATATTTAAGGCACATATTTTTAATTCTAAAAAGAAGTGAAATACGTAGGATAATATAAAAGGCGATTTTTTCTTGTTTTGCCCATAACTTTTTAACTACACGTCGTATATCAAATTTCTTTATTGAATTCCTCATAGAAAACTGAATCAATTTGCCTATTTAACCGCTTCTCTATCTTACACATTACTGGTAAGAAAGTTACCTACCCATATAACGTTCACAAAATAGGGCACTCTGTTTGGAAAATTATCTCCTCTGCAGAGATTCGAACCACTTCGGCTTTACGAGTCAAAGCAGCGAATTTTTAAAATATTGCTTTATGTAAACAAATATTTTAAGATTGATAAGCTAAGAAAAAAACTGCCTACATAATTCCAAAGCATTGATAATAATTTGCATCAGCTTCTAAAAGAATTTTCGAAAAATTTGATTCGTTCGTAGCTAGAAAACAAAAGGCGATTTTAAATTTTGGTCTGCACCCTTAAATTTGTCTAGAAAATTTAATCCGAGACTCTTTTATTACTTTTTGTGCAGATGCAATGGTTAAAAAGAGAGTCCGAAATCCCTTCGAAAATGATCCACTCTGTACACAATACACACTATATAATCTAACATGCTTAAATATGCATACATACGTAAGTATGTTATGATATGAATCTCAAAATTTAGGCAGAATAAAACTAGAAAACTTAGTTTCGTAGAAAAGAATTGGGTTTCATATAAAAAAAGGTAGTCTACTCGTCTACTGTATATAAACAAAGATTGCATTTAAACTAAAATTTACGCAAAATGAATATTTGTACCTACTGCCAAAAGAGTCAATATGCAGGACGTTTGAATTGTTTTGAAAACAGGGCACCACGCTTCTTAGAAAGCGGATTAAAACGCACTTAAGCCTAGTCTAATTAGCATAATTTCACCAAAACAACCACTTACGAGTTATGAGCTTATGACTAATTTCCTGTCAAAAACAACAAGGTTATTTTGTTCTTTTTCGGATTTTCCAGAAATTTGAACTTTAAAACCGGGAGATTAAAGATTCCCAATTATTCGCTCTTTTCTAATGTACGTATTTTTAATTTAGTTCTTTAAAATCTCTGAAATTATTTAAACAAACATATTTTTCTGTTTACAAAATATTAAGTACGTAAAAAGTTCGACCGGAAAAGTATGCCGATGTTCTTGTGAATAAAGCCATATTATAGTTTCGCGTTTTACGTATCAAATTTTGATAAAGGAAATGCTACGAAAGAAAATTGGTTTAAACTTTTGTTGTCAAACACCGAGCTTGAAATGTATTTTATTAAAACCTTATTTTGAAAAGAAGTTTACGAATACTTTACCAACTCAAAATTTTATAGCCATTAAAGAAGTTTGTTTTTATTTATTGAGCATTCTAGGAAGGTATAATAAACTTAAAAGGTAAATATTAGGTCCAAACTAAGTACTTGATCAGGTGGAAATTTAACAAAAGACATACTTCTTGTTAATTATTTGGACAATAGTCGACAGATAAATTAATTTAAGTATGAACTAATCTAAGACACCGATTTTCACATTTCATTAAATCTCTTTATAAAATACCTGAGTAAAAAGAATGTTTGTGGTCGCGATTTTCTCGGACATTTTATTTTTACGACTATTTCATCATCAGTAAGTTGCTGAACATTCAAAGTTTTTAGTACTTGAAGTTGCCTTTTTACCTTGTCTTCTTAGCAACTTGAGGCGAAATACTCGGCTTTGGAAATTATTAGCTAAATCATAATAAGTGTGAATTGTAAACCAAAATAAATAAAATTTGGTTACACCACACAAATTTAAAACTTTAATTTTCTTACTTTTTGCATGAAATCTTGATTAAAATTCTCTGGAAACTGTAGGTACAATGGACCCATCTTCCGTGGAAAATTTGAAAAATTAGAAATTGTTAAAGAATTTAGTCCAACATGTTAAAAATATTTGGCATTCTTAGTGTCTGCAAATTAATTTTTATGATTTACGTTATAACTCATTTACCATCTTTTTAGGTCATAACAGGCCATGAAAGGCGGTTTAGTTAATGGGGTAAACCTACCTCATTAGTTAAAAATTACCCTCATTTTAAGGTTATGGTTTATACCAGTTCTGTCAATTTTATTTGTTTATTCAATTTTGCCGTATAAACTGACGTTTAATTGTTTCTGGCCTGCCCATAAAAGTTGATGTTTTATAAACAATCGTTTAAAATTTTTATTCCGCTAGCGATTTAAAATTTTTATTCCGCTAGCGCTTTAAAAATGTCAAATCGCTTTAAAAATGTCAAGTAAATGTCAAAATTGAATAAACAGTTGTATTACACTTGCGGATTAAATTAATGTATTAACTCGCGGTATTAACGCGCTTGCGGCTACCGCCGCTCGCGCGTATAAACGTACCGCTCATTAAACATTAATTTAATCGGCATGTATAATAAATAACTATTTTAAGTGTTTTTGAATAAATATGCCAACAAAGCACCCTTCTAAATAACCACAAATTGGATAAATATCACCCTTATGGACTGCCTTGCCTTAATTTTCCTTATCAACATAATAAACTCATGGCCCATTGAATTAATGTAAAGTTAATCAGTCAGTGTTTACTTGTTATTTAGGCAATAGTTGGCCATGACTTACGTTTATTACGTTGGCAATGAAAATTAAACAAAATTTAACTAAGAAATTTGTTTAATGTTAAGTTAGGAGTGTGCTTTGTGCTTGGTCGAATTTTTGCGTTTATTTTTGATTGTTTATTTATTGCTTTGTTTTGTTTTGTGAAAAATGAGATTCCCATAAAACAAATTAGGTTTTAATATTACACTAAAGCAAGCCCAGATCTCGCCCAATAATAATGTCCAACAACAGTTACATTAAGGATCTTCATAAAAAGTAGATTGGCAGCGACTAAGCAACACTTGACAACAGAGCACTCTTCTAGAAAATCAAAAATTGGACAAATATCACCCCTATGGGCCACCTGCATTTTCTACCAACGTCAGAAACTAAAGTCATGGCCAACTAACTTAAGTACATTTAACAAGCTAATTTAGCTATATGATTTCCATTTATCACGGTGATAATGAACATCAAACAAAGATATGTTTTGTCCAGTTTTAGTATAGGCAGAAGTGTGCTTTCTGTGCGGAAAATATTGGTTTAGTTTTCAAATATTCATTTATAAAAAATCATAAAACAAATCAGCATTTAATTGTACACTAAACCAAGCTTAGATCTCGTTTAATAAATAAACGAATTATCTAACTAAAGCAACGCTTAGCAATAGAGCAGCCTTTTACATAACCAAACATTGGGCGAATATCAATATTATAAACTATTTTATGGTCATTACCAACGTAATAAACTAGAATCATGGCCAACTATTGTTCAAATAAGTAATAAACGGTTTATACTTCTTTTATCAAAATAAACTGGCCGATTTATTTATTTGTGGTTATTACCTTGGTTTCAATTTGGATTATGACAAGAACAGCATTGCTAGCTGTGCAAATTTTATCAGAAAATGTAATTTGTTTTGCGAGAAATTTTTATATAAAACAGTAAACCACCGTTTACTATCGGACAATTGAATGGCGACAGGTTGTTTGGTTTCAATTACCAATAAAATTGAAATCTTGGCTAAATCTCATCCAATTTTGTAAATTCCCATTAAAATTGTTTATTTATTTATGGCTATTGCCAAGCAGGTTGTAATAATACACTTAAGCAAACCTAGATCTCGCCTGGTAACCAAGCAAGGCTTGGCAATAAAGCACCCTTTTACATAACCTAACATTGAAAAAATGTTACTGTAATGTAATGTAAAGTTATGGCCAACTATCGTCCAAATAAGAAGTTATTGGTGTATAAACCATTACAAATGATTTTAGATGAGGAGAGGCCATATTTTGTTAATTTGCAGGTTGAGCATTCAAAAACTGTCATACAGGTTAAGCTTCAAAGATAATGCTCGGTAATTAACAGGAATCATAACTGTAAAGTATACAGAATGACAATCACATTGATTTACAAAATATTTACCATCATTCATTTTTCGATGGCCAAGTCTTATCCAAAAACATTTGGTTGGATAATATAAACAGCCGTAAATTCGTTTAAGAAATTTCGGATCCCTTGGTTGTTGTTACACTAACTTTACAATAAGGACCTTCATAAATGCTGCTCCTAATTATGATAGTTGCCTCATTCTTTATGAGTAAAATTCCTGGCTAAATCGTCTTTAGAACTGGAACGTTTTGTCACTTGCTATTTAGCTAAATGCCTGGTTTTGCAAACTTACTTACGCTTCCTTATTCAAAGTTAATCAAGCTTTTTATTAATATTTTTTTTAAATATATGGCAATAAACATTTAAAGATTGCGTCCATGGGTTTTATTTTATTGTTTGTAAATCAAAAAAAGTCCACCGTTGCTTGGTTAATAATAAAATTGGTTAATATTTGAAGAAGGTAGGTTAATTTTACCACTTCTTTATTGGTTATCAACTTATTAAGGATGAATGTATAACTTACGACCCAAGAGAGGTAACAACTATTTTGGGCCAAGCATGGATAACTATTATTTTTTGCATTAAATTAATTTATTGATAATATGATAATTAACGTCGTATCAGTACGTAAAAAAAATTACATGACGATTGTAGGCTCTTGCTGTGCCAAAACTGCGATGGAGGAAATCTCACTTACGACCCTCGCGATAAGTCTATTAAACATCAAAAATCGAAGAATTTCCGCAAGGAAATATCGTAATTAAACTGAAGAGCTTTGAATTCTTATACGTGGGAAATAAAATTCTAATTTTCACTATCAAAACCAAATAAGTTTACAAGCAATCAGCGTCATCCGCTAATGGGTTAATGTTATTAGGTTATTACAACATATCCAACGGTAAATATTTGTCACGATTATAAGCCGGCTTTATTTGCTACACTTTCTCGCGACGAACGCAACAAAAGGACTTTAAACTTGTTTTCGTCGATCAATACAGATATTTTCCAAATTTTGCCATTACAAACACAAAGGAACGCGATAATTAACGAAAATGCTTTGTTTTTAAGAATAGCGTACACGCTTGTTAGTCACATTTACGATAATGCAAGCAAACTTTGTTTTATCTCATTCCAGATTCGAAAGTTGCAAAGTGCATCAAAGATTTACATTTCAGCAGTAGTAAGACTTAAAAAAATGTCTTAATTACCGTGAAATTTCGGCAAGATTCACCTTAAATAAAAAATAAGCTACTATTATTTTTTTGTCTGATGGCGAATCTTAAGATTAACTTTTTTTAGACCGTTTCCCTGACCTCGTTTTCTATGGCATCCTTTACAAGCGATTTTTCTTTTTCGTGGCTATTTTCCTTGACTTTTTCTTGACTTTTATTCGCCGATAGTTTAAACTTAGCAACATAACTGTTTGTTAAGGGATATTTTTGGAACTGAATGATGTTTGGGGCTTAATTAATAGAAAAAACTATATTCAGTTCTATTTTTGCAGGATTGCGTAAAACAGCGTTCTTACTAATAAAGTTTCAGAATTTATTTGAATTTTCTAAATTTCAGTTATGTTACTATTGTTGGCATCTTTGCCTATTTTCGTAATAAATGCATATTTAAGTATTAATTCGCATTAAAAGTGTAGGTATATAAACCTCTTTAACGGTTTGCTTTTTCGGTACGTATTTAAGAATTACAAGGCAATGTGTATGGAACGTCCTAAAGAAAAGGAAGGTTGGGAGAAAACTAATAGCTGCCATAAAAATCATGTACAAGGTTAATAGAAATTACATAAGATTAAAGAACTTACAGGACAAGGCAGTGTGCTAAGCTGAATCCTACTCATAGCAGTTTTAGACGATATTATCCACGAAATTACAGCAAAAGTCAAAAGCTGAAGCTAGGATACAGAAACCTAAGACTCGGACTGGTATACATACTTGTGTGTTCGCAGATGACTTAGCTATATTCGCAGAAATTCCAAGAGACTTGCAACATAATTTGGGAATTTGGGCAAAAGCATTAAAAGAAAGAAATATGAAGATCAACATAAACAAGATATCAAATAAGGATTCGCAAGCATAGACGGGCAGGAAATAGAACAAGTAAAGGAATTCAAATACCTAGGATGAACATTACACCACTCCGGTAATCAGGAAATAGAGATAAATCAAAGAATCGAATCAACAGCCAAGTTATATCAAGCCCCAAACAAGAGTTTTATCAACAAACGAGAAGTGTCAAGACAAACACTCATCTTCGGTTCGGAATAGTGGTTCCTAAACAAAAGTTTAAAAAGTCCAATCCAAGCAATATAAATGAAGTATTTGAGGAGAGTGGAAGGAATTACGAGAAATGACAAAATAGGTAATCAAGCAATTAGAGAAGAGCTGCAGGTAGAACCAGTTCTGAAGCAAATAGAGAGAAATCAGATGAGATGGCTAGGTCACCTCTGTAGGATGGGAGAAAATAGGCAAGTGAAACGATTCTGAAAGGCCAAAACACACCCGAAGAGGACGAGAGGTAGACCAATGAAGATATGGGACAAAGCCATAGAGGAAATCGTCATGGAAAAGGGATACACAATGCAGAGTGGCGTGCTTTAGTGTATAATTAGTGAAGGAGGAACAAATGAACACGAAAATCCTTACACCTGATAGGTAGATAGGAGAAGAATATTTAAGAATTCCAGACTTATGTGAATTTCAGGATTTAGGATTTACTAAAAGTAAAGTTTGTAGGTAATTTACAGTATAATTAGCGTAACCTACACGTACTGTGTGTCCTACTATTAACTGATGTTAGAAGTGTTGCAATTGACATTGTTTCTGAATATCAACCGCAATTTTTTAGGGATAATACTCAGTTGATTCTTCAGATAAAAGCAAAATCTTGTATTCTAAATTATTTTAAAAACTCTTTACACTATTTTGAACATGAGGTACTTTACTACCGAATTTTTCATGGTCTGGTAGAGCCATTTTGACCTGAAAATTAAAACTTAGGTATGTTCAAAACCAATTTTCGATATAGTGAAGCTTAAGCAAAGAAGATTTGGTTGATATTGCTGATACTTGTTTGTTACATCGTTCTCGGACACACTGTATGTAACATTTGCCTAAAGGAGGCTTGGATGTACTGCAATAATCATTTGTATTCTCAGCAATAAACCTATTTTTAGTATTTTAATGCATACTTAAGTACTTACGTTTTTTTAAAATCAAATATGCCTGCATATTTTGACATTTTGTTGTTTATAAATTGGGCGGAATACTTTGTTTTTTTTAGTCATAGTGGGAAAGGGTCAAATGTTTGTTTTCTACGTTCTTTGTGAACAGTTTTTTATATTGGCAAAATTACAGTCGGGTAGCTGCAACCAAAGCAGTCGATGAGCTTTGAGATACTTGGCACCCGCAGGCCTTTATCTCGCCCAATAAAATAATCACAAACATTTCTTCTCTTGCATCACGTGAACATTTAAACAAAACATTTAGTAAAAGAATATAGCTTTAAGCTAGCAACTTCACATTTTTGCATTCTTATTTTGGGCGAACCCTAATTTACATTGTCTAAGCAAATGCATTTTTGAACTACGAATAGCACTCCATTAAAATTAAAAGTTATCTTTGATTAATTCAACCAAATACGCGTTCTATATGAACTGTGAAAAAATACGATCCTGATTAATTACGCATACCTTACGCTTTTAACGCCTACTCTCATTAGAAATTTAGTTGACCATATTAAAAAGTTAATTTGATGTTATTTTTGGTAAAGCCGGAAGTAATATCAAGTTAATTCATTTAACTATTAACTTACGTCCTTAAAAAGGATATGGCATAAGAAGAAGAACTGTTCAGTTAAGTCATATTTGTTGGAGTAAATTTAACCCTTTCTCAATCATAAGACAACTGTTGTAACTATACCTTGCTGTTACAAAAGAGTCAGTGCTACTTCCAATTTTACAGGAAGTTGAATGAAATCAATTAATTTTTTAATATATTTTCCTTGCTGTTTAGTTTTTATTTAACACTTTTACAATAATTGAAACGTAATACTACTACTTTACACGTTTTGGGACGCCTAAAATTGATAACGATCCCTATCAGAGGTGAAAGCCCTCTTGATGAAGAAAATTGCTAGTAGGTAAACTGTTGTGAAATGACTAAGACTAAAACAACGAATTTTCCCAATTTTCACTTTAATTTAAAAGATTTCTTTAGGGCTTGGTGGTATCTTACATATTCTGAAACGTATGAAACATATTTTTAGTTTTTTGTGCGATTATTCAAAGATAATTTGGTATTCTGTCAGGTAAGAAATTCAAACTCGCACTTTGCTATTTAAAAATCAAAGTTGATGCTTCTTTCAGTTTTAACGCAAGTGATTTGAAATTGGATTAAAATTTAATATTAGACAATGACGTGTAGGTACAAGTAAAATTCTGGAATATTGTTAAATAAGTTGACTAAAAGCAACGCCTTGTCCTTGCTACTTGCTATTCATCGTTCGTTTAACACATTTTTATAGCTCGTCAAATAATTAATAACCCTGTATTTAATTTCCATTAAAATTTAATCTGTTTAATGCAGCTTCGAATTCAAGTTCAAGTTTTTTTCATATCTGTAAATTTTGTGTTAATGCAAAATTCAGTTTTAATTGCATATTTGCGTATTTTGAACTGAATATAAATTCGAATTTGAAATGCTAAAGTGAAATTCGAAACTTGACTCCGTATTTAAATTTGAAACCTCGAACCTGAATTTCCATAAATCTTAGCTGTGTTATATAAATAAATCTAGAGAATTAAGATCGAAAATACACTTTTCTAAACCAGGACTGAAATTGGAGATCCAGATTTGACTCTTAAAGATGGCTTGATGAATCGAATCTCGAATTCGCGATCGAAACTCTAAATCCGAATTTGAATTAATTTTGAAAAAATGTGTATATCAAAATACCAGGCTTCGAAATTACGTTAAAAGTATTTCTCCAATCGAGTGAATCATTGAAAATTTTATTTCTGAGTACTGAATCTGAATTACATTCACGAACATAGTTTCTAAAATTTTAAGTTGGGAATATAGTAAACTAAAAAAGTACTAAGGCCTCAGTTTAACAACATAATTCAATATAGAGAACGGACTTTGGAATTCGGATTTTAAGATTCGAAATTTAAGGTTTCAAATCTTCCAGGTTTTAGGATTCAATTTTAGATATTTTAGAATTTTAGATAACTTGTGGTATCCAGTTGCAGAAACGCAAACAGCTTCTAACCCTGGATTATCGTAAACAAAATCACGAAATTTTGAACAATTGCCAATTAATACGCATTTCCAAAGAGAATTTAGCACAATTTTGTTCAAAATGATATTTGTAAGCATATCACAAAATATTGCATAAAGGGGACGAAAAACGAAACAAAAGCATCTTCGGGGATCAAATATTCTAGAATGTTTGTGGTGGTTATACCGTGTGTCCGGAAAAATTCCATGAATTGGCAACAAATTTTCTTTTGGAAAAAGGCCAAACACCATAAACGATTTTGAAAAGACTCATTTTTAAAGTGCTCGATTTTTTCGAATTTATTTTTGGATTAAAGATTTTCAATGAATGTTTTTTGTTTTAATAATAATCCATATTTGTTATTATCGGGCTAAATAGACCTTTGTTGATACAACCTGTTAAAACAACTATCAAAGTTGAAAAATTTAATAAATGAAAATTTTGAACATTCACCGCCCCAGGTAGTGCTCTAAACGTAAAATAAACTATTCTTGAACATTTTAAATAAATTCGGGGAGAATGGAGCGAACTTATAGCCGAATTCGTTCTTTTAATCTTCAATTTTGATGGTTTATTTAGGTAAGCCCCATCGACCTACGGCAGCATTTAAATAAAGCGTTCCCAAATTGACAAACGAGAACCCAAAGAATAGCCAGCTAGATCCCCGTATCTATCTCCGGTTGAATTGTTTCCTTTTTATACTGTGAGTTAAAAAACTTTTTAGATAAGGCTGATAAGAGTTGGCCACTAGACACAAAAATAATGGCTATTGCAAGATTTAGAATTAATTAACTGTCATCACCATCACTATGTTGCTGTCATAATACTGTTGTGTAAATTTCAATAAAATTGTAAAAACAATGGTGTCTAAATCTAGCAATACACATTATTGTTGTGTCTCATGGCCAACCCTTTTCCAACTCACGGGTATAAATAAAATACAACATCAAAACTGAAGATTTAAAAGAACGAATTTGACAAAAAGTTAGGTCCATCCCCGAATTTATTTAAAATGTCCAAGAATTTATTTGGTGTTTAGAATACTGCCTGGCAATAAACAGCGAGAAAACCGAACATTTAAATTACTTTTGCTTTCTACCAAATTTTTATTTTATTTTTCATGTATATTTAAATGTGTAGTTAATACAAAGATAAACATATGAACAAAAAAAATATTAATAAATATTATTTTCAAAAGTAAGTATAAGTAATTACTTGAAAAAATTCGTTATTAAATTTTGATATGAAATGAAAAGGTTTCAGATTGCTTTCAGATTATTTACTTGCAAATGCGAATTATTACTGAAAATTGACAGCAACAAGAACTCAAAACTTCAATTTCTTTTATTGCATAAAATCAGTTAGGTATAACAATATTAAGTACGGTGTTTTGGTAACAAAACTTTATTCCAGGGGTCCGTTTTAAGCAACATTAAGGTTATCGTTGTTCTTGAGATTGTTGGAACTTTGGAAAAACTGTCCGTTATATCGAGAGATTTTGAATAAATTTGTTTGTATTAAATGTCCGATTTCGTAATAGAACGTGTTCATTATGGATAGGTTTACAGCCAATCAAAATAATACTTTACATTGGGGCTGACCAAAAATTGTCCATAATAAAAAATGTTTGCTGTATAGGGGTGCTGTTATAGAGGAAGTTTCACTATATTTTTTCATATTTTCTTATGACTCGCGTATTAAAAGAATTAAGATCTATTTAATCAGGCAATAAACTATTTGGGTTGCAGTTTAAAAAATAATAATGGACGTCCCTTCTAAAGATAAACTAATTTTAAATTTTAATTTTTTGAAATTTGAATAAATCAGTAAAAGTATTGTAACATTTTTCTGAAAAAAAAATTATTAGAATTTTATTGAATATAGGGTATGTTTTACTTTAGGGACTAAATTTCTTGCACCAAATTTTTATTTTCATGCATTAATTTTTTTTATCTCAAAAATTTTCTTTGGACACCTACTTCGACTTTTATAAGTCGTATTTTGAGAGATAAAACCTATTTGACGAGGTATTACTAAAAATATGGGTGGTTATTTAAAAAAAAAAATTCAGTCAAATACTTTCCAAAAATAGACTAAAAAAATCGATCATTTTAGAAAATATGTTTGTTAATAAATAGTACTTTTTTGAAAAAAATTTATTACAATTTTATTGAACATATGCGTTGCTTTAAGGACATACAATGTGATTTTTTAAAAACTCAATTGCAGCAGGCCGTATTCTGACTTAATACAGACAGTTCTAAGCAGTGGCGTAGCTTCAGATTTTGGGCCCCCCTGCCAAATGTGACTTTTGTCCCCCCCCTCAAAATTTATATCAGCACAAAATCACAGTTCAAGTTAGTACCTAATGTAACGTGCAAAATCTAATCTCCCACTTACATTCGGACAAGGATAGAAAATAATGTAGGAGGATACTTAAAACCGCCTTAAAACATATTTATTTATAACAAGTTAAAATATCTAATAAGTACAACTACATGACATACTTAGGTAATAGTCACAAAGTAAATAAAATCCACCGACATTTAAAAGCAAAAAGAAAAGTTTGTATCCTAGATAATGTAATAAAAACAAACTACAACACAGAGTAAATCTATTCTGTAAAATAAAACACTCGGTGGTAAGATTAAAAATAATGAGAAAATCAAAGAACAAACATTATTCAAGAAATTGCTTACTTCTGGACTTAGTTTCCGCAAAAACTTTAACTAATTCAGTTTTGTCCATTGCTGCAGTTTCCACGGCCTCTATACTAAGCAATGCTAAATTACTTAGTCAATTTTGGGGGCAGCAATTTCTCAAATAGTTTTTGATTACCTTTAATTTAGAAAATGAGCGTTCTGAAGACGCAACGATTACAGGAAGCGTCAAAAATAATATTAAAGCAGTATATACCTCTGCAAAATTTGATGCTAGGGTATCATTTTCTACAAATAAAAAAATGTGCAAATTCTCTAATGCCTTTTTGTCTTTCAATGGCTGAGATAAGGCAACAATTTTCAAAGGAAACGCTGAGGAAATATCGCGAGGGTAATATTGTTGTAAAGCTTCAGCCGATTTAAATAACTTTTCTTCCGTCACTGATACAAGAATGGATGGACTTAAGAAACTATATTTGTCAACAGTCTTCTTGATACAATTTCATTGGATATGCATATGTGTTACTTTAGGGACATACATTCCATGTTCCAAATATTTATTTTCATGCATTAAATCTCAAAAGTTTTCTTTGGAAACCTACCTCACCTTTTGTTGGTATTAGGAGAGGTAAAACCTATTTGACGAGGCAATAAAAAAATGGGCTACTTTTAAACGATAAAACTTAAAAAAAATGAACTCATTTTAGAAAATGTGTTTGTTAATAAATTGTTCGAGGTGTTGAGGTGTTTCAGTTTCCTGAAAAAGGTTGTTACAATTTTGTTGAATATGCGTTACTTTAGACTTTGTATTTGTTGCGAGGTTTTGTAGTCGCAGTTTTTGAAAACTGGCGAATTTACGAATAAAGGACCTCGAGTAGTTGGCTCGTCGATAACGACATCGAAACACGCGAAGGACAATCTTTAAACGTGCCATAAGTTTTCGAAATCAGTTTTCGTAGGAACAAAGAGAGGAAAGTGAGTCAGTTGGGAGCGCGTTTCGAAAAACGGCAAAGTTTCGCCGATGACGTCTTATCGAGTTTTCAAGCTTCCGCGTCGGTGACGTATGAAATATGTCGGTTAGGGGGTGAGAGGGTTTTTAGTTTTAAAATGCGTCAGCCGGTTATCAGCTGTTCGTCCACGTGAGGATCGTCTGGCGATTCGCGAATTTCGAGTTTAAGCTGCGTGAACGCGTCTTCGCGCAAGTGTGTGCTACCCGGCCCTAAAGGGGGTGGGAGGGTGTCACGTCAAGCCATCACACGGGACCCGCGAACCTCCCTGCCTGCCCTGCTGCTTGTGCTCAGTTCGCGTTCGTCCGTCGCACGTATTGATCGGCTGGACAAAGGAACTGACCACCAGTCTCCAGTTCCACAAGAAGCACTCATCACCGGTGCTCAACAGATAATTATTGCTTATCTTCAAAAGTAGCGAATTCATAAGCGCGAAAAATGCAGCGCGCGCCTGCGTAAAAAACCCACAGTGCGGCTCTTAGTCAACGTGTTGCATTCGTCAAAAGTTGCGGAAGTTTTGTTTGTTTGTTTGAAGTTTTGAGTGTACTCCAAGTTTTTTCGAACTGCGCACTGACGACTGTTTTCATTGGCGGAGCCGGTGTACTGCATATAAACAGTAGCACGTGGCGCAGTTAAATTGCCACTTTTACCGCGTGCACTTTCGCCGCCGGTGCACTTTTTAGTAACGCGCGCGGCGTCTTTCCGTTTATTTCGTGTGCGCGTTCAAACGAAAGAAAAAAACTTTAGCTCTCGTCGCCGGATAGACGGAGGACAGACAAATATTTATGTGATCTGATAACGCACCGAGGAGGAGAAGAAGAGATAAAGAAGAATGTCATCGAAAGCCGGAAAACGTCCTCTGCGCTCCTTGACCGCTCATGAGAAATTGGGAGCAATTCGACGAGTCCACGACGGAGAGAGTAAAGCGTCCGTGGCTCGCGATATTGGCGTTCCCGAATCGACCCTTAGGGGATGGTGTAAAAACGAAGACAAAATATCCTACCTGTCCCGGCAGTCCAGTCCCGAGACTGACGAGTCAGCTCCCGGGGTCGAATCTAAAGAAAAGAAACCGAAATTAGATGAGGTCGTCTCGCAACCGTCGCCGTACAATTTATGCAAGAAGACGACCAACGGCACCAGCCATTCGCCGAGCTCCGATTTCGCGAAGAACGACTTTGACGGCAGTAAACCCCTCAATTTAAATGTCAAAATGGAAAGGGAGAAGGAGAGAAATAGAGCGGAACTAGCGCGGTTAAGTATAGAATTTGGGTTAAATCGACCCGAAATGTTCATGCCGAATGTGAACGGTGGCAACAGCTTGAGTGAACTTAGCGCCAGTGTTGGACTCTTGGTGCACTGGAATAACATGATGATGCAACAGCACAAATCGCAAACTAGTCTTAATAAAATCGCCTCGCCAACGGATAACGCTAACAGCAATATAGGTTCATTTACGGCGCCCGTGGCTGCTTCTACGCCGATAAAAGTGGAAACCATCGGCGAACATCACAAACACCACAAGTCCCATCACCATCACCACCATAGGACGCATAAAACGGAAAAGTTCACCGACGAGGCCGTTCTTAACTGGATGAAATCGCAACCCTCGATGGTGGGGCTAACGCAGAACCAGAACGGGTTACCTCCGGCAGTTTCTTCTTGCGCCACGATCGTACCGACCGTTACGAGCACTTCGAACGCTTACGAGACCCAGAGCAACATGGTTTTCTGGAAATGGTACAAGGAATTCACAGATAGCTATCCTTTCCCCCAGCAGATGCCCGATAAACCGATCCTGTATCACCAACTGACCAAAGATAAAGATAGTCATAATACGGAGAACATCATCACCGAGGAGAAGCCGGCCGTAAAGAATAACACGAAAGCGCGCGCTGTCCTCGATAATTTGTTCTTGAACAATAACAATAACTTAGGTTTGAGCAAAAGGGACGTCAACGACGAGGCCCTCAACCAACGGGAGGCGCTTAGGCACGGTGAAAAGTTTCTGGAATGGCTCGAATGCTGCACCGAGCCCTCCGTTACCACCATGCAAATCTTGCAATTTAAATATTTATTGGACAACATAAAGAACGGTGCCGACAGAAGGAATGGTCAAGTGCGAAATAAAGCTAAAGTGAAACGTAAATGAACAATTTAACGAGTGAGTTTTTTTAATATTTACAGGCTGTTAAAGCTACCAAATTTATTAAATTAATTAAGTTATATATGTAGTTTATGTAAAGATTTTATTGTATGTGAAGTACAGTTACGATAAGAACTACAAAATGTTAATTTTTATCGTTCAACTGTACCATTTAGGATTAAGAATTCGAAGTTACCTAAATATCATTGTAAGAAATGGATGTATTTTTTTGTGATCTCTCAATTTAGTGTCGAGCCACGAGCCAGCAAAAAAAGCGTTTGAAATTTGGGAAACATGGTTAATTTTTGAAATTTTAACCTTTTTCAAGACACGCGTGCCAAAAATTTTCAAAAACAAAAACAATGGAACCTACAGCTCTAATTTGCTCAAATGTGTACCTATTTACTGGTCGTTTTTTAATAATAACGTAATTGTAATAATGATAATTAATTCATCACGAATGATTCCTATTTTTGATCTCTCCTATGTGTGTGGTTTGCCAAAGTGCTCAGATCCTACGAGGTCGATTTTTCCTCAACGAAAGCCCACAACCGGACCAGTGCGTTTGCGATAAAAATTTTTGGAGTATCTATCAATTCGTTGGGCTCTCGAAAAAGGGAAAAATCGAACCGCGTTATAGATGTAATTGCGCTGAGCTCACCTTTTTCTAGTTTCTATTTTTTCTTTAGGAAATAACATAAAATTTGTTCCTATTATAGTGAAAAGAAAAGAGTACATGTCGAAACTCTTCAGGTATTTGTTCTTAGCATACAAGTCGTTTGCGTATTATGATCTCCAGTTTGTATACAGGGTGTTCACGATTATTATTGTTTGTCGCTTAATGAATGCAGTTCTCTGATATCGCTTACACGCGCTCTGTATACCTCCTATTTATTTTGCATACATACCTGTTGTATATTGTTGTATAAAGTTAACGGATATTTTTGTACGAATATTGCGATTTAAATAAATTTTTCCTTGCATTCAATTTGTCTTTTTACTTGACCAGTGCGAAATTACTCGATTTTTTCTGAAATTCTTTCAATAACAGCTAATTAAGGTGGTTACGAGGGTCAGTATGCAAAGATTTGGACAAACAAGTCCAGTAAAGGTAGGCTTTAAAAGTACCAAGGTAATACAAAAATTATTAGAAATTTAGCTTTTTTTAATTTTTCAAAATCTTATCCCAAAAGTTTTTAAAATCCGACCACAACCAGGATTCAAACCTGTGTCTTGGTTCCAAAGAGATTATTAAAAAACAATAAAATAAGGAGGTGGTTACGGGGATTAGTCTGAAAAGACTTGGACTAAAAGTGCCCAGCAAAGTTAGGCGTTGAAAATTCTAAACTAACGCAGATTATGAAAATCTTAAAGTAACAAATTAACAGAATTTTTCTTGGTATTTTTTAGCATGTTTCAATAATTTAAATTAAATTCGGTCACAACCGGGATTCAAACCCGTGTCTTAGTCCCAAAGCAGACGTTCATCCACAAGTCTACCAAAAAGCCTCTGAAAATAAAAAAAAGGTGGTTACGAGAGTCAGTCTGAAAAGTTTTGGACTGAAAAACGAGTCCAAGAAAGCTTGGAAATTAAAAATATTAAGATTTTTTTAAATGTGCTGAAAATTGTAATCCCAACATATTTTAAAATCTGGCTACAACCGGGATTCGAACCTCTTGACTTAATTTCAAAGCAGACACTTATTTCCAAAGCTACCAACGGGCAGTAAAATAAAAAGGTGTTGCGTGGGTCAGTCTGAAAAGATTTGAATTAAAAAGGTCCAGGAAACATGGCTTTGCAAATAATAAGGTAACAGAAATTTCGAAAAATTTAAATGAACAAGCAAGACAAAATTTTGTAGTTCAAATTTCTTTTTAATACATATATTTCAAAAATGTTTTTTAAAAATCGGTTACAACCGGAATTATTGAAAAGCTACCAAAACGTTTATGAATTTCTAAACAAAAAACAGTAAAAGAAGGTGGTTACCAGGGTCAGTTCGAAAAGATTTGGCTTAAAAGAGTCCAGCAAAGGCAGGGTGTGAAAATGCTACGATGACAGATAAAATTTAAATAAGCAAATTAAATTAAACTATAAATCGGACAGTTTTTTAGTTCCAAAGTTGTCTCTTATCCATAAGGCTTCCTAAAGACCACTGAAAGTCTTAAAAAATAGTAAATTATCTTGTTTATACTGAATAATCTGAAAATATTTGTACTAAAGAGTGCAGCCGAGGTTTAAAAATATCAAATTTAAACAAACAAAATTTAATTTTAATTTAAATTGTTTTTAATATGTATAATATTTAAATTTTTACCTGTTTTTAACAGTAAAACAAAAAGGTAGTTACGAGGGCCAGTCTGAAAGAATTAAAGACTCAAAGAATCCCAGAAAGGTAGGCTTTGAAATTACTAAGGTAACAGTGAAATTTAGAAAAAATTAAATAAACAAATTAAGACAATTTTATGATTAAAATTATTTTTTATTTAAAAAAAAAACAATAAATAAGGTGATTACGAACGCCAGGATTCGAACCCAAAGCAGACATTTATCCACAAAGCGGCCAAGAAGCCTATGAAATTCTTAACAAAAAATAGTAGGTAAAATCAAAAGGTGGTTACGAGGGTCAGCCTGAAAAGGTAACTGAGGAAACTATTAGAAATTCAAACAAATGAATAATAAAATTTCCCGATTTATTTTTTTATGTTCGGCGACAACAGAGATTCAAGTCTGTATTTTAGTTTCAAAGCAGATTTTTACCGACAAGGCTACTAAAAGGCCTCTGAACTTCTTGGAAAAGAGTAATATAAAATGGTGGTTACGAGGGCCAATTTAAAAATATTTGTACTGAAAGTTTAGAAATGTAAACAAATTTTAAAATAAATGTTGTCATTTATAGATTTAAGCTTATGATATTTGCAGTAGGAGCGTTAATTGATAAAAAATTAGTTTAAATATAGATTTCATTGGTTTTAGCCAATTAATTTGCCTGTTAGGTGTCGAATCTCGGTCTATTTATTATTAAATTTTAACTCACGATATTTACAGCAGTAGCACTGATTTTTGTAAAATATGTAGCTTAAACAAATTCCTGGGTTCTTACTTCTTACTGGTTTAATTTACACAATAAGATTCGAATACCAGCCTCTCCAGATTTTTAAGGAACTACAATTCGAATCTGTGTCTTCTTGGTTGATACGGGTTCAAGTTTCGGTTGATAATCTTAATTTTTTCGTATTTTGTTATCTCCGCATTGAACTTCTTTTATTTGATAATTTGTGAATTTAATTGTCTTTAGCTACGAAACTAAGCATTCTTAATAATAACAAAACAAATAATTTTGTAACATTTACGTTGCAAAATGTAAATGTAAATAATTGTGTTATTGAAACAAATTTGTACATGTTAATAATTTTCAATGTGCCTCAGTTTCAAAAATAAATGTAGCAGTTTTTTATAAAAGAAAACTAAAATAACCAGGTAGTCGGTGCTATTATTTTTGCTTTTTATTTGAGAGTTCAACTTTTTTTTATCAATTCAATTCAACTTTTTCCATCTATGAGTTAATTACGAGGAGCAGTTTAAAATACCAGATTCAAAACGTCTAATGAAAATAGATAGGGTAAAGCGAGGAGAGAAGACGCACATTTCAAAAAATTATTCTAAAACCAAGTTTAATAGAGACATGAAAAAACGAGAACTTTTAAAAAATCTATATATATCTGCTACACCGGTAAAGTACATTATGTGGGAAAAAATATAACAATTAAAATGAAATTCCAAGTCTTTTAATAAGCTATACGTTTAGCCTTCTCTCCTTTCTTGATAGGTAAGATGACGCAGTAGGGGTAGGACAGATGCCTCTTGATTACACGTTTTGCAGCTTGAAGATTGGGTAACCCATTGGCTTGCAGAAATACGTATTATGATTTCAAACCTCTATAAACCATTACAGAACAAAACAAGATTAATAATTTGAATTAATTAGCATAATAACATATTAAAACATTAAGTATTAATTAAGATATCGTTATTATTAATAGGTTACAGAAAAATGGGAATTTTTTGGAAATTTACGCTATGTACTGGCCCACCCTTAATATCTTATAGTTATTAATATACCAATGTCTTCCAGGTAATTATTAATAATAATAGCTATGCGTCCTCTCACCTAATATGCCAACTCGTCAACTCTCCTAAACCGGTAGGAGAGAGGATGCACCTAATATCTCTGGTGAAAACAGGATTTAGGGATATTAAAAGTGGCCTGGGCCATGACCGTTAACCTAACTATCGTAGCACAAACTGATTTCCCACTAATTTTTTTATTGAGAACACTAAATAAAAATTTTGTGCTACCTTAATGAAATTTCAATAGTTGGTTGGTCAACAAATCTCTTCGTGAAAAGTACAAATATAGCCAAAATTTTGAAAGAATTTAACAGAGTGTTAGTCACCCGCCAAGCATCAGTCACAACTGACACCCATGCTTCAATATGGTGGGAAACTTGAGAATTGAATGTGCGTCTTCTCGCCTACCCCCGTCAACTCTCCTCGCTTTACCCTATTAGATATTAGAATTTTTTCAAAACCCGTAGATAACTGGGATTTGAACCTGTATCGCCTTGGTTGACCCCGGCTTGAATCCTGATGAATAAAATTGGAAGCTAAGTAGTACAATTTTATTTTCTGCTTATTTTCTTATTGACGATTTTTATTTTCTTTATCTGAGTTCAATTCTTTTAGTTAAAGTTTTTCTATTTGTGAGTTACATACGAGGATTAGTTCGAAAGATTTGACTCAGTTTAGCGAAAAGGAATACCAACTGGCATATGGCGGACCTGACGTAATCCTAAAGCAACCCTAGTAAGAGTCCGCTGTATGTCTAGTATGAGATGCGAATTGTATATTTTTTCACAACCATTTGATTTATTTAATGTGCGAGTTACGAGGGTTGGTTAGAAAACGTTAAATTAAAAAGTTCAGTGAAGGTAAATGTAAGAAGCTTTTGTACCTGGTAGCCTTTTAAACTTCCGAATATAATTTGCAATATTGCTAGTTACTTTTAAATAAAAACATTTATATTTTTTTTTATATTTTTGCAATTTTCTCATGCATTAAAGAGTGACAGTACAGAAAAATGCTTTCTGGTTTAAAGTTGGTAATTTCCAGCTGACTGATTATCAAATTCGTTTGTTTAATTTCTCGAATGCAATCGGGAAAATTAAAAAATCCAAACCAAATAAATATTTCATTTAAATTAATGGTAGAGTGTAATGTAGGTATTTAGGTAGATCTTTAGTCAAAAGACAGATCCTCGGCTAATTTAAAAACATTGGAAGAAGGCATGAAGATTATTAGATGATCAACAAACTTTAACAAAACTATTAAAGATACGAAAAGGAGAGTAAAGTTTAATATTTCAATGGTTTTCTTTTTCTTTCTTTCTCTTTTACCCTCTTATATCTTTTTTCTAACACTAATATCTTATACTGTTTGTATGGTGCATAAGAGCTCACTTGTTATGTTGCCTTTAAAATACGTTTTCTCTATAAAATTCGTCGTCAATGACAACGTATTTTATAGGCCTTTAAAATACGCTTTTCTCTATAAAATACGTCGTTGCCTAGCAATCTTCGCATTTTGTGTATTGTGACGCGTCTCAAATAATAATTTATTAAAATTTCTAATAATATATTGGTGAAAGATATTAGTGTTAGAAAAAATCTTTAAGGCAACTCGTGTTTTATAGTTTAAAAATCTCGGTCTATCAAATCCTCGGCTCACTTCGTTCGCTCGGATTTGAACTACGACCTTGATTTTTAAACCTTCTATAAAACACTTGTTGTCTTAATAGCTATATAGTGTCGAGGGGGCCGGACACATCGTGCCGCAGAGTGGTCACCCGTTCTTGTTCAGACGAAGCACGTCACTGCTTAACTTTTTTATATGTCAGTATTACGTGCACTCCCACCCTGGAAAATCAATTAACTTTAAAAAAAATAGAGGCCCACGCTTTAAAATTTGCACTAACAAACAAAAAAAAATAATACCGAACGATTGTTAATTAACGATTTAATTTCTCACCAAGCCTTGCTTGAAAAATTAAATCTAAGACACTATTTTTGTATTGCATATCTTTTCAAGGCCTTCTACAAAATCTGTATTGGTAAGGTCAGAATTGATAAGATAGGTTTTGATAAGATAAATATAGCCAAAGATAAAGGGTTATAATCGTCTGAAGACTTTTGCCTAAAATAAATTCAGATGAAGTAGTACACTGACGGTTTAACCTACTCGTCGTAATACTGCAGACATGAAATTAACCCTATCGACCCTGTAACTTTACTGAATTCTCTTATGGCCGAGCCACCCTTGAATTTGCGAATTAAACGTAATACATCTGTCAGGTACTTGCTGTGAGTTACGCAATGTTTAATTTAACATTTTATTGGTTTTTAATTCACTTTTTATTAACTTACACACATGCGAAGTTAATGATTTTAAAAATGATTTTTGGAAATTTAAATTTAAGAAAATTTTGTCGTGTTGTATTGTTTTGAGTATACGTTATTCATATCTTATTTGACCTTCGTTAAGCCACGTTTCCCTTAAACGTATTTCGTTTTTAATACGTCAATGTTAGGGGTTAGGATTAAGATTATCATCATCATCATCATCATCATCAATTGACATGGAGCAGATACCCGTGTGGATGGATTTGTTATGATAGGTGGGGATTGGGAGCACTGTATAACGTTAACATGCCTGTGACGCTAGCCGTTAGACACCGCTTCTACAGTGCAAGGTAGTTAGTAGATTACATATTCAATGGGAGTTGAATATTTGACCAAGATGGTTAAACAATTTTTTTCCCATCTTATACTTATGGTATTTCTAGTATTGTCGCTAATTTCCTATGTCTATGATATAAAACGCCTTAGCACAGACATGCCTGCTCTGTTACATGTTACTTTATGCCAGTTTAGTCCAATCATTATTATTATCATTATAAATATTTTCGTTGTACTTTACAGGTATAGGTATTCCCGGTTTCCTTATTATTATTATGGTATACCTATGTTCCTTTGCTGTTCTTCTGCATTATTATTCGGTATTTATATTTTCTTCCTCTACTGCTATTTCGTCGTTGTCTGGCTCCTCTTCCTTCTTCATCATAATTTTGTTTCTTGTCCATTCTTCCCAAGTTTGTTGTGATATACCCGATCGCTCTATATCTTATTCCAGTGCTGCCCCCCCCCCCCCGGCCTGAATCCTTCCGTTATTAAATAGGTATCGATTTGCATGGCGGTCCCGACGCTGTGATCCAAATGATCGTATTTGGGCTAAGTCTTTGATATTTTCCCTCACATAATTTGCGATTTTCCTTCTTAAGTTCAAGATTTCCTTCTTGAGCTCGTCTTTGTTTCATCTACCTTCTGTTAATTGATCCGTGCTGTAAATAAGCAGTTTCCGCCAGCTGCTATTTTCTTAAATTGAATTTTATGATGGGTTGGTTGTTGCTGTCTCGCTGCTCCTGGTATAGTTTACGTTTGTATTTATGCTTAGGTACTTACTAAGTACAGCTTGAGAATTTTTTTGCAGGTTTAAAAAAATTCTGAATTTATTAAAAGTGGCCCAAAAAACAAAGTAAAGAGTACAAACAATAAAAAGGAAATCAAAAATCTGCGTGAATTTATCTGCATACGTCCGCCGATATGTAGCATCTTTCAATACTTGCGCTATAAATTTCTTTCCAATAAACTTTTCGGTAGCAAGCCGTAGGAGGTATTTGACTAAATAAATTCGTTAAAAACTCCAAGATTTGAGATTAACTTCCGTCACATACCACCGGCGATATGTATTCATCTTTTTATACCTGAGGTACGTTTTAACGCTAATTTAAAATTTAAGGCTCCATCTAAGTGTTGAAATGAAGTTATATGGTTTCATGGTTGCCATAAATCTGTATTTTGATATAAAATCTTAGAAATTTTTCATTGTACAGTGTACACGACTCTGGGCACCCGAATCCCACATGGAAGGCGTACTTACAATACCGAATAAATATAATCATTCCATAATTTTTCTACACGTTTATTTTGCTCATGTCGGTAAGAACAACATTTTTTGTTTTAGTTGAAAAGCATACAGTGCTTCCGTGGTATGTACCGTAATGGTCGTGTTATCAATAGATATTAATTGTCTGTAGTGAGACAAAGCAATGTTGCCTAACTGCAAGTTTGTTACATCAGCAACATAAATTTTTGCTTTCTTACATAATTCCGTGATTTCAACTATTGTGTAAAATGGCGAGATTATATCCGAACTTGGGAGTTTGTACTTGTCACATATAGTTTGGTTATGAATTAATAGACGTTAATTAACTGTATTTGTTTTGGTGATAAACGCTCTTTAATATGACGAATTATTATTCTTTTTAATACTTGCCTCGGGGCTCGGACGGAATGTTTGGTAATTTAACTTAAAATGTGGTATTGAAAATGAAAATTTGGTATTTCACTCGCTGAATTTCTATTACAATACAAAACTTTAATAAATGTTACTGTACAAGGTGGTCCAAATTGGACACTTTTGATAGGAAACACCAATTTCTAGAGGAGATAGAAAAAAACTAACCTACATGTTACGAGCTCGATTTTTGTGAGAAAGTGAATGCCGAAAACCGCACATCGACATCTTGAACTGTTTAGAAGATATAGGGTGGTTTTCAATTTTGTGCATTATTGACCCACCCCCGTAACTTATTTATTTATGAATATTTTTTGTTTCTGTAAAAACATTCTTAAGGCACTTTTTTTAAAGGAATCCAATGGTGTCCCAAGTTTTTTTGTAAAAAGAATGGTTTTGAAGCTATGACATAAACTTGTATTTTTTCTTATTGCTGTTTCTAAAATACTATAGATGAATTTTGTTAATCTGGAGTGCCATGTTGAACAATAAAACTAAATAAACTTACAGCTGTTATAAAATACATGTTTAAAAAGCAAAGTAGCAAGTATTTTATATATTTAGAAAAAGAATATGCAAAAATATATAGGGTAGTCCATAAGAAAAAATAGAAGTTTATGTCATATCTTCAAAACCATTCTTTTTACAAAAAAACTTGGGACACCATTGGATTCCTTTAAAAAAAGTGCCTTAAGAATGTTTTTACAGAAACAAAAAATATTCATAAATAAATAAGTTACAGGGGTGGATCAAAAATGCACAAAATTGAAAACCACCCTATATCTTCTAAACAGTTCAAGATATCGATGTGCGGTTTTCGGCATTCACTTTCTCACAAAAATCGAGCTCGTAACATGTAGGTTAGTTTTTTTCTATCTCCTCTAGAAATTGGTGTTTCCTATCAAAAGTGTCCAATTTGGACCACCTTGTACATGCCGCGGGGGACCCGAATTGCATAAAGGGTAAGCACAAGAAAAGTATTTTTTTCAAACACATTAATTTTCTCTAAATACGGAAAATGAAATATTTGGCAATTCGATCGTAGAAATCTAAATCATTTCACTGCACAATACCTTTACAAATATTATTGTACATGCCTCGGGGGACACAATTCGCATAGAGAGGAATTCAAAAATTAATATTTTCTTTAAAACACTGCAGCAGAAGGAAATCTCCTATTCAAACAGTACTTATTGTTTTCGTTTATAATATGTAAAAGATCGTGATTTCAAATACCCCAACGTCATTAAAAAGTCAGTTTCACACTTGAATAAGTCGGTTTACACGAACGAAAATGGTGAAATTATGATTAAGCACAGCGAATAGAATAGTTAGGTACTTGTGAGACTGTAATTGTCAAAATATTTATGTAGTTTTGAACGAACAAATACAAGTTAATTAACTGGATTAAATATTTACATTAATGATAAACGCCCTCTAATATGATAAATTGGCGATAACAAAAGAAAAACGCCATAGTTAATTAATTAAAATTAAAATTCTTGTTGTGTAATAACAAAAATTAACTTATAATTACTCTTTATAAAGTTTTGGGGAGGTAGTGACTATCATTAAATTAAATAATTCGTTTATACAGATCGTACAACACCACTTGGCGAGATACCTAGTGGGTTTCAAAAGACTGTAAGTACTTGCAACTATTTTATAAAAGTTCGGCAATTTTTCCAACACTTAAGCATCCATAAAATCGATTAGGCGGTTCGTGTACGACTTCTACGTGCAATATATTTCTAAACGACTGGGTGAGCGTAAAAAAAATTGATATTTTATTTCGAAAACTTTGGAACAACAAAGGAAATACATAATATAAAACAAAATCTCTACAATTGTTTCTACAAAGAAGTGATGTCAATGAAACCTGGGGCATTCTTATTTTAAGATATCAAAATGAAATTTGGTAGATGTGATACATATACTCCTAAAACTGCATTATTTAAAGTAGAACACAAATTTCTGTCACTTCCGGTTTCGCCGGAATTAACTCTAACTTTGTTATTTTAAATGGAACATCCTATATATTTAAACATTTCTGGAACCTCCATTTAATTTTACTTAATTAAATTTTAAAGTAACTTTTTGCGGGAAATTTGAAAAATTTAAATTGACGACAAGAGTAAACTACTCTTATTTTTGAAAATTTGAAAAAATGTTATAGAAAAAGTGTGATTGTATTTAAAAGATGCTCAGTTTTGCTACATTATAGCGATTTTTAAGTTGTTTTTTTTTCATATTTTTAAATACATAGGTACAAAGTAACAACCGTCACATTTAAAATTATTTCTTTTTCAATGCTGCTAAACCCTATGCTCTTTTGTTTTAAATGCAATTAGATGTCGTTTTAAAAGATGCACAAATTCTTATCAAGAATAAAATTTGTTGAGAAATCAATAACCAAAAACGTTCCCAGTTGTGTCAAACTTTTTGGAAAACTCGGTATATACCCGCAATCAAAATTACTCGAGTTGGCCATGCGTAGTAAGTGTTTGTTGTAGGCTTAAAAATATACATGTATAATGCAATTTTAGGGATGTTACATCAAATTTTGTTGAGCATTTAGCATTTTAAAAATACAGTCACTTAACTAAGTTAATATTAATTGTTTGTTTATTTAATTTTTTGTTGAATGTATGGTGTTTATTTAGTGCCAACATAAAAAAGTTACATGATGTGGTTGTGAATTAAATAATAATATCAAACTGTTAGATTATTAAAGTCATATTTAAGTGGTAACATTGTGCATCTCTCATCCACACAGTAAATTTACCTAAAGCTATATCGTTTTATGACACCGAGATTTTCAATTGTAATTATTCTTGTGTGGCAGGCTGTCTCTCTCTAAAGTTTGAAAAATAAAACCAATCAATTGCCACATCCCAAGTGAATCGGTTTGCATTTTCCAAACACATTTCATTTTTGGTATATCTTATGCTGTTTGTTTTAAATCTAACAAATCTTTTCGCCCTTTTACCTTTTCCAAATTTCGAAAATGCTCTTGTAAATTCACTTCTATGCTACGTAAAAATAATAATAAATCATTATTTACGCAATCATTAAATTTAAATTGACTTTTTACTGATATTTTTTGCCAACTTTAAAAGATGGCCGGCATGTCTCACTCCTGATAACGAATATTCGAGCTGGAAATCTAGTTGGAGCTAGAAATCTGTGTTTTAAGTTAATTTACACGATATCAACTATTCTAATAATAAGGTAGTGAAAACCATCGAAGTGAAAATCTGAAGAAATTTAAGTAGTAAGTAAGACTAAACATTAGTCGAATAATCTTATTTTTTTCGCTACCAGCAAAGTAAGCAAGCCTTACATCCATGGCAACAGTGAGTGCAACAGTAAGTGGCTAATAACATTCGGGCTCTAGTTACCCTTGACGACGGAACTTAATAGTGCCACTTACGTTCCTAGGAAAATAATGAACAGATAACAGAACTGCACGTTTACCGTTGTCATTGTTACCAATGTTATTATATTGATTTTTTTACGTTGCCAAGTATTATAGGACGCATAGTTACCACAAAAACTGTCAAAAAATAATTCATACTTTGCAATAATATTTTCTTGTTCTTTTAAACTACTTGCTAAGCGAAAGAAATATAATAAGCAACACGGAATGTATGGACTATTAACATTTTCGGAAGGCGATGAGCCTTGGCTTCGCCTCGGCTCGTATTTGCCTACCTCAAATGTTATTACGTCCTTACATTCCTTGTAGCTTAAACAACAATTTTATAGGGAAACACATTTAGAATTTTATTTAGTTTAGGGAATTAATTAACCCGAAATTGTACAAAAGAAAAACTACAAACTAAATAAGGTATCGGAACTAACGCCCTGCGAGGGAGCATGGCTGGCAACATGGAGGGTTAAGACCTCCTATACACACACTATACATACGCCTTCAACAACCGCCTACTACCTTCCCTACTCCACCACTGTGTGTTTCGGTTCCAATTATTTTCATTCGCAGAGCATCCGACTCGGGTTTGACCCAGAAAGTATCTGCACCGTAGCCGAATGCCTTAACCACTCAGCCACTTCGGCGACAACAGTGTGTAATATAATATGATCTTGTGGCCTTTTTTGGCGTACAATATGATATATCACCCTGAGTACCACAGCGCTGAATGCAATTGCCATAATGACTTTATTCCATGGAATTTTTAAGAAACCTTATTTTTCTTATTTGGTGCTGCAGAATTGTAATGACTAAAGTTGTTAAAAAATGGACGATAAATTACAAACAACTGCTTTAACCATTCAACTATGTGGATCGATTTACAGTGGTTAAAGGTTTTCGAAAACATCTAAAAGTTTTTTCAATTTTTAAAAAGTTAACCTTTCAGAATTTTTTTTATTAAAGGTAATTACGATAATTTCCCAAACTGCCTTTACAGCGATTAATAAGCTTCCTTCTTTCTTAAAAAAAATGAAAACATATCGAACAACCTCAAAACAGCTATAAAAGAACAAAAAACGACAAGGATTACTAAATTAATGTAATCCCATTTTCGTTAAATTTAAACGCCATCATAATGAAAATTGCTCAATTAATTAATCCATTACTTAATCACGTTCATTTACTGAACACCCACCACAAATATTTGCTCGTCATTTACTTTAACGTCGTTACAAGAAAATCAAAACATCACCATCGCACAGATTTAAAAGATTTAATTTGATCAAGTACGTTATGACGATAAAGCTGCTGCTACCCTTTTTTAACATTGACCCTAAAAATGCTCAGCCAAATTTAACAGACCATTAAATTTTATTAGGCTTTGAAAAAGCAACCGTTTTAGGCAACACTTGGATATAATCCTAGTAAGCTAATGGTTGCAATAAATAAGATATAATAGACCTGACCTACAGAAACTGCAGAACAAAGCAATATAAAGGGATCATCTGAGGTTGCAACAGGTAGCCATGAAATTAATTTTAGATTATATCAATTACTTTATTTTTAGTTTGTTTGTTTTTCTTTGTAATTAATGCAAAATAAACAGAACTTTAGGTTTTTTGAAGCTTAATTCATAAAAAGAAATGCTGATTACTACAACTCACGATAATTTGTATACCCCGCTCGTATTTATTTGACTTCTGGTTGGCCATGGCTGATGCTTAGAAACTTGGGTTTTAAGCACAGAGACCGATAATTATGTGTTATTAATTTTTCTGTTACACTTGGCAAACACTGCATTTATGTTTAAATTTCTAGACGTTTAACAGATTAACTACGTTACATATCACGCGGGTACTGTAGGTCTTTTGTGCTGAAACAGATTCACAAATAGTGAAACAGTATTCGTATGCGAAACAAAAAATTGCTTGCAGGATTTTATTCACCATGTTGGGGCTGAACTTTATTCGTAGCGTTGCTAAAAAATATGTCTTCAACCTTTACTTTAAGTAAGTGTTTTACCCGAGTCCTTCAAACGTAATGTGGTGGAGAAAATACTGTATATTTCTTTTTAGTATTTAAAATTGTATTTAAACTCTGCAGGATTCTTGTCTCCGGAGGCATGTATAATGAGCACTCATAAAGGTTTTAGATTGAATTGCAGACTTCCGCGAGTAAAGCAACAATTTCATTTTCAGTACTTATACTGCCACAAATTTTAAGTCGAAGTACCATACATGCCACTCGAGCCCCGAGGTATGTTACAAGCATAAAAAGATTACCTAACTGGCTGAGAAGTTTTTCTTTTGTTGTCGTCATATTAGATGACCTTTATGTATCATCAAAGTAAATGTTGAATTCTGTTAATGAAATTCTGTTTGTTCTAAAATCAAATAATTATTCTGACAATTACTGTATTCATACATAATATCTTCCACGTGATTCGGTTCCCCCGAGGCTTGCACAGTAACATTTGTAGAGGTTCTGCATTTGCAGTGCACTACAGAGTACAGATACCCGTGAGTGAAGTACCAAATATTTCATTTCCAGTACTCACTTAGAGCCTCACATTTTAAATCAAATCACCCAACATGCCACCCGAGTTTCGAATATAATATATTGCAAGTATTAAAAAGCATAATTTGTCATATTAGAAAGCATTATTTGTCATTAAAATATATATTAAATCCACCCCATTAACTTCTAATTCTTCGTTCAAAACCAAATATTATTCTGACAATTACAGTCTCACAAATATTGTATTCACTGTGTTTGATTATAATTTTGCCATTTTTGCTGTGTAAACTACACTTGCTCCTATGTGAAGGTGGATTTTTATAGCTATTAATAATACAAGTGCGAAAACACAAGCTTAAAGTTCGAGGTTGTTCTCTGCAACGAGACGAAGTCGAGTTGCATATACAGCCAAGATACTTTAAGCGTTTTCGCAAGAGTGTTATTCAATTTTTTTTTCTGGTCAACTACTATGTTGGTCATGAGCATATCTAAAGCTGCTTACGCAAAGGTTTATTCAAGTTTCTGCCATTGGCGTAATATACACAATTATTGTTGCTATTTCCTTCGTGTTTTAAGTGTTTTTTAAAACACGTTGTTATGGGAAACGTGTTTTACAATGCTGTTTATAATCTAGGATGTAGATATTAAAAAGGCGACTTAAAATGTCACCAACAAACAAAAGCTTTAACAATATTTGAAATTACAAGCTTAATGTACCTATCAAGCTTTGGAAACGTCCTGCAAGGAATGTACCTATGCATAACTATGAACCTATGTTGCTTATGTAACAGAGGGATGTAGCTTTGTTACACAACTTGCAATGAGGCAGCAATGTTTTGTTTCCCATATAGACAATAAATTAATAAATTAACATGGTGATTGTGATACATACTCCGGAAGCGCTATGCATATTTGTAATTGTAATTGTAAATAAAACAAAAATTGTAGATTTTCACTAATATGTGAAAAATTGAAGGCTAATAGTTTATGTTATGCAAGCTGTTTCATTACAGACAATAAATTAGTAAATTAATAGGATATTTGCGCTACATACCGCCGAAGCACTGTATGCTACTTTAAATTGCAACTAAAACAAAAATTGTTAGTCTTCACTGGCATGAACAACATGTAAGACTAATTGTACTTTGATATAAAAGCAAACTGAATGTTTGATTATGTTTTATTTCATATTGTCTGTATTTTATGTGCGATTCTTGTCCCCAGAGTCGTATACAGGTTGTATATCAAAATATAAATGTATGGCAATCGTAGCATTAAATATTAACTTCAATTCAGCACTTAGATGGGGCCCTATATTTTAAACTAACCTGAAAACATTCTATTTGCGGTATCTGTTGCTAATGTGGAAAGATGAATACATATCTCGCCGCTGGTATGTGTATCCTGAAGCTTTACACTCGCAATAAACGTTTTAATATAGTAAAATTTAAAAAAAAATTACTTCATACCGAAAAGTTTATTGCATATCCCCGGCGATGTGTAGCTAAATTTACGCCAATTTTTGATTTCCATTTTACAGTTTTAAAGGTGTTGCGTGGTATTCCTTAACATACCTTTGTATAAAAAGTATAGGTATAAAAGGAGCAATAAACAGTGGAGTTTTTTTTTGTTATTGTTAATTTATCGCATTAGAGGGCACTTATCATTAAAGCGTCGTGGCTCAGTTGGTTCAGCGTGCGTCTGACCACTGAGACGGCCCGGGTCACATATACACCGAAAATATCCGGCAGCTTCCCTCGGAAGACAATGGCAAACCACCGAGGTGTGTATTCTGCCTAGTAAAGTCCTCTCTGGAGTAGAAGTGCAAGAACTTCCGTGGTTCGGAGCCGACGTTAAGCTGTAGGTCCCCTATGTCTGTAGGCTACTTGACACGCACACCACAGGCATATGGAGAGAGGATCGGCAATGCCCTGTAAAGGGCATGCCACTCTAAGAAGAAGAATCATTAACGCAAACATTTAATTCAATTAATTAATTACCGTTTCTTTGTTCAAATAACTATTCTGACAATTATATTCTCTGTATTCATATAGGTATAATATATAATTTCACTATTTCTGCACTTGTAAACCGCCTTTGCTCATGTGTGAAATGAGCTACAAAATGGCGGTGGTATGTGTCGGAAGTCAATCCCAAATCTTGAAGTTTTGGACTCGCAATGAACGTAGTAAAATAGCTTATCGAAAAGTTTATTGCGCAGAGATTTGTAGTGTAAATATCAAAAGATACGGCACATATCTCCGGTGATATGTAGGTAAGTTTGCACCAATTTTTAATTTATTTTTTTGCAGTTTTAAAGGTGTTGCGTGGTACCCTTTAGCATAGCTTTGCATAAAAAGTATAAGTGTAAAGGTTATCTAACTGCGTTTTTCTTTTGTTATGGTTAATTCGTCGTTTATCATCAAAGCAAACATGTATTTCAGGTAATTGTCTCGTGTTTATTCGTTCAAATCCCAATAATTATCCTGAAAATTTCATACATCTGTCACTGTCACCTAAACAACCAATCACATTCTAGATATGAAATTATTTTAACCAATCAACATTCAACAAAATTTAATTATTCGATAATTTTTCGTGTCAAAAAATTATCGATAATTGCACATGTGCAACTGCTGATAATTTTTTGACATTTAAGTTAATATAATAATAATATATCTACATCTACCTACCTTAATTCTATCGAGTTTTTATTTTCTAATTTATCGCATTTATTTTTTGTAAAGTGTCTATATTTGACTGTCAAAAGTTTTGACAGATCGTGTCGTGTGTTACTTTTACCGTAATGTAATCGGAATTCTCTGTATTTAACAACTAGACAGAATATGAAAATGCTAACCTCTTTCATCAGAAAACTTTGGTTATAAAATTTGTAAATCGTTTTAAACTTCATGTAGACGTACTACGGTACTACGTTATGATGTCTTGAAATTAATTGATGGCATGTATGACTTAATCCGCCAGTTAGACTATACCAGAACAATTTGATATTGTTTGCAATTTTGTTCATTTTGACGAATGTTTGGTTTGACGAAGCTGTTAAATCATGTTTGTGCAACCCGTTTGTTTGTAATTCGGAGGACTCATTATTTGCTTATTCAGTACTGAACATGTACGATTCTGGTCCCCAGAGTCATGTATAATGAATAATTGTGAAGGTTTTACATTAAAATAGAGATCTATGCAATCAAGGTACCAAACAGCCTCATAGCAGCACTTAAATGGAGCCCTACAATTTAAACTAACTTGCATGTCACTTTAGGTATTTATTGTAAATATATTAAGCTAAATACATATCTCTTGAAATATATACCAGAGGTTAACGTGAAGTCTTGAAGTCAATGCTGCTTTAGAAAAATAAATAGTGGCCAACATCTATGGGAAAGTTTAAATTAATATTGAGAAGAGATTTGTACTGCAAGTATCGGAAGATGCAGTATATATCCTTGGAGATATGAATCGGAAGTTAACGTAAATTTTGGAAGTTAATATTTATATTGAAATTGCTATATTTACAAAATAAATAACAGCCAAAGCCTGTCGAAAAATTTAAATATTGTACAGAGATTCTGAAAGTTAATATATTAAAATTGTTACATTGTAAAAATAAATAGTGGTAATGCCTGGCGAAAAGTTTGAATATTGAGAACAGATTTGTGCAGCAAGTAACAGAAGATGCAGTACATATTTCCAAAGATACATATGTATTAGAAGTTGTCACGTGCTAATTTCGCACTACGACAACTTATAGGGGACGTCGAAGTCCTGTGGCTCGCGGCTAACAAGCAGTCGAAGAAGGTGTGTTCGAAACGTTAAACCCTTCAGATGGGGGGTCGTAACCGGGAGGAAAAATGGGCACCACTGCGGAAATCACCCAAGACGGTCTCGAGGAACGTACCGCAGATTGTTCCGTTGAGCTCGAAAGGGGTTGGGGTGGCTGCAACCTACTGCTGGATGTACTTACCTTTACTTACTGAAATAAAACACTGGTACTGGTAGTCAGGCTCACAAAGCTATACACAAATATTTAAAACAGACACAAAACACAAATAAAAAGGCAAGAATAAATTAACAATGAGATTTAATGAATGTAAATTATTATCATATCATATCATATTAAAATATGACACAAAATGGCTATCATTTTCTTATAAACACTTCGCGATTGATACATTTTTACTGGATTAGTATCTATTGGAAACACTAATTTTGCAGATTGCCGCTTTCGCCACGAGTTATGATGTTGTAAACTGCTAGGTCTACTATTTTCATCATATTTCCTAAGAGCTTTCTTGTACCATTCACACGCTGTTGTTTTTGCCCTTCTGTTAAACTGTGTGGTATCCACCGATAACAGACTTCCCTTAATATATTACACCCAAATGATTATGTAAAATCTTGTTTATTGCAGTCATTCCAATGCCCAAGGTGCTCCTAATAATTCTATACGTTACTCGATTGTCTTCTTGAATAATTCTTCGCGCAGCGTCCATGTTTATTTTGGTAACTGCTGAAATTTGCCTGTCTTCGCGAAAATCGTCACTGAGTGAAACTTTTTTTTCTTTTTCAAATGTAAATTTGTTGTACCAGATGTAAACACTCTTGTGCGAAGGCGCTTGGTCATCCAATGCAGCACGAAGTCATGCAACGCTTTCTTTCGGAGATAGAGCGAGCTTTTAAAATCATAGCAAATCATGGCTCTAAAATTTTCTCTCGTTAAATTCATTTTTGCTGCACATTACTTACTTTAAAATTAGCTTGTAAAATAAGTGTTGCAATAAGCAATAAACTCAATATTCAATAATCAAAAAAATATATTGAATTTGTTACTTTTATAAACGTAAGCTGAAACGTGGTGTGTTTGATTTCTTTTTCGAGGTAATTTACAAATTTTCCGCTCTAGCGAATGCTTGGCATACAGAAAATAAAAACAGAGGCCACCTTTGTCTAAATAATTCAAACGTGAATGGCACGTATTTCATATTCAGTACACCCGCCCATTATCAAAGCCAAATCTGCGACTTTTCCTCGAAGAATGTCCTTTTCACGACACAGACATAATCCTGAAACTTTCATACACGACCTGACTTAAACTGAAAACTTGAAAGAAGAAGAAAAGTTTGTCACATTTTCTGTCTCGGCCGATTTTTAATGCTGTGGTTACAGGTGGTTTCAGATAACGATCTTGAATTTTTACTCAAACTGCTGTGACGTGCATTTTAAACTCGCCGTTATCATTAAATTATGCGATTATTTAATTAAAAGTAAACCACTCTGCATAAAGAGTATATAAACGTTGTTTCATTAAATTACATTAGTCTGAAACGCATTTGGGCAGCATAATTTCAATGCGAAACATATTTTTTTAAATTTATACAATGTTATTAGTCGATTATCCATTTCAACCCCCATTTATAAAGTCAGTTTAGGGTGAAAAGCAAACAAGTGGTTATTATTTAGGGCAGACGTTCAGCATTCATAAAAATTTAAATCATACACTGGGGGTTCCACTATACACAATACACGCATATTTATGTGATATATTTCCCGTTTCTAAGACTTGACACGAACATCCCTTTAAGAAATGAAGACGTTAAAGATTATATTTTCCCTATTTGTAACAGGAAATAGTTTAAGTGGGGTGTACCAGTCGAACACCTGAGCCTATTTTGATTTTGTCCCTTTTTAAAATTTGAGCTTCTTAACGAGATACCATACGTTTCTTTTAACATTAGATATGTGGAAAAATAAAGAAAAGTTTCGATTTCTTTTTGTTGTACCTAGTTGGAAGTTTAAATCAATTTATTTGTTTTATGTATGAGATTTTCTCATTGCGAATGGATGAAATTTAACAGGAAAGTTGTGTATGTAAGTATTACTGTATTACTACTGTAATTATTAGCTAAAGCATAAAACAATTTATAAACTAAAAAAGAGTTGGTTACACGTAGTCCAGTCAATAAAGCGGAAAAATCGTCAAAACTTCTAAACCAGCAAAAACAGAACCGATTTTGATGAACTTTTTTTTTAAATGTTTGTTATACTAAATTATTCAAAATCAGAAACATTTCAGCTGGCGCTATCAATTATTTATATTATTTAAATAATTTAAAAAAAAAGAATTTGACAATTTTTTTTTCGATGAAATTCTGACAAAGTATAAGTGACTAATTTTGAAAATTTAGTTTAAAAAATAATTTTTGAATTAAAAAGTTTCAAAATTTCCATTGAAAAATGTTAATTATTCAATCATTCGGATGCAAGAATTGAATTCCAAATTTGAAATTTTTGAAAAAACTTTGTATAATGTGTGTATCTGCACTCTCTTGTTCTTTGCAAATGCAACAACAATTAACTGTAGAGTCTACAGTATCTTGTTGCTGTTCCTGTAACATATAAAAGAATGTTGGAAAATGTTTTTAACACGTATGATCTTAAATATGAGGATCAAATTCAAAGGGAAATAGCTGTAAGACAGGAAATATATTTCTAATAATTTAAAAAGATTTCATTACATCCAAAGAATAATTTTATACAAATTGTTTTTGCAAATAACCTTAACGACGAGCATGACGCGCGGAAAATTCAGTGAAAAAAGTACTGTAGAATTAAAAATATTAGGTACACTTAAAGGGCTAAAATTTTTAGAATCGTTAAATCAATACGTTCCAAATAAGCAAATAAAATTTAGTTAAGATTGAGTAATTATTTATTAAACGGGAAACATTTTTTAACTTGTATGCAACGCAAGCGATTTTGCTGTAATGATCAAAATTACAAAAAAAAGTGATTTTACAGCATATAAATGTATCATAGTAACTGTAATAATGTAATGTAAATGTAACATAATAATAATAATAATAACTCGATTCTTCAAAATGCATAAACAAACTTAAAAGCAAATATAATCCAATTATTTTCAATACAAACCAAGAATAAATGACATATAATTTTTACTTGTCTCTTTGCACTTTTTTCTAAATTTTAATCAATAATTAAGTTCTCTTCAACAATTTTCACTAATATTTTCAATATTTAGTGTTAAAAACTTATTTTAACAGATTAATAACCTTAAAACACACGCGTTCGCTCCGAAAATCATGGTGAAACATCAGGAGTTTGACTTTGAATTCCTCTACCTGTGATACAAAAGGTCGATTTCTTGTGCGTGTGTAGATATTCTTATAAAAGTATTGATTTTTTCAGTTGACAATATACACATGTCTATATATTTGTATATTATCTTCTTGCATCCGACTAATTGAATATTAACATTTTTAAATGGAAATTTTGAAACTTTTTTATTCAAAAATTATTTATTATACTAAATTTTCAAAATTAGTCACTTCTAGTTAAAATTCCATCGGAAGAAAAAAAATTTTTAATATATTTTTTTTTAAATTGTTTAAACAATATAAATACTTGATAGCCCCAGCTGAAATGTTTCTGATTTTGAATAATTTAATATAACAAACAATTAAAAAAAAAATCATCAAAATCGGTTCTGTTTTAGTGGGTTTAGAAGTAAAAACCTTCATTGACTCGACTAACGACACAAATTTAAAACTTTGATTTTCTTACCTTTAACATGAAATCGCGGTTAAAATGCTCAACTAGTCACCGGAAATTAAACAAAGGGCACAACTTCCTTGCCAAGTGAAAATTAAAAAAAAAATACATAAGTTTGGTTTTTAAATTGTAAAAGAATTTAGCATTAAACTGCCCAGCAAGCTAAAAATATCTGGCATTCTCGGTGTGTGTAAATAAATTTTTATAATTGATGTTATAACTCATTTACGATCTTTTTTGACCATAGCTGGCCTTGTAAGGCGATATAGTTGGCGTTAATTTTATTGGTATAAACCTGCCTTGTTAGCTAAAAATTGCTCTCATTTTAAGATTATGGTTTATAATAGAAGCAACATTGACGGTTCCATCAATTTTGTCAGAAGATTTAATTTGTAAGTGAGTAAAAAAGTGAGTAAAAAATAAATTGGCAAGTGGTACCAACAAAGCAGCCTTCTACATAATCAGGAATTGGATAAATATCACCCTTATGGACTACCTTAGTTTTCATTAGCAACATAATAAACTAAAGTCATGGTTACTGAAGTAAGTAAGTTTAATCAGCCACTTATTGTGTGGACAATAGTTGGCCATGACCTACATACGTTTACAACGTTAGTGAACGAAATGAAAGACTCAACTCATAGATTTTTGCCTAGAAAACGATTACGCTATTGCAAACACTATGTTCAAACAAGACTGCTGCTGCGTACTCTCTCCACAATGGTATTTAACATATAGGTACGCTATGCTAGGAAGAGTACCTTAGAAAACTGGGAAGACGGAGTCACTATCGGCGAGAAAAAACAAATCTGTGTTTTGTAGTTGACACAACTATATCTGTAGATAAATTCCTAGAACTAACTGGAACACTAGAACACGAAAGCAATAAGATTGGACTTGCGCTAAATAAAAATAAAACAAAAATTACGATAGTGGATCGCAGAAACATACATGCTATTGATACACACAGAATTGGTGTTTACGACGTGATTCCCTAGTTCGTTTACGTTGGATCAGTAATAACGAATATAGGTAATACTTCCAAATAAATTAAATGAAGAACAGAAGCGCCAAAGGAGCAACTAGACAACTCCACAAAATATGGGGTTATAAAAGCAGCACAAGAACTAAAACCTTCTTCACAAGGAATTTCATTTTGTCCATCTTCACATACTCATCAGAAACATGGATGATCGAATAAAGTGATCAGAAAATGGATGACTTAGAAATGTATATTTGGCGAAGAATATTGAAAATACCATGAATAGCGCACCGAACAAATCTCTCAATTTTGGAAGAATTACATATTACAGAACGACTCTCAACTACTACACAAAATCAAATATCGATCTTCTTTGCATACGAGGCCTGTCAAATAAATACGCGAACTCAGGTCATAAAAACTTTATTTACAAAATCTAGGGTAAATCAATTTTGTCTCCTTCAAAATCCTCCCTATTTGTAGTAATACACTTGTCCCATTTCCGTTTCCACTGTTCAAAGCATATCCTTGGAAGTCAGGCTCTTCTGCTGCCTCGTCTTCACGTCGTCCCGGTGCCGCCCCCGCATGACCATTTTGCATTTCGGGAACAAGAAGAAATCGCAGGGGACTAAGTCTGGTGTGTATGGAGGGTGATCAAGTGTGGTGATCGTATTTCTTGCCAGAAATTGGCGGACAAACACTGCTGAATATGCAGACGCATTGTCGTGATGCAGCAGCCATCCATCACCATCACACAAATTTGGTCGCACACGACGCACACGATACCTCAAGCGGGTGCGCACCTCCACGTAGAAGGCAGCATTTACTGTTTGTCCTTCAGGAAGAAATTCATGGTGGACAATACCACGAATGTCAAAAGAAAACGAGCAACATGACCTTGATTTTTGCAGTCTTCACGGCCCTCTCTGAAACGCTTGATACACTTGAAAAGAGCTGTTTTCTTCAGTGCAACATTTCATGAATTTCCTGAGAGTTTTTCCAGTTTCACCAAAAATTTGATGTTGAGTCGCTGTTCCATCTGCTCATCAATCTCCATCGTCGACAAGAGTAGAAACAAGCCGCCACCAAAAAATCCTACCTCGCCTCGACGGTCTGGCGGTTACTGAAGCTCTAGTAGGTCCCCCGCCAACAGAGCAACCAAATAGCTCCGTTCGCATATAGGAGTATTATTTATTGGACAGACCTCGTATATACATCGCACGAAGAAATCCAAACAACTTAGAAAGGCTGATAGTTCAGGGAGACACAAATGGTAAAAGAAGAAGAGAAAGATCACCTCAAAGATGGACAGACCAACTAAAACAAAGAACTGAACTAGAAAACAGAAATGAACGGAGAAAGACAATCAAAGAGTAAATAGCAACAAGATGTCACGATTTCTCATACATGAGAATACGACTGGAAAGAGAATAAAAAAGTTAGGAGGAAGTGTGTGGTCGAATTTTTGCTTTAGTTTTTTGATTGTTTATTTATTAGCTACTTAATTTTTGTAAAAAATAAAATTCGCTTGTTTTAATGCTACACTAAAGCAAGCCCAGAGCTCGCCTGATAAATAAACAACATAACAACTAAAGCAAGATTTAGCAAAAAAGCACCTTTTTACATAACCTAACATTAAATAAAAGTAACTTTTATAGACCGTTTTATTGTAATTACCAACGTAATCAACTAAAGTCGTAGCCAACTACTATCCAAATAAGTGGTGAACAGTTTATAATTTTTCATCAAAATAAATCTGCTAATTTATTTATTATTTTTATAATTATGGTTTATAACAAAAACTTCATTGCCAGTGGTTCCAATTTTATTAGAAAATTTAATTTGTTTTGCCAGTAATTTTTAAATAAAATAGTAGTATTTGGTAGTAAATCGCTATTTACATGACCTTGACCTACTATCGGGCAACTGAACAGCGACAAACTGTTTAGTGTCAGAAATTTATTAGAAATTTAATTTATCTGGAATGACCAAAGACCAAAGTAACGTATGGCAACAAAGCACAGTTTACTTAACCTAGAATTAAACAAAACAACGATCGTACGCGGTTCAATCTTACTTAAAGGCATTGTCAACTTATGCAACATATTTAGTAAATATCAAAATACGTTAGTTAAAATACTCGTAAAAGTACCCGCATTGGTAGAATTTCAATATCTTTGATAATAACCACAATAAAACCAAAATAAAATTCAGATCCTACGTACATGACGTTACGAGTGTCGACAACATAGCCTAAATTTAGCGTTGTACTTGTAGCTATGCTAGAGCTCTTACCGGCGACCGACGCAGTTGACGTCATAGCTTAAACTTTTAGCTCCCATAACACGGTAACGAATTAAAATTCGGCCAAAAAATTTTGCAAAGGTGCAATACTCAGTTTACTCAATCAAATTACAAAATAAAAAAAAATCGACTTTTCATAAGTTGACAATGACTTTAACCAATAGACTAGACTGAAACCATGCCCAACTACTGTCCAAATAATATATGTACTGAAAATAGTATATTTTTGTAACTTCTCATTAGAATAAGCTTTGCGGTTTATTTATTGGATTTGTTTTAAATATAATTTTAATCTTGAGGTCTTGAGCTTACGATTTATAACCAGCAGTTATGCCAGTTCTGTCAATTTTATATCAGAAAACTTAAAAATTGGACAAATCTTACTAACAGAATGAACTAAAATTACGGCCAATAATACTGTCCAACTAAGAACTGAACAGTATGTTCTTGTGAAACTTCTAATAATTAGAATAAGCTTTTCGACTTATTTATTTATGATTATTGACATTGTTTTAATTATAATTTTGAGGTTACAAAGTAGAAGTAACATTGGCATTAGCAATTGTACCAATTTTATCGCAGAAAACCTGATTTGTTTCGCGAGTGATTTTTATATAAAAATTAAAGTGAAGTTTAGCAACAAAGTACGGTTTACCTAAACTAGAGTTAGACAAATCAACGGTTGTAGGCTGTTCAATCTCACTTACCAACATTATAACTGAAACCATGGCTAACTACTATTCAAATGAGTATGGAACAGTTTATACTTTTGCAACCTTTCATTAGAATAACCTTTTTGATTTATTTATTTGAGATTATTGCATTTGTTTTAATTTTGATTTTGAGACATTGCTAATTGTTTGTGAGTGAGTTTTATATAAAAATTGAAGTAGTATTTAGCAACAAAGCAACGTTTACCTAGTCTAGAATTAGACAAATCAATGATTATAGGTTGTTCAATCTTACTTACCAACATAATAAACTGAAACTATGACCAACTACTATTCAAATAAGTACTGAACAGTTTTACCCTTCTAAACTTCTCAAGCGAATAAGCTTACTGATTTATTTATTTGTGATTATTAGCATTTTAAATTTGGAGGTTATAGTAAAAGCAGTACTGCCAGTTGTACCAATTTTATAACAGAAAATTACATTTGTTTTGTGAGTGATTTTTACATAAAAATTAAAATGGCGTTTAGCAACAAAGCGCCGTTTATCTAACCTAGAATTGGCTAAATCATCGATTGTAGGCTGTGCAATCTTACTTACTAACAGAATAAACTAAAATTATGGCCAACTACTGTCCGAATAAGCACTGAACAGTGTATACCTTTGTAACTTCTCAAGCGAATAGACATCCTGATTTATTTATTTGTGATTATTGTTTTTATTTTAAATTGAATTTTAATTCTGAGGTTACGATTTATAACAGAGCCAGTTCTGCCAGTTGCCCCAAATTTTTATCTAAAAAGTGACGTCACTTAAGTAGCATTCGGCAACAAGTCATTTCATACCTGACGTATATTTGGACAAATAAACTGTTACGGATTTTCATTACCAACATAACAAGCAAAAAATCATGGCAAATTATTGGTCAAATTAAGAGCAAAAGTTCAGAATAAAATGAAAAGTATAGCTAACACGGATGGATCTGTAAAATCTGTAAGATTTACAGAATGTTCTGAAAATAAACATTTCCGCTTTAGGATTTGCTGAAAATCTCTTAAAAATAAAACGACAAAACACCAACAACCCACGCCTGAAAATACAGAATTAATAAAACTGTCCATCTGAAGGTACGACTTGGCAACGTAAAAATTACAAAAGATTTCGAATTTTGTGTCCAACCTAAATTTAAAATTTTAAATAACAGAAACTAATAATAAACATGAATGATCTCCTTGAATTCCTGATCCACTTTTATCTGTTAACACCCATTCATACATCGACCTTTTCATTCAAATTTCAATCTGATAAAGTTTCAAGTACGTTAGTTAACTTCTGATTTGTTAATGCAAAATCGTATCAAACAAGTCCGGTAAATAATGCACGCGTAACTGGATGAATCAAACGCATGAATGAACTGCAAATTTTTTTTATTATTTATTCTGTGGCCGCCTTCGTATTTTTATTGATTTCTCTGGTATCTTCTAGAGTACATCAGTTTACAATGTGCAGTAATTTTAGATATTCGTATACATAAGCTGGTTTAAATTAAAGGACTTGAAAAACTAAGAGCTTGAAGGTTTGAATGTTGTTTTAATTGTGGGGCGAGGCCTAGGCCTGCGGTTGCCAAGCATCTCATGGTTTGACTGTTATGGACCAAGGGGACCAACTCGCGAACCATTGATGGTTCGAAAATATTAATTTGCTTATTTATTTTAATAAATACATATAATTTGTGTGTGTTCTTCTTTTTCCCTGATCCTTATGCCCTTGCGAGCGTCGGAAATTAGGAGATGCTTTCTTTTAACCATTTCTTCCAGTCTCTTGCTAGAACTTTCTTTCTTTATTTTACTCTTTTCCCGTCTATACGTTTCCATAGATGCTATTTACAATAGATTTCTACCCATTTTCTGGGGTATTTCTAGTATTTCCATTACTCTGTGTATTGTCGCTTTTTGGACTGTGTCGAATGCTGCTTTGAGATCTATGAATGCCAGAATTACTTGCTCTCCCGTCTGTTTATGTCTCTCTATCAAGTTTCTTATAATAAATATGTTATCTGTTGTTTGTTTATGTTTTCTAAATCCAGCTTCTTCTTCTTCCATTTTATTCTCTACCTGTTTTCTTATCCTTCCTTCTATTATTCGTGTATATACTTTACTCGTCACTGGTGCGAAGCATATCGCTCTATAATTATTGGATTATTGCATTCAGTCGAGTCTCCTTTTTTATGAATGGGCAGTATTATGTTATTCCCCCAATCTGTAGGTATTTAGTTTGTTCTCCAGGCCTTCCTATATACCTCCAGTAGTTATCTTTTCCCCTCTGGTCCTAAGAATTTTGCCATCTCTGGGTCTTTCTTACCTTCTCCGCATACGTTTCCTGTTTTTAGTTTTCCTATAGCTATTTCTACTTCTTCCATTTCTATATCTCCTTGTGCTACTTCGTCGCCTTGTATTTCTCTTCTTGTATATTCTCCTACTGCCCTGTCTTCTTCCTTTAAGTTAAATTTTTGTATATAATGTTCTCTCTGTTTCCAGGATGTGTGGTGTGTCTAGATGCAGCTTTATTTATCTCTTGTTCCTTTAATTTCTTTCCTTTTTTGCACCCTGAGTGATTTAATTTTATTCTAAAATTTTTATTCTGATGTTATCTCCGAAACTCCTCCCAACTTCTTTGTCTTCTTTACTGTACTTCTTCTTCTGATATATTCTTCCTTATTCTCGCCCAGTTTAGTATTTATATATTTTTTCCAGGCTCATTTCTTTGTTTTTGACTTCTTCCCTTACTTCTTGCGTCCACCAGCTTGTTCTTTTACTATTTTTATTGTACTCCAGATATATCTTTTGGTGTGTTATATATTATTTCCTTCATAGTTTCCCATAGTTTCCATCTTTCTTCCAGAGTCCATTTTTTATCTAGTTCTAAGTGTCTTTTGAATTGCACGTCCGTCTCTGTTTGACACCTTTCGACTATTAATTTTGTGCGTTAAAAAATGTAATTCAGCCAGCTTATTGGTGGACGAAAGTTTTAAGTGAATTATTAACTTGTTAAAATACATTAAAAGAATTTCCCGAAAAGAGCGAATCATTTTTAAAACAAGGCTTCATTTGTTACGAAATCAGGCAGATCGTTAAGAAACACCAGAAGTTTTGACCAATATGCAGACAATAAATATTACCGGACCTAATATAGTTCCCTGTGGTACCCCTGTATTTAATTACTTAGACGAAGAAGATCATTTATATTTTATTAGGGATCCAGCTGTACTATTTGTTTATTTTTTATAAATTATTTAAGCCAGTATAACTTGGTTTGTGGTTTAATCAAACGATTTGACTGAAAGTAAATTGGAAAAGATTAGCTAAGTGCCATTTTTTGTTACATTTACTACGTTTTACAAAAATTCATTTATTTTTGCCTCTGTTAAGCTTAATAAATATGTTAAATATAGAGTTGTTTTTGTTAAAATTAAAAAAAAAACTATAATTATTGCCTTTGTTGCTTATAAAGCGAGAAGATAATATCAGAACAACTGTGACTTAATTGATAATCGCATCTAATATTCGCTAATATTTCCGCTTAAATTATATAGTCCATTAAAGAAGAGGAGATAATTACATCGTACGGAATTATAGTACGGTAATTTAAACCCAACAACGATTAATCAGTAAAGTTTTAAGTCCGGTAAAATTCCGAAATCGACAGTGAAACAAACAAGAACAGTCGAAATCGATAACTTCACGGTATGCAAGGGGACGTAAAGAAAGTTTAAACGGAACAGAGACTCATTTAATAGTAGCGAAACTTTAAACAAATTATCTTGATCCATTTAGCTGGATAATAAAGTGAAGTTGTTAAAGCGACTAAAAAACAATAAGCGGTTTCATGAATGGGAGATATGAATGGGTAGTGGAGTAGAGTAGCAAGCCGTAGTAAAACTACAAAACAAATAAAAAGCTCGAATGCATTCTATGTTTGTTGACCCTTCTACTCCCGTTTATTTACGGTTCGTTTTACAGCACATAACCGGATAAGGAATTCAATGGGCTTTTACGACTTCTCGACGAGCTTTACTCTTACTTCCTATCTAGTACGTAGTTTTCGGCAAGGTGATTCTCTGGTAATAGGACCAGTATTTACTGTTTATGCAGATTTGCAAATTTAAATTTCAATTGCCCGTTCCACGAAAAGGCACCCCTTGGAAATTTTCTAAACGCGGACGGATACACGCGAAGATTAATCACATAAAAAGGGACATTCTTAGAACACAACAGTTACTAATTAACAGAACGCGCTATAATCTTTCGCAATTATTTTTGGGAAATAAGAACATCAGTACGGCCATTTTAAAAGCACATTTAGGAAAAGAAAACAAAAATGTCTGGAAAAGTTTGATGTTTAATCAATTAGCCCAGTGTTTACTGATAATTAATACGCTAATAATACCAAGACTTAACTTATCTCAGCTCTTTTATCATTATGGAACTTCAGTTACATTGCTTTTTGCTAATGTGATATATAAACTACTAAACCATGTTTATGTTAAACAGGAAATTATTGCATTTTGCCCTTAATGACATAATAGAATTATCCGACAGGATAACTGTCATCAGTGCTAATTCCAAAGTGAACATTTCCGGTTAGGGTATTAGAGTACAATATAAAAAGAAGAGGTCCTAATGTAAACCCTTGTGGAACGCCTAAGGCTAAGATTATGTATTCTGAGTCGCATTTTGTTGTGTCTTTCCGGAATTGCCCATAATAATAATTGAGTGGCACCAGCTTAAAATGCAAAACATGCCTCTTAATTATGGTTTTAAAGGTGTTAACGTACTGTGAAAAAAGGATAGATCCTAATGCGAATCCTTGTGGAACACCTAAGGCTTTGTACGATAGTTCGCCGTTAATGTTATTTAATACAATAGTTGAAGTGTTAACAGCATATACAACAATTAGTAATCAAAGGGGTTAATATACAATTTAAACAGAACAGGTCGTACATTCTTTAGTAATACCTAAGTGTAAATTTACATTTACCTGAGCTGCATTTCTAACATAGTTCGATTTTAAGATTATTAAATATAACGACTGAAGTATCAACAACATACATTGTAAAATATGAGGAGTTAATGTACAACAAAGACAGAATAGGTTCTCCTTTGGATCCTTGTGGAACCCCTAAGTCTAAATTTACATAGTCTGAGTTGAAATTTTCGCGACAGTTTGACTTTAGTCTTATTTAATCTGCATCTGTATCTGCAACCTCATAATAACAAAAGGATTAGTAGTAGAAATTGTAAAATATGAGTCTGTATTAAGAATTAATGTATAATATAAATATAACAGGTTCCGCTTTGGACCCTTGTGCAACACCTAAGTCTAAATGTATAGTTGCGGACAAAAAATGGTAACACCAACGGTAATCTAGTGCTACCTTTTTATTGATTTTAAACATTATAATTATGTCTTTAATGTCTTTAATGTCATATTGACCTTAAAAATTGTTAAAAACAACCACATGACGACTATGATGCAATGGCAGCCTGAGCTATATTTTCGCAATAGTTCGACGGCTTTGACCTTACTGTTATGTATTAGAATAAGCAAAGCATCAACTGCACATATTATAAAATATGGGCCTTATGAATGTGTCAAAAGGGATATAGTACAATATAAACAGGTTCTCCTTCCGAACCGTGTGGAACTCCTAAGTCTAAATGTACTTAGTCTGAGCGGTATTTTCGCGACAGTTCCACTTTAGCATTATGTAACAGAGTAACTGAAGCATCAATAGCAGAAATGTTAAAATATGAATCTTTATTAAAATATAGAAAGGGTTAAAGTACAATATACAGAAAACAGGTTCCAAGTAGTTGGATCCTTATAGTGCTCTCAAGTCTGAAATATATTTTCGCGATAGTTCAATTTTAGCATTCTTTAATACAACAACTGAAGCATCAATCCCAGCCTTTATTAAAGTATCAAAGGGTTTAATGTGCAAGATACACAAAATAGGTTCTCCTTTGGATCCCTGTGGAACCTCTAAGTCTAAATTTACATAGTCTGAGTTGTAGTTTTCGCGATAGCTCGACTTTACTATTGCTTAATATATAATTTATAACTAAAGAATCGACTGCAGAAATTGTAAAATTTGGGTTTTTATTTAAAGTAAATATAAAAAGGGTTTATGTATCATATTAACAGAACAGCTTGTCCGTTGGACCCTTGCAGCACTCCTACTTCAAAATTCACACAGTTTGAGCAGCATATTTGCCATTTGGTATTGACTTTTGACTTTAGTATTATTTAGTGCAATAATCCAAGCATCAACAGCGGAAATGGTAAAATATAAAAGTCTTTATTAATGTATATAAGGGGTTAATGCACAATATAAATAGAACAGGTTCTTCTTTGGTCCCTTGCGGAACTCTGAAGTATAAATTTACATAATCTGTGTTGTATTTTAACGATAGTTCGCATTTAGTATTATTTAATATGATAACTGAAACATCGGCCACAGTAATTGCAAAATAGGAATCTTTATTAAAGTATGAAAGAGGTTAATATACAACACAAATAGAACAGGTTCTCCTTTAGACCCTTGTGGAACACCCGAGTCGGTCGGAGTTGTATTTTCGCGATAGTTCGCATTTAGTTTTATTTAATGCAATAACTGAAACATCAGCGACATACATCGTAAATATGAGTCTAAAGTATAAAAAGGGCCAATATACAATATAACCAGAAAAGTTCTCCTTTGAACCTTTGTGGTACTCCTAAGTCTAAAGTTACATAGTCTGAGCTGTGTTTTCGCGATAATTTAATATTGCTTTAATACAATAACTGAAGCTTCAACAGCAGGAATTGTAAAATAAGTTCGTGTAAAATTAAATTAAAATATGTAGCAAGGCTGGAAAATCAGTATTTCCTTTCCCTTGTAAAATGTTGATTTTATCACATACCTGGTATTAGAATGAAGGTGTCGATATGTTTATATACTTTGAACCAAATTTTGTCTCCCAGGTGTGATTTCATAAGTCCAGTCCAATGCAATAATTAATTTGGCTACAGCATACATTTTAAAAAATTTCCTTTGTTTAGACTATCAAAGGATTAATGTATAATATAAAAAGAATAGGTCCTAGCCTTGTGGTACACCTAAGGCTAAAATTATATTAATTAAGCTGAGCTTTCGCTACGGTTCGGATTAGTAAATATAATAATTGCACGGAAATTAGTTAAGACTGCGAACGCTTTGTCTCTGATTACATCAAAATATACAAGAAAACAGGCCCTGCTATGGCTCCTTGCGAAACACCCAAATCTAAATTTATGTATCTAAGTTGAATTTAGGAAAAGAACAGTGTTTAATGTAATAATGGACATTTTTAGTTCTCAAGGTAAATTTTTAGTTTAAATCTTTATTTTTAAGTACATAATTAATTTTATTCGGGAAGTTTAGCAAATTTTACGATTTATTTTAGCTATTTAAAAATTAATTAAATTCTTTTTTGGCGGGCGCTGTTTCTGAAGGTGCTATTTAGGAGGCGCGGTTATTGAGGCGCTATTTTTGAAGGCGCTATTTTGTACGTATCCCGCGGAATGAGATACCTGGCTGCCGCAACTCGAGACCCATCAGTTAAGTTTAAACAATAAAAAGCAAGAAGAAAATCGGAAAATATACCCCCGACTACGCACACCTCTTAACATACAATGAAACACTTTATGTGAAGTTTTTCCAAAGTTTGAAATCATCAAATAATTAAGACATCGCTGAATGCAACCATCGTAGTAACATTTTGGGGTTGTGTTACTCAATTTTCGTTGGTTTAATTTTGTTTAGCTCACATCGACATTTGACGAATAATCATTAAAAAAAAGCGGACAGTGATTAGAAAGCCTGATTATTTTTCATTACGTAATGCAAAAGATTGTAACGGTTCTAAAACGTTTATTTAGAACTTCGGTCCGTGGTGTGAATTATTTATTAACAAATTTAAACAACGTAACAATTAACACGAAATAACAACTTAAACACTAAAACGCAAAACTAACACTAATTCTAATCCGAAACACTAACTAATTTATTTATACAGCTTATTTATATTTACGTACTTATATATTATTTTTACCGAGCGATTACTACGCGTCACGTATTCCACTGGTAGGCTGTCGTTCGCTCAAGAGAATGCGCCAGATTCCATATTCGAAGTCCAGAAGCGATGAGTAATCGAACAGTCGTGAGACGATGATGCAATCGGCGAACAATCTGGAACAGCTGACGCATACGAACGAAACGATTCACGTTCCGGCTGACAGCGGACGCGTCTCATTACAAGATTAATCATCCGTGAAAATTACATAATGCAACCCCGGAATGGTTGTATTCAAGGATGCTCGACGTTCCACACAGGCATTTTTTTGAAAGCTTTGGTTTACTTAAGCTGAAATTGTATCAATCCCGTTATACATTCCACTTCCACTAAGCCAACAACGGGTGTTTTTTTTTAAGTTTCATTATTATCTATAAATGAACGTTTGAGTTACGTAGACATAATTAAAATAAAGCTGAAAGTCCTTGCGGAGGTGTTTTTTTTTTTAGCAATATAAGATTGATGTCTTACCTTTATGAATAACAAAGTTTCACTTCTGGTTGGTAGGTTATGCTATGAAAACGTATGCGCATGTCACTGCGAACTGTTCCGTAGCGTTGAATGCAACCATCAATAACATTTTGAGATTATGTTATTTAATTTTCGTGAACGTTGGTTTAATTCTTATTCTACTCTTCACAGCAATGAAAATGGTTAAAAGTGGACAGTGAATCGCACACAGTAGCTTTAATCACTATCTATGTTCCGTAATTTAAAATATAAATAATCATTAGTGAAATAGTTATTTGTATAACTAGGGAGGAAAGCCATGAGAAGAGAAGAAGGCTTTCCTCCAGTGTTATACATATAATTTTTTCTACGGCTCACTTTTACAATCATTTCGATGATTTATTATTTTAGATTTCCTTCTGAATTTCGTTTATCAAGATACAGTATGTTGTGCGTCGTTTCCAAGGTTGCTATAATTCTTCTCCCTAGGGAGGAAAATAAAATTTTCCTCCCTAGGGAGAAGAATTATTTATTTTTCTCCCTAGGGAGGACATTGCCTACTTTCGGCCCTAATTTCAGGGAACAAAAGCCTACTTTCGAAACAAGGAGTAGAAAAAATCCATAATGTAAGCTTGGAATGGTTGTATTCAGCGATGCAGGAGGGTTTACAATGACATGTTTCGAAAAACATGGGCTACTGAGGGCCTTGCGATTAACACAATAAAGTATGATCAAAATTTCTGTTCATCAAGTATGGCCGTGGAAGTGCAAACCAACGCCTTTAAAATTGGCTTACATATAATATTAAATGTGACAGCTGTCAAAAAAGATATGTGAGCCAATTTTAAATGCGTTGGTTTGCACTTCCACGGCCATACTTGATGAACAGAAATTTTGATCATACTTTACATCTACTACACGTTTCCTCAAAGGTATATCGTTGAATGCAACCACTGTAGCGATATTTTCAGGTTATGTTTTCGTCCAATTATTTTATTTTATATTGATATTTATTGGTTAAAATATCCTGAGAAGCCAAGTAACTCAGTTGTAAGCCCCGGGTTCGAATCCCTACGTTGGTGGAGATCTTTTCTCAGACCTCTGGGATCGGTACTAGGCCAGGTGAGACCATTCACAGTTGGGCTTAATTGACTGTGCTCTACTCAGAAGATTGGTCTATGAGATAGAATAACAAGACCACTCCACACGTAGTAACACACACATGACACAGCCGTTTGACTTGAAGTAATGCGTAAAGGCGATTCCTAGCAGATTGGCTATACACGCATACAAGACACACACAAAAGAAGAAAGAAAAGGTTAAAATATCAGTGACGCAGGAAGATTCACAACGACATGTTTCGGAAAACGTGTACCACTAAAGACTTTGCGATTAACAAAGTTTCAAGTCTACCATACGATTTTGAAAACGTGTGTTACTGTGAATCCTCCCTCATTGCTGAATGCAACCATCCCAGTGTTATTTTGAGGTTGTTTTCAAATTTTCATGAACGTTCGACTAATTTTTTCATTTCACATTGACGTTTGGTGGTTAAAATTGGACAATGAATGACAAGCATCCCCACATTTTGTTGTGTAACGCATAAAAGTGATCATTTGTGAAAACTATAACCTTTGGATGGTTGCATTCAACGAAGGTTCTACCTGGTGACATTTTGTTGATCGCATTGTACATTTCAATTGTATTCAACTAGCAATGTATGATTACTCTTTAAATTGTCGTTAGTTTATTTATAAATGGGTACCTTACGGTGAATAAATAAAGCAAGCCGAGGGGCAGTGGTTCGAATCCGTGCGGAGGAGATAAGTATATCTTTTTTTATACAACATTTTACAAATTGATAAAAATTCGTAAAAACAAGTAAAAAATAAAGTAAATAAAGTTAGAATAAAGCTTTTCCTTTCTGTTAAATTAAGTGCACAAAGAATGCCCAGTTTTAATAAAACTCATCATGCTTCTAACAGACAGGTTTCAAAAACCGTTTGTGGTGTAGTCTTGCTAGAACATAGCCTTTGACTATAACCTAAACAATCAACAGTGTAGCTCGTTTCTGCCCTACTTATGATGCGTAACCCATCATAGACCCTAATAAAAGATTAAATTAACTGCAAAATTCTATTCTAAACGTGCAAAATTGAAAGTGATTTCGGTGGATGCATTACCGTTTATGTACCTAATAAATTCGTTGGGTCCTCGTTCTTGTATATTTATTAAAAAAGTTTGTTTTTGCGTATATAATAAGAAAATTGTATTAAAAATTAGAAACAATTTTTAGTTAGCATGACGTATACACTTGAAATGATTTTAAAGGCAAATGGTAATTTTTTATGAAAACTAAAATGGTTAAAAATCCAGAATTTACCCCAAACATAAAAAAAATAAAAATCAAGGGTCAACACAAGAAAGCTTAAAAATTCAAATAAACAAATAAAATAAACGGAAACCTCTCGATTAGGGGCGATTTATAAAGAGATCCTCGGTGTCTGTAAAATATAGTACAAGAAGAGAAAACGCACAGAGGACATAGTATTTGGAATGGAGTACACAGAAAACTCATCGTAAAGCAACGCGACTCTGACAGATAAAGATAAATGGAGTAGGTTCCTCTCCTTTGTGTTTGTCTTGTCTCATTCGTTTTATTCGATTCTGTGAATGACTTATTTTTCTCCGGTAAAACGCACCGGCTTGACTTTTTCCGGAATTTAGTGCCGGCTCGGGGGAATTAAGGGATTGAAAATGCAAAGAGGGTAAATTAATGGATACTAATTGCTCTGCAGATGGTGTTGTTAACAATTGTTTGCTGATTTTATAGACGGATTTTAACCTTTCTTTGATTCTGGAATTAACAAGGTTTATTAGTGTTTCAGATTTTACTTAGATAGACAATTTAGATGATATGCTTTATGAAAAGTAATCTTTGATATTAATAAGTGCCCTGGCAATGACCATAACTAAACCGAAACGTCATAACTTCACTAATCGTTTCCCCTTTCTAACCTGTCGCTTTACTAATATTTCCAGATTTACAGCTGTCGTTTCCCCTTCAATTCCTGAAAGGAATAAAAAAGGACACTCTGTGATACGAAATGTGGAAGCATTTAGCAAAATAAGCCCTACATAAATTTAATTTTCCAGGGCACGATACATGGGGTATGATTTTTACGCCAGCGCCTTTTCTTGGTAAAAAGAATGCGTTTTCCGATAAACATGGCATCGATTTTCGTATGAAACAACAGCATTCCACGAATGTTTCAAAGAATGCGTCTCTTTTGATGAAGTTTTCATTTTTGTATGTTAAAATAAACCACGTTAACTTGGAATTTTATACAAACATTTAAATGAAACGTCGTTGGTAATTTTGAAATATCTAACTTGCTTGTTAGAATTAAACATTCGATACATGAACTACTCAGTGCTTACCTTTGAAACTTATGGACATGAGTTTATTGTAATTTTGATCAATTATAATTAACTCTAAATATTGCTAGAATGTTAGTTGAGGTGATTTTTTCAAAATTGCTTTGTAAACCTCGTTAATGTGATGATGCTGTATTGATGGCGGAAAATGAAGACGACTTACAACGACAACTGTATAGATTCCAAATGACAGCAGATATCAGCAGAGAAGACGGAATCGATGGTTATATCGAGAGATCCTATCAAATGCAAACTGGCAGTAAATGACCAATTTATTAAACAAAATATGCGATGTAGTAATCAAGGAGTGGAAATATCGAGCTGTAACAATCTACATCAAGAGGTTCGAACCCAAGCAAACAAAGCCTCGAGAATAGCAGGTTATCTAAAGACATCTAATCTGGAAAAATAAGTACATATCCACAGAAAGCTAAGTCCAGATATATACATAAAACCATCATTAGACCAGTGCTGATATACGCAGCGGAGACTCGAGCAGAAACCTCAAAAACAAAAAACATACAGAGGACTACCGAAACGGATCAAAGAGAAGTACATCAATACGAGAAGAACTCAAAGTAGAAGACGCAGTAAAGTTTACAATAGCGAGACAAAGATACTGGAGGGATCATGTTGACAGAATGGGGAAAGATCGATAGGAAAAATGGACCAAATACAAGGAGACATCCTGGCCGATCGCCCAAGAGATGGCATGAAAGCTGGACCTCTGCATCCCAAGAGACTTAGTAAAACAGAAAAGCAAGACAAAATCTTAAAACAAAGAAGAAGAAGAAGAACAAGAAGTATTACGTAATGTAATTCGCTGCTTGAGATTCCTCATAGACTTCACCGCTCTTGGCGGGATATACATATTTTTATATATGCGGCCGCTGCTTATTCTAGAATACGATAGAACTTTCCATGACATTCTGGGCGTTTGATATTTATAATATGCTTCGCGTTGATGTGTTCCGCTACAGTATGAAATATGTAGTATTTTTGGGAAGAAAACAGGGGTTCTAAAGTATTGTTACTTCCCACTGTCAAGTAAGTACTTCTTCTGAAAATTAGCAAAAGATAGCTTGTAAATCATCATCTAATTACGAAAGTGAGGTTGGACTAAGGCCAAACTGCTACTCCTCTTCTTCCTCTTCTTCTAATAATTTGGTAAATAGGTAATTTGGTTCTTCTATCATTTTCAATCTTCAATTCGTTTTGTTTAAAAGTTTTGAGGTTTAAACGGCGAGTCTCTTCCTGTTCATAAATTTCCTCAAATGTACTTTTATGTAAGATTGGGTCTAAAAGACACATCAAATTTTTGCTAGTCTATTTGCACGTGAAATTTTGGTAACAATAATTCCAGTAAAGGAAATTGATTTAAAAGTTCAAAAAGTTCGAACATTTGGAGTTGGTGGATTTAGATTTGGTTCAAGAGAAGTTTTCTTCAAATCATTAACAGTTTGTTATTATAGTACCTATATAGTATAGCAAATCAAGTTAAAGATTACCCAAAGTGTGGAAGTATTACTGAAAAGCTTGAAGGTTTGGTAGTGGTGCATCGAAAACTTCAGTTGAAAATGTTCCAAAGAGCGTTTCAAATCTCGAAGCTTTTAGTTAAGATGCGCTAAATGCCCTTTACAATCATTGAAGATGACTTAAACAAGATTTTTTCAAATCATTCAAACATTAGTTTAGTTCAAGACCGTTTCAAAAGTTTAGTACTCATGGATTGAGATTTCGATTTAAAATCACTCAACACTAGAAAATAGCTTGAAGTTGTCAAAATAATTTTAAAATTTCAGTTCAAAATAACTCGAAGTACAAAAGTTCGAAGATTTAAAATAAGTGGATTAAGGACTTCAGTCCGAAATCGAAGATTTGTATTGAAAGTGAACCGAATGTGAGAAAACTTTCTAAATCTTTAAAAAAACTTGAACATTTGGTACTACAAAACTATACTACAAAATCAAAAATGTTAGATTAAAATGACCCAAAGTACGAAAAGCCTCATCAATTCAACGAAACGTTAGAAGATGTGATGATTATGGATCGAATACTTCGGTACGAGATGGCCCAAAGTATGAGAAGTCTTCAATCTATCGAAAAGTTGGCAAAATCATCTAAAGTATGAAAAGTCACTTTTGATTATCAAATACATCGAAAACTGCTGAACGCGCATCAAACATTTCAGTGCAAAATGTTCCAAAGAGGAAGACCTCTTCAAATCGCTCACAAATTAAACCATAACATCAATTCATTAAATAGGTCGAGGGTTTGGCGTTGATAAATTAAGGATTTCTGTTGAAGATGACTCAGTTTGAGAAGGTATCTTCAAGTCGTCGAAATGTTTGAAGATTTCGCATTGGTGAGCTGGGCAAAAGTATTCGAAGTATGGAAGGTTCCTTCACATCACCGAAGTACTTGAATATTTGATGCGGATAACATGACAATTTTAGTAAAAAGGTGTCCAAATTACAGAAGGTCATCAAAATCAGCAAAAATTATCAAATAGTTAAAAAAAGACCTCTTCAAATCATCAAAAATTTCGAATATTGGGTATGGGTGATTTCACTTCAAGAGTAATCAAAGGTCGGAAGGCAGCTTCAAATCGTTGAAAAGCTTGAGGATTTGGTTTGATGTATTGATGGTATCGCATTTGTTCAGATCATCGAAAACCTCGAAATTTTGATATTAGTGAATCACAGATTTCAGTTTCAAATCGTGGTAGGTTCCTTCAAACCATCAAAAGGTTCGAAGGTTTTTGATATTGATGCTTGAAGGTTTCAATTTAAAAAAGCTTAGAATGCCTCTTTAAATCACCGAAAAGATGTTTAGTTCAAACTAGCCCAAAGTCAAGCTTTTTCGATGTAGTAACATGAAATTTGAAGAAGAATTCCGACCTTTGAGTAACCTTGAACTACAATATTCAATCCACCAACAGTAGATCATCTTCCATTCCAGGTTACCTTACTATTCAATCTACCCATATCAAGTCTTCGAAATTTTGATGTTTTGAAGAGGTCTTCTTAACAGTTAGCCATCTTAAACTGTACTATTTAATTTACAAACATCAAACTTTTGAACTCTTGATGATTCTGTAGTTTGAATCATTTTGCACTGAAATTGTCGTTCCACCAACACCAAATAAGTTCAAGTTTTCGGTGTTTTGAAGAATATTTTGAGTTATTTTTGTCCAGCCAGTACAAAATCTTCAAGCTTTTTGATGACTTGAAATTTCTTCTAATTTTGCGTAATCTTCAACAGAAAGCATTAATTCTTCTAGTTGTTTGATAATTTGAAGATGTTGGTTAAAAATGACCCAAGTAAGAAGGTTTTTCTAAATCGTCACAAATATTGAAATCTTAAGTTTAAGGATTTGGTGTTGCACAATTGAAGCTTTGAATTAAAAATTGCTCAACATACGAGAGTCTGCTCAAAGTATCGAAAATCTTGTAGATTAAGGTGAAAATGACCGAAGTGTGGAAATATTCTTCATATTATCAAAAAACTTGGAAGGTTTGCTATTGACTGATTCAAAAATAATATGAACAAGTTTGATTTCGTGGTGATGGATTGACTATTACAATTAAAGACGGGCTAAAGTAAGATCTCTTCTCAAAGAGTGAAAGCCTCTTCAAACCATCAACAAATTCGAAGATTCGTCGGTGGATGGATGGTCCAAATTATATTGGATATGAAAACCTTTTCAGTTCATTAAAAAAATTTAAAAGTTCACATTAAGAGGCCTCAAAATGTGGGAGATCTCTTTAAAAATCATCGAAAACCTGAAGATTTAGTGTTGTTGTTTCGAAAAAATGGTCCAAAGCGAAAAAGGCCTATCCAAATTCGTTGCAAATCTTGAATACTTAACGTTGGCGGATCGAAAGGCCGAATTTGAGAAGCTAAAATTGAAATGCTATTCTCAAATTATCGAAAAACTAGAAAATTTGGTGTTGGTACATCGAAAATTCAGAATGACTCAGAATGAAAGAGTCTCTTCAAATCGTGAAATAGCGTAAAGATTTGGAATTGGTAGATTGTAAAACAAAAATTTCAGTTATTGTAAATCCAAGGTCAGAAACAACTGCAAGTATTTTCATTTACAAGTTTGATCTATGTAAAAGTATTGTAAAAGCCTCTTCTAATCATGAACAAGTTCGAAGATTCGTCGATGATAGATCGACTATTTCAGTGCAAAATGATGCAGGATATGAAGAGCCTTTCGAATCATTAAAAAAAACCTACGAGTTCAGATCAACATGCTTCAAAATGCGGGAGGTCTTATAAAAATAATCGAAAGCTAGAAAATTTGGCATTAATGGATTGAAGATTTCAGTTCAAGATCGCCCAAAGAAACCAAAATTAAAATGGTCTTCCCAAATGACCGAAAAATCGAAAATTTTGGAAGATTTGCGCTTAATACATCGAAGATTTGAGTTCAGAGTGAAAAGGCGTCTTCAAATCGTGACGTATCTTGAAGATTGGGCATTGTTGGATCAAGAAATAAACCTTTCGGTTATTGTAAATCGGAGGTCAGAAACAACTGCAACTATTTTTATGTGCAAGTCTAAGCTTAAGTAATACCATGGGAAGATGATCAATTCAAGATGGTTTTAAATTAGTAAAAAGCTTGAATATTTGCTATTAGTGGATCGAAGGTTTAGTGTAAATGGATCGAAGATTTCATTTCAAAATGATCGCGAGTGAGAATACAACTGTTTGAAGTTTTGGTACTATGCTGCATCGAAAATATTATTTCAAGATTACTCAATGTGTACAAGTCTCTTCAAGCCATCAACAAATTCGAAGATTTGTAGGTGAACAATCGATTACTTTGGGTCAAAATTGAAATGGCATTCCCGAATTAACGAAAAACTGAAAATCTGGAAGGTTTTGAGTTCGTACATTGCAGATTTGAGTTCAAGGTAAAAAGGCTTCTTCAAATCGTCAAAGAGCTTCAAGATTTAGAATTAGTGAATCAAATACAAGTTCCGAGGGATCGATTTAACTCCCTTTTGGGGATGCTGAATACCAAGGACTTCCAAGTCCAGTGACTCTTGTGAAGAAAACTTAAGGGGTTTCTGAAGGCAACTAAGTCTTTTCCAAAAATTACAATTAAAGACGAAATATGAGTTTATTACAGGATACCTTGATAAAGTAATAGTCAGTGTAATGTATTTGCAAGGATTCCCCATCTTCAGAACAGTGCAGAACACAACTCAACAGGAACTTGGTGATATACTATTTCTTTACGGATGCTGAAGGAATTCACTTGAATGGTTAAACGTCGATAGGCTTTAAGTTAAGGTATTAAAGAAGAATTTATCAGTAAACAATTCGAAATTTAGAAGTGGGGGAAATGGTTACTGCATAATAAGTGCAGTTTTGTAGTATTGCAGTGTGGTTTCTGTCAATCTCTGAATTATTTTATTTGTGTAAACATCAAATTATAATCTCATTAAATTTTAGTTTTCGCTTTGTGTTTGATGATCTTGAAATTTAGCGCGGCATGGGTCTTTTCATATTTTGGGAGACCGTTGTTATTACATATAGATTTAACATCGAATACGATTTATAATCGTCGTAAAACAGCGACTTTAGCCATTATCAGCACCGTTGTAATAACCAAAGAATGAAACAACAAAATGAAGAAAATTAAACAACAATAAATTTTAATATGGATATGTGTAAAACGCTTATAACAAGGATTAAAATGAATTCGTTTGCGCTGAAAACTAATATAACTTGCCTTCACTTTATACACGTTTTGAATCACGTAATTCTGTAAATCTACGGCTTAAAAAGGCTGACGTGACCCTTCGCCTCTTTTAGCTTTATATCTGCCCCCTACTTCATTCTGTTTGATAACATACACCTACAACTACCTGATTTATATTTCATCTTAGAATGAAAAGCTTCCGCCGGAATGAGCCCACAACCAACTAATTTCCTCGAATGTTTAATTAAGTTTTTAATTTTCATGCAATTTAAATAACTTAATAGATCAAAGTGATCTTGATTTGTCTACTTATGTTGAAATACATACAAAAGGGCTTCCCAAGAACTACCTAGTATTGTTCAAATAGACAAATCTAACACGGAAATTTAAAAACATGAAAAGACGTCATCAGAAAACGAGATAAGGTAAATACGGCGTTGTTACCCTAGTTGCAATGGACTGGTGGATTAATCGAATGATTGGAAAGGGTTAATCCACTCAGTATGGTGCAGTAATTTTCCTACGGTTGTGAGTCGGTGTTTTTTGTTCCTATCAAGAGATAAATCAGGGGTGAATAGTATCATCTGATGAGCAGTAGCGAGTTGTTTGTCGTAGCTTACTCAGTCATCTTGCTTGCTGATTTTGTATCGGATGTTTGATAGCATCTCTCAAACAGCCGTTCGTCCCTTTACTGAATTTTGTTGTGCCACTTGATCCCCGAGTGTCTTTGTTAGCAGTTCTTTCTACGGTTTTGATCAACAAGAATTTTGTCAAAGGGAGTTGTTTTTTTAATTCAAGACAAAGGCCTTTTTTACATATTTGTTGAAGGGCGTTTTTTAATTTTGGCTACGGTCAGTTGTTCGATTCAAATTAATTAATTCTAATTAACAAAAAGGCGATTGATTTAACACTGTAGTAATTTTTAATTCTTAGCTAACAGAAAATCAATTTTCATCGCGATATGGGAGAAAGGTTTTTATAAAGAACAAAGAAAGAAATCCTGATGATTTTAGAACGTACATATTATAAATTATGCCAGTTCACATGGTGTTAATTTTACGTAAGTGTTCAATGCGTAAGCAATAATTTTGGTAGCACACCATCTAGTTTACTGAAATAAGCCTTTAGATGTAAAAAAAACTACGCAGCATTACTAAAACATTATTATGACACTCCTCTTGCCTTGCTATTGGTAAAAAATGCAAATCCTCATGGCTGCATTTACACGGTGCGTGATTGTGCAAACACTACTTTTTCGTACTTTGCAGCCTTTAGCATTTCGGTGTGGTATCACACTGTACGTAAGTACAACCAAATTACTAAACTCACAAAATAAAGACCGCCATACTCGTTCTACGAATTATTAATTTTGCGTATATTCTGCACTCGCTTTTCTGTTTATCCACTGACTGACTGACTCCTTTCGGAAGAACGGTAGGTACTATATGTTAAGTTTTTTGAATGTTTTAAAACAACAAATTAAGTCCATGTATTTCGTCCTGTTACTCGATATATGACTTATAACTTATAACCCACCTCACCTCGCACCCAATTTATGTGCTTAAAACCAGGGAGAAGCAAGCAGTAAACCCTAACAAGTAAAGGCTAAGTGTAAGGTATTGCTGTGCTGCAGCAAAAAGTAATTCCTTTTTTCTGTAATTGCAAAGCAATTTGTTTTAAAGTGTTTCAGTTAATTGTCAATACACAATTATCAACTTACGTAATTTGCGGATCATTCTATTCCCCTGTTTCCTCTACAGGAGCTTTGGAGGAAGCAAGTCTTGCAAAAGGGTATACATTTTTACCAGCAATAAACAGTTACAAATATTTTCTGCAACATTTCCATGCATTTTTAAAAATAGTTGTAGCTCCTAAATTGCGCAGTGAGTTGAGGGTTTGTTTCCCGACTGAGTTACTTAGATTCAAATTCCGATAGTGGCATGCAACTTTCGAGCAGAAATCAAGGTTTGAAGTCTTTTAGGTGGGGTGCTTATTGCCCAAACGCTTGGTGTTTTCACATACAACAAATATCTTTTTAAGATTAAGTAATCGATATAAATTGTTAAGCCCCTTGGCAATCTATATTACCTAACAGAATTTGCTCTTCAGTTACTCCAGACTTTCAGAAATTTAGCAAGGACTGAGATTTAAACATGTCTGCTGTTGGTCACAAAGAAGACGCCTAACCACAAGGCTAACTAGGTCTTCGTACTTTGGTAATAAGTAATAACTAAAGCTATGTTTCTTCTTCTTCTTATTTTTATTACAGGATAATATTGTGTTAATTCCATTTTGCCTCCTCTTGATTGGGGGTGATTTCTTATTGATCATGGGATACTGATGTCCAACAGTCTCTCCATCGTTTGGGTGGTCGTCCTACTGTCCATTTTGTATTAGGTTTTTGTGTCTTCGACCATTTTGCTAGTCGTTCCTCACCCATTCTGTCAACGTGGTCTCGCCAGTTACGTCTGAGTTACGTCGTCTTTTTCTCACCCACCTAACGGTGTCTTGAGTGTCGCATCTCTCGCTGATGGTTTAATTTCTTACTCTATTCCGGAGCGTGAGTCCGGTGGTAGTCCTATGTTTACTTCTAACATTTTGATTTTTAACGACCACTTTAAAATATCTATTCAAACTTAATAACCAAGCGACTCCAAGAAATAAAAAGAAAAACACACTGAAAATGTATATAAAGAAAAAGAAGAACATGCAGAAAACATTAAACCCATAGATTTATCCCACAAGATCAAGGGACTCTCCAACGAGTTTAAACCATAACATAGGCCAAGAAAAGGTGCTACAGGCAAAGCTTTAACAAAGAAATGGCAGAGACATTAGGTACTGCAATTCTGCTAAAGAACTAACGATTGTTGGGTTAAGATTATTCAATAATTTGGTAACACCGCAAAATGAAGAACCGCCCATGCCCAAAAGCATAAGTATAGGCAGCCGTAAAAAGGTTGGAAAAACAACAAACTGACAGATATTAGACAGTAGCTATAGTAGCAGAAACACTAAAGTATTTAGATGGAGCAGGCACCATAATTATTCATTAATCATGGGCGTCAAACATTGATAAACAGTTCAACAGTCTTATAAAGAATTTTTTTAAAATTAAAATCTAAAGTATACTCTTTATTGACACTCTATTTGGGGCAATTTATATTAACAACATAGTTAACACAATTATTCATGTGAATATTCCTAGGCGCAACTGCTTCGACCATTTGACAGTAGTTAGTAGAAAAAAAATTGAGCAAGTACTACTCGATGTGGGTAGAAAATTAATTTATTCCTTTTATTTCAGTTTTAAAATCTTCGATCATGCATAAAATTATGTATGTACCACACCGACGTGTTTTTATCCCACAGCTTACGCCTCGGGCTCAAAATCACATCTCAGGCCATAAAAGCTTCTTTACGCCCTTGATACATAAATAACTGTTTGTTTGAGTTATTTTTATTCCTCTTTTCTTGGGGCTTTTTCTCGTCTTCTCTTCTTTATTGTTAATACTATTATTATTATCATCATTATTCTTCTTGTATGTAGTTATTGTAGTATTTACGATTTTTATTAATTATGACGAAATTAAAATTATGTCAAGTATTGAAGTATTACTAATTTGTTGGAATTAGATAATAAATATCGTCAAAATTTGATTTTATTAGATAATCCTAAAATAATGCAAATAGGCTGTATATACTCTTCTTTTTATAGATCATTATGTACAATGCATTCACAATCTTTTTAAACCGCAGTGCGCCTTGTTTCAGTTTGTTATGATGGCAATAAATTTTATTTGACAATTCCACTCATAATCTGTCATCCAATGAAATCACAGTATTTTGGTGAATTGAACCAATCACAATCGAATTATACTGGAAATTTTACGACTAGCAGCGTTGCTTAGAGACAACGTCTGTCCATTTTTTTTGAGTGACAAGTATTTCAGTAATTTCATTATAATTCGAGGAATTGTCATTCCGAATACCATCCGTGACTAGAATTTTACAGGCAATTTTTGCCGTCACGACCACTCTTGCTTGTTGCTTTAGAAAATCGTCGCAACAAGCAGTCGTGTTTATGACGGCAAAAAAATTGCCGGTAAAATTCTAGTCACTTGTGGTAATTTGAATTAAATTGAACTGTTTGATACTTTATCATTAATGAAAATATTAGGTTATGTAAAGGTTGCCCTGCCGATGATGGCTTGTTTGTATTACTTTTACTTGATTAACAGCGTCACTTTGCAATTGGTAACTGGTTCTGTCGTAATTTATACTGACAAGACAGATTAAAAATATATCACCACAGAAGTAATTCCTTAATAACTTTGACCTATATTATTCGCACCTTATGTTTGAAGTCGTCTATAACTAAAATCCTCGATGTTGCTATATGACATTAAATTTAAACATAAGATGAGAATATGGACTTTAATCCTTATACCAGGAAAAGTCTTATTTGCACCAACGAAACCGCCCCAACATGGCCTACTACGATCCGAAAACATTGTAAATGTATTATAAACATCTTCTTGGTTTCACGTTAATACACCGGCTTTAAATTTACATACAAATTTTTGTCTGTAAATTTGTTTCCTGTAAGGCATTTCACAGAGAACCAAAACACCTGTTTTCAAAAGGAGGCTATGTTAATCATTGTTTCTAAAGTGGCCGTTAGTTACCCTTACGTAATATGTAAACTTTGGGCTACCGTGGGTCTTTCTTGACCTTTTCTTATATGTCTATATCTATCTCACTCTTTTCTCTTACCGAATCGAATTAATTAAAACAGAACGCACGTGATGCCTTATTTTATTCTACTTTATTCTAAATTATTGTTAATCGCATTTATAACTATTGTTGTTATAGATTTGTTGGTTTTTTCGTTGTTTGCTTATTACTATTAGTAAATATGGTTTTGAAGTAATGTAAGAGATATGAATTGCAAGACAAAAAAGAATAGTAATCCGAGGATGGTCGTTATTCGTTTTTTGAAATTTCTAAAATTTCAAGCGAGGTACAACATTTGCCAAAACCTCCTACTCGAAAATTTTGATCAATACGGTACCTTCCTAGCCCTTAGGCAGACTGCGTGTACAGACTTGGGTAGGTAAAGGCGTTTTCCCAGGACCCAGCATACGAAACTAGCAAATGCTTAGAAATTTGCAATTGTTATAATGATGTAGCGTTACTTTACTACGTTGGCATAGTAACGGCTGGTTTAACATTTGCCATTTTGACGTTCAACGACCAGATTATTTACAGTTAATCTATTCAAAATATGCCGCAGAAGCAAATCCAAAATTAAAAATTGTTAAAGCTTTGCAAATGAAACTAAGAATTGGAACTTGTACGATTGTAACCTGTTAAAAACTGAGCTTAAAGGGATGAATCGTTAAAAATTTTGACGTTTAAGACACCGGCTTTCCACTCTAAGTAATCAATTAATAAAAAAGTGCGACGATCGCAAACCGAGCAGACTATTTCTGTTTGTTTGTCTATTTATTGTTTTAATTTATTATTGCTAACGAAAGGTTCTTCAATTGTTCCATAAAGAAAGCTTAATTTCTTGAAAACCCTTTTCATAAACAATATTTTGCAAATTAATTGAGCAAAAATCAAACTTTCTCCTTGTAAAACTTAGAATTGCCTAATTTTATCACATAAAATTGTTTTGGGCTAGTGAACCCTCTGCCAATCAAAAGACACGAAATAGAATGCTAGAGCTGGCACAAGAAATCTAATTTAAAGGAATCAGTTTGTTATGCATTCTATTATTACTTCTTTAAGTGATTTAAGCAAGCTAAAAAATGACGTGTCACACAAAATTTGATGATAATAAAATGCCAACTGTATAGTAAAGAGCATACTCTAGTTTAAAGTAACTTCCGGGAAAACAGGAAGTAACGTAAACCTAGTTTTCTAAACATTAAGTGCGTTTTCTGGTTTTACTTGGTAAAGAAGAGTTTTGCCTTTTCAGCGGTAGCAAATAATCTTCAGTTTTTCACAAAAATTAAATAATTGTAAAGAAAAGCAACTTGGTTTAGAAATAGAGTTATTAACTGGTAACATATTGCAGAACAAATAGGCTGCTTTTGTTTAGACTGATAATTTTATCAAAATGCTATTTAAGGTATTTTAGTTATCTACTTAGCTGTCATGATGATGCATCAAGCTGGGAACTTTGAAAGCGGTAGATATTCCGAAAAAAAAACCTTCTAGGAATAAAATTAACTTCAATATGAAGAACACAAAGTACGACAGTCAAAGAACAGGGTCTGTCGTGTTGATATAAAACAATTGACATCAATATTCATTGGTTTAAAGTATTCAGAGAAAATCAAAAATCGCATTCGTTTAAGTGACATTTACTTCCTTTTGAATAACTTTTTGCATTTTTTTTTATTATATAAGCCAACAATTTCGAAATCTATTTCCAATCACATCTTAATCCAAAATAAAACTAACGTTACAGGCTGATCCCTAGCTTAATAACAATGCTACTTCCGGTTTTTCTGGAAGTGATATATAATACAATGCGCATATATCGCTTATACTACTGTTAAGATTTTTCTTAAGACGTCTTTTAACAAGTTTCGTAGCAGTAATTGCCAAAAATTTACAAGAACTAGAGAAAGTTTTCTAAATTCGTAATTTTATAATGTATTATATCACTAAAAATGAAATTGCCTTGACAATTCAATTTTGGAGCTGGTTTATCAACACATTTTGATAGCTGTTCTCCAACAAGTGAAGTAATCAAGAACTTATAGTAAATTATTGGGCGGATATTTCGATTTTACACATCTGTTTAATACGGTGGTTGCATATAATAGCTTGAGACAAATTCAAATTAAGCATAAAAGATACTGTTCTTCAGATAAGCATTTTTTTGAATTTTTTTTAATCTGGTTAAAACAATAAAAGGGCTTCCACAGGGTAGTATCCTGGGCCCGTAATTATTCAGAACGTTTATAAACAATATTCAAATATGGTCCAAGAGATGCTCTTAACTGAATTTCATTATATTTTGATAGTTGTTATTAGAAACTAGTGCTGAGAAGAGCTCCTGACGAGAAGTATACAAATTACGTTAAAGGTTAAAAAGGGGTGCTCTTAAATGGATTTTATTTTATTTTAATAGTTGTTATCAAGCCTTAAAAAAGTTCAGGGAGGAGGGGATATTTAAATTTCGGTATAGTTAAAAACAGGTGTTTCACAGGGTAGTATACTGAGGTCCTATCTATTTATGACCTTTAGAAATGAAAGGTGCTCTTAAATGTATTTATTTTGATATTTGTTATCAAAAAGTAACTTTTAAAATTGCCTCTGTGTATGAGTATCGTGTAAATATCGTCAAAGTAGAAAAGAAGCCTTCCACAAGGTAATACCCTAGGCCCATACTTATTTAAAGCGGGAGATGTCCTTAACTGAATTTCATCATAAGTTGTTAGTTGTTATTAGAAAGTGTTGTTCAGAATATCTCTTGGATTTCGTTAAAAGGTAAAAAGGGGGTGCCGTAGGGTACCTATATAAAAGGTTTTTAAATAGGGGTGATATGTTTTGAAATTGACATAGCGGCCATATTTGAAATGTCAAAATTGTTTGTCGTTGCCAAGTGTGTTTAGTAAAGTCTGCAATTTCATCATGGAAAGATATACACTTCAGCAACGTTTGGAAATTATGAGAATGGAGATTCCATTACTGTCAATGCTGAGCGGTACAGATCGATGATAACTATGGCCTGAACTGAATGATATAGATTTAACTGACGTCTGGTTCCAACAAGACGGCGCTACGTGCCACACGGCCCGTGAAACAATTGGTTAATTGCGTCAAAAGTTTGGTCAGTTGATTATTTCCAAAAATGGACCTGTCGAATGGCCTTCAAGATGCTGTGATTTAACAACTTTAGACTTCTTCTTGTGGGGTTATTTAAAGTCTATTGTTTATGAGAATAAACCAGAGACAATTGATGCATTAAAAATTGAATATTCGTGACATAAGGCCTAATTTATTGAATAGAGTTCTTGAAAATTGGGTTCATCGAATTCGGTCTTGCAGGAGAACCAGAGGCGGCAATTTAAATGATGTTATTTTCAGAACTTAATTGCATCGATGACACTTCAAAATAAAATAAAAATGTTTGGTCTATTTTTCTATTTGTTGTTGTTTCACTTCAATTTAGAAACATATCGCTCTTATTGAAAAACTCTTTAGTATATTGAGCCTGTAACTATTTACGACGTTTGTAAAGGATACTCAAATTATAGCGTTTTATTTTGATGTTTATTATCAGAAAGAAGCCTTAACACGGGTTTTACAGGGTAGTACATTGGAGCCCTATCTATTTATAATGTTCAGAAATTATACTCAATTTAAGCCACGAGAGGTGCTCTTAAATTTCTTTATTCTGGTAATTGTTATTAAATAGTTATTTAAGTATCAAGGGCGGTAGGTGCGTTTACCGGTCAAGGGTAAATGTGTGGAGACCGACGCGTAGCGGAGGTCTCCATTTTTTACCCGAGACCGGTAACACCTACGCCCGTGATGCTTATTACAATTTTTGCATGATCCATGCAATAACCAAATTAAATGAATCTAAATTTGTTCATGTCAAAGTGATAATAATTGTGTGATAACTGTAAAATTATCTAAAATGACAAAAAACACTCAAATTTTCATATTTTATTACTTACCGCCTCCCGATCGGTAAGTGAATATTTACCGATCAGTAATTTGTAAGCATAACTTACTATTGTCATAATTAAATCAGTAAACATGTCAAATTGGCGGATCGTGCAAAAAGTAATGGTTTAAATTTCTTTTCATTGCTCCTGGATATGAGTGTCGTACAGATCTCGTTAAATTTAAAAAAGAGGTAGTATTTTGTGCCAGTAAGTATTTATAACGTTTATAAATGATACTCAAATTAAGTCGTGAGAGGTGCTTTTAAAAAATTGTATTCTGATAATTGTTAGTAGAAAATAATTTTTGGAGAAGAGCATTATTTAAATGGGGTTCCACAGGATAGCGTTTATAAATGATACGCATATTATTACGATCCTCTTAAATTTGTTTAGTTTAAATCTTGATAGTTGTTATCAGAAAGTAGTCCTTAAACAACCTCATTGCAAGGATAATAATATTTCATTAAAGTTAAAAAAGAGGTGTCGCAGTGCAGCTAAGTCCGTAGCTATTTATTTATACTGTTTATGATAATCGTATTATAGTGTAAGAAATTATATTTTGATCGTTGTTATTACAAAGTAATCTTTCAAATAACTCCTAGACAGGAGTATAATTAAAATTTCTGTAAAGTTAAAAATGGTTCCACAAGGTAGTACAGTGGGCCTATAACTATCTATAACCTGTATAAATGATACGCAAATTACGACCTGAGGGGTGCTTTTAAATTAATTCAATTTTAATTTGACAGTTGTTATCAGGAAGTAGTCCTTAAAACAACCCGAGGAGGAGTACCATTCAAATTTCTTTAAAGTTAAAAAAGGGATTCTACAGGGTAGTATACTAGGCCCGTAAATATTTATAACGTTTATAAATAATACTCCAATTATGGCATGAGATGTGATCTTAAATACATTAAATTTTAATTTAACAATTGTTATCAGAAAGCAGCCGTTAAATAGCTCATGAGGAAGAGGATCAGATTTGTTTAAGGTTAAAAAAGGGGTGTTTGGATTTCGTTATATTTTGATAGCATTTATCACCTTCATAAATTATGACGTGAAAGATGTTCTTAAATTATTTTCATTTTATTTTGATACTCATGGCGAGAATTAAACTTCGTTAAAGCTGAAAAAGGGATGTCGCGGGGTAGTATACTAAGCTCATAGTAAGTATTTCTAACAGGGATTCCGCAGGGTAGTGTATCGGGGCCCTATCGATTTACAACGTTAAAAATTATACTCAATTTGAGGCGCTCTTAAATAGATTTCTTTTAATAGTTGTTACCAAAAAGTAATTTTAATACAGAAGTTAAAAAATTGTGATATCCTGTCTCGTAGTAATTTAGAAGGTTTATAAATGATATTCGAATTTTGTTGCGAGAGGTGTTCGTAATTGAATTTCAACATATTTTGGTGGTTTCTATTAGAAACAAACTAGTATTTAACTAGAATAGCTCCTAGGAGAAGTATAAAAATTTCGTTAAGTTAAAAAGGAGATGCTACAGGGTAGTATACTAGGCCCGTAACTGTTTATAAATTATTCTCAAATTATTTCGTGATATATTGCGATAGTTCCTAGAGAGGAGTATCATTCAAATAGTTAATACGCGTAGTTGCTGGAGAAGAGTATCTATCAATAAAATTTCGTTAAAGCTAAAAAAGAAGTTCCGCAGGGAGTATACTGGACCCGCAACTATTTATAGTGTTTATAATTGATATAAAAGCTTGTGAAGGTTACAAGTGTTATTATTTACTCTGAAAGTAAATTCAAATATTGAATCCTGTCGAGTGAATTTTAACGCAGGTATTGGGGGAGGATCAAGGAGAGGCTGCTAGGGGGGTGAGGAGATAGAAATCAGGACTACAGATAATCAGGTTAGATAGGAAATAGTGCAAATTAGTTATAACCTCAACTCTGGGAATAAGATAAGAAAGTACCAGCTGGGTAAAGGTCGTCACGCACAAAGCTGTGATAGGCAACACACAGTACAACAAGCGACAAGACGGGTTGCAGATCTGGTCGGAGGCGCGCTCTTCACAATATCAAAATAAGTGTAACGAGTAAGGTTCTAACTTGAAGCGGCACCGTATTGTAACCTCCGAGCCTTGGAGGCGGGGAGCGGTACGGGACGGTTGAGCCGGCGTGAAACTTTGGAGAGGAGTGTATCGTGTTAGAGAGAAGCATAATCGAATTGCGTAAACAGCCGAGGGCGGACTCCTGACCAACCGGGTAAATACATTTTTAAGATGAGTGGGACCGAGAATATCGAAAGAATGTTCCACCAAATAGAGGGAGCAATGGGTCAAATAAATGGGAAGCTAGATGCAGTAGTAGCAGAATTGAAGCAGATGAAGACGGAAAATGAGAAGTTTAAGGAAAAGATAAAAACGCAGGATGGGAGAATAGAACAGCTAGAGAGAGAGATTAGGAAGAAAAATATTGTGATTAAGGGAGTGATGGACGATGAGAAGGAGGACGAGAATGAAGCAGAAGAAAAAATATGTACCCTGCTGCAAAAGATAGGTGTTAATGCTAAAATGGAAGAAGAGATAGAGGAAGCAAGGCGAATTGGAAAATTTAGTAACGGAAAGAAAAGACCGATACTAGTCAAACTGAGTAAAGAACGAGTGAGAACAAAGATCTTCCAGAATGCAAAAAAATTAAAAGGAACGGATATCTGGATAAGTGAAGATTATCCCAAGGACGTGCAACTGGAAAGAAGGACGCTCATACCGCAAATGAAGGAGGCAAGAAGCAAAGGATTTAGGGCGCAGATTAAATACAATAGACTGATAATAAATAATGAGGTATATAGGGCAGGCGATATAAAGGAGAGGGAAGTAAATGAGATGGTCGAGGAAAGGGGGAGTAGAAGTAATAGCTATAAAAGGACAGTAAATGTAAGATCGCCGGGAGAAGACAGCTTTGAAGAGCAGCTGAGGAAGATAACCCGTACCGATAGAAAAAACTGTTAAAGAAGGATGGGACGGGGGCTAACGGAAACGGAAATGGCTATGGACAAGGACATGAATTGCAACTAGGTAAAAAAAGGCAGAGAGGGAAGGAAAGGTTAAGTAAAATTGGATCCTGGAATGTGCGGGGTACTTACAATGAAGGAGCACTAAAGAATTTGGCATTGATAATGAGGAAGTATAGTATGGATATACTTGCAGTGCAGGAGACAAAGCAAAAAGGGCAACAGGTTATCCCGGTTGATGGCTATACCTTTTTCAACAGTGGAGGAGAGGTTAGGTACCTGGGGGTGGGATTTTTAATAACTAACGAAATTAAGGATACAGTAGTAGATTTTGAAGCCGTGAATGAAAGAGTTTGTCGGCTAAGATTGAGAGGAAGATACAGAAAAATAACCCTATTGAATATACACGCCCCCACCGAGGACAAGGATCTGACAGTTAAGAGCGAATTCTATGAAGAGGTGGAAAGAATATTAGAGGAAATTCCCAAGTATGATGTCAAAATAGTATTAGGGGATCTAAATGCAAAAATAGGTAGGGAGGAGGCATATAAAAAAGTAACAGGGGGTAATGGTAAACACCCGCATTCGAATGAAAATGGAAAAATTGTGATAGAATTTGCCCTGGAAAACAAATTAAAAGTAATGAGCACAAATTTCAAACATAAAGAAATACACCAAACAACGTGGATCTCACCGGACGCTAAAACCAAAAACCAGATTGATCATGTGTTAATTGAATATAAACATCAAAGAAACGTAATGGACGTAAGAAGTTACAGGGGAGCGGATATGGACTCAGACCATTTCCTGGTAATTACTACATTAAAACAAAGACTGCCAAAGAATATAAAAGTAACAAATAATCCCTTAATGAAATATAATGTGGAAAAAATGCTAGATAATGACGTACTAGTCGAAACGAAAGCGCAACTCGATAGCAGGTTAAAGAAATTACAGAAACCAAACAACATTGAGGATGAATGGAGACAAATCGAAACTACGGTTCAAGAAACGATGAAAAGATGTTTAGGGAGTAAAACCAAAGGGAAACAAAAAGTCTGGTTCGACGAGCAATGCAAGATGGTATTACAAGTAAGGAACGAGGCTAGAATGAAACTACTAAGACAAAGTACGGAAGAAAATAAGCGGAAATACAAGGAGGCAAGAAGAAGGTCCAAGCAAATATGCAGACTGAAAAAGAGAATATATTTGGAGGTAAAACTGGAAAAAATAGAGCAAAATTATGCGAATAAAGAACTAAGAAATTTCTATCAGGAAACGAAGAAACACCGTGAAGACACAAAGCCCAACGCTATTTCATATCTAAAAAACAAGAACGGGGAAATGATAGGAAATACCCAAGAAAAGCTCAAGATATTTAAGGAATATTATGAGAAACTGATTAGGGATGAGAATGAACAGGAGGAAGGGCAGCGAGTGGAAGAGGAGGGGACAGAGGAAGAGAGAAACCGATCTGTAACAAAGGAGCCAACGCAGGAGGAGATAATAGAAGAGATAAATAAATTAAAAAATAACAAAAGTACTGGAGAAAACGGAATACCAGCGGAAGTATACAAATGGGGGGGAGATGGGCTCAAGCAAAGGATAGTTAAACTAATCACAAACGTGTGGAAAAATGAACAAATGCCACTGGCATGGCATAACGCGATAGTCTGTCTCATCCATAAGAAGGGCGATAGGTGCCAATGCGAAAATTACCGGGGAATATCATTGTTGGATGTGGTATATAAGATATTGGCGCGGCTTATTCGAAATAGACTGAGTGAGTACCAAGAGCGAGTCATAGGGGAGTATCAAGGAGGATTCAAGAAAGGACGAGGCACCGCAGATCAAATCTTTACGGTAAAGATGATCCAATACAACAGCTACGAACAAAATTTAGGGCTGCATATGCTCTTTCTCGATTTCCGCCAAGCGTACGATACGATCATCAGAAGAAAACTCTACGAGGCCCTTAAAAAGCTGGGGATTCCAGCGAAGCTTATAAATTTAGTAAAAATGACCCTAATGAGGACCAATAACAAAATTCTGATAGATGGGCAGGTAACGGAAAGTGTCACCGGAAATAAAGGTGTGAGACAAGGGGACCCTATCTCAACGGTGCTGTTCAACTTTGTCCTAGAAGCAATATTGAGAGAAAGTGGTATTGAAGCGGGTGGAATAATTTACCAAAGAAGACATCAGATAGTTGCATATGCAGACGACCTAGCTATAATTACAAGATCAAGAAAGGAGTTAGAAACGGTATTTGGTAAACTGGAAAGCATAGCAAGAACATATGGGCTAACAGTAAACGAGAAGAAAACGAAGTACATGGAAATGCGTCAAAACATTGGGAGAGATACAGTTGTCAGCTTCAAGGTGGAAGGAAGGGAATATAAATTCGAGAAAGTAAACAGTTTCGATTACCTGGGGGTGACATTAACAAATACCATAGATGAGAGTCTAGAAATCCAAAAACGAATTACAAGGGGTAGTAAGGCGGTAGGTGCTATCAGCAACATAGTTAAGTCCAAAGAAATCTCTAAAGCCGCGAAATTAAGAATTTACAAAACGATTGTACGACCATCCGTAACATACTCGAGTGAATTATGGGCAATGACAAAACAGATGGAAGTAAAACTGGAAGTATGGGAGAGGAGAGTTTTAAGAAAAATACTTGGAGGAGTGAAAACAGAGGACGGCGAATGGAGACGAAGAACTAATAAAGAGGTACAGGAAATCTATGGCGACCCATCCGTAACGGCGTTCATAAGAGCCCAGAGGGTAAGGTGGCTAGGGCACGTCAGCCGTATGCCGGAAAACAGACATGCGAAGAGGATGCTGGAAGAAGGGACTGGTGGAAAAAAGAAAAAAGGACGACCAAAAAAGAAGTGGCTGGATGCTGTGGTGAAAGATGTGAAAAGAGCAGGAGTGGAAGATTGGAGAAACAGAGCAAGAGACAGAGTCAGATGGAAAAGAGTCGTTAGTAAAGTTAAGGAAATGTAAAATGTAAAAAGTGAAATGTAAAATGAAATGTAATAAGGACTAAGCCATAGGCCTAGAAGGCCCGTAGTGCTGAAATATATATATATATAAATGTTACTCAAGTAATGACGTGACAGGTGCTGTTAAATAGATTTTGTTTTATTTTTATAGCTGCTAACTAAAAGTAGCCTTTAAAATCACAAGTGGGGAAAGAATAAATTATGATTAAAGTTGAGAAAAGGGACGTCGCAGGGTAGTATAGTAGGCCCGCAACTATTTAGAATGTTTATAAATAATAACACTGTGAGACGTTATATTTTGCTATCAGAAAGTTGTCTTTGACTTTATTTCAAATTTCATTAAAATTAAAAGAGGGGATTCATATGGCAATATAGTGGGCCCGGTACTATTCATAATGTTTATACATTCTACTGCTTAGATAAATATTGATTCGATACCACTGTTTACAGAAGATACGTCTGCGGTATTCACAACAGATTCTTTCTTTAGTCTAAGTATACAAATCTTTTGATTGTATATTAAATATGTACAAATATTGCCTTGATAATGGTGAAGGTGTGAACTAAGTTAATTTTGGTTATTATTTTGACTACTTGCATACTTATTGCCCGAAAAAGGGATGAAATAAATACATAAATAATTATTGCCTAAGAGAATTGGCTTGCATTTCCGGAAGCATCCCACGAATACTCAAGTTTATTATTTAATTTAACCAGCACTGTATGATATATTTAGGAAATTACTGTTTCGTTAAATATTGAATTTCCAAACTTTAATATCAATTAATATTAGCATTTATGGTTAGCGAGGTTCCTGAATGTAAATAATGCAATGTTAACTATTATTATGCAATGTTGGGTTAATCTTCTCGTAGCATGTTTTACGAGTCCGGCCCTGTAATATTTGTGTCAAATTTCGTAAAATAAAAAGCAGCATACAATTTTTATTTTAATTGGGAGAAACCACAATATTTTATAACGAACCACCACTAGAGGATGCAGAGCATCAGGCACATGCAACTTTATCTCGTCTCCGTGGCGAACATATCAGGCGGTAATTTACATAAAGTGTTCCCGTTTCTGTTTATCTCGTTGCGAAGAAGAGGGATGGGCGTTTTAGTGCCGCAAGCACCTCTGGGACGGCACGGTGACCAAATGAGCATTACGTGCTGTTGGGCATTGACAGCGTGTAAAAGGAAACCGTGTATCCTGTAGTTCGGGGGATGCATTTCAAACAAGGCTCGTCACGGTCGCTGACGGCTTGGCTGAAGTTGCTTATTGCTTGGATGGACGATGGTCGTAGCTAGGTAGAGAGACAGAGACCTAAATAGCTCCATTAATGATCAATGCGACAGAAATGCGCTGGAGAGCGAGAGATGGGGCCAGAAACACCAAATATTTAGATTATTAAATTGTCCTGTTGTGATACTACATAAACAATTCCGTAACGGACTACCTGCAACCAAGAGGGTAGCAAAAACCTCGTGGGATGAAAAGCATACAAATTTCATAACACTGCGATTAGGGTTTAATCGACTATACGATATTAAGCAACATTTTTAGGTCAACCGTGGAATATCTGAATGGTAGTTGATAACCGACCAATGAAACTGGGTCACCTTTATGAAAAATGTACTTAACGTGTCGTATATTTGAGTGCAACCTACAGACACGTTTTAATTTTTTTATAACGCTGACGTACAGGCAAGGACGTCGACGAGGATTTAAATATTTTTCTTTTATCTCGGCTAACTGCTTAAAAGATACGCTGAAAATCTATTAATCGAAGTAACTGTATTGATAAGTCGTGCCAAACCCAACTCAAAAATTTTACGAAATGAATTTCAAATACTATAGCTTAGTTAAACGACTTTCTTACTTATGAAACGTGGTTTACTAACTGCTGAAATTATTAATAATTTGATAAAATTGCATAATCTCAAAGTGAAGTACTTTAATCTTAATTAGTACGAGGAAATACTTGAGATACGTGGAACCCGCAGGCCTAGATTTTGTCCAATAAACAAACAAACAAATTTGCTGAAAACGAAATTAAAAACAAATCTCCACCATTTGCTGGCCCTTTATTCGTGCTAATTAAATATGCACTACGAATAATTGCATAAACCATATGGAAAGAAAATAAATCAGGAGAGCAAGCACTTATAATCACATGTTTTATGGAAAATATAAAACGTTTACCCCTTTTTTATTAAGCTGCCAAACACTTAAAGTTCGTCACTTGCATAAAAGTTAACATGTCCATTAATAAAAAAAAGATTAAATCCGACATATGCCTAATAACCAAAGTCGGATTTCGAATTTTACTGATTAATTAATCTTGTTAAATAGTTTATTTAAGTATATTAAAATTTGAAAAATTCTTTTGGGTTATTGAAAATATCCGAAATCAAATAAATTTACAATGAAAGTTGATTTCTGTTATACCATTGGTATTAGTAACTAGGATAGCTGTAAGATTTTGAATTTAAATAATCAAATTTGTTGCTTAGTGGACCGAAAATCAAACCTAACCTCAAACCTCCTAGCCTATAGACTATACTTAGAATGCCTTGCTAGTATCATAGCTTAGTTATTATGCGAGCAGTAGAACAATATCTAACAAAAGTAAACAGAAAAATGCAAAGAAAACACCAAAAAATTAATTTCATGGAACTTCCGGTAAATCCGGAAGTGGCATCAAATTCGTTTCTTTGAATAGGAAGGCGCAATTTTGGATTTCTTGCCTAAAAGTGGAATTTTCCTATCTTCTACAATGCGCAATTGTCCATATTCATCGCCTGATTGAAAAATCAAATACATATTGCAGAAGAAGTAAAAATATTGGATTTTAGTTATTATTCAAGCTATAAAGGAATGTCTTCGATAGAGGTCAAATAGTAGGAGGAGGTACCCATATATTAATTTGCAAGGTGTTCTGGTTAAACTGAAAGTACAATTGACTTGTTTTTTTTATTATCGGAGTGCAATTTTAGCTAGCTTATAACAACAGATCAATAAAAAAACCAATTAGGGTAGGTTGTGAAATTGAATTATTTTGAATTGGTACTTTAGCCACATCCACAGAATGACATTTCTGACATGAATTTAAGGTTATAAACTTTGTTTACAATAAAAATGTCAAATTACAAACGTTATAAAATGTCATTCTGTGGATGTGGCTAAAGTACCAATTCAAAATAATTCAATTTTACAGCCTACCCTAATTGGTATTTTTATTGATCTGTCGTTATGATAGAGTACGAATTGAAATAAAATTAAGTACTTCGAATGAATTAAAGACTTAAAGACGAATCTAAGGAAATTGTACGATGCTATTTGATTTACTGTTTAATTAGAATGATTTCTGAAATATGATTACTCATACTCATGGTTTATTTTTATATTCTACAGTTATTACATAATTTGAAAAAAACAAAGGCTAAACAAGTAGAACCAGTACGAACTTATGTTTTAAAAAATCAGTTTCGCAATATTTCCTGTTTTACAAGAAGTAGCTTCAACTCCCCCTTTTTAAATAACATGGTACAATTTTATATTCCTTATCTGGTGGAGAATTATTCTCTTTTTAAATATGCTAAATTATTCACCTTACTGAATACTTTCAATAATTAATTGTAGGAAGTAGAAATGCGTTTCAAGTGCCCCAGACCATGTAAGACAAAATTTATGTTAATTATTATAAAAACTATTTGCCCCAAATAAAAATTAAAGAACCAAAAATATTTTTACAGAATAATAGCATGCGATTTCCAGTAAAACCGGAAGTAGCATGGGCTTATTAAACATCAAAGTACATTTTTAGTTAGGGTTTCACCTCTGGCTTGGTTGACAAGTTGAGTTACACTGGTCTTTAAGTGCCCCCTTTTTCCTCCCCTTAAAAAAGTCTCAACAATGACACGCTCCCAAACCGGAAAACGTTCTGTTAATTTTTGTTGTTAGGTGTTAGAGTGAGAACTAAAATAAAATTATTGGAATGGATAAGATTTAAAGGAATTGGACGTTGCTATTTAAATGAAATCGAGTGATGCTTCTTCCGGATTTCTTGGGAAGTAACACGATGTTAGTTTTTCAAGACACTTTTGCTACTGTTTAATAGTTTTTAAGACTTTTTTTGAAGTCTGCATTCTCACTAAAATATAATACTGTCTTGATATTTTATACGACAGAGTGAGAAGAAACAAAATTATCAATTTAGATAAAAAAAGGAAATACCGGAAGTGATATGGTATTAATTTTCCGGTGCATTTTCCCCACTGTTTGACTTTTATGTGACACATTTTTATAGCTTGAATGAATGAAAATTAAAGAAATTGTACATTGTTTGAGTAAAAACTATGTTTTTGCTACTTCCGGATATACGAATATACTCCACGTGATGTGGTATTAGTTTTGCAATATATTTTTCTACTGTTTGACTTTTATTTAACACATTTTTTATAGCTTGATTGAATGAAATATAAGGAAATTGTCGTTTAAATATAAACTAAGTTTCTGTTACTTCTGGATATACACGAAGTGATGTGGTATATTAGAGTTCCAATACGTTTTTTCTACTTTTAACTGTTATTTGAGACATTCTTTTGTAGCTTCTGCCACAATAACTTGAATTTAATGTTTTCTTATACATTCTGAAACACATGAAACATGTTGGTGTGGCGAATTTGACATTTTATATTTCTTTATTACCTATGATTTTCGCCACCAGTTATTATTATTATTATTTTTAATACATACATACTTCTCTCGACCATCTTTTCCACTCTTGTTTATTCTGCCAGTTGCCATCTTCTAATCCTCGTTTCTGCATGGCCTCGCCCACCTCGTCTCTCCAGGATCTCCTTGGCCTCATCTTAATCCATCTTATGTCGTCGCTTCTTCTTATACATATGGCCATATCATTTTAGCTTCAGTTCTTCTATTTTACTGGCTATATCCTTGTCGATTCCCTTTCTGTTCCTGATCTCCTTATTTGATATTCTATCCCTGCGTACAACTCTGCAGCATCTTCATCAGCACTCCATTTCTGTTGTGTTTCCTACCCCATAGGCCATAGTACTCTCTATCATTGCCTTGTTTTGTCTTTCCAGAGAACCGGGTTCAGTTGTTTAGGCATGTTCTGGTTTGCCCCTTTCTGGCCCGTATTCTTCCGCAGCTCCATTTTTAGATATTATACCTTAGTTCCTAAGTATTTAAATTTGTCCGTTCCTCTGATTGTTGTATTAGCATCTACTTCTATGTTTTCTATCCTATCTTTTGTTGTTAGGTACTATTCGGTTTTTTTGATATTGATGTCTAATCCAGCTTTGGTGTATTCTTCCTTAAGTTTTCTAACCATGAATGCAAGGCCCTCCTCGTCTTGCGCTATGACCAAGTGGTCATCCGCAAAGCGGAGGGTGTATAGATATTCATCTCGTACTGGGACTCCAATTCCTCCACGTTTTCTTTTCCATTGTTTAAAAGTGTATTCTAGATAAATTTTGAATAATGTTGGTGACGTCGTGCATCCCTGAAGAAGACCTTTGGTTGTTTGAAATTTGTTGCTTAGTCTGTGTCCTACTTTGACCGTTACTATATTATTCTGATATAATGTTTCCACTGCCTTAATCATTTCTTTGTCCACTCCCATTTCTTCCATCGCTTTCCATAATTGTGTTCTAGGTATTGAGTCATATGCTTGCGTTATATCTATAAACGCTAGACGATCTGACTTATCTGTTTTTAGCTTTCTTCTTCTTAATTGTCTTATTGTATACCTAAACGTGGTCAATGCAAGATTTTCCAGCAGCGAACTCTTCTTGGTCATCTCCTATTTTATTGTGTATGGTGTCTTCTATTTTCTTTTTGATTATCTTTCCGTACAATGGTAGCTGGAACATATTCTACGGTCACCCTTCTTAAAGATGAAAATTAAATATACAAGTTTCTGTCCCTTCTGCTGGTAATTTTTCTCTATTGAGAGCCTCCTGAAACATTGTTCTTAATATCTGAACATCTTTTCCGATCCGTATTTAATCAATTCGTTGACGATCCTTCCTGATCCCGCTGATTTATTAAGTAGTTTTTAATCCTCGTATTGAAGTTCCATTTGCGCATGTTCGCTGTTATTCTCCACCTTGTCGTTGTTGTTTTGTAAGAACTGGGGTCTATCAATAACTATCGATAGTACCCTCCCGATTATTTTGCATGTATGAATTTTATATGTACTTTCTATCTTGTGGGTACCTATCTTGAATGCCTCAATTTAACAGGTTGCATATTTTTAAACTTTTCTATCATTCAATTTTGTTATTAAGTAAGATGCGAATAATTTTGCATTGATGATTAGCGAATATAATCAAACAATAAAAATAAAGTAACATTTATGAAATTGAAGTTGATGCTGCTTCCACTTTTACCGGAAGTATTTTGCTTTTTGAGTTATGGTGTTATCTCAAACATTATTTTATAAATGGGAATAGCATTGAATTGAATAACTTCCTCTTTCGTTTCTGATTATGGCAATCTTGTGGGCATAAATTACAGTTTTTCGACTCTCAAGACATTTATTCTTTATATGCCTAACATTTGTTAATAAACGAGACATAATCTGTGCGTAATTTTGGGTTCTAACGGTTTTTCGGAGTAACCATAGGTTATGAGTTTAACATCTCACAAGTGGTGAATTCTACTGGTTTTGGAAGTGACATTATAGTAACATAACAGGTTATTCGCATCTTATTTTTAAAATATTGTAGTCATCTGGCAGCGTGTAAACGCATAGCGAGCGCCCAGAACAGTCCAGAGGCTTCTCTGTATTCTAGAATAAGCATCCGCATATAAATAAATGCGTCCCGGAAAAATGAGTTAGTAACAAGTCGTTAAAAATAAATACTAGTGATGAATAAATATTCAGTGTATACGACTAAGTTAATGTCTAGTTAGTAAATAAGTGTTGTTGTTATTGTGTACTTTAATAAAAGGTTCGATTTAGTAAAATCGTTACAATATAATGTAAACAAGAGCACGGAAAAAAACTGGCATCTAATATATATATTTGTCTTCCACACACGCTGCAAGATTTCGTCCTCGAAAAATTAACGTTTCGTGTTCGTTTCACAACATATTAATACAAAAATAAATTACGACCTTCTTAATTTTTAGATATTTAAGAACAATGAGGTCCAAATCAACCTTGGGCTGAAAACAATCTCAGGAAAATTTTATCACATCGTATTTTCAGATGGAAAATACACTGAGAAGTTTTCAGGTCAAGGCACTCTAAAAAATAAAGCTGTTGCATTGAAAATTGGCCCCTTTTTTAATCTGATGTCCAAAATTTCAATCATGTAAAAAAGGCTGAAATGAATGGTGGAATAAAGAATGAGCAGCCGACGTATGAATGAACTGAAACTGAATGAATTAATGAAAAAGTAATTAGTTGGTCAATTACGGAAAAAGGATAATAGAACAATTTGTGGCTTCGTAAGTTTTTTCGATAATATATTATTTAAAACACGTTTATTTCGGGAAATTCTCGGATGTTCCGATTTTACAACTATTCAATTTTCTTTTTACCTTTATAAATTAATGAGTTTCGTTTTAAATTGAGGATTATTAAAAATTTCTGTTTTAAAAATCTTGAGCATTAAATAAATGTACCAAACAACTATTTATAATTTTCAGGAATTTCCGTACGCTTTAATGAAATTTTCAAAAAGTGTAGGAATGTTCATGAATGAAAAAAAAAACGATCAATCACAGTTAATCCCCATAAAAAATAAATACGGCAATTGAGGCCATCGTCAAAATTATTTCAATGTTGCAATAAGATATTCCAGGTCTCGGGGTTATTAATAAAAAATGTTCTAATTAGTCACCTCGAAAATGGGAAATCGGGGGTGGAAAATATATAAATTCTTGAAATGTTTACGTTCATTAACGCTTCGGTGAATGATTCTGGTAGGAAAAGGGAATTTATATATTATACATGATACAGATTACAACTCTCCGCTTTTCACTGATACGGAATAATTTAAATGTATTTATTTAAACCTAGATTTGAGTGTCTATTTTTGAAGTTTTATGCATTATCGTCGACTTTTGAGCTTTGGATTTACGTAAAACCGCAGTTGGAATTATTGCAAGTTCGCCATTTGTTTATTTATGAAGATTTATTTTAATCTTGAAGTAATGAGGGATTTAAACAGTTGAAGCTCGCGCGTATTGGCAAAAGGTACTTAGGCCTGGCGTATACTAAAGGTTAACCGAAGGCTTAAGAAGCGATGTGAAATTATTATTATTGGTCAACAAGGAATTAAAGACAAATTTTTGTATAAGGGATGTTGAAATCGAAATTCTTTAAGAACTGGATGTTCTTTTTTGGCCCAAAAAATGTCAGTATTCGTTCAAAAGAAACTGAGAATTGTTGAAGGTAAATTCGAATTAGTAATTACTAAAGTTAAGTTCGTTGATTTCCCCAAGAAGTGTCTTGTGGTGGTAAAATTTTGCGAACATCTTGGTTTGTTCTTTGTTCTTTGCGTCTTTCTTAGGTCAGAAGTCGGAGCAAAATTTGGGAAAGTTAGAGTCGACGGGATTAAAGATGGTGTAACTTGTAATTACACAGTACCCAGAGAATCATGAAGGTGAACTTCACCAACGTATAAAATTTAACAGTCGCGTTTTCTGGGTTAAAAACTTTTTGGTCGTGTTATATGAGGCGTACTCAAATGTGCTTGTGTTAAGTATCACTCAGCATGTTCGACAGAAATATTCTTAAGTGTATTCGGGCTGCGGAATCCACCTGAAATTTCCTAGAACCGCCGTTATAGCTAATAATCCTAAAAGCGGTTGGGTCCCCCGATGGGAATTGCTAAATTTCTATGGCAGTGAAGCGGCGACGACCGACGTTCCCATCACCGTCGGTGTTCTGGATAAGTGCGCAGTTAGAAGTAACGGACTTAGCAGGGCAGGGATTGACCTTGCAGAGCGGATGAGTGATCGCGCCCCGTGTGCGTGACGGATGCGGGGTTGCAAGGGGGGCTAGAAGGGGGAGGGAATGTCGCCTCGCGGGGCCGCGGCATCTGCTTTCCACCGCGGCCGACCGTCGCCAGCCTGTACTCAGGGGTGGCACCAGGATTACCACCGATGTCTCTCTAGATATTGAAACTTATGTTGCAAGACCACCTCCGCACGTTCTGCACGTTCTAACGGATATACTAAAACTAGCCCTCAAGTTTGTCCCTTTGTCCTTTGTTCTAAAATTTTTGTGTTCTTTACACTTCGCAGAAACAAAGATTGCCCGGTTAACGACGTTATGGACGGCGTACAGCTTGCTAAATTCATTGTTCTCGAATTTAACGGTGTTTGTCGATCGATGCTGGTTTAAGATATATGCGTGGACAACAGCAAATCGACCTTCTTTGTTCGTCTTGTCAGAAAGCAATATATGTAGACCTCAGTACTAAACTCTAGGGTAAAACAACTCAGCCTATTTTCGTTGAAAACGGAAAAATTACTCATACTTATTCAATCGTAACAAAAGAAAAATGAACGATGAAAGCTTATTGAGATACTTGCAAACCATAACACCACAAAAGAGACGGAACATACATACCTTCCTTATTATGTACGATACGAAATTTCTATAACGCGTAATTACTACAACATAATTCGCATACCCTCTTCTAACGTACATCAAATTCCATAGTAAGGTTAAGCACATAAAACAGAAATTTTATAATTCATTGGGCGCATTCAGGGACGCTCAGCGGCTGATGCGCTAAGTAAGCAAAGTCCCTGAACAGACACGCTGTGAAAAAGCTTATAGTAAGCCGCTGAGAAATTCGCTCAGCGTATAATTTGTTAGCTGACTTTGTCAGCGGTGTCAAAAAAAGGAGCGGGAAACACACAAACTTAATAATTTGCATAAAAACATATTAATTAGGGTGAGCTGGTACACATAGTCCACAATTTGAAGATCATTAGGCATAATTTCTTTAATTTTTGATTTATTGCATAATAGTGAAAGTAACACCTAACCTTACAAAACAAATAACAAACTGTCAAAACAGCTTACTATCAGACGTTTCATTCAGGGAAATACCGTTTGCTGTAATTTAGCATAAGCTGACTAAATTACCGCTTAGCTAAGCAGCTGAGCGTCCCTGAATGCGCCCATTAATACGGATCTTGACAGAGAGCAACATAGATCGTACTATTGAATACCAAGTTCTACGATGAAGAGCCTGTCTTATTTCGAGACAAACCAGAAAAGAAATCACCAATTATGTTTCATAAATGAAATTAATTGCGTTTGGTGGTCGTAACATAACAGAAAAGAAATTAACGTAGCTTCTTGAGATACTTGGAAACCTACTCCCGAATTAAATAATTGAAAGAATCAAATTTTTAATTTTACAATATGTAATTGCTAGAATATACAATTGTATCCCCTCCCTCAACTATATTATATACTAGCGAATCATGGGTGCCATTGAAAAAACACGAATCACAACTAAAGTATGGCCGGACAAGAACCAATTATGACAAAACTGGAGAACAGATAACTAAACTGGTATGGCCACATAACAAGAACGGACGCAGAAAGAATAGTAGGAAGAGTGATAGAAACAGGAAAATAAAGAAAAAGAAAGAGAGGCAAACCGAGGAAGACTTGAATGAAAAGGAGCAAACAGGTAAAATGCCAAATAAAACGAGAACCTTGGCACGGGATCGTATGAAATATAAGAACTGGGTAAAGGAAACAGGAAGCAAAGAACTTAATCCGACGCCCTAAGGGCAAATAGATAAGAAGAAAGAAAGTATCCTCTCCCCTAGCGTACCTACTTTAAACCCAATTACAAGTGCTACATTTATAAGATATAGGATTTATTACAAAATGAAACGTTTACAATTTAAAAATCCACATTTTTTCTTATTGATAATCAAAACAAACTTAAGCTAAAAATAATCCATTTTCGAAGGCATTTTTGTTTCAATAGTCAAATTATCATTTTGTGGTTATAACAAAAATAAAACGAAGACAAACCGATATAATCCTTCGAGATACTTGGAAACCATAATACGATAAAGTTTTTATGCATATGTATACAAGGAAATTAAGACACGCGAAGTAGTTCCCGTTTTTACTATAAAAGATTGAAAAAATCACAACTTAATTTTTACATGTAATTGCTACAACACACAGTCGAATCCTTTCTCCTAAGGTTAATTTGATTTAACAGTAGTGTTTGGCAATACCTATACCGAAACTTCTACACCTAAAAAACCGATTGTTTCTGTTCATTTTGTCAGAAAGCAATCCTGATTCCAGATTGTAGTACCAAGTACTAAAACAGCATATTTTAGTTGGAAATTGAATAAAATCATCATTTATGTTCCAAAATCAAAATTAATCCAAAAATTGTGTTCGTTTTGTGGCTCTAACAAAACAAAAACAACTCGTCTTTTGAGGTACTTGAAACCCATAATACGCATAATACGACAAAAGTTTCCTATGAAGAAATTAAAAGGCGCGAAGTAACCCTTTCTATGCCATAAAAAACTGAAAAATCTACAATTTTTAATTTCTGCAACCTGTAATTACTACAATATACAGCATCTCCTCCTAGAGTAAATTTGATTTAATTGTAACGTTCGGCCACTGTTTGTGTTACGAAAGCAAAATTTAAAAATTAATCCTCAAATTATTTTCACTTTGTGGCTGTGACAAAACAAAAACAAATCAATATGGTCTTTCGAGATACTTGAAAACCATAACATGATAAAATTTGTATATGAATTAAAAGCGCGAAGTACCATAAAAATTAAAAAAAAACAATTTTTAATTTCTTCAAGGTGTAATTACGCCAATCTTGATTTCATCGTAAAGTCGCGGTTTGTGTTCCGAAAACAAAATTAATCTTAAATTATTTTCGTTTTGTGGATGTAAACAAAAACAACTCAATATAGTATTTCGACATATTTGGAAACCATAACACGACAAAGCTTTCATATGAAGACATTAAGAGACGCGAAGTAATAAAAAGAAACTGAAAACCTAGAATTTTGAATATCTACAACCTACAACGTGTAATTGCTAATTGGTACAGTATAGAATTGTATCTCCTCTCTTAACGTGAATTTGTAAATCGTAAGGTCTGGCAACATATCAAATTTGTATGGCGCGAGAATTATATAAAACGAAACTTCTGTACTTCAAAAAATAGACGTTTTTCTATACATCACATCGTGCCAAAAAGCAAAACAGATTATGAAGTACTTAAACAACCTTGGAAATTAAAAAAACAATCACTGATTGTATTCCAATCGAAAAATTATACTTAAAATTTTTTGTGATTGCACCAAAACAAAATATAACCATTCGAGATACTTGGAAACCATTACACCACAAAGCTTTTATACAAAGAAGTAAAGGAACGCAAAGTAAGAACCGATAAAAAACTGAACACCCACAGTTTTTAATATCTACAACGTGTAATTGCTATAACGTACAATCGTATCCCCTCCTAACGTAAATTTGATTTAATTGTAAGGTTTGGCAACGTATAAAATTTGTATGGTGTGAGAATTATACAACATGAAACAAATTAACTCTTTTGATAACATACCGTGCGCCCATTTTAAATCGTGACCCCTTACTGGCTCTGAATATGCAACACACATTGCACTCCGTAGGTAAACGCTATGGCAGGGGTATGGGTGGTTGCATATTCAGAGCCAGTAAGGGGTCATGATTTAAAATGGGCACACCGTGTACATCGTCGTACTAAGTACTAATTTTCATTGGAAATAAAAAAACATCACAGTTTGTGTTCAAACAGCAAAGTTATTTTTAAATCTTATTGTTTTACAATTATAATAGCATAAAACAAATGAACATCCAACAAACAGCGTCTTGAGGTACTGGGAAACCAAATCACAATAAGAGCTTCTACTTTTAGAAGTTAACAGTCACGGAATACCCTATTTGTTATGATAAAAAATTGGTTAATTTTGAAAGTATGTAATTACTACAACACACAATCTTATCCCATCTCCTGACTTATAATAAGTGTAATCCTGAAGTTAGGCAATATATCAAATCCTTGTAATATAAGAATTATAAAGAATTAAATATATTTTTTCCGCATTTTTTGTTGCTGTTAACAGAAACTAACACAGACGTTAGTACTAAAAGCTAAACTCCGGTGCAAAAACAGTATATTTTCATTGTAAACAGAAAATTCATCGTCTATATTCTTAACGAAAAAACGTAATACTGTTTTTCGTTTTGTGGTTGTAAAAGAGTAAAAACAAACGAATATAGCCGTTTGAGATACTTTGAAAACAGAATACCATAAGAACTTCCACATTAAAAAGATAAGATGAATTACCACTTTTAGAACAAAACATTGAAAAATTACAAATTTTAATTTCTCTAAGGTGTAATTGCTACAACATGCAATCATATCCCATCTCCTACCGTACATTAATGTAAGGTTACGCAATGAATGCAATATGTATGGTTGTATGGTATCAGAATAATACAAAACGACTTTTACAATTCACAAAACATCCGCCCTCTTTGTTCTTTTTCTTGATTTACTACTAAACGCAGCAAAATAATAAGCACCACTTTAAAACTGAAAAATCACCTTCTTCTTCTCTCCATATGTCTGTGGTGTGCGTATCACGTAGCCTACAGACATAGGGCACCTACAGCTTAACGTGGGCTCCTAACCACGGAAGTGCTTGCACTTCTACTCCAGAGAGAACTTACTAGGCAGAATACACCTCGGTGGTTTGCCATTGCCTTACGAGGGAAGCGGTCGGGTGTTTTCGGTGTATGTGACTATGGTAATCGAACCCAGGCCATCTCAGAGGTCAGTCGCACGCTGAACCAACTAAGCCTCGACCGTGATACCACTGTTCCAAACGAAAAATTATAACACAACAGAAACATTAAGATGTTAAGAGATATGCCCTCCTTATTGTTCAATACCGTGAAAAAATCAAACAATTGGGCTTTTTATTTCGATAAGGTGTAATTACTACAACATACAATCGTATCCCTTCCCCTAACGTACATAAATTAAATTTAATAGTAAAGTTGTGTAATATATCAGACTTGTTAATTATAAGAATCACACAAAATATACTATCTACAATCTAAAAAAAATTTGAATCATGGTTTGTCTTGTCAGAAGGTATTTTTATACATTGTAGTAGTACTCAGTAAAAAGCGCCATTGATGTTGGTTTACAATCGAAAAACTTAGTACCCTAATAGTTATTAGTTATGTAACAAGTAAGTAAAGTAGCTTTACACATGAGTTTCATACAAAATTTGTTCTATGTCTGTCATTATTTTTCTACTGTAGGTACTTTTTTACGGAAAAAGAGTGAAAAAATGAAACGCTATGGCACTTTTTTCACGCTTTTCGAGTGTTAATTAATCAAGTACCTACTTTATGATCGCAATTTAATGAAAAAAAGTGATGTTTTTTTAACAGACGTAGAAATAGTATATTATTATATGAGCGATTATGACAGCCATTATTCACGAAGATGACGTTTGAGCCCACGAGCCGTCAGGCGAGTGGCACAAATCATCTGAGCGAATAATGGCCATAATCGCGAATGTAATACGATACTTTTTCTACACCTATCAAACAAATATATTAGACTCAAATTAGTCAAATTTGATAACTTTGTAAACAAGCAATATGACAACACACTTGGGCGTGTCACGCGAGTCGATTGTCAGCCGCAGAAGGAGTTGATCGCGGGCGATTTAAAATATGATTGGATTAGCGAAATATTGATTTTTGGATTTGTATTTGTGATTGGCCGAAATCATAATTCACTGCCGTGAATTATGAATCCATAATTCACTGCAGTGAATTATAGGTACTATTTTTCACAAAAAAAATGCTAATAATTGCAATATAATTAAATAGGTGTAGAAAAAAGTAATTATTTTTGTTCTGTGGTTATAACAACACAAAAACAAATCAATATAGCATTTCGAGATGTTTTGAAATCATGACGCGACAAAAATGTGAAGAAGTTGAAAGGCGCGCAGTAGGTAGCCCTCTCAGCGCGATAAAAAACTGAAAAACTTACACATTTATATCTTCAACGTTTAATTGCTACAACATACAAATATATCCCCTCTCTTAATTTAAATTTTATTTAATCGTAGTTCATAGTAATAGTAAAGGTAAAGATATCGGTATCGCCACTTGCGCACTGCGAGAGAGTATGGTCGGCAACATGATGAGTTAAAGCCTTCTAAGCCGCTTTCATATCATAGTACCAAGTACTAAAACAATCTGTTTTCGTTGGTTTGGGTAATTTGGGTTCCTATAACAAAATTAATCTTAAATTATTTTGCAGTTGCAATGGCATAAAAACATTTAACATAGCGCCTTGAGATACGTGAAAACCATAACACAATTGGAACTTCTATCTTAAAAAGTACGTGTCAGTATTCTGTGCGAAAAAAATAATGTAAAAAATCGGTATTTTTAATTTACGTAAATTGTAATTGTTACAATATACAATCGTATTCCCGTCTTGTAACTTATGTTTAAATTAATTGTAAGGTTAGGCAATATATCATAAATGTTTCAGAAGCGTCTTTATTGTCACAGTCACGTCTAAACTGTTATTAAGAAAATCGTACGACACTAATTAACGACCAATAGAAACGTAATATTGAGCAACGTCCAAATTTCTTGGAATTTTTTTGTTTACAGCGAGACCAACCTAGGCGAAATTTATAAGAAGTGGAAATTTTTATATCAAATATGACAGTTTCTATAGTTACGTTTCTAAAATTTAAATATGTACTGAATTATTATTGCTATTAGTGGCGATGTCGTTACGATTTACTTACCGAATCTGAACTCGAGCATTAATTCATGTCCGGGAAATTTTTATTCGATTAATACGTTGTCGAAATGCACACCTAAAAATTTCCGTAAAGAATTAATGCTCTTGTGAGATTATAAGTGAAGAGATGTAGGAATTGATTTTCTGCATATTATAACATTATTTTGTGACAGACAGGGTGGTCAATAAAAATGTGACGACATAAAGCTATGTTTGTTTTTAAATGGTACGCCTTAATATATGTATTTGTAGATATTTAAATTCTCTCTGTAAGGATATAGCAATATAAGTGCCGGTTATTAATAGCTTAGTAATTATTCAATTGTTTGAGAAAAATAACCTAACTAAGTTAACATTTCTACTGTTTTCAAGATAATATAAACTTTCAGATTTGTTTTCAACAAAACTACGAAGGCAGCAAAAGTCTAAGGTTTTTTTTATTATACTATTATACAGGAAGATCGAAAAACGTGAACTTTTTTCTTTTGAAATCCTTAAATGTAACCCCCATTAAATTAAAAATAAAGTAAAAATAATTTTAAATTATGCAGAACATTAGTCCATGTAACTTTCCTTAATAACGTTTTAACAAAACTGTGGCAATAAAAACGCTATGGAAAAATTCCATATCGTTGGGACACCCTATATATGTTTAGAAAATCACACTTTTACAATTCAAAAAATATCGGCCCTCTTTTTTCGTCTTGTTGGAAAACAGAAATTAATATTTAGCGCCATATTCTTTGAGAGAAGTTCGTTGTAACGAAAGAAAAACAAATGAACATAGCTTCTTGAGATACTTGGGAACCATAACATGGTAAGAGCTATTACATTAAGAAAATTAAGGAACCTGAACTACGCTCCTCTCCATGATTAAACATTGAAAACAGAATTTTTATTTGATGTATCGTGTAATTGTAATTGCTACGACACACAATTTATTATAAATTTCCTTTCCAAACATACATTAAAATCAAAACTGAAGATTAGGAAAGATAACTACCAAAGTTATAACGCGTAGGAGTTACTAAAAAACATAGTACTAAGCATCAAACTAAAACTTCTCGCATCTTTTTCTAGTTTCTTTGAAAAAACAATCGAGGTGTATATTTGCAATGAAAAACAAAAACATATAAACATAACTTCTTGAGATACTTGGAAACCATAACACGACAAGGATGGTACATTAAGAAATTAACAGGCAATGAATAGCTCCTCCCCCACTCTTGGTTCTGTACGATAAACAATTGAAAAAACAACAGAATGTCTAATTACTGAATATCTGATTACTACAATGTACAATTATTGTATTCCCACTCTTAACATAATATAATATTATATAAAACAAGTAAACATAACATCTTGAGATATTTGGAAACCATAACACGACAAAAGGTAGTACATTAAGAAGTTAACATCCCCCCACCCCCCGCCAATCTTCTATTTGTTTTATAATACGATAAACAGCTGAAAAAAACAACAGAATGTTTAATTTCTGCACTGTGTAATTACTGCAATGTACAATCGTCTCCCCTCATCTAAGTTACTCGTACATTAAATTCAGTTGTCAAGTTAAGCAAAATACTACATTTATAAGAATTATACAAAAAGCAAGTTTTACAATTTAAAAGGAATATTAAAAAGAAAGGGTAACGCTAATTATGCAGTGAAACATAACAAAAACGAATTTCAGCCCAACTTTATTAAAAGTGAAGCTGCAAAAAACCTTCATTTGTTTCATAAAAGCTCTTTTAGCTAATTGTTCAATAAAAGCAATACCTAAGTAATTTCCGTTCTGTATAAAACAATGGTTTCATCGTTTTCGTACAAAACAATTCGAAAAACGAATCGACATATTAGAATAAATAGAAATAGAAGTTACACAGTGAAGTTAATAAACACAAAACATCATCTGAAATTACGCATATAAACCCTCTTTGTTACAACTCGTAACATATTATGGTTAAAATTTAACATCGTATTCAAAGCAGGAATCCTCGCTTGTTGTAAAAAAAAAGAACAGGGGTGGACTCGCATTAAAGTAACGATTTTTATAGTTTGTTTTCAAAGTTCGACCCTATGTTCTTCTTATTGTTTTAATTGATTGAAACTGTTTTTTAAATGCTTAAATAACACCATCTAATGAATATTATTTACTGCAAATTAGATAATGTGGATGATCTTGGAATAATCAGCTAAATATGGTTTGAATGAGCACAAAAGTAAAGAGTAGAAGAGTACCAAATTTGAGGTAATTTACAATACATATCCCCGGGGATATGTACTGTACTTCCTAATACGTGTTATGCATACACCGGGCAGCATGTTTACAGTTTAGTTTAAAGTTTGAGTTCGATATAAGTACCGAAAATTAAATTATGAAGTACCTTACCGGCAGAAATCTACATTCCAACATCCCTGTAATTGACAATCTGCATGCCCCCGGGGATTAAATCACAGAGGCGATGCAAACCTAATTAAAAAATAAGCAAGCTTTTGTTTTGCACACACCAATTAAGAATAACAATATTTTTATCCATTTTAACTCAAAGTAATATACAGTACTCGCGCGGTATGTAAGCTAAAATCCGATTGTTCTTAAGGCTAAAATTCGTGTTAAAGATAACCAGGACCAAATAAATTTCAACACCGATATCAGCAGTATCAGGTTCTCGTTTATCTTAAGGAATCTCTAATCTATAAACTCGAAGTTAGTTCCGATAGGAGCAATTAACTGATTGTTGTATTAATTTCGGAATATTACTTGACACGTACACGGCTTCGACTTTCGATTTACGAAAAATCACACAGGTTAACGATTCAGTCCTGTTTTGCCTCTGTAAATCTAAGATGTCGGTCGGTAGGGGTTTAATTATAAACATTCTCTGTAGAAACATGATACAGGCATATTGTTTGAGATTTTCGCGGTTCATTTAAGATTCACTTGTAACATCCTTTGTCTTAGACCACGTTGTCTCAAGAGGCGGCAGTAAATATCCTGAATTTCTGGGTTTCGGGCGTCCTGCGAATTACTAAATCAAACCAAGGATTATTCTTTGAAGGTTTTCTTGGGGGAATTTGCCTGTTTAAATAAATTTTACTTTTTGTTTTAGTTAGTCAGAATTCAGAAGCTAGAAACACTTGAAAATTGTTTATTTATAAAAGGAAGTCAATTATTACTTCTATTAGTAATTTCTATGATCTATTATGGTCTGAAAAGGTCTTGGACGAAGTATAAATAACGCTTTATTATGGCAAAAATTACGATAATTGATATAATTCGTACTAAACGTTTTCGCATCAAGGTAAGCCTCGATGAAGTTTGTTCTTGTTGATATGACTGAAGCGCTAATGACAGTTGGACTTTTAGAGGTTATGCTGAAATGTCCAAAAACATAACCTTAACATACAGAGCTTATGAAAGCGTTTTAAAAATGTACGATTTTACCGGAAGTAGACAGTAACTTGCTTCAAATAGAACACCCTGCATATTTTTAGATATTCAGACTACTTGATACTAACGTCTACCAGGATACACGGTGATTCAAGAATAACGACTTCGATTTTTCTCGAATTTTGGGTATTTTATGAAAGCTTAAGACAGTAGCTATCTACATGATAAATCGAATATGCCGTTCCGTTTAAAAAATTGGAGAAACATCGGTGGTCGGCATTTTTCAATCACCCTGTATACTGATAAATCCTAATGTTGAGCAGTCCTAGCTATTCCATTGGCGATAGAGTCCTTAAATTAAATCTTGAGAAAGAATGCTTGCATCTAATTAATTTCTCAGTGGCGTTCGTCCGACATGAGGTTAGCTTTTTCAAAAACAATAAGGCATTGAAGGCAGATTTGAAAATCTAAAAATATATAGGGTAAGACTATTTGAAATAGCGAAGTTAGTGTTTACTTCCGGTATAACCGGAACTATTTTCAATCGAGTTGTAATATCAGGAAACACTACCACGAAAATTTTTATTTGAATGTTGTGAGTAATTTCTAAACCCTGTATATACAGGATGGTCCATAAGTAATGGTACACAGAGCAATAATAGATTTGTGAGGCCAAAATATTACGATTTACCTAAAATTACCTTAGTCCAAAAGTTAATATTTAGGGAGATACAGGGTGTCAAAGTCGAAATTTTAATTTTAATTTTCTTCCGTGATCTTGCAATATTTATATGAAAATTGGTGAAACTACCTTTTTTAGGACGGGAAACAATAATCCGTTCGCACTTTTAATGTAGCTCTAAAAAAGACCTTACTTTTGCTACACCTAATACTTTACAAATACTTTTTTGGTCATAAAGTTAGGGCAGATCTAATTGAAAAAAACAATTGCCCCATCTTTTTAACACAAAAAAGGTATACTATTTCAATGTTTCTAAAGTTAACCGTTTCCAAGATATTTGCGATTTAAGTAACTGATGCTACATTTTATTCGTTAAAAAGGGCATTACTTGCGGTACACACATATAAAATTTAAACATTTTTTAATGGCAAATATCCCACTGATTCATTATTGCTCTGTGTCCTATTACTTGTTTTTGACTAGTATATGTCAATTTTTTGTTTTAAATATAAGTCTACTGCGTTACCGAATTCTTATGAAGTGAATAAGGTGCTGCGTCGCTTACTTCAATCACAAATATCTTGTAAACGGTTAACTTTAGAGACATTGCAAAAGTATAGCTTTTTTGTATAGGAAAGATGCGGCAATTGTTTTTTTCAATTAGGTTTACCCTAACTTTAAGTATAAAAAAGTTGAAGTATTTTCAAGGTATTAGGTGTAGCAAAAGTAAGTCTTTTTTTAGAGCTACTTGAAAACTGAAAACGGATTATTATTTCTCGTCAAAAAAAGCAGTTTCATCGATTTTCATATAAATATTGCAAAAAATTTAGAAATTACAGAAGAAAATTAAAATGAAGATTTCGACTTTGACACCCTATATCTCCCTAAATATTAACCTTCGGACTAAGGTAATTTTAGGTAAATTGTAATATTTTGGCCTCACAAATCTACCTTTGGTCCGTGTACCATTACTTATGGACCACCCTGTATATATGTTTTTTGGTAGTCTGCATTGTTGCCAATTCAACATTTGAAGAATTTCTCACTTTTAGAGGAATAAAATCGTCGATACTCTAGCTATCTTCTTAGGTTATTACTAACTGTTATTAGTCATGTTAGGTTTGAAATGTTTAACATAATATATGCATGACGTGGTGGGGCACAATTTGCTTTTACTTAAGCTGAATTATTATTAATGTGTTTTAACCAATTCTGTACACATGGTGCCCTATTTCTTGAATGTTATATTTTTACTTGTAAGATAGAGAAATGATTAAATATAGGCAGAGTAGTACAGTTTTTTGTGACGAATTCAATGGCGCGAACAATTTTGATATACAAGGTGAGTAGAATACTGTCCGTTGGGCGGCCATTTTGTTTTTAATTAGGTCAATCAATTTAATCGATTGCGCAATCAAGGTCGAATTAATGGGATTAGCGGTTTAATTAGATCAATTCGCGGTTTATTTAGGTCAATTCGTGGAATTTTAGATCGATTTAATTGGATTAACGGTTTAATTAGATCATTTCGCGGAATTTTAGGTCGATTTAATGGGATTAGCGGTTTAATTAGATCAATTCGCGGTTTAATTAGGTCAATTAAAAGTTCGATTAAAATCTCGATTAAAAACGGCGGCCATCTTGGATTTAATCAAATTAATCAATCAAATTTAATTAGATCGATTAAAAGTTGGATTAAAATATCGATTAAAAGCGGCGGCCATCTTGGAATTAAATCAAGACTAGACCAATCAGGTTAGCGGTTATCAATCTATCTCACTCTCACACTGTACAAATGGGGCGTGGCCAGGAGCCGGCGGGTGCATAATTAATTAATCAGAGCAATAAGTGTCATATTGAATTAATCTTTAATCAAAGTTATCAATTTAACCAGGTGTACGGCGGATTCGGTATCAATCCGCTGATTAAATAAATATGCATAATGCATCACGAAAAAGCACGGTTTAATTAGATCAATCAGCGGTTTATCCCAAAAACTAAAAAAAGAAACGCAGGTCTTGACTTGTCTGTTTACACCTGTCAATCAAAGCTTAAAATTTCGTAAATGACGTCAGGGAATATTGCGAACAATAGGTACCTTTCATCGTCCTACGAAATGTTTTTAATTCAGGCTGAAAAGTTTAAAAGGATATATCATTTGTAAACACAAAAGAAATACAGCTATAAAATTATTCATTTTATTTGCAAAATCGCGCTCACTCCAAAAAGGCAGAGGATTGACAATTTATGAAATTAAATATTAATCAGAATATAATTAAAATGTTGATTAATATGATAACAATGCTTTTTTAAGTAATAAACGTGTTTTCATAATTAAATAAAAATAAGTCATAAGTGTGGCAGAGTTCCATATCCAGTAGGAAGTGTGATGTGGGCCACCTGGAACCGCACCATATCTCGTGCAAAGAAATTTTCGTTACTTTGAAGTTTGAGCGCTGACATCCCCATTCGAACCGAAGGCACATATTGAATGATACTGCATTCTGCAAAGCAAAGGTAATTTTTTAACATATACATATAATTAAGAAGAAACGTATTTTTAAGAACTTTACGATATTTCCTATAAATTAACTACAGTTAGTCATCAGCATCTTGGTAACGTGTTTATTAACAATAGTCTTCTTCCCACGCTAAAATGATAAAACAGAATTTCGAATAAAAGAACGCTTAGGGAAATTCGATTTTTAAAATAAAAATTTAAAACATGATTTTAGATAATTTTTTTGAATAAAAGTATACGGTACTCCGTCAGGGCTTAATATCAATTGTTTCTTTCATTTTTCTTTGTGGAGATTAATATCAAGAATTTACCGTTATTAAAAATATTAGAAGTATGAGAAGGGGAATTAAATAGACTAAATCGAGATTAGCGATAAAATCTACGGCACTTCTCGTATATTCGATATTATTTTCGGTTTATTCCTGGTAAACCTTCAATTTATAATATTTGTTATTATAAAAAATATAAATTAATTTCTGAATATAAAATTGAAGATATGGACCAAATCTAAGTTATTATTATTTCTTTCACTTATTTAATATTTAATTATGTATTTTCATTTTTAGATATATTTTATTTCCACTGACGAAGAACTTTAACGTTCGAAACGTTTGAAAAATATAAAATTTTTTCAAAAGAAATAAAACCTTTTTTATTTCTGAATAATTGGACTACAATAATCTCTTCCACTTTTGTATAAATTAATTTCATTATAAACTTACTCTTTTTTAATGTAGATTCCCCTAAAGTAATTGGAAGATGTAGCCCTCGCTCTACGAGATATGTTCATATAAAGTGCGAACTTCAGGTCTATCGCTGGTAACGTCTTCTAATAAAATCTTAAGACTAATTGTGTAATCAGCCTTAAGAATATCTACTAGCGTTAAAAAAACCCATATTTGAACAAATTTAGTATGCCAGAAATTGATAGATTCGTAAAATCCACCTTGAATGTTTTAACACTAAAACCACTAAAACATGCCAAGCGAAGGCAGCACAGGGACGTCTTCTGACTAGCTAGTTCGACATCCCAACTATATACGCACGGGTGTTTTGTTAAGAATGAGTCAAACCCGTTGTCACTACTATTTTCCTTCCTATTGTTCTGCTTCGGCAACTTTCAACTTGTGTCTTTCCTGTATTTTACGAAAAATGTAATAAACATCTGCAAGCCTCAGCTAGAGCCTTTCACACGGTACAAGTTTGACCTTCAGAATTCAAATTTAAGTACAACTTATTTTACAAATTTAAAACAAAAAGCCATTATTATCTTTTAGCATTAAAAATAAAACTGTTTTTCTAAAAATCTTGCGAACAAGAGAAAGCCTACATTTGAAAATTTAAATCTGTTATTGTCGACGTAAAAATATTTTATAAAACAAAAACTGTGAGTACGTTATTTTAGGAACGTTTTGCAAATTTAATTTTAAATTAACCGTGCTACTGATCCGCGCCTTTGGTAATCAGTTTTCTACTTTATGTTTTAATTCAATATTATTAATAACTTCCTTGCCAATATTTATGAACCTTGATTTTGAAATTATTTACAAAAGTCACCGCCTTTTAAACATGATTAATTAAATGAAAATAGAAACCAAAGATAAATATAAAGACAGAAAGACTCAGAATTAATTAAAACAAAAAAAAAACAAATACGGTAAAAAAATTAATAACCAGAGAAACCTTATAGAGATAATCCCAAAATAGCTAACACTGAAATTTAGGACTTCTTTCACGCTAATAAAGTAAAGGACGTTTTTTACTCTAATAAAGTTAAAAACTCTAATAGCTTTCTCTTCTGCTAAAAACTCTAATAGCTGCTTTCTCATCTGCATCGTCTAAAACGGAATGTTCATGGTTTTGTTTCAAAGACAATTGTCAAATAATCTTGAGAAAATATGATGCTATAACATTTTGAATTCTACACTACTTTGCAGACGGTAAAATCTGTTCTCGTTTTGTGAAAATGGAGCACGGATTTTTATCTAACTCTCTTAAGCAACAGTTCAATGAAATATTTACCCAAAAACACTTCATCCTGTTCTACCTCTTAGAATACACGGTAAATTGTTTTCAAGCAAATAATCAGGTAAGTTGTGTTTTTATAAACGTACACTAAAAGTTATTGCAGGCTAAATTTTACCGATGACTAATTATCATTTAAAATTTTTAAATATGAAATACTTTGAAGCTGCCAGTCAACACGATCATATTACCTGCTATGTCTTTAATAATTCTTGAAGTTTAAATTTACTCTTTTGCAGGACTAGGGTCTGTTTTATTATTCCCTGATAAAGTTAAATTCCATATATCTACAATTGAACCAGCAAAAGGTACGAAGATACAAATGTTCCTAAAACCATTCCGTTAATTAAACAAGCAAGAACGACCGGCCAGGCGAACTTGCTAACAAGTTTTTCAAAATTTAGTAGTAAATATTTTATGGAATGACTTTTAAAGAAAGTATTTAGCCTGTGTTCACTTATAACCTGTAAAATAAGTGATTTCATTCTTCAGAAATTTTTAAAATTATAAATTAATTCACCTAAAATGTATTCGTTTTTTTATAATCTGATATATAAATATCTACAATCACAGCGGAAATAAAAAATCGTTAAACACGTGCAACCATCTTATTTTAGTATTCATAATAGCATTGGATTTATTTTCAGTCGAAAAGACTTCACACACTTTAAAAAAAAATAATCGCATGATTCACAGAAACCTTGAAGAAACTAATCGCAAAAAATAATAAATGTTTAGCTTTAAGCTAAATATATACCAAAACAAAATGCCTGTACTAATAACATTGAACAATAGGTACAACATGACTCATTGTTCTTGAGTCCCTTACTACAAAATAGTTTAAATCTAGATCGGATGGTGGTACAATCGTACACTTGATGATTCCCTCTACAGAATTAAGATCAATCTGTTCACATTTATCCCGACCCACATGAATTTTAGGATGCCCTATGGGGTATTTCCCATACTTATTAAAATTTAAAAGAAAAAACTAAATTGTATCTGATTCATAATTATTTTAAAATAAATTTTGGCTTTAATGTAATTCTTTGCTTCAAATCAACTTCGAACGTTTGATAAAAAATTAAAAAGAAATAAACTAAATTGCATCTGCTTCATAATTATTTTTAAATAAATTTTGAGCTTTAATGTAATTCCTTGCTTCAAATCAACTTCGAATGTTTGAAGACTTTTAAAATGAAGATCAATAAAAAATATTGAATAAAACATATTTCTGAAAACCTTAAACAAGATTAAGTTTGAAATAAACAAAAGAATATTTTTAAAATATTGAAAACGTAATAAAATTAAATTAAAAAAATATTAAAAGAAAAAACAAAATGAATTAAATTATAAAATAACTTTTTTAATAATTAATGTAAACCATTATCTTTAACTTTGTCACCTCTGCTAACATTTTTGAATTCCTGTATTACAAAGTGCAATTAAAATGTAAGATATTACGAAGACCTTTTCGTATTTTAGAAAAAAACAGTTTACGCTTATTTAAGAAAATCAAATATTTAAGAAAAAATAATCTTGAAAAGCTTGAATGAAGTTAAATTTGAAATAAAGAAAAACATTTCAAGAAATTGAAAAACTTTTAAAATGAAAATCAATAACAAATATTTAATAAAACATGTTTCTGAAAACCGTAAACAAAATTAAATGTGAAATAAATAAGAGTATTTTAAAAATATTGAAAAGTTTGAATGAAAATAAATTTGAGATAAAGAACAAACATTTTAAGAATTTGAAAACTCTTAAAATGAAAATCAGTAAAACATATTTCTGTAAAATTTTTAGTATACATTTTATAATATCTACCTATCTATTATAGATATGTTGTTCAGGTCCTTGAACGGAGGTGAGCAGCTCATGCCTCGATGCATCCAGCGACTGTTGGGAAACCCCTGGTAGGTCTACCCCAAACGCGAAAGACTGAAAATATTTTAAAAAAATTTTAATTCGATATACAGACAAACTGAATTGAAACTTCAATTTCTTAAACTGGAGATATACGTAAAAGCTGAGTATGAAAAAGTTACTTACACCTAAGTACTCGCTGTACTCCCAGCAGTTCTGTAATATGCCGGTGAAGTTTTGCGAAAAACTGCGAATCAGATGCATCTAAAACAGCACCCTCGTGCATTAGTTTGGTTTCACACTGCTCTTCACCAATTATAGTAATTCGCGTGCGGTCGACACTGCTCACACTTGTGAATGCGTACTGTAGCACGTTGAAGATAACAATGGTCGATATGGTGAACCCGACAAGCACTTTGGAGACTTTAAAAAACATTAGTCATTACCCTGGTCACTCAAAACAGTTAATCATCGTAAATACTTCCGGACGTTTTGCATACTGTAAATTCTTAACAGCTGCAGTCAACAAAAAGGACGCCAAAGTCTTGTTAGTCCTGAAATTTGTAAGGACTTAAATTTGAAAAATAAAAGAATATTTAAATTATAAAATAACTTTTTTAGATGATATTTAATATAAAATAATTCTGAAACGCTTAAATGGAAACCATTCACGTGCTGTAGTCTCGACATATATCTTCTTCTCGTCTATAATTAATGAAAATCATTATCTTTAACTTTGGCAGCTCTGCTAACATTTCTGAATTCCTGTGTTACAAAGTTTTCTAAATTTGTTAATGCTGGCAAATTTTAAATTAATATTCTATTTTAGTATAAACTCTCGAATGTTTTACAAAAATTTAAAAAGAAAAAAACTAAATTGTATTTTACTTCATAATTATATTAAGTACTAATTTTGAAATAAAAAAGTAATAAACTTGTTTAACATTCTGGTATGAGCAAAGATGTAGCGAGTTCAGATTACAATTTATTATTTACAGGTAAGTTGAGCAATATGGTTTTTTAGGGATTATTGAAATTTCTATCTTATTTATTTAATATGCTACAAAAGGTGAATTATTTTGCTGAAAAAGAAATCAATACCAAAGCTAGATGATTATCAATTTGAACTTGTCAGATTCTAATATTGAAAAATTGCTTGGAATACCAGACGATGCAATTTATTATAAAACCAAATCAGGAATTAATATTCAAAATAAGTAAATTGATAGACACAAGTGATTTGTGTGTGCCTATATTCAAATTTTGTAAAAGGACCAATATTTAGATTTGTAGTAAATTCGTTGCCTAGGGTACTTACATAAAATCAGCTAGTGTTATCCTTTTTATAGATACATAATATTGAACTGTTTGATAAATTAACTCTTACCTTTGAAGGAGCAGTACGTAGGTGAAAATGTAAATAACGTTAGCGTCTTGATTGATTTCAATAAATTTGATGATCTGAGTCACGTATTGGGATATATGGTTTCAGGGCAGCCGAATTCATTGACACAAGCGGTTTCGGCAAAAAATCGCCTTAATCACAAGTTATTGTGCTGGTACATTGTCTCACGCACCATAGGGATTTCATTGTAAAATGAATTTGAAAGACTTTGAATTCAAAGAAAGGGTAAAGAATCTACAAGAATTTAAAATTGAAATTAAAGAGTAAATCAAATGATCGTATTATAGTTTATTATGATAAAGCTGGACGATTATCAATAATAAATTGAGAAATTAAACAACACTTTCAAAACTTACCTCAAAGCGTACTCGGGCAGATACCAAGCTACAGCGGCCCCCGTCAAGACTTTAACTAAACTCAGTCTAGGATTTCATCCCCACCTTGAAAATTCAACTTCTTTTATTTTCAAGTTATTTGTTAATCAGCTGTTCAGATTTTAATACCCGATTCCAATCAAATCAATTTAATTAGTCCAGTCAATTTAATTAGTCCAGTCATTTTAATCTAGGGTAGGCTAGCTTAACATGTTACGTAAATAAACTATTAAAATAGGTAAATTCAAATCTTGACCATTTGTTACAGGTATGAAGACATTTCAGGTTAGGCTAGGTTAGGTTAGCTTATTTCAAGTTAGACTAGGTTAGCTCATTTCAATCTAAGTTAGGTTAGGTTAGGTTAGCTTATTTCAAGTTAGGTTAGGTTAGTGCATTTCAATCAAAGTTAGGTTAGGTTAGGTTAGCTTATTTCAAGCTAGGTTAGGTTAGATAATTTTAATCTAGGTTAGGTTAGCTTTTAACTTATTTAAACTAACCTAACCTAGATTAAAATTATCTAACCTAACCTAGCTTGAAATAAGCTAACCTAACCTAACCTAACTTTGATTGAAATGCACTAACCTAACCTAACTTGAAATAAGCTAACCTAACCTAACCTAACTTAGATTGAAATGAGCTAACCTAGTCTAACTTGAAATAAGCTAACCTAACCTAGCCTAACCTGAAATGTCTTCATACCTGTAACAAATGGTCAAGATTTGAATTTACCTATTTTAATAGTTTATTTACGTAACATGTTAAGCTAGCCTACCCTAGATTAAAATGACTGGACTAATTAAATTGACTGGACTAATTAAATTGATTTGATTGGAATCGGGTATTAAAATCTGAACAGCTGATTAACAAATAACTTGAAAATAAAAGAAGTTGAATTTTCAAGGTGGGGATGAAATCCTAGACTGAGTTTAGTTAAAGTCTTGACGGGGGCCGCTGTAGCTTGGTATCTGCCCGAGTACGCTTTGAGGTAAGTTTTGAAAGTGTTGTTTAATTTCTCAATTTATTATTGATAATCGTCCAGCTTTATCATAATAAACTATAATACGATCATTTGATTTACTCTTTAATTTCAATTTTAAATTCTTGTAGATTCTTTACCCTTTCTTTGAATTCAAAGTCTTTCAAATTCATTTTACAATGAAATCCCTATGGTGCGTGAGACAATGTACCAGCACAATAACTTGTGATTAAGGCGATTTTTTGCCGAAACCGCTTGTGTCAATGAATTCGGCTGCCCTGAAACCATATATCCCAATACGTGACTCAGATCATCAAATTTATTGAAATCAATCAAGACGCTAACGTTATTTACATTTTCACCTACGTACTGCTCCTTCAAAGGTAAGAGTTAATTTATCAAACAGTTCAATATTATGTATCTATAAAAAGGATAACACTAGCTGATTTTATGTAAGTACCCTAGGCAACGAATTTACTACAAATCTAAATATTGGTCCTTTTACAAAATTTGAATATAGGCACACACAAATCACTTGTGTCTATCAATTTACTTATTTTGAATATTAATTCCTGATTTGGTTTTATAATAAATTGCATCGTCTGGTATTCCAAGCAATTTTTCAATATTAGAATCTGACAAGTTCAAATTGATAATCATCTAGCTTTGGTATTGATTTCTTTTTCAGCAAAATAATTCACCTTTTGTAGCATATTAAATAAATAAGATAGAAATTTCAATAATCCCTAAAAAACCATATTGCTCAACTTACCTGTAAATAATAAATTGTAATCTGAACTCGCTACATCTTTGCTCATACCAGAATGTTAAACAAGTTTATTACTTTTTTATTTCAAAATTAGTACTTAATATAATTATGAAGTAAAATACAATTTAGTTTTTTTCTTTTTAAATTTTTGTAAAACATTCGAGAGTTTATACTAAAATAGAATATTAATTTAAAATTTGCCAGCATTAACAAATTTAGAAAACTTTGTAACACAGGAATTCAGAAATGTTAGCAGAGCTGCCAAAGTTAAAGATAATGATTTTCATTAATTATAGACGAGAAGAAGATATATGTCGAGACTACAGCACGTGAATGGTTTCCATTTAAGCGTTTCAGAATTATTTTATATTAAATATCATCTAAAAAAGTTATTTTATAATTTAAATATTCTTTTATTTTTCAAATTTAAGTCCTTACAAATTTCAGGACTAACAAGACTTTGGCGTCCTTTTTGTTGACTGCAGCTGTTAAGAATTTACAGTATGCAAAACGTCCGGAAGTATTTACGATGATTAACTGTTTTGAGTGACCAGGGTAATGACTAATGTTTTTTAAAGTCTCCAAAGTGCTTGTCGGGTTCACCATATCGACCATTGTTATCTTCAACGTGCTACAGTACGCATTCACAAGTGTGAGCAGTGTCGACCGCACGCGAATTACTATAATTGGTGAAGAGCAGTGTGAAACCAAACTAATGCACGAGGGTGCTGTTTTAGATGCATCTGATTCGCAGTTTTTCGCAAAACTTCACCGGCATATTACAGAACTGCTGGGAGTACAGCGAGTACTTAGGTGTAAGTAACTTTTTCATACTCAGCTTTTACGTATATCTCCAGTTTAAGAAATTGAAGTTTCAATTCAGTTTGTCTGTATATCGAATTAAAATTTTTTTAAAATATTTTCAGTCTTTCGCGTTTGGGGTAGACCTACCAGGGGTTTCCCAACAGTCGCTGGATGCATCGAGGCATGAGCTGCTCACCTCCGTTCAAGGACCTGAACAACATATCTATAATAGATAGGTAGATATTATAAAATGTATACTAAAAATTTTACAGAAATATGTTTTACTGATTTTCATTTTAAGAGTTTTCAAATTCTTAAAATGTTTGTTCTTTATCTCAAATTTATTTTCATTCAAACTTTTCAATATTTTTAAAATACTCTTATTTATTTCACATTTAATTTTGTTTACGGTTTTCAGAAACATGTTTTATTAAATATTTGTTATTGATTTTCATTTTAAAAGTTTTTCAATTTCTTGAAATGTTTTTCTTTATTTCAAATTTAACTTCATTCAAGCTTTTCAAGATTATTTTTTCTTAAATATTTGATTTTCTTAAATAAGCGTAAACTGTTTTTTTCTAAAATACGAAAAGGTCTTCGTAATATCTTACATTTTAATTGCACTTTGTAATACAGGAATTCAAAAATGTTAGCAGATGTGACAAAGTTAAAGATAATGGTTTACATTAATTATTAAAAAAGTTATTTTATAATTTAATTCATTTTGTTTTTTCTTTTAATATTTTTTTAATTTAATTTTATTACGTTTTCAATATTTTAAAAATATTCTTTTGTTTATTTCAAACTTAATCTTGTTTAAGGTTTTCAGAAATATGTTTTATTCAATATTTTTTATTGATCTTCATTTTAAAAGTCTTCAAACATTCGAAGTTGATTTGAAGCAAGGAATTACATTAAAGCTCAAAATTTATTTAAAAATAATTATGAAGCAGATGCAATTTAGTTTATTTCTTTTTAATTTTTTATCAAACGTTCGAAGTTGATTTGAAGCAAAGAATTACATTAAAGCCAAAATTTATTTTAAAATAATTATGAATCAGATACAATTTAGTTTTTTCTTTTAAATTTTAATAAGTATGGGAAATACCCCATAGGGCATCCTAAAATTCATGTGGGTCGGGATAAATGTGAACAGATTGATCTTAATTCTGTAGAGGGAATCATCAAGTGTACGATTGTACCACCATCCGATCTAGATTTAAACTATTTTGTAGTAAGGGACTCAAGAACAATGAGTCATGTTGTACCTATTGTTCAATGTTATTAGTACAGGCATTTTGTTTTGGTATATATTTAGCTTAAAGCTAAACATTTATTATTTTTTGCGATTAGTTTCTTCAAGGTTTCTGTGAATCATGCGATTATTTTTTTTTAAAGTGTGTGAAGTCTTTTCGACTGAAAATAAATCCAATGCTATTATGAATACTAAAATAAGATGGTTGCACGTGTTTAACGATTTTTTATTTCCGCTGTGATTGTAGATATTTATATATCAGATTATAAAAAAACGAATACATTTTAGGTGAATTAATTTATAATTTTAAAAATTTCTGAAGAATGAAATCACTTATTTTACAGGTTATAAGTGAACAAAGGCTAAATACTTTCTTTAAAAGTCATTCCATAAAATATTTACTACTAAATTTTGAAAAACTTGTTAGCAAGTTCGCCTGGCCGGTCGTTCTTGCTTGTTTAATTAACGGAATGGTTTTAGGAACATTTGTATCTTCGTACCTTTTGCTGGTTCAATTGTAGATATATGGAATTTAACTTTATCAGGGAATAATAAAACAGACCCTAGTCCTGCAAAAGAGTAAATTTAAACTTCAAGAATTATTAAAGACATAGCAGGTAATATGATCGTGTTGACTGGCAGCTTCAAAGTATTTCATATTTAAAAATTTTAAATGATAATTAGTCATCGGTAAAATTTAGCCTGCAATAACTTTTAGTGTACGTTTATAAAAACACAACTTACCTGATTATTTGCTTGAAAACAATTTACCGTGTATTCTAAGAGGTAGAACAGGATGAAGTGTTTTTGGGTAAATATTTCATTGAACTGTTGCTTAAGAGAGTTAGATAAAAATCCGTGCTCCATTTTCACAAAACGAGAACAGATTTTACCGTCTGCAAAGTAGTGTAGAATTCAAAATGTTATAGCATCATATTTTCTCAAGATTATTTGACAATTGTCTTTGAAACAAAACCATGAACATTCCGTTTTAGACGATGCAGATGAGAAAGCAGCTATTAGAGTTTTTAGCAGAAGAGAAAGCTATTAGAGTTTTTAACTTTATTAGAGTAAAAAACGTCCTTTACTTTATTAGCGTGAAAGAAGTCCTAAATTTCAGTGTTAGCTATTTTGGGATTATCTCTACAAGGTTTCTCTGGTTATTAATTTTTTTACCGTATTTGTTTTTTTTTTGTTTTAATTAATTCTGAGTCTTTCTGTCTTTATATTTATCTTTGGTTTCTATTTTCATTTAATTAATCATGTTTAAAAGGCGGTGACTTTTGTAAATAATTTCAAAATCAAGGTTCATAAATATTGGCAAGGAAGTTATTAATAATATTGAATTAAAACATAAAGTAGAAAACTGATTACCAAAGGCGCGGATCAGTAGCACGGTTAATTTAAAATTAAATTTGCAAAACGTTCCTAAAATAACGTACTCACAGTTTTTGTTTTATAAAATATTTTTACGTCGACAATAACAGATTTAAATTTTCAAATGTAGGCTTTCTCTTGTTCGCAAGATTTTTAGAAAAACAGTTTTATTTTTAATGCTAAAAGATAATAATGGCTTTTTGTTTTAAATTTGTAAAATAAGTTGTACTTAAATTTGAATTCTGAAGGTCAAACTTGTACCGTGTGAAAGGCTCTAGCTGAGGCTTGCAGATGTTTATTACATTTTTCGTAAAATACAGGAAAGACACAAGTTGAAAGTTGCCGAAGCAGAACAATAGGAAGGAAAATAGTAGTGACAACGGGTTTGACTCATTCTTAACAAAACACCCGTGCGTATATAGTTGGGATGTCGAACTAGCTAGTCAGAAGACGTCCCTGTGCTGCCTTCGCTTGGCATGTTTTAGTGGTTTTAGTGTTAAAACATTCAAGGTGGATTTTACGAATCTATCAATTTCTGGCATACTAAATTTGTTCAAATATGGGTTTTTTTAACGCTAGTAGATATTCTTAAGGCTGATTACACAATTAGTCTTAAGATTTTATTAGAAGACGTTACCAGCGATAGACCTGAAGTTCGCACTTTATATGAACATATCTCGTAGAGCGAGGGCTACATCTTCCAATTACTTTAGGGGAATCTACATTAAAAAAGAGTAAGTTTATAATGAAATTAATTTATACAAAAGTGGAAGAGATTATTGTAGTCCAATTATTCAGAAATAAAAAAGGTTTTATTTCTTTTGAAAAAATTTTATATTTTTCAAACGTTTCGAACGTTAAAGTTCTTCGTCAGTGGAAATAAAATATATCTAAAAATGAAAATACATAATTAAATATTAAATAAGTGAAAGAAATAATAATAACTTAGATTTGGTCCATATCTTCAATTTTATATTCAGAAATTAATTTATATTTTTTATAATAACAAATATTATAAATTGAAGGTTTACCAGGAATAAACCGAAAATAATATCGAATATACGAGAAGTGCCGTAGATTTTATCGCTAATCTCGATTTAGTCTATTTAATTCCCCTTCTCATACTTCTAATATTTTTAATAACGGTAAATTCTTGATATTAATCTCCACAAAGAAAAATGAAAGAAACAATTGATATTAAGCCCTGACGGAGTACCGTATACTTTTATTCAAAAAAATTATCTAAAATCATGTTTTAAATTTTTATTTTAAAAATCGAATTTCCCTAAGCGTTCTTTTATTCGAAATTCTGTTTTATCATTTTAGCGTGGGAAGAAGACTATTGTTAATAAACACGTTACCAAGATGCTGATGACTAACTGTAGTTAATTTATAGGAAATATCGTAAAGTTCTTAAAAATACGTTTCTTCTTAATTATATGTATATGTTAAAAAATTACCTTTGCTTTGCAGAATGCAGTATCATTCAATATGTGCCTTCGGTTCGAATGGGGATGTCAGCGCTCAAACTTCAAAGTAACGAAAATTTCTTTGCACGAGATATGGTGCGGTTCCAGGTGGCCCACATCACACTTCCTACTGGATATGGAACTCTGCCACACTTATGACTTATTTTTATTTAATTATGAAAACACGTTTATTACTTAAAAAAGCATTGTTATCATATTAATCAACATTTTAATTATATTCTGATTAATATTTAATTTCATAAATTGTCAATCCTCTGCCTTTTTGGAGTGAGCGCGATTTTGCAAATAAAATGAATAATTTTATAGCTGTATTTCTTTTGTGTTTACAAATGATATATCCTTTTAAACTTTTCAGCCTGAATTAAAAACATTTCGTAGGACGATGAAAGGTACCTATTGTTCGCAATATTCCCTGACGTCATTTACGAAATTTTAAGCTTTGATTGACAGGTGTAAACAGACAAGTCAAGACCTGCGTTTCTTTTTTTAGTTTTTGGGATAAACCGCTGATTGATCTAATTAAACCGTGCTTTTTCGTGATGCATTATGCATATTTATTTAATCAGCGGATTGATACCGAATCCGCCGTACACCTGGTTAAATTGATAACTTTGATTAAAGATTAATTCAATATGACACTTATTGCTCTGATTAATTAATTATGCACCCGCCGGCTCCTGGCCACGCCCCATTTGTACAGTGTGAGAGTGAGATAGATTGATAACCGCTAACCTGATTGGTCTAGTCTTGATTTAATTCCAAGATGGCCGCCGCTTTTAATCGATATTTTAATCCAACTTTTAATCGATCTAATTAAATTTGATTGATTAATTTGATTAAATCCAAGATGGCCGCCGTTTTTAATCGAGATTTTAATCGAACTTTTAATTGACCTAATTAAACCGCGAATTGATCTAATTAAACCGCTAATCCCATTAAATCGACCTAAAATTCCGCGAAATGATCTAATTAAACCGTTAATCCAATTAAATCGATCTAAAATTCCACGAATTGACCTAAATAAACCGCGAATTGATCTAATTAAACCGCTAATCCCATTAATTCGACCTTGATTGCGCAATCGATTAAATTGATTGACCTAATTAAAAACAAAATGGCCGCCCAACGGACAGTATTCTACTAAGGTGCGGTTAAAAATGTATTGGCTGAGAACGAAACAAATACTTTTTGAATTTGATGTAGAATAAGGTAAGTGATTGTATTTCTTGTGATCTTCTTGGGCCTTTTTCCTGTTTGTTATGGATTCGTTGAGGTTGAGTTCTTCCTTACTTTTTGCATTTTGCCTTATTTCTTGGTATTTTGCCTGCGCTTTCATCCTTCTGGGTGTCATTGGGGATGTTGGCCTGGTCAGTGTTTCCTGCGCTGCAGTAGTCACGCTTTCTACAATTTCTGGCTATTTGGTTGGGTTTCGAGCTTCGATTTTTGATTTCCACTTGTTTGTTGTACTGTGTTTGGAATTGGGGAGACTGTAACAGCTGATGTATGTTCCATTTCTGCACTTTACTATTAAAAAAACAATTTGAGATTTACTTCCTGTTTTATCGGAAGTAATACGCTTCCTGTTTTACCGGAAATAATGCGAAATTAGTTATTTAATATGTTTGACTTGTGTTTAAGATAGGTTCTTACAGCTTGTATAGCAACTGAGTTATAATATTGTTTCGCAAATTCTGGGACAGCAAAGTATAAAAATAAACTGTAGTAGTCATATTTAAAAATTAAAGCAGTTATTTGAAACATTAAAGTAGTGAAACATGGCTATCTGCTGCTTAAAACACTCACGGGCAGATTAGCTGTAAACAAATTTCTTTAAAAAATTTCGTAGGCCTCTTCGTAGCTTAGTCCGCTTTTCAATGAAGACGACACGGGTTCGAATACCAGTAATACCAAGATTAAAAAAAAATTGGGCTATGATTTCGGATACTGTTGGGTTCTGGCAGACAGTTAATAACCATAAAAGTTGACACCTAAACTAACTAAGACAAATCGCGTGTAGAGTGTTTTTCTTTTAGTTAAAGTAAATAATTTGAAATATAGTTAGCTTTTCGAGTGCTTAAGCTTCTGTGCTGTAGCGAACTAAAAAGGTGAATCCGTATCGGCCATTTACTTAAATCCCACTATTGTTGAACGTTCGCTGTATAACCTAAGTCGTTGAATCGTGACTAAACTTTATAATTTTATATAATTTGGACCTTTTGTGCTTCACAATACCGCAGATATCGACCTTGGTAGTAAGAAATGCAAAGCGTTTTTTTCCAGGGAAATTTCTTTGTTGGGATTTATTAAAATTTACTTTGTTATTAATATTTTTATTAATTTAACCTCTACTTAAATATTTCGCTAGTATTTGTTATCTGTGAAGTTCCGAAAAATGTAGAATATTTTCTAAAGACTTTCGCAAAACTAGCCCCGAAATGATGTTAACCAGAATATTCATAAGTTAAATTCAAACCCTTTAACCTGCTAAAAAGATACAATCAAGCGTTTAGCTGTACCGGACAATAATTGCTCGTAAACCCAAATTTATGGCAAACCTCTCTCGATTTCATTTTATGTGTCTCATGATTCCCTGCAATTTTCCCAGCAAACTTCGTAAAGTTATTTACACCACAAAAAAAAAATCGTTTAACCCCTTTTTTCGTGTTTTAATGAACTTAACCTATACGAATCGCGGGTTCTTGAAATTCATTAAGGTTTTCGATATAAAAATAGCGCTTTTATTGCAGCTTTCTACGATCCACTTTTCTCAACCTTCGAATCTAGACCGGCTTAATCAAACAAAGGTTTAAACCGTTAGGAAACCGAAGAATTTAGTATAATTATTTTAAAGATTATGGTTGTTTACACCGAACTGGACTGGACCTGGACTGTTTGAGTGTATCATTTGAGTAACTCCGAATACATCATAAATCTACAGGATGTAACTTCCAACTGATCCACGTCAAAATAAGGTCCCTCGAAATTTCGAGCCGTCCTAATGACGTTGATAAATGTGAGACCCTTGACCCTTTAAATAGTACAACTGTACATACCGGATTTATTATAAAGTGGCTAAAAATAAACACGGGGATGAATTTTAAACAAATTTCCAAAAATAGTCTCCCAGGAAACGTTCGTGTTAAAGGACATAAATCGAAATTTTCTAAAAAAATCTGGGGTTTTGACTATTACCCTGTTGAGATGTTATTCTAACATTTAAGTTGCGTCAAATATTATTTGCACTGAAATTGGAATTGCATATTTCATACAAACACCACCACGTGGGATACGAAGGCTATCTAATTTAGTCTCGTTTTAATTTAATTAATCCAAATTGAGGAATGTTAGCTTCGTCTTTCAGATTTTGAAAATAATGCCATTACAATCTAAACTATTTATTATGTGATATTGTTGTTCTTTTCCTGTTATTATTAATAGTTTTGGATATCTAAAGAAAACTCAAAAAGGCAAAAAAAATAATATCGTGATTGATTTTCTCAAAATTCGTTATTCGAAGTTAAAAATTCGTATTTCGGCACTTTTCAACCATATAAAAGGACTTTATTATCAACGATTTGATATTATGTCAAACAAAAAATTACAATGCGTTTACAGCCATTTTGGGTTATAGCTGGCTATATAGGGTGCCATCTACCTCTGCACCAAATGTTTTCGAATCAGTGTATTTTTTATGTATAAAAATATCATTGATTTAATTTTTTTTATTGACAGTTACTCTAAAATAAATAAAAATTCGTATTTCGTCCTTTTTTTACCATATAACAAGGTTTTATTGTCAACGATTTAAATATTACATTACAACAGGGGCGGCTCATCTTTAAGGGCTGCAGAGCTGCAGAACCACTAAAAATAAGATTGTAATTAAAACAATAAATTATCTGTTAATAAAATAGAATAATCCATAGCATATCCTAGCGTTTGCTAATGTAGAAATTGTTGAGCTAGTCAGCCAAATGAACATTTTAATATAATTTTGTCGAGCTGCGTTCGAAAATCTGTTCGTTCGGTAGACATCGCTGCTTTACGATGGGGTTCGAAGTCAAAATCAAAGACAACGTTAAAGCTGGAAATGAGCTGCATAATATGCAGCTCCATTTATTTAAAAGCTGCGCTTTAAGCGGGGTAGTAATATTTTCACTGATTAATTCGTGAATTTAGCTTCTTTTTTGTACGACTATGCTTAAAAACATTCTTTAAATTGATGCTATATTTAAATTAAATGAAACTAAGTTCCCTATACTTAATTATTACAAATAATTAATAACAAAGGGTCAACGTCGCACTACAGCCGGAATTAAATATTGAAGTGTTCGCAGTAGTCAAGTAAAAGCTTATAAAAGACACTTTCATAAGGATATTGAGATGATATCAATTGGTAGTTACGTATTGTTAAATAGAGGTTACTCTTATTGTTGATAAAATAAAATTGATTATTATTTTTATGCAGATTTAATTTAAAATAAAAATGTAAATAGTGTTAGTTAATGTTATTGTATTGTAAATTTTAATATTTTGTTTTCCCTGTGTTATTATTAGTATTATTATTATTACTTTTTGTTAATGCAGAACACCCACAAATATTGGCCCCCTGCATTACAACAAAATATAATGCATTTATATTCATTTTGGACCACAGCAAGCTATGCATTTTCTTTAATAAAAATATGATCGATTTACCTATCTTGAAGGTTATGCTAAAATTACTAAAAATTCGTATTTCGGCTTTTCTCAACCATGAGCTTTACGCCGATATATTGAGTGTTCTCTGATCAATGTGTGTTTTTTTATAATTAATTTTTATATAGTTTTTACGTGTCTTAGGCATTGTGTACAACCAAATAAAACGGCTTTATAATCAATGATTTCAATATTATGTTAGACAAAAAATTAGAATTTGTATTTACAGTGTTATTTTAGGGCGTAGCAGGTTATGTTGGGTGCCAGTTACGTCGGTGTATCGGTTACCAATATTTAACACTAAGCATTTTTGTTGAAAGTCAGCCTTGGCATGAGAGAGTTATAGCCCAATGACCAATAAATCTATATGAATTTTACAATATGTTGAACTGATACTTCAATTACAATTATATATATTCAGCTTTACCAGGCCATTAAGGCCCATAACTTGTCGAGGAGGATACACCGAGCCGTAGTAAGTTGAGCCTGGTTTGGGTCAACCGTCCGAGTTCTAACCATGGGCACCGATGCTTAACTTTGTAGAGCGATGCGCCACACCAATACTCACTACCGTACCGCCTCCCCCTTCAACTATAATTACTAGAACTAATTCTAAAAAATATTCATTGTCTGTGTGGTAAGTCTAACGGGTTCTAATGGAAAATCTATTTAACTGCTAGCTATTGTCCACTAAGTTGATGGCCAATTCATTGGGATGCTTTTCCAAACGTTGAATGTAGTTTTCATTGCACTTCCCAATCACTTGTTTCACAGTAGGAATTTGTAGATTCTGGTAGATGGAATGTACCACGGCGCATCGGCAATAGCTCGGAGAAAGTTGTTTTGGAATCTTGCCAATATTGCAATGTTGCTGTCGGGTGCAGTGTCCCAGAATTTCGATTCCATAAGTCCATACAGGTCGAATAGTTCCGTTGTATGCTAAACTTTTTTTGCGTAACGACAGGGTGGTCGTGGCTCTGTTGGTTTAGCGTGCATCTGACCACTGAGACTGGCCCAGGTTCAATTCCCAGGGTCAAATAAACAAGGAAAACACCCGACCGCTCCCCTCGAATGGCAATGGCAAACCACCGAGGTATACTGCCTAATAAGTCTTCTCTGGAGTAGAAATGCAAGCACTTCCGTGGTTCGGATCCAACGTTAAGCTGTAGGTCCCCTATGTATGTAGCCTACTTGACACGTACACCACAGGCATATGGAAAGAAGAAGGCAACGCCCTGCAAAGGGCACGCCACTTACAACCAAGCAGACAATAGTGTTTTTCGAATTATATTCTAATTTGAATCCTTTTCATCCAGATATGCGCCCACCACGTCAATCTATTGTCTAAATGCAATCCTAAATATTTTACTGTATCTGCTTGAGGAAACTCTTTGTTCTCCCTGAAGACGTTTGGTGTTTCTATCTGACATTTAGTAAATCTCACACTATTTTGTTCTGTTTGAGCATTTCACTATTTTTTCTACGTTGGCTTGCAGTATTCTAATTGCTTTGAGGGATAAAATACGAGTCCCAGTTTTCAAAAGTCATTCGAACCTGTGTCTTCTTGCTTAAAAAGTACATATTTTGTCCACTTGCTACTACCAAGAGGCCTTAAGGTTTTTTGACAGCACTTCTGTTGCCAGTTGGTATTTTGTTATCGAAGTTAGGGTAAGCCTAACAAGCCATATTTAGCAACAAGTGCGCTGATTACATAACCAAGCATTCAATATGCAATAAAGTAAATGTAATACAAACATAATAAACTAAAACCATGGTATAAAAAGGTTGATAAAATTATAACGAATAAGAAACGAATTAATGGGTTTCACAAAACCAGCGTTGCCAGTTGTACTTTCTATTGATTGGGCAAGATCTAGGCTTGAGTAATATTCTAAATTAAAAGTAAAGAAAAGAAAAAACAAAAAGTGAGAAATCATCGAAGAAAGCCAGAAAATATATTTTATGTCAATCGAAGGTTTGAAATTAAGTGAACTCAAATGTTTTTTCAGTTTTTGCCTTAAAGCTTTTTTCTTTTTTTTTGATATCCAGTGGCGCGAATTGAAAGGTTATATTTACCTAAGTAAAACAAATACGAGTCGAATAAGCTAATGATTGCCGCAGAATCGCAGATGTATTTTTCCAAATGTATACGTGACTTGTTAAACGTTCGTCCGGTATCTCTAAAAAACAAAAATTTGTTAAACGTTTAAACTTTGTGTGGGAAACTGGCAATGTTTGATGTTTCTTTAGTTAACCTACTGATATATTCGGTTTTTCTGTCGATATCGCTAATGCTACTCTACCGAAGCCAATGTGATTGACCCGTTTGAAAAAAATATGAAAGAGGATGTTTTCCTGGGATGAATAATTCAGGTCGATTAGAACAATAAAACGAAATTAACTCTTTCAACTTTATATTAATGAAACTTTAATGCGTCTATAAAATATGCAAAAAGCTCACTTTATAAAAATATTGAGGAACAAAAGCTAAAGGAAGAGTAAAAGGTGAACATTAAAAAAATTAAAGCTATAGCTTGGAAATTTGGATGTCAATAAGAAGAGAACGTTTTTTTTTTAAGAATGTAGATATTTTATAAAGAAAAACGGCGTTCATCTGCTGTTTTATTTTTATACACAAAAATTGGATTCTTCCAAAAAGAGAAAGTTAATCCATTCGAGTAAAGTAGAAAGTAATGTAAATTAGATGCAAATAAAGGTATTGGCACTTACACTTCTCAAGGGAGTATGGCCAGCAACGTGAAGAGTTAAAGCCTCCTAAGACGCTTTTCATACCTCGGTTGTTTCGCATGCTATACGTACGAGGTGATGTGGTAAACTCCACGCTTTCGACAACCGCCTAACTTCTCTATTTCGGTTCTAATTATTTTCAGTGACAGAGTAGGCTACCTGCCGAGCATCAGACTCAGGTTGGATCCCAAGATATTCTCCGCTATAGTCGAATGTCTTAACCTCACTCGGACACCCTTGCGATAGATGCAAATAAACCTGATTCTAATAGGAAATTGTCTATAACTTTCAATTGTACATTCACTGCAGCTTGGTGCCCTTTCAAAGGTCTTAAACCTTATTGTCGTGTACTGAATTGTTACTGTTTCGAACTTTGCGTTGGTTTCCTACCTTGGCCACATAAACCTTTCTTATCTATATTAATGATTTTGTTCTACAGCGGTGGTCGCCAAAATGGTCGATATCCACCCCCCAGGGGTCGATATAACATTGTTAGGGGTAGATTCGGGTTCAGGGGTCGATTGGGGACCCATAGAAAAATATAAGACATCATTGAAACACGTGCGCAGTTGCTTATTTACTTATACTTACACGTATTCGATCCCAGTCTCATTTTTGCGCATCGACATACAACTGAGCGTTAATGTTCTAAACTTCATCAACATACATAATTATAGTATAATTCAATCGTTATTCATTCACGAACTAAACTTCTCTATGTTGAAGAGTTGAGTAACTATAAAATAAACCATCTAAAAACTCATATAAGCGTCTTTTTTGATTGTCCTATTATAATTATGTAATAGTAAAATAGAGGGGGTCGATAAAAAGTCAAGAAACACTTGAAGGGGTCGATGGTCAAAGAAGTTTGGCAACCCCTGTTCTACAGTATGATTAAAAAGTTTTTGGGCTGCAGTTGCCGTGGAAGCAATAATTATTTACTTCTATTATTTTTATGTCATTGACATCTATCAAAATCGTAATAAAAGTAAATTTTCAAAGAAAAAAGACGACATTTTAATAACCAAAGCATAATTGAGTTGAAACTTTTTTTTCTGAAACATTTTTAAAATACGTCAAATAAATGTCAATGAGATAACTATTATAAAAGAGAATTAATTTGGCAATTCAGCAACTGAAAGATAGTTCATAAAACACGCACAGTGAGTTTAATAACAGGATGTTGATTTTGACTTAGCCCAGGGAGAGGAAGAGGTGAAACCAGACTACGAAACACAAGAGGACTATGCAGAGGCAGCAGAAAATTCTGGACGGTAAGAGGAAGACAATAGAGAGGACGAGGAGGAAGAGGATGAGGATGAAGCCAACAATAGAAACGAGAAAAACGATCAAGAAAAATTTAACGACGATAAAGAGTAGGAGGATGAGGGCGACAAAGATGAGGGAGATGACAAGGGTGACGACATCAACGAGAGAGATGAAGATGACGAAGAGTGGTGGATTAGGAGATAGGCGACGATGAGGAGGTGTAAGTAGACGACGACCGCAACGGACTAGTGGAGAAGGGGGAGAAGAGGTAGATGAGGCGGATGAGGGGAGCGAGAAGGAGGATGGTGTAGATTGTGAGAGGAAGTGTACGATGGAGCAGAGGGAGACGAAGTAGAGAGTTCAATGAGGGGCAAAGGATTGAAGACGAACGAAGAGAAAGAGGTCGGACAAAGGAAGTCGAGAAGAAGTAGGATGAAAGGGAAAGGAAAACAGAGACAAATAGCAGGAGACAGGAGAATAGAATACAGAAGAGTTAGGAGTTTGTAACATTAAACGAGTTTTATAAATGAATGAGGATAAAATGAAAAAAATTCCGAAAAGATAGTTTAAGGAAAATATGTAAACTAACACCTCCTTACTTATATTTGAAAATCAAAATTAAGTTCTTTAATAGAATGGTCCTTCCAGAAAATTGAAAGCAGTTGAAAAGTGGTTTAAGAAGCATCAATGGCACCAATTTTGTACGTGGATTAATAGAAAAGTGAAAATATAGACGGTGTAAACGAAAACGGGCCCACCCTTTTTTCTTATTATTTTTTAAAGTTAAAAAGTTAAACTTATAGGATTGAATATAAAGGAAAGATGTAATTTTTGAAACCATAAAGCAATTTAGAAACATTCCCGATTTACCCGGAAACGACTTCAGCTTTCGATTTTTAAATACAGTATTTTTCACCAAGGATTTGGGTTGTGACGTCAACGCGCTGTTAATAAATTCACAATCCAACTATACTTTATCTCTTTCTAATCTAGGTTTTTATTACCTACTGTGCAAGAACGCGTGTCTACCCATACAGTTCTTGGGTGGCGCAAGTTGACGTCACAACCCAAATGCTAGATGAAAAATACTGTAGAATATATTTTTACATTTTTGGAATCTGAAGAAAATACCGTATATGAATGCCTAACGTTCTTGATTTCACAAGAAATGCTTCTCATTGATTGCCGGTATTAAATATTAGTAGTATTAATAGAACAATAATTGTTGCATGGAGTTTTATCGCCGGAGTGTCCGGGTGTTCGACTACAGAGTGAACGGTCTCGGGGTCAAACCCGAGGCGGATGCTCGACGGGTGGGTTACCAGGTCATTAAAATATTTGGGAACCGAAACGCAGTGATGGAGTAGGGAAGGTAGGCGGTTATTGAATGCGTGGTGTTTACCACATCACCCCGTATGCATAGCGTGCGAGACAAGCGGGCATGAAAGCGTGAAAGGAAGCCTTAACTCTCCATGTTGCGGGCCATACTCCTTCGCGGGGTGTAAGTGTCAATACTTATCCATCTAGTACTGCTCTCGTTGTAGTGGTTTCTCTAGTACTAGTTTTAACGTAAAGATGTTATCAATAGTGGATCTACCCCCTCAGAACCATGATTGTTTTCCGCGTGTGTCATTTTCTATTAGATTTTTATGATTTTAGATTAAATTCTACCAATTAATTGTGCAGATCATTGCTATTCCTCTGTAATTCTTTGGATTACTTAAAGCACCCTTCTTGTGTATTGGAATTATATAGGAGGTTTGTCATTCTTCGGGGATATGTTCGCCGTTTATACGTTTTTCATATAACTTCCTGAGCATTTCCTTTACTTCTGTAGGATCATATTTTACTAATTCTAGAGGAATTCCTCCTGGAGATTTTGGTAGTTTTTAAAGCTTCTTTCGCTTGTTATAGTGTCAGCTTTATCTTTTCCTGAGATTGCCCATTATACTGTGTCTCAGTAAACTGTGTCCTTCGTTCTTCTAATAGTCCTTCGAAGTACTTCATCCATTCGTTTTGAGATACGTTTATTAAATTGGCTTTGTGTTGAATTGGCGTTTTAATAGATTTTAAAGTTATCCAATTGCAATTCAACTTACCATCATCATTAACTAATTGTAATTAGTTGTCCGTCTTTGTCACCTCACTGAGCTGTCGATAATCCAAATAAAAATGCGTTGATCCGTCCCCGTCCTTCTTGTCGGCCATGACTACTGGTGATGCTCAAGAGCTGTGTGACGGTTCAATGATCCCTTCTTTCTCTATGTCGCTAATAATGTTCTAGGCTTCTTCACTTTTAGCTCACGGAAGTCGTCTCGGATACTGTCGTTTGGGTCTGGAAGATCCGGTATTAGTCTTATGCGTAACACATATGTTCATATCTTTTGGTCAGCAAGGGCAAAACATTACATTAGGTCCTCACATGCACTAATGATCATGTCCCTAAAACCCCGGCATATTGTTTGCGAGTTGGTCATCATCCATTCATAGGACGATCTGGGATACTAGTACACATCAAGCCAGAAAGGTACCCGCTTTGTATGGACGTTCATAATTCTCACTGGTATTTGCTGCAACCTTGATCAGTGATTTTCCTAATATGCGAGTATATTTCTACGGCGGGCTGTCTCTAGCTTCCCATTCGCCAAGCGCTTCTATCACGCCATTCCTCTTATTGGAGACCTCTTGCCACCATTTTTTCGTGTATATCCTGTCTCCAGCTTCTTGGGGGCCACAACACCTTCGCCAACAATCAATTTCTACCGCACTCAATTTCAGTCTATCCCTCTTGTTTAGTTCCCATGTCTTGCAGCGGTACAACGTACAAATGTTTTGTAAATTGCCTTCTTAATCTTATTGGTTACATTTTTGCTCCATAGGATCGAATTCAACTGTCTAAGTATCCGTCTTCCTTGGCTTGCTTTGTTAATAAAATATTTGTTACCTTTGCCGATCTCCGAAAGTGTCACTCCCAAATACTTTAAATCTTTACAATTTTTGATTACATACTTTCCTATATTAAGATCTCTTCCCTGCTCGCCTACAACCAGGTATTCGGTTTTTAGCAGATTTATTTCAAGTTACCATTTTTGAGATTCTTATTTGAGTTGTCTTAGCATGTAAGAAGAGTCGTATTCGTAGAATTTGATCGTCCGCGAATAACAAGGTGCAGGTATAGCAGATCGTCACCTACTGGTATCCATCTTGCCTCATTTTCGTTTCCAAGTTTTGAGAGCATAAATTCTTTACCTTTTTTACTTCTTGTATATTGTATAAGTATATCTTGTAAGTGTAAATGATAAAGCAAAACTCAAGCAACGTTTTTAACAGAAATAGTGACTCTAGCTTTGTAATTTCTGTCAGTGGTTTGAGAAAGCAGATTATTTTTCTGTTCTGAACGGATTACCAAGAGTTTTATATCGTTGGATTTCAAAAATCTTGTTCTATTCGAATAACTCCCCAGTGATATGAAACCTTGAAAATTGATCCTAAATTTAATTTTTAAGCAAAGGGAATTTGAAAAATAATCAATAAGGAGATTGCAAGAATTTGTATGAAAAAACACCACCTCCCCCCCTATTTTGAAAAGAAATTAAAACAGTTTGAAGAAGACAAAATTCAACTCAAATATTAGCAGACTCAGGAGATCATTGACTTCATCTTCGTTAGGCAAGTTTTATATAAAAAAAGAAAAGTAGGAGGGACAGGATAGGTCGGCCTAAATAAGTTTTAAAGAGTTGTAAAATAAGTGAAATTTGTATAAGAATTTGGCCTTTCAAGCAGAAGAAGATTGAAGTGAGATTTAAATAGAAGAATGAAGAAGTTTTTATGACATAAACTTCCTCCCTTAAATTTGTTAAGAATTGAAATTTGAGGAAAAACTCTGTGGTACACTCTACCTCCCCCTTTTTTTCAATTAAACAAAAGCACAACCGACTCATAAGATTTACCTGTTCTTCTTATTAACAGTTTTGTTTCATACGGCCCTCCATTATTGACCAAAAAATTACTTGGTTCGAAACTAGGCTAGTTTAATTGGAATTTTAGGATAAGTCAGACTAACAACCGTTTTCATCATGTCTCTTCTAATGTTTGAAATGCCCGAGCACATTACCAGAAACATTCTTTTAATGTGGTTTTAACACAAAAACAAAAATCAACGCCTCGTACCTTCAACAACAAAAAAGGGCTAATTTTTAACTTTTTTCCTTAAAAGTTAAATTTTAGGTGTTACACATAACGACTTCTTTCATAAATTGATACTTTAAAGTGCTCATTCGTGCTTTGCCCCTTTGCGTGTGATGTTACACTCGATAGCTGTAGATTAAATCACAAAGGAAGGAACCTTTGGTCACAAAAAAAAATTGGCACGGTTGTTTTTGTATTTCAATTCAGGTTCACCGGCTACAACAGGTGCTGCTTTTGCTACCCACAGTTTTTGGTGGGCATCGTAATTGGTTTTCCATGCCGAATATTATTATATAATCACTGCTGTTTTTTTTTTATAAAAGACCCAAAACAATTATGCGATTTATTGCCGGAAGAGCGAAGTGATTTTTAAATAATTCTATTAAGGGGATTTTGGGACCTTCTCTGAATTGCAAATTAAACGATTTGAAGATTATTTATTTATTTTGAGCAAAGCAAAACTGTTAAAATCTGCAAACGTTGTTGGTGATCAGTGATCATATTTATATTTTATTTAAATCACTGAATATATTCTATTGTTTTGTGACGTCACCTAACGCACCAGTAATTCAGAAAGGGGAAACAAATTCCTCAGGGGTTTTTCCTATTAATCTCTACTTTATGGAATTTAGTTTGTTCGCCTGGCGGAATATTAATTTACTTTGATTATTTGTTTATTTATTGGGCGATCTAGGTTCGCGGCTACCAAGTATCAAAGTACGCATCGGCCGCTATGGCCGTAGTCAAAAACATTAAATGTTCCTAAATGAAATTATTTAAATTTCAAGCAAAGGTACGTCCTGTTTTCCATAGTCAAAAATAAAAATCTTTCTTATGTGATATGCAAAATACTTATTATAGTTTAAAGTCAGTTCTACAAAAATTGAAGCAATCATCTTTCAATAAATCCGAAATGTACGTAGCTTCAAGCCAACCTACTGACCTTAATATTTCTAAAACAACGTTAAAAGAAATCCATACCGATTACCACGGAAGAAAATGAAAGTCCCATTACAAAAAACGGCTTACTGTTAAAGTTAAAACTCCCCGAACAAAGTTACGGAACTAATCATTAGTAATTGCGAAAAGGTATGTTTGTTCTGAAAGGCTTTGAAAACTTTCTGAAAAGAATGCCGAGACTTTTCATTCAGTAGGTACCTGTTGAGTTCCTTGCTGCTGTTTCGTTGATGAATGAGATTAAGTATTTGTTGGAAAACTCGAGTGAACAACACAGATACTTTTGAAGTAGTTCATTAAATGATTTTAACGCAGTGGCGTAGCTAAGGGATTTCTTTTGGCATTAAATGATTTTTTAAAGTTTTACGAGCAGTTTATAAGTCGTTACTTTTTAGGCAAATGAATTGAAGAGAGAGTTCAAATGTTTCTTTGATTAATGGAAATTAATGTTTTGTATGTTCGCTTAGCTATGCTATCAAATCAAACCACTACGAATAAACGATATTGTTATTAAAATTAATCATAAGGCACCAATTAATTAATAAAAATGATTGTCTTGCTAGTTTCTTTAATTAAAGCATTTTAAAATTTATTGTGTAAGCTTTGGCCATGCTAGAATAAAAAGAAGAAAAATGAGAAAAAGGAGAAGAGGAAAACGAAAAAGGAGAAGAAGAAGAAGAAGAAATGAAAAAAAAATTGCTCCTTGCCTATTATTTACTTGACTTTCTTTTTGCCTTGCTGATGCTTGAGATTAGGAAAAGTGCAATTCTATGAAAAACTAAAAAAATCCTAAATAAGATACATAAACTACACCAATTTCTGGTAATATCCGACAGCTACTGATTTATAAGAAAATATGGTTCTGCAATGTAAAATAATTTTGAATTCATAACTGATGAAGGTAATTATTTTGAGCAAATGCTGCCTATATTCGTATTAGAATCGACTTAAGAAAGTATTTGCAGCATATGAAATCTTTTAATATAGGATCCACCAAAGTAGACGATTTTTCAAAATAACCCACCTTTCTCCTCCGATACTCGAAACGCTCGTTGGAATTCACCTGGAAAGAAACAAACCCCTTTTATTTCTACTTGTTGATTAATACACAATTAATCGAGAGAACAAAGTTAAAGTGGTAACTGTTAGTTCCAATATAATAGAAAATAATTAACACATCTTAATAGAAAAAACATTTAAAAACACGTTTAGGAGTGCCCCACCTTGCTAATAATATAACGAAAAGCATTTGTTTAACATTTAACGCCTTTGGAGAACTACTTTTTAGAGCGTAAAGTCGGAGGTCAGTAGTTCAAATTCCTGCTAAGGTCATTTTTTTCTATGTAAACAATTTTCATGGTATACAGCATGTCCAAGATATGCGGGCTATGCATGAGGTTCTTGTATCTTCAAAATTTAGCGACTTGCAAGAAATTTAATTTAGACTTCGAAATCTGGGTAAAAAAGTGACTAAATAATGTCAAACCCGTTTTCTGTTTCTGGTTTCTGTTGATAATCAGAAAGTTATAACCAAAAAACAAGAACTAAAACTTTCAGTTTCTCATATTTATACCTACGAAAAATTATGTAAAAACTCCAGGATTTGAATGTTTATGATAGCTGCAATTAAGATTTTTTTTTAAATTTCACCTTGTGGTTTATGAAATCCACATGCGTAGCTCGTTTATCTTGGACACACTGTACATACAAATAAAATATATAAATAAGTACAGATATAAGTAAAATACGCCAAGTTGCTGAAGCTCAATACTAATCTCGTTACAAAAATGTGATATAAATGTATTTCAAAATTATGAAAGGTGCCACAGTTCGGGTATAAGACCTTAAATGTCATAATCATTAAGAATTCAAAGGACGATGGGCAATTATCAGGCAAGGTTCATGAAAGGAAGATCCATTTTGGAAGACCTTAGTTAGGGATGAATGGTGTATCGAGAAGAAGCAGCTTCTCCAATGTAAGTCTCAATTCTTTAGCACTAACGAAATTTTGGCCTCAATTTACGGACGTAAGTGTTTGGACATCTACTGGTCGAAGCGAAGTCGGACTCAAAGCACCAAGAAAGCGTTTGGTTTTAGAAAAGCAAAGGATTCGTCGCCTAAATTGGTTACCAAATTTTTATCATTTGACGGTTGAACAATGGCAAAAGATTTAGCTTAATAATCACCTTCACTATCAATAATAATGTAAGAATTTTATCTAAGTGCGTTCTTTCAACCATAATGGTATGAGATGGTATGGGATGGCATGGTATGGTATGGTTGACTTAATGTACTAGTTATATATGTATCAAGGGCCTGTTTTCGGCGTGTGACGTAAAGACACTAAGGGCCAAAAACATTATGTTATGTCTGAGGTACAAACAACATTTTTTGTACCAACGAATATCTCAAATTATTTCGATTTAATTATTTTAAATTTACAATTTTTTCAAAATGTATAACATTGGCAACTATATCGCGGTATGGCTGGTAAACAAGCATTGCCATTGTATTAGAAGGTTCAGGGTGTAAAATGGGCCTTAGGACGCACTTTATGGCCTATTTTGAGGCATAAAAAGCAATATTTTACGTCCAGCAGTACAAAAACTATATTGGGGCTAATGTTCCACTTCCTACGACGATACTGGACGTTCTCGTCGAGTAAAAGTGGTTCAATCCTGATTTTCTAAGTAGGTACAGCGTTGATCGAATGGACTGGCCAACACAATCTCCAGATCTCAACCCAATACAAAACTTACGGCAACACATATCCAACCTTACTTTTACAAGAAGGTCGTTGACTACACAAGAATTGATTGACACATTGATTTACGATGGTTTTCACTTCTTTTAAACAGACAAAAATAAGAATTGGAACAACTGATGAGATCAATGCCAAAAGGTATAAATCGGTTATTAAAAGCAATGGGTTTACCAATTAAGTACTACTTAAAATAGACGACATCTTTATTACCAAACTATGGAAAATCGGGGCCATGTAATTCACTGGACATTTTGAGGAGGAGTTTCTTAACAAAATGTAGAAATTTGGTACACCGACGGGCCCAAAACAGACAAGGGAACAGGTCTAGGAACAGATTTAGGAACATACAGAACAATACCAAGGAATGCTTTTAGTATGAACCTGCGATGATATACGATAGTATTGCAGGTTAAAATCATAGCAATATGAACTTGTACGCAGATAATGATACAGACGGTCTACAAAGGCAAAAGAATTTAGGGTACTTAAAGCACTGATATCAAGCCAGTTTAATTCTAGACTGGCGTTAGACTATCAAAACAAACTAGAGTAGCTTGGGGAACCCAACAGTCTCAAGTTAGCGTGGATACCAGCCCAGCAAGGTATAAAAAGCAATGCAAAAGAATGAGCACGAAATGTCAGCTCGAAACAGATGACAGGGTCAGAACCTACATATAACGTAACCTATTCTATTGTCAAAACACAGATTAGCAGATGGTTAAAAGAAAGAGATCAATCTGGGCAGGACACCTTTATAGGAGAACCGGCTAAACTACTTACTTTTGGAAGAGAAAAGATAAGGCGTATAACAAAAATCCTAACTGGACACTGTTGCACAAACAAGCACCTGTCTGAAAGCGAGGACAAAAATTCCATTCACAACTTACGGCACTGCTAAGAACTAACAACTGTCGAGCGGAAACGTTTCAGTGGGAAAAGATAGAATACAAAGTGTTTAAAAAAATAACATCTTGGAATCTTTCGAAGGTTGCAAGGGCATTGGAACCAACTCGGAAAAAACTGCGGTACATAAATAATCCCTCCGCCCAGTTCTAGAGATAAAAAATAAATCTCTCGAAAAAATGTAATAAAAATATTTTATTAAAGACTTCAAACCTTTACACAAGTCTCTGAAACGTAAGTATTTTGATAAACAAAATAAAAAACAATTGGCATTACTGATTTCCAAAAGAAAAACGGCCTGTAGCAAATGCCACCTTTGCCACGCTCTAAATATGGCACTGATTGCGCCAAAAAGCATATGTTTAAATCAAAGGAAGTATCAATTCCCTAAATTTAAAGCTAATAATGTGGAAATATACAAGGTATAGTCAGAAACCGTAAAAGAGACACAACATTACGGCTGATTGAGGAAATGCAGAAGATACATTCTTATAATTCTAGTCCAATCCATTCGCGCCAGTGGGAAACCAGCTGTTGGAAGTCAGAAGAAAATAACTCTTGGTTGGCTCCTGAGCCACTTATTCACCGTAAACTGGGCATCTTCATCGGAGTTGAATTTGTGACCCCGCAAGGACTCTTTCATTGGCTCAAACCAGACGGTGCTAGGTCTGAGGAATAAGGAGGGTGTGATAGGACTTTAAACTTCACGTCTCGCAACATCGTCATCTGCTGGCAGGCTTGGCATTGATTTATTGGAGATTGACGCTTTTGGATATGATTATTGGATTAGTATTTTACCGGTTATGTCAAAAATACTTGAAAAAATAATCAACGCTCAATTACGTGATCACCTTCAAAATTATAAATTACTCCCTTAATGCCAATCTGGATTCCGTAAATCACATAGTTGTACAACAACGTTACTTCACATAACCGATGACATTATTTCGGCTTATGATAACAATAAACTTACCATCTTAACGTTGTTGGACTTCAGCAAAGCCTTCGACACAATGAATCATAAATTGCTTTTAGCTATCCTTCACTATATTGGATTAGGACCGGATGCCATTCTGTTAATAAAAAGCTATCTTCACAATAGGTGTCAAACTGTTAAGATAGCTAAACACATGTCAGTGCCTATGGACATTATAAGAGGTGTACCCCAGGGGTCAATTTTGGGTCCCCTGCTGTTCACTATATATACTAGCAATTTCAGCAAACATATGACCCACTGTAATATCCACATGTACGCGGATGACACCCAGGTGTACCTTTCTTTTATGCGAGATGATGTACATACTGCTATCCGTAAGATAAATAACGACCTTAACACCATTTCTCACCTCGCGGAGCAGCATGCTTTAATGTTAAATCCTGCTAAATCGTGTGCAATTCTACTCGGAAAAAGTACTGATCTTCAAGTAGACGCTATTCAAATTAATGACATTGAGATTCCATTTGTTGATAATGTTAAAAATTTAGGGTTAACTGTTGATAAAACATTCAGGTTCAAGCAGCAAGTCTGTAAAAATATCCAAAATGCTTTTTGTAATCTTAAATTGCTTTATCCGCATAGGTTCTACTTAAGTGTGAAACTAAAAACTATGTTATGTGAGGCGCTGGTTTTATCACAGTTCTCATACTGCGCGGTGGTATATGGGCCATGTCTTGATTTTGAAACTTCACAGAGAATACAGCGTGTACAAAATTCTTGTTTGCGTTTCATTTTTGGTATCCCTAAATTTTCTCATATCTCACATAAGTTAAGAGAAGTACGCTGGCTTAATATGAGCAACAGGGGGTATCTCCATTCTGCAGTTTTGTTCCATAAAATTATTGTAGAGAAACAGCCACCTTATCTATATAATAAAATAACTTTCAGAACGGATGTGCATAACATAAATTTGAGACATAGATATTTAATTACAATTCCACATCATAATTCCGCCTTGTATGAACGATCTTTTAGTTACAACATTGCCAAAATCTATAATGAGATCCCTCAAAACCTTAAAAAGTATTCCGTTTTGCAATTTAAGAAAAACCTGTTTCTGTTACTGTTTCAGCTGCAGTCATAACATCTTATATATATTTTTCTAGGTAGTAACAAATTTTGTGCAATCTAAGCAATCATCTGCCATAAATATTAATTTCTCCAGGTGCCAGTGGAAGAACAGTTCCCTACTGAACTGGCACCTCGTGGTTCTGCTTTTTATAAACTAAATTTATGTATTCACTAATATTCAATTCTTTTTTTATTGTATTGTATTTTTTTTTTCTTTTAAATGTATCTTTTTTTAATGCAGAATAAATCAATATTATTATTATTTCTACGGAGAGTTGACCTTGGCGGTTTTGCAGAAGGTGACGGTAGCTTTTGTTGTTCACAGTTTGGCCCTTAGATAGACAATTCAACTTTGGTTCAACCATTCAACCATCAATTTGATCAACCTCGGTTGACACTCAGTGGCGAACGCCAAACTACCTACCACTATGGGAACAACACACTCTGCTTCAGTACAGGTAGTAAACTTATAACACCTTTCTGGTTATTCCCTACCCGTGTTATGTATAAGCAGAGTCAACAGAGTTTAACACGTGGAAGGTGAAAATGTTAAGAAGGACTAAGGATTGATAAATGAAACTAAGAATAACTAGTACGATACCTTAACAGCAACGGGGTTAAGATAGATAGAACGCCTCTATTGAGGACCGAAAGAATTTTTAAGTGATTCTTTGAATAGAGCAGACCAAGAGGAAGGCCACAGGTTAGATATAGATATAAATAGTTCATTTGGAGTCAAAAGACTGAAAAGAATGGAGAAATGTTAAGGAAACAGTAAGGAAAGAACCAGACACAAACCTGTTAGCTTACCCTGAATTTAGCTAAGCACCAAACAGTGGTATTGGAGTTTTTGGCGATTAACAACTTTTTCACCCCCCTTCCAATCTTCAATGCATTTTCAAGTGTCTTTCTGATTTCCAAATTGGGCTAAATCTGTACCATACGAAATTTAAGTAGATATGTTTAGCATAAATTAGTTTTTTCGTTTTTCTATCACTTAACCCTGATACTTCTGCAAACAGAAAAAATTCATTTAGCAGATGAATGATAGATTTTGGGACAAATTACGAAAAATAATTTGCTTTTGTTTTTGAACGAGGTATTACCTAATAATTATATTGATAGCTTCCCCTTACTCAACATCGCTTTCGTCAAACTACATGACTGTACATTTACCAGAATGCGTGTGTTTCGATATATCTAGCAAGCTTTTTAGATTATTTGAATGCATTTTTTATTACTCAAACGACATAAACAGTAGTTGCGAATTAGCAGTATGAATATGTGAACAAGAATCATTAAGTTTTAAAATAAATCTAGAAACATATATTTATACTGAACAAAATAGGTCCAAGAATTGAGTTTTGCGGAACACCTGATTTATTCTCCTGATAAAATCGTAACAAATTGCTTATGGAAACTGTTGTTAGTTATTAATAACCTTTATTTAACTGTTGTGCAAATAAAACTTAAACATTTTCAATCCAATTATAAATAATTTCTTCGCGTTTGCATTAATTATAATTATCTAAATGAAAGTAAACAAACAAAGGAAGCAATTTTTCATCTTCCTCATTATTTTAAAAATCACGTAAAGCCATTTGAAGTTAAACATATTAATCTGCAACGTTTTAGTGCCATATATTAATTTAACACGTGAAGTGTTACCTCGTTATTATTTTATTTAATTCAGTTTATGCAAATGTTTGGTCTTCCACACATACATTAAACCGTACATGCACGAAACACACAAAATAATAACAATCCAACCGTGTGCACATGTCATGCAGGCACCTTTTTGTTTTCTTAAGTAACCCTTATGTTGTAACAATCGGTAATGAATACCTTAGAACCTAAAATGTTACGTAACCCTTTAGGATTCCACACCTGCCGCAAATCTTTTGCAAATATTCACCGGCACAGCCGTTGTCATAGCGCCAGTGTAAAAATTAAGTTATAGAAAAACAGGTAGGATGTTCTCGAAATAGAAAAAAAAACGTGAGGATGTGCAGTGCACCTGAGGTTTTTTATACAAACCGATTAAAAATCCCAGAGTCGATATTTGCGATTAGGTAGCGCCGGGGTCTAACAATTTTAAAGTTTAAACAAAGGATAATTCCCGGGTAATGTTCTAATTATTTTAAGTACCCCAGGTCACATTTTGGGTATGCGCGAACTAAAGGTCATTTATTCAAAATTTAGGCTTTTACATAATTTCTAACTTGCAGGGAGATTAAGTTTGTGTTGTTATACCGCGGTTGCTTTGTCTGAGTTCGACCATTTGGCATTTCGAAGAATATTATAAATTGTTGTGTTTATAACAGACATTTTCTGAAAACTACCCTCTGAAAATTAAGGCAAAAATAAATGTATTCATTTTAATTTGTGTGCAGATCAGAAACTTAATTAAGTAATTCATTTTTAAAATACATAGTTGGAAAATACAGCATAGTAGTAGGTAGTAATGCATTTTTATATCAAGTTCTGAAAACAAACACAAAAATTAAAGAAAAAATTATTTCTTATTTCTCCATACATGATAAGAATGCCTCTCTGAAGTGATATTGTATAAGAAAACCAAAGAATTATTACGAAATATTCATGAATTACTGTAGGATTTAAAATCCGTTGCTGTTGGACAATAAACTATTATTATTAATTAAAGCATTATGTAGTTAATTTTTTCCACTGCCGATTTAGCAAGTTGCATTTCCAATGTGATATTTTATCATATTTAAAGAAGATAAGTAAATTGATATTAACACTTGTTTGTCGGTTGTTACAACAGTGGGGAAGTAAATATTAACTAATCTCCCTAGGGACGTAACAACAACTTTGAGAGCTTTGTTTTTGATAAATTATTAATTTAGTAAAAATTAAGGTCAAAACTATTTAGATTTTTAGTAACCATTTATATCGGCAGTGGGAAGATACTGTATTTACATAACAAGGGTCGAATAGTCGAATAGTGCTCAACAGTATATGTACATCTCACTTACTGACACATTGAAAAAACGACAACCGCTAGGGAATGTCAACATAATTCAACAAGATCATAATTTGACTTGTGCGAAGATATTACATTGTTAAAATACCAATAAACGAACTGAATCCAAAAGGACTAGAATATTTAAGTAACAATTAATTTCGAATTAAGTAGAAGTACAGAGGGCTTCAAATATAAAAACGATAAATAAATAAAGAAGCAAAATACATATTATGATAAATCATGCCAGAAAACACATGATGAAGTCGAAGAAGGAACATATATTACCATAAGTAACAAACACAAAGGACAAAGGATATCATGAGGGTCATATTGTAAGTTACATTAGCATACTATAAAGCCAAAAGAGCTAAAACGGAGGTAGGCATTGTCATCCAGTCGAAGTTCAACAATCATAGTCATTTCTCATTAGTATTACCCTACTAGAATTTTTCCAAATAGTGCCAATGACCTTAACAGTCGAAGCGGGTTGAGATCCTTGGCACCCGCAAACCTAAATTTCGCCCAATAAATAAACGATCAATCCAACAACATTTGGTTGGATTTTAATGCTCGCATTAAATAATGATTAACTTCAGCTTATTCAATGAACTGATGATCAGATAGATATAGACATAAACGTTTATAGAATAATTATTCAGAAGAGCAACAGATAAAATTCAAATTGCAATTATGATAGCCAACATCCGTAACGGATAAGGCACTGAAAGAAGAAGATAGGCATAACAACAGAATCGCACTACAGATTGAATATGTAAGCACAAACGCCCCACCATAGATTGGAGATTGGAGCATTCAAATATTCCAATATTGGTAGTAATAATGAGCTATCACTGTGTAAGATCGGAATGAAAATAAAACAAGGTACACACATTTACTGTTTATGTGTGTACCTTGTTTTATTTTCATTCCGATCTTACACAGTGATAGCTCATTATTACTACCAATATTGGAATATTTGAATGCTCCAATCTCCAATCTATGGTGAAGAAGATAAACTCTAAAGTACGATGGCAACAGCTATACCAAAAGAGATTGGTGGTCAGTGCCTTGTATACCAATGGTCTCGGGTTTGATACCGGTTGAGGTCAGTGAGATATTTAATGCGAAAAAAATGAAACTTTTGTTCATCGGAGATGGGATAATACCGACAGTCTCGTGCCAATACAATATTTGGTACGATAAAGATCCCTTCTCGACGGTGGAATTCCTTCGGTTCAGTACAGTTCTAGTCGAGTAGTGCCAGTGGCTATAGCAGTCGACGTAAGTTGAGATCATTGGTACCCCCAGTCCAAATCTGTCCAATAAATAGAATCAAACACAGAAAGAAAATGAAATGGGGAAAAAATAAAGTCAGCTGATTATATCACTTAAACGACATTGAAAAGAATTAAGCAATAATGAAGGAAAACACAGAAGAAGCGGAATATGAAGCACTTGATACAAAAACTATAAATAGAACACTTCAGAGAACAGGGAAATCAAAGAAAATTTCACTGATTATTTTTTGACAATTCTTAAAACCATTTAAATGTTTCATTTTTTGTCATGTGACTGCGTTTTAACCAATCCTGTCATTATTATAGTGAGAATAAGCTCTAGAGATTATTCCCGGGAATAATCTCTGTAGCTTTTGTTTTTGTTGACAAATGTCAGTTGTCAGGTAGGTAGGTATCAATGTAAAACAAAAAATAATCTAATTAAATATAATTCGAGAGTTCGATAAATTAGAAAATAATTCTCCAGTTTCTTTCTCAAACTTGTTGCCATTTGGCATTAGCCACTCAAGCCCTACGGGCTTTCGCGACTATTACCTGGCAACAAGTTTTCGAAAAATCTGTCGAATTATTTTCAATTTATTCTCACTCTCTTGTTATATTACTACTGAAAAACTATACAAAACGATAATATTACCTACATTAACATTCAAAGTAGGCCAGACACAGTAAAGACAATACAATTATTAGAAGTAGCAGAAATGAAGATTTTTAAAAGTACTATTATGAAAACATTGTATAATAGAGAAAGAAGCTAAGACCTAAGAACAACATTCAATATACATATAAAACAAAGCAATGTGTATTAAGAGGAATTCTGTTAACAGAATATTTTAATAACATAATGGAAATGGACCACTATAGAAACAAGGGCAAGGCTATGTAAACGTAAATATAGAAATAAGAAGAAGAAAACGGAGAATACGAAGGACAAGAAAAAGAGAAGAGCAAGACCAAGAGCACGATCAATAGCAAGAGCAAGAGCCAAAGCAAGGCCAAGACTACGAACCATGAAAACGTCTTCTACAGTAACCTTGAAAGTCTTACTGGGCCTACCGGCACTAGATATATTAATTCAAACAGAAGCTAGGTCTGTTTGTTGTAGACTTACGCAAGAGCATGCACCGACCGTTCAATGATATGGTGCAACCTACCTGAAACTGTACGAAAGCCTAAAGGCAAATCCAATATTGGGAATGTCCACTGACAATACGGCCCCATGTATAACTTTAAAAGAAATTTTAATAATTTTAATACCAAGGAGACAAGATTGGAGCAATGGAGCTCCAATAAAAGTCGATTCACTGGTACACGGAGGATCAAAGACTGAAAAAATCAGTCTCAAAAGAGGCGGCAGAAAACTCCAGGGCAAATACAAACGAAGGAGTTCTTAAAAGGACGATACCCAAAGCTTATGAGGGACCTTCTAAACAATAATCGTCACTTAGTAGAGAAATAGTGAGCCTATTTACAAGACAATCAGTCCTACTACGTATCCCGTACGTTATTTTTAACATATACCTGTTATGTTATAATAACATGCTTAAATAACATACATCTTAACATAGTGTTTTAAATACGCTACCGTGTATCCCTTAATAACATTCACTGTTAAAATGTATGTTAAATAATTTCAGTAACAGAAATCATTCGTGATATTTCGTATATCATGAAATAGCATTATACGCATAACAAATGCAAGACAAAGAGCGTTATATGAGTGGGCGTGTTTTATGAATAGATAGATAGGCGGCATTTGTAAAATAATTTTACTTGTTTGTTTGTTTATTTTATTTAATTTGACGTTTTGACATTTCGCGTAAAAGGTTTGGTTATTTATAACAGCATGTTAAAGTTGCCTTTTATATTTTGTATGTTATGTTACATATAAAAGCAACATCATAACATACTATGTTAGCTAGTAAACATAACATGGGATACATAGTAAGAAATCTGCTTCATAACATAACAGAGTTTGGTAACATGTATGTTATCTTAACATTTGGGATACATAGTAGGACTGATTGTCGGCTCAAAAAACACATAAGCACAATTAAACTAACAGACGAAAGCTAGTCAAGTTTCCTAAGGAATAAGAAACGAAAAGTCGAAGACAGAAAGCTACTCGAAATAGCCACTGTCAAAACTACTAAGCCCTATAAAAAGGCTAAAGTTAGATAGTGGCCTATAAACATATGGAGTACCACAATAGACCTGTAAAGGTCGCAGTGGAATAAGCAATCTGGCTACTCCCATATAAATTTAATATAATCTAACTGAAGATCAGGACCAAGTCCAAGATCAAGAGATCAAGACGAAAACCAGGACCAAGACTAAGGCCAACACCATGAGCAAGAGTAAGAGTAAGAGAAAGAGCAGTAGCAATAGCAAAGACGTGAGCAGGAAAAAAGAATTGGGATAGAATATAAATAAAGGCACATGGTTGTTGACATCTATTGACGTTCTGTGATTAGCTGCTGAAATAATACTGTGTTTCCCGTTTTCTATCTGAGTGGTTAACGTTAATTTCCAGAAAGGCAAGCTGTGAGGATTATCTTTATATATTTTTAAGCATATTTTTAAGCAAAACTCATCACCATATTTAGTAAAGATTAGAACCTTAGCTAGTATTTATGTAGTCTTTACTTTACCTTTTATTAATATTGTTAGTTATTCAAGAGCAAGTAATATTTACGTAGTATTTTACAAAACCAGCATTCAAATGAAAAACCATTTGCAGTTAGTAGGCTTTGAGTGCTATGATATTCTTCAAGACATATGGAAGAAAATTTAACTTCACATTTAATATTTTTAATTTGAGATTTGCTTGAAATAATGGATAAATTATTGATAATGCAAGATTATTAATATTATTTATTACTTTTACTCGTTCTAATATAAAACTTAGTGATCATTTATTATCAAAGTAATAACTCTTTCGGGTGTGATAAAGCAATAATCTAAGAATAAACTTTTTGTTGGTAAAGTTATCCAAATTATATGAGACCGATTTATCAACGTAATTTTAAAACTTACAGAAAGTGTAATCTGCGATGCTGGTCGGCCCAAATCTATTTTAAAATTTCAATCAAAAAGTTTCAAACTTAATACTAGCATATGTACGTAAAAGTAAATGGAGATCCCAAACACGTATAGATATACAAGGTCGGCGAAACCGGAAGCGACAGCGGCAACGTCAAATAATGCAGTTTTAATAGTGTAATACATATACCAAATTTCATTTTGATATCTTAAAATATAATTTAGAAAATAAGGGTACCCCAGGTTTCATTGACACCCGGTATATTGCCTTAATGCACCAACTTTAGACGTCTACGTTGTGATTCTGAAAAATTAAGGAAAGAACAAAATACAAGTTTTTTGGCAAAAATTCCTTCAGTATGTTGATTTACCTTCCAATTGACTTTTTGACAAAATGCTCGAACTTTTTAGTTTAACGGGTTTTAGTAACTTACTTGGTACTGTAGTTTAAACGAGTTAATAGTTTTTGAAATCTAAAACATATTTCATTTCCCATAGTTTGCATTCCGTTGATTTTATTTTATACAGAAATGCTTTTAGTTTTTCTACTAAAAATAATTTAAATGCGATTTTCATTCGCATTCATTCAAAACCAGATAGTTTTGTATTTATCGTCTAAACCAGTGGTTCTTAACCTTTCGTTACTCGTGGACCCCTATTTGCAAATTTTTGAATGCCGCGGACCCCACGATTCTTTTAAAGACACCAAAGCCTGTACTTTAATGTGAAATCGCGTAACTCTCAACATTTTTCGCGGACCCCTTACAAGGGCGTCGCGGACCCCTGGGGGTCCGCGGACCACAGGTTAAGAACCGCTGGCTCTAAACTATTGTTTTCCTTTACAGTTATTGGTTTTAATTAAAAGCTACGATTGGTCCGACCGCAAACTAATCAAATAAAGTATACAGCAAGATTTATTGCAATTTAACATTCCATTTAATATTTACCGCTGAAGTTATTTAAAAGTAAGTAACCTCAAGTTATGCGGGGTCCGATTTCCCATAAAATCGTTATGCTTTTGACATTCTAATAAGTTTAAAGATGAAGAATTCGGTCAGCCAGTACGATTAACAAAATTTCACCAATAATAGGCAATGCTTTTAAAAACAATACGAAGCTGTCAATCCTCTCGTATTGCCGAATGCAACCGCCGATTTCGCGGATGTTGGTTTAATTTTTTTCATGTAAATAAAAATTATCAAAAAGAAAAGACGGAAAGGAAAGCATAACCTCAAAATGTCACTACGATGTTGCATTCAGCAATCAGCAATACAGGAGGATTTAGAATGGCATACGTTTTTAAAGCTACGCAGCTGAAATTTGCTTGAATGCTTAGTGTACGAGGTTTGGCAGAAAAATAATGACTGCCATGACTGGCAACACTGTGCGCGTACCAACAACACTACTGCCTGCTCCTTCGCACGGCAGTTAGAATTACCCCTACCGTAAACTCGGTACAAGTTTGAGTTTGAGTTGTTGAGAGCGTCTGAAGTTGTGTTTGTGAGGTGCGCTACGAAAATGGACCGGCAAAAGTTTCAGCAACATTGCTCCTACTATCAAATTTTGTGTAAAGCTTGGCGAATCTGCTATTATGCCTTATAAAAAGTTACAAAGGGCTTATGGAGAACATTCCCTATCCAAGGCACAAGCGTTCAGATGACACAACGCTTTTTTATAGGGCCGAGAAGAAGTGATAGACGAACTTCGTGCGGGAAGACGCTCAACCTCAACAACGGACGACAATGTGGAAAGAATGAGGACTGTTAGGACTCTTGTGATGTGATGTCAATAAGAATAATCAGTAGTAAGTTACATTCGCACCGGTTTACCGTCCATCAGATTTTAGCACAGGATTTGGGCATGAGAAAAGTGTGCTCACAAGGAATTTGTACCGCCAGGGCAAACTGTCAATGAAACTTTTTATCGGAAAGTCCTTGAAAGGCTCAGGAGGACGGCACGTGTGACCAGGGATTGCACGTATTTGGATTGCTGCACCACGACTACGCCCCATGTTACACGGCAGTCTCCATCAACGAATGTTTAGCAGAAAAAAACATTCTTGTGGTTCTCCCTCCCCCCCTATTTGCCGGATCTCATTTGCTGTGTTTGGATAATATCCAGAAGAGCGTAACCGACAAGTTGAAAGGCATTCTATCAGAAGACTTCCAAGACTGCTATGAATGGAAAAAACGCCTCCATCGGCATGTAGCCACCCAAGGGAACCTTGAAGGGATAACCTTAATTTATAAATATAATAAAATTTATGGTTAAAAGAAAATCAGTCTCATTATTTTTCTGCCAAACCTCGTACAATTGCTTGGCTCTTATGATTTACAATTTATAATAAACAAAGTGGAAAATCGTTATAAAGTAAATAAAAAGCTGAAATTAAGCAGTAACAAGAACACCGACAAAAAATGCAGTTTTAGGGCATTCGTAGCTTCAAAACAGAATTTATGTTGTAACGACTTGAAATAGAATCATATTGAACTAGCCCCAAGCTCTCGACTTTCGCGCAACTTAAAAAAAACCTTTTACTCTGTCATTTCTCAATCTGTTACTTTTAGTGCCCGTCAACAAAAGTAAATAACTCGTCTGAATGCATTTACTTTTATCTTTAATATCTTCATCAAATAATGTGGTTATCTTTTTGACCTTACGTCCATTGGCGGCTCTTTTTTTGTATTTAGTATAGAGATCCGGGCTTCGGTTGTATTTTTATCAAACCTGGTGATTTTTTGGGTGTGTTTACTGATATTTTTCGCGTTTTGTAAATTGGTTAGTTTGTTTAGTTAATGAAAACTGTATTTACCTTACAAATATTTGAAGTTTATGTTTAACCTTTAAAAGTTCAACTCTTTGGGTTAAAATAAAGTTTAATTCGTAAGTGGGGTGACAAAAAATTAAATGCATTACTACTAAAATTCAAGATTGAAAATTAATAGCCACCAAATTATACCGGGTGTCTTAAAAATTCCATGAAATTGAAGAAGGTTTTTGTGGAATTAAAGGAATTCTTATGGAATTATGTGAAATGTTTATAATGCCCTTTGATTCTGTTTATACAGAAAAATAAAGGAATAAATAATTATAGTGGAAAACGGTTTGGAATTCGCATAAAATCGCGTGGAATTCCTAAGAATTGTGTGATAAGTTCCGTAAGAATTAAGTACAGGGGATTTCCTGAGATACCGTTAAAACCAAATGATAAACTGTGAGAAGATAATAATATCAAATCAACTGAACTTCCCCAGAATTTTGTGAAAATACGTGCCAGAAATGTGCGTGGAATTCCATAACATTCACTTTATTCTAAAATATACATAAAGTCCTTGCAGGTTATGATGTAGAAGTAGAATTCGAAAATGATCCAATTTAGTCCAACACACTCCTTCGTTTGCCTTTTATTTCTCGATATAAATAAGATATTAGAGAAGTTTTACGGAATTCCATGGAAATTTCCGTGAGAATTCTGCATAATTCGCAATAATTTTACGTAATTCCACAGAAGTTTTTTGTAATTTCTCGATTTCGTAGCATTTAATGTATTCTAAAATATAATTTGCCCGAGGGTTGTGATGTACAAATAACTGGAATTCATTGAGTTCCTATGGGTAGAATTTTCATGTAATTCTTAATTCTTTTAGACTAGTTGTATCTTAACGAATTCCATGGAAATCCTAGACAACTCGGAAAATATCACGTTAATTCTGCAGGAATTTCATGTAATTGTGTACTGTCATGGTAATCACCTGGCATGTCATTTAAGTTAATGTTATCGTTTGAGATAAACAATTTTACGAATATTTCACATTGATCTTACAATCCCACGCAAAGCCACACGAGTTCCATAGAAAGACCATTTGATTGTAAAGTTTCTCAGTGGTTTCTAATTCGGAATAAACTAAATTTATTATTTATTATTATTATTTTAGTTTATTCCACAAGAGGGACAATAATATGAAAATAAATGAAATTCTAGTAGATTTCTTGAAAGTACAGGGCGACCCTTACAATTACGAGTATGTGAAAATTCTCCTCGCTGCTTAATGACATACTTATGGAATTACATGAGTTGCGAAATTAGATGGAATTACCAAGGAAATTCGCTGAATGTAATTTATTTTTTTCTATAGCATATGTTGAAGTGTGCTTTGTTCTACTCAAATCAAAAGGTCAAATAGCATTTTCACCGCAAGGGTAGATAAAGTAATACTTTATCTACCCTTGCGGTTAAAATGAATAAAAATTTTTTGTAACCCTAGCAACGCCCATACTAATGAGATTTTAAAACGTGACTCGATTAGTAATAATTTTAGACGTCAATGTCAAATGTTATATTTATTTATATTCTTTTCCTTAAAATAAATGCTATAGAAAAAAAATAGAATATTATACACGACGATAAAATTTAATTATCTTCTCGAGCGTAATTAGCGTCTCGTCTCGACTGACGTCTCGACGCTAAAAAACGCCCTCGAAGATAAAATACAAGTTATCGTCTTGCATAATAAATAACTAAAATTCCAAGAGATAAACCACTGATAAATAATGTTATACAAGTAATAAATAACTTTCGGCAGGAATTTCATGGAAACGGAATTACATAAATTTTTGTGGAATAGAGTAGGATTTCCATAGAGTTGCTTTGTCTATACCTGAATGAAATTCTCGTAGAATTCCATGGAACTCGAGTTAATTGTGAATATTGCCCAAGCTTACAAGGCCCTTATTACAAGGGGAAAATAGCATATGACTAAGTTCGTGCAGGAATTCGTGAAATACATAGCACTCTTGTGGAATTAACATAAAGAAATCATGAACGAAATTCTGGTAATTTCTTGGAGATTTCATTTAGCTCCAAAGATAAATTACAGAGAAAATTTAACACATAACTGATTGAAAGTCGCTTGAAATTCGTAGTCATTCACACACATTCTGTTTTTTCTTCCAACAGATAATTTTTTTTATGGAATTGCTAAGAAATTCCCTGGAGAGACTATTATTGTATTCTAAAAGATAAACCGCCGACGAACTATGGTGTACAATTAAATAGCGTTTGCCTCAAATTTCGCGGAATTACTTGGGGATTAAATTAACACCTTGTTAAATTCATAATAAATTTTCATGAATTCCCATGAAATTTCTCCTAAGGATATCGTTTATTCCAGGAAAGGAAGGAAATAATAATATGAAACAATGAAATTCAGGAGAATTTCGTGGAAGTGTATAGGTTTTCCATAAAATTCCCTATGATTTAGTTCAAGAAATAAATCGTTGCGGAATTATGGTACAACTAAATTATTCCATGGAATTTATAAGAAATTCCTTGAAGTTTCGTTTATTTAATCACGAGGCAAACCATCAAATTACTAAAGTTACAAATAAATAACTTCCATGTGGAATATCATGGAATTCCATGAAACTACAAAATTATTAAGAAATTTTCGTGAATTTCATACAGTTTCCATAGCGGTTCTGTGAATTTTTTATGGAATTGTAGAAAATATACCACGTTTCAGTTTAACTCAAGAAGAAAATTTCATGAAATACGTGGAATTACACCAAATTTTAGTTGAATTGCCTAGAAGTTTCATGAAAGTTTCTGTGATTACGTTTAACGTGGGTGATAAAGCGTTTGGAATTCTAATATTCAATAAAAATAAATTCGCGTGGAATTTAGTTATAATTCGTTGGAATGGTTGTGAAATTAACGTGAAATATTTCGTGAAATACGAATAATTCCCATGGAATTCCATAGAATTCTGCTATATTCCGCTTATAACCAGGGATAAACAGTAGAAGAAGGATCAAGTGGAGTTACATTGGATACCTTTGGAATTAATTTAATATCGAAAAAAAACTTTGGAGAAATTCTGCTGCTACGCACAATTCTATTGGTATTCCCATAGTGTAAGGAATTTCCACATCTTCGTCCATATTTTAAAATTTATAGTGAATTACATAGTTCCATTTTTTAAGTAATGTTATTTGTATGAAAGCGACTTACGCGGACTTAGCTCTTTAGTATGTGTTTTTAATTAAATGGTCAGAAAAAAGGTGAATCAAAACTGAATAAAATTATAATAGAAACCAGTTCACCCTATTTCCTTTAGATAGAAAGTTTGTGTGAAATCAGATAATTTTCATAACAATTCTGTGGTATTTTCGTTGAACTACATAGGCTTTCTAGGAACTATATAGGTTACCTATATGTCTAATTGAAACAAATTTTAGTGGAATTACGTAGGGATTTCGTGGTATTTTCCGAGATTCAATTTAACAGTGATCAAGCGTTGGGAATTCTGATATGGAGGAAATTGAATTCGTATGGGATATAGTTATCACTCGATGGAATTACTGCGAAATTAACGCAAAATCTTTCATGGAATTCCATAGAATTCTGTTTATAACCACAGGTAAATTTTAGGCACGTGATCATGTTTGACTAAATGAAGTTACATTGGATTCTTTAGGATTTATTTAATATCGAAGAATAACTTCGGAGAAATTCCTATCCATGAATTCCTATGGGAATTCCCATTAAAAGTGAAAATCAGTGTACAAAATTTCGTCCTGATCCCAAAATTATCATGACTCACGTAGTCAATTTTTTTACTAATTTTTAATGATTGCATGAAAGCGACTTAGAAGGCCTTAGCCCACCATGTTACCGGTTGCCGTCGTTGCCGACCATATTTCTTCTCGGAGTATAAGTGCCGATAGCTCGATACCTTTACTTTTACTATGTATTTTTAATTACATGGCCAGAAATAAATTTAAAAAAAAAGGTAAATCATAGCTGACTTTTTGTAAATAAAAACGAGGTCACCCTATTTAATTGCCCTTAGATGGAAATTTTATGGTTCGAAGATTCGCCTTTTTAAAGGGGGTTGATCGCACCAAACATGCAATCTTTGAAATTAAAAGATTTAAACTGAAGAAGCGTTATTGATTTTGAAGAAAATCGTTCTATGTAATTTATTGATTGTGCACTTAACAATAAATTGCGAATTGTTAAGTTTGATTGTCGTGGCAATTTCATACTCGCCAGGACTATAAAAACCGCAATTCTAATGCCCCAGTTTATAATTTTAGTTATTTTATTGAATTAAACGGTTGGCGAGTGATTATGCTTCTCAAAAATAATTTTAATCTTGGTCTCGAAGGAAATGCTGTTTAGGAACGGTTATATATTTCTAACAAAGCGACGCTGATAATTCGTTATACGTGAGTGAGAGACCGGGCACGCTAACCCCAAAGAACGAGAAGAAACCACATAAATAACTTCCACGTTGCGGTTTGAAAACGTCAGTCAATTCGGCCGGCCATGTAAATGAATTAACAATGCGCCGTCCTTCGCGTTAGCCGCTAATAAGGATTGTTTTTTTATTCTTTTAAAAAAGATCGGAGGTGCAATTAACTCTAAAATAGCGGGTCAGTAATTCGAGGTAGTTGTAAGTAAATCGATATACGGAGAGGTTGGTCGGTCGGTTGGATACACGTAGGTAGCTGAAGGGTTGCGTGTTATGTCATGACCCGGAGTCGTCCGTCCACCGACAAAGACTAGTCGGCATATTATTCCGGGCATTTCCGGTCCCTGAGTGCGGACCTGACCGCGAACTGAACGCGACAGCTGCGGGTAGATCACAGAGAGGCGACGCGGGTCGCGGACCGTGCACTAACAACGGCTGATCGCCGCGAGCACCAGCGGCCATTGAACAGCCCATTGTACCCTTCTGCTGCGTGCTTGCTGTGCCATCGCCACACCAAAGCTACCCACTCACCCTCATCTACCTACTGCCACATATCATACGTGTCAGCCAATATCCAGATGCTTGCAATAATCAACTGGGGCTTTATCGCATACACAAACCCGCTTGCATTTGCTTGCAATTAATTACGTGTAATTTGCGACCTACACATCCGAAATACCGTTTCGATTCCATGTTTCAAGTTCGATTACATATCTACTTACTTTAATTTACATCAAGGACGACGTCCGCATTGTTGCTAAAGAGCCAAGGTAGACCAACACATCAAAACTGTTTAAATTAAATTCAATTTTTTGAAATCAATTTAGATAAAAGAATTTCTAGAAAATTGAGAAACTTTGACAATTATTTTAACAGAGAATTAATCAAAGTTTGCCAAATTTTACATCGTAGGTCTTTATGGTGCATATTTTTGTTTTTCAATTTTTACCTTAAAAACAGGTTAAAAATAATACTACATATTTCAAATATTTAGACAGCCTGACTCTTTCCCTAATCTAACGTTTTGCAAAGGCAGGTTTATTTACAACTTAATAATCTTGTATTTTAAGAGGCTTTAGTAATTCTGAGAATTGTTGAGAATAGTAGGTAATGAATAATAATCTGCAAAAAATTACAATTTACGAAAACTAAACCATGATTCACCTTTTTTAATTTAATTTTGGCCATTTACTTAATACATAGTACAGGTAAAGGCATTATCACTTACGCTCCGCCAAACAGTATGACCGGCAACGTGGTCTCGTAAGTCGTATGACTACCTACGGAACAAATATAGAGGAAGAAAACGAAACAAATAATACAGAACATAGTAACGAACGTGAAGATCAAGAAGAAATAGAAATATAGGCAGTAATGGAGGCGGTAAAAAAGTTAAAAAGGGGGAAAGCAGCTGGGTGTGACAATGCAAGGGCCTGGTGATGTTAGCTAAACTGTTCAGCAAAGCATGACAAGAGGAAAAGATTCCTAAAGATTAAAGAATGAGAGATAGGAATACTATCACCATTACCTAGGTATATTAAAAAAGGGGCAGAAGATACTGAGGAATTACCATGGTATCCATAACCATAATGGCAAAACTATAAGAAAGGATTCTTACAACCAGATTAATGAAGGAAACTGAAACCCAATTAGAGGACGTACAGTGCGGATTCAGGAAAGGGAGAGGGGATCAAGACCATGTATTTCTAATAAAACAACTAACAGAAAAATTTACCGCAGATAAAATATTTGTAGCCTTTATTGATATTGAAAAGGCATTTGACAGTGTCCCAAGGAAAACAGTGTGGAGTATCCTAAAAAAGAGAAGGGTAAACGGAAAATTGACAAAATGTATAATGCGTATCTACGAAAACACAAGAAATTTGGTGAGAACGGGAAACTTACAACCAGATGAGTTCTCAACAAAAGAGGGGTTAAGACAAGGATGCCTTCTTGTTTAATTGTTGTGGATGGCGTAATGAAGGAGATAAAGGGAAAGGCGAAGAAACTGAAGGTGGGATATAAGAACCTGGAAATGGTAGAAATAGCCGAAAGGGTATTTGCTGATGATCTAGTGATCTATGCAAGGAACAATCAAAACCTACAACACAACCTAGATATGTATATGGAAGAGGGCTCTACAAGCTAGAAATATGAAAACAAATACTGAAAAGACTAAGGTTATGGTTATTAACAATATCACTAAATGGGAGAAAGAGATAGAGGAAGTACAAACGTTCAAGTATTTATAAATAAAGTATACCATGCTCTAAACAACGCATTCATAAAGATAAACGAAATATCGAAGAAAACGAAGATCTCAGTGTTCAAATCCATCTTTAAGCCTATACTAACATATAGTAGTGAAAGCTGGGTATTAACAAAACAACTAGAAAGCAAAATACAAGCCTTGGAAATGAGATACCTACGCGGAATAATGGGGATTACGAGAAGAGACAGAATACGAAATGACACAGTGAGGCAGGAGTTAGAAGTCGAAGAGTGGGCGAGGATAGAACAACAAAAAGAGTATGGGAAGAAGAAAAGGGCTAGAGACATACCAAAGTCGTATGAAAATCAATTAAAACGAATACAAAAATTGAGTATGTAACTCACTATAATTTTAATGTATGGACGAAGATGGCACAATTTCACACTGAATTTGGCAATTCACTTGGAAATATCATGAGAATTGTTTGTAACAGCAAAATTTCTCCGAAGTTTATCCTTCGATATGAAATGAATTCCAAATAATCCTACTACTACTACATTTCAGAATTCCAAACGGTTTATCACTTACCTACGCTAAATGGAATCCCAAGAAATTCCAAGAAACTCCTACGTAATTTTACCAAAATTTGGCGCAACTTCACATAGTTCTCGAGCTAAACTGAATTCTGATATATTTCCTGGAGAGCCTATGCAATTCCACAAAAACTTCACGCAGTTGCTACGGAAATTGTAGGAAATTCAAGAAAATTTCACGTTAATCAATCAGGAGCTTCATGGAATTTCATGACTTTCTTCACAGAAGCTATTGAACTGTCACTGCAATTCCACGATTTAGCTCGTGAATAAAATCAACAAAATTTCATAGAAATTTCAAGAAAATTTTCGTAATTCACAGGAATTCCATGGAATGATTTAGTTGCGCCATAATTCTGCAACTAAACCATAGGAAATTACATGGAAATTTTCGGTAATTATATGAAAATTTCACGTAATTCACTCCATGAAATCTTCCAAAATTCCATTTGGTTTTATATTATTATTTTCTTGCTGTTTATCTTTTGTGCTATCTTAAGGAGAAATTTCACGGGAATTATTTTATTTATTTATTATTATTATTAAGTTATTATGAATTTAACATAGCCTAAGTTTAATCACCATGTAATTCATCCAAAGGTTAGGATGGCTTGAGTGATGCGCCTAGAGAAGGATGTTGCAACGGTGGTAGCACAATGGGCCCATATGAGGCCTAAGTGCATGTGACGCAAGTCACCCACCACCTATAATCCAGATCCAGATCTAGACCATGTAATTCCACAAAATTATACTATAACCCAGCGAATAGCAATTCAATGTACTGAATGAATTAAAATCTCAAGCGAATTTCATTTAATTGTATGTCAAGATTTATATCGCGAGTTAAACGGATTTCCAGAATATTCCATAGAATTCCTTCCCAACTCCATTAAAACTTTCAGGTTATTCCACAAAATTAGCTTGTGTATAGTCTCTGGGATTTAATTTAGTTTTAGGTTATTACTTTAGTGCAGTTTATCTTTTGAGACAAACAGTGTATCAAGAAATTTTACGATTTTTACACGTTAATCTTGCAGTAATCTCATGTAAAGCCACGAATTCCATACAAAGACCATTTAGCTGTCTAACTTAGTTTGTCTCTTGGAATAAAATAGATAACGCTCCAGGAAATCTTTTAGCAATTCCACGAAAAAAATTGTAACTTTCAGGAATTCCATGAAATGATTACGGAATTTCGGGCGAATTTCACTCAATTGTATGCCAAAGAAAAATCCATCGTTATTCCATGATAATTTCACATACTCTGAATTGCATATATATCTACTTTCAAGAAATCTACCAGAATTTCATTTATTTACGCATCCTTGTCTCTTTTGTGGGATAAACTGTGGTTTGTTTTCGAAAATAGACTATATTCCCAGGAATTCCATGGAAATTTACTACAACTTTCTGTAATTTATAGGAATTCCACTTCGACTTCGAAATTCGATGAGAATTCCATATAAGTAGTTGTAGACGGTAATTCCATAATGGTTTATCTTTTGTATTAAACACAGAAATTCCTTGAAAAATCTATGAAGTACGGAAAATTTTTCCACAAAATAAAAAAAAGGTATGGGGAAAATTAGAGCGGAAGATGCCGCGGGAAAAACAGTGGGCAGGGAAAATGTCGCCGTATGGATTTCCGTTTAGCAAAGGTCGCAACGAGTTGGCGGTATTGAGTCGTATAAATAAATTGACAAATAAAAATGAATGTCTGATAAGAAGATATAATGTTCCAAAAAAGGATGGTACCTACTTTAATATTCCGAATTTTAGTTTCACATATTCAACAAGAGATTAGCTTAAACAATGTGAAATGAAACCACAAAGGACTCAAAACGAAGTTTATAAGCGGGATATATACGTAAACTTAAATAAAAATTAAAAATAATCTCGGCATTGATTTGGGCTAAACTACGTGGGCTACGTATATTCATGGTGCGCAATAACCCCGAAACCAATGCAAGGTTAGCAGCTGAGAATAATGGTTTTGGAGTTATTGCAAATTATCAGGTATACCTATTACCTAACCAACGCATTTAGCGAAAACCATTGCTGTGACCATTGATTCTTAATATTTATTTAAAATAATGTATTTAATACTGAAAAGTAAAATTAGAACATATTAACTGCACGTTTCGAGCATTAGAAGTAAAAAAATGTACACTTTGCATATTTTAGGTATAGATTTTTTTAACATAACACACATGCTTGCATATGTGTGGATTCCCAAGCTTACTGTATTTAATGTATATCCGATTCTGTTCTTAGCAAGATTTCTAAAGCGCAGTGTTTACTGTGTTTTTATGTTGTCTGGTTTCTTGGCGTGATGCAAAGAGTATCGATGATCAATAGGACAATAAAAAGCTATTTTCCATTTAATCTTTGGCCGCTATTTTGACTACAATTTTAATCTGTTCTGTATCAAGGCCAAAAAATGACAAATTCGCCATGAAATATTATCCTAGGAATCACATAGTTGTTAAGAGACAAATTTATTAAAAATCAAAGCACATTAAATTCACTGTGACCTGTGACGTAACTATGGCATCAGTTTCCATGTTTTAAATTTAACGGTCTTATCGTCGGTTGCACAAGGCTTGTTAAATTAACAAATAATGAAGGGTGATAAAAGAGCTTCATATTATTTGTCATACAAATCTGAACTTTGATTGAATTTCTTATCAAAATGAAATTTGGTATATGTAGTATACTCTTAAAACTACATTATTTGACACTCAGCAGAAATTGCTCTCATTTGCAGTTTTACCGGAATTAACATTAATTTTGTTTTTTAAATTGAACACCCTGTATATTTATACATTTTTGGAATCTTTAGTTATTTTACGTATGTTCGTCTTAAACTTGAAACATTGTGATGACAAAGTAAATTTTTGCAGAATAATTTATTTATTAATCTAGAGTGCCATGGCCTGTGTAAAGTGAAAGTCAGGGTTTCCTAACACGCAAGACAAGTTGTTTTAGAACTTGTACTAATTTTTAAATTTATAAACAGAGACTCTAAAACTAGTCTCTCCCTGGAATTTGTTTGATTTCCTAAAACTTTAGAACTGTCAAAACCGAAGTAGCGCAGTCTCAAAATGGTAAGCCATTCAGCTACATTTTGTTCTTGTCATTATTACTATAATTTATTACAATATCTTGTGTTAGGCTATCGTATACGATGCATGCTGTTTAGTTTGTCCTATACACACTTTATGCAGGTTATAGAGTAAACAACATCGGACCCATCTTTTTTGCAATTTATCTTTTCATTTAGTGCATAACCTCTAAATAGCTTTAATATGGTTCTAATAACCGGTTATAATTTAGTAATTAGGAGTGAAAGGGTTACTTAATATCTTAATCAAACATCCACTTTCACCTTTTACCAATGAAATCTTAATAATGGTCACTAATCGATTTTATAAACTGTTACAGCTGTTGTTGTTATGTAGGATATGAATAATGAAATAGATGAATGTTTTTAACTGCATATTATTGAGTTTTGGTACATATAAAGTGTATACTCTGACATTTTATTCTGAAGATTGTCAACCTCCTGGTTTTGCAACTAAATAGGTCCCTTTTTAAATTAAAACCACGTTCTTGTAAATAATGAATCCCGAGGGCCGAGCAATGTCAGCAATGCACGCGGACGGCCAAGCAAGGGGGCGGCCTGTTCTGTATTTAAACGAAAAACATATAGTTTTTTTAGTTCTTCCTTGGTATTTTTTCTTATTTTAATCTGTTTCTTCTACTCCTTCTGAGTCTTCTTTTGCTTTTTCTACTTTTGCTACTTCTACTACTTCCGATTCTTAGTTTTCCTGGCTTTCTTTCATCTCCATTATTTCTCTTCTTCTTTCTTTTTCTTCTTATTTGTTTTCTTTTTACCCTTCTTTCTGTTTCTTATACCTCTTTAACTCTTTCTCATTCTCTTCTTCCTTCGCCCTCGTTTGCTTCTTTGTCCCTCTTCTTCTTTTCTTTATTATTTTTACGTCAAGCCTGTTTTTCACCCTGCATTGTACTGCTTTTAATTTTTCTGAGGGAATATAATTCACCAGATTTTTTGTCATCCTTTTAGAGCGGGAGCTTTTTTATTCTACATCAAACTTAGAGTTCAAGCCTCGAAATTTAGAATTTGATTACTGCTTTAGTAGGTCATTCGGAAAACTCGGAAGATTAAATTAGGACTTAATTGATAGGCGGTGTTAACAAACCTTTCAGTGCCCATTATGCAGATATACTGGCTTCAAAATTTGCTTCTTGCAGGCCTTTATTTGACTATGCCCTAATAAGAATTTTTAATATTTTAGGCAAACGAATCCTACAAAGTACAGAAGACCTTTGCTTGTTTGTTTGTTTTTAGGGTTGTAGTTTGTTCCTAAGATATTTTCAGAAGATCTGTTGGGCCGAAATTTTTGATATTTTTCTACGTTTTGGTGGCAAAATACCTATGAAAAATTAAAGTTCTTCGTTTGTTTCTTTAACACTTTATTAGGCGGGATCTTTGTTTTTGATTTGATTTTTCCTTTGTCATTGGAAAATTGCACAATAATGGTATCAATCAGACTCTTTGGGGGCCTCTACAGGTGTGGGGCCCAGGTGCATTGTAACTCAACTTGTCAACCAAGCCAGAGGCGAAACCCTTCTGAAGAGAAACAGAGAGAGCAGCGACTTTATACCGGCCGTACCCGGCCAAGCGTATCCGACTGTGACGACGATTGGTCAGGGGTGGAGGTGGAGATGTTAAGCATCGGAATTTTTTCTTCCAAACAGACATAAAAGAAAACCTAAATTTTATTTTGCATATGGATACACAGTTGAAACTGTTTTAGATCTAAAATTAAATTTGAAAAGCAACTTCAAGATAGGTAAACTTGAAAATTTTAAAGCTTATAACGTCATTGTTGGGTTCTTTACACATACGAAGAACTATTAGAAAATTGTAAAGACTTAGAAATAAAACTACGAGATAAATCGAAAATATAGACAGATTGGATACTTTTAAAAATTACAAGTTTTAAAAATACATATTTTATGGAAAGCTTTTAGGCAAAAGTCACCCTCAAGACTTAAAATTATCAAAACCGTATTAAGGTCTGTAATGCTTCAAGAAAGACATGGTACTCAAGAATGAGGCAAAAATTCCTTTAAGATTTTTTAATGTTATCGATGATTTTGAGGAGGAGGTGAGGAAAAAGCTATTCGTGTCAGTCCCAGCTGTTAAATTTACCTCTGATATGGGGATACCATGAAAGAATTTGCTGAAAAAAAAGTTCAAAAAGTATTTGGAAAGTATTTTTCTAATTTTTAAAATAGATTTGTATGTATATTAAATTTTTTCTCATCATTGAATTTCCTAGAAAATTATAATTTTTATCATTAATGTATTTACTAATTATTGCATATTAATCATCTAATATTTCGCAAGATTGGGCAATTTTCTAAATATGTATGCACATATCTGCATAAATAATTACATCATACCGTTCTGCAAACATTTTAGAAATTGTTTATCGATTAAACTGATTTTAATAACCATTTATCATTAATTATAAATCTACATTCACAAAGCATATTCTCGTCATAATTGAAGCAAAATTCATATTAAAAATTAGATCACCCTTCAAGAGTTCGCACGTGTTGCTTCTAGAAGGTTCGCTGTAACCTTCACTTTTAGAGTATATAAAAGCAAATATTTGGATCATAGAAATAATACGATATTCAAGTATTTGTAACCTGTTATGTACTGTAATCGTATTCCTCGCCAATTGTGTTTAAATAAAAGCAATACTTGTAAAAAGTGTTTAATTTGAAAGCCTCGCGAAAAAAAACCCAACAATAGTTTGATTATGGGGACGCCAAAAATACTTCGACATGCAAACGAATTCCACACGGAAAATTAAAAGACAGCAAAAGCCGTAAGTATATCAGGTATATCTGCATATCAAAGTATATTTTTGGAGACTTTTTTAGTGTACATTTTTAATCTGTTTTGCCGTTTTCTAGTTCCAATGTTACTTGTTTAAATTTTTCGTAAAAATGTTGGGGGCACTCAAAAAGCAGCGAATTTTACAAAATAATCCGATTTTGTCGACTTCGTCAGTAATTACAAAAACGATTGATCGTCTCCGTTCTAATTATAATAAACAAACAATTAGTCACGAGTAACGAGGAACCTCTAATCTGTTTTCAATCGGTTCGGAATGTGCGTTTGAATAAATAGCGGAGTGTTTACGAGATTTTAGAAATTCGTAGAAACCGTACGATAAGAAGAAAACGGTCCACAAGTCCGCGACAAACAAAACAACAATTAAGCGGTTTCGGTCCGTCTCAGATGAGCCAAAGTACGACCTTAGACCCAAGTAAACCGAAAGCACAAAGGCCATAAATACCAAAGATAAGAAAGAGGACACCGGCCATGACGGGGAAACACACCGAAATCGGGTGGTTGTTCGCACAAACGCGGGTTGTGCGTCAAGGTTGTCCGCCTATCAGTATTCAAAACAAAACCCCCGAGGTTCGAATGGCTACAAGAAAAACCGATGCAAGCTGCATTTTAGAGAAGAGCGGATTTGTATAGAACCCCGCTGACAGAAAGCAATTGCGCGACCGATCAGGTATAACTACATAAGCCCCCGATGGTCCAAGGGCACCCTTCGTCAACGTGCGAGGGCTGCAAAGACGCGAAACGGGCGCGTTGCCCTTTCTGCCTGCTTTCCGGTGTACAGTCACACCAAAACTAGCAAAGCACGCGAAATTTTCTAGGAATTACTCATAGCCCAATAACCATTAGGCGGTCCGCGACGCGAGTTCGTGAGGGTGACCTCTGGCAATTTTCGTCCGTTTGATCGATCGATTTTCATTTTGACGAAATTTCGTATTCCGTTGTTAATTACATCAAGAAAACAATTCTGGCACAAACGTAACTGTCCTAATCACTAAACTTATAAACACAGATTTCGTATGTTTACATATAAAATATGGTTAGAATTGTTAGAAGCCTTTGCTAAACCATGAAATTGGACCAAAAATGTATGTTAATGCATGCGAACGGGTAGAAAGCCATAAACACGTAGCAATCACTATGAGGGATAAAAGAATAAAAACATAGGAACACGTATTAGAACACAGCAACGATATTAGATGTCCTTTATGAGGACTCAAAAGGGAAGGGCATCACTACAAACGCACCCGTATCTTTTGATAAAAGAAATTATGACGGGGACCCGGAAATAACTCTTAACATAAATACATAAATAACTTTATACATGCCGAATGTACATTCTGGCGCTCCGAAAACTCTTAAAAACATATCTTCAGCTAGACGAAACAATTCAGCAACTAGCGGCAAAATCCATAATTAAAAAGTGATACGGAATAATCACTAAAAGAATTACCATATTTTATGAATTTAATAACATAAGACTTTAAAGTTTACATTTTTCCAAAGTTCTGTGACCTTCAAATTTTTTAGCCCCGAAAACCTTTTAAAAAGTTCAAATTTTATTGCGTTTGCGTTTTGTAAAATTATTAGCAAAAGATTATACTTATTTGGTTACCTTTAAAATTGCGCAAAAACTCGTAAATTCTTTTTCCGACAAACGTTTAGGAATGTTACTTTCCCACACTCATTTTGCGTGCGGGAAAGTAACTTACCCGCACGGAGTGCCGGAAAGTGACAGCGATTTCTAAAAAATCAGAAAATCGCATAGCAACCATCCTTACTAGATTATTACTTTAAAAGGAAATGTCAAATTTGACAACTTGAAAACTTACAAAATGATAGTTTAGGACGATTCCTAAACGTTTGTAGGAAAAACGTTGTTCATAACACGTGCGGGAAGAGCGATTCCGAAACTCATGCAGGTACAGAAACTCGCTGCGCTCGTTTCTGTAACGTCCTGCATTCGTTTCGGAATCGCTAACTTCCCACACTTGTTATGAAAATAACTATATAGAATTATTTACAACAGCCTTTTGCGTAGGTACTAAATCGTTTGTGACAAACAAAATTTTTCCAAAGGCTTACGAAATTGCTAAGAAGAAATCCAAGATTTTGCGTTGCCAGAAATCTTTGGGAAATAATCAAAAGTCTCTCTTTAAATCTCGCAGAAGTTAAATCATTCGGTGACCTTCAAATTTTTGAAAATAAAATTTTTTGAAAGGTTTTTGGTCAACAAAATGTGTGAAGAGTCAAAAATGTTTCTACGTTTGTGCTTTTGATTTTTTTGATGTGGCATTTTTGATGCGATGGCATTCAAATTTTTGAAAATAAAAGTCTGTAAAGCCTTTTAGTTTTGCATACGTTGAACTAACTAAATTCTTCTGGTTTTGCCTTGTTGTTCAGAACTACGAGGAGCGTTCAAATTTAAACAGGAATTTATTTATAAAAAAAAGTTATTACAATATTACAACGATGAAAACTATATTACTTTTCGACGTAATCTCCCTGTCTAGCGATGCACTTGCACCAACGATCTGGAAGCTTTTTAATGCCTTGCTGGAAGAAGTATTTGGGTTGCATGCGTATTCACTCCTGAACAGCTTCGATAACGTCATTATTTGACTGAAATCTTTTCCCGGCTAAAAATTCTTTTAATGGGCTAAACATATAAAAATCAGAGGGAGCAAGATCAGGGCTGTATGCTGGATGCGGAAGAAGGTCCCACTGAAGGGGGGCGGATATGCTTAACTGCTTGGTGTCGCCTAGTCTAGTCATATTCCAATAGATGAAGTTTGTTTATGGTTTCAATTGTTCTTGCAGCAGTATGAGGACGAGCATTATCTTGGAGAAAGCAAACAGAACTCTGTCTTTTCTTTCGTTTGTTCCTGATCGCCTGCTTAACTTTATCGCGCAAAAGTGTCAAATAATAGTTTGCATTAATTGTAAGACGTTCTGTAAGGAAATCAACGAAGAGCATCCCTTGAGAATTCCAAAAAAATGTTGCCATCACTTTACCAGCTGGCGACACAGTTTTTGCTTTCTTTGGCTTTGGAGATGTGGTGTGACGCCACTGCATGCTTGCACGTTTTGACTCAGGAGTAAAATAGTGTACCCAAGTTTCATCTGTTGTCACAATTGAGTCCAAAAATTCATCTCCTTCTCTCTCATATCGCTGCAGTAAGGAAGAAGCGATTTGCAAACGATTCAACTTGTGTTCTTCAGTCAACAAGCGCGGAATCCACCTGGCACTCACATTGCGATACTTTAGCTTGTTTTTTTTTTATGATCTCTTCAACACTTCCGACACTAATTTGTAAATTTTGAAAAATTTGACGAACTGTTACCAGTCTGTCTTCCTGAATAAGGGCATTAACTTTTTCTTCATTTTCACGATTAACCGAAGTTGCAGCTCGCCGTACATGAGGCTCATTTGCTACATGCGTTCTCCCGTCTCTAAAGAATTTTGACCACTCAAACACTCGACCTTTTGAAAGACATTGATCGCCATATTGTGCTCGCAGTCTTGTAAAAATTTCAGTCGAATTTACGTCTTCATTCGTAAGAAATTTGATTATTATACGCTGTTCCACGTTACAATGAACAGAACTTTCAGACATTGTAACTGTAACTGTCAAAATAATATTATATCGAAACAATTGCCGTGGATATGTTAACAAGAGTCACGGCTAACCTTTAAATAATTTAATTTTTAGAATTGTCTTCAGATGGGGTTTTAATTTAAATGTTCCTGTTTAAATTTGAACACTCCTCGTATTAGCAACAGCTTTTGAAACTTATTTTGCAAAACTGCAAATGTTTGATAAAAAAATGTTGGCAGACATTCTGTGAACTTCGAATTTTTCAAAACAGCTGCGAAGACGTGTATGGATGGCAAAACAATTATTTTTCAAGCAACTGCTGTTTAAACTTACCTACTGAGTGTCCTTTAAAATTTTGAGAACAAAATTTCAACTTTTTTATTCTGAAAACGTCTACAGGATTAGGAATTTTATTTTCTTAGATATTTCGTATAAAGTTCGTCTTCTTTGTTGCCAGAAATCTCTGGAAATAATTAAAAACTTTCGGGCTACTTTAAGGGTTCTAATGAACAATAAAACTGAGCTCTCGTGTTCACTCTAGGCCTTAAATTATACACGGTGTTTAAAGAACGCCAACTTCGACCTTTCTCGATTTTTGTTTTTAATGGAACTACTGGAACTAGCCATATTTGATTTATGAGTTACACAACTATATTAGGCTATTATACGGTACCCCATTTGGTATGCGTGCGGATAAGTACTAATTTTTTAATATTTTTAAGTTCTGCTATCATCACCTTGTTTCTCAAGCTACTTTCAGTGAATGGTTATATATTGTTTAACCCTGGGAAACTCTTTTTTTAGCGTAACTTACAGAAAAATTATACATCGCTGGGACGCCCCGCCCCGTATAACTAAAAAATATTTTTTTATTTTCACCACCGTAATAAACTGCAAAACATGCAAATAAAGAGTGTCTGTATTTTTTGTTAATGCCTGATAATAACAAAAGACCTGCCAATTAGACCCTTACTTACCGACAAACTCGAAATTTCAGGTATTTACAAAAGTAGAAGGATTAAAGTAAGAACCGATCGGTTGTTTCCTTTTTATGCAAGATTCTTAACAATTGGGGGTCTTAAAAAACGATTGTGTTTAAGTCGTATTTTATGGTATTAACGTTAATATTTGCTTGTCGTCACTACGCAGGTAATGATTATTGTGTGTTGTTGGCGAACAGATTGTGCAATGTGCAATGACCAATTCCATTGTAAACCACCAAACTAAAGCTAATCTTTCTGGGAAAAGCTGGAATCTTCAAAAAAGTTTAAATAAAGAATTTAAAAGTAAAACGATTAACGTCACTCAGCATATGCAAATAGCTAAAATGTTTTTTCTTCGGAGATTAAATTTGTAAGGATTTTGTACGTTTGGGGAGATAATATCGCCCTAAACACGAGATTTTCATACTGTTAAAATAAAAAATACACTAAAAATTAAATAAATGGTCTACAGAAAATTACAATTTCTAGAAATATAAATATTGTTGGAAATTAACCGATGTCAACCTAATTGTTTTTGCAAAAATTTTACTTTAAACTATATTTTGGTTTGAGTCTTAAACATGTCTTTGCAGAATGTTATTGTTTTCTTTCTAAAGTAGCAAAATATATTTAAAAGCACTGAAAATCTGCTTATAAAATTAGTTAATTTTATATTTATATTTACCCACCAAACCAGCCTAGCGGAATTTTGAAATTTAATATTCTGAACCACAGGAAACGAAAATGGGGCGTAAAATATTATGTCATTCCAATGTTATTATTGCAGTTACAAGGCAATTATCAAAAAATATGACCAACAGAAAATTGTGTAATTTTTTCAAACATGTTTCTTTAAAAAAAAACTAGTCATAAATTATATATCAAAAATAGAACATTTTAAATCAATGATAGAAATGAAAAATCGAGCAAGGTATTAAGTATTATAACACTTACATTGCTCAGAAGTTGTGCAGAACGTTCTGAAAGGTATATAAAAATTTGGCTAAAGCAACTAATCAGCTAAAGCTACCGGTTTACGACTTCTTTCAGTAGATTAGAACTTCTTAAAGTAGCTTAAACCCACCCCCAAGTAGTTTCTAGCAACCTGAAAAATGAATATTAAGTGAGGTAGGTAGTCAAAAAAGCCTCCCATTACTACTGTGTTTGATGAAATAAATAACACAAAATGCTGTAATAACTTTTACTACAAATTGGCAAATGAATTAATTAATTGTGAGTACGTCAAGTGATTTAATTTTGTTTTTCATAGCCACCTTTGCTTAACAATTTTTATATTCGCTGTACTATAAGGGCTGTAGTAAATATGTAAAAAGTTACGCGAAGAACTTTATATATTTTATAAGTCACTGATTTAATTTGTATGCACCCTTTCGTTGCCACATACGCAAATACCAACGTTTTCAATAACGAGAGATCAATAAAAAAAGCCAATTAAGGTAGGCTGTGAAATTGAATTATTTTGAATTGGTACTTTAGCCACATCCACAGAATGACATTTCAGTTTCAATTTAAGGTTATAAACTTTGTTTACAATAAAAATGTCAAATTACAAACGATATAAAATGTCATTCTGTGGATGTGGCTAAAGTACCAATTCAAAATAATTCAATTTCACAGTCTACCCTAATTGGTATTTTTATTGATCTGTTGTTATATGAATTAATTAAACTAATAAACAGGGCATATGGACTTTCAACAAAATTGTCCGAGTTCAGATTTTCAAATAACTACAGCTTTCATTAGCTCTAGATATTACACAACTAATTTTTTCTCCAACCACACGAATAAGACGCCATATTGTCGAATAATTTTGTATAAAAAGTAAGTCATTTCGGGATGTTCACCAATTACCATGGCAACTGTATACTTTTCGATTCATTTTTGTACTAGTATAAAAATGGACGCAAGGTAGGGTTTTACACGGTAAATTTTAAATAAAAAACAAACGCTTCGTCAACGACGTCAACATTCGGCAATCGTCGTCGTTGTTGTTTATTTTCTCCGTATAGTGATTGTTTATTTCCGCAATGACAGTTCTCAAAAATATTTGATTCTAAATAATAAGTCATATTACCGGATTTTTTGAGTAGTTGGAGAAAAAATAGTATGTTTCATTCGCACAAAAAATGCGTTTTCGGGACGCGTAAGACTCGCCGGACGCCGATGCGCGTCGTCCGGCGATCTGTCTTACTTGTCCCGAAATCATGCATTTTTTGTACTAATGAAACAATATACTATTATAAGTTATACATAGTACGTAAGTTGCCCAAACAACGTTATAATAAAATATAAAGGCAAATATTATTATTTTAAAGTTTAAATTTTTATGGATTTATTTAAATGCATTAAAAGCGATAATTTTCCTTTCACTTATACCCTAAGGTGTCGGGTCCTCTGTCCACTTCAGGAATTCTCTCCTGTTCCGCGCCAACCTTTTTGCTTCGTCTATACTTTTCCCTTTTCTCTCTACCATGTTCTTGGTCGTGTTCAATCATGTTAGTCTGGGTCTTCCCCTTCTTCTCTTCCCTTCTCTTCTTACTTCCATGATTTTTCTTGGTAACCGCTCTTCTCCCATTCGCACCACATACATGACCATACCATTTTAGCTATTTTCTTTGTAGTGTTTCCACTGGTGGCTCTATTTCTAGTTCTTATCTTGTTGTTATATTTCTTACTCTGCCTCTTCGAGATCTTCTCACTATTCTCCTTAAGTATCAAATTTCTGCTGCCGTAATCCTGCTCCTATATTTGTCTTGGAGCGGCCAGCTTTCTGTGCCGTATGTAAGGGTGGGCACATAACGTATGTAACTAAAGTTTTGGGTAAATTTTTCGTATGATCGTTTTCATATTAAAAATAATATAATATAATTGCGAACCATTGAAACCCATGGCCCTTTAGCTGCTATGTGATACATGATAATTATCGTTAAACCTTTACTGAATAGTTTTCTGTAGTATAAATTTAAGTAAAACAATTATAGTTTGTATTATTAGATTTGAAAATTTTTCCCAAAACTTTAGTTACGTACGTTAGATTGTTTCATACAAGTGTAGTTTGGTCTCCTTACTTAGTTCTCTCTTGTAGATTAGCGTAGCATTAATTTGATGATATACTCTTGTTGCTTTGGATATGCGGTTGCTAATTTCTTGTTCAATTGCTCCATCTTGGATTATAATTACCCTTAGGTATTCATAGTAATTTACTACTTCTAGAATTTTTCCCCTGCATTCAATGTCTATGTTTCTTTCTGGATCTTGTTTATTTATGCACATTATTTTACTTTTGCTCGTGTTAACACTCATTCCTGCTTCATTTATTTTATTATTCCGTCTGTTTACAGCTTGTTATTTTCCTCTCAGTGTCTGCTATGAGCACAATACCATCCGCGAATACTAAGTTTTGAATGCTTACTGCCCTAATGTTCCAATGTCCTAATTTTGTGTTGAGCATATTCCCTTTGCTCGCTTTAATGATCTGATCCATGACTATTATAAAAACCAGTGGGCTCAGCGAGTCTCCTTGTTTGATGCCCCTTTCCATGTTGAAACTATTGGATTCTCGGCCTTATCCTTACTATTCCTTTTGTTCTCGTGTCGAAAGCTGCTTGCAGATCTACGAATGCGAGGTACAGTGGTTTTCCTTCCTCTATTGTTGCTCTCAAGGCATATATGTGATCCTGTGTTTGTCTGTTTTACCTGTATGCTGCCTGTTCCTCTTGTATGCATCATGAGAGACTTATAGGTCGGTAGTTATCACATTCATCAGTTTTTCCTTTTTTATGTAGCGGTATTATTATGTTTTCTTCCCAGTCTTTGGGTATATCTTCTCCATCCCATGCTTATTGATCCTGATCCAATTTTCTAATCTTCTCCCTTTCTCGGGGCTTATCTCGTCTCTTCCAGCTAATTTTTCTAGTTTCACTTTTTTGATTGCTTCTTGTACCTCGGCTTCGCTTATTGCCTCTGCTTCTTTTTCTCTGTCTGCTTGTTCTTGTTCTGCGTTATTTATGCTTTTCATTCTTTCTGGTCTAGTTTGAACTGCTCTTGTCGTAGTATGTCTTCCATGTATTAACTATTTTGTCTGCTTCCGTTACTAGGTCTCCCTTTTCATTTTTATGCTCCACATCTGTTTACCGTACCTTCCTCTTAAATTTTTGAGTATTGTCCAGAACTCTTTCTTGTTTCCTTGGTTGTCCCTGAATTTCTCCTCTATTTCTCTGTCAAATTCCTGCTACCATTCTGTTTTTGCTCTTTTAACCTCTTCTTTTGCTTCGTTTCTTTTTCTAATATAGTTTTGTCTGTCTTTCTCTCTGGTTGTATTTAGGTACATTTTACAAGCTAGGTTCTTTTCTTTGATTTTCTCTTTTACTGCGTCATTCCACCATTTTGTTCGTTTTGATCGTATGATTCTAGTTTTTGCTCCAGTTTGTTTTGGTATTCTATTATTTTTTGTGGCATTCTTAGTTCCTCAACTTTGATTTTTTGATATTCTTTATCTGGTGCTAGTTTGCTTGTGTAGAATCTTGTGTATGCAACAACCAGTTTGTGGTCTGAGTTTATTTCCGCCCCCCTTATTACTTTCACGTCTAATATGGCATATTTAGCTCCTCTAGAGTGAGTGAAGTAATCTATGGTGCTTTTAGCAACTCTATTATCCGCTGTGAATGTAATTTTATGTATTTCTTTGTGACTGAAGAAACTGTTTCCAATTAAAATTTCGTTGTCTATGCAGAAATCTATCATTCTGTTTCGATTTTTGTTTATTATCCTGTCGCTGCAATATTTTTCCTGTACTCCATATCATCTTTCTGGAGCTCTTCCTACTCGGGCGTTCCAGTCTCCCGTGACCACCACATGTTTGCTTCTGTCTCTGGCTTTATCTGTAATTTCCTGTAAACTTGTGTAGAGCATATCTTTTTCTGCTATGTCGGCATCTTCAGTTGGTGCGTAAATCTGTACAAGTGTAATCCTCCTATTCATCATTATGTCGACCGACATTATTCTTGAGTTGACACCTTCCCATCCTATTATTTGGTTTGTCAAATCTTAACTTATTATTACTCCTACCCCTTCTTTCGGTCTCGTTCCTATTGGTACTCCGCAGTACATTAGTTTGTAACCCCTTTCCAGTGTTACTTCCTTTGCCCCATTTTACTTAATTTCCGATATACCCAATATTTTCACTTTATCCCTTATCATTTCCTCTACCAACTCCACCTCCTTTCCATATTCCTACTCTTGTCCTTTGTTCTCGCTTAGGTTGTCTTCCAGTCTTCCGTACGTTTCCGAGGCCGTCTTTTGTTCTCTGAATCTAAATAACTTGCGCGAGTGATTAGCCCAGCCGCAAGGGCCCCGTTACCGGGACAACTGGGGCATCTTCGGTCCCGTCTATTATTCCCATTATCTCTAAATCTTCTACCACTTCTTTCTACCATCTTTTTCTGGTCGTCGTCTTGGTCTTGTTCTTACTGGTGTCCAGTCTGTTACTTCACGTACTATTCTGTTTGTACCCATTCTTCGTAAATGCCCAAACCATCGTATTCTTTCAGACTTGACAAATCGCAAAATGTTTGCGCGATTCATCCTTCTTCTTATAACATCTTCTTCCTTAATTCCTCCATATATTCTTCGTATTATTTTCCATTCAGATCTCAATAGCATATGCCAGTAATGTTGGTTTTCATACATCTCTATAGTCTTAAATTACGAGGATGAAATGGTGTATAGTTAAAGCTTTCTGAAATTTAACCTCAACACCAAATTACATATAATAATACAGTCCCTAAATGATGAGTATGACCGTCACAGGAGCAGAAATATATACCGCTTTTAAATCGGTGTCGGCCATTTTGGAAAATGGCGTCTAAAACACCGGGTCCAGAATATGGTGATGTCTACCCAACTTTTTCTGGCTCTCGTATATGTACTTCACTCGATTCTGTTGGTTAGACAAATCAGTACTAAAATTTTTACGGGACTCCAGTACAGGGACAGGAGTATAATCTGGTATCTTCAGGAATTACGCTTTTTTCCAAAAATTCTATTCTTAAATTCTATTCTCAAACTTTAGCTACCAACAAATAGAGAGAAGAGCCCCACTATATTAAAATAAAAATCTTAATTTATTAATTTTTTGAATTTTTCATTTATTAAATAATTAAATAATGTACAGTTACGGCTTGCGCAAATTTGATCTAAAAACCAAATTACATAGCATCTTTAGAAATTACGCTTTTTTCCTTAGACTCCACCATCCACCATCAAAATTCGATTCTTAAATATAAAGAAGCAGCACATTATATCAAAATAAAATACTGTATTAGTACATTAATTCTTCAATTTTTTTTGAGTATTTTGTGGTTTATGGGGTATTTAATTGTTTGCGTTGCTGGATTAATTTCTTTGTAACATGCTTTTACAACTCCAATTTATTAGGTTCTTTGTACTTGTACACATAACACATAACACATGAGTAAACTAAAATCATGGCCAACTATTTCCAACATAAAGAATGGTGTGTAGTCAGGGCTTGCTGAAATTTCTTAAATTCGATTATCAAACTTTAACTACCAACAAATAGAGGCATCCCACTATATTAAAATAAAAGATTGTTAATACATTGACCCTTCAATATTTTTTTTTAAAGTATTTTTCTCCTAATATCTGCCTTGTTGAATTAATTTCGTTGCAACATGTTTGTACAGTAGGTTTACTAAGTTTTGTATTTGTATTGATAACAAATAAACAAATAAACGAAAATCATGGCCAACTATTGCCAAACCTAGGGTTTAAATGTATATAGTTCCACTATCTAAATTCGATTTTCAAACTTTTTTTGTATTTTGCCTAATTATGTTTTTGTTTGCTTTGTTGAATAAATTTCGTTGTAACATGTTTCTACATCTCTGATTTTTGTACTTGGACAGATGAAAAATCAACTAAACTAATGGCCAACTAATGCCAACATAGAGGTTAATTAGCATCTTAGTTAGGGCTTCCTGAAATTTAAACTAAAAACTAAAACAGTATAACATCTGCAGAAATTACGCTTTCTTCCAAAAAGTTCACTATCTAAATTCGATTCTCAAACTTTAATTACCACCAAACACATAGAAACGCCCCACTACATTAAAATAAAAAAAATTTGTATTTTTATTTTAATGTTCTTGTTGATTTTGTTTAATTAATTTCGTTGTACCATGTACGATTTATTATTTTTTTTCTTTGTTTAGATAACAAACAAACAAATAAATTAAAATATCATGGCCAACTACTAACAACATAATGGTTGAACGGCCTTTTTTCAATAACTCTCACAATTACACGGCACTTGAACTTGAACAAAAATAAAAGATATATTATCTCATAAACTGTTGAACCCTTCCTGGCATATTTTCCTCAATACATTAAAAAATTTACAGCTTCTTCTCTTCGGTGAATTTCTTGACAACTGGTTTATTACTATTACCCAATAGTTTTCCTTAAAAGAGAGCTTACTTTCGACAACAAAACGGGTTAACCTTTCAATGTTATAAAAGCATTTCAAGAACACCCCCAATATATTGAAATAAAAAAGCCACGCTACGATGTTAGGGCTTAATTTGTTCGCTAAATGGCTTGCAACCTTTTAAATTTCAAATTTACTAAATTTACTCAGAAACCCATATGCGCCATGCGTTGCATTTCTATAAATAGAAAGGCACCAGATAAATCACCGGACCTACCCCAACCACTCATCCAGTGATCGATCACCTCTCTCATTTACGGCAACCCTTTATAATTCCTTTATTTGGGGATAAATCTTTTCAACCGAAGGCAATACAGGGGAGTTCGTGGGTCCGTTGTAACTATAGAGGAGTGTAGGTAGTCCGTCCGCGTTTGACACAGAAAAGCGCGGATGAGCGAAAAGGTAACGGGGACCGACGGTACAGGGGGTAAAACGCGAATTTTGCGCGTTTCCCACCCTTTTGTAACCAGGCCATTATCGTATTAAAAATAAGAATGATACGATACCGTTTTCTAACCGGAACTTACCGTGGCAATGCACAACGAATTCTGATCATTAACGGTACACGAAGGGAAGTTCCTATTCAACCCTCATGCTCTCTCATATCGAGCTGGTTAATTTATTGATATATACCCGCTGTGGTAGTTAAGAAAGACGCTTTCACTTCGACCATGGCGAAATTGATTCCTTTTTTTGCTCTGTCCATACAAAGTACATAACTGTTAAGGTGAAACGTTCGGGGTGGCTCTAAGAAGTTCAACAATTTAGATGTTTGTATCATATGCTCTATAGGGTGGTTACAATATTATTTACATTGAATTTATTTGTTGAAGTTGAGTTTATTTGCTGAAATTAAGTATTCCAAATTTAGCAAAATTTAGGGCGGAATGGGTGTTCCAAAAATTCTGGAATCAAACTTTGCCATTAGAATTTATTATTGAGGCTTCTTTTACGCGCTTTTGGAACTTTATTTTAATTTGGACTGATGTTGAGTTATGTAAATAATCATTTAAATATGAGTCACGACCGAACGACGAAAAAAAATATTCAAATGGTTATTGAATATTTATTTATCCTTTATTTTAATATTTTAATATCTGTATCTGTATCTGTATCCTTAACCTCTTTTACTTTTCGGTGTCGAGGCTGGTGCTTTAACGTATGCAATAAAGAAAAATCTTCGTGAAACTTTTAACACTTGAAAATTGTAGATTTACAATGAAGTAGTTTGCTAAGCTCATGTTTAAATTTAAAATAAGGTTAATTACTATAGCACAGGGGAGGCTCTCAAAAATATTATAAAAAAAAAATAAAATAATAAAATTCACAGCATGTCTTGTAATGTTACTTTACCTATGGAAATTGATAAGTGAATATTTTACCCGAGGCGGTTATGCAGCTTTCACGAAACAGCTATCTTATTTTATTGTTCTGCGCTCGAAAATCTGCTTGTTCGGTAGACATCGCTGCTGTACGATGGGGCCCGAAGCTGCAAAATTAAAGCTAGAATTAAGGTGCATACCATTGCAGCTCCATTTGTTAAAAGGTTGTTTTTTAGACATGATTTTGTAGTATTTTAATTGATTGTTTTTTGTACGACTATGTTTACAACCATTCCTAAAACGAATGCTATATTAAATTAGAGCAAAATTTCTCTACACTTAATTATTAAGAACTATTAATAATAAAGGAGCAAGATCGCCCTATTATTATTATCGGCCCATTCCAATGGAATATTGATGCATTTCTTTTGAGCTTTTCGATCCATTTCCTGAGGTGGATCACTTCTCAACCTTCTTTAGTTCGTTAAAGTTGTGAAAGCTTTTGATGGGTCTTTACTGATTTCACCACTTTTTCCAAATTTGTCTACTTATCTAGTGCTTTCTGCTTCCAGTTTTTCACTTCCATAGTATGTGTGTCTTCTAATACTTCCCCCCATCCATCGGCTTTTTGGCCTGCCCTAGGATCTTCTTTCTAATGGTCTCCAATCTTTAATGTGCATCTTTCTATGCGCCCCAACCAATTAATTCTCATTGCTTTAATTCTTTACACTATATCTTCTCGTTTCAAGATAGTCCTACACCAATATGAAATATTGCAAGTGTTAGCAGTATCGGAAAAATGCTCTATTTTGTTTTCTGTGTGTAGTATTATTATTATTTTGATGCAGAACACCAAAACGAGCTACCCTTACTGTAACAACATCTTTCGTTTCTTTTGTACCAACAGTATAAAGGTATACCGTTTCAATCTTTACTTTATTCTATCTTTCTTCTTCTTAGAGTGGCATACCCTTTACAGGGTGTTGCAAATCCTCTCTCCATAAGCTTGTGGTGTGCGTGTCAAGTAGCCTACAGACATAGGGGACCTAGAGTTTAACGTGGGATCCGAACCACGGAAATGCTTGCACTTCTACTCTAGAGAGGACTTTACTAGACAGAATATACCTCGGTGGTTTGCCATTGCCTTCCGAGGGAAGCGGCCGGGTACAGTCGGTGTATATGTTGCCCTGGGAATCGAACCCGGGCCATCTCAGTGGCCAGACGCACGCTGAACCAACTGAGCCACGACCGCCTCTAGCTTTTCTACCTTTACTTTGGTTAAAGACAACTTTGAAAATGAGCTCAGAACACGAAACATCATTGATCTATATTCTTAACCAATGCTTAAATTTGAAGCCATATCATCAAGAATAATAAACCTGTAACTAAAAAGCCTTACATAACTCGCGAAATTATTGATGAAGGGATCCTTCTCAGGGAACTACATAAAATTTGTAGGTTCACTAAGAATCAAAATCTACTTGTAGCTTATTACGAACGGAAAAAGCGACATCGACACAAAATTGATCTTGCCAAAAAACATTACTTTGATTTCAAAATGTTAAATTCTTCTAACAAATCTAAAACTGCGTGGCAGATTATTAAGCAATGCACAAATTCAGATCGGAGTGGTTTGCCAAAATCTTTTGTAACGGAAAATGGTAAGGAGCTGAACGATCCGATTGATATAGCTCAACATTTTAATAATTTTTTTGTTGACTCTGTTAAGAACATAGTTCCTGAGGTGTTAGATGTAAACAAGGCATGTAATATAACAACTAATATGAAAACACTGTTTTTGACTCCAGTTACGTCCGAGGAGATTAAAGTTATTATTAAGTCAGTTGCAACTAAGGATTCATCTGGGTTTGATGGTGTTCCATGTTCCTTGTTGTCACATGTTCATGAGTTTATAGCGGAGCCTTTAGCAAACCTTATAAATAATTCCTTTGTTGAAGGCATATTTCCCGCTAAACTGAAAAAAGCGATAGTTATCCCGGTGTACAAGAAAGGTGAAAGAACACTATTAAGTAATTATAGGCCAGTTAGCTTATTATCTGTTTTCTCCAAAGTATACGAGAAAGCCTTCTTTGTTAGGCTGCAGAAGTTTTGTCTCAATTCTAAATTGCTTTCTGAAAATCAATTTGGTTTTCAGAAAGGTGTTTCCACCCAGGATGCCGTCTTGGCACTTTACAAGTATGCATTAGAGAACCTGGAAAAAAGAAACAAAACTATAACTTTGTTTTTTGATCTGAGTCGAGCATTCGATACTGTAAATCATAGTATCTTATTGATGAAACTTGATAAATATGGTGTGCGTGGGACACCATTAAAATGGATTGAGTCTTATCTGGCAGTTCGTTGTCAAATGGTAAATATATCCTTTAAAGGGGTAACCTACGGTTCGAAGTTACGTTCGGTTGCAACTGGAGTTCCACAAGGGAGCATTTTAGGACCCCTTTTGTTCATTCTATTTATTAATGACCTAGTATATAATGTGAAAGGAGGTCAGGTATCCTTGTTTGCTGATGACACGTCAGTTTCTTTTTCAGCTTCTAGTTTCAATGAATTAAGTCAGATAGGGAATGGTTCAGTATCTGATATGGCAAGCTACTGCGAAAATAATGGTTTAATCTTGAATATGCTCAAGACCGATATGATGGGTTTTTCTACAAAGGATTTAGAGGAAAGTGTTTTAATAAAAATTGACGGCAAATCTTTAAAGATTAATGATTATGTGAAATTTCTTGGACTGTATGTCGACTCCAAGTTATCTTGGTCAATTCATGTTAAACATGTCTTAAGTAAACTTAGTAAAGCATGTTTTGTAATTTGGCAACTCAAAAGTTCTGTTTCCTTAAATATTTTAATAACCTATTATCATGCTCACGTACAATCCCATCTAATATATGGCATTCTGTGCTGGGGTAACAGTACTTATGCGTCAAATATATTTGTTTTACAAAAAAGAATTATCAGGACCATGCTGTCGCTTAACAGATATCATTCTTGTCGCGAATTGTTTAAAAAATTGGGTATTCTGACCCTTCCTTCTCTGTATATCTTTTATAGTGTTTGCCATGTAAAAGCCAATGAAGGTAACTATGAGAATAAGAGAGCTACTTTGGAGAACTACAGCTTAAGGCCAAACTTGAATTACATGGTGCCACAGCACAGATTGTCCTTATCTTCCAAGGGTCCTTTCATCAACTCTATCAAGTTATACAATAAATTACCTGACTCTATAAAATCTATCACTCGATTAAGTACATTTAAGGGTTTAGTAAAAAATATGCTCCTGCAGTTCAGTTTTTATTCTACCAACGAATATTTAATGTGTACAAACTTACATCCGCTTTAATTGTTGTAATGCTATTGTAGTGATGTTAGTTGTAATTAATTGTTTGTAATTTACGCTTTATGTATTTTAACTGACTATTTCCAATACTACAATAACTGTAGTCTTTTACGGAATTAATAAAATTATTATTATTATTATTATTATTATTATTTAATAACCATGGCAACGTGTCCTCTGTTCTACATATCTAAACTTACTTAAAGCTCTATCATTTTATGTTTATTATAGTTACAGATAACTTTAAAAGGGTGAAAATACGGGCCATTATCTTTAACTTTATTTTTTGATATATGTTATATATTGCTATTGAATCATAGTAATGTACAGTTAGGTGCATATGTTTTGGCACCTGCGCTTTTCGATTATGCAACACAGTTAGCCTAAGTGTGGGTATGAAAATACTGTGAATTGCTAAAGCGAAGTTTAGGTTAATTAAATTAAAGGGTTAAATTTAATTGTGTTACATAATCGAAAGACGCAAGAGGTAAAACATCTGCAATAAAATGTACAACAATGCCTAACATAAAAAAAGGTGCAGATTTTGAATTGCATTTTTTTATCCAGTGTTGGGTATAGACCTCCGTCATATCCCTGCACGCATTTCTGTTCTGGGTGAGTTTATACCACTTCACACCTTCTGTTCTATTGAGGTCATCTCCCCCTATCTTTGCTGTGGTCGTCCAGTGCTTTGTTTTTCTCTCCATGGTCTCCATTTAATTATGTTTTCACTACACCTATTAGTTGTCCTGGCCACATCTCCAGCCTATTGCCATTTCAAAGACCTTATTCGTAAAAGTTTGTGGTTAATCTTAGTTCTCTGGCATGTCCACTTGTTATTTTTGTTTTCAGTGTTATGCCTAACATTTTCCTCTCTGGTGGATTTGTATTTTGTTGATAATTCGTTTGAAAAATACCCATGCCTCAGCTCCATAGGTGGTTACCGGAAGTATGCATTCATTTTTAGGTGCACTGGAATGTTCATATTAATGATGGTTTTTAATTTTCCGTAAGCGGCCCATCCTAGACATATTCTTCATTCAATCTCGCTCTCTTGATTATCCTTCCCTATTGTAATTGCTTGTCCCAGATTGATATAGAAAGTCACTTTTTCAATTTGAATTTCAACCACATTGATCATACGGGTATAATAGGTCTTCCCGAAGTTCATTTCCAGTCCGATTATTTTTGATTTTTCTACCATTTCTGTCTTTCCCTTCTTTGTATGCGCCATTTACGAATTTTAAATTAATTAATCCTTCTGCTGAAACATTTTTATTCCCCTATTTTCTCAGTTTATGTTTTCAAATACGTTTCCGAGGATCATTATACAGAGTAAATCCTAAATGGCGGATAATATTTGCACCACGCGATTCTGCATCAAAAACTGGACAAAAAATTGTATACTGTTTTAGGCCAACACGCGTAGTTTTTGAAGAATTGTAAACTTAGCAACACTGTGTGGTCAGTCATATTACGTCACCTGCAATATCACAAATTTCAACCCTCTTGATTTCATATAGGGCCACACAGAGAATGTATACAGGCACACCAGACTTGTTTCATGGTATTCTAAATGTGTATTATACATTTATAAATTGTCAACAAAATATTTTCCGGATTGGAACCGTGTCATGGTTGAGACAGAATAACTTCTGTCTCAACCATAAACGTTTTGTTAATACTGGCTGCCAATAACTCCTTATCTACAAATCAACTTTAAATTAGTGTAAGACTTTATTGCTTTGTTTTTGATGCAGAATCACTTGGTGTGGATTCACCCTGTATATAACTTGGATGATATTACATCCTTTTGTCTGATATTTCTTTACATTGGTATTTTATCTGCATCCTGGTGTAATTTGATACTTGTTGCGCGATCATAAATGGTTGAAATACACTAGATCTGTGATCTATTCTCGCATGTCTCAGTGCTTGTCTGATTGCCCATTCTTCAGCAGTATATCAAAGGCTTTGCGGAAGTCTATAAACGTCATGCTTAGAGGAATGTTGTATTCAGTAGCCTTCTCTATTAGTATTCGCGCAGTACGGAGATGTTCGAGTATACCATAACCAGATCTAAAACCTGCTTTCCTGCTTATTCTAGATTGATACATATTTCATTTGTATTCGAGGTGGTTTGTAATAAAGATTCTAGAGAATAATTTGTCAATTTGAGACAGCAGGCTGATGAGTCGATAATTTTCCAGATCTTCTGGGTCTCCTTTGTTATACATATAGCAGCATGATTTTTCCCATCCATCAGTGATAGTTCTTTGTTCGAAACACTGATTGAATAGATACTTTAGCTGTTTCAGTTGTGGCATTTCAATTAGAATTTCATCTTCGCCTGTTGCTCCTCCCCTTTTCATTTGTTTCAATGCTTTACTGATTTCATTTATTTCAATTTCAGGCACTTCTTCCGAGTTTACGTTAATAATTTTGCTAAGTTTTTTTTACTTCTACTTATTCGTTTATTATTTTGTTTTCATATAGGTTATTTCCTTTCTAGTTGACCACCGAAACACCTTTAAACCTCTATTATTCTCTAAGAGTTTTTACACCATATTTTTCTTGAAATCTGTTTTTTTTATCTACGATATAGGTACGTATTTGCAAGTGAATATCATTTAGAATTGTCAAAATTTGGAAATGCCTAAGGTTCTAATTCTGAATTCGAGAATAACCGAATTGACACCAGATTCGGGTTTCGAAGTTCGAATCTTGGTTTGAGATTCGACTTATCCTAGCAGATCTTCGAATCGCAGATTATGCTTCGCATTCGATTGATAGTTTTGTGATATCAGCTTGCAACTACGCATATAAAGATAACAACGTATGTCGTATTGTGTGTGTAGCTTATACAATCGTAAAATTTGGGACATATTACTTTAGTTGGGCACTGTAGGTCAGAACACTTCAAATTATGTTTTTAGTAATTTTACGATTTTTCTTACATTAATAATATTCTATTTTTTTATAACAACCACAGAGAATTTAACGCCATATTCAAACACGTATCTGAGGTTATCTACAGGTTAAATTCGGCAATTAAAGAGTAGGCAGCTGCCTGAAAAATTAATTAAATAAATATAACCTTCAGTAGTTTCGCGACATTCTATTTTAAATTTGAAGTTTTCGTCAGGTAGACGACCATCCGCAAAGAATAACCACCATAAATTAAATCTAAACTCTTCAAGTCACCTATGTTGTTTTTTTTTTTATTATGGCACTGACCTTCTTGGTCACATGGCCTACTTAACACACTCGACTAACAATATTTATATATCGATAGCTCACGAATGTTCTTGATACTACCGACGAGTTTTTCTAGTTTTATAGTACATACTGTTGTGCATCAATTTTTTTCATTTTTATAACGAAATTAATTGTAGGTAATTTCCTTTGTCCCATCTCTAATTTCTTGCTACTTGCATTTAAATAATAATAATAATTTAAAAACCTTTATATTAAGGGATGAACTCATTTGAGGAGAAAATGGAAGTCATTAAAGATAAAAGCAAACTAAAAGGTAAGAAAATATAAGTAGATTGATACTTGACCCCGGAAGAAGGAAAAATAAGTACGAAATAAGGAAAATAGCCAGGACAGAATGAAGAAAAGGAACGAAAGTAATTACAGGATATTAGACAAACAGTATAGATGTAACACGAAAGAAAGCGGGAAAATATTAAACCTTAAATAACTAAACTAGTTGATTCCGCTAATTAATAAACAGATTATTTGCCCAATCCGCCCATATCATCGTTTGATGTTTAATCAATTGATTATCCTTCCCACTCGTTCGGGAACTTCTGCTATTTTCACTTGTTGCGAGCTCAAAATTGCTAGCACAATAGTTATATTTTTCGAGTTGTTAAAACTATTACTATAGCCGATCACAAACTTAGCAAGAAGTAAAGGCTCTTAAATTTGTCTTCGATCACTTTGATAGTTTTCTCAATCATGTCGCCCTTTTTTAACAAAGCAGTGTTGTCAGTCTTATTATGCGTACAACAACGCTTGGTATTCTAATGGTTGACAGCTGAATGTAATATAACAAGGCTGTTTTCCAAAGGCCTTTCTAAGGTTGATGCGTACTATAGATTAAAATTACTGCTACGAAACCCTTTATTGGTTACTTTGATTTTGAACTTCTGCTGCAAGAACTATGTGGAAATTAAGCTATTTAATATCCATTTCAGATGGTCGTGAAAAATGGAGTACAAGTTTTTTTTAAACGTGATTGGCATTTCCTATAGTTCAAGGTTATGATTGGTGTCAGCATTGTCCAAAACAAATTCACATTTTCTTTGCGGCATAACAAAGTGTGACTATTTAAAAAATAAAATAAACGTTTGACCTGTATGGCAACCCTTTATCCAAAAACATTTAGAATGGCTTATCTAAATAGAAGTCGTTAAATGAATTAGATCATCTAATATATAATTTATTAAAGAATTAGTTTAGAATAAGTAGTACCTTAAAGTATTGGATATTTGATAGTTCACCCACATACCCCATACAGTATTCTCTTCATCATTGCCGTAACATTGGAAATGTCCCTTTTAAACGTTCTTTGGAAATTTTCACCCTTCCAATAAGTACATACATTTAACTCAACAAAGTAACCTCAAAATGTAATTTTAGTGTAAAATAGTGTTGATAATTATTCGGCCTAACCTTCATTTAACTTAAGTACTAACTACATAAATTTCAAATCAATGACTGTTTCAGCCCTGACTTCAACCCCGAAACGGGTAAATGTGTGGCGGTTTTAGGTCTTCTTAAATTTATTAGGTACTCGTGATTTGTTTCAAAATGCCACCTTGATTTTAATCACTGTCATTTCAATAATTATTGTAAACAGTTTATTATTTCCAGAATTTATCCATAAAGACAGCTAGTAAAAACTGAACATTAATTAAATTTTTGTTACTTAATCGGGGCGAATGTTTAACCAGTTAGAATTTGTAAATTAATTGCAAATACTCGGGTACATATTACTGCTAGCTTTCTTTTAGGAACTTATTTTAAAATATATCAACCGATGCAATTTAAAGTCATCTTCGGCGACCCATGTAATCAACAGTCGTAACAGTAGTATTTTTAAATTGGTTCAGGAAATGTTGACAAAACACACAAAAAATAATAAACACATGAATCCAGATACCTTAATTTTTATTAATTGTTATTCGTTATACATTATTATTAATACCATGGCCCACTGAGGATGACTTTATATTGATATAAATAGTTTGCCTTTGGCCCTTTGCAAAACAAATTAAGCAAAGCTTTCCAAATGTTTTGGACCATTGTGAAAATCTTTCAATGCCAGAATTACCTCTTTGTCTCTATTTTAACACTTATAGAGTTAATGAAAGTGAGAATTACTCAAACTGTTAAACAAATTGTTGTAAAGAGAAAATACCTGTATTTAAGTTTTTACTAGATTTACGTAAAGATTAAAATTAAATAATAATAATACTCAATGCCTAATTTTTATTGAATCATTAAATCGGCGATAATTTATGTTATTTTCAAAGTTTCATTGATGAGTGCCCGGATTTGGAATAGTTTTCGTTACACGAACCTGGCCAAACATACACCGCTTAAAATTGAAGGTCATCTTGATCTTTGTCCGTTTTAGAAAGGTTTGAATTACAATGGTTGTTTTCTATGCTTTCTAGATTTCTGGACGTTTCAGAATTCCATTGAGTTGCAAACTTCGATTTCTGGCATGTATAGAAAGTAAAATTTTAATTTGTAGAATATGACAGGTTGTTAGTCTATATTGCTGTTAATTTATTTTTTTTTAAACTGTAGTATAACTTAATTTTATTTTTTAAAAAGGCACGAGCTGCTGCAAGAATTTGTTTTTGATCAGCATTGTAAATTGCGTCACAAAAAAATAATCACTTACAATACCCGGTCAAAGTTATGTCGATTATTTTTTTGCTGTAGCATCACAAATGTTCCTTGTGCTTGCATATGAATATCACGAGTGCGCAGCACGAGTGGTATTCGCAATCACAAGGAACATGAGTGATTTTACAGTAAAAATAATCTACTTAACTTTGTTAACTGATGCTGAGGATGATATTCTTCAAATGGTAGATGAAGATCCCTCATTAAGCACAAGAAATGTTGCAAGAGATACAGGTGTATCTCGACACACAGTTTAGAGAACGTTACATGAAAATTTATTATATCCGTACCATCTTCAACGTGTTCAATGTTTAAAACCTGAAGACTACCCTAGAAGAGTTGCATTTTGTGAATGGCTGTTACAAAGACATCGACAAGACCAAGAGTTTTATTTTCAAAATTCGGTTTACGGATGAGGCTACATTTACAAGGCGAGGTATTGCAAATTATCACAATTACCACATTTGGGCAGATGAAAATCCTCACCAAACTAGAAATGCACGTTTTCAAGAAGAGTTTTCCATTAATGTTTGGTTGGGGATTTGTGGAGATCACCTAATCGGTCCACATTTATTACCTCCAAGACTATCTGGGGTATTTTTTTTATAATTTTCTGGAAAACGATTTACCAGGCTTACTCGAAGATTTGCCACTAGCTTTGAGACAAACCATGTGGTTTTTACTAGATGGTGCACCACCGCATTTTGCTGTTGCAGTGAGAAATTGGTTAAATGAACATTACAGGGACCGATGGATAAGAAGAAATGGGGCGGTTCACTGGTGTCCACGATCTCCAGGTTTAAATATGTTAGACTTTTACGGTTGGGGAACAATTAAACAAATCGTTTATGCTAGTGAAGTTAACAATGCCGAAGAACTGCTATTGGAATATGAAAAAACAATGCCGAAGAACTGTGGCAACGTGTGCAGGCTGCATTTGCACAAATACTAGAAGACCCCCAAACGTTTGCAAGAGTTCGTAACTCGCTTGTACATCGCGCCGAAACTTGTGTTGAGGCTGAAGAGAGACATTTTGAGCAACTTTTATAATTTGTTATTTTTGTATAACATTTCTGTTTGTTAATACTGATTTCTTGTTAATAATAATAATCTAGTTTAGTAATCCCTTTGGTTTGTTTTATAATAAAAGCAACTAAATCTAGTCTCATAATAAATAGTCCCCTGCCAAGTGTACAAAAACGGGCTCCCGTGGGCTCCTTGATGATGCAAGTGTGGTAGTAGTCTCAATCTCTTTGTTTTGCCTTGAAGAAATATAATTTCGATGTTGGCACTCTCGAAAATAATGCGTTTGAATGCTGCGCGCGAAAAACAAAATGGCCGCCACCGCAAACACTTTTTCCAATTTATCTAAGTAACCATTGAGATTATGAAAAAATATTTTATACAAAAAATATTGCTACATCAATTCTACACAAAAAAGGTTATTACAAAATTTTATGCACGACTAAGGCCCGGTTTTTCAATCGATGGTTAACTCTAACTAAAGGTTAAAAGTCACGGTTACCATTATTGCAACAATTATTTCTATAGTTATAAACTTTTAGTTAGAGTTAACCATCGATTGAAAAACCGGGCCTAACCGTTTTCTCAAAAAGTTTACTTAATTAGGTAATTGGGTCGTGAACAGAAGTTCAGTGCCATTCTGTGCTCTTGGTGCTGATGAAGCCCTAGAACACCAAAATAGAAAACTAAAGGTACATGGGGGACTTGTTGGTATAACGCTCAATGAGAATGCTCGAAATCGATTCTTTCTTGCTAATTCGGAACTAACTAGAATTGCAAGTGAAACTGACAAAATGATAAGATTTCAAAATACAGAACATCAAGAAGTATCCGTTAAACTTCAACAGCGTCAAGATAATAACGTAATTAAACTAAAAGAAGCGTTTCAAAGCACGACAAATCCCTTCCACTGCAAAACTGATGAGCTCATTCATATCCTAACTGACCGAGTCTTTCCACAGGAAATAAAGGTGTCTTTAGAGAGTGTGACGGAAGTTGGCCAAGATCAGCATAATGTCTTCTTAGAGCAGCGAGTTTACAGTAACAACATTCAGTTCTGGGATCCTTTGAAAAAGAATTCTATTAAAACGTGTAAAACGTCAGCGAAAAAGTTAAAATTACCCTCAAAGACAAAACTATAGCCATAAAGACAGATTTATCTCTTATTTCAAGATTGTTGATAGCATCCAGCAGCAGACCTGACATAGATTTGAGATACAATTTGAGCAACTACGAGTTTTCAGGACTACCGAAGTTGTTGTTTGCAGTTGACGGGAGTATGCACTATTGTCTAGCTAAGTACAAACTTATGGGTGTTCTTGAATCAATGCAAGCAATACCTGCCGAAGAAAACGATGATGATCATGCTTCCACCACACCTGCAGTTTTAGAAGAAAATGAAGAGCTGCAGGAAAAAGCTACTATAGTAGATGGCATGGCGCTTCTTCACACCTACCACAAACGTAACACAGTGAAGACATGCCGTGACCTCGGTGTAAGCTTCAGCAAATGGATCGGTCAAAAATTCAGCAATTACAGTGAGGTCCATGTTGTTTTCGACTCTTACAATGAAAGCTCATTGAAAAAAGCGATGAGAGTGATTCGGCAAAAAGGCTCAGATCCAATCCAATGCAAAATCGGACCAGAAACGAAAATTGGAAGTATACCAATGAATAAATTGTTGGCCCATGATAAGACGAATGATAAATTGACAGAGTTCCTTTCCGATCAGATTCTTCAATTTGGCGTGACCAATAAGAAAAGGTTCGTGATGAGTTGGAGGGACAAAGCAGCTTCATCACATGGCGATGATGTATCCACTCTTTCAAGTACGCAGGAGGAGGCGGACCCAAAGATCATATTGCATGCACCGTATTTAGCACAGAAAGGAATTAAAACTACTCATGTGTTCTCCCCCGATACTGATGTCCTAATTTTATCACTAAGGCTATATCCCCAACTTTCGCAAGAGTTTGCATTTTTCCTTGGCCATGGCATAAAAAGCTTTGTTCAGCTACGTTCAATTTACAGAGAACTTGGACCTCTGAAAGCCTCTGCACTCCCTGGATTACACGCAGGAGCAGATGAAAAAGGATCATTTGCCGACAAAGGTAAAATAAAGTGGTGGAAAACTTTCAATTCTACAAGTGATAAGTTACTAGAAGCTTTGGCTAAATTGGGGACTACACTGTCTCTCACTGAAGATGTCAGGGCTAACTTGGAAGCGTTCATTTGTCAGCTTTATATCCCCGAAACAACACTGACCGACATAGGAGCTGTGAGATGGTTGTTGTTCACCCAGAAACAATGTCAAGGTGAGAACCTTCCTCCAACAAGATCTGCACTGGATTCGGCTTTGCTAAGGGACCATCTTCAGCGTTTGAAGTGGAATTACCTCATTCAGCATCTCAATAACCCACCACCCTCAGATTTTGGATGGAAGAAAGTAGGGAGCACATACGAGCCAGTTGCTTGTACCAAACCTTGTGCTCCAGAGCTTATCTTGGAACTTTGTCGCTGCTCATGCTCCCAAAGACGTTGTACGTGTACCGAAATGTGTAAGTGCGAAGGTAATCTCGACCGATGTGATAATATGGGAGAGTGCGGGCATGGCGATGATGAAGATTTAGGGCTAAGTGAGATTTGCATTGAAAGTGATGATGATTGTAATTAAAAATGTCATTGTACCTACGAGTAAAAAGTATTGCTTGTCTATATAAATCTGTAACAACTGCATTTCTTGAAAAGATTTTTCATTAAACGTTAAAATTATATAGGTAGGTACTTTTTATCTTTCAATTTCCTATGCCTACCTATACTGTAAAACATGGGGAGCTGTTTTTTTTTTTGTTAATTTATTGGTGTTTGTTACGCATTACTTATAATGTCCCTAGAAATAATAGTGTCCCTCGAAATAATGTCACATATGTAAATATATTCATTTTTATTTTTGGAAACTATAAAAGTAAACTTTTTGAAAAAACGGTTAGTCCTGCATAAAATTTTGTCACAACCTTTTTTGTGTAGAATTGATGTAGCAATATTTTTTGTATAAAATATTTTTTCGTAATCCCAATGGTTACTTAGATAAATTGGAAGAAGTGTTTGCGGTGGCGGCCATTTTGTTTTTCGCGCGCAGCACTCAAACGCATCATTTTCGAGAGTGCCAACATAGAAATTATGTTTCTTCCAGGCCAAACATAAAGATTGAGACCACTACCACACTTGCATCATCAAAGTTCCCACGGATGTACATTTGATAGTGGACTAAAACACATTTTGTCAAAAATTAGATATCAAATTGCTTGACTGCCTACTTATTGTTAAAAAGAAAAACAGTGGCTCCCAAACTTAAGTGGCACATAAAAGAAGCCTCTTTACCAGCTTTATCAAACTTCGGAGAAAGAACATTTATTTGCCTTATTTTAGTATGAACTACCCACTATTAAATTTTTCTTCACCCTTTTGATGACACTCTGTATAGACAAAGATACAAATTTAAGTTCTTATAGTTCATATTAGTAAATTAAAGCGACATGTGCGGGTCCAATAAGTTTTTAAAGACATTGTGCGCCGATAAACCATTCCATGCCGATACAATACAATTATTGGTAATAAACTGCTGTCTAGGTAGTCTGATACAGCTCTCGTTCACCAGCTTGTACTTGTGGCCCCTCAGATTAATGTTTTGACTGAGGTGGAATATGGTGCCCAGGTTGCAACTGTAATGGCCGGTAATGATTTTATATCTTTCGATTAGGTCACCTTTTTGACACCTGATAACTAAAGCGGGCAGCCCTAGGATTTTCAGCCTTTCAGGATATGGAAGCGGACGTAGCAAGAAAAAAATTTAATTCAAAAAGAGAAATAGGAAAATCCAGAGTTTACACAGATACGCCTGAAAAAGATAGAATTCTCGAGAAAGAAAGAAAACTAAACTTGAAAAGAAACAGAGAAGTTAAAAGACAGATAAAAAAGAAGATACTGAATCATCATCGTCTGACTATCAGATTCATATCCAATGGATCTTCAGTCAGATTCAGAAGTGAGTGAAATTTATGACGAAACTATTTTAGATGACGATAAAATAGATATAAATAATTTTATATTGGTAAAGTACAAAAAAAAGGATATTATATTATGTTGGTGTAGTACAGGGGTTCTTACCCTATGGGTCGCGACCCAAAATTGGGTCGATTGGCATATTTAGCGGGGCGCAAAATATTTTCAACAATAAAACAATATTCTTTTGAGATAAAATACGATACGTTACAAATAATAAATAATATTAAAAACTTTTATAATCACTGCGTGTTGAATGTACAGGTTCTCGACATTCAAAATTCGCTGAAACCTACTATGGCGATTCTGCACATATTCCTGTACTAGTATTTTATATATCTTTTTTGAGTCGCGAGGCCAAAACTACTACCCTAGTCTGGGCCACGGCTCAAAAAGGTTAAGAACCCCTGGTGTAGTAGGTACAGCAAATCTTAGCTTCGGAATATGAGGTAAAGTTCTTAAAGAAGAAGGATGATACGTGTACATTTTTTTATCCTGATAATGTGGACCAATCTACAATTGACAGAAGTTACATCATAATGAAATTGCCACAACCAACTTCGCTGAAAAGAACAGAACGTACCGCTTCATATTTAACTTTTTCTGTAGATTTGACTCAATACAATGTGCATTAATGTGTACTTATTTAATTATTTAATATCTATGCCTGATGTTAATTTTTCTGTCTATTATGAGAATCCAATTTCGATATACGAACTGATATACTTTTCATATTAAAAACGCTGTTATGGGGTGAAACATTCAAAGAAAGGCAGTTAAAGATCTACAGTCACAACAAAAGATTCCAAAGTTTTTTGCACCCTGTATAATAAACAAAGTTGCAAAAAGTGTCATCATTTTTTAATGTGCTTGGTAGTAAGCTGAACAGTTTGTTAATCCAAGCATAGTGCATTCCCAATTAAGTAGTTCGGATTATCGAATTTACACTGTACTTAAAACCGCAAAACAAAATTACACCGGAAATTTAGCCTGTGGTCTGATACAATAATAATAATAATACTTTATTGTCCAACAGAAAAATATTCCAGTTACAGGACAATACCCAATTATCAAACAGCTAAATAAGAACGCGCTATACAATGAAATGTTGAGGTAGAAATCCAACTCTTCGGAGACAAAACTTGCCAAAGGATTTTTTTTTAGTTGCCAAAATACATATTTTATTTTTTTAACAGAATAAGTTCAAACCTCTCAAAATGATTTTTATTTGATTTTTGTTTCTTTAATATTTATATTCAAAAATTTGAATGAATTTGACCTCAAAACTCAAATCCGAATTAAAACATTTGAAGCTCGAGCCTGAAGCTTTAAAACTAACTCTTAACATTTTTTATTTTTTAGGTTCTAAGGCAAAATTTCTCAAAATGAATTTAATTATTTGGTTTTTTGATTTTAGATTTAAATGTTTCAAAGAATTTGCAATTTAAAACTCAACTCTTTATCAGAAATTTGAAGAAGCTGGAGTCTGAATCTGTAAAACTAAACCATAGATAAGTTTTCTTCCTCAGGTTCCAAGTTCAAACTTCCCAGAATGAATTTTAATTGATTTTTGGATTCTTTGATTTTTAGGCTTAAAATTTTCAAGGTATTTGCTATTTAACACTGCAATCTGGATTAGAAATTTTGTAGCTTGAATCTATAAAACTAAACCTTAAAATTTTTTATTTCTCAGGCTAGGTGCGCCCGGCGCCCTCGACACTGTAAAGGTATAAGAGGGTAAAAGGAAAGGAAAGAAAGAAAGGTTCAAACCTCTCAAAATGAATTTTATTTCATTTTTTGATTCTTTGATTTTTAGATTTAAAAATTTCAATTAATTTGGGGAACTTTGTGCCCGAATTTGTAGAACTAAACCTTAAACGTTTTCATTCCTTAGGTTCCAAGTTTAAATATTTCAAAGTTTAATTTTTCGGTTTTTAAAGTTTAAAAGTTTCAAGGACTTTGCGATTCAAATCTAGATCAGAAATGTTAAAACTCGAGAATGAATCTTGAAAACTAAACCTTAAAAATTGTTAGTTCAAATCTCCCAAAATGAATTTTATTCGGGTTGTTTGATTTTTAGATTTAAAAATTGCAACGTATTTCAGCTTTAAAAATTAAATCTTGATCTGAAATTTTGAAGCTTGAGCCTGAATCTTAAAATTAAACCTAAAAAATTATTATTTCGAAGGTTCTGAGTTCAAATGTCCCAAAATAAATTTTACCTATTTGGTTTTTTGTTTTCAAAATTTCAATGAATTTGCGATTCAAAACTCAAATTTGGATTAGACATTTTAAAACTCGAGCTTGAATTTTGAAAACTAAACCTTAGAGATTTTTATTTCTTAGGTATGTTCCAAGTTCAAATTTCTTAAACTGAATTTAATTTGATTTGTTGATTCAGTGATTTTTAGGCAATGCAAATCTGGATAAGAAATTTTGAATTTCGGGCCTGAATCTTTAAAATTAAACCTTAAACATTTTTATTTCTGAGGTTTCAAATTGAAACCTCTCAAAATGAATTTTATTCGATCGTTTTATTCTTTGATATTTCGATTTAAAGATTTCAGTGAATTTGGCTTAAAAACCCAAATCTGTCTCAGAAATGTTGAAGTTCAAACTTAATCTTTAAATTTAAGCCTTCAAAATTTTTGTTAAAAACCAAAATTTGGATAAACAATTTTGAAATTCGAGCCTGAAAACTAAGCCTTAAAAATTCTTAGGTTCCAAGTCAAAACTCCCAAAATGACTTAGTCGATTTTTTGATTCTGTGATTTTTAGACTTTAAAATGTTAATTAATTTGTCATTAAAAACTCCAATTTGGATCAGAAACTTTGAATCTCGAACCTAAATTTGTCTTAGGTTCTAAGTTCAAATCTCTCAAAATGAATTTTTTATTATTTGATTATTATAACAAAAAATTTCAGCAAATTTGCGATTCAAAACACAAATCTGTATCAGAAATTTTAAAGCTCGAGTCAGAATTTTTAAAACAAACTTTAAGAATTTTTATTCCTTAGATTCCGAGTTACAACGTCTCAAAATGAATTTCATTCAATTTTTTTATTCTCTGATTTTAAGATTTCAAAAATTTCAACGAATCTACGATTTAAAACTCAAATCAAAGTTTGCAATTTGTTTGATTTTGTGCAATATACAGGGTGACAATAATCTACCTGTGTTGTATGGGTAACTTTGTTATTATAGAAGTTAGAGAGACGGCTAAATTAGCAAAGTTGGGCAGAATTTCAAGACAAATTAGATGCCAGTTTGACATTTGACATTCACTTTCAACTTTTTCAAATATATCGAAAAAACTAAAAACATGCGATTTTTTAAATGTTTTATAATTCCATAACCACCTATTCTAAAACCAAAGTGAAATATGTTTCTTGTAGATATTTTTACGTAGAATTATAAAAAAATATCTACAAAGTCATAGCACTCTCGATTTTTGAGATATAAGCCAAACTTACGTTTTTTTAAATGGCAACCATAGTAGGCTATGGATTCATTAAAGAGCTTATTTTTTGCTGATTTCGAAAATGTATAGGTTGTCATATCTGTTTCCGTTAATTTTCTCAGAATTTGCAAAAAACTGAAGTTAGTGATCATAACAAAAATTTAAGTGCCAAAGTTACTCCTGTTTTGCTGATAATTACGGATGTGAATGTGTTAAGTAGTTCTGTTAAAGTTACTAAAAAAATGGCTTACTCGTGGGAAGAAAGAAATGATATGTTATTTTGCTATTACAATAAATTGTAATCGTGATGCGAATGCAGCTTCTGAATTGTAACTGCAAACATACATGGAAAGAATGCAGCCAGATAAAAGGATTTTTGCAAAACTTGAATCCAATTTAAAACGGTATGGATCATTTTGTAAACCAAAAGAAGCTAAGAAAAATATTAATGAAGGAGCAGAGGTGCGTGTTTTGGCATACAATACTTTTAAACCAACTGCATCTGTGCGAGAAATTGGACTTAAGTGTAATGTATCCAGAGAACAAGCAAGAACAATTTTGAAACAAAATAATTTAAAACCTTATCATCATCATGTTGGAAACACATTGTATCCAACAGATTTAGAAAGAAGATTCAATTATGCTATGTGGTTTGTTGAAGAAAGTGAAAGAAACGAAGTCTTTTCTCAATTAATTCTATTTACGGATGAAGCCAAATTTACAAATAATGGTTTATTTAATAGAAAAAATCATATTTACTGGGCAAGGGAAAATCCACACTTAACGGTTGAAAGGCCAGAGCAATACGTTTTTTTCTATTAACGTTTGGTGCGGCATTCTTGGAACAAAACTTCTCGGTTCTTAATTTTATGAGGAAAATCTAAATTCGGAGAGGTATTTGCTATTTTTACGTAATCAATTCGAAGAAATGTTGGACGATCTTCCATTAAATTTTATACAAAATTTGAATTACTTCCAACACGATGGAGCACCTGCTCACAATGCTCACATTGTGCCACACTATTTATTGGAAAGATTTCCTAATTGGATAGGTACCAGAGGTCCTATTGCGTGGCCTACCAGGTCTCCGGACTTAACTCCCCTACATTTTTTTTTATGGGGAACTATTAAAGACAAAGTGTACAAAGAAAAGCCTCATAACATTGATGACCTGAAAATAAAAATAAGAAGAGCTGTAGCCGAAATTAGACATAATACATTAAATAAATTGCAACGTGAAATATTAAAACAATGTCAGTTATGTGTTCAAGAAAATGGTGGTCACTTTGAAGTATTATTATAATCATTAATTTATTTTTATAGTTACATACATTTATTATTTAGTTCTGTTATCCATAATGATAGTTACTAAGTACCTATTTTATTTGTATGTATGTAATTGTATGTAATCGTTAACCTCTTATACCTTTCGGTGTTGAGGCTGGTGCGTTAGCGTATGTGGTCTTACGCGTGAAATGCACAATCCGGCCCGCATGCGAGTCACGTGATTGGTGCGCCGTTTTTTACCTGCATACAGCACCATGTGTATAGTGTATGTGTGTGTACGTATAGAACCTTGTTACTCTACCTCGTAGGTCTGTATTCGGAGGAGAGCGTCGTTAATTAGGTGCCCAACGACGAATGGTCACCAGAGCTCGATACCGATCTCCGGGAAAACTTGCACCCAGCGAGATTCGAACCGGGACTAGCGTAACGCTAGCCTGACGCTCTTACCACTGCGCCACCCTGGCCCTTATTTTATTTGTTATTTGTTTAATTTAAAAAAAAATTGATAATTTCAATTGTTTTTGATGCTGAGTTACTAAACAAGAGACTATGACAAAATTTCAAGGCATTCTTAGTTCATGGTTATTATTTATCATCATTAATTTGAGTTTTTTGCAAATTCTGAGAAAATTAACGGAAACAGATATGACAACCTATACATTTTTGAAATCAGCAAAAAATAAGCTCTTTAATAAATCCATAGCCTACTATGGTTGCCATTTAAAAAAACGTAAGTTTGGCTTATATCTCAAAAATCGAGAGTGCTATGACTTTGTAGATATTTTTTTATAATTCTACGTAAAAATATCTACAAGAAACATATTTCACTTTGGTTTTAGAATAGGTGGTTATGGAATTATAAAACATTTAAAAAATCGCATGTTTTTAGGTTTTTCGAAATATTTGAAAAAGTTGAAAGTGTATGTCAAATGTCAAACTGGCATCTAATTTGTCTTGAAATTCTGCCCAACTTTGCTAATTTAGCCGACTCTCTAACTTCTATAATAACAAAGTTACCCATACAACACAGGTAGATTATTGTCACCCTGTATAGGTTTTCATAATAAAATTATTGCTTATTTATTTATATATTATATGCATCAAAAACCTATATTAAATATTTTGTCCAAATGTGCCCCAGCATATATTATGTCCATATGTACCCCAGTTCGGTTTACATGTGGACAAATGCACTTTTTTTTAAGCTAGTTATATATGATATTAAAAATAAACTGACCCAAATTAATGAGAAATGATTAAAGTTTCCAAGTAAATTTACAAAACATTAATTCCCCAGGCTAAACTGTAGCTGATACAAAATTCTAAATATGATTGTTATAGTATAAAACATCGATCTGTGCAGCTAAAACCAGTTTAAAACGTAAAATGTTAAAGTTGAAAAAGTTACAGGAGATTAAAAAACAAGTCCACATGTGCTCCACTCTCCCTTATTGTCCAAAAAAATGTGGTTTTTGGAACCACAAACCAATTTAGTTATATTTCCGGTTTCGCCGCCGAAAATAACTTTAATTTTTGACGTTTAAATGGAACACCCTGTATATTTTCATATTTTGGAAATCACAAGGAACATCTGAATCTGAATGTTTTGCTTTGATTTTGATTTTTTGATTATAATGTTCTTGAAAAACATTAAAAATTGAGCGAAAGTTATTCCGAGTGTCCCTTCGCGTGTTTTGTTAATTTTAATTTGTTAGGCATTATAGTCCAGTCAACGAACGTTCAATAGGGGGGTGTAGAATGCATGGAGGGTGTCACAATTTTTGACTTCAGGGCTTTGTTTGGAGTCGTTAGGAGGTAAACATACTAAAAGTCCCCGGACATAGGTGGTGGGCGGGGTGTAGGGGGGGACCGAGAAGATCCCTTTTTTAAGTTTTTTGCTTATATCTTGAATAAGGTGCGTCTTAGCGAAAAAGTCATTATATACAAAATCAAAGCTGACAAAATTTCCCACCTTTTTGCTTGGTAAAGTTTTTTTATATCTCCAACCGTTTATGGGATATCCGCTATCAAAAATCGCTAATTTTCGAAACAAAAATATAAAATGTATATACCATTTTGAAGGAAATTTAATCCTGTACAACTTCTTTTGTGGGAATTTTGCTGTAAACCGAAGAGATGAGGTGCTAGAGAGAAAAGTTTAACGAAAAACGGGAGGCAAAATATTTTCTTTCGAATATTAATGATTTTTGATAGCGGATTTCTCATAAACGTTTGGAGATAGAAAAAAACTTAAAAAAGCAAAAATTTTATCAGCTTTGATTTTGTGTATAATGACTTTTTTGCTAAGATGCACCATCTTCTAGATATAAGCAAAAAAACAAAAAAAGAGACCTTCTCAGTCTCCCCCTGCACCCCGCTCACCACCTATGACCGGGGACTTTGAGTATGCTTACCTCCTAACGACTCCAAACAAAGCCCTGAAGTCAAAAATTGTGACACCCTCCATGCATTCTACAATCCCTTTATTGACTGGACTATTATCCAAGTAATCATAGATAAAACATTTTGCTATTAAAATCTGATGAAGTTAAATGGGAATTGATTCCTAATAATCTCTATGTAGCATAACTAACTAATCTTTCTAATATGGGTGTGTCAAATGAACTAAATTTATGACTAGTTTTAGAAGCAGAAGGCATCAAAAATGTAAAGGTCGAAATAATTTGGAATATCATCTCGTAAATGCGAATTTAAAAATGGACACATCCACACGGTGCCCACGTTACCGAATCGACCTTCTAATTTATTTAACGAAATTAGAATTAGAGGGATCGATTAAAGAGATATTTAGGTGCACCGTTTGAAAATCCGTTGGTACGAAGGGAATAGGGCAGGCAGCCGCGTAGGTTTCTACAAACAATGGACCGACCAGCCAGCCAGCAGAGAGATGTCCCCTGTAATATAAATGACATCAACACACACGCACCCACACACGCCACCCGCAAAATGGATACGGACATCCCCATCTAACAGCGTCTATTTTTTGCACATTCGTTATCTGCGCATCCACTTGATGTTTTATAAAGACTTGTCAGACGCATAAAGCACCTCCGTCTCCTTGTGCCGAGCGGCGGCGATACATTCTCAGAATTTGGAAACACTCGGAAGGCCAAAAGCAAGCGGGCAGCGCCTCGTGCATAAGCTGTAAATGTGCCCATTTCACCCTGGCTTGATTTATATCGGCGCAGAGGCCATTTCGAAACGGCCACAAGACAAATCTAGCCGCGTTGCAGCAGCTCGTCTGTCCGTCGAACAGATGGTTGAGTGACGCCCGCCGCCAACATCCTTTGCGTTACATCACTAGAAACCGACAGCACACCGTGTTTCATCGCTGGTTGTGCGCTGCATTCCGTTCTTTCAAATTGGAATTATGCCAGGCAACCGCATAAGGGCATTTATTTGCGTTTCTAAAAATGTCGCATGTTTATCCTATATGTATGCACGCAGCTGCCGGTTTTTGAATTTTTAAGAAAATCCATTAATTAAAACCGATACATCAAATAGGACGCTTTTGAAAGTTAGCCTTAACTGTCTTGGCCAAAAAAAAACATAAAATCTGAATTTGACCTACATGACTGAATTTATACTGCACATTTCTACAAAAACTCCTGAAACAGTTGTCGATCACATCAAAAAAGCTCGCTGTATAAAGAATAAAGACTTCGAAGTACACCCTGATATTCAAAAAATGCAACGAATAAAGAAGAAAAAAAAATTATTCGGTGGCCTGGTAGATTGGACGTCCGCTTCGCAATTACCAAGATACAGGTTCTAATCCCAGTCACAGACGGATAATAATATATAATTATAATTGAATTACGGCACCAATTGCGTTGGTTATATTATAAAGCCTGTTTAACCTAGTCTTAACTAGGCCTGCCCGATATTGAAAAATCATCGATTATACCGATGTTAAAAAACTATCAATGTGTCGAATTAATCACATATCAGATCAATCGATAAATCCATACGTCTAAGGACTCAGTAAGCCAAATAAATTGATCTACTGATTTATCACGTATTCCACCAACATTGTAAGATACTTAACCAGGAAAAAATTTTCTGTACCTAATATTTAAATTATATGCGATTATATTATGCAAAAACTAATAGGTAAGATAAAATAAATAACGAGACAATAGCACTCTTTGAACTTGAACATTATACCCATTCTGTTTATAGTACATTACATCCGAGGTGGGAAATGTTTCATTACAGCCGAGGGCTTATGTATGACTGAGAGGCGAAGTGTCTTAAATGTAATTTGAATTTCCGATGTAAAATAAAATGTGCCGCTCTCGCGCAATGCTGTTATGCTAGTAGACGGAAGTATTATGTTACTGTCCTGATCGAAAAGATGTTTCAATAATAAAAATGTTTTCTTCCACAGTGTGAATTTTGTGTTATATTAACAAATTTAATTAAAACTATTTGAACTGAATTTGTTTACTTTGCCCAGCATGGCAGTGAACGTGTTAGCTAATGACAGCTCTGAATAATGTAATACCAATAACAATGTAGTGGAACATAAAAGTTTACAGGCAAACAAATTTCATAGGTAACTAGATGTAATTATTTTTAAGACACGTAATATTATAAAATAAATATACAATTGAATATTTTTAAAGTACAAAGCGCACCACTTTCATACGGGAAGTTACTATAATTTTTTACCATACTTAAATGTAGGTATTACTCTTAATCGTAATAAAATACAATAACAATAAACTAGAGGCGAATATATCAACAACTGAACGCGTTTAGCATAAATTTATAAAGTATTTTTCGAGACTATAAAAATCATTTAACCCGTAGTGTATGAAGAATTTTATTTATATGCCTGACCGTTTATAATTCATAGAAGTTTCTATACGGAATGATTGACATAAGATGCGCCCCTTAACAATTTGAATAGGCAACCCAACCTACAAATTCAGAAATAACCATCTATGTTAATCCTCAATTTAATTTATACAATCAAATGTGGCTTACTTCAGAACGAATTAAGTGTCTTATCAAGGTTATATTCCAAACTGAAGGCTAACTGAAGAAATTAGAATTAGAAAGTTAAGAAAAGTAGTATTAATAACAAAAAGAAATTTATATCATTTATACAAAAACTAGCAATTTTATATAATAAATCAATTGTTTTTACAACTAAACATTTTTAACTGTCACTTTTAATGAATAAGTAAACAATAAGTATTTGTTTTTTATTGGTATTTCTAGAAGCTTTGGAAACATATACTCGTATGCTGGGTTGCATTTGAAGATTTTAAGGGGTGCAACTTACATGAGGCACCCAGTATATTTCTCACGTATTGTTTGCAAACCAAATTCTAAACGATTGTTATTATTGAACAGCCTTTACTATAATTATTGCAACAGATCACCATAATATAGGTATTTAATTATTTCTAATATTGTACAGTGACCGGCAAAAAGTTCGCAACATATATGGGAAAATTTTTTATTATTAGAGTATCGAAAAAACTTTTCTGGGGGATCGGTTCTGCATGTCCGATAACCTAAAAATCGAATTTGGGATATGTCACGTGACCACTGGTATAGCGGCAAATTTAGAAATACCACCGTGAAGTCGTCAAAAGTGAGGTTAGATGACAAAATATCGAAGAAAATTATTTGAAAAAGTTGCTTAGAATTTAATTTTAGATCCACATGCAAAATTTTAAGCATTTATTTAAAAAAGCTGAATTTCGCAATTTTTCTTAAATATTTTTTCGTTTTGAACAGCTTGCTTGAAGTCGAACCTATGTATTTGGATAATAGTGGAAGAACTTTCTAGTTTTTTCTACAATTGACAGGACTATATCTAAAAATCAGGTTTTCTCTAGGATGCTCGCTGTTGCAATGGTTTGTATCTAACAGAGAAAATGTGCATTTTCATAAAATAAAATCGACGTGTTCGAGGATTTGTTCGAAAACTGGGTTGTTTCGGTTTTAATTAATATATTCTATACTTTAATCCCGCACTGTATAATTATTGCCGAATTAAAATATTCGCCGGCCCACCATAGAATTTTTGGGACCTTCTTTGTACCCACCTTATGTTGTAAGCTTACTTATGTGGCTGAAACAATTCAATTTCAGGTTATCGCTAAGTGATGTCTTACCTAATAAAAGCTAATGCCAATGCTTTTGAGTCACCAGTGACGTCATCAGGCTTTTAAAATACGTGGGAAAGGCATATTTATACACCTCACTTGGAAACGAGATATATTTTTTATATTATATGAATGCCCGGTGGGAACAGTACAAGATTTTGGTGTGTTATTTCTTGAACTTCTGCTGAGAACCTTTGTTTGTTCTCACTGTAGATAAAGATTGAAGAAGGTCAACGTCATTTTTAGTTATGTATCTTCATGAATATTTACGAATCATAGTCACTGTAACCTGTGACGTCAGTTAATAAGACGGTGACGTGCGCATCAATTCATTTTTGTTTGTATCATTATTCGTTTGTTTAGATCTGATGTGTTTCTAAAGAAGTAACTGTTAGTTTCAGATGTTTTGCTGTTAATTTCAATCTTAGGAATGTTTGCTAAAGAGGCAGATTGAGATTGTTTCTGTTGTGGATGGATAGATATTCGAGAACGTTCGCAGGGTTGAAATTCGTAGTTCTGACGTATTTCAGACACCGTTCGTCCGATACAGAAACAGGGAATACAAAGAGGTCCCTTGATGACGTGGTAGGTAGTGTTTGAAGGTACTTTGGGATATTATATCTTATTTGGTTCATTAAATTTAAACGCATCCAATATAACCGAAAACCGTTAAGGGTAGAGCGGGCACGAAGAAGAAGAAGATAATAATTATTTATTCATCAGCGGTCCAATACAAACAGCGCCCAGCGAGGCAAGTGAGCTAATTCTTACTAATGGTCGAGGCACAGCAGGACCGGCAGCCGGGCGCTCACTATGATTTAGGGATGACGCGGCGCACCGTTCCCAGAATCGCGAGTTCAATAGCCCGCGACTGACCCTCAGGACGTCTCTCTCGCGCCCTCGTCAACCCCATGCCTTCCTTTATGCCACCCTCTCGGTTGAACCCCGTGTACCAAACGGCTCGACATGCATAAGCCATCGGCTGCCGGGACTTTCCACTGCATTGGCGATCGTAGATACGCTATCGCGGGGTGGCGGATATTCGGCGAGCACGGGGGCCCCCCCGAACGTCCCTCGGACTACAGTTGCTTAAATTTTTGACGCTGATGAGGGTTAGCTGCCAGCGCCAAATCAAGTTGGCAGTTTCTTGCATGCCTACTTCGCTTCCGCGTTCGTACATCACAAAGGAAATCGGCTTTTTTTGCGTAATCGACAACCAAGCCGCGGATGTCTATGTATTTTTGATTCCCCCTAACGCAGCTGCCACTGAATTTTAAATCCTTGAAATGTAATTTTTAATATTCCGTTATTCCTCTCCTGATATGTGCTTGACACGTAATTCTAGATAAATTATTTTTAACTTTTTTTTGTATTACTACATCAAAAACTACATCGAATTATTCTTTTGATGATTTATCGACATTTTCAAAATATATTAAAATTCAAAAGAAAAGAAGACGCCGTCGCCCCATTTCGCTAATATCTTTCGGAGTTGAAAAATATGTAAAAAAGTATACGACTAAATACAAGAGAAATGCAGATTCTTAAATCCACGGAGCAGTTTTGTAATACTTCCGGTTTTATTATTATTTTTAATTTTTAATCTGTGTCTTCATTAAAATTTTAGTTTGACATTGTTTAAATACGAGTGTGAAAACTGCACGACGAGGTCGCAGACCGAATCGTGTAATCACACAAGCATATAATGCCTTTGCTCGGACGTGACAACCTCTTCAAGTTTGTTGGAAATTGCTCTTGTTTTTTTGATGATTTATTAACTTTTTAAAAATAAATTAAAATTAAAAAAAATAGAAAACACTATCACTCTTTTTCCTAGGAACTTTTGGAGTTTATGCCTTCATTGAAATTTGACGTGATAATAATGTTACTAATAAGTTAAAGACATAATCCGAGTGTAAAAATTGCTGGACGAGGACGAAGACCGAGTCGTGTAATCCCACAAGCACCATGATGCATTGGCTCACCTGTAGCAAAAAATTTATTAAAAATTCGAATTTCTGTTTGAACTGGTATTTGAAAAAAATTTGCATTAATAATTACATTTGCGAATATCAAATCAGAATATTTCGGAATTAAAATTAAAATTATCCAATGTTGTGAAAAACAGTCAGTTTTAATATCAACAATTAGGTACAAACAAATTTTTAGTTTTTTATTAGATTTGTTGTATTTTTGAAAAAAAACCTTAAGCATAAGTGAGTGATTTAAGGATTTCCCTTTGGACTTCCTTTTTTCTATTATTTGTGTAAATAAACTGCATTAGGTAATTAACTTTATTAGCTAACGTAAAGTCCAAAAATGAATTTTCAGATGTTAGTATCGTTGAATTTACAAGCAAATATTATATTTGTTGTTATACCTAACAATTATTAATACGAAACCTTTATGTGGATCGAGCCCTCTTGCCTAAAATACTAATTCCCAAACAAAATTCAAGTTTTTCAAAAGCTTATACTATTTGAATTCTTTAAAAATTTATAAAAAAACAGCCTGTTGCATTTGAAACTGGTAGGTTTACTTTACTTCCGATAAAACCGGAAGTTCCACAAAAATGATTGTGTATCTCAATGGTATTGTTTTTGTACATTGAGATCAGCAAATTTTAACTTTCAATAATTTGAAGAACAAAAGGGGGTAGCTCTGTAGTCGAGTCAATGAAGGTTTTTACTTCTAAACCCACTAAAACAGAACCGATTTTGATGATTTTTTTTTTAAATTGTTTGTTATATTAAATTATTCAAAATCAGAAACATTTCAGCTGGCGCTATCAAGTATTTATATTGTTTAAACAATTAAAAAAAAAAATTATTAAAAAAATTTTTTCTTCGATGGAATTTTAACTAGAAGTGACTAATTTTGAAAATTTAGTATAATAAATAATTTTTGAATAAAAAAGTTTCAAAATTTCCATTTAAAAATGTTAATATTCAATCAGTCGGATGCAAGAAGATAATATACAAATATATAGACATATGTATATTGTCAACTAAAAAAATCAATACTTTTATTAGAATATGTAAACACGCACAAGAAATCGACCTTTTGTATCACAGGTAGAGGAATTCAAAGTCAAACTCCTGATGTTTCACCATGATTTTCGGAGTGCACGCGTGAGTTTTGAGGTTATTAATCTGTTAAAATAACTTTTGAACACTAAATATTGAAAATATTAGTGAAAATTGTTGAAGAGAACTTAATTATTGATTAAAATTTAGAAAAAAGTGCAAAGAGACAAGTAAAAATACGATGGAAAAAGTAATTATATGTCATTTATTCTTGGTTTGTATTGAAAATAATTGGATTATATTTCCGTTTAAGTTTGTTTATGCATTTTGAAGAATCGAGTTATTATTCTTATTATTATGTTACATTTATATTACATTATTACAGTTATTATGATACATTTATATGCTGTAAAATCACATTTTTTTGTAATTTTGATCATTACAGCAAAATCGCTTGCGTTGCATATAAGTTAAAAAATGTTTCCCGTTTAATAAATAATTACTCAATCTTAACTAAATTTTGATTGCTTATTTGGGACGTATTGATCTAACGATTCTAAAAATTTTAGCCCTTTAAGTGTAATATTTTTAATTCTACAGTACTTTTTTCACTGAATTTTGCGCGCGTCATGCTCGTCGTTAAGATTATTTGCAAAAACAATTTGTGTTAAATTATTCTTTGGATGTAATAAAATCTTTTTAAATTATTAGAAATATATTTCCTGTCTTACAGCTATTTCCCTTTGAATTTGATCCTCATATTTAAAATCATACGTGTTAAAAACATCTTCCAAAATTCTTTTATATGTTACAGGAACAACAACAAGATACTGTAGACTCTACAGTTAATTGTTATTGCATTTGCAAAGAACAAGAGAGTGCAGATACACAAATTAGACAAAGTTTGTTTCAAAAATTTCAAATTTGGAATTCAATTCTTGCATCCGAATGATTGAATAATTAACATTTTTCAATGGAAATTTTGAAACTTTTTAATTCAAAAATTATTTTTAAAAACTAAATTTTCAAAATTAGTCACTTATACTTTGTTAAAATTTCATCGAAAAAAAAAATTGTCAAAATTTTTTTAAAAATTATTTAAACAATATAAATAATTGATAGCGCCAGCTAAAATGTTTCTGATTTTGAATAATTTAGTATAACAAACGTTTAAAAAAAAAATTCATCAAAATCGGTTCTGTTTTTGCGGGTTTAGAAGTTTTGACGATTTTTCCGCTTTATTGACTGGACTACTGTTATCGTTTGCATTATGTATAATCCGGTTTTGCACAGTTAAAAAATTAGTAGAGGGCTGCCCTGTCTAAAATTAGGAATAGGTACGTTTACTGTGCAGACACTCGGTTTATAAAAACAACAGTCAACTATTATCATTCGCTAAGGGGCTTTTATGTAAATTTATTATAAATTTTAACCGATGCTATGTCGTTGTACCTATGTTAACCTCAATACATTTAATTACACTACGTCATGTTTATATCTAACAGTTCCCTTTGAAAGTATTTCAAAATATGTCTCTTCTGTTACAGGCCAATTAATTAATTATAATAGAAATTTAATTCCGTATTGTTTTTGATAGTTATTTACATAGATCGCCGCCTGAGCTTGGCGAAACCCTTGACGATGCAATGTATTTCGACTGCCGATATAAACTGCCCTTAAAAGTTTACATAACTTTTGATATAATAATTTAACTTTAATTATCAGTAATTAACTTATCAAAAATAAAAGCAATAGTTGCCCATTTTGAAGGTAGTTGTTACGTCCCTAGGAAGGTAAATTCATATTACCTACCTAATAGCCATTCCAAACTTTCTGAAGGTGTTGTAAGGCTTGGCCGTGTAAAACTAACTGTTTAAAGTTTTGTAAACCTAAAAATGGGTGCCAAAAAACTAAATTAATAAGTTACATCGTCCAAAAACGTATACTCGAAGCAAATCAGAATATAAAACAACAAATTCCAGTATTTGTAATCTTTACGAAACGAACAGCTTTTAAAAATAAAGGCACCTTTGATCTAATAAAAGTTCAAAAGACCAAAGTAATTTAAGAATTTTAAGTTAGAGTATCATTATCCGGCGAATGCACTTGTGATTTCGTTAAAATTCAAAAGGGTAAAGTATGATGCTTTTCGGCAACCTCTTATCCTCTTTTTATCTTTTAATTACTCGCGTTTGAAGGAATTACTTTTGAAGTTAACCCTTTGTGTTTTTATAGAAAATCCAGAATTGTAATTCTGTTGTAATTTAAAGGTAGTAATTTTAAAGCAAGTTTTTTCATAAATAGGTCCATTTAGCGGTATAATCTTAAAGTCAAATTTATCTTATCTATAGAGCTTTTACGACCTTTTTAGACAAAAGTAGGCCACGATTTCAATGTATTATGTTAGCATTAGATTGGGTTGCAACTTCAACAGCCTTCTTCTTTGTCAGATGTCTAATTGTAGGTTATATAGCTGCTGTGTTGCCAAATGTTCCTGTTAGAATTGCCCTTAAGTAAACTCATAGAATCGAGTTTCCTGATTAGAAAATACTGCCAAATAGAAATATAATTAACTTTAGCAATTAAAACGTCTCGGTATACCTTTGGTAAAATAAAAAACAAGTGTTTCGAAAACCTTAAAAGAAAAAGGAATTGCGTATAACTGACAACTTTGACTCATGAATTCAGTGAGACAAGACAGATATATGACAAAAAAAGCATTATCCAAACTGTATCCCTAATATAGCCCACTCTGGTCTATAAAGGCAGTGAATGCTGTATATTTTTATATAGTGTTTCCATTTTTATATCTTAACCCCTTACTGACTCTGAATAGGCAACCTATATGTCAGGTCACTCAGAACCCCTATGTAAGAGTGGTTGCTTATTAACACTAAATAAGCGAAAGCGATATAAAATTAGCATTGTGCTTTAATTAATCTATACTAATTGCAAAACATACTTAATTTATTTCTATAAACTTCTGCAGCTTTAAAAGCTAGAAATCGCGAAGAATGGCTTTAAGAGAGTTCTCTTCGACTAAAGTAATGTTCTCTTTTTAGTCAAGCAGCATTCGTCTTGTTCTAAACTTGGATATCCAAACTTTAGACATAGATTAAATAATATTATTTTGTTTATGCTTTAGATGTGGAGGTGCAATTGTTAAGTTTTCATGAATAACATGACTAATACCAATCCTAAAAAGTTTTCGAATATTTTCCAAAACTCTCAAAGCAAATCTCATATTTAATTAGCCTTTTTCGGCTTTTTCCGTAGATAATAATACCATTTTTGTAAATCGATAAAGTACTGAGTATTTATCATTTATGAATAACCTATGGAATACTAAAAAAATATCGAAATTATCGGATTTGAAAAAGTATCGACAATATCCATATATCGAATAAATCCGTACGTCTGATAATTCTATGCGTAAAATACAGGGTTTGTCACGACGACCATCGGTCAGACTTTTTCAAAAAATCTTAAATTTTTAAAATTGTGCAGCTTCCGGTTGTACCGGAAGTAGGCACCTACTTCGTTATTTCAAATACAGTACACCCAGCATATTTTTGGATATTCAGAGTAGCACTATAGAGGTCTATCATTAATATCCCAGAAATTATTCTAGTGTTTTCGAAAAATCTAACCTCACTCGACGAACGCCACTGTAGAATTAGTTCGAAGTAAGGGTTCTTTCTCAGGCTTTAAGTTAACGATTCTATCACTAATGGAATAGTCAGTTCGACACTAACGTTTACCAGTACCTATACAGGGTAATCGAAAAATGTCGACCTCGATTTTTCTCGAACTGTTTAAATGGAACGCACCATATTCGATTTATCAGTTATATAGCCACTATCTTGAGCTTTCATAAATCACCCATCTTGATAGGTATATAATTAGTCGACATTTCGCACAATGAATAAATAAATAAATTTTATAAACATAATATAGAAATTTCGTAAATTTATCAGTCAGTTTGATATATACAGGGTTTAACAGGTATAAGTGGCAAAACTTGAGTTGAAAATAAACTGACCCATAGGAATTCCGGATTTGAATAATGGTGATAAGCATCTTGAGCAGATTTATAAAGATATTTATGATTACACTCTTTCTAAATTATTTTTTTGCTGCATTGTAATATTTAAGCTGTTTCTAAGCAGTTTTCAAAATTAAAAGTTAAATGAAAACTTTTGGAAATGTCCGGATATCTTAAGAAGTGTAAAGAATAGAAGATTCTGTTTTGAGAATTTAATCTTTAAATATATAAATGATATAAAACTATTACCTAAATACAAGGTGTCCCGAAATAAGTGTCCCAAAATGCAGTGGTCGATGCTGCATCCAAAATAAGCAAGAATGTTTGGATTAACATGGGACCAAGCTTGGTTTTCAAAATACATTTGGTGCCTTGCAAAATTTGGCAAACTTTGGTTAATTCTCTGTCAAAAAAATTGTTATAGTTTCTTAATTTTTCAGAAATCTTTTGGTATTGTTAATGTTACCAAAATTTTGCATCGCCAGTACTTACTTGTTCTTGTTTCAACGCATGCGATTTGTTTGAAATACAGAGCTTGATTAGAAATAGTAATAAAACACAATCAAATATGACATGTTTTAGTGCATATTTTTACCGAAGAGAACCTTCTTATACTCGTACTTTCCAAATATTTCTGCCGATAACAGGATGTATCTAAATAAGAGTATTAAAAGGAGTAATTTTTGTGAAAAGAAACTCCTGATCGGAAGACTCCAGAGGAATCAAAAGAATTCTCTGAAAACCTTTTAAATTAGGCAACCTGGCATTCACACTTAAGGGCAGCTACAGTATTTTTCACCTAGGATTTGGGTTGTGACATCAACGCGCTGTTTACAAATTTACAAACCAACTATACTTCATCTCTTTCTAAACTAGGTTTTCATTACCTACTGCGCACGAACGCGTGTCTACCAATATAGTTTTTGGGCGGAGCAAGTTGACGTCACAACCCAAATGCTAGATGAAAAATACTATATATCCTATATCTGACTAGGTACTGATAAATACAACGGTTAATAGGTACAGCCATCTAGACATTTTGTTATTCTGGTGTATCGCTTATGCAACATAGTGAAACCAAAGAATATTAGGATCTCAAGACCTGCTCTTTACCTTTAGGGTTTTCGGGGTTTTGATTACCATACTGAAAAATATATGATCATATATTGCATCACTAAATAGCACAGGTAAGAAAACATCTACGCCTAACTGTGCATTGTAATAAGTAAGTAATAAGTAAAAACATCTTTTAGTTCAGTTCATAATAGATACATCAAGTAAAGCGGCTGCTAAACTCGATATAACTACAACAATGTTATTTCCCTAAAAGTAAAAAATTCTTTCTAAAACGCATTGACAGCAGTGCAGAAGCTATGTTAATCTTTTCGACTGACCTTGTGGTTTTAGTCGGGAAAACCAAAATAAAATTGTCCATAGCATTCCTAATAAAAAAAATATTCAAATAGATTATAATCGATTCTTTTACAACAGAATATCTACGTCTAACTGTATGAATTAATACTGTGTTTTGTGATTTCCCTAAAAGTAGGAAATTCTTCAAATTTCGTATAAAATGCATTGACAATAATGTAGAATTAAAACACTATAATAGTGTTATCTTTTTGACATTTTAATGCAAGTTTAATAGTTCATTGGTGTTTCGGCCAGTTAAACTAAAATAAAATTCTTTATGGTAGGGGAAATCTTCAAATTCTTTAAATATTGCACTGGCAACAATGTACAATACAACACGATGGTTAAGGTTAAGGTTGAAATTTCAAGAGTTATGTTAAACTGTCACTAGGGTTTCTGTCAGCTAATACAAAAATATCCGAAATGGATTATAATAATTATTGCAAGGTTTGCTATAATTCAGAATCTCGTTACGAGAAAATATCACTTACTTACTACATATATGTATTTTAAGCTAAACGCGATTTGATCGAATGAAATCGTTTACTTAGTTGCCTACTTTAAGGCGTTGTCAAATGACATCCTTTAATATCTTTATCGTAGTTGTCCTGCGTTTCCAACCCGGGGTTAATTCATAAAGTTTGCTCCCCTTTGGTACCCTCCATCACTACTAAAAGTTTGTCGGTTGAATACAGATACACCCTGCATACAGGGTGCCCATTTTAAACGTTTGTTCCTTATATTGTTAAAATAGGCACCACTGGAAATTTTCCACAAACCACTACTTATGTTTTTAAATTATCCTTTTTAAAAATCAGTGCTCAAACCGATGGCTCATTATTACTTACAGTGAATTGCTTAATGTTAACTAACGTTTATGGTGTTACGATTTAAAAACGAAGACATTTGTGAGATGTTATGTTAGTTGTCTACCTTAAAGCTTTCAACATTTTAAGTCGAAATTTAGTATGAATTAGTCTTGTAGAACAACCTGGAACAACAGCGTAGCGGAGATATTAAAATGTAAAGGAAAAACATGGGAAGAGGCAAGAATACTAGCAAGAGATCGTAAACAATGGCGAAACTTTATTGTGGAAATGTAATATAGAAAATTACCTCGACACCTTCGGGTAAAAGAGGAAGAAGATGATGATGATGAGAAATTATGTTAATTTGTTTATTTCTTACGTTTCAGAATGGGGTTTAAAAAATGAACTAATGTCGACCAAAACTCGATAACGTAATGTTAAAAATACTATTAGGAAGTTAACGTACAAATATATCTATAAAACAAACAGGTCCCATCACATAGCCTTGCGATACACCTAAATCTAAACTTACATCGTGTGCTGCATTTTCTTTACTGCTCGATTTCAGAATTATTTATTTATCGCAAGCTAAACCGGGAAAGATTGATTTTTCATTATAATAGCAAATGTATTAATTTATAATACGAAAACAAAAGGCTCAATGTGAACCCTTGTGTGGAACAGCTAAGTCTAAATTTTTGCAATCTGGGGCACACAATGTGGCTTTAGTGTTATAAAATACAACAATTGAAGTGTGGTAAGCTAAACTGAGAAAGATTAGTCTTTGATTGGAACATTAAGAGAATTAACGAGCAAATATACAGGAAGAACAAGTCCTGCTATGGACTCTTGGGACACACTCAAGTCTAAATTTCTACACTCTGTGCAGTGTTTTCCATACTGCTCAAATTTAGAATAATTTAATATCCTAATTGATTTATAACTAGCTGAACTGAGACACGCAATGTGACTTTAAAATTCTTCAATACAATTCAAGTGTCATAAGCTAAACTGCGAAAGATTAGTCTCTGCGATTGGACTAGTAAAAGAATTCACGAACAAATGTATTACAAGAGTCCTGCTGTGCACCCTTGTGATGCACCTAAATATAAATTACTATATGAATTTATACTTAGGTGCGTCGCAAGGTTGCATAGTAGGACCCTTTTAATATATTTGTTAAGAACACCTAAGTCGAAATGTTTACAGTCTGAGGTGCACGATACGGCTTTACAATTATTAAATACAACAACAAATCATAAGCTAAACTGAGAAAGATTAGTCTCTGATTAAAGTATCAAGAGAGTTAACGTACAAACATAGAGAAAGGATAAGTTTTACTATAAATCCTTGTAACACACCTAAGTTTATGTTCATACACTCTGATCTGTGTCATCAATCAAACAAAGGGAAACATTTGCCTCTGGATCGAAATATTAAGAGTTAATATAGAAATATCTAAAGGGAACAGGTCCTACCATAAATCCCTGTGAAACACCTATGTATAAATTTATATATCAATTTTCATCGCATTTGTATTTGCAAAATTTGGCAAAATTCAATATTTACCTTAGCTACCCACATAAAGTCGTAAGGTCCTCAGTTGTTTTTAAAAAAGGTAGACAAAATTTGGTTTTTACCTTTATCAAAATGTTGTCGATTAAAATAGGCGAATTTTTATAATCTTGCTAGTAGCCATTAAAAGATGTTTATAGAGTTGAAATAAGGCATTCGCATTTCTAAACGATAAGTTGCGTCTAATTTTAACCATCCAACTACGATATTTTTAATGATGTCGCATAACAAACTGTGATAAATGTATTATTATTTTATTAAAAATTTAATTGTAATATAAATAAATACCAAAACATTGAAGTTATTTTATGGCAAAAGCATAGCCAAAATAAATAAAGGGAAAATTTAATGCAGTGTTTGACACCCTTCTGTAGATTTAGGGCCGGTCGCACAAAGCTTTTAATTAACGACTGATCAAAGTTGAGAAAAGAGCATCATCTTTTGTTTACTAATGTATTATTTGCCATATGCATTCGAATTTTGATTCGATTTTGTTCACTTTGACGAATGATTAATTTGATCAAGCTGTTAAATCATGTTTGTGCAACCCGCCCTTAGACAGTTTTACATGAAATTGATAACGAATATTGGGACTGTAAGCAAAGAAATAAAGAACTTAACTGCGAATATCCGATAAATTATTAATAAAAATAAGAATAGCAAAGGACCTATGTTAAAACCTTGTGGGACGCCAAAATTGGCTGCAAGTTTTCTGTTAATATAACCGCTAATCTGATTACAAACTGACGGGACAGATTTTACTGTTTGCGATTAGCGAAGGAACACCATATTCGAACAGTGCAATGCCAAGCGCTTTATTGAGATATGTATGAATAACATCAGATTGATGTTTATTGTCAAGCGCGTTGTAGAAACTGCTGTTAAAATTAGACACGTAAATTTGTTGTTATATTTATATATTATAAATGTGTTTATATAGGTATATTACAAATTTGTACTTAGCAAGTCTAGCGAAGAGTCTTCACCGTAATCAAACTTAAATTCTGATTTTTTGGGACGAACAATTACAGTAGTAGTTCGCTTATTATTCCTTTACTTATTTATTTTTCAATTTTTTATCAAATATAAATTTAAGAAGTTTGTTAGTCACTTTAATTTTTACAGGAATGAGTAAACGTCAAATTAAATCAGGTTTGCCATAGTAAACAATTTAAAAGAAAATTTAAATAACGTAAAATTAGTTAACACGAGCAAAGAGTAAAATAAACATGAAACGGGTCTGAAATTTGCCACTAAATTAACTGAGAGATTCTCGCATTTCCGAGGGATAATAAATAAAACACAAAGCTCGACTTCTCTCGACAGAAAGTTCCCCTTACTAGAGCGAATTACGAACTTTAAAAGTGTTTATAAAAGCCCCCACACTCTAAAAAGCAACAAGTGTCCATAAAAATCTGATATGGGAACGGAATTCCTAAAGAATGTTCACCCCTGTTTGTTTTATTACTTTTATTACGTCCTACAAACTGTTGCGAGTAACAGGTGGCACAACAAAATAACAACGAGATCGGTCGGAAACCGTAAAAAGTTCTTTAATCCGCTTAATGTCTCTGTGTTCCGCCCTTTTTGCACTTAACTATCGCCGATTATTTCATTCTTACGTTATTACTTTTAAGACGTGATAACTGCTTACCTACTAAATTCTACCACTTCAGCACCGTTCAAACATTAATGAGTTTATTTATTAAATATGCGTTCTGATATACCGAAATCATCAAGAGAAGGGTTCCAGGGATGTTAGGAGATCTGCTAACTGCTAAAAATGCAAACCGACTAAAATCAAGGACGAACACTAATATTTCGCACTCCAATTCTAAAACGGCCATTATTAGGAAGTTTCTTTAATCTACAGGGTGTTCTATCATCTATCACTGATTATCTATCAGACGCTTAAATTGTATCATCCACATGAGTTACAAACTTCGGATTTTCCTTGTAAATTTTTCAAATCGAAGGTAAAATGCAAATTTTCCTAACATAAGTTATCAAACAAACATGTTATTGTGAATCCTTCCGCACCACTAAATGCAACCATCAATAACATTTTTAGGTTATTGAGTTTTAGTTATCTTTTTACATTCATTAAGTGAAAAACAACAGGTCCCACCCACATTATAGGTACTCTTGCGAGGTACCCAAGTTTAAATTTTTAGTATGTGCTGCATTTCCTGTACAGATCGATTTTAGATTTATTTGATATGATTGATTTATCAGGGCAGCCTGGGTAGCTCAGTCAGGTGAGTATCTGCTAGCTAGTCGGCTGACACGGGTTCGATTCCAGATGTGACCATAATATTATGGAGCCGGTTTGGGTCGAATTCGTTAGTTAAGCCTTAGGTTTAAGGTGTATGAATGTGTTGTGGGTTGTGGATGAAAGTTGGTTGGAGCGTGATGCATGTCCGAAAATGGACCGATCACCTCCACTGCACACCAGTAAGTGTAAATAGGTCTCGACACTACATTGCGGTAGAAGAGGAAATGGGTTAAAAAAAATTCATTTATCATTAGTTATTATATTGTGAAAAATTGATTTTGCATTAAAGTAGCAAAGGAATTAACCTTCGATATGGCAAACCCATATACCCTACATTCTAATTTATATAATCTGAGGTGCACAATGGCTGTAATAATTTATTATGTACATATGCTTTATTCTGGATATAACAAAGTTTTAAAATTGGTTTTGAAAAATTATGTTAAGCATATCGTTCTTTACCCAGTTTTTTTTTTTTTTTAGATAGGCACCATAAATTTTAAGGGAATAAATACTAAGTTATCTTTAGTTTTAGTTCAAGCAATATTTTATTATTATAGGACTCCAATAAATTATTTGAAATACAGTGTTTTCTTTTGTTTCAACTGCTGAAACACGCTCCAAATTAAAATTGAATTCGGTGGGCTTTCTGTTCAGGAGACAGGAGACTGATTTTGTTTAACTGCGCTTATCATGGACTATGATTTCCAGACTTCCAACACTTAAAAACTGTCCGAGTTTTTAATTTGGAGCGTGTTTCAGCAGTTGAAACAAATAGTAAGCTGATAAATATTGACGAAAGGAAATTAAAAACAAAAACGTCATGTAACTAACATGTCACTGAAAAAGAAAAAATAAGCGCTTAAATTATGTAAAAATATCAACGAAATAAAAAAAGAAGGAAGGAAACTAAGGTATTATGGTGCATAACTACAAGTGCAACGGAAATACGTCACACACGCCATATTGAAACACCAACCGGCACGAGTTTTTATTGGTAGCCTAACTGTTTGTTTACGTTTTTGTCTTTGACAGTTGATGTATTTAGTGTTCTCAGCCAATGAACTTCTAAAATCCGCCATATTGATACACCATCTAAATTGCATACTGTTGGTGTTATGGTCCTTCCTTCTTTTTTTATTTCGTTGAAAAATATTAGGCTCTTATTTTCAACACAGTATGACTAATAATACATTAAACTTCTTATTTCGAGACCTACCTAAAACGCAAAATCAAAGAAATAAGTTAGGTGGTATTTTTTTGCTTGATAATATGGTGTACAAGAAAAACAATTGAATATTTGCAAAATTAACAAAAATACCTTAATTTTTTAACCAGCTTTTAAATAATATTTTGAAGATAAGCCTAATACGTCACATTTGTTTTCAACCATGTAACATCAGTTGGTGTGTTAAAAAACAACAAAGCTCACAAAATAATATTTAAAAGTCAGCTTAGTCACTGTTGCATTTTATAAATTTAGTAGGTAATAATAAAACAGTAGGCGGTATCAAACAATTGACATTAGCTTTGTTCAACGTCTTGTTGGCAATTGGGAATTGTTTTGTATCTTCTTCTGTTATAGTCCAATTGTCGATCCAGGTAATGCGCATCACCAATCACATGATCAACGGTCGGCGTTACCAATAATGCGCGATAAAAAAATACAAAATGTAATTGCTAAATATAAATTATTTTTGTAGTTTTCTAAGATTAGGCAGCCGTGTTTAATCAAAAGGTCTATACATTTTTGAAAATAAGAGAGAAATCGAGTTTTTATTTTCTAATTTAGCTCATATTTATTTTTTGTAAAGTTATAGTATTATTTTTGGCATGTTTATATTTCAAATTTCCAATTTTACTTGCAAATTTTTGACAGATCGTGTTGTGTATCATTAACGTTTGTTTGACGTTTCACATTTTTTAGGTTATAAAATTTGTAAATCGTTTGGAACTTCATGTAGACGTACCAAGTTATGATGTCATAAAATTTATTGATGACGTGCATTACCTGGCTCGAAAATTCGACCATATTATTTAGGTAGGTATGTGGTTTACTAAATGCAGTGGTAACTGGGATTATTCAGAAAATTTTTTTAAAGTTTTGTTTTCATTACAAACTTGTGGATATGTTACTGGCTAAAAGTAACACCTTCCATTTTAAATTATAAAGTTTATATTTGTTATAATTTGTAGGTGTTCAAGTGGTTTTTCTTGAAGATCTTATTAACCGTGAAAAATAGGGTGATTTTTCTGCTTACATTTTTCTTCCGTCTTTTAATAAGAAATATACAGGGTAATTTATGATTTATCGATCACTCTCTATGTTAAAAAAACTAAAGCTTTACGCACATCACTCTAATCTACGTAAAAAGACCAACAAAAAACCTGCATTATTTTTCTCAGAATGTTTATTATTTTTTAATGTGTTAAATCTCCAAAAGTTGATTGGTGCACCAGCAACACTAATAGAAGAAGTAACGTCCTACTTTCGGCTTTGGCACATATGGTTCGCCTTGAAGGCGCGTACAAACTAAAAATCAAGCATGCGCAAACAAAACCTGACTTAAGCAAACATACACGGACCTAAAATGAATTTAAAATTGTTTTCAAAACTTGTTTTAAGAACGATTGAAGTGAGTTGAGAGGTGGATACATTTTCCATCACGATAAATTTGGGTCTGGATTCTCTTATCTACTCATTTATTATTGCAGTTATTTTATTTACAAAGAACCGAAATTATTCACCGATGCTTTTCTCGCAAATCTGGAAACTCATATTTCTTGCATTTATTCTTGTGGTACAGGGTCATTGTTAATTTTTCTTACATGACAAGCTCAATTTTTCCCCAAGATTTCGATAAAATTTACTAAAATTAATACCCTGCACGGCAACTACCTACTATACTCTTTTTTGGAGAAATAATAAGTTAAAAAAATACAAATTTTTAATGGAAAAATCTTGAGGGCCATAAAAGCAAGGGTTACAATAACGTGAATTAGTAAAAACCTAACGAAATTACCTCCAGCAAGCAATTGAATGGCCAGTGCGATCACTTTAAATTCCATTGAAGCAATCTAGAGGTTGCTGGTTCTGTGGTACTGAATATTTTTTTAATTCTTTAACTTTAAAGATTTGTTGTGGAGAGTTTAACATAAGAAGTATAAAACTAAATAATTAAAATGAAATTGAAAACTTACTCGAGCTTTGTTTCTCCATTCTCTCCATAAAAATTTATAATGAAATGAAAAGACTAACCCTAAATTTAATAAAGGATTCCTTTGATTTAAAAGTGACCGTGGTGGAATAAAGACACGTTGCACCGGTCTAATGCAAGTGTTTAATAAAACAAGTTGCCCAAGGTTTTATTGGATTTTTACAACTGCATTGTACTGATAAATGTTAGACCCGAATTAACCTGTCCCGCGGACTAATTGGAATTTTCTAAATGATACTATGATTTAATGTTTTTGGCGAATTTGAATTAATTTTTATACAAAATTCCACGTTTGCATAATGCTAGTAGAGAAGGCATTTTCGACACAGAAAAATTGCGGCATTAATTGATTCAATTAATTATAAGTGAATATAAAGTGTTATTTTACATTCTTTTGCTAATTAACATTCTGTATTTCAATGATTTCAAAAATATAGAATAATATTACCTCCACGTAGATTTGAACCATTGACCTTTGGTTTAACACCATTAAATGTTATGTATTTTCCCCAAAGCATTGAATATTTAAGAATTTCTAAAATAGTATATAACAACCCCATTAAAAATTTCATCGCTAAAATAATAACAATATTCTAAATGTGATTTAAGGTAATTGCCTTAAAATTTTTAATTTTGTACGGGCCACCAGTTGCGGAATATTTCAAGCTAAAAAGGCGCCTAACTGGTGGTAAAATACCCACATAAAGATATCGGCACTTACACTCCACAAGGGAGTATGACCGGCAACTCGGTAACATGGAGGGTTAGGGCCTCCTAAGTCGCTTTCATACCCCATTGACTCGCCCGCTATACGTACGCACATGCATAACTAAAAACGAATAGGTAACATTCATTTTTTTAGCAGTAAACTAGCAGACTAAGCATATAAATGTATGCAAGAATTTTAGTTTACAAAACAACTATCGCTCCGCATTTCGATTATTGTTCGAGCATTTTATTTATATGTCAAGAAATAGATTTAAGAAGATTACAGATACAACAAAACAGGGCAATGAGAGTGATCCTGGAATGCTCTAAGATTACAAAGATAACGCTGATGCTAGGCATTCTTCAATGGTTTAGTGTCAAACAAAAAATTTATTTCAATACTCTGGTATTTGTGTTTAAAGCAATAAAAAACTTGCTTCCAAATTATATGTCACAGGGCTTAAGTTATAATTCCGATTTTCATGAATATAATACCCGATATTGTGGTAACTTCAGGCTACCTAAATGCAAAACACCAAGTACACAATTTTTTTTTTCTATAAAGGGTTGAAAATATATAACGATCTTCCACAAAATGTTAAGGATGAAAATAATATTAGAGCCTTTAAAAGATCTTTAAGTTGTATTATAAAAAATAAGTATTAATGAATAATGTAAATGTAATGGATATGTAAAAATTAGCATTTGCTAACTAATCAAGCTTATTATTATTATTATTATTATTATTATTATTACTCGCAGCTGATTAAAATGTGTTAGTTTAGACAAAAAAATAGTACATATTTATCTTCACATTTTTTCTTTTCCTCTTTTTCCTGTGCCGTTCTGAAATACTTACAAGGAATAACTACTTTAAGGCTGGCATTTACATACAATGACATTCTATTTGACGTATCTAAAGTTGCATAACTACTTAAATAAGCAGTGATTTGTGTATGACTCAAAAGCTAAAAACTGTAGAATCGGGTAATAATTGACAAGTTGGGACAATTAAATTGTTTCTTGGAATAATACGAAATAGTTTGTCTTCGAATTCTGTTTCATATTTTAAATATTTCCTATTATCTAACGCACACTGTTAGTTAAGTTGCCTACACGCTACATTATGATTTGTTAAAATGATTTGTTAAAATGATTTGTTAAACTGATTTGTTAAAATGATTTGTTAAAATGTTTCTAATAAACTGTTAATGTTCCCTAAGAAATTCCCTTTATCGTTATTATGGCTCTCCACCTTGCGCTTTATACCCTAATAATTTAAAAAAAACATACTATTCCAACTACTATTCAGCCAACTTTGCCAAGAAATCTACGATTTAATTACCGAAATACTTATTTGGTTTTAATACATTTTTGTGTATTTCGCCCAAAGGAGCAAATTCTTAAAATTGTTTTTGTGATTTTTCAGATTATTTATTCATCTTTCCATAACTAAAGATTTCTATTCAACCTAGTGCTATATGCCGACCACGCCGTGAGGCGTAATACACACATTTGCTATTTGTTTGTTACCATCGGCGATTAGGCTGTCAGCTTGTATCGGCATTGTTGTGAAGGCCTGAATTTGTGTTTCATGTTGCTGGTTAGATTTTTTTTTACTCCAAGTGCTTTCCATTCGCTTCTGAATATGGATAACTCTAAAGCAGGTCCATCTGGTATCTGCATCTAAAAAAGCTAGATATAAATGGAATATGGAAGTGGCCTTTATTAGTTAGATGCTGAATTACTAGAATTATTAGAAAATGACGATCCATTATCGGATGCGGACCTAAATGGCCTTGATGGTAGCGACCATGACCTTGGTAGTGATTGTAACGATTCCGGGAATGAAGACGATTTACAATTAGAAAGTAAAGTCCCGTAAGGTTTTCTATTATCATTTTTCTTTATTTCCTGATACTCATTCTAGATGTTTAGATTTTGAAATATCTTTATTTTTATTTTGCTAATAAATGATAAAGTTATGCACTGCTTTGTTTACCAAAACGTCGTGCCTCGTTAGTTACAATGTTTTAGTTTGCGTGGCTCCAGGGATAAGTCATACCGTAATGAACCGGCAGCGAACGTGTTAAAAAAAGTGTACACTGTCAATGAGTTGTATCTATCGCTAAAAAGAATAAACAAACGTCTGTTAACCTAACCGCATTCAGCGACGCGAGATGATTCACAATATTCGTTTTTGGTAGTATTAAGTACTTGTTGGAAGTGTAATTTTCTTGATCACAGTCTATTAAATACATTAGAGTATAAAAAATAACAATAATTCTGATGTTTGGTGTAGAGGTGGGAAATTTTAGTTTTTTCTGAGCTCTGTTCGGATCGGAGAAAATTCAAAACACGCTCGGCAGCTCGGCTCGGCTCAGTTACCGAACTTGAAGCTTTTATCTAGTTTTGAACCTTTATCAAACTTTACGCTTAAAGTAAAAAGTAAGCAATATATTAATTAAAACCGAAACAAACCAGTTTTCGAACAAATCCTCGGACACGTCGATTTTATTTTATAAAAATGCACATTTTTCCATTAAATTCGATTTTCGATCGTCATTTATTTTCGAGTAATGGTTTAAGCGGCATTTTTTTTAAATGGACCGCCTTATTTTTTTCGTGATTTCGATAAATCCTTTAATTCTGAAAACGGCAACATAAAATTTTGACACCTTACTACCAGCGGCGTAGCGCTACTTAGATAGACCCGTGTTAAATAAATAAAATGCAAAAGGCCCCATTTATATATTTTATTTTTTCCGTATATTATGAACAAATCTATTAGATACACTTAGACATATTTTCGCAATAATCGTCATGGGCCCTTTTACACTTTGGGCCCGTGTTTTTCAAACACTTTAAACACTATGTGGGTACGGCACCGCACCTTACATAAGAAAATTTTCGAACAAAAGACAAATGAAAATTAGAAAACATATTTTATTAATAAGGAAACAAAAACAAAAACCGTTGCTAAGCAAATTAAAACATCAGATTAAGTGTTAGAACTGCCATCCCTCGGTTTCTTGACAATAAATGAGCCGTCTTACAAATTTTCTCATACATTGCCGATAACTTGTGGGCCAATTCTGCGCATTTCAATTGTATTGAGCTCAAAATTTTTTTGCGTAAGGTATCAAAATTTTATGTTAACGGTTTTACAATTAACAGCTCTATCGAAAATACGAAAAAATACGGCAGTTCCATTAAAAAAATGCCGCTTACGTCATTATTCGAAAATAAATGACGATCGAAAATAGAATTTAATGGAAAAATGTGTATTTTCGTACAATAAAATCGACGTGTCCGAGGATTTGTTCGAAAACTGGGTTGTTTCGGTTTTAATTAATATATTCCTTACGCACTGTAGAGCTTCGAATCTTTACCGAAGTTTGAGCATTTGCCGAGGAGCACCAAGAAATATAAGAGTGTGTACTCGACCAATTTAATTCTATGTCGAGTATTTACCGAACTTCAAACCTTCACTAAGACTTTACCCTTCGAGACTGCAACTAATTGCGAGCATTGCAAGCAATTTTGAAAAAGTTCGCCTCGATTCACCTCGGTTTAACAAATCTTAAGCTCGATTTAGCTCAAAGCTCTGATTCTAAATAGGCAACCAACCAAACACTATTGCCGTAAGGTACCGTGAGTTCAAAACATTTTTAGATAAGGGTTAGTCATGAGGCACAGTGGTGGCAGTTAATTAATTCTAAATCTTGCAATAGACATTATTTTTGTGTCTCTTGGCCAACCCTTATCAAATATTTTGTTGAACGCAGGGTATAATAATAACGATATTATTTATTATAGATAGCTAATTTTGTCAATAAATTTATCTTCTAGTTTTTTCATACTAACCTTTGTTAATGCAATTGTTTCCATAACAAATATTTTTCAAATGGATGGTGAAAAAGAGGTGAAAAGAATGACGCCTTTAATTATATTTTAGATTTTCACTTTTTTAAACCGCGGGAGTGGCCGAATGGTTAACGTATTTGGCTATAGCGCGGATGGTCTCGGGGTCGAACCCAAGTCGGATGCTCGGCGGGTAGCCAGGTCACTGAATATAATTGGGAACCGAAACACAGTGGTGGAAGGTGGTTATTGAAAGCATGTTGCTTAAGTATAGCGTGCCAAACAACCGAGGGAGGTATGAGAAGCGACTTAGGAGGCCTTAACCCTCGATGTAGCCGGCCATGCTCCGTCGCGGGGCGTTAGTACCGATACCTTTACCTTCACTTTTCTTTAATCTATGAAGATTTAGTAAATGTGAATTCGAAGACTTCCACGATTAGTGTCAGTATTAACAGAACATCCTCCGCGTTAGGATCGTGTCATTGTTTGACGTCCCAACCCGGAAGACGTTCTTTTAATTTAGGAAATGTGATTTGTAAATACTTAGCTCTAAGTATTTTAAAAATTATTTTAGAAATGCCCAAACATTTCGAGCTACATATTTCACGTTTTTTCGGGGAACAAAATCAAAATTCATATCTTTTTTAATTAGTTATTTACAGTGTTGAAAAAATAATGCCATAGTTTAAACCGTGGCAGTAGTAACAAAGTTTTTTTAAATTGTTTATTTGTCCTTGGACGAACTCTGGGTTGCAATTAAGTTTTATGTATTTATGTATGTATGTATTATTTGTAACTTTTTTTATACCTTTTGGTGTCGAGGCTGGTGCGTTAAGGGGGGGTTTTAGTAGCATGTTTACGCGCGGAAAATTGTGTAATTTTAAAATAACGGTACGGTTAAATAATGACAGTTGAAAAGAAGGACGAGTATGAATTAAAATTGTTAGACCTTTCCTTCATACGCTACAAGGCCAGAACGACCAATTTTAATATAGTAATTAAATTATGGCCTATTATGAAAAACTTACGAAAAAGGACTTGCACAAGACATCGATCAACAATGTATTGATTTTCGCATGTAGCGGGGTAGGTTTCAATATTACCTTCCTATGCATGTATCGACCCTTTTGCAAATTTGTATAATTTTGGCGTGATCTTTATTTAACTTTAGAAAAAATTGCGTATAAATTTTTAAAAACTGATTAAAGCTAGGCAACCCAACATTCACCGACTCTGTCAATGTCACTGTCAATGTTTACAAAGAGGTTTAAGAGATTAAAAATCGGTATTCGCAAATACTTATACTGAATTTTGAAATTTTGTTAGGTAGAAGACGGTAGAAGCAATACTAGAAGATCCAATCCTTTCTTGGCTGGTTTTAAGTCAGGCAACCCAAAATACTTAAAAACGAAAAATATTTTAACTAAAACCCACCCTTAACATATGAGGCCCTACGCTTGCAGTGCACAACCCCGGTCAGTCTCTGCGGGTTACGAAATCCGTGGTGGTGTAAGTGTGTGTACGTGTAGAACCTTGTTACTCTACCTCCTAGGCCTGTATTTGGAGGAGAGCGTCGTTAATAGGACGCCCAACAACAAATGGTCGCCAAGGAGATTCGAACCAAGGACTAGCGCAACGCTAGCCTGACACTCTGCCACTGCGCCACCCTAGCTATCTCAATTTTTTTTAAATATCTAAAATAAGCAAACAAGCAAAATCCCACTTATTAAAACTAACACTAAATTGGCTTAAGAAAAGTTTGAATTACAAAACGTTTTAAAATTGTTTATTTGCTCCTAAATGAGCTGTGCGCTACGATTAATCTTTGTAACAAGTTCAATTACCTATCTTTTTCTTTAATATCAGAAATAAACGATAAGCAAAAATAAGAATTCTACAATCCCACTTAGTAAAATTAACAATAAAATGGTTTACTTAAACTTAAAATTATGACTTCCCGGTTTATTTTTCATAATAAATTTGATCAAAATTGACGAAATAATCAATGGAATTTTATTATTATATTTCCTAAAGATTTTCAAATTTAATTAAAAATTTAAAAAAGTGTAAGAATAGCTATTCTAACGAATATCTTAGTGACATTTCTAAAAATTAGCTATAAATTTGTTCAGAAAATGCTTGAATTAAAAATTTACTACTTATTTTTAGGTAAAAATCTGATTAATGACCATTTTATCATTCCACGAAAAATTTTAATAATTACGTTTTGTCATTAAAATTAATACAACTATCAATGCATTAATTAAGTGCTAAAAGCCCACTTGGTATATTATTAAAACGAGAATTTCACTTTCTTTGTTCCGATTTTTAGCCAAAGTAGGCAAAGGTTTCCCCAGCCATATAGGCAACACATACTACAAGTCTGCATGTATTTAATCTGCAACTGACCGTCTAGAATAGAAATTAAATTTTGGGCTTAAATTCATGCTTAACTTTTCTAAAAAATAAAATACGTAAAACACCTGAAGGCTCTTGAAGTAATTTAATAACATTTTATAAAGGAAAACACGACTGTAATTAGCTAACGAAACCTACCTGAACATTTAAAGATCAAAATATGCTCAAATACAATTATTAATTTTCAAATTGTTTACTGTATTATGTTTTGTAAAACCAGTCAAAGAATAGCAAAACAATATTACATAGGTATAGATTAGCTTGCAATCTGTGGTAATAACACAAGTCTTTTATGAAACGGCCTACTTCGATTCAGATTCATGCAACACAACAAAAGTGTTGTGTAACAACAATTTTCCACATTTCTATTATTGATAAAAAACACACGAAACTGGCTAAATTTACCAAAAACTTTACTTAGCCGAAATTTACACAAATACTGGCTTAATTAAAAATTAAAACAATGCAACGCTGAAATCCGCGTACCGAAAACTGACACTCAAGCTAAACTCAATCGGTACTTATTCATTCACTCCGCTTTAATTACCGAGTTAACAAAACCTGAGCTTTGTGTTTTGACAAATGTAAGGACAAACCAGCAGGTACTAATTTCATCAGTTATCACAGAAGACGGGAACGTTTTATTTATTGAATTTATTTTCTCAACCTCTTAATCATTTATAATTTTACGTACGTAATCTTTCGACTTTCCTATTAATTATTCGAATTACTTAAGAGGTTTAAACTGATGCATTTACAACACTCAAACTCTATTAACCAAAAATATTACGGCTTGCTCTAACATTCAATAATTATTTCAATCGACAAAAACGGTAATTAGGGTGCAGAGGTGCAGATATTAGATATGCGGTAAATTAAGGAGTACCACAGGGTAGCTGTAATAGGTCCCCTTATTTTCAAACGATTTCTATTTTTACGGCTCAAGAAAAAACAGATAGATCGTCAGAGGAAAGTAAAAGCTAACAACAAAAGGGTGGAATAAATAAATAAGATATTAAGTAGGTATATACTTACAAGTAGTAAATAAATCAGGGTAAACAATTAAAAGTAGGCAAAGAGGAATAGATACGTAAACAAAATACGAAACTAAATATTTAATAAATCTTATCTTTTTTTTTAATTTTTACCTCTTTCCAAGTCCTTCCGCGTTTATATTATTTTAAGGCATAACAAAATTATTACGCTTTTTAGTTTAAACTTCTAGTGAGTTATAGATTATTCAAACACGCATAGAATTTTTGAAGGTCAAATTCGCTTCTAGCATTGGTTTTCCATCCTAATGTATATTTTTCAACTCGACTAACCCTGATTTTCTCAATTCTTTACTGTCCTCTAACTGCTCACGGTACGAACTCTGAACCTAATCAATCTGGATGCAACACTATCTCGAGTGAAGATCAGCAAATTGTTCACTGAAGCGGATTATAAGGCCCCTCGGACAGGAAATTTCCTGTAGAAGTTCTTAATGCTCTTTTATTTATCGGTATATGGATACCAATATCTCGTTCATAATTAAAGGCATTTATTAAAGTTAATTGCTCGAAGTTGATGGAAAGAATTATCGGGGACTTTTTGATGTCATTTGATAAATTCATTTAAAGCGGCCGTTCATAGTTTTCAATTAGGCTTTAAAGCTTAACAGGAAAACTACAAAGAACCGAATTTAAATTTCAAAATGTTTTATTATACGCTAGTCTCGGCGGTATGATGGTTGATGTGGTTATCTGATAAATAAAAGTTCTTGGGTTCGATTCTGGTTTAGGTCAGATAATTTTTTAAGGGGAAAATTTAAAACAGTATCCTTTTTCGAATAGGTAGGAAGTAAAACAGTAATTACAACACACAGTTGTACACATACAGAGTATGGCCAATAGCCCATGTTCAGAATTAAATGTATCCAATTACTCCAACAAATTTAAATGCCTGCCAACACATCACTGATGTAAGATGTAACCTTTGCTAGCTCAACATATTTATCCACAACATAATGTAACATATTATTCACAACCTTGTATTCCTATACAAATGGCAAGCCGAACTTGCAGTCAAGCGTTGTATTCATCACCACCAAGCTTTTCTGGAAATCAATGACAAACAGTCACACTGGGGGCGGATCGTCTTTAAAAGCTGCAGAGCTGCAGGATCACTAAAAATAAGATTATAATTAAAATAATTTACAGCCTATCCTCGCGCTTTTTTAATGTTAAACCTATGGAAATTGTTGAATCAGTCAACCAAACGAATATTTTAATATAAGGCCACTATGCAACGTTCACGAAACAGCTGTCTTATTTGGTTGTGCTCGTGCTGCGCTCGAAAATCTACATGTTCGGTAGACATCGTTGCGTTACGATGGGGCCTGAAGTCAAGATTAAAGGTAAAATTAAAGCTAGAAATGAGCTGCATGTGATGCAGCTCAATTTGTTAATATGCTGCGTTTTAATCGGGGCTTTGTAGTATTTTGACAGACTAATTTGTGGATTTACTTCTTCTTTGTACGACTATGCTTACAAATATTCCTAACGTGAAGGCTATATTTAAGTCTATCAAAAATAATTAATAATAAAAGCGGAAAATCGTCCTACAACCGGAATTAAATATTCAAAGTGTTAGCAGTAGTCAAGTGAAACTTATAAAATACACTTTATATTTAAGGAACAAACTATTTAATGATTGACAGTCATTGTAATCGCAAAAGTGTTTTATTTTGCTTTTCCTGTGTATGATTATTACTTCTTTTTAATGCATTACCCAAACTATATCTGAAAACCGACACCACTCGCGAACCAATACCATACAGCAACCGATATGACAGCCTTCAGGAAGAAGACGTTAATTCGACAACTAGAGAGAATGAGGAACCAAAACCATCAACCATATTTATAGCAGGAGTGAAGAATATCAAATCAGCTACTTTAAGGGCTAGCAAAGAACAAGTTAAATCACTAAGCAATAAGTTTACAAAAAAAATTAAACTAAAGCAGAGGTCCCCCTGCATAGATCTCAAACCAACAGAAAACAATAAGGATGTTTATATGTTTATAACATTAGATTACTTATGAATAAGTGTATACAGGTTGAAGCTCCACACGTTAGAAGGTAAATCCTTTAATGTATAAGGTGCCAGAAGTATGGAAATACAAAAAATTATTGTAGCAATATTCCACGTTGCGTTAAATGTGCAGCTAGCCATACGATAACTCAAGAATGTCCCAGAACCAACCAGGGATGACAAACTATCCAGCTAATTACCGAGGATGCTTAGTACACAAACAGCTACAGGAAAAACTGTATCCAGCATTGACAACACAAAGGGTCGCCGAGCGGATGATGCTAGGAATAAATCTTAGAGACCATGTCAGAAATGAGAATATCATAGCACGCATAACTCAGTCAAAGTGGAGCTGGATGGTACATGTTCGACAGGACGATTCAAGACGAACAAAACATATTGTACAGTGGAGACTTCGTCTACATAAGCGTAGTGTTGGTAGACCACAATTACACTGGCTCGACAACATCACAATTAAAGTAGGAAGGAAGTAGCATTAGCTCGCACAAATAAAAAATTGTGGAAGAATATAGGGGAGGCCTATGTCCAGGAGTGGACTATGCGGCACTGTTAGAAGAAGAAGCCTTTTTTATTCAAAGTCTTCGAAAAACTCCCGTTTAAACGATAGCAACCCGCATTAGAAGGAAAAAGCTTAATTCCCAAATATTAGTTCGGATTTCAAACTATGCACAAAGTAACTGAACAAGTGCACCAAATTATTAAACAAATAAATTAAGATTTGAAGACCAAGCGATACTGCTCAGTGGTGTTTCTTGATATACGGCAAGCGTTTGACAAAGTTTGTCATAAAGGATTATGTTACATGATGAAATCCAAACTACCATATCAATACTATATCAGCTGGTGTCCCACAAGACAGCGTGCTAGGACCGACACTTTATTTAATTTACACAGCAAATTTACCAGTATCTGAAATAACTCACAGCCTCATTTGCGGACAATACCTGCCTTAGCATCACAGATTAGTCCTATCTCTGCTACACAAGTATTTGCAAGTACATCTAAACACTATCAAAACTTCGCTACAAAAATGGATAATTAAAGCGAACGCAGACAAATCAGGTCATGTCACATTTACTATGAAAAGAAGTAACTGTCCTCTGGTAACGTTTAACGGCCTACAGTTATCTCAAGCGGACGAGGTTAAATCCATTGGCCTTGACCTAGATAAGAGGATGAATCAAATTTAGAACAATGGATTGGATGTTAGAAAAACAATAACGGATAACGTTAGAGAGTAAACTGCTGCTATATAAAATTATGTGGCACAGTCGGTAATTCCAGTTTAAAAATCCTCCAAGTATTTCAAAATAAAGTACTTCGCGTTATAGTTAATGCACTAATTCACAGTGACTTCAAAGTTCCGTTAGTGCGTGACGAAATAACAAAGAAATAGTGTGACCCACAGTGTGAAACTTCAAGTGCATCCCAATGACCTGACAACCACAGTATTAGACGATGAAAGTGAAGTGTGAAGTCAGACGATTAAAAAGGTTCAAACCATCGAATCTTCCAACTAAATTCGATTAGAATACATCAATGTCGAAATCGTTAATCGTTGTAGAATATCATTATTGGAAGGTTCTCCGCATGTTATCTATATAAACAATTCTTCACAACAAATTATCAGCACTAAGGATAAATTGTATAATTATTAAAAAAAAAATAACTGGCATTGACTGCTTAGATTCCTTAAGCATTTGTATCTAACGTATTCATAATCACAATTTTACTCCTCTTTTCAACTGCTAGGGATTGTCAAAGGTTCACTCACACCTGTAGGGATGCAGTCAAGGTAACGGACCCCTCTTAGACTTGTATCCTGCTCCATCAGTTTCAATCATTAATTAATCTAGTTCCTATTAAACAAGCTCGATTCAAAACAGTTCCACGATAAATCATGGCCACCAGTGCTTAGATAAAAAAAAGTAGGTACTGACCATGCTCCCCGGCTCACTAAACTGTTCAAACTACCTCTAACATATTTGCGATTAAATTGGGGTCACTGTGGATTTCTAAAAACCAAGGCACAGCTATAGTTTGAACGTACGTCCTTTAAACTGCGAGGCAAAGCGCTTACCTGACACTACTACTGAAGATCCTAAGAATTTATAAGCTACACGCTTTTTATTTGTACTGTAACGAGACGTGCGGATGATGTCAGCCGTATGCGTCATCTAATAGAAGCTCGTGAGAGTGTTCCAGGCTGTTAGGTTACGTCATCGTCTCGAGACTTCGAGACTTGGCAGATTGGTGAATTCTAGAAGGCCGAAGCTAGTCTATTAAGGCACGTTTCATTAGCGCGCGGCAGTCTACCAAAAGTCTACCAGACGCAAAGTGCTTGCGTGAATATAAATAAACTGTATAAATAAATTAGTTAGCGTTTCGGGTTAATATCAGTGTTGTGTTTTTTAGTGTTTAAGTTGTTGTTTTGTGTTAATTATTACGTTGTTTAAATTTACTAATAAATAATTCACACCACGGGCCGAAGTTTTAAATAAACGTTTTAAAAACGTTACAGTATTGAATTGCGTATGATTTGTTTATACCAAATGGGCGGTCGTGGCTCAGTTGGTTCAGCGTGCGTCTGACCACTGAGATGGCCCGGGTTCGATTCCCAGGGTCACAATGGTCACATATACACCGAAAATACCTGGCCGCTTCCCTCGGAAGGCAATGGCAAACCACCGAGGTGCATTCTGCCTAGTAAAGTCCTCTCTGGAGTAAGAAGTGTAAGCACTTCCGTGGTTCGGAGCCCACGTTAAGCTGTAGGTCCCCTATGTCTGTAGGCTACTTGACACGCACACCACAGGCATATGGAGATAGCATCGGCAACGCCCTATAAAGGGTATGCCACTCTAAGAAGAAGAAGGAATCTTAAGTTGCAATATGAATCGCTTGAAATCCATCTTCGTACTTTATCAGTTAATTAACAATACATTATTTTTTGACTTGAACTTAACAGCACCTAATGCATTTCTAACCTTCTAACTTAAGCTAACAAGTTCGAACACCAGCTAAGACATGCCTTTTGCATTTATGCGATCTGTCTATACATACGAATAACCACCTGTCCAGTACAGTGTCTAAAATTATTACTTATCCGAGACATTCCCCCTTAAAAAAGCCTTTCACGCATTACTAATACATTTAATTTATTTTCAGCCGAACCGACTTTACTCCCCCCACACAGTTTTTATACGACAATCCGGGCATTCATTTGAAATAGCCACAGCTCTTTGTTCGTTGCTCATAGGACTTAACTATGATGCTTACGTTGTATCGGGATATGCTACTCAAGACGTCTGTTTGAAAATTATGACCAGGGTAAACTCGCCTTTTCCACCCGAAGAAGAAAAGGTAACACTGCAGTCTTCAAATACATTAAACCTACCCATAATAAAAACAATGACTTTTCATTTTAGGAAGAAGAAGAAATAAACGTTCAACTTGATTTAAAATACATGTTAAAACCAGCTAAAGATCTAAGAAGTAAGTTTTTACTAGCCATGGAGCAGAGGGAAATTGATAAAATCCTTTCGGAAAAAAAGCGCGTTGCCGATGCCGAAAAGAAGCACCTGGAAGTATGCAATATCTTTATCTCTTTCTGGTATTAAGTCTATTAACTGATTTGTCACGGCTTTCTATTGTTTTCTATCTCTAATTTTTCTTTGTATTTCCGGATAATTTTGGCAACCCACATCTTCAATAATTTGTTTCATATACCTACTGCAGGCTTGGTTTTTTTCTAGCATTTTTCCCTTCTGTTAGCTTGCTGAACAAAACTCTTCTTAAAATATGTCCTAATACAGGTTTTTTTTACAATAATTAGGAATTGGAAACGCCACCATTCGATTCACTCTACGGACAACGGGTACACGCTTGGATTTTACTCTTAGCTGGGCAACACGATGTCGAAACTACGGTATTCATCGAACCCAGTACTGGTGCTATACATCCTTTATCAAGTAATCTTTATTGCGGTATTGAAAGTCTATGGAATCATAACAATTACTGGGTATATACTCTTTAATCTATATACTTTAGTATTATTAATTTTATATGCTTAATCGCACAGATTAATCTTCAAGATTGTGCGGTAGGTTTAGGAAATTTAGATTACGAACTTTCAAACGTAGCTAATTGGGAACATTTTTTAATCGGCGAACCTTTAAAATGGAGAGAAACAAAGTTTAGTGGAGAAATGGAAGAAGATGAAATACAGTTGCTTACGATAATGGACGAGAAACATCTTGACATGCCTTCCCCATGGAGTCAACGCATATCCATACCACATTCAAGTAAGCTCAATGGTATCGATTGCTAAATGCATTAACCATGTTTATTACTTGACAAGACTTGTATCTTAGTCGCTTCAAAAATAGTCACAATTGGGATTTGAAACATTGAAACTGAGTCTTCTTCATTGTGAAGTAGACATTTAACCACTAGGCCACAATAGATTTATTTTGACGTTTTTAAATCTTTTAATATTCCATAAACGGGGCCTCCCAATACTGTGGTGGGTGAATACCTGCTTCACAATCGACGGCCTCTGAGTTGTTAGTCGGTTGTTAAGTTTCAAAAGCTAATAAACTTGGCACTTGACGCCAATAGATTTAAAAACAATACAAGAATATTAAAAATAATTAGCAATTTTTAAGTTTTATCGCAACGTTTTCCTAACGGAGTTAAGAAGACTTGGTATAAAAGAACAATGGTAGAACAATTTACTCCATATATACAACCAGATGGTTTACTTACAAGGGTGTGTCGTTATAATGATTTGGAATTCTCGCCTTCAGAATTGCACACTATAGAAGAACAATATGAAAACAGGACCGATGGTCTAACTAAAGCTATAAGTAATTGTATGACGGGTGTAATTACTGAGTATTACAAAAGAGGAAGAGAAGATGCGGTGAAATGTAAGTTTGGCTATTATTTATACATTTCAAATCCCTTAGTGGGTGTAGATTTTTCTCCGCAACCTTAGTGATTGCTACTTGTATAAAGCTGTTGTAGAGCATAGCTGGTTTGGCTTGGTGAAATCATCATCGCACTCAAATTTAGCACATCTGGAGACTGAGTAACAAAACCCATATCACACCACCATATAATTTAATAATAACAATAAGGGCCTATTCTGCATCCCTTTGTCGGGCAAAGGCCTCCCTTAGTATTTTCCAAAGTGCTCAGTCTTTAGTTTTTATCATCCAATACAGTTCAGCTTCTTGCACTATATCGTCAATCCATCGTCCCTTTGAACGCCCTCCTTTCCAGTTGGTTAGTATTGGAATCTACCTTTTGATTTGTCTTCTATTTTTACATTTAAAATTTCTCTTATCATTTTATTTTGAGTAACTGCTAATTTACTTAATAAATCTTTTGTGCCATGGTGTCATTGTGTTTAACTGATTGATTGTTTTTGGCACCTCGACTCTTTGGTCTTTTGTGCACCCCTAAACCTATCGTGGAAGTCCTGTGCCCTTAACGAGTTGCAATATTTTCTTTACGAAGTTTTCTTGTGTAATTGGTATTCCACGAAGAGTATTCCCGAAGAGCTACTGTCTCCTGCGGTGTAGCGCTGGATAGTCAAAGATTATGTTCAAAGCCGTTTCCTCTTCTTCTTCACATAATCTACAGAGTGTATCTCCGCTGTATATTCCCATTTTATGAGGGTATTTTTTGAGACTGCAGTGTCCTGTTACAATACCTATCAGCTGTCTTAACCAAGTTTGTCCTAAATGGAATATTACAGCACTTAATAATCTACTAGAAGGCTTTCCGATTAGTTCCTTCCCTAGTCTCTGTCCCAGTTTTGCAACCCACCGAGAAGCATATGGTTTCTTCAACCTTACTTCTATAGTACAAGTTCTGGTCCTATAAATGGAGTGAAAATTCATCGGTTTTTGCAAGGGTTTCCCTCAACTTCGGAATGTCCTAGAACCCATATGAGTTCAACCTTGTTCTTCTCCCATAGGATTGCCTGTTAAGATAAGCATTTCCTCGTTAGTTTGGAGTTAATTCGAGGTGAGTACAATGCTTCTATTGTATAAGTTCTGGTTCCGTAAATGGAGTGAAAGTGCATCGGTTTTTGCAAGGGCATCTGCTTTTTCGTTTTCCTCCACTTCGAAATGTTTTATGTTTTCCTCTGGCTTCACGGCATGTATCCTAGCCCATGTAGCCTGAGCTGAGTGGGGTCCATCTGTGTACCAGGCTAGACTGTTTGTCAGGTAGAGTGGGGTTGCACATTTTTTATGAGATTAATGAATTTCTTTTCTATTTCTTGTTGTTCTAGAGCTGTCCATAAATAGGTATGTTTTATTGAATCGAGTGCTTGCGAGGAGTGCTACAAATAAGACTAGATCGTACTCATTGTGTGTTTGTTCTTGGGGTTGTTTGTCTAAAGTCTGTTAAGTAATATTACGTTTGATATCAAACGAAAGGGTCTATAACTGTCTATTGTTTTTGCTACCTCCCTTTTGATTTTTAATAAAATAATTTTTTGTTATTTTTTACTTTGGCTATTTTTCTTATTTCTGTTTGTATTTTTAATTCCTTTTTGGTCATGTCACTTTTTGCATAGGAGTATGTTTCTTCCATTTAGTTTGTTTTTATTTTCCATTACTTCCAATTATTTGTCTTCCCCATTACCGAATTCCACTGTTTAAATGCCAATGTGATGTTTATATTTACTTCCATTTCATTTTGAAGAATTCCTTACTCCTTTCTTTACTTTTTCGGGCGTCATATAATACTCCACTACTCACTATTTGACTAGGTATCTTATTCTTCTTTTTTCTGCGTTCTTCTATTTCTAGTTTGTTTTCCAGAGCAGTTATTCTTTTAGTCAAGTCTTTCCTTCCTCCCACTTTTCCTCAGTGTTTTAAAGTTGTTAATAATCAATAATCAAACAACAATACTCAAACATATTGAAACCATATTCTAAATAGACAGATTTACATAAATCAACAGCTGAATTTAATGTTATTTATTTTTCAGTACACTCTTATTCATCTGGAGATATAGTTTCAGTCGAATGCGAACGAACTATTGAATTCTACCATACCGCAAGACATGATGGTTTAGCAAAATTAGAACTTAACACCGCCTATTTAACGGAACATTACATCGATACTGATGATCGGTATGTTACCCTAAAATTAATATACTTTAACTTAGCAGTGTCTATTGTTTACTTTAGAATTCAGTTTATGAGTTTATGATGTTATAAAATTTCAACTTGTCTCACATTAAAAACTCGAAGGTAATTTTATTTTCCAAAACAGGGAACATATTTAATTCACTGAAATTTACACAAATGGTCTTGTTTAGTTAAGTTAAAATTGAAAGTAATATAAAAAATGAGGTTGCCCTTACAAAAACCGATACTCAAACTAAACCAAATTAGTTTTATACTTTTGTTTTGTTTGCTTCTGATTACAGTGTTAACCAAAACTAGGGCACATTGGCATTTCTGTATTTACTATCGACTCAAAAATTGTTAAATAATACATTTATATATTTATATTTAGTAAATACTTAGTTGGAAAAACACAAATTAGACTTATGGTCAATTATGGAGTACCACAAGGTAGTTGCCATAGGTTCTCATGTTCTTAAACTTTTCGTTAAGGTTTTATAGAGCTAAGTAAGTAATATACAGTACAGATACTATACAAACCACGTGCTTTGCTAATCGTGTTCCTTCTATGAAAATGTACTATGCTTACTATACGTATGTTAAGTGCGACAGCCTGTGAGTTAAAACAATGTAACATTTCAGAATCTACTACAGACATGTTGATTTTGCCAAAAGAGGGGAACTTCCGCCTGGTATGATCGAAGGCGCTCGAAGAATAGTTGTGGTAGGTTTAAGAACAAACTTTTATAAAAAAAATAATAATTTTTACAAAAAAGAACTAAATGTACTTTCCTGTGCAGAAAATAGTAGAAAAATACAACAGAAATGAAAAGAAACCGGCATCAAAAGATATAGCCGTTAGAGAATTTGCAATAATCGACCGAGAAATACATCTTAAATATCACTATGAAGAAGGGAAGGTGACCGCTTCTACCAGAGATTTTATGAAACCTCCACTAGCAGAAATGGGAGATAAATTAAGGTATAATCCTGAACTAACAACTGGTTATCAAGCCGAACTTGGAGCTAAACCACCCAGACATTTGCAATTATTTAATTTGTTGGAGCAACAATTAGCTGAAGAAGATGCGACTTTATACCATATCAGAGAAACGGAAGATCAGGTTAAACGCTTTATACGTTAATTATTATTACTTCTATCATATTGTCGGTAGCATTATGTGTCACAGCAGTGACATATCGAATTGTTAATTTTTTTTATTAAAGATGATTGGTAGGATCATTGATTACCTACCCTTACTTAATCCTCGTCATTCCCATTGGAACATAGGGCATTGACCACTTGTCTCCATCTCACTTAGTTTTAGGCATCTTGTTCTATTTGACGGTATGTTTTGTTCACTGATCCATGTCTTTGAAGCCATGTCTCTTTCGACCTGCCGCGCTTTCTTTTCTCAGCTATATTCCATTCTAGGGCTTGTCTAGTTAGATTGTCCCTTTACTTCCTAAGTATATGGCCCATTTTCTTTTCTTGATGATTGCGGCTCCACAATTATTAGTAGATATTCGATCTGGTCACCTTATGTGTAGCATTTGCCGCAGACATTTGTTTAGAAACACTTGTCTTGTTGTTTCTCCAAGTTTTTCCTTCATTAATTTTTAACATTGTGTTGAATATTCTTAATTTGGTATTAAAGGATACGCTGTTAGAGCACCATACTTCGTTTAGCATGTAGAAGGCACTTTGGGCTTTGGAAATTCGAGATTTCACATCTTAATCGGTACCTCCATCTACATCTACCATACTTTCTGGGTAGCAGAATTTGTCTACTTTTTAAAGGCTCTCTCCGTCTATGTTAATGTTAGGTTCCATGTTTACTTTTACACACATAATTTTGGTTTTGTTCTTATTTATTGTTAGCTGTTAGACGTAGTTTTTTGCTTTTCTGGTTGACTTCGTTGTTTGGTCTTGCATTTGTTCTGGTTTATTGCCAGTAGAGATATGCGAAGTCTAACTGTGTCAAATAGTTCCATTGTATTCCTATAGTGTTGTTTGTTGCTACTCTTATGACCCAATCTATTATTATGAGAGATATTGTTGGTGATAGGATGCATCTTTGCCTTACTCCTCTTTCAATGGGCATTGCTTCCGCGAGGTTTCCATCATGTACAATGTTTGTTTTGCGGTTCTCGTAGAACAGTTACGTGGATAAATTTGCCTGGTATTCCATATGTCTCGAGTACTTTCCACATCCTTAATCTATACACAATATCGAAGACTCTTTCAAAGTCAATAAAGTTCAGATACGTTATTTATTTCTAGGGATTGTTCTATCATTATTCGTAGTGTCCAATGTTGTCTATGCAAAAGTGACTTTTTAGTTTCTTCCTTCGTACATTCTAGCATTATTCTGGTTGTATTTTACTTTTTGTATACGGAAGAGTTATACCTCTCCAATTTTCGCACGTAGCGGTATTTCTTTCTGTGGCAACTTTACAATTAGTCCTATTTTCTAGTCTTTTAGTATTTCCTCATCTTACTATATTTATTTAGTAACTTATGTATGCTTGTTTCCATGCCCGCTTTGATCAACTCTGGTGTAACGTTGTCTATCCCAACCTTCCCCCTTTTCCTATATTTAATGGCTCATTTTATTCCCTGTCTGGTGCTTGCTTATCTGTGTTGCGTATACTTGTGAAGTATTCTGCCCATCTTTTCATTTGTTCCTGTTCACTCCTTATCCACTGTCCTTCATCGTTTCCATTCAGTTTCCACGTGTTATAGTACTTTCATGTTGTTGTTTCTTGCCGCTTCTTTGGCCTTTTCACCTCTTTCTTTATTCTTGATTTAGCATTGGGTCTTTATTTCTTGTTTTTTTGTCCTCTTTATTTTATTTTCTTCTATGTTGTTATCCGTTTTTTGTTTCCCTTTTTCCGGGTGTGTAGCATATCTTGTGCTGCATCTAGGTAAGCCTTTTTGCTTGTTCCACAGTTCTTCTATACTATTGTTACGTAGTAGTTATTACCCAAAGTAATGTTAAAAGTTAGTAAAAACAAGTTAAATTTAGTAGAATTTGTTAATAATGGGAGGGAAAACAAAGAAAACATGTAACTTCGTTGAAAGCTTGTATTCGACTAACTATACATTTTAGAACTAATCGCTAGGTAACACACTATTACGTTGTTGAACATAACACCACTTGCACGAAGGATGAGACCCAGTGGCGGGTGCTCCATAGGGGCTCAAGGGCTCGAGCCTCCCAAAACCATTCTTAGGAAAGAGTAAAAGTAATTTACTTATTTAATTACTTATAACATACAATTGATTGTTAATTATTACAATACAAATTTTACATATCTATATAAAGCATTACTAATGTATCACACATATTATTATCCGCCTGCGACGCGACGATTACCTATATTTTAAATCGTTACGGCTCAGCCTTCGTCCGCATAAGAAATATACGTAAGAACGAACTGAGGACGGAATTGCCAATTGCAAATTCTCTATTGCTTTCTTAAGTTTCCCGAAGGCTCGCGATTTTAGAGCCCCAAGTACAAGAGCAGGGGGAAATATTTGTATTTGTAGAGCTATTCGAACCCTGTTTATTGGGTTCAAGTTACGGCGTAGGCGTATTTACTATGACTGCGAATGAACTACCTGATAAATACTACATATTTATTTTGATAGCAATTCTTAGAACTCGTGAAAAGGCGAGTCAAAGTACCTACCTAGAAACGATTAGTAACTAATCACTAAAAGTATCAATTTCGGGATGTGATGAGGTAAATGCTCTGTTTTGTTTTCCGTGTGTCTTATTTTATTTCGATGGAATGTACAAAACATGGTCGGTAACAGGCTTTAAAGATCCAAAGCATTTAAATCACAAAATAAAAAAAGCATGAATTAGTGCACATCACATAAAGTGTTGTACGGATTTGGCTGTTAGGCTCTGTAAATGTAGCAGCTCAGTTGGACTCAGTTTATCAGTGCATAAAATAACATATAAAGTAGGCGGCACTAGTGCCGCCTAGTGACGCGTTTCTGCCGCCTAGTGGCAAGTGGTTGTGCCGACTGATTGAAAAGATTTCGCAAAGTACTAGCTGATCAACGGAATTCATAATTAGAGGAGGCTGTGATTGGTGCTATTTTATGCTGTGTGGTTGGACACTTTCTCAATTCTGACACAAAATTTTTAATTTCAAGCTGCAAGCCTGTGTTGCTAACGTCATGGTAAATATCACAGCCTGCTCTAATTATAAATTCCGTTGATCACTTTGTATAAGAAACTATTGTACTCGATTTTCGGTGCACACCGACGCGGGGGGGGGGCTCTCGAGTTCTAGTGCCGCCTAGTGAAAACTCCTTAAAATATGCTCTGCAGTTTAGACAAAATATTAAAACACAATGAACACGCGACCAAAAATAGGTACATTTTAAAGAAAATTATAAACTGTATTAAATTTTGTGGGAAATTGGAACTAGCATTTTGATTTTGCTGGAGTTTATAGATTTTTCATTTGTATGGAATTGATCAGCTACTGAAGGCGAGTGTTTATTATAGAGCCCCTCAAAATCAATTATCACGAGCCGCCACTGATGAGACCGGACCTCTTAAGGAGTGATTTTTCAACGGCTGCACTGACCATGAAGAGCCCCTACACGAGCAATCCCTTGTATAAGAGTTAGCTCCCCCCCACCTTCCTTGAACCACGAACGTGCTGTTTCGGCATTTTAGAAAATGCTGTCTCAGCTTATATGCAGCTGCAAGGTATTGTGTTTCAGTGTCATGGTCACATAGCTATGTGCATCTCGCTCGTGTAATGAATAATCAATGCGCGTGGCAATGCATAACATATCACACTATCACTATTTTCGCCTTCTGTTAGTTCTTTGAGTTTGCTTTTAAAGTTTTCTTAGATTTTTCTGTTTTCCAATCATTGCGTGCTAAATATCAATTTCGTTTTCTGTTTTCATTGCCGCCAATTTAATTTTCATAGCTCTTCTTACTAGGGAATGATTTGATGCTGCATCTGTGCCTTGCATTGCCCTTACATCTAGCAGCCAATGTCTCCATTTTCCACTGACAGTAATGTGGTCAATCTGATTATTTGTTTTATTGTCAGATGATTCCCGTGTATACAGGGTGACAATAATCTACCTGTGTTGTATGGGTAACTTTGTTATTATAGAAGTTAGAGAGTCGGCTAAATTAGCAAAGTTGGGCAGAATTTCAAGACAAATTAGATGCCAGTTTGACATTTGACATACACTTTCAACTTTTTCAAATATTTTGAAAAAACTAAAAACATGCGATTTTTTAAATGTTTTATAATTCCATAACCACCTATTCTAAAACCAAAGTGAAATATGTTTCTTGTAGATATTTTTACGTAGAATTATAAAAAAATATCTACAAAGTCATAGCACTCTCGGTTTTTGAGATATAAGCCAAACTTACGTTTTTTTAAATGGCAACCATAGTAGGCTATGGATTCATTAAAGAGCTTATTTTTTGCTGATTTCAAAAATGTATAGGTTGCCATATCTGTTTCCGTTAATTTTCTCAGAATTTGCAAAAAACTGAAATTAATGATGATAAATAATAACCATGAACTAAGAATGCCTTGGAATTTTGTCACAGTCTCTTGTTTAGGAACTCATTATCAAAAACAATTGAAATTATCAATTTTTTTTAATTAAACAAATAACAAATAAAATAGGTACTTAGTAACTATTATTATGGATAACAGAACTAAATAATAAATGTATGTAACTATAAAAATAAATTAATGATTATAAGAATACTGCAAAGTGACCACCATTTTCTTGAACACCTAACTGACATTGTTTTAATATTTCACGTTGCAATTTATTTAATGTATTATGTCTAATTTCGGCTACAGCTCTTCTTATTTTTATTTTCAGGTCATCAATGTTATTAGGCTTTTCTTTGTACACTTTGTCTTTAATAGTTCCCCATAAAAAAATCTAGGGGAGTTAAGTCCTGAGACCTGGGAGGTCACGCAATAGGACCTCTGGTACCTATCCAATTAGGAAATCTTTCCAACAAATAGTGTGGCACAATGTGAGCATTGTGAGCAGGTGTTCCATCGTGTTGGAAGTAATTCAAATTTTGTATAAAATTTAATGGAAGATCGTCCAACATTTCTTCGAATTGATTACGTAAAAATAGCAAATACCTCTCTGAATTTAGATTTTCCTCATAAAATTAAGGACCGAGAAGTTTTGTTCCAAGAATGCCGCACCAAATGTTAATAGAAAAAAACGTATTGCTCTGGCCTTTCAACCGTTAAGTGTGGATTTTCCCTTGCCCAGTAAATATGATATTTTCTATTAAATAAACCATTATTTGTAAATTTGGCTTCATCCGTAAATAGAATTAATTGAGAAAAGACTTCGTTTCTTTCCTACGAATAAAAAAAGCAAGGAAGTAGCATAACACCAACAATTTGCAATTTAGATGGTGTAGCAATATGGCGGATTTTAGAAGCTCATTGGCTGAGAACACTAAATACGTCAACTGTCAAAGTCAAAAACAGTAACAAACAGTTAGTCTACCAATAAAAATTCGTGCCGGATGGTGTTTCAATATGGCGTGTGTGACGTATTTCCGTTGCACTTGTAGTTATACACCATGATACCTTAGTGTCCTTCCTGTTTCTTTTTATTCGTAGGTTTCTTTCACTTTCTTCAACAAACCACATAGCATAATTGAATCTTCTTTCTAAATCTGTTAGATACAATGTGTTTCCAATATGATGATGATAAGGTTTTAAATTATTTTGTTTCAAAATTGTTCTTGTTTGTTCTCTCGATACATTACACTCAAGTCCAATTTCTCGCACAGATGCAGTTGGTTTAAAAGTATTGTATGCCAAAACACGCACCTCTGCTCCTTCATTAATATTTTTCTTAGCTTCTTTTGGTTTACAAAATGATCCATACCGTTTTAAATTGGATTCAAGTTTTGCAAAAATCCTTTTATCTGGCTGCCTTCTTTCCATGTATATTTGCAAGTACAATTCAGAAGCTGCATTCGCATCACGATTACAATTGTAATAGAAAAATAACATATCATTTCTTTCTTCCCGCGAGTAAGCCATTTTTTTTTAGTAATTTTAACAGAACTACTTAACACATTCACGTCCATAATTATCAGCAAAACAGGACTAACTTTGGCAATTAAATTTGTTTTGTTGTTTTCCAATTCCAATGCACTCTTGTTATACTATGCAGCTAATTATTAATTATGATCACCAACTTCAGTTTTGTGCAAATTCTGAGAAAATTAACGGAAACAGATATGACAACCTATACATTTTTGAAATCAGCAAAAAATAAGCTCTTTAATGAATCCATAGCCTACTATGGTTGCCATTTAAAAAAACGTAAGTTTGGCTTATATCTCAAAAATCGAGAGTGCTATGACTTTGTAGATATTTTTTTATAATTCTACGTAAAAATATCGACAAGAAACATATTTCACTTTGGTTTTAGAGTAGGTGGTTATGGAATTATAAAACATTTAAAAAATCGCATGTTTTTAGTTTTTTCGAAATATTTGAAAAAGTTGAAAGTGTATGTCAAATGTCAAACTGGCATCTAATTTGTCTTGAAATTCTGCCCAACTTTGCTAATTTAGCCGACTCTCTAACTTCTATAATAACAAAGTTACCCATACAACACAGGTAGATTATTGTCACCCTGTATTTATGATCACCTACTCTAGATACTCAGTAAGATTCGTTTCGTATTTCTCAAAATCGAGCCACAACTGTTTATTACAGTACATTTCTTTGTGGACGGAAGTGTAAAACTTATACCTACATTAAAGTTCCTTTACCACAACTGACCATGTTAACAAAAATCATGACTTTCTCTAATTATAAGTTAATTTAATTTTATTATATCATTAGGCACAGTCAGGCGGGAAAATTCTACCTTAGTGAAGATTTTGTTTAAGCTATCGATTGCCTATGTTTCGTAGCAAAAGACTTTGCTTACTATTTAGCACTAACATGAGTGACTACCATAAAATTTGACTTTATTGCTTGTATAAACATTTAGGTTTACTTTTTTTTTTTTTTTTTTAGTTTATTTAACCAGATCAGCAGTCTAGTGCTATACATGGTTTTGTTAACTTGCTGACATGTAACACTATTGGCGCTACGGGATTGCCTTGCTGGCTTACCCATTCACTATTTAGTTTAATTAATTATATTAGTTTGTTGTGTCACTACACTACACTTCGTTATCACTACTGTCGTCGGTTGAGAGGAGATCTTGCGTCAGTTTACGTTTCAGGCGTTGATGTATGTGCCTCATCCCTAGGGTGTAGTGGGCTGCTCCTGCACAGTTATTTATATTTTTGAAGAAGGTTTCCGCTGATTTTTTAATGAACTCTTCTATGGTTGGAATATTTAGCTCGGCATGCAGTTGGCGGTTTCTTATATACCATGGAGAATTTGTGGCTATACGTAGAATCTTATTTTGTAGAGTCTGTATTTTGTGGATGTGTGTCGATGAAGCGGAACCCCATACACAGCATGCATACATCGCCACTGGTCTGATTATTGCTTTATAGATTAACATTGTGCAATCTATGTGTAACGAGCTTTTCCTATTTATCAGTGGGTATAGCAGGGCTAGTCTAGCGTAGCTTTCATTTAATTTATGGTTAATATGGAATCCCCAGGTTAGTCGTCGGTCTAAGTATACCCCTAGATATTTAACTGGATCATTTTGTGTGTTCCATGAAATTTCCTCGTTATTTATTTTAATGTTAGGTGGATCTACGAGGCGTCGTAATGTAAACACTTTGGCTTGGCATTTGGTTGAGTTAAGGTTTATGTGCCATTTTTCCATCCAGCTTGAGATTGTGTTTATCCCGATTTGTAATTCATTCGAGGCTTCCAGTAGGTCGTTGCTCTGGGTAAGTAGTGCAGTATCGTCTGCATACATTGCAATAGTTGTATTATCTATTTGAGGAATATCGTGGACATAGATATTGAATAGCAGCGGGCCTAATATGGAGCCTTGTGGTACACCCGCGTCGATGGGTCTAACTGTTGAGTATGTGGAATTGATTCTGACAGAAAAGGTGCGATGCGTGAGGAATGAATGGATAATATTTATCAAATAATCTGGTATGTCGATATGCTGTAGTTTATATAGTAGGCCTTCTGTCCAGACCTTGTCAAAGGCCTTGGCTATATCCAGGTTTACTGAAGAGACTGGCCCGTATTTTCACCTAGTGTTTAAAGTTGGCTCTAACACAAACATAAAACGATATGACTTTACACTGTTTTGCTATGACGTTAACATTTAAAGGCGAGGTGAGAATACCGACCCCTATCATTAAAATGATTTTTACAGGTCATAGAATTCTTGAAGCTAAGATGTATTGAAACAGCATTCCCTAAACTCAGTGTTTCGTTGTTTGATCAGGAACATAACATAAATCACAAACTTGGAATGAAGGAAAGAGTACGTTTCATTAACATAAATAAAATACGAACTACTAATTAGTAATTCTAGGAACAAAAAGAGAAAGAACATAGAGAACGAGAAGTAGAGGATGAAATAGATTATTTGTTGCCATATATTGCACGACTGGGCACTACTAAACGATTAACACAATCGCAAGCAATCCTAGCTCGTGACTGGTGTTTAAACGAATTTAAACAAATGCTAATTGATCGAGCAAATGATATACAGCAACAATTTGATACGGTACTTTCTAAGTGTACATTTTTACTTTAAGTCGCTTCAAACTGTTGGAATTAAAATATATTTAAAAAAACATTTCTTCAGTCTAACAAATACAGCCAATTTTATACATTACAGCAATCTGCACTACTTCTACAGAAACACGACTGGTATACAACAGTTCAAGATACCCTCAAAGTTGACGAAGAAACACATTACTTTGAAGAAGTTAACGATTTGTCATTTTTATTACATTCGCTAGAAATTCGTCTCGCGCGGCACAGAGAACTTTCTCCTTACAGGTAAAAAATTTTAGTTACTATCACTGTTATTATGTTGTACATTGATACAATGAATCCACATAAAGAAACATGCTAACGTCATTGCTTAATTTGTACCAGCAAGAACCATCCCACATGTAAAATAGCTGATGGGGTAACTTTACTTACTTACTTATTTAATCCTATTCCTCTTATACCATTACTGGTGTCGAGGTGAGTCCATCGATGGGTGTACCTTAGTGAAATTCCTCCGTGCTTTTCTATCCTTGGCCTATTCCACTGCTTCTATCCAATTCATGTCTCTATCCTGTAGTCTCTTTTCGACTGTGTTGTTCCAAGTTATCCTCGGTTTTCCTCTGAATCTTCTTGGTCGGTTTTCCTCTGGATCATCTTGACTGTAATTTCGATTTCCATATAGTTCTGGTGAGTTGTGGTCCTCCATTCTTGTGAGGTGACCAAGCCATCTGATTTTGTGTTTCACTATTGTCTCACTGATTTAACAACTAGGTTCTGTCTATTTTTTTCATTTCTTATTCCATCAGCTCTGGCAACTCCTCTAATTTTCCTAAGTATTTCATTTCGACAGGTTCTATCTTATTTAGTACCCACGATTCGCTGCTATACATCTATACATGAACATGAGAGTTGATACATAAACTGCAATACACTTTCCCTTTGGTCTCTGCCGAGATTTCCTTCTTATTTATACATCCATTACACATAGCATAGTAACTATAATCTATTTGCAGCCTTGCCACGTGCTTATTCTGCACTACGACATTTATAGGGGACGTTGGAAGTCCTGTGGCACTCGGCTAGCAAAACAGTAGAGAAGGGAGGTTCAAAACGCTTAAAACCCTTCAAATAGGGATAGTCATATTAGGGATGAAATTAGGGCGCCACTACGGGAAGTCACCCAAAGATGGTTACGAAGAACGTACCGCTCTAGGGCTCGAAGGGGTTGGGTTTGGCTGCACCGTGCTGCAAGATGTGACTTACCCTGCTTAATGAAATAACTGAAATACAAACTGCTACTGGTAGAAAAGCTCACAAGGTTATACACAAATATCTTAAAGTAAACACAATAAACACAAATAATAGGCAAGAATGAATTGACAAGTAAAATTCAAAACATGACAAAAAAAGGGTTTATAAATTCAATCTTAATTTATATGAAAAGGTGATTAAGGGATGTCACATTTACTCGAACTATGGCAAAGATAAATAACAGCTAGACTCCCTTAACCGCAATCAAAAGAATGATAATGGCAATTACAAAACTTAGGCTCAAAATTCAATTACAAATAGTAATGCACATATGCAACATGAAATAAATTAACGTCACGGCAATTCGCAATGTTTCTAAACTGTTAATACTAAAACGAAACGTAACACACTATTTGAAGACTTGAACACTAAAGTATGCTTGAAATACTTGAATGATTGACGGCAAAATTTAACTAAAGCCTTTCCACGAGTAAATCAGCAAAACTAATAAAACAAACTAGTCAACTGGTTTGCCAACGGTCCTCAAGCTTTGCAATGTGAATATTATCAAATCCGCCCAAGGCGAATCACAAAGCCTTCAACAATGCCACCGGACAAACAGATTGACCAGAAATCGGCTACTCAAAAGACACGTTGCAAACAAAACACAAAGATAGACAAAAAGGCGGTACTTATTAAACTTTAAACTCACGAAACAATATTGGTGTAGGTCTGTCAGCAAGCAGCAATCGTAGAAATTGAAACTGACGTTAAAACATAAACGGCAATAGCAGGTGCAGCGTAAAGAAAAGTAGATTACCTGGCAAGATGTTCGTACTTAAACGTTAAGCCAGGGAGTACGTGACGAACGTGAGACTGGGATGAGCTATGATGTTCTTTCTTCCAAAACGGGTACAAAACAACGAAGAATAATCCTGAGGCTGTGGGTTTTCTTGATCTCAATTAAAGAAATTGTGTGGAAACGGTACTCTTTCACTAAACTTCTCACACAAAACTAATGTCTTTCCGGAATTATATATGGCACTCTTTAGTAGAATCTGACCAAGTCGTAATGTAATTCTCCACGAGAATTACAATAATGAGAGGCCTTTCCGGTGATTTAAATACCCAAGCTGGAAACGATAAACTTGCACGTTCGTCTTAATCCGGAGCTTACTATGAAGACATCCGATATGATGGAAAAGGTGTCACGTACTGACGAGGGGAGGTATAGAAGACTTGAACCACGCTAAGACATGTCAGTTGACATAGCCTTGCATGCAGGGGATTCCCCGAACTGTATCACGAGGAGCTGCATTCAAAGAAATAAGATGACATCATGCGTCGACAAAATACACGTGAATTCGGTCATCTTGGGGATCTTTAACAAGGGAAAACGTTTACAACGACGAAATATTAAGGTGACCTAGAAGATTTCGTAGAACTGCAAGGAAAATAGGCTAACTTGGTTTAAGCTTGCATGCCCTACAGACTAAAATAAATTTAAACTGTAGCAAGAATAGCATAATTAACACGGGATTAAAATTAAACAAAACTGAGCCGTACTAACGAATTTTACCAAGAATTTAAAATGATGCAAACTTCAAAAAGTAACACAGAATTGCAAACCCACGTGACAGCCTTTACTATATTGTTCAGTTCCTCCTCTATCGTTTCCTCTGGCTCCCAGATACGTAAATCTTCCCACTTGTTCCAGCTTGCTACCTCTTAATTCAACTCTGACCTCTTCCTGTTGTCTTGCAATTATCATTGTTTTTGTTTTGTCTAAGTTAACTTCCATAGTATTATTCCTCAGTGCGTTTTCGCAGATCTCTAAATTGTATTTTAGGTCCTCATATCGTCAACATATACGATTTACCATTTCCGACACAAGGATTGGCTTCGTTTTGTAGTACCTATCCCGCACGATATTTTCTTACTTTGTGTTTGACCTCTTTTAGCACCTCGTCAAGTACAATTATGAAAAGTAGTGGGCTTAGCGTTCCTCCTTGTATAATTCCTAATCCTTTTTGGAATATTTTCGACTCATTATTGTTAGCCCGTATACAGGTTCTACACGTTTTAACAGACTTTGTATACCTCTGAGAATTCCCTCACTTACCTTCCTATTTTTAAGAACCTACCATATCTCATCTCTATTTATTCGATCAAAGGCTTCCACTAAATCGCTGAAACAGTGTGGTATAGCCTTTTTCCAACAAACGTTTAGGAATGTTACTTTCCCATACTCATTTTGCGTGCGGGAAAGTCCACTTTGCCGGAAAGTGACAGCGATTTCTGAAAAATCAGAAAATCGCATAGCAACCATCCTTACTAGATTATTACTTTAAAAGGAAATGTCAAATTTGACAACTTGAAAACTTACAAAATGATAGTTTAGGACGATTCCTAAACGTTTGTAGGAAAAACGTTGTTCATAACACGTGCGAGAAGAGCGATTCCGAAACTCATGCAGGTACAGGGATTTCACTGCTCAGCATACCTGGGAAACTGTTTGAAAAATACTTGAGAATAGACTGAGGAAAGAAGTTGAACACCTATTAGAGAACTCTCAATGCGGTTTTAGAACTTGGAAAGGTACGAATGAACGTAAGACAGATGGCGAAATAGTTATTTTCATAACGGTTTCCCAGGTGTGCTGAGCAGTGAAATCCCTCTATAGCTTTTACACTGCTTGCTGTCGCTCTTTTTATAAATGGGCAAAATTCTGAAATTGTTTTGTTATACCACGCTTCTTCCATAATTTTGAGCAGCATCTGTTCTCTTTCTTTTCCCATAAACTTCATCATTTCAGGGTAGGTCTTATCGTAATCGCATGCTTTCTCTAGTTTCAATCTCTTGATTGTTTCTTGTAATTCTTCAGTGCTCCGTTTCGGTTTTCATCTCTACTCATTACCTATTCCTCACTGTTTTATTTCTCTTGAATTGGAGCTGTACCTCCTTAGCCTGTACTTATAGACGAACTTGAGAACTGCTCAGTCGAGAATGCGTAAACATTAAACGGCGAAGTACGCCTCAAGCACGTCTCAAGGTAGGGTGTGATCAACCTTGAGTAATGCTCAAGTATGAGATTGAGCGAAGTATCGGCTATAAGTACGGGCACTAGCAGTTCCATATAGTGTTGTTTCCATCTTTCCATTCTATCCTTTGCATCTGTAAGTACTTTCCCATCTTCATCTGCAGGTTGTCTCAGTGAGCTTTTCTTCTCTTGTCTCATGTTTTTTAGTACTTTGTAGTACTTTGGTTATCGCTACAATTTTTTTCTAATTTCTTTTCGAGTTAAGCTTGGCCTCTTATACTTTCCTCTTGGCGATGTTAGTTCCACTAATTTTTGTAATTTTCTAAATCTTCTTGATGTTGGGTGCACAGGTACTTCTTCCAAAGCCTTTTCGTCTTTGCTATCTCCTCCTTGACTTCGTGTATCTACCATTCCGTCTGTTTTCACGCATACCACTTCGGCTGCTTCCGTCAAGATTCCCTTGAATTTTCTCCACATTTGTTCTACGTTTCCCTCCATATTTCCCTTCAGCTTTTCGCATCTTATCTGCTGTTAGTATTTTTGTTTATATTTCGCGTACCTACCTTAGTTTATGTACTCATATTTTGTCTATTATTCTCTTATCTTCCTCGTTTGCTTATGGTTGTCCCTTTCCAATATCTACCTCTAATTCCGATATCTGTCGATCTCCGGTCCTCTTCTTATTCTCATGTCTCTAATCAGTTTTCTTCTATTTTCTTCCGGTTCTATCATCCCTCCAAACCTCTCTCTATCTTTGTTTACTCTCCCATTAGTATTCCAGATTCCTTAGTTGTAGGTATCTCATACCTCTTGTAGCTCTTCGTAAAACTTTTCGTTTCATTATCGCTTGGGGTATTAATTAAGGCTATCACTGTTGTAGGATAACTTCATGCCTTGCATATTTCTCTATTTGGGTTCACGTTAATATGAAACTTAAATTTTTCTACAACTTTTATTATTTTTTTTTTAGATATGAAGCATTAGAGAATTATTTAAGTATGGATTCAAGGATTGCAAGTGCCTATAAAAAATAATATTTACTTTTCCAAGTATTATTTATATACATTTATAACACAGCCTCTTATATTAATAATAATACATTGCTGATTGTGCTTGTCTTAAAGTGATTTTTAAAAGATATTCGGTAGCGTAGGCCACATGTAATTACTGTGGTGTCCTCACATAAATTAAACCACGCATACAATTAGCCGCATAAGGCACGTTGTTTTTATTAATATAGGAGGTCATGGTTAATTTATTTACTTATATTCTTATATATAAGTGCTTTTGTTTTCTAAAAAAATGCACAATAATATTTATCCATTGTGAGCTTGCATTTTATTTATTAGACTGTAAGACTGTGTATGGTGAATTACTTACAACAGCCACATGGAGTTTGCACAGTAGTATTTTCTGGTGTTGCAAATCAGTTGAAAGTATTTTTAAAATTTTATGACTTCTGGATTTAATTTAAAGGATTCTAGCACTCGTGGAATCGTTAGGCTTACTCGATGTCAGCATTTAATAGTAGACAGGTTGATCAAAAACTTTTAAAACAGTTGTTTACTATTGACGATCTCTAGAAATTATAGTAGTGTTTCCTAAAAAGATGGCAAAGTTCACCAATCATTATGGTGCAATATATTTACAATAGGCGTGGCCAAGCTTTCGTTGAGTCACCAAACCAATCATTTGTTATTGAAGAAACATAACGGTACAGGTGGTGGCAATCTTATTTACAAATATTTAGCAAGCTTGTGGATTTAGCTAAATTTACCTATTTGGATGACTCATCAACTAAAATTGTCACCTAAAATCCGGTCTCTACTAATTATATAGCCAGTCTTAAACTTTTATAAAATAGTTTTGATATTATTGGCGTGTAGTTTTAGTCTGTATGGCGTGAATCCTACTAATATAGGACTATTCGTGTTTCTCTTGTTTATTTTTCTTACGAAATCGGTATCTTGATCTCTCACATCCATCTCCATTGTATTCTTAAGTAGGTCAATTACTGTTCTTTCTAAGTCCCAGTATGTACTTTGTTCCTGTACTAAAATTTTATTAAATGCGGTAACATAGTCTCGTCCCATAACCCTCGATCTTTATAAATTTTCTCAACAAAGAGATCCCTGCTGTCATCTACATATACTATGAAATAGCAGTAACTGCTTTGCGTAATGTTCAACTGCCCTTGCACCTAAAACAACATAATAACATTACTTGTCACATAATTTGTAAACAAATATGTTTATAATGGGTGGCTGGTAAGTCCAAAAACATACCTGATAATAATAATTATGTTTGCGTTTTAATTGCAGTTGTCCATTTACAATTTCCAAACAAATGTTATTGTCCTTGGCAGCTTCTTCTAAAGTTTTTTTAGATTTAAAAACGCTATATAAACATTTTACCTCCACCAGTCCATCCATACCAACAAGCCCTATATAAAGCAAACAGAGTGACAACTAATACAACACTATAATTTTTACAGACCATCTGGCGATGCTCCCAAAAATCCATACTGCAAGTCAATAAAAAGACCAGAAGGTTCAACTTGAATATTAAATTCTTTCTCAAATTTTGTAATAGCCACCTTTTCATTCGTTTTGCCATACTCGATGGCATTACTGTAAAAAATGGAAGTGTATAATATAAAGGTGTCCATGCTCTCCGCTTTATTATTTTGCCAAATAATGAAGCAGTGAGTCTATTAGTGCGTTCTACTTCGTAGACCGTATTGCCAAACTGTCCAACAGAATTCTTCTGAATCGCATCCGTTTCTTCAGCAGTTACCTGCAAACATTGGTTTGTAAACGAAAAACAGAGAAAAAGATAAACTTAAGGTACCTGCAGATTATTGATGATCCTTTCACTTTCTGCTTCTAACTGATTTGGATCTAACTCAGGTTCTAAAGTCTTCCTACCACAATCATTATCGGCTTGTCTCTTCATAGGAAATAACAATTTACGGCATTTAACTTTTTTTGTTAGGCCGTTGCGATATTTTTGTATATGAACTTTCCTAGCAATGAACTGTTTACAATGCTTTCCTGGACTTCTTGTCATCATTTTTTTCCAAGCAGTGTTATGCCATTTTGTACCTTTATTGTTCGTGGCTGTGGTGCGTGGCAGACCGTCGTTTCGTTTGGTGTTGGTTTAAATTTTTGAAAATTTATTTGAATTGAATATGAATGACGAAACAAGTGATGTGAAAATAAATGACTTAAAAATTAATCAACTCAAATTTGAACTTGAAAAACTAGGCCTGGATAAAAAGGGAAATAAGGCTACTCTCGTAATTAGATTGCAAGAAGCTGTTAAAATTGAAGCTATATTACCAGATGATAATGGAGAGTCAAGTGATGTATATGAACTTCATGACAACGACAATGTTATCGAAAATAAAGTAAATGCCATAAAAGGCAACAAAAATAATAGCAAACTAAGATCACCTCGGCGAACAACGAAGAAAAGGAAATTCAATTATGGATTTACTAATCAACTAAAAGCACTAAGTACTAAAATTGCCCAGTTAAATAAACTCGTTAAAAATTTGAAAAGAGAAATTGATGAACTTTCCCTTAAAGATAGAAACATGAAGAATGAGGACAAAAAGAGCAATGGAAAAGTGTCTTGCTCTAAAATCAGTACATTAAAAGAAGAGACAGTTTCCGTTAATGTATTATCATCGACAACCGATGGCCGTAATCTTAACAATAACTTAAATTCCTGTAGAAAGTCTGGAAATATTATTGGTCGTCCTTCTCTTAATCTTACGCGAAAAAATACATCGCCTCGTTCACGAGTGTTATTGCTTAGTGATAGCCATGGTCGTGGATGTGCTGATATTTTCTATAATATGTTGCCAATTAATAAATATCGAATCGAAAGTATTTTTAAACCAAATGCTTGTTTTAAAGATGTAATGTGTAACTCTGAAGAATTAACTAAAAATTTCACAAAAAATGATTTTGTTATCATTACGGCAGGCAGCAATGATACCAGAAGTACACAGAAGCTGTATGTTTGAGATTTTAAATAAATTACATCATACAAATATTATTGTAGTGTCTGTTCCTTTCTGGCATGGGCGTAGTGTTCTTAATAATTTTATTGCTGAATTTAATCAAAAATTATTTCAAGCTATTCGCCGTGTTTGGTCGAATAACGAAGACGTACATTATGTAGAAATAAACAAAATTTTGAGTGCAAGTAACTTTACGTCACATGGATTGCACCTAAATAAAACAGGCAAATTTTTCTTGAGTAAAACGCTGTGTGAATTAATTACTTCGGTTCTAACCCTCGAAGATGTTTACGAAGGTACTACTCCTAAAGGAAAATATATTAATTTTAGTAACTTGGTCCGAATTAAATTACAAGAAAATGTAAAATTCACAGTGGAACAAAATGACAACGATAGGCATACGCAAACTTATTACAACGACGATCATCAAAATTCTAATCATCAATCATCCATGCTTATGAATTCAGACATAAATTTAGAAGATGTTAGTGAGGATTTTTAAATGTCTCGACGAGAAGACCTAATACACAAGAGAATTCCATTTCAACAAACGACTTGATAATCAAAACAGAAGGTACAAACAACATTACTAGCAGCTCTACAAGCCTACCCATTAAACATTCTCGCAGAATTTCTATATTTCATCAGAACGTACGATCTTTAAGTAACTGCGTTAATGAGGTAAACGCACTCTTAGAAGCTGAATCACCAAACTTTGCATGCATAACGGAACATTGGCTATGCTAAAAAACACGGGCTTTATAGGCTACAAATTAATCTCACATCATTGTCGCGAAAAACGTTTACATGGAGGCGCAGCTCTTTACGCAAGATATGGAACACCATGTGTCGCAAGGAAAGATATATCTTGTCTTTCTGAAAATTTTGTGCTAGAATGTGCCGCCGGTGAAAGTGTAATTAATAAAATTAAGTCAGTAATTTTATCAGTATATAGACCCCCCTCGGGGGATTTTTCTCGATTTTTAAAAATCTTGGAAAAAATGTGTGCAATGATAACAGAGGAAAAGGCTGGCATTTTCTTGACAGGTGATTTTAACATTAATCTTTTAGAGAACAGCGTGAATAAACATAAGTTTATCAATTTACTATTCTCATTTAACTTAGTACCCGCATTTAATCAAGCAACCAGAATTGCAGGCACCTCTGTTTCTTGTTTGGATAACATATTTCTGAATGCCTCTTTGAAATATTCAAGTAAAATAATCGATTCACACATATCTGACCACAGTGCCGTAGCTAGACTAACTGGCGCCTGTGGCACGTCAGTAGTTTTTCGCCCCCCCCCCCCCCCTACCTTCAACCCGAAATAAAAAATCTGATAAAATTTAAACTACATCTTTTATAAATCAAACCTTAACATAATAATACATATAGGATATAGGACCAAAAATACAGAAACATGTTAAAAAAATACTAAAACAGTGAATATTGCAAGATTTTTTGTCACACATGTCTAAACAAATAAATAAATAATAAATGCACTTTTCCCAAATATTGCAAACACCTAACAATAACTGAATAGTTATTTTCATAACAAGTGCGGTAAGTTAGCGATTCCGAAACGAATGCAGGACGATGTACCTGCATGAGTTTCGGAAGCGCTCTTCCCGCACGTGTTATGAACAACGTTTTTCCTACAAACGTTTAGGAATCGTCCTAAACTATCATTTTGTAAGTTTTCAAGTTGTCAAGTTTGACATTTCTTTTTAAAGTAATAATCTAGTAAGGATTAGTTTACACATGAAATCGATACTTTCTGCCACATTATTGCCCCCAAGAAACACCCCTAGCGTCATGCTTTGAAACTGTATTAAATTTTGTGGAAAATTGGAACTAGCATTGGGATTTTGCTGAAGTTAATAGATTTTTCATTTGTATGAAATTGCTCAGCTACTGAAGGTGAGTGTTTATTATATATTATTATTTGTTTATATTCTCTCAGCAACTAGAGCTCCCCAAAATAAATTATCACGAGCCGCCAATGCAGTAATCTTATCCAAGATTTGTAAGAGTAAAGGGATGTTTTTGGGGGTGGATCGACTTGAAACTTTGGTGGCAACACTTTTATGATGTTCTGATAATATATTTGCAATATGAACGTGGTGGCACTACGGAAAGGCCTTGGCCTGCAAAATCTTCCGAAATCGCTCAAGAGTAAAGGGATGTTCTTGGGGGTGGATCGACTTGAAACTTTGGTGGCAACACTTTTATGATGTTCTGATAATATACTTGTAATATCAACGTGGTGGCACTACGGAAAAGCCTTGACCTGCAAAATCTTCCGAAATCGCTAAAAAGTAAAGGGGTGTTCTTGGGGGTGGATCGACTTTAAACTTTGGTGGCAACACTTTTATGATGTTCTGATAATATATTTGCAATATGAACGTGGTGGCACTACGGAAAGGCCTTGGCCTGCAAAATCTTCCGAAATCGCTAAAGAGTAAAGGGGTGGTTTTTGGGGGTGGATCGACTTGAAACTTTGGTGGCAACACTTTTACGATGTTCTCATAATATATTTGTAATATCAACGTGGTGACACTACGGAAAGGCCTTGGCCTGCAAACTTATTCCAAAATCCTCAAGAGCAAAGGGATGTTTTTAGGGGGTGGATCGACTTGAAACTTTGGTGGCAATACTTTTATGATGTTCGGATAATGTATTTGTAATATCAACGTGGTGGCACTACGGAAAGGCCTTGGCCTGCAAACTTATTCCAAAATCCTCAAGAGTAAAGGGATGTTTTTAGGGGATGGATCGACTTGAAACTTTGGTGGCAATACTTTTATGATGTTCGGATAATGTATTTGTAATATCAACGTGGTGGTACTACGGAAAGGCCTTGGCCTGCAAAATCTTCCGAAATTTCTCAAGAGTAAAGGGGTGGTTTTTGGGGGTGGATCGACTTGAAACTTTGGTGGCAACACTTTTATGATGTTCTCATAATATATTTGTAATATCAACGTGGTGGCACTACGGAAAGGCCTTGGCCTGCAAGGCTAATAGTTGGTCAGCAAATTAGGCATTCCCGAAAAATGACTGTCGCAAAAAAAATTCGATTCGTCTTAAAATATGCACCGTAATTTAAATCGCTATACTTGTCCGAGCATTTTTCCAAAAAACAATTATTTCAGTAGATATTGAATTTGTTCCATACTTTTGTACCACACTGTATATCAGGACATAATTAAAAATCGTGGAACTAAATAGCCTAGAAAGAAAAAGTAATTATTTTTCTAATATTTTGTGTTTCCATAATTTGTATTTTTTTTTAATAAACGTTAATTGCTAAACCTGGTTGTTTATTTCAAAAAGCCCTGAAGTCAATATTTTCAAAATTAATTTAAAACAAATTTACCAACATTATGTTACTTGCTTTTCTACATGTAAAATAAAATATGTCATTGTCAACTAAGTACTGCACTCATTTTCTAAAAATATTGCTGCAAACAGACGTGAATAGTTTTTTTCATCACCTGAAAATTTACAAAAAGTGAGTTTTAGAGTGTTTCAGCAATAACCGATTCAATTATTAAATATACATAAATATTTTTATTCCAAATGATATATCTTTTAACACATAATTATACTGCAAATTTGCTGTTTAGTAAAAAACGAAGTCAGTAAATAAAATTCTAAGCATAAGATAATTCTAAATTGTGTCTGGGACAAATAACTTCATCCATAGATATACCCATATAATAATATCTTATACGTGCTTATTTTATAAACACGCTTGAATTCGCATGGCATTAATATCAATACGCCTAATGCAGCGTTATTATTTAATAACGCACGTATTTTGTTTGATCAAATGTTGATATGTTAGGATTATTGATATATCGGTTTTATTCTATAATGGTTAAAAAATGACTATGTTTTAGTAACACATTCTCGAACAGAGATGGCCAAGGTGCTGCCATCTCTTTGTCAAAATTTTTTTCGGGTTACATACCGGGTGGTGCATTGTCTCACGCACCATAGGGATTTCAATGGTAAATTTTTAATTTGTAAATATTTGCTTCCCAAATTATTTTAGACCAAAAGTGCAAATATGTTTTTTGTAGAGCAAAAATGTCCTATCCAGTGATGCTAGTTTGCAGTTTTTTAATTTTTCCGTAACAGAAAAACTGAGGAAATTAATTCTTGCACTTTCATAAAAATCACTGATTCCTTGGAATTACGGAAACAGTCTCGCATGCCAGTTGGTTACACTTGTTAAAATTGTCACATAAAATAATTTTATTTTCCCTTAAGTTTGTTTTAAAAATTAATGTAATTTCCCTTCCTGTTGAATTTGTTGAATAATGGTTATTTGTTTATCAAGGCCAAAAGTACATTTTTCGTATTGAAAAATAATTTCAAACTGTCATTATGACAGAGGGGTGGAGCTATAACCACAGTATAATAAGCATTCAGTAAGGACAGCTTAGGGATTAGCTACCGCCGTTTTCTGGTGCGCATGTCAATATGTTGGTGAGCTTTCTCGAATAATCCGCTAGTGGCACAACAGACAATTTTCTGTCATTTGTCACTTTGCTGTGCAAGTGTTTATGTTTTGTCGTTGACCACGTGGTACTTGATTAAAGAACTAACAGTGATTTTATTTTTTATTAAGTAAAAATTTGATAAACTTTTCGACATTTTCAATTCTTCAAAATGTATAAACGCTAAAGAGTTTAATAGAGCATTTAAAGGACTGCCCTATCAAACACAATTTTTATCAAAAATGATTACTTTTATAGAAAAAATAACAGTTTTTAATCTGGAGGGAAAAGAAGTCACTAACCAGATCAAGTCAATTCGATGTTTTATAATAACGATTAAAGGAATACCGATTTTGTGGCAAAAATTGCAGCATTTAGGATTTGAATATTTATATAGGTACAGGGCGGCTTTGCCAAGATGCCCTTTAAAATTATTTTGCAGCTGTAAGGCAACAAAGTGGTAATTCCATTAATCCTACGCCGATTAAATTTCAAAGAGCCTTTAAAAAGCTGTTTACACAAGATTTTTTTAATTCAGGCAGGCAAAACTGTTCACCTGATTTTAATGACATACTGCAATTGAATATAGAAAATTGCAAGAAATATGAAGTTGAAACAACATTATGTACAAAAATAGTCACAAATATTTCCCGAAAAGACTGTGATTACCATTTTCACAAAATTGAGCAAAATTCTGTTAGATACATTTGTGGTTATTTAATTAAGAAGTGCTTGAAAGTACACAGTTGTAACACATGTCTGGCTTATGTAAATGATCACAAGGAACTTGATGGAACGTCGCTGTATGCAAATTTTAGAGCATATCAGTTTAATACTATGGAACTTTTTGCAAAATTGTGCATGCCAAACGATATTTTTTTCTACTACTACATATGTGAACTAGAGCAAATCTTTGAAGAAAACTTTGAAAAAATTGTAGTTTGCCCAAATACAATATCAAAATGTATATCATAGTGTAAAAACAGTAATATGAAAGCAAAAGTTGACAAGTACACCGAGCAATTGCGTTCTACCTTGTTAAAACTAGTTTTTAAAATTCGCGCAATTTTAGCTGCCATCTAGCGGAATACGAGTGAATGCTTGCCTGCATCGCCATTGTTTTTTTAAAATTTGCATACCCAACTTCAAAGACACCGACAGCAGCTGTCCTTACTGAATGCTTATTATACTGTGCTATAACAGTGCCATGGCTCCACCCCTCTGTTTCAAAAATTTCATGGCATTAGTGATTTTTGTCAACGTGCAAGAATTAATCCCCACAGTTCTTCTGTTACACGAAACTCGAAAATTGTATAGAATAGCATCAATCGATGCAGTATTGTTTTCTTTACAAAAAACTTAATAACACTTTTGGTCTAAAATAATTAGGGAAGCAAATAATTACATATTAAAAAATTACCATTGAAATCCCTATGGTGCGTGAGGCAACGCACCACCCGGTATAGAAAGGTACCGTTGCGTATCTATTCTATTCTTTAATCTATAATAAAAGTCTACGTTATTTATTTCACAGTTTAGAGGTTGATTTACAAATATTTGTTCGACAGTCTTATTAGTTATTACACATATAATCCATTCAGAAAACTCCTGTGACATAAAAGTCACCATGTGTTGGTTAATATGAAAATCCCTATTAGGCTATTAAAAACTTTTAGATTTGAGATTGGCACACCTTTAAATTTAAATTTAATGCTTTTGTTTTTTTTTGTTTTCACTTTGACACTTAAATTATTTATTATTCAAGTTACGTTTTATAATTCATAATCTTTAGAGAAATGGATGAACAGAAGCACCAACGAAGTTTATTATCATACTTGTATTATTAATAAACCCATTTTTACCTTGTTCTACTTAATTTTACGAAAATGACAAATGATTTATCATAACCTTACATTTCAGTTTCACGTTAAGTACATTCACTAAAAAAGTTGATAGGTTCTGTAAATAAAGTACACTCCCAAATTTTCATTTGACAGCGTAAACGTCACGGGAGTTTTCTGAATGGATTATAAGTACCTTTGATGTTTAAATCTGTATTCGTTTTAATCGTAATACGGAAAGTAGGCATCTTGTCTAGGCCTCCATTTAACTATACGTTTTGTTCACCTATCATCTTTTAATTAGAGTCTACTTTTTATTTTATAGAAGAAATTCGTACTAGAGATCTATGACATTTTAATCACTTTGTATAATCGTCTACGGCGCCGATATAATAACCACTTCTATTTTACCACACCTCACCTATTTTATTTCGTGTTTTGTGTGTGTCAGGGATACATTGTTTTTATGATTTTTTAAGTAATTTACAGGTTAGTCATTAGTTACCAAATTAATGCTGTTTGTAAGGAATATTCTTACTGATTTGTATTTTTACAGGAAATTATATAAAAAATGTCTGAAATAAATTCAAAGGCCAATCTCGAATATGATTTCGATTTGAATATCGTCAAAGACGAAATCAAACTTGAACCCTACTTGGACGACATAAAAAGTGAATTCAGTGATGATATCTATTACAATACTGAACAAAAACATAATTTCAATGAAACTAACCCTAATATTATTAGCCAACATTTTGAACGGAATACGAGGGAGGAAATTACAATAATTATAGAAGATAGTGCAGATGAAGTGGACAAAATAAAAGTCGAAACAACTGATAGAGTTGATACTTTTGAAGAGAATGACCAAAATAAAAATAAAGGGAAAAGTTTTACATGTGAGGTTTGTGAATTTAAAACGACTCGTAGATCCAGTCTTCAAACTCATAAAAATATGCATTTAAAAAAAAAGCCATTTATTTGCAATGTATGTGGATATAGGGCTACTTTTAAAGGCAGTTTTAGACAGCATTTGTGTATTCATACCGGAGAAAAACCATTTGCTTGTAATTTATGTGTCTACAGGAGTGTAACTAAACGACAGCTGAAATTGCATATGAGTATTCATACTGGAAATAAACCGTTTAGCTGCAATTTATGTAAATACAGGAGTGTAACTAAAGGTAGTCTGAAATCGCATATGAGTATTCATACCGGAGAAAAACCGTATGTGTGTAATTTATGTGAATACAGGAATGTAACTAAACAACAGCAGAAATTGCATATGAGTAAACACACTGGAGAAAAACGGTTTGCCTGTAATTTATGTGACTACAGGAGTGTAGCTCAAGGCAATCTGAATAAACATATGAGTAATCATACCGGAGATAAACCGTTTACCTGTAATTTATGTGAATACAGGAGTACAACTAAAAGTTGTCTGAATAAACATATGAGTAATCATACTGGAGATCAACCGTTTGCCTGTAATTTATGTGAATACAGGAGTATAACTAAAAATTGTATGAATAAACATATGAGTACTCATACTGGAGATAAACCGTTTGCCTGTAATTTATGTGAATACAGGAGTATAACTAAAAGTTGTCTGAATAAACATATTAGGAATCATACTGGAGATAAACCGTTTGCCTGTAATTTATGTGAATACAGGAGTATAACTAAAAATTGTATGAATAAACATATGAGTACTCATACTGGAGATAAACCGTTTGCCTGTAATTTATGTGAATACAGGAGTATAACTAAAAGTTGTCTGAATAAACATATGAGTACTCATACTGGAGATAAACCGTTTGCCTGTAATTTATGTGAATACAGGAGTGTAACTAAACACCAGCTGAAATTGCATACGAGTATCCATACCGCAGAAAAACCGTATGTGTGTAATTTATGTGTATACAGGAGTGTAAAGAAGAGCGCTCTGAAAATACATATGAGTACTCATACTGGAGATAAACCCTTTGCCTGTAATTTATGTGAATACAGGAGTATAACTAAAAGTTGTCTGAATAAACATATGAGTACTCATACTGGAGATAAACCGTTTGCCTGTAATTTATGTGAATACAGGAGTGTAACTAAACACCAGCTGAAATTGCATACGAGTATCCATACCGCAGAAAAACCGTATGTGTGTAATTTATGTGTATACAGGAGTGTAAAGAAGAGCGCTCTGAAAATACATATGAGTACTCATACTGGAGATAAACCCTTTGCCTGTAATTTATGTGAATACAGGAGTGTAACTAAACACCAGCTGAAATTGCATGTGAGTATCCATACCGCAGAAAAACCGTATGTGTGTAATTTATGTATATACAGGAGTGTAACGAAGAGCGCTCTGAAAAGACATATGAGTACTCATACTGGAGATAAACCGTTTGCCTGTAATTTATGTGAATACAGGAGTATAACTAAAAGTTGTCTGAATAAACATATGAGTACTCATACTGGAGATAAACCGTTTGCCTGTAATTTATGTGAATACAGGAGTGTAACTAAACACCAGCTGAAATTGCATACGAGTATCCATACCGCAGAAAAACCGTATGTGTGTAATTTATGTGTATACAGGAGTGTAAAGAAGAGCGCTCTGAAAATACATATGAGTACTCATACTGGAGATAAACCCTTTGCCTGTAATTTATGTGAATACAGGAGTGTAACTAAACACCAGCTGAAATTGCATGTGAGTATCCATACCGCAGAAAAACCGTATGTGTGTAATTTATGTATATACAGGAGTGTAACGAAGAGCGCTCTGAAAAGACATATGAGTACTCATACTGGAGATAAACCGTTTGCCTGTAATTTATGTGAATACAGGAGTATAACTAAAAGTTGTCTGAATAAACATATGAGTACTCATACTGGAGATAAACCGTTTGCCTGTAATTTATGTGAATACAGGAGTGTAACTAAACACCAGCTGAAATTGCATACGAGTATCCATACCGCAGAAAAACCGTATGTGTGTAATTTATGTGTATACAGGAGTGTAAAGAAGAGCGCTCTGAAAATACATATGAGTACTCATACTGGAGATAAACCCTTTGCCTGTAATTTATGTGAATACAGGAGTGTAACTAAACACCAGCTGAAATTGCATGTGAGTATCCATACCGCAGAAAAACCGTATGTGTGTAATTTATGTATATACAGGAGTGTAACGAAGAGCGCTCTGAAAAGACATATGAGTACTCATACTGGAGATAAACCGTTTGCCTGTAATTTATGTGAATACAGGAGTATAACTAAAAGTTGTCTGAATAAACATATGAGGAATCATACTGGAGATAAACCGTTTGCCTGTAATTTATGTGAATACAGGAGTATAACTAAAAATTGTATGAATAAACATATGAGTACTCATACTGGAGATAAACCGTTTGCCTGTAATTTATGTGAATACAGGAGTATAACTAAAAGTTGTCTGAATAAACATATGAGTACTCATACTGGAGATAAACCGTTTGCCTGTAATTTATGTGAATACAGGAGTGTAACTAAACACCAGCTGAAATTGCATACGAGTATCCATACCGCAGAAAAACCGTATGTATGTAATTTATGTGTATACAGGAGTGTAAAGAAGAGCGCTCTGAAAATACATATGAGTACTCATACTGGAGATAAACCCTTTGCCTGTAATTTATGTGAATACAGGAGTATAACTAAAAGTTGTCTGAATAAACATATGAGTACTCATACTGGAGATAAACCGTTTGCCTGTAATTTATGTGAATACAGGAGTGTAACTAAACACCAGCTGAAATTGCATACGAGTATCCATACCGCAGAAAAACCGTATGTGTGTAATTTATGTGTATACAGGAGTGTAAAGAAGAGCGCTCTGAAAATACATATGAGTACTCATACTGGAGATAAACCCTTTGCCTGTAATTTATGTGAATACAGGAGTGTAACTAAACACCAGCTGAAATTGCATGTGAGTATCCATACCGCAGAAAAACCGTATGTGTGTAATTTATGTATATACAGGAGTGTAACGAAGAGCGCTCTGAAAAGACATATGAGTACTCATACTGGAGATAAACCGTTTGCCTGTAATTTATGTGAATACAGGAGTATAACTAAAAGTTGTCTGAATAAACATATGAGTACTCATACTGGAGATAAACCGTTTGCCTGTAATTTATGTGAATACAGGAGTGTAACTAAACACCAGCTGAAATTGCATACGAGTATCCATACCGCAGAAAAACCGTATGTGTGTAATTTATGTGTATACAGGAGTGTAAAGAAGAGCGCTCTGAAAATACATATGAGTACTCATACTGGAGATAAACCCTTTGCCTGTAATTTATGTGAATACAGGAGTGTAACTAAACACCAGCTGAAATTGCATGTGAGTATCCATACCGCAGAAAAACCGTATGTGTGTAATTTATGTATATACAGGAGTGTAACGAAGAGCGCTCTGAAAAGACATATGAGTACTCATACTGGAGATAAACCGTTTGCCTGTAATTTATGTGAATACAGGAGTATAACTAAAAGTTGTCTGAATAAACATATGAGTACTCATACTGGAGATAAACCGTTTGCCTGTAATTTATGTGAATACAGGAGTGTAACTAAACACCAGCTGAAATTGCATACGAGTATCCATACCGCAGAAAAACCGTATGTGTGTAATTTATGTGTATACAGGAGTGTAAAGAAGAGCGCTCTGAAAATACATATGAGTACTCATACTGGAGATAAACCCTTTGCCTGTAATTTATGTGAATACAGGAGTGTAACTAAACACCAGCTGAAATTGCATGTGAGTATCCATACCGCAGAAAAACCGTATGTGTGTAATTTATGTATATACAGGAGTGTAACGAAGAGCGCTCTGAAAAGACATATGAGTACTCATACTGGAGATAAACCGTTTGCCTGTAATTTATGTGAATACAGGAGTATAACTAAAAGTTGTCTGAATAAACATATGAGGAATCATACTGGAGATAAACCGTTTGCCTGTAATTTATGTGAATACAGGAGTATAACTAAAAATTGTATGAATAAACATATGAGTACTCATACTGGAGATAAACCGTTTGCCTGTAATTTATGTGAATACAGGAGTATAACTAAAAGTTGTCTGAATAAACATATGAGTACTCATACTGGAGATAAACCGTTTGCCTGTAATTTATGTGAATACAGGAGTGTAACTAAACACCAGCTGAAATTGCATACGAGTATCCATACCGCAGAAAAACCGTATGTGTGTAATTTATGTGTATACAGGAGTGTAAAGAAGAGCGCTCTGAAAATACATATGAGTACTCATACTGGAGATAAACCCTTTGCCTGTAATTTATGTGAATACAGGAGTGTAACTAAACACCAGCTGAAATTGCATGTGAGTATCCATACCGCAGAAAAACCGTATGTGTGTAATTTATGTATATACAGGAGTGTAACGAAGAGCGCTCTGAAAAGACATATGAGTACTCATACTGGAGATAAACCGTTTGCCTGTAATTTATGTGAATACAGGAGTATAACTAAAAGTTGTCTGAATAAACATATGAGTACTCATACTGGAGATAAACCGTTTGCCTGTAATTTATGTGAATACAGGAGTGTAACTAAACACCAGCTGAAATTGCATACGAGTATCCATACCGCAGAAAAACCGTATGTGTGTAATTTATGTGTATACAGGAGTGTAAAGAAGAGCGCTCTGAAAATACATATGAGTACTCATACTGGAGATAAACCCTTTGCCTGTAATTTATGTGAATACAGGAGTGTAACTAAACACCAGCTGAAATTGCATGTGAGTATCCATACCCCAGAAAAACCGTATGTGTGTAATTTATGTATATACAGGAGTGTAACGAAGAGCGCTCTGAAAAGACATATGAGTACTCATACTGGAGATAAACCTTTTGCCTGTAATTTAGGTGAATACCGGAGTATAACTAAAAGTATTCTGAATGAACATATGCGTATTTTTGCTGGAGATAAACTGTTTGCCTGTAATTTATGAGACTAAAGGAGTGTAACTACAGACAATCTGAAATTACATATAAGTATTCCGATACAAATTTAAAGGAGTAGTTGGGGCTAAAAGTGGCTTAGCCTTAAGGGCAGTTACCCCCCTTAAGTGCTTAACTTGCCGCGTGAAAGCAGCACCTGTGATTTTATGTTACAAGGAATGCAGGTGGTAGTTCGATTTACACTGGTGGATAATAGGGGGTGTATTTTTTAATGGAATTTTAATTTTAGTAGTTATACAGCAGTAACTAAGCTATGTACTGATATGTTTTTAGGACTTTTTGTAGTTTTCAATAAAAAGATGAAGCGCAAATTCAAAAACAAACATAATCTTAAATGTTTGGTGTGAAATCGGTTTTGAGTGTGCATCAAACAAAAGAAAAAAGTTGGTGGTCACTTTTTGTCAGGTTTGGGTTTTGCCACTGATCTGTGGGTTTTGCACACGCCGAGGAATATTCTGTCTCGCTTCTTTTTTCTAAATTTACATTTTCTATCCCAGCAAAGGGCCGATCAAGTGTTTTAGAACAAGATTATCTATGAATACTTTGTGCACTTGGCGCATTCGAATTTGAAGAATTGCATCTTGAGTTGGATCTTTTTGCAACTTGGAAATTTTGTTTGTTTGAGTTGTTTATACTTGTGTAAAGTGGATTTTCGTGTACTTTTCTCTGTAGTACTACGTTCAAGATACTATCTAGTGAAAGCGATGCGATCAATTTTGTTGGACACGTGGTTTGGTGTACAAACTACAAAGTGTAAATACTCTTGTGTATTGACACAAATTGTGATAACAGTGGTGTTTCCATATAATAGTAAAATAGTAATAATTATCATAATGGGATCCGCGCAAAGAAGAAAAAAAGGATCAAAAAGGAATAAAAGGTCGCAGGCGAAAAAGCTTTATCACAGCAATATATTAACATTACAGTAAGTGTTGTATAAATTTAGGTTATGTGTGTGACTTAGGTACCCATTTTTTTTTTAGAAGAAATGTACCAGCTGCTTCAGCAACACCTGCAATTCAGCATGTGTAAGTCACTTATGAAAATAGGTAGTACCTAATAGTACAAAATAAAATTAATTTATATTTGTAGAAAATAAACTTTTTTTTAGAAATTTTGACCACAGTTATGCCACAAGTTCCTCGAACCAAACAAACAGACCAGGAAAATATTCGTAATTACGACGAAATCGAGATTTGCTTGAATGAGCAGGAAATTATTGTAGAAGTGGATACTTGGTCCAGTGGCAACGAACAGTTTGAAAATTCCCCCAATATTTTGGGAATGAACCATCCACAAACTGCTAATAATAGCATGGAAATTTCCTTCAATGAAGAGCAAATGGTAGACATGGATACTTCCTGGGGCAGTAACGAGGAGATTGAAAGGTATAATTAACATTTTTTCTTCAAAATTAGATTAATTAACGTTGGGACTAGGTATTTACTGTAACCACTTGCAGGATAATGAACCACAATTTACAGCTAGAAGTTGTACAAGAAGAAAGCATCGCAATTGAGGGCAGTCGTATTGTCAATTTAGGCTATGTTCTTCAGTGGGCTCGAAAACTGCAGGTTAACCATTCCCGCATTTGCACGTCAGGGAGATTATATCTCTGGAAAGAAATGAGAGATGCTTTTGTTTCATTTTTATATTTTAAATGCACTATGTGTACTCGGGTGATAATGAAATCGACAGAACCACCAAAATCTGGGAAGGAATACGATACAAACATTGCTGCGGTTTGGGGCACTTTATCAACAGGTAGTTGCCATAGTCACCTTGAAGAATTTAGCAGCTTGCTGAATATACCACCGATGACATTTCGGAAGTTTTCTATTATAGAAAAATTTTTGGCTGACGTAACCTTAGAAATTTATTATAAAACATACTATTACATAATCATGTGTTGGCATAATAGTATGGTTGGTGAGTTCATGGAAGCTGGAAAGGAAGAGGTAGAGATTGCCAAAAGTAATGGAAATGTTGACCCAGATGGAACTCCATTCATTACCGTATTTGTTGACGGCGGATGGAGCAAGAGATCTTATGGTCATAATTACAATACAGCTTCTGGTGCAGTACGTAATTTATTGAACTTGTAATTTTGTTACTTTTTTTAATATGTATATTTTTCAGCCGTTTTTAACGCCAAAATCGGCAAAGAGGACTACCTGTATGAGTGTTGTGGAAAACATACAGCACACGAGCTCACTAATGAGAATGGGCATAGAGTGTGTGCTTTCGCAGTCTCGTCAAATCTAGTGGTTACTACAACGATCTTCGAACATCCAAGAAAACACAAAGTTACCTGGAAGCACCCTAACGGTAAAATAGAGAATCAAATTGACCATATCTTAGTAGATAGAAAACATATTAAAAAAGTACATAATGCAAGATCCTATCGTGGCGCAAATGGTGACACAGATCGCTATATGGTAATGATGGTAATGGCAGATAGCAAAATGAAAAAGTATTACACAAAAACGCAGAAGAAGGAAAAATGGGCCGTAGAAAAGCTACAGACAGAAGAAACGAAGAAGCAATATGCAAACAGCATAACACAAACAGGCAATCAGACAGGGCACGACAAGGAGGACATAAATGAACAATGGAGTAGAATTAAAAACAATATAATAACATCAACAGAAACAATTATCGGATCTGTAAGAAGAAAGAAAAGAGTGGAAGGATGGTATGACACAGAATGCAGAGAAAAAACAGAGCAAAAAAATAAAGCAAGAAGCCGATGGCTACAAACGGGTGAGGAGAAAGACAGAAAGAGATACATAGAACTTAAAAACAGAGCAAGAATGTTTTTCAAAGAAAAGAAGAATGAATGGATAAACGAGAGAATGGATGAAATAGAGCGAGAAAACAAAAATAATAACACAAGACACTTCTACAATAGTCTAAGGAACATGCAAAACAAATCAACGACAACAGTAACAAGCTTTAATAGTTATTTGTACAACTAGTAATGAAAGCAATACTTTTTTTCATGAGTTTGAAGTTTGATGCACGACGGCAAAGCCGGAGTGCATCAATCAAACGAGTGAAAAAAAGATGCTTTCATACGAGTTGTACACAATATTTTTTTGCATTTTTACATTTTAAATCCCTCAAACAGGATAAAAAGGATTTGAGAATTGACAGTTGTCAAACTGACAATTTACAATATTTTATTTAAAGCATACTTACTTAATGCAAAATGTAAAATTAAATAGTTAAAAAAAGTGTTGCTTTCTTTATGATTTTTTGATAAAAAAAGTCCACTTTTTTTGTCAAAATGCAAAAAAAACAAGGAAGGGGGTTTAACACATAATGAAGAGGAGGTAAAAAATATCTGGAAAGAATACTTTCACAACCTACTCAACAATCCTGAAGTAGAACATCCAGATAATCTAGATCATATAGTAGAACTGCGAAACGAAAACCCTGAGCAAGAAATTCCACCACCATCAAAAGATGAAGTAATAAGAGCAATAGAGAAGCAGAAGAACAACAAGGCGGCAGGCAGCGACACAATTACAGCAGAATTAATTAAATACGGGGGTCCAGTGCTACATGAACAAATTTATGAAATAATACGCAGAATATGGATGGAAGAGAATATGCCAAGTGAATGGAAAAAGGGCATTATAATACCGTTTTTCAAGAAGGGAGAGAAGGAGGTATGCGAAAACTACAGGGGCATAACACTCCTAAATTCAGCGTACAAGATTTTAGCCAGTACTCTCAAAGAGAAGCTACAATATTACAGCGAGAAGTTCATTGGAGACTACCAGCAAGGATTTCGTCCCAATAGAAGTACAACAGACGCAATTTACTCCCAATTTTATGATGTTCTGATAATATATTTGCAATATGAACGTGGTGGCACTACGGAAAGGCCTTGGCCTGCAAAATCTTCCGAAATCGCTCAACAATAAAGGGATGTTCTTGGGGGTGGATCGACTTGAAACTTTGTTGGCAACACTTTTATGATGTTCTGATAATATACTTGTAATATCAACGTGGTGGCACTACGGAAAAGCCTTGGCCTGCAAAATCTTCAGAAACCGCTAAAGAGTAAAGGGGTGTTTTTGGGGGTGGATCGACTTTAAACTTTGGTGGCAACACTTTTATGATGTTCTGATAATATATTTGCAATATGAACGTGGTGGCACTACGGAAAGGCCTTGGCCTGCAAAATCTTCCGAAATCGCTCAAGAGTAAAGGGGTGTTTTTGGGGGTGGATCGACGTTAAACTTTTGTGGCAACACTTTTATGATGTTCTGATAATATATTTGCAATATGAACGTGGTGGCACTACGGAAAGGCCTTGGCCTGCAAAATCTTCCGAAATCGCTCAACAGTAAAGGGATGTTCTTGGGGGTGGATCGACTTGAAACTTTGTTGGCAACACTTTTATGATGTTCTGATAATATATTTGCAATATGAACGTGGTGGCACTACGGAAAGGCCTTGGCCTGCAAAATCTTCCGAAATCGCTCAAGAGTAAAGGGGTGTTTTTGGGGGTGGATCGACGTTAAACTTTTGTGGCAACACTTTTATGATGTTCTGATAATATATTTGCAATATGAACGTGGTGGCACTACGGAAAGGCCTTGGCCTGCAAAATCTTCCGAAATCGCTCAACAGTAAAGGGATGTTCTTGGGGGTGGATCGACTTGAAACTTTGTTGGCAACACTTTTATGATGTTCTGATAATATACTTGTAATATCAACGTGGTGGCACTACGGAAAAGCCTTGGCCTGCAAAATCTTCAGAAACCGCTAAAGAGTAAAGGGGTGTTTTTGGGGGTGGATCGACTTTAAACTTTGGTGGCAACACTTTTATGATGTTCTGATAATATATTTGCAATATGAACGTGGTGGCACTACGGAAAGGCCTTGGCCTGCAAAATCTTCCGAAATCGCTCAAGAGTAAAGGGGTGTTTTTGGGGGTGGATCGACGTTAAACTTTTGTGGCAACACTTTTATGATGTTCTGATAATATATTTGCAATATGAACGTGGTGGCACTACGGAAAGGCCTTGGCCTGCAAAATCTTCCGAAATCGCTCAACAGTAAAGGGATGTTCTTGGGGGTGGATCGACTTGAAACTTTGGTGGCAACACTTTTATGATGTTCTGATAATATACTTGTAATATCAACGTGGTGGCACTACGGAAAAGCCTTGGCCTCCAAAATCTTCAGAAACCGCTAAAGAGTAAAGGGGTGTTTTTGGGGGTGGATCGACTTTAAACTTTGGTGGCAACACTTTTATGATGTTCTGATAATATATTTGCAATATGAACGTGGTGGCACTACGGAAAGGCCTTGGCCTGCAAAATCTTCCGAAATCGCTCAAGAGTAAAGGGGTGTTTTTGGGGGTGGATCGACGTTAAACTTTTGTGGCAACACTTTTATGATGTTCTGATAATATATTTGCAATATGAACGTGGTGGCACTACGGAAAGGCCTTGGCCTGCAAAATCTTCCGAAATCGCTAAAGAGTAAAGGGGTGTTCTTGGGGGTGGATCGACTTGAAACTTTGGTGGCAACACTTTTATGATGTTCTGATAATATATTTGCAATATGAACGTGGTGGCACTACGGAAAGGCCTTGGCCTGCAAAATCTTCCGAAATTGCTCAAGAGTAAAGGGGTGGTTTTTGGGGGTGGATCGACTTGAAACTTTGGTGGCAACACGTTTATGATGTTCTCATAATATATTTGTAATATCAACGTGGTGGCACTACGGAAAGGCCTTGGCCTGCAAGGCTAATAGTTGGTCAGCAAATTAGGCATTCCCTCATTTTTCTACGGTGACGTTATCGCCCTTTTTTTTAAATAGGAACTTGCATATTTGACAATTGCAGTAGATAGTCTTTTTTTCTCTTTTTAACCGTGCAAAAGTTTTATACCCTCACATAAGATTTTTTTTGAGATATGGTCCTTCGAAAATGCCAAAATCGACTTTTTCGTAGAAGCTTGAAATTCGGATTAGGGGGTAATGAGACCCTCCTAATGACGTTTCCGTGGTCGGTTGTCCCTTAGCGTGCGTAATTTCGAAGATACGGCCGTTCCCACCTATCAAAAGTGGTGGGGGAAATTTTTTAAAACCCGTTTTTTCGTGGCCGGCGGGGTCGCTAGATATTCAATGGTTTAAGTATTCTAATCTAAACCGCAAATATTTACGTGTGTGGCTGTATGCTGTAAAACATCCATGTAAAACCATCAAGTATATGCCTATTAACTATTAATAGTTTTACAGTTTTACTACAGTCTTATACCTAAGAAGAAATTATACAACAGATGTTACGATTTTTTAGCTTTGCCTTGAATCGTATCAAGTTTTTTCCAATTTGCCAATGTTGTGAACGTTAAGAATTTTTGTTTTGTGTTTGTTTAATTTAAATTCTTTAATTTACTTTCAAAATTTCACTTTTTGACTTGTTAATTTCACAATTCACATTTTTCTTCATTAATTTTTCTTGATGCCTGGTTATTTAGTCCATTTGCTCGTCTTTATTATCGTTTAAAAGTAATTCTTTCGGGTTTTCCGAGTCTATTTTTATTGATTCTTTCTTTTAAAAATTACCATAACTTAAATTGTTTCATTTAGAATGCTTTCCTTAGTGAAATTTTGGCCTACTTATTATGCAGCTTGAATTGCATAGGTGTCATCCTGGTTATTAATAGTTAGGGCCTGCGCAGTCGATTTTAGTTTGTCAGGCGAGGTGTGAATTAGGTCGAATCCTTCTCTTTGGCGATTGACATTCCTTCGAAACAGACCTTTGGGTTTTTCGTTGTAATTATCATTTTACGTTCCATGTTTTAATGGGCGTATTGTTTAAGTATTTTGATATAATTCTCTGCTATGTTTGATTATCAAATATAGTTGTTTTCCGCACTGTTTTTAGTGGTAAGTTATTTTTTTCTTAAATTTTCGTTAATCTCCTTTTCTTATGGAATGGGAATTTTTTCAGCACCTATCTTGGATTATAATACCTATTTTGGGTTATAAAATTTGTTATAAATTTGATCTACTTTCCTAACTGGAGGATCGATGTGTGTTTTTCTTTGCTGGGATCTTCAATTCCGTTAGAAACTTTATTTTCTTATTCAGTCGAAAAACGTGGAAGGACGCCATTTTATGCACGCTGCACATGTCAACTTCAATTTAATTTCCTGCATATTTCAAATGTGACTGGATGTGGAAATTCACCTATTTTCAGGACTGAGATAAGTGTTAATTATATATTTTTTGTAATTTAATAAATTTTCTGTGTTCATGGTAATATAATTCACAGGTATTGTATACCTGTTAATCTTTAAATTTTTTTTTTTGTAATAAAATTTTCATATTCATTTCAATCATGAATTAGATTTATTATTAATGCTTATTCAAATTTTTTTCTTGTTTTAATTCATGATTGAATTGCTAATTTTTCCTATTTCATAAATGAATAGATTCTATATTTGATTTTAGATCTATATTTTGTATTTAATATTAAATTTATAATTGTGTGTAGATTTAAATTTGTGTAATCCTATTATCAAGTCTTTAACAACGAACTTAATCAATATTTAATTCTATTTGTTAGAAATTTTAAACCCTGGCCTTTTGTGCCGTACATGAGTCCGACAAAAATAAATTGTTAATGTTTTAAAGGCTTTTTATTATCCTTTTTGATAAGTTTTTGTAGCACAGATATATCAGCACATCATTGCACAAATGCGCCTACGCGTGTATGAAACCAGTTATACAAGGGTCAAATCAACATGTTTCGAGCCACTGTAATGCCGTTCTGTGGGCTCTTTTTTTGACCAGTCAATCACGAAAAGTTTTCAAGTCATTAATTATTTCGGGGATTCTCTGACCTTAGCAACTAACATACATAAGTTTTAGAAACTCGTATATTCGAAATCATCCCTGAGTTTGCACGCGTTCTTTCTAGAATATTCGTATGTGGACAAATTTTCGAGTCACACATTTTAATACATTTGATCAGCATACTTAATAATTGCTTTAATCACATTCTTACGTCAGTTGCCTTTAAATATAATTTAAAAAATGTTCGATTTAAAACAAAAATGTAAAAACCTCCTGAAAAGAACCGCAGCAATTTACAAAATAGTGGAATGTGTAGGATGGCTGATGGGTAACGGGCGGCGGTTGTAGTTTCGTGATATTAATCTTGTAAAAACACATTTGATCAATAATTAAATTTAATAAACAAAGTCGAAACCGCAACCGCCTGCTACCGAACAGCCATCCTATAAATTAATAATAATAATAATAATAGTCTTTATTCTCCAAGTTATGTCCACACAAATTAACAAAAATTACAATAATTAAAATAGATATACAGGATAAGTGGGAGGCTAAAAATTAGAGAACCAAAAGGCGAGGTTCAGAGGGCAGCTAGCTGCTTACTGATCTTCCACCTAAACCTTTAATTATTACGACAACAGTAAATTCAACTTACAATACCTAGCCTAACTGTCCTAACTTATACCTAACATTCCGCGATGGGTAAGCACCTGCAAGAGAACGTAAAGCAAAATAATACCCTAGTAACATAATAATAACCCAATAATAATAATAATGATGATGTACTGCTATCAAAATAGAATTGAGACAAATACATATCGGCGCCTAAGTACTAACAATAACGTAACCAATACTATATTTATCTACTGCACTGCTTCCGAAAAAGTACAAGACGAAGTTGACTCTTAAAAGTTTTCAGATTGAGCATCTTAAGCTCAGAAGAAAGATTATTGTATAAAGTATAAATTTGAAAGGAGAATGACCGTTCAAAGAGGGAGAGAGAATGGTGAGGTGGTGTTATAAGTCCCCTGAATCTAGTTGTAATATTATGAATATCTGTCCTAAACCTTATTTTATTGTACAAATATGGTGGTGTCATCGTGAGAAGAATTTGATGATAAAGTGTTAGACATTGAAGCTCCCTGCGATTTTTCATCGTCAGCCAACCAGCAACTTCAAGTTTGTGGGATATATGATCAAATTTTCTAATTCCATAAATGAATCTTAAGCACGAGTTTTGCATTTTTTGCATACGTTCAACTGTCCTTTTATCCAATGCCGAATGGTATACAGGAGAACAAAAGTTAAACAGTGATAAAATGAAAACCTCGCAGACCTTCTTCTTAACCTGCTGATTTAAATACGATCTGTGAGGGTATAGGTGTTTTAAATTTTGATAACCTTGACATATGTACTTAGTTATTTGATCCCGAAACCGAAAGGAATTATCAAGAAACATCCCCAGGCTTTTAACCTTAGTAGCAACTGGTATTTCAACATTGTTCATTCGGATATGGATAAAAGGTGATCTATTGCATATATTTTTATTTCCAAACAGAAGCACCGCTGATTTATTAGGATTAATTTTGAGAGAATGTTGGGCTGACGCTTCAAAAATATATTGAAGGTCAGAGTTTATTTTTTCAACTGTCTCCATCCACTCTGATGGACTGGACGAGAGATACAGCTGTGTGTCATCGGCGTATACATGAACTTGGCAAAATTTTAACTTGTTGATAAACATTGAAGTATAAACAGAGTATAATAACGGTCCCAAGATTGATCCCTGAGGAACACCTTGCGGGACAAGTAATGGACGAGACTCGACACCATCTAGAGTAATGGTTTGATGCCTATTACGCAGATAACTATCAATCAACGAAAGGGCTTCCCTGTTAACTCCCTTCATTTTTATATTCTAGATGCAAGTAAAAATTAAATCAGGCAAAAATGAAAAAGTAGGATTATACCCAAAAACCGGTACCGTTATCCTTATTGTTAAAGAACACTAGAAGCTGCGGAATAGATGGAATTCCAAGTTATATCTTTAAAGGATGTAGTGAAAGCTTATATTTCCCTTTGCTTATAATTTTTAATCTAGCTTTAAAACTGTCTGAATTTCCAGAAGCGTGGAAGAGATCGAAGATAGTCCCCATTTTTAAATCTGGTGATAAAAATGATATAAAAAATTATCGACCGATAGCCGTTTTACCTGTTCCCGCAAAGATTTTTGAATACGTAATATATGATAAAATTTATTCCCATGTTAGTAATGCGCTCTCCAATATTCAACACGGTTTCTTAAAAAAGAGATCGACTGTCACAAACTTAATGGTCTTTGTGGATGAAGTGAGCGCTGAATTGGAATTTATACAGATTTTCAGAAAGCCTTCGATAAAGTTGATCATGAGATATTAATAAGTAAACTAGAATTATTTGGCTTTTCCTTCAACTTGTTACAATTTATTAAATCTTACCTTACCGATCGTCAATTATTGGTGTTTTTTGATGGTGCTTATTCACCTGTCTTTTATGCAAAGTCTGGTGTGCCCCAGGGTTCAAATTTGGGACCACTCCTGTTCTTATTATTTATTAACGATCTACCAAACAGTATAAAGTATTCTAAATCTCTTCTCTATGCGGATGATCTAAAACTATATAAACCAATCTATAACTTACAACAAGCACTAGAGCTGCAGGAAGACCTTAACGGCATCTTTCAATGGAGTCTTGCAAATGAGTTAAAATTTAACTTCTCAAAATGCTATGTTATGAGTTACAATGTAAAAAAAAGCAATATAAACGTACGCTATACAATGAACAATAATGAGTTACAAAGGGTAACACAGTTTAAAGACCTGGGAGTTCATTTCACATCGGATCTTAATTTCAAAGTACATATTGATAAAATTGTTAATGCCTGCAGCAAAAACTTAGGTTTTATTATCAGAAATGCCTACGCATTTCGTTATAGTCAATCGGTTATTGTTCCATTTAACGCATTTGTCAGATCCCACTTGGAATATGCATGCACGATTTGGTCACCGCATACGCAGTATCTTCAGCATCACCTTGAGAAGGTACAGAATAAATTTATTAAATACTTACACTACAAGGAATTTGGCATCTGTCCTGAATTTGAATCTTATCAACCCATTAGGGATTTCTTCAATATAAAAACTTTACAATACCGACGAACTTCACATGTTATTATCTTTTCTTTTAAAATCCTAAATTATCTTATAGACTGTCCTTATCTACTCTCCCAACTCACCTTTAGAGTGCCTCCACACGGTATTCGACCTACCTTTTCTTTTCATGTCCCATTTGCAAGAACAAACGTACGTCTCTATTTACCTATTGTTAATCTGTGTTCAACATTTATACTCTTTGGTTCAACTATGAACACACATTGTCGTCATTTAGATTTATTTGAATCTTCCTTAAATCAGTTAAAGATGCAACTAAAGGATCTAAAATTATAGTTCTCGCGCCCATGCATTGTGATGGTACCGCCATGTACAACATGATTAATTACAATTCCTTTCTTTTTCTTGTCTAGTTTTAGTTTAGCTTGTAATTAGAGATAAGAGCAATATCTATGTTTTATGTTTATAAGAAACATGTAATTAGGCTTTGCCTGTTTGTTTCTTCATAATAAATAATAAATAATATGCAGCTAAATCTAAAAGATTGCTAAGGGTCAAGACATTATTAGCTTAGCTTTGCATACGTAAGAATCAGAATAGAAATTTTGCTATTGTTGGCCCACCGTTGTAGTCATTCTGTAACTAAATACCTAATGTTCACGATTTTTTGGGAAATTTGGAGCGATTTTTTCAAAATTGGAAATTAGAAGTGGACACTATATTTTTACATTAATTTATTGCTGCACCTTTAACGAAATGCAAATGTGTTTAAATTTTATTTAAAGTATCAAAACTTTGGTCCTTTTAAATTTAATAACAAATTTTATTCTAAGGAAAGGTAAGTTTCTGCTAAAACTTAGCATCTGCGTGTTATCAGCTTGGCCTCGCATACTTGAGCACCAGTTGGCCCACCACTGTCGCCCCTCTGCCCTTTAATTTTTCAATTAAAGGTGCAGAGCACAAGTTGCAGTGTTCAAGTAATGACATCAAATTAAATACTGTTAATTATTTTTAAAAATAACGTTTTAAAGTTTTGACATAAACAGTGATTATTGTTGTTGCTTGGGCGTCTACGTAGGTAAGAATTTATAAAATTACCTAACCAGCTATTGTTTGATATTTAATATCAAAGAAATAGTTTATACTTCTACTTACAAAGCTCCATATTTGCTTTGTAAAGCCATTTTTGGGAATATAAGAAGGAAGAGGTAATCTCTGTGAATTAAAGCAGAATTAACTGAAATATTTTTACATTTTATACAAATTTGAGTTTGAGTTTATTGAGTACTATTTTATTGAATATCAAAGTGTTTACGTAACTAACAAAACATTTGTTGGCCTTCTTTTGATATTTTTTTTTTACAAACGCTTCCCTTAAAACACCATGTTTTTGTTAATGTAGTAAATTATTTCAGCTTTGATAACAGTTCATTTGGTTGTGCAATTAATTTTGAAAGTTATTCACAAGCATTCTAAGTTTAATAATCATAAATATTAGGCAAAAATGGCATTTATTTCTCAGTTCCTGTTGGTTTAGAAACGTTAAAATCGCACATCTTTTGCTCACTTTAAATTTAAATATGCGATATGAACATTTTTAATCTAAAGTCAAATTGAAAGTTAGATTTGGTTGTATTTATAATTTATTGCTTGCGTCGCGTCGTGACAAACCATGTACAAAAATTTTAATTCTAAAAGATGGAGAGATTGCTCCATTGCTGTAATTTGTACTATTCATCTCAATTTATAAAATGCACTTCAAACTGAATAAATTATTTTAAGAATTTTATTGAGAAATATGAAATATAAGAAATATTTTAAATTATTATTGTTTACTGCATTCCAGTTATTGATTCTGCTCTTCACTATTTTTTTTTAATTTTAAATTTATTTAATTAATTTTTAGAGGTTAGTGTTTGAATATTGTTTTAGCCTTAAACTTTATCTTTCATTTACAGATTAATATTTAAAAATAAAATACTTTTAAGTTTTTTCGGAATTATGAGAGCTGAAATATTTTGCTGTTGTTGTAAAACAACAGAGTCGCAGTTTCGACATTTTGTAATTTAATATCTTTTCGAATTAATTTAACTTAATCAATTTTGGAATTAAATACTATGTAAGTAGTTACATTACAGCATGTAACTAAAAATAATCTTTCGAGAATATTTCAAAAACAGTTTTGGTCGGGACGAAGTTTTTTCTGAATTAGATTTTCGTTTTAAACAAATTAAGAAATATGTTACACTTTATGGAGATGTTTTGGCAAACTTAAAAATTTGTTACGTTGACGTTTTTTCGCCGGAGTGGCAGGCGGACGGTTTCCTAGTCGGATGCTCGGCGAGTGGCTTGCCAAGTCACCGAAACACAGGAAGGCGTGGTGTTTACCACACCAGCCCGTAAATATACCGTGCGAAACAACTGAGGTATGAAAAGCAACTTTGGAAACCTTAACCTTCCATGTTGCCGGCCATGCTCTCTCGTGGGGCGTTGGTCAATAGCTTACCTTACCTTACGTTTGTGTTTTGAAAATCATAAACGATTTTAATTTAAATTTAAATATGATGAACGCAGTTTGTATTCTAAAAATTAACACGTTTAATTAAAAGACCTAACTTGTAATTCTGAAGTTGCTAAAACGTTATTCGTTTAAAATTCAATACCAAATTTGTTTTCAACGTTTATATATGAACGCAACGTCACCAAACAAAACTTGTGAATTGTTTAAAAATAATTTGACGGTTTTAATTTAAATTGCAGTGATGTTTGAGTACATTTAAATGGTAAACTTTATTAAATTGTGCAAGTTGTTACTATTTAATAATATTTTTCAAATTTATTATAGGAGAAAGAAAAAAATACGCATTTATACAGTTATAAGACAGACAACGTCCTAAGATAAGTATTCTTAAGAGCTAGTATTTTTTTATTAAACATTTTCAGTTAATCATTTGACTACAGTTTGGTAGTAGATAATCCCGTTGTTGTTCTTAGTTGAGACAACTTTTGCGGACACTGAATTTTAAAAATTATTATTTATTTTGCAACACCTTCGCAGATGTAAATGTCTTTTCAACACAAGATTCTCAACTTCTGTACAAACGTAGTGAATAAATTTATGACTGGGGTGATTCTTAATTGAAAAATGTTATTGTCAACCCAATCTAATTTTAACAAACAATAATTAAAAATTTCTATAATTTTGAAGATGTAATTTCTATTTTTAATTAATACGAATTAATGTCGAAAGTTCTTAGTAATTGTATCTTTAAAATTTGGATTTTATTCATTCGGTCCGCATGTGGACATATGCCTCCTCCATTTCTTTCCATTTATCTCTCGTGCCGTTTCCATCCATCTTTTCCCACCTATCTTTCTTATGTCATCGTACCATCTGATAAGAGGGCATCCCAGGCTTTGATTTTTTCCCCATGGTTTCCACTCTGTTGTGATTCACGCCCACCTTGTTGGGTCTATTCTTGCTGTGTCCGTCACATCATAACTTCATTTTCATTACTGCCTGTCCAATGTCTTCAATTTTTGTTTGTTGTCTAATCCAGTGTATTGGCTTCCTATCTTTCAGTGTGATATTTAATATTGCTCGTTCCATGTATCTTTGGGCTACTTGTAATTAATTAATGTAGTGTTCTTTTTGTGAAAGTCTTCCTGGGCTTTCACATGGGAAAGGAACTAATTAACGTTAATTTGTTATAAGTTCATTATTTGATGTATGTTTATTATTGGTGCAGACCTGTAACTACTTGAAAAAAATCGTGAGCAGTTGGGGACCAGGCCATGTGTCAAACACCAAGGAGGGTATTTGAGAAACGAAGATGATGGTACTGAAACATTGGGAACGACAGAACCAGGAGAATACATTTTCACCGTGGATGGGATTGCACCAATAAAGGACTGCTGCAGTGCCAACATTTTCAAGCTGGGCGCAAGGTAAGTGCACAGTTTTATTAATTACCGTTTATAATTAAGAATTGTGTGAATTAATGAGAAGTTGGCGTCTTAAATTAACCAAGACTACACAGGGTGATTCACATAAGACGCGCCCCTTAACAATTTGAATAGGCAACCCAACTTACAAATTCAGAAATAACGTTGATCTATTAATTCTCGATTAAACGATACAATCAGAGGTAGCTTGCTTCAAAATGGCTCTATCTAAGTAAGCGATCTGTCAAAGAATCTTAGAACATGTGTGAGTTAAAATTTTGACCTATAAGCTCTGCAGAACGAACCTGGTCCCTTATTCGGTCGGCAGTCGGATACATATTTTTGTTTATTGAAGGTAAAACGTATTTTAAACATTACGTCAACTTTGTCAACAAATAAAAACTTAAATAAATCCTAACCATTAACCATTTTTTCAAAAACTTCCTTTTATTTCCTATAGAACACATTACACTAAAAATATTGATCGTTACTTTTTTTGTTGTTGTAGAAAACACAATTTAATTAAAGAATCCTGATGTTTATTGGTAAAAAAGAAAGTAGGTACATGATTTTATCACAAATTACGTAAGTTCGGCAGTAGTAGAAAAGTCGTAGTATGGAAATGGAAATACTGTAAATTCATTTCCGTTTTAAAATAAATTTTACTACATATTACTTTTTTTAACTGAAAACATCTTGATAAATTACAGGCACAGTCCGTGACAATGTTATTATTGTTATTATTAGCTTGTAGAAATCCCTATACATATATAGGGCAAAGGCCTCCCCTTTTCTTTTATTCTTTGGCTTTGCACCTTCTAAAATCTATTCACTTATTAGTGAGGGGGTTCTTGGCATTAAACTTAGTCCTAGAATTAATTCTAAAAATTCACGTTTTGAGACTAAATTCACTATTTTGAAAATTTGAAAGGAACTATTTGAAGCTGAAATGATAGCGTAAACGTTCAATAAAATTCTAATTATTCTAAATGACACAGTATTACGACTAAGTATTTTAAAATTGGGCAACAAAAATATCAAATTTTATATTAGAAATTTAAGTGCCTACTTAAATTTTTAGAATCAAATAACCCAACGGTTTCGGACATATCCATAACTTGAAGTTTTAAAACTTTACGTTTTGAATAAATTAAAAATCTGATGTTTATATCTTTAATTTAGTATTTCAAAATGTTAGGGTTTTTTGCTTAGCTTAAAAAAGGGCTTTCTAAAGTTTCTACCTTAAAGATTTTAAAACTGAAATCGGAAATCTTAATCAGTTCTTATTTTCTAAGGTGGCAAATAAAAATTCAGCAATTTTTCTAAAATGTCAAGCTAAGTCCAAGGGCAAACAAGGGTCACCAAGGAAGATATCTGGAATAATGCATCGCAGGGTATATGAGTATGAAAAAGGGCAACACTGAATTTGAGAATCCTGCAAAAACTAATTTCAAAAATATCTATTTAAATCACATTTCCAAGAGAAGGATTTTTGAAATTAAAGAACGAGGTAAACAATTAATTTCTAAGTTCCAGTTTTCACTTTCAAAAATCGAATAACAAATCCTACAAAAATTGAAACAATAATGTTCCTCCTTTTTAAAAACTTTGCAAGGTTTATCGATTTCAAATTTAAAAAACCTATTTCCATGTTCAAATGTTCAATTCAAATGCTGAAGTGGTTATTTCGAAAAAATATTCAAATTTTTTATCCTAAATAAAGAAAGTTATAATGTTTTTGTTAAAACATGGTCAAAATGAACTAAAATGTTGTTAATTAATAGGGCGACTAAAATATTATACTAAATGGAAGGTAAAATATAAAAATTAAAAAATATCCGTTCTCGTCACAGACCTACAAATATTTTTCTACATTTTTTAAATTTAAATACTTTTAAGACTAAGAATCGTTTGGAAATAATTCAAAAACAGCCTTAATTAGGACGAAGATCCTTTCATCATTGGTATTTTGTTGGTTTTTGTTAAGGAATACATTAGAAATATTTCAGCAAACTTAAAAATTTGTGTTACGTTATAAATAAATAAATTGGGAAATTTCAATAGTAATTTTTCTACTCCTACTATTGAAAGTTGATCTTTCCACATGATTTTTAATGCTGAAACCAATTGTTTGTCGAAACTGTGCGACAAAATCCAAAAGTGTGTTGCAATAGTTATTTACGATATGAGTATCGTAACAACTCGTATTACGATGCGAGATGGAAAGTTTGTCAAACGAGACCGCAGGTCGAGTTTGACAAATCCATTGAGGATCGTAATACGAGGTTACGATATGAATATCGTACAAAGCTTTATCTACTTTCATAAAATTAGCAAAAAAATTAAATATTTATCAATAATTGCCTGATGCAAAAGTTGACTGTTCCAATTTTCATTGAAATCTAATACGTTAAGGCTTGATTTTTTGTTTATTTGGTGTTGGTTGCTGTCAGTTTGAATGAAAATTGGAACAGTCAACTTTTGCATAAGGTAGTTAATTATTGGCAAATATTTCATATTTTTTGATAATTTCATGCAAGTAGATAAAGCTTTGTACTATATTCATATCGTAAAAATCGTAAAAAGTGCATAATAAATGTTTATAACAAGTAAAATAACTATGAATTCTCTTGTCAATCTGTCATTTTTATGTCAAAAGTTATTACGATACTAGTGCGGTAATATAGTTCATTACAACACGATTTTTCGTTTCGAAATATTGATATTACGAAATGAAAGTAGATAAAGTACTTTGCAACACACTTTCAAAATGGCGCCGGTTAACTGTATGGTTTGTTTATATTTGTGATATATTTATTTTCATAGCAACGGACTTATTTCCATAGTGACCATAGTTTCCATGAGCATACTTAATATTCCACAAAAAATTATAAAATTTGCTTTATTATTATTATTAAATAGTGAATTAAATGTCTTTCTTCTGTAGGAGTAGAAAAAATAGTGTGTAATAACACTTGTTGAAAGTGTTTTGCAAAACTCAAATGAATGCAGCCTTCGACTTCGTCTCAGGCTGCAACCTTCATTTTCGTTCTGCAAAACTGTACTTTCAACACTTGTTATACAAATTACTATTGTAATACAAGTGTTGAAAGCTTGCGTTTGCCACACGAATGTGAAGTTTGCAGCACGAACGATAGTGAGTGCTGCAGTCACATGAGAGTGGCAAATACAAGCTTTTAACACATGTATTACACATTATTTTTTCTACAACCACATTTCCATAAAAAAATTTAAATATTTCTGCAAAATCAAATCTGACATTCATCAAATGTCATTTATGACATTTTGATTTCGGTGCGGCAAAATTATACTTTGCCGCACCGAAAATCATGCATGTGCGTGCGGAAAGTAAATTTTCCGCACGCTAATTTCACTTGTTCGGCAAACACCCATTTTCAATACTCGTATCTATGGAGACGAAGTCTGAAAATCCCACTTTCCATGGTGGGAGTAGAAATAGTTATTTGTAATACAAGTGTTGAAAGCTTGCGTTTGCCACACGAATGTGAAGTTTGCAGCACGAACGATAGTGAGTGCTGCAGTCACATGAGTGTGGCAAATACAAGCTTTCAACACATGTATTACACACTATTTTTTCTACAACCACAAAAAATTTAAATATTTCTGCAAAATCAAATCTGACATTCATCAAATGTCATTTATGACATTTTGATTTGCGTGCAGAAAGTAAACAAATTAGCGTGTGGAAAGTTTACTTTCCGCACGCAAATCAAAATTTGAGTGTGGAAAGTTTACTTTCCGCACGCAAATCCAGATTAATCCAGATTTGCGTGCGGAAAGTAAACTTTCCGCATGCTAATTTTCACTTGTTCGGCAAACACTCATTTTCAATACTCGTATCTATGGAGACGAAGTCTGAAAATCCCACTTTCCATGGTGGTTGTAGAAATAGTTATTTGCGCTCCAAGTTATGGTAAGTGAACTTTTTTATCCGAGGTGGTAATTTGTGGACCGAAGCGCAGCTGAGGTCCATAAAGCCACCGAGGATAAAAAAGAAACTTACCTACGCGTTGCGCATTACGTTTTTCTCACTAACACAAAATAAAATTCATTAATAATTTAACAAAAATTGTGACGTTTATATTTATGACAGTTTAACGGCGCTGTTGCTATGGTACAAACAAACACATAAACGCAATTTCTGTTTTCAGTAACGAAAAGAATGAAATCAAACATTTTGTAAATACACCTTCATTTAACATTCAACGTTGTTCCAATTGTAAAATTAGTTTTAATATTAATAAATAAGCACGTATTCTCCATTATAACTATTTATTTTTTTTATATCCGTTATGGTGTAGCGTTATGGGGTACCATGCGCGGAAAATGACCTGGCGCGGTAAATCGTCTTTTTTGCCCTTAGATACAGTCTGTTTTTGTTCAACTAAATGTTTTAGTTTCCATTATTGTCGACTTTTTGACAATGAAATGTCAATTTACCAAGGTGGTAGTGAGAAAAAAGTATTTTAAATCAAAATTCAGGTTTGGCGAACACAAATTACATTCTGAAACTGAAACATTTTGAATTATAAAACAGTAAAATGCAATTTTAAATACAAGGAAACATTTTTTCAACGTAGAGGACATGCAACTTTTTGATAAAACATGAATACAAGGCCGTTTAACAAATATTTATTCGTTATCATCTCTGCCCAAAACGAGTTCAAACCTTTCACAAAACTGGCTTTCTGATAATTTGTAACATTCTCGCTCTTTTAATATTGAACGTTGAAATGTGCAGAACTCAGTGCAACATCGTCAAAGTAAATTTATAAATTATCGTTAAATTATAGTGACATTTGAGTGCATCGAAATGGTAAGGGTTATTAAATTATGCAAGTTATTGTTTAATAGCATTTTATTTAGGACTCCCTGTTTTCCTTTAAAAATTATAAGCCTTTTATTGTAAGTTGTAAGTCATTTTATTCTCTCCACTTGACACTTTTTGTCACTTATATTATTTTGTTGAATTATTTGTTATTTCCTGATTTTACTTTTATTAGTATCATTAGCGTTATATAATTAGTCCCAAGGAAGTACCCCAGCTTCATATTTTTATTTGAGTATATTCATTAGTTTAATATACACAATTCATCGAAGACTACTTATTGAATTTTAATAGTTTGTGCAAATAAAGATGGTAGGATTTATTAGATTATAATAGGTAATAAATTCTTTATTTATGAAACATAAAAAATGGGTAAATTGTAGAATAATAAACCAAAAACCGCCTCGAAATATTTTAAAAAACTATTTTTTCTAGTTAAGCATTTTCGGTGATCTTTTTCCATAATTAGTTATTAGTTGCGTATCAGCAGGTCTCTTGTACCTACTTATCCGAAATACCAGTCGCAGACAAACATTGGAATATTTGATAAGAGGTTTCATAAGATACATATGGTCGGCTGTTTTTACTATCATTCATTGTTTAACATGTCATTCTAATAAATTATGTAACGTAGGAAATGTAGCAATGATGGAGACGGATTTACCTGTAACAATATTCTGAACTTAGTAGAAAGTTAAGTGAATATTTTTATTACTGGGGTGATTCGTAAGTTCCTAATAATCTAAATTCTTCTAATTTTGGAAATTTAAACTTCGTTTTTAATTAATGTGAAAGAATTGAAAAAAAATCTTACTATTTGGTCTATAACATTTGGATTTCATGCATTGAAAAGAATGAACTAAAGTTCATCAATAATACAGTTCATGATTGTAACTATATACCGTAACTGTTACAGCATTGATATAAACCTGCAAATACGAACAAATTTATAATGGGCTGAGAACCAAGCCGTGTCTCAAACAGCAAGAGGATATTTGAGGAACGATGATGATGGGGGTTGTGACATTGGAGCAGATGAAAGAAGGAGAATATCGATCACCGTGGATGGCCCTGGACCAACAAAAGACTGCGGATTGAGAACATTTCAACATAGGTATCAGGTGAGAACACATTTTTATTCATTAGTTTTATTAGAAGTGGTGCGAATGAATGAGAAGTAACTGTCTTAACCAAGACCTTATAAGTTCCCTACTTCTTCTTCTTACTCCTGTAGTTCCTTAAGAAGCAAATGGCACCAGAGGGGGCGTTTCAAAAGCAAAGTGGATGGCAGAGTTGCTAGTCCTGCCCACCATGGGTTGAGTTCGTTTCTATTGCTCTTTTCTGAACAAATTTCTTCCATTTTTCCATGACCTGTGCTATGCATTTGGCTTTGCTCCGTGATAGATTTTGTAATTGTAGGTCTTTCGGCAGGTATCTTTCGGTCTACCTATTCTTCGCTTTCCTTGTGCGTTAAATTCTAATGCTTGTTTTGCTATCTTGTTATATGGTTCTCTAAGTGTATGTTCTATCCTGTCGCATTTCTTTCTTCTAATTGTGGTTTCGATCTTTTCCTCATTTGAAATTTCCCACAGATGTCGACTTGATATTTATTCGGGCAAATTTATTCGATGTATGTATCTAAGGCATTTATTAACGAAGGTTTGAAGTTTCTTAATGTTTTGTTTGTTTCTAACCCATGTTTCTGCCCCATAAAGTAGCAAACTTCTAATGGTTGTATTGCATAGACGGAGTTTTGTTTTGATCAGAATGTTTTTTGATCTCTATGTTTTGTTTAGCATATCAAATGTTGTTTGTGCTAAGGCTATTCTTCTGGTTATATTTTTTATGCGCCGCCGTTGGTATCTATCGAATTACCTATAAATAGTCCACTTTCTTTATGTCTAAGTCCCCGAGTGTTATCGTTGGTTCTTCTTTATTTGCATTTGAGAGAATTCTTGTCTTGTTTCCATTTATTGTTAAGCCAACCTTTTCTGCTTCTAGGTTTTAACTTGTTTAACTTTCCTTACATTAGCTTTTTATTCGGTGTGGGCAAGCACATATCATTTGCAAACTCTCCAAGTCATCCAGTTTGCTGAAAATGCCCCAATTTATTTGGGATTTGTTATCCTCTGTATTTCGCACGACCCTTTTGTATATTTAATGTAGGTTCCGCCAGTTCAGTACCTACTTATGCTATTTCATGGCAGAACTCGATGATACTTTGACGTCCAAATCGCTAATGGGTCTCTTAGACCTTGTCTTTTAGCACTGCTCACTATCACTATTTAAAAGGTCAGTTAAGTTTGATATGCAATGATTTGTTGCCAACATTGTAAAACACTGCGCCACTATGCTGATGTATGTTACGATAAAATTTTTGGTTAATTTTCTTTATAAAGTATTCAACTGTGGAAACGCGAGTTTCTCCACGACCTGTCGATAATAATAAAGAAAGGTATTGGGACAGAATGCAACTTTTTATATAGATTTCCTGTGATAGTTTCATTGAATGTTCGACTCTTGCGGAGAAGTTGTCACACATTAGTTTGAGTGTTCTTATGTATTTGTCAGGTAGACCATATTACTTCAGTATTTTTTACATTTCTTGAAACTGAGTCGAATGCCTTGTTACAGTTAACACATTTGTCTTGTCCCTTTTCTATTATTTGTTCTATTACCCTTGGTTACAGACTACAGATCTATGCACGAACGCCTTTCCATAAATCCCTTAGCTTGATGGCTATGGCAGATTTCATTCTCTTCAAAATTAATGTGGTCATAATTCTTACTTGCTGTTGATGGAAGCATTATGGGTCTAAAGTTTTCGCATCAAGTTAGGTCGCCCTTCTTTGGTATCTTTATTAGTATGCCATGTGTCCGATCATCTGGGATCCATTCTGCGGATTAAGCCTTGTTTACTAGAATGTACAATATTTCTATTGTGCTTTCCTTATCTATTTTTAGCAATTCGATTCCTATTTCGTCTATGCGTGGTGTTTTTAATTTTTTTATTTGTTTAGGCGTGTCTTCTATTTCGCCCTTTGCTGCGAGCTTTTCTTACTTATGTCAAGTTGTTGGGTTACCATATTGTTATTTATTTCTTCCTTGATTTCTTTTACTTTGTAGATCTCTGTAAAATATTTTGTCAGTATATTTCCATTACTTCTCCGTCTGTTTTATATACTTCGTAATTTCCCCCTTTAAGTCTTGATCTGGATTTGTTTGTTTAGTTATCTTATATAGGATTTTCATATCTTTGTTGTGAGCAGCTTCTTCTGCTTCCTCCATTAAATTTTCCATGTTTGTTCGTTTGTCTTTAAGGTACCTCTTATTTTTGTTCCAATAATTTTACTGTAATTCTTTCATCATTTTTGTACCTCGTGTTTAATAATTTTATTTTTTATTTTTGCCTTCCTTCGATTGTGTTTATTGTAACACGAGCTTTATGGTTTTATATCCATGGTCTCTCTTGTTAATTGCCGTTTTATACACTTGCCATACATTCTCTACGGGAGGATTTCTAAGGTGATCGAATACTCCTATACAGAATATATATTTTTTTGTCCTCTTCGATATTGTTTAGTTTTGCGAGGTTAAATTTAGATCTTGCTGGTATGTTTTTGTTATTCTATTTTGTTATCTCGTCTCTCGTTATTATTTTTGCTTTTACGAGGTGGTGGTTGAAGGCTATGTCGGCATCTCTTATCGCTCTTACATCCTGTAACGAATTTATCCATTTTTCTTCGATCATTATGAGGTCAATTTAGTTCTTATAGTGTTCATCAGGTGACGAACACGTGTGAAGAAAACTCTTAAAAACTTCCTTATGTTTGAAAAATATACCGCCAATTAACTATTAACTAGGCCATTTGTCTTAGAAAAATCAACAAACTTTTCTCTGTTCACAACTCCTAATCCATGTTTGTCCATCACATTTTCCTTTTCTGCATGATCACTTCCAACCTAGTAAATTGCCCACAAATATATTTATTTTCAACCAGTTTGAGAAACTGTAACGTAATACAGTCGAACTTCGATAACTCGAACCATGACTTGCCAGAAAAAAAGTTTCGAGTTATCAAGACTTCGAGTTATTAAATAAAATACATAATACGTATGTATTATTTTACAGAGGTGAAACGAATATTTGGTTAACGGTTAACTATTCGGCAATCGTAATATTCGGCAATTTTAATGAATATTCGGCATAACCGAATATTTCGCTGACTTTATTTAAATTTATCATTCATGACTACTTATTTTAAGGTAAATCTAACTTATTTCATTTTAAGTTTGCTTAAAAAATACCAAAAAAGTTTATAGCCTCATATCTAGCCTTTTTCTGAAATTTCCCGTCTGAAACATATACTATTGAATTATTAGAAATATTTTACGTTGAAAATAATTAATACCCCGGATTCAAAAAGTTTGATGTCCATGACTAATTAATTACCGAGAATTTAGGGTTTCAAAACAAATTTTTGAACCAATGCATTCTTGTGTTGTCTACTCTTAGCAGGGCAGTTTAATAATTATTAAACAATAAATTAGTTTGCTGGTGACCGCAAAGAAACCTAAATAAAAGCTACGATTTCTTAATCGGTGTAACAATAAGGCATGGGCGGGGGAGGGGACATATTATGGTTAAGGGTTCAATGTTATTTAAACCATTGTACAGAGAATCGGTTGTATGTTCATTTGTTTTTAAATACGAACGCAAAACACTCAACGCTTCCCAAAAAATTCGACTTATCGAAGGTGGCCCCAAATATGCTGTTCGAGTTATCAAGATATTCGAGTAATAGAAGTTCGAGTTATCAAGCTATTCAAGTAATAGAAGTTCGAGTTATCAAGTAAAAATTACACATAATTCTCACTCTTGACGCTAACGCCAACCAATTTGTTTCGAGTTATCAAAAATTCAAGTTATCGAAGTTCGACTGTATTTGATTAAAATGAAATATATACTGAGCACTAAAACATAATAATTATTTGTTCTACGCGGAGTAAACTACAAGAAAATAAAAATTATCATAATTTACGCCACAGTTTTATCGTAGTTTATCTGTTTTTCCTTTTTCCACAGAATTCAGGAAGAAGTTTACTTAACAAATGGAATATCTTTTAGATTAGCTTTCTCTTAATTTTGTAAATTGATAGGGTGTGTGTACGTGTTTGTGTGTGTATTTACAATAGGTATCTAAATAGGATGCAAAAACTGCAGATGGTTAATGTACAAAGTGTGATCAAATGCGTAATTATTTCACATAAGTTGTGATTCTAAGCAGGTTTCGAAATGGCAAATTTTCAATATATACGATATTTTAGTAAAACACTGTGTGAAATTTACATACATCTCTGACAATTTATTTCTTATCATGTAATTTCATAACATAACAAATAATATCATACCTATGCGTAATTCTCGATATTTTTCAAAGACGTAATTTTATGAAATAGAATTCTATTCTCCTCATTCTTGCCTCTCTTTAAATTGTTGAAATAAAATTATAATTTTTTGAAATATTAAGTATCTAAATTAAGCAAGTTTTTCTAAACACCCAATGACCCAATTACCTGCTTATTATTATATTTCCATATTTTCAAATGCAAGTCTTTCACGATTTTCTTTTTAAATTACTTAACCTAACCTATTTGGCGTTAACTAATTTTTCAACTTGCTTTTACAAAATTCAAACTGACAAATACTCGTTTAGTTGCAATTTTTTATATATTTCTCATTAATATCAGTTGGTGTTGAGACGATTTTAAGTTATTTTAATCTGCATAATCGTTTCTCGTTCTCGTTGTAGTCTTCGTATGGTCTCATTTTGTTTTCAAATTTAGGTTCTAATGTCAATTCAGGTTTCTCCTCCATATTAAGTAATCTCATCATTTCCCTCGCGATCCTTTACCATCTATCCTCTCGCTCGAGAACTAGAAACTGTGGTCTGGTTGTGCATCTATGTTTGGGGTAAAGTTGGCTCATCTTGGTTGTCCGTTAGGTGGGGTTACCGCGGTTAGCACCCGGCGAAGTATGCCACACCGCACTTGATATATTTATTATATCTATAGTTGGGTATTTTTATATCCGACCGCGGGTGTTTAGGCTGCTTACGCGTTCCAACAATGGTCCTTCTGGGATTGGTGAGTTGGACGGGGCAAAGCGTTTGGTACCAAAGACACTCTTGGCTTGAGGAAGTCGCCACTGTTGGACCGGATTTGATTGGGGTAAGCCGCTGCCTCACCCATCTATGTACGATCGGAATTCGTTTTAGTTTATTAACAGTATATAACGGGAGCAAAGGCCTTAATTGGTCAGTATCTCGTTAGCCTCTGTTAATTATGCACTCCTATTCCTTCTATGCTCCTCCTTTTTTTGCCCGAGAACTATAGGTACAGGTTTAGGATATGCATCTATGGTCGGCGATAATTCTGGAAGTCGGGGTACAGTAACCGTCCTTTCATGGGGTTGACGACCCTCATACTCCACGATATTACGACGCACATTTTTGCTACCCGAGATTTTGTTTCTGTTTATTAGTGGTGTATAACGGGAGCAAAGGCCCTAGTTGGTCAGTATCTCGTTAGTTTCTGCTAATTAGGCAAGAGATTCACTTGAGTTGGGGAGAATCACTTTTGCTTTTGTCTAGTCACTTTCTTAATCTGATTAAGCCAGATTAGAGACCATTCGAGGAAAGAGTGGAATATAGAAACGAATTACTAAGTGTAGTTCCGTGTTTATTAGGAAAACTTGTAATAAAGTTTATGTTAGGTGTTACATTTTTCGTTTAAAGTAGTTGTGCAAGTGAAAAAACAATAGTAGCTTAGTTTTCGCGTTTTTAAAGGCAAGCTGAAATATTAAATTAACTTCAAAATTGTTGAATTTTGGAATTCGTTTTGATATAAAGTGTTTAGGAAAACGGCTTAAATTATAGAATAGCAAGTGTCTGAGGATCAATTTTTGTGAAACATTGGTTTTTCAAAATTACATTTTATAAGAAGAAAGTGATATATAATATTGAAACCAGACAAAATTATGTTTCTTATGCTTCGTCCTTCTTAGTGCAAGCCAGTGGCTAACTGTTTAGATATTAAAATCTAATTAGCTAAAAACATATTCAACAAATATTCTAATTAATATAGCAGAATTACCGAATTAATTAATTTCTGTAAATCTTTAAAGGAAACATATTTAAAAGCAAGGTAGTTATTGCTAATAGTAATTTAGGGTTATTTTTCAAATTATTTTAGAGAATTGGATATTGTTTCCAAGAAGATTTTCTACAATTTGCTTTTGGGAAACTTTCTGCAGCACATAATTTGTACTACTATTTGTAATGTTTTAAGAGTGGTCTCTTAACAATGGTTTTGAAATAATATATTTATAGAAAAGTCTAAATTTTATTGAAAATGAAAGTTACGATTATGTTCAAATTTCTATCGTCGGAAGGCGGGTGTCTTCAGTCTTCACAGACGTCGCTGGATGTTGTAAGTCAAAGGTGAGTGGTGAATACATGACGTGATCGATCGCACTCTATACAAATTTAGGAACTGCATTTAAATGACTGCGTAGTTAAGATGAATTTTTAGTCTAAGGTCTTACATTATTGCAATAGTTATAAGTGTGAATAAAAGGAAAATAAACATTTCTACTTTGAAAAGATTTTTTGTTAGGGCGGTACTAACGTTACTTTTTATTTTCATAGAAATTTGTCCAATTCTTTAAATGTATGTAATTACTTGTTTATGTTTAAATGTTTTATAAATAGAAATATAATATAAAAATTAGTGAAGATCCTGGTTAACCCAGGGGAGGCGGGGGGCACAATTAAAAAAAGGGGCGGTAGTACCTACTTATTTGTAATCATCTGCAGTCGCATCGTAACAAATTGAGACATTAAATGTACTCATTTTCTTCTTAAATATGCAACTTATAATTTCATATCCTAAAACATTATTGTATATTGGCTGTGCACGTTGTTTTAAAATCCTGAAAAGAATCTCAGGTATGAACTATTTAGCTTTAGGTAGAAATAATTAATTCAAAGTAAATACTATACAGCAGAAGCAAACAAGGCTAAAGAGCGAATTATCTTTCCTAATTTTGTAAATTTAGGTAACTGTGTGAATGTTGTGATTACTAAGGTGTAGCTAGCTGTTAGAGCACACGAATTATACCAGGACAACTTCGACAAAAATCTGCAAGGAGAACGTACAAGAAAAGGACGTCAAGATGACTACGATTACAACAAAGGTAACTGAATTCGCTTTCCTTAACACGATCAAAGTCTGCTTTTACTTAGTTCCTTCGTTATTTTTGTAGTTTTTGAATGCTTGATTGCTTTAATTTTTTTTTTTTATAACTGTAAGAAGTTAATTTGCCAAATGCCAAAATGTAACTTCAAATCCTTAATTGGCTTAATTGGTGACAAATAATTCGATTATTTTTAGGTTATTAGTATTAAAGATTGCACATTTTCCTTCAGAAACCTTTCCTACCCGTAGGGTGTAAAGGTATTTTAGTACATTTACAAATTTACAAATATTATAACTAACATATTCGATACTTCATGATTAACTGAACTTATTATCTAAACTAAACGTCTTCTTCTTTAGCACGAACGAATTCTTGTTCTGTCAAGTTACATCTCTTTGTTGTAGTATTTCTTCCATTGTTTGGTTTCATGTTTTTTGTGGCCTTCCTCTAGTTATTCTAGCTGTAATTCTTGCCTCCCATATTCTTTTAACTTGTCTATCGTTGCCCATTCTTTCGAGATGCCTCAACCCCCTCACTCTTCTTAAGTACTTCATTTTCATGGTTTGCAATTTATTTTCTTTTTTTTTTTTGATAAGATCCAGGATTCACTACCAAAAGTTAAGGTCGGTTGATACATAGTTTTGTAAACTGTAATTTTTGTTTTCCTTGAGATTTCTTTTTTAGTTATAAAGGTGTTCGCTATTGAGTACCTAGTACAATTTTGTTGTATTATCTATTCTTTTTTTGTTTCACTTTCGTGTCCTCCTTCCTTATTTATTGTAACTCCCAAATATACAAATTCGACTGCCTGTTCTATTTTTATTATTTTGGACTTCTATATTTATTTCTATTTTTTTTTTGTTATTACGTGGCCGTAGTTTTTCTGTAATTTATTTTCACGGTGTATTTATCAAGAGTTTCCCTGTAATCCCATCTCACTTGCTGCGAACGTGCATTCTGTTATAAAGGCCGTTCCTGCGATTTTTGCCGCTCCGTGCAAAAGATAAAATTGTCGCCCCCTTATGTCGTTTATAAAATAAAGTCGTAAATTTAGTAGCATTATATTTAAATATTTAACAAAATATAAAAAATGCAAACAAGAATAAAACATTCACTTTTTTGCAATTTATTACCAACAAATCGTTAATAAAAATCACTGTTAGCTCTTAACTAAAAATGAACACAAATAAAACGAATAAAATAAAAAGTATTGACCAAACAATTATATAAATAAAAAAAAATGTTACATTAATTTTACGTGATTAATAATAAAGCTAAAGTAAAACGAAATTTTTTGGATGCAAATTCATCTATTAGGTATGGATGATACGTCTACATTTTGACTTAACTACTACTTTTAATTTTAAATTTAACTTACTACTATCTAAAATGTAGTTTAGAGTTTGGCTTTTACAAGGAATTTAAATTTTTTTTAGAATTTATAAAATTTGATGTGGAAAAATGCCGCCCCCGAATTTCTGCTGCCCCGTGCGAGTGGACGTGCTGCACCCCCGCCAGGAACGGCCCTGTCTGTTATGCTTATCTTTTCCATGTTTTTAAATCCTATCTGTAACTCGCTCATTCTTGATCTGGTCATCTGGTCTCAGCTATAAAATCATCCATAAATGTGATGAACAACAATGAACTTAGGACTCCTCCCTGTCTTAATTCGCGCGTGTTTTCTTCTAACATAATTTCCATTATTCTTGCATAGACTTTTAATAGCATTAATTAATTGTCGTTCTATTCCTATTTTTGTTAGGCTATTTCAAACCATATTTCTCGGTACTCGGTCGAATGCCCTATCTATATCTATAAATATCATGTATTTTAGGCTTGACCCTTGACCCTTTCTAAACCCACTCTGTGAATTAATTAATTGTTCTTCGACACCTTTTCTTAGTTTATGTTCATAAGGCTTACGGGCTGTACTAATCAAACTAATTCCTCTATAATTCTGACAATTTAATCTCATGTTTTATAAAGCGGTAATATTTTTCTTAATTCCTAGTCTTTTGGAATTTTACTTGTGCTCCATATCAATCTTCCATATCGTGTCCTGCCGATTTTCCACTTTTGGTTTCCTTATTGCTTCGTGCAGTTTTTCTTTTCTCAATTGGTCGTTGTTTATTTTGTCGTTTACATCGATTAGTTCATTTTCATCTGATATTGTTGTTATCTATTCTTTCTCTTCAGGTTGTAGCAACTCACTCACTTGTTTGTTTGTAATTTTCGGTTTGTTGTATTTCCAGTTTATCCATTTCTTTGTTTCATTTCCACATTTGTTCGTCTATTTTTAATTTTTGGTCTTTTGGCCTTTCCATCTTGATTGATTACGAGGATTGGAATGTCAGATTTAAATTAACAAATGACCAAGTTGATAAATGTTGTTTATTTGCTATATATACATTTCATTTTTGATTCGGCTTGGAATATTTTTTAAATTAGAATTGGTTAAGATTTTAAAATTTATTAAATAATGTCTATTGTTACACGTATAATAGCCAATTAAATAAATCTTCGAAAGTAGGTAGTCACTAGTTAAGTGTTTTTGAATAAACATTTTTGTACAAAATAAATACAATATCAAATTCTTTACAAGTTAACTTATGTAAATTATGTGAATTAAAATTAAATCTGCAAATTTTGCCAATTTTTTGGTGATTTTGTTGGAGAATTCAAAGCTGTTTAAAAAGTACACCGATTAAACACTTTCATTAATAAAATGTTTACGTAAAATAATTTTCCTGAATTTACTATGATCGTTTGCTCAAGGAATCGCATTCAGTCCATCTCTGAGATAGTAAATAATTTGACTTTGGTAAAATTTACGTAGAAAATTATGTACAGATCGTCACATTTAATCAAGGAGATCCCTCATGTTTTAAAATTATTCTAAAAATTAAAATAATGTCTAAATTTTCAACTTTAATATTTTTAAGTTGAATTGCTGCAAAACTCTTTGTAATATCTTTGTTTTATTTTTTGTTTCCCAATTCTACGTAAGATTTTGAATTTCAAATTTATTTATTATTAAAACGTTATAACCAATTCAATCCAATTGGTTAATCTTAAGTTGGTCCATCTTCCTCAGCTGCTCGTGAAGAAAAGAAGACTTCATGTATATATTGTTTATTTACTTTCATGTGTGTATTTTGAATAAAACTGTTTTTGTTTTTTTTTCTATCCTAAGCGTTAGAAGTCTAATGCGTCATAATGTTGAATATTGCACTTAACATCCGCTATTTTGATGCATTTGGCTCTAAAATTGTTATTTTAGACATCCAAAATTACTCTTCAGTATTCGAAATTTACTTTTTAAATACTGAAAATAGATTTCGAATATAAAGTTGTTTTTTAATGTTTAGAATAAATTTTAAAATTAATTTTAGAACGTCTAAAACCTTGGGCGTTAAAAATTTATTATAAACACAAATAATTTGTTAAATATTAGAAGTTTTAGACGTCAAAGGTTAATTTTGATTTAGGTTACGGTTTTATTTTGTTTATTTTAAAATCATGTTTGAATCTTGATATATTTGTAAGGTAAGGTTAGAATTTTTAATTAAAATTAGGTTAGAATTTTGTGCCGTTAGTGTAAATAAAAGATTTCCTATAAATAAATTTTTATGAATCTTAAATGCTGTGTAATTTTCTACCCAACTAAAATCCTGTATGAATTTTGTCCGGTAGATCAAATGAACCTTGAAAGTGATGTATAAAATTTGAAATTCCATGAGTTTGTGATGTTAGTCGCAGATGCTCTATACAGTGTGCCTCACTTTAGACGGCACCACCCCAGTATTTTTTTTATATATTATCGATTTAAAAAATCCCTAATACGACTTCTTCAATTTTGCTGTTTATTTTAAATCGTAGTAGAAAGTAACATACCTTAAAGGTACAATTTAGTGAGGGGTATAATCAGAAAAAAGAAATTTTTTAAATCGATAATATAAAAAAAAATACTGGGGTGGGGCCGTCTAAAGTGAGACACACTGTAGATACAGCCAAGACAAATGGGGAAAAAAAGATCAGATAAATTATGAAGCTAAAGGTTGTGGGTTCGATTCCCAATACCTGCCATACTAACTTAGCATTTTTTGGACACAAGGAGCACGCAGATTTGGAAGATGGAATTTAGTGTACGAATTACACAACTAGTGACAGTAACAATTGCCTTGCAGCGCATTTGAGGTAGGTTTTCTAAATTTTTTTTAAGTAGTATTCAACTGGAAACATGGGTACTTGTGTGATCATAAATTAATCAATGTGAAGCGTAGGTCAGAGGTTTTAGCATTGGGCTGTAAAACCAAAGGTTGTGGGTTCGATTCCCATCACCCGCCATATTAAAAATAATCGTTTTTGCACTCTAAGGTGCACTCAGCCTTTGGAATTGAGTATATGGGTTACATAACCGGTGGTAAATAATTAGTCGGCTTGTAACGATTCAAGTTTTTCGAACTTTTTAAAAAACAGGATTTAACACGGTAAAGGTAGGAACTTGCATCTTTGTCTTTCTCAATCCATATATAGGATGATGCGAGCTGTGAAGGAAAATAGAATTTAAGTTGGAAACTACCAAAACCCTAAGATATGCTAGTAGTTTATACTTCGATTGTTAGGCATTGCGATCCAATTTTGTAGGGGTCATCCTCCTCCCACCCCCTTACCAACCCACCCTAATATATTAAGCTCCTCTATATAACTATCTTGTGTTTAGTTTACTTGTGACTGATAATTCTCCTGACATCTTTTAATTCAAATGTTAGTCTGAGATATATGCAAATTACAGTTTCCGCTTTTAGAATTATAGTACAAGAATTACAACATGGCGTAGCGATTTATATTATATGTCCATACTTTGTCACGTGCACTACAACATTCAATGGGGGACGTTGTTGTCCCTTGGCGCGCGGCTAGCAAACAGCGGAAAAGGGGGGTTTGAAACGGTAAACCCTCAAATAGGGGTGGTCATAATCGGAATAAAAATAGGGCGCCACGACGGAAATCACCCAAAGATAGTTCCTCTAGGGCTCGAAGGGGTTGGGGTTAGCTGGACCCCGCTGCAAGATGCGACTTACCTTGCTTAATGAAATAGCTTACTGAAATTCTTAAAACTTGTAGGCAGGCTCCCACTGTATACGTAAATCTTTACCAAAACACTAACACACAAAATATGATCGGGAGGCACTGAAAACACTGACAAGACCAAACTAAATTGACAATTAGATATTTAATAAATCAAAAAGGCAAAAATGGATACACAAAAGGGGCGACAATTAACATGTTACGTCAAAAATAAATAATAAATGCGATACTTACTTTAACCTTCCCGTACCCGTGGTCCAAATCTTCCTTTAGAACCCATGCGGGGTATTTCAGATACCCCAGTGTTTTTTCGTTCCTATGACTTATTTTGGCTTTGTTATTGCTTTTTATCATAAAATTAATACAATTTAGTTCTTGTAACACAAAAGTTTATTGAAAAATACAAATTAAAATTAAAATCAATGAGGTAATTGAGGTAATTGTGCGCTTTTACACGACTCAACTTGTGCGCAGCTGCACGAACTAGTTTCATCCGGATTTTGTCATAAACGGGTAAAATATTTCAAAAAATAATTATTATACAGACAAAAATTAATTGTTTTAACACGCTAATAATTATTTTTTTTAAATCAAATTTTAGAATTATAAAGATATTTTATATCGGGGGAATACCTAGAATTTGAAGATTATTTTCTTATTCTTTGCTAACATAATATTTTATTTTGACTGATATTTTACCATTCAGATAAACATTTATATACCGAGGAATACATAAAGGCTCAATTCGATTAACAAGGTTATTAAAAAGTTATAGTAAAAAAACTGCACTGGGGTATGTAAAATACCCCGCACGGGTACGGAAAGGTTAAGGGACGATAGAATTGAGGGTACTACATTTACGTTACGTACGGCAAATCATTCACAAACTAAGCCCCCCAATCCCAGGCAGAATATAGGATTAACAAATATTAAACTAAAATTCAATCAGTAAAGCTAAATCTTTATACATGCAACATAACACAAATTTTAACTTGACTTTACTTAAAACTTGCGACAATGAAATCTTTAAAGGTGAATTGGTACTGACAAACTTGAACTACAATCTGAACACAAAAATCTTTACTCAAACACAAAATTACTAAGACAAACTAGTCAACCGTTTGCCAACGGTCCTCAACCTTTGCAATGTGAATATTATCAAAGCCGCCTAAAGGCGAATCACCAAAGCCTTCACACATTATCGCCGGATCAAACAAATTGACCAGACATCGGCTACTCTAAAATTACAAGTTGCAAACAAAACACAAAAATAATAAAAAGGAGGTACTTACTAAACTTCAAACCCAACTGAACAACATTGATAGAGGCCTGTCCGCAAGCGGCAATCGTAGGAATTGAAACAGTTCTCAGAACTACAATTTGTTGAAAGATTTTGTTGTTAGGTAATTTTGAAATACACCTATACCACTCCCTTATGAGACGCCACTGAAAAATAAATCATGATAAATTCGAGTTGCCAATGTGACAACAATTTAATATGGCCGGAAATTCAACCTGTCTTCAATCAATGTGGATCACATATAATGATATGATATTGCTATTAATTATCATTGAATTCAAAAGTCAAGTTTTATAGGCAAAAATTATTATTTTCAGATGAGAATCTAATTATCTCATTCTTAACACGAGACTAATACATATAATCACTCAAAAATAACTTTGTGCGGTAGAAAGGCAACTTAATGACAAAAGACGTACATCACTAAAAACCAGTGCCGGCGGAAGCGGGCATGCAATGCATGCGTTGCATGCGGGCGCCGGTACGAAGGGGGCGCCGCCGCCGGGGCACGGTTCATAAGTTCATTTTTAAGAAACAACATTTCTATCATGAAATTAGAATGATACACCGAATAATAATTTAAAAAAATTGTATATTGCCGCCTCTTTAATCAGCCGGCTGTTTACAATTTTGCAGCAAGAGCAGGCTAAATACTTGTCTGCAGAATGTTGTGTCTACTGCAGTCTATCTAAAGTGAAACGGTGAACGGTCCTTACGCGCAGAAACGAATTTCAGCAGTGCGAACTATTATTTCGCCTCTATGTCGTGTTGTGTACAGACTAATTTAAAAAAAAAAATTAACTTTAGTTTAAATAAATTTTAAGTTTAGCACGGCCGTGAGTTTAGTTAAAATTCATTTTAATTTTGTTAGCGATTCGGGTCGGTGAGAAGGCTATAATCCCTGTATCATTATATTCAACGATTAAAGTGAAGTGGCTTTATCAAAATTTGCTTTAACTTTTGGCAATTTTTTGAATATTCCGTTTTTTAACGATTGTCCTGCCGAGTCAACGCCCCGGTTCGTTATATTTAGTGAACCAACGTGGGGCTGTTCTGTCAAAATTTATTTAAGAAATTTCAAATAATTGAAAAATCAACCTAGGGTGCAGCACACTCAAATTACTTTATCCCATGATCAACCGGAATACACCTCTACGCAACGAATGCACAGTCCTAATCTATAAAACACTTCTTAGGTCGATTTTAACCTACGCTTACCCTGTATGGAGCACAACCTCGAGAACAAGTCTTCCTGAATAAGATTCTAAGAATTTCAATTAACGCTCCTTGGTTTATCCGCAATACGCAGATACACAGAGAACGACATAGGTGTAGACAACATACAGCAGTTCATCAAGCAACAAATTTTCTGGATGGCTTAAGTAACATAAACAACAATGCTATCCTTCAAGAACTGGGCTAAAAGAACATACATACTCGATTAAAGAGAAAATTACCCCAAAACTTAACATCAAACTCGAGCAGCAGTGAGTGAACGAAAAATTATAACCCTAATATGTGTAGTGTGTGAACCGGTAACACTGGTACAAACGTGCACCTAGTATCGAGGAAACATGCACCTCCAAAGAAAATTCAATAAATAAAACCTTGAGTAACTACAACCCATTCATGTATAACACTCTAAGGTGTTGAGCTGATTAACTGTATTAAAAAAAATCTCTCCAGGCTACAACCAACACGAGATGCTGCGCGATATCATTCGCTACGAAGTTACCACCAAGTACAAACAAACTTGGTTGGGAAACGAAAATATTCAGAAGAGTGGAGATGGGTGCGCAGCAGACATGGTCTAAGGCCTTTTGAGACGAGTAGCGATCCAGCCCCGGAGCAGCTACTCAAAGTCCTTTCTTGTTTGTGCAAGAAGGGTTGCAGTGCAGCTTGTACCTGCCAAAAAGCAGGCTTGAAATGCTCAACGATTTGTAAACACTGCAGTGGCGTCACTTGTGAAAATGTGGCTGAGATTTCTGCCGCAGAGGAAAAAGAAGACGAAACGATGGATATGATAGAGCAACTCCAAGCCGACGCAGATGAATTGGTTGTCACCGTCTTTATCCACAAGGGGAAACTGATGTCAAAACTCCCATTATTAGTAGAAGAGGTAGGAGTTGGGGGGAATGGAAAGAATGGGATGGAGGGAACAACTAGTTGCAGACGGTTTATTGACAACCAAAAAAATTGTAACACCAAATACAGTAATTGGATCAGAAAAAATAATAAAGTGCTATTTTCACCAAGTTGGGAAAAAAGTCAGCCGAATTGGAAAACTTGGTTTTTCAATGCTGGCCCTAATATATACATGTAGGAAAAAAAATCTTCTACCCAGCCTTTTGCAAGGTAACATTTACTTATTAGTAGTAGAGATAGCTCACTTCTAGACCAAACTTGAACTTTGACCTTTTGGTCTAGCAAATCGTGTTTACAATTAAACAAAAGGTCAAAGTTCAAAATAATACTAGAGTAAAAATCATAAGTTTTTGGGCTTCTATTCATCTGTCATTTTTTTGGACTGGACTAACACGCCCGAATCTTTACATAGGCGGGGGGGGGGGCGCTTAGATAGAAATTGCATGCGGGCGGCAAAGACCCTAGCGCCGGAACTGCTAAAAACTATGATAGGCTATCTCTTTGTGACAATTTCTAATGCGTACCAGCCTCAACACCGAAAGGTACCTATAAGTGGTTAACGATTACATACATACATGTCAATTTTGGTTAATTTTGTACAGGAAATCAAAATTCCTAAAATAATTAATATTTCTAGAAAGCCTTCGGTCCGTTCTTTATACTTTCTTAGGCGTGCAAAAAGGTAGCACTTTAGATACTTGCCGTAGAGATAAATTACTACAAATTAGAAATTTACTAGTGTTGGAATGTTCTTAATTACATATTAGTTTAAGTATTATAATCTAAACCGCAAATATTTACGTGCATGGCTGTATGCTGTAAAACATCCATGTAAAACCATCAAGTATATGCCTATTAACTATTAATAGTTTCACAGTTTTACTACAGTCTTATACTCTTATACCTAAGAAGAAATTATACAACAGATATATGCACATCATTGCACAAATGCGCCTACGCGTGTATGAAACCAGTTATACAAGGGTCAAATCAACATGTTTCGAGCCACTGTAATGCCGTTCTGTGGACTTTTTTTTTTGCGCATGCGGTTAAAAGTTTCCGTACGACGGCCCGCACCCCTACAGACCATTCGCGCAAGAAAGTGACAGTGTGTTGTTTTATAGGTTATCTGTAACCACGCCGTTCGAAAATAATAACGCGAACCGTAACCGTTCAGGAACCTCGAACCATAAACCCCTGGTTCTATTTTCGAACATAATATAAGTGAATTGTTAACAGAATAGTTACAATCTTTAAATTCAAGCATTTAAATAGAGACATCACTAATGCTAACAGTTGATATAATTCATAACCAGCCATGGAGGGCTGCACGGTGCTGGCTTATAAGTTTGAAGTTAACACGCTCGTCCAATGTGCCCTCGACTTGCGACCGGCGATACGCTTTAATCGGTATTTAAAAGCCCAGAACTTTAAGTTTCTAACAATACCCCTTTCTTTACTTTTGGTCATATATTCTCCCTTCATCTGACATGTGTCAACTGGTCAACTCTTCCGTACTTGTTCTCGGATTGTGAAATTTTACATTGCCCCATTTCTATTAACCCATAAAAAAGGGTCCCAGAATGCATTGTTCAACGGCGTACACCATAAAAGAGCCTGCTGCAAACGCTCGTCTAAGTCTCTAGTCACCCACGGTGCGGAAGGATTCAAACATTCTCCCTTAGTTTAGTGGAACTAATTCTGCGCTACAATACATACTTTCGAGTAAAAACTTTCTAATTGCAATGAGCAAATGTTCGTTATTTAAATCTAGCTAAAAAAAACATATACTAATACATCTTAATATCAAACTCGCCTTCAAGCCAATTGCTTCCATAACTCTATGAACATCTACGTGCTATCACACATCAATTCCGCGCATCTCACGGAGAACTGCCCAATTTTTATTCGCGAAGGCATCAACCCGATAAACCCTTTCAAGCTCTAATCAAATAGGTCGTGTGGGATGTCTATCGACGCGTCCCGACACTAGCAGAACAATGAGAACTATTAGAGAAATCAGTAATTAGATTTGGGACAGTTAATTGCGAATAACGGAAACACAAGAGATTTTGTGTTATTCTTCCTCCTCCAACGACACTTGCCAGCCAATGGGAGCGCAGCATCGGATTTTCGGGCTATAAATACGTTCGAGAAATCCAACTCACTCTGGAAAAACCGTTCCACACAAACCAACCACATCCAACACCCTCCAATCGAGCCTCCCCTAAACTCTGATATGCTCTCTGTTTATGTTTCAGATCTCTTGCCGTCGCTGCCGTTGCCTGTGTAGTGCCAGCGGGTATCCTTGCCTTCCAACCGACTTGCGGTCGTTTTCTTTCGTGCTTGCCATAACTGCGACGGTTCCCCATCAATCAATCCACTCCAGGCTGCAGAAAGCACATGCTTTAAATCAGCCGTGGTCGTGGGGGGAAACATTGCGGGCCCTTCGGGCCCGTAGTGCTCCCGTTCACGATCAAAACTTCCTTGAGTTCAGTTCAGTTCCAACTCACTCTCAGACATCGCTCAATCATCACACACACATCCAGCAAAGGGATCAAGCTCAACATCACTCAGAAAAAACATCATTCTCAAACATCACGCTCAACATCATCATCGACACCTCGGGGCTCTCTCGACATCTCGGTGCTCGTTTGATTGCCATCACCGCCTTCACACTCCGCTGGAACCGCTCGTCGCTGCCCATTCCCCAGCCACCTACGCCGCCAGACGCTGCCCATTCCACAGCCACCTACGCTGCTCGCCGCTGGAACCGTCTACGCCGCCTGTTTCAAGCCACCTACGCCGCTGGAACCGCCGCCTACGCCTCCCAGACGCTGTGTGCTACAAGCCACCTACGCCGTTGGAGCCGCTCGCCCCCACCTATGCCGCCAGACGCTGCCTATTCCAAACCACCTACAGGCTGCGCTGGACTGCTAGTCGCCGTTTACGCCGCTGGAACCGCCTACGGTGCCAGTCGCTGCCTGTTTCGAGCCACCTCAACGCCGAAACCGTACGCCGCTGGAACCGCACGCCGCCGCCAGACGCTGCCCGCTCCCAGCAACTTCAACGTTGGAACTATCTGACGCCGCCATCTCGCCACACTTCTCGCCAGATCAAGCCCAGGTTCGGCATCTTCAATGCTTCCCGGACGCCGTGGGCCCTCATTGCCGACGCCCCGCCGCCTTCGGCTTTACTGCCACCTTCGCCGTCGCTACCGCCTTCGTCGACGCCTTCGCCGTCGCCGCTAGCACGCCTTTCCAATTCCCAATTCAATTGTGTACAGACATTTTCTTTATTTTTCTTATTTGTAATAAATAATTATTTTCAGCCTCTTGTCTAATTACTGAGCCAGCCAGTTTGACCACAATGCCCGTTAACAAGCAGGGCCTAGTTGTGTCAAAGTTTAAGAATATATTTATATTTTGGTATCTGGGATTTCACTACCTGCTTATAAATATATATTTTTATGGTTCAATCACCGATGATGCCAGTGGTGGCCTACTCTAATTAAATAATCTTTACTTTATTTGATCGTACAATATTAAAACTTTCTGTAAGAATCAAGGGTTCTATGAAACACATAAAAACATTACAGTTACGTGATTTAGTAGGTATTATTGCACATATAAATCGTAACATGTTGTAGACATACATATTAAAAAAAAAGATTAAAAATATCACAGTGCTGTTTTTGAAACTGAAAGCTTTTGTTGTAACAGTTTCCATTAATTGTTAATTATTGTGGAATAATCTAATGGGAAACGACTACGTCCTGACGAATTAAAATTAGAAAAACGATCAACAATAATACTGGTTAAATAAATGTCATTTGGTTACTTGGAGATCATTAGTTTTAGAAAAAATTTTAAGTACTTCCTTATAAGTATTTTAAGTACGTCAATTTTAACCGATTACTATATTTAATAACTGAAAGACCATGAGCCCATTTGCCCGATAAGATGTCCATCTTCATCGAATGTTGCAAGTGTCAATTTGCTGAGTTTATTACTGAGTGACGGTAAGTTAGTGGAATTGTGTGTATAAGCATTCAGTGTAAGAGACGCATGGGTTTCTGCAAACATTTATAGATTACCATATAAATTATCACCAACAACTGAAACATATTTTAAAACAACTGACCGTTTTCGGTGTTCATTTGTTCAAAGGTTCGATCAGGTTCATCGCCAGTTGACTTTCTTTTCAATTGTTGAACAAAAGTCGATATTAAAGAGTCCATAAGACTTGCCTGTCGAGAGAATACTTGTAAAATTTTAGAAACACGAGCTCCATTTTCCACAACTACAAACTGTAGGAATAAACAAGGAAGGCAATTTGGGTCGTCTTCTTTCGAAGGCCTTGCGTAATCCCAGCTTAGTTCTTCGTAACGTAAGCCTAATAAAACGGTCTGAAAAATATGTTACAAACGGTTATACAGCCCTTTAAACAAGAGAACTCGTACTTACACATTGAACATCATCAATTACATAGACACATTTTGAATTTATAGCGACTAACACTGGGATATCCTGATGAGTCATCAAACTCATTAAGCCTCTAACAGGTTGTTCAATTTGACCTTCAAAGAATGCCGCTCTACATAAAACAATCAAATTAATTCACATCAAAAACAGCTGATCTACGTAACAACCTACCCATAGAAAGGCAGTGACCAACAAAATTCCAAATATTTCCTGATTAACTTTCGATTAGTAGCAGTATTTGGAACACGTTTAAACTGTTCTAACAATTTCACTTCCGCTGAATTTTTGGAACTTATGGGAAGCCATACCCATGTTGCACTTTTACGAACATGAGCGGGTAAGTATTTCGACTGTTCTTCTCTAAAGTAATGGGTGGAATGTACTTGAGTATTATATGGTCCCAATTCGATTCGTGCTTGTATACCACCTAACATTATATAATGAGAAACTTCACACGGGTATCGTCCTTCTAATATATTATGTTTCGCTTCTTCGTAAAGTAATTCGAGAATTTTTTGGTCTCTGAAATAAACGTAAAATAACAATTGGGTTTGTTAGTTATGACAATTGTCTAGAGCTGTTGAAACTGGAATTCTGTCAGTTACATTTGGTCATAATACAAACTCTAAATGCGAGGTTTGATAATTATTATAATAATAATGCAACAATAAATGGGTTTTCTATACATAATTTTAATAATTTTTTAGAGCACGAAATTCAAATATCTTTTTAAGTAAAATAAAATTCTTACTTGATTTTTTCTTCAATGTGCTGTGGAAAAAACACATTTCTTTGGAATGATAAAACAGGTTCGTTACGTTGCTGTCGAGTGTACGAAGCATGACTGTATTGTTCGACGAGATGTTTCCAATTTTGTCTTATTTGGAATGGTTTATGGGTGGGCTTTAACTGGAGCTCTGCAATGCATATTATTTTTTTTAGTTTTAACAACTGTAAAAATTAACAATAATTAATTAGGTAGAATCTGGTTCGTAATTAGGTCAAATGGGCTTGACTTACGAGCTTAATAACAATCTTTCGAAACCCAAACAGAATGTAAATGTCTAACTGGCTAAATCAGCATGGAAGATTATGGCCAAAACCCCTTTAATATGCCAGATTCTGAAATGGATTCGGTGGTGCCTCAGGTGGATGTGGAATCTCACACTGACTATTATAAGTCAAGCTGTCCCAAGGATTCTAGGGGGGCAAGAAGATGGCTCTAAGAAGAAGAAGGACTTAACATTCAATCTTGCAACATATAACTGTAGATCACTACTGAATAATGAACAATGAAAAGATGTAAATCTTACAACTATGCAGTCCCGGAACGAGGTACAGGTACAGGTACCTAATAACAATATAGCCAGAGAGGGGTGGAATTACTCATCATTAATAAGAGAGTAGTAAAAAAAAACAGAGTACCATATATCGTACTAGAAGTAAGCACAGATGTATGCCCCAACATCAACTGTTGACAGATCAGAGAGAAATATCTGACTGCCTAGATTTCTTTATTACCAAGGGATTCACACCTGGGTAACTGAACATCGAGCCGAATGATGATATTAGAATAATAAAAAATGAGCTACCTGTGAAACTTTATAACCACCGACTGATTGGGAATATTTCAAAGATTTATTAAAGAAAAAATAAACCTCAAAGCATCGCTTAACACAGAAGAGGAACTGGAAGGTAAAGTGCAAGAGTTTACCACATTGATTCAGGAAGCAGCTTGGAAAGCAACATCAACAACAAAAGGAAGAAACATGTACCTACTGTCAGCTAGTTATTCAAGAAAAAAAATCAGAGAAAAGCGACGCCCCAGAAAAATTTTAAGACATGCACAAGATACAATAGTACAGAAAGATTACTTAGAAAATTTATCACTGAATAAATATTAGTGAAATTAACTTCGACAAAATAGAAAATGGAGATTATATTATTGAAATATGGATTGATGAAGATTTCACTAAAAAAACACAAGCTGAACGAAATTTATTACTCCCCCATCTAAAACAAGCGAGACAGAAAGGATACAGAGCACAATAAATTAGTAGTGAATGATATTGGAGGAGAGGTTCTGTGGGGGGCCGGGGGCGTGACCATGAAAAGTTTGTGTAATCAGTGTTATGAATAAATGTTAATGTAATTTGTGTTAAAGTATATAAAAATAATGAAAAACCTGTTACAGTAGAAATCACTCGCTTGCTGTTTTATGTAAATTATTGGATTTACTTTAGTCTGGTTGTATATTTAGACTTCCCAGTTACATATAAGATTGTATGGTTGCATGCATACAATGCATACGTCACGCCTCTTCTTATTTTTGACCTTCACTTAGTTATTTAGAATCTTTAGGGAGTTTGTAAATTTTTAGGTTGGTTTTCTTCAGAGAATTCTGTTGGCAAATTCATTACTTAGCTTCTTCTACTTTAATCATTGGTCACGGATAGACGTCGTTTACTTTGGTTTTAGTATTTGGTTTTCCAAAATTAGTTTGATCATCCTAGGTACGACATAGTGAAAATTGCTCAGTACTTTGCCTTTTGGGCCTTTAAGCTTTGGTTTCCTAGGAAGCGGTGCCGTCATTTAACGGCCGTAAAAATACGGTGGGTGACAAGACACACCGCCAAAAAACGTTGCTGAACTGATTCGTACCGTACTGGCCCGCCGCTTCAGATGAGACGGCACCGCTCTATTACGTTGGGTGTGCGCTACCGCTCTTTTGGAAAACACTTCGCTTAAAATACACGTCACCGTTTTTCGTGACGTCACCCACCGTACTTTTACGGCCGTTAAATGACGGCACCGCTTCCTAGGAAACCAAAGCTTTAGTGAATTTAAAACGGTAGTCGTTTTGGATTTTAAGCATTTTTCAAACCTTTATTGGGATTTTAACTATTCGACGACCATTTTGATAGAAGCATTTCGAAAGGCATTTAAGAACTTTTGGCCCTTCTTTTAGTACGTTTTTAGTACATTTTGTGGTTGTTGCTGTTTTTCCTACACAACGTGTCCGTAGAAACCACCTGTTCGACATCTGTACTTGCTGTACGGACGGCGTGTTCGTAAAAAAAAAATTGGAAACAGATGTCGAACAGGTGGTTTCTACGAACACGTTGTGCAGGAAAAACAGCAACAACCACAAAATGTACTAAAAACGTACTACAAGAACGTACTAAAAGAAGGGCAAAAAGTTCTTAAATGCCCTTCGAAATGCTTCTATCAAAATGGTCTTCGAATAGTTAAAATCCCAATAAATGTTTGAAAAATGCTTAAAATCCAAAACGACTACCGTTTTAAATTCACTAAAGGCCCAAAAGGCAAACTAAATAGCAATTTTCAATATGTCGTACCTCGGATGATCAAACTAATTTTGGAAAACCAAATACTAAAACCAAAGTAAACGATGTCTATCCGTGACCGATGACTAAAGTAGAAGAAGCTAAGTAATGAATTTGCCAACAGAATTCTCTGAAGAAAACCAACCTAAAAATTTACAAATTCCCTAAAGATTCTAAATAACTAAGTGAAGGTCAAAGATAAGAAGAGGCGTGACGTATGCATTGTATGTATGCAACCATACAATCTTATATGTAACTGGGAAGTCTAAATATACAACCAGACTAAAGTAAATCAAATAATTTACATAAAACAGCAAGCGAGTGATTTCTACTGCAACAAATCTACCAGAGAGATTTAGGAAAGCTAAAAACATCACTGGAAAATAAAATACAAATTAGATAGTAACAAAAATTTAAGAAATTTCAATAAATACGTACCATAACCTAAAAACGAAAAGTAAAACAAATCAATTCATTAAAAGGCAAACCAAAAATAAATTAAAATGGAAGACCAAATCAACGATAAAAAATATATTAACGTCAATAATAAACTGGATAATATTGAAAACAAAATAATATCACCATAAAAACAAGCGAATTACAGGAGGAAAACACAAAACTAAAGGAAATGCTTAAAAAGCAGCAGCAACAAATAGATGAAATAGAGAAAGAGAAAAGAAGAAAAAACCTCATATGGCACGGAATAGAAGACAAAGAAAAAGTAAATGAATTATCAAGGTTGCGAAAAATTCAAGAAATTTGGAAAAAAATGGATGTAGAAATAAACATAGAAATAAATATTGATCAAACATTAAGATTACGAAAATTTCAAGAAGGTAAACCTCGTCCAATCCTGATGAAACTAACAACAAGAAATAAAAAAATTGAAATCCTGAAGCAAACTTATCGTCTCAAAAAAAGAAAAATATTGGGTAGACGAAGAGTATTCAAAACAAGAACAAGAAGATAGAAAAATATTAAAAAACATATGAATGAAGCAAGAGACAAAGGTTACAATGCAAATTTACGGGGAAATAAATTAATAATTAATAACGAAGTATATGATGTGAATACGATAGAGACAATAGAGGAATAGAAAAGAAAAAAGTAGAGAAGAGGAAACAACAAGCAAATACAAAAAACGGCAAGTCAGAGATCACCAATAAACCTACAAACAAACGAAGCCAAAAAATTTAAAGCAATGGATAAAACAGAAGAAAAAGAAAAAACACCCAAGAAAAATTAGAAGTCAATAAAACTAATCCCCAAAATATTGCTAATACAACTGAAAAATCAAAGCATCAAACAATGGTCCAGCAATTACTCACACCAATCATAAACATGAACTCTGCACCAACAAGCACAAGAAAACATAAAACAAAGCAATAGCAATTAAAGCAAAAACGCCCAAGAATGGAAACGGCAGCTCCATCTCAAGTCACGGAATCATATGCCAGGAAAGCTCCACAATATAATAACCTACATATGCATGTAAAACACACCGAAAAAGATATATATAAAAAAAAGAAAACATAGCAATTCCAAAAACAAAAAGAAAAACAAAAGGAAAAAACAAAAATAGCAACATGGAATGTGAAAACCTTACTGAATCCCGGAAAAATGATGGAAGTAGCAGAGGAATTAGTAAAAATGAAAGTAGACATCGCAGCAATACAAGAAGTGAGATGGGCAGGTAACGGAGAAATTAACAAAAAAAACTTACATTTTTCTATAGTGGAGGAGCAAAACAGGGAAGGAATGGAACAGGTATCTATATAATGGAGAAAACAAGAAATGCAATAATGTCCTTTACACCAATAGATAACCGGATAAGTAAGCTAAGAATAAATCGAAAATTCTATAACACGACAATCATAAACGTGTATGCACTAACAGAAGAAGCTAGTGATGATGATAAAGATACATTTTATAACAATCTGCAAGTTGCGTATGATCAAATACACAAAAATCACACCAAAATAGTAATTGGAGACGTAAATGTACAAATAGGCAAGAAAGATTTTAATAAAAAAGTAGCAGGAGAACATACAATTCACCAAAAAACAAATAAAAATGGTTACAGATTAAGCCAATTTGCAGAAGCAAATAATCTTATAATAAGTAGTACCAAATTTAAACTTAAAATAAATCATAAAGTTACATGGAAAATACCAGGTGATAGAGGAGTGGCGCAAATCGACCACATTTTGATAAGTAAAGAAAGAGCAAACAATGTAAACGATGTAAGATCATACAGGGGCCCGAACTGTGGTACAGATCATTTCATAGTTGTGACCGAAATAAAAAATAAAATCAATACAAATTTAAATAGAAAGACTAAAGCAGGAAAATGGGACATAAATAAATTTAAACATATAAAAACACAAGAAGAATACAAAGAGCAAGTAACACAAAACTTAAATAAGCAAAGTCCAAATCAAGATATTGAACAAGAATGGGAAAAGTCAGTCATAGAAGCTACAAACACGATTATTGGAAAACAGAAAACCATAAGAAGAAATGAATGGTATGACAATGAATGCAGAAGAATAATGAGCTGAAAAATGAAAAATGGAAAAAAATACTTAAGTAAACCATCTGAAGAAAATAAAAAAGATTATGAAAACACAAGAAAGGTAGCAAGAAAGTCAATAAGAAACAAAAAAAGATTACATATGATCAGAGAATTAGAAGAAGCTAACAAGAGAAACAATGCAAAATTCTACAAACTATTGTAATATAGTAGATTAATTGATAAATAACTTAAACATTTCCATCAGAAATGTATTCAATAAGTTAGCGTTCGGTTGTATTTGATATAACAAGTTTCAAGTTTCATAATCTTAATACAGAGTAAGGATCGTTAATTCTGTTTACTAATAAAGATGCACTTGTATGAATATGACTCAAACGATGCAGCTGGTTGTATTGCGTAATCATGCCATTGTACTACAATGTTGCGCTTGTTGATATTAACTTTGTGTGGGTTGTACGTCGTGACCTATATTCATACAATGTAAGAATGAATGGAATCCTTGTTCTAACATAAGCAGATGTTTAGTTGTAAGAGAGAAAGAACACATCTTGACAGTATAAATACGTGAGCATTCCCATAGTAAAATTAGTCTCTTCTCAAGAGCCTCACTACGATGTCTGATTAAGATCTAGACGAGAGGCCCTTACTAAGACCTGGCTAAGGGTTGCTAAGTTGTTGTAAAGATGTGTTATTCATGTAAGTAGATAGTAATGTTAAGATTTTGTATCTTGTCTTAAGTCCATCAGACTTAGAACTTGTTCAGTGTTTTGGATTTCATATTTGTAGACCAGTTTTAATAATGTTTGTATCTAAATTAATACCAATATATTTGATGTTAGTTTGATCGTGTATCTTTAATGAATACCTCTTGCATAAGCAAAGCATTTAACACTCGTAATGAAGGTGCTATAAGACTCTACCATCATAAGCAAATAATCAAAAAGGCACTTCGTTACACTATTAAAGCACCCAAACAAGAAGAATAATAGCCAAAGTTATATATTGAGGTGATATTGTTTTAATTGAATTTGGATAAAGAGAATGAACACCTTTTGAAAGTATGAAAATTTAGTGTAAATAAAATTGTAAATAGTTATAAGTTAGAAAATGAATATTGTAAATAAGTAGGATAGAATCTAGATAGTAATTTTGTAAATATGTCATAAAAATAATTTTGTAGAGTGTTAAAATTTAAGAAACTAGGGCAACAAATAAAAAACAAACAGTGGAATATTAATTTTGGTAAATGAAAGTTGAGTTTTTTTAAAAACTCTTAAAAACATATTAAAGTACCAAAAGAATATTCTGAAAACATATTGTAAACAAATAGAAATTGAAAAGAAGTTATAATTTGGAATTTTAATTTAATAAAAGTTTATTTGGAATAAAAAATTATTATTTTTGAAGAAGTTTATATAAAAATTTGGATATTACACAAATATAAATAAAATCGAAAGAAGGAAATTGTGTTATTGGTGAAGTTGCAGTAAGGTTGGTGGAGTTGCAGTCAGGTTGGTGGAGTTGGAGTTAAAGGGGAAAGTCTTTCATTGTGAAAAGGTTGGTTCAACAGTTGGATACATTAGAAGTCAAGCCAGGGAGTGTTGTTTGTTCAAGTTGTTTTTCAAATATAAAAAAAGGTAGTTTATATTTTTAATTTTTAAAAAATTGTTTAGTTTGTTATTAGAATTATTTATTGTTATTTCTTTGTAAAAGTTTATCATAATTTGAAAGGTGTTATATTTTTTAAAATTTTATCTTGGTGAATTTTTATAAATTTTGAAATTCGTCAAAGGGAACCCTTTAAAGACCTTGATTTAGGAGATTCTGAAAGAAATTAATTAAATCTTATTATTGAGCTAGCCGGAAGAATAATTAAAAATTGTATGTAATTCTTTTAAGTGGAAGAGCATAACAATATGTAAAGATAGCAAAGGAAAATTATTAGAATAAAAATCACAAGCACTGGAAAGATGGAAATAGTATTATGAGGCACAACAAAATACCGAAGATGAGGACGAAAACGAAGGAAGTACAGATGTAGCAGAATTAAATGAACAAACAAACATAAACGTATTACCACCACAACTTGAACAAGTAGAAGACATTATAAAAAAACCTCTAAAATAAAAAAGCTGCAGAATCAGATGACATAAGTCCAAAAATGTTTAAATATGGAGGACAAACACTTACAAATAAAATATTCAAACTTATAAGTGAAATCTGGGAAATAGAAATATTACCACAAGAATGGCAGCTTGGTGTAATAAATCCAATTTACAAAAATGGAGATCAGTATGATTGTAAAAACTATAGGCCTATAACACTTCTAAATGTAGCATACAAAATCCTGGCAATAATAATTAATAACAGACTGAAAAACTTTAGCGAAAGTATAATTCCTGACTATCAATGTGGTTTTAGAAAAGAAAAATCAATAATTGACTGTATACACACAATAAGATAAATTATAGAAAAGGCTCAAGGATATAACACTGAAATATAGTCAATTTTCATTGGTTTTCAGAAAGCCTTCGATAGCATCAACCGAAAGCACACAGAAATTAATAAACTTGATACAAATAACAATAGAAAACACTCACATAATAGTAAAAATTGATAATAATTATACCACAAAATTTGAAATAGAAACAGGTGTAAAACAAGGAGATGTTCTTTCTGTACAACTTTTCAATATTACCCTAAATGCAGCAATTAGAAAGCTAGAACAAAGAGGACCAATTACAACAAGGGAAATTGAAGCAATAGCATATGCAGATGATGTAGCAGTCGTGAGTACAAATAGAAGCAAGTTAGAAAAAAACAGTTAATAAACTCCTAAGACATGCACGGAAACTAGGACTAAAAATCAACGTCGACAAAACTAAATGCATGATTTGTACAAAGAAAGAATCAAAAGTAAAAAATATAAAAATAGGAGAACAAATGTTCGAAAATGGAAAGAAGTTTAAATATCTAGGCTCGTACATCACTAGCAAAAACAAAACCAAGGAAGAAATAAAGAGCAGGATACAAAATGGAAACAATAACATATTATACACAAAAAATATTCCTACAGTCAAAAATACTAAGTCATAAATCAAAAATAAAAATCTATAAAACTGTAATACGACCTGTGGTTACCTACGCATCTGCAACATGGACACTCACCAAAGAAACTGAAGATCTATTATTGAGATTCGAACGAAAAATGTTAAGAAAAATATATGAATCATAAAATTGAAAAATTAATGGAAAATGAAAATTTAGTGAGATAGGTACATAAAATCAAGATCATGTATACAGGAAAGAAGACCAGGATATCATAAGAAGAGTAATGAGATGAAAGCCAAGTACATCAAGAACGAGAGGAAAACCACGAAATAGATGGATAGAAAATGTAGAGAAAGATATACAGGAAATGGAGATAGTAAATTGGAAAGAAAAATGTAGAAACAGAAGAGCATGGAAAAGTATCGTGGAGCAAGCGAAGACCCATCAAGGGTTATAAAGCTAAAAGAGATATTGGAGGAGAAAACGAACGGCTAGGGAGAAATCCCCTGAGAGAGATAAGTTTGATGAACGGTTACGGAAGATAACTCGAACCAGGAAACCAACAAACTAACCAGTTATAAGGATGATGTAAAAGGCAATTAAAATGGCTATGATACGGAAAGTCGTAAAGGATATAATACTTGGGACTTAGAATGTACGCTGCTTAGGGGTAGTGGGTAAACTCCAAAATCTAGTACGAGAAATTAAAAGATATAAAGTGGGGATTTTGGCATTGCAAGAAATGGGGTGATACTGTCGATGTAGAAGGGTATGCAATGTGTTATAGTGGGGAGCATAAAGGGCAACTAGCTGTTGGCTTTATGCTTTATAATATACAAAACGTATGTAAACATTATAACAGAATTTATACCGATAGATAAGAGCTTAGCAATACTAAAAATTAAAGCAAAATTTTATAATATAGGTACTTAGAGCTGGTTAATGTACAAGCTCCAGCTGAAGATAGCGAGCAAGAAGAAAAAGAAATGTTGTACACGATTACACGATTGGCCTGACTGAACATTCTTTCAGGATGATAACCAAATTAAACAACAAACAACCCAATAATAGTGTTTCATGTTTACCTAATAACGGACTACACATCCATAGCGTAAAAGCCTGCGATGCTAGTTGTCTATTCAGATTAAGTTCTTCGCAATTCACAATAGCCTGACAGAGGATATCATTGGTGGCAGACGGTGTATCCTCGATTTCCATGACAAGAGCAGTGCGATTGTGTAAATACACGCATGTTGGAATGACCGGTCCTTGAATCGATTCATTGGCACTTGCTGATGCTGTAGAACCGGCTACTGAACTAGGTGCTGATACTGTTGTATTAGTATCTGCAAAATATATTATTTAAATAAATTTCTTTTTTTTTAGTATTGAGCCATGAGCGGCAATAACAATAAAAATTAAATCAAGTTTAGAGATCTCAGTCGAGCAGAAAATATGTTTGAATTCCAGCAGGGCTTTTAAATGCAAAAATAATAAAATAGGATTATTTGTTTAATCATACTGATTACAGTAATTTGATTTGATAAACTAATGAAAAAAAAATAATTAGTTTACGAAGCAAAAAGAAACCAATAATCTGATCGAAATCTATCCGAAAACGCTAAATAACTGTGCGTAACTTTTTTATGACAAATGTTTGGCAAATTTATTATTCCAGTCTGTGACACAAATCAAATAAAGCCTAAGTAAACACAATTTATCTATAGTCATATATTTGCATTGATAAAACTAAATACAAATGAATTTATTTCAGTTTTATTATGAATGCCTTGACGGCAAGTGATTAAAAATTCTGTGCAATCTGATTGGAGGAAACGCGAATGAAGTCTACGTTAAGGACTATTTAGTGGTATCAAAAGGAAGGCGGCTCATTTAAAATTGTTAATTATTATTTAAATAAAAAAATAATTCCTAATCTAATACAGAAATTAAATTATTCAAACAATCTAAATTTAGTGGTGCAAGTAAAAATGTTTTTTGATGGATTTCTTAAAATGTTACAAAACGGCAAAGGAAATAACAAATGTTGGGTCAAACAAAATCCCCTTTTCATTTTGAATCAAAATTATCAGACTGATTAACACATTAAATTTAAGGAAATATGGGAAACTCGTCACACAGGAAGTTTAGTGATAAAAAAAGTGATAAAATAATTCGGAAATGCAAATTCTGATAGTATTGACAAACAAACCGTTAACGTTATTTAAGCATGTTAATCGTTGTTTTAAAATAGATAATCAATATTAACTTCTAAAGTTTAAATTTATATGAAGAACCGTTGGTTGGTGATATTAACGCAGTTCATCTTTAAATATCATGCGATCTCGTGGTACTTTTTATTTTATCATAAATTTTATGCAATTAAAATAAAACTATTGAACTAATTATATTAATTAATTATAACTAGCAAATATGATTAGCTTAAACACCGAAAATGGCATTTACGATTTATCAACGGAAACAACAGAATTTTTTGATACAACATCGATTATTGCATCGACCATCCAAGCAATTATAGATGAAACTAAAGCACAGACATTACCAGGAGAAGAAGAAACTCCTCAGAGTCACAAGGCTCCACTTTTACTGTACGATGTTTTAATTCCTGCGTTTGGTGCTTTAATAATAGTGTTAAATCTTATCGTCGTTGTTTCTAGTGGACTGATTTTGAAAAAAGGTAAGCAAAGCAGAATAATTATTAAATAGCAATTTATGCAACGAGTTGCAAAATGATGGACTTTTTATCACCAGGCGTGAAATTGTTCGTCGAGGCGAAGCCGAGATGAACAACACGCCATGTGATAAAAAGACATGTTTTGCAACGTGTTTCATACAAGATTTTATCCAATTCAGATAACAAAATGTAAATGCCACATCTTCTTAAAAAAGGAGTTGGGTCATCGTGATAAAATGGGAGTGATAAAATGGGAGCATATTTTGTAACTAGTTACAAAATGAAACACTTTTCGCAACTCAAATCATCTTTTTGTAACTAATTACAAAATGGGAGCATATTTTGTAACTAGTTACAAAATGAACCACTTTTCACAACTAAAATCAATGTCGAAATGTTGACATTTCGTAACTGAATTGGATAAATATTTTTCTAACACTAATATCTTATACTGTTTCTATGGCGCATAAGAGCTCACTTGTTATGTTGCCTTTAAAATACGCTTTTCTCTATAAAATACGTCGTTGCCTAGCAATCTTCGCATTTTATATATTGTGACGCGTCTCAAATAATAATTTATTAAAATTTCTAATAATATATTAGTGAAAGAAAATTTAAGATATTAGTGTAAGAAAAATTTTTGAAGACAACTCGGGTTTTATAGTTTAAAAATCTCGGTCTATCAAATCCTCGGCTCACTTCGTTCGCTCGGATTTGAACTACGGCCTTGATTTTTAAACCTTCTATAAAACACTTAATAGCTATAAAGGATGTTAGGTCTCTTGGTTGATTGGTCACCATAGATTGGAAGACCAGTCGTGAACCATTTACTTAAAACAAAGATATATCTTATGGGTGATACAATCATTAGCGTGTTAGGCCTTAAGGAATCAGATATGTCGATTGCAGATTTAATTATTTTCCAATCTAATCCTCAGTGCTACAGCCCCTCGTGGGGCTCTGTTTTTTGCCTTAGTCCACCATTGCTGTATTCCCAGCACTCGCAGGTTCGCTGCAGGGCCGCGCCAAGCTATTTCGCCGCCCGTGTGCAAAACTAAATTTTGCGCCCTTACAGATAGCTAATTATAAATTAAAAGGTTTACCTATTTACTATTTTTAACTGTATTACTTATACTTAAGGATGGTGAAATATGTTTCCTCATACAGCAACCGGCAAAAAGTTCGCAACATATGGGAAACATTTTCATTATAAGACAAAACGTTTCTGGGGGATCGGTTCTTCATGTCCGATAACCTAAAAATCTAATTTGATGTATGTCACATGCCCACTGATATGGCGGCAAATTTTAAAAAATCGCCGTGAAATCGCAAAAAGCGGTGCTAGATGAGAAAATATCAAAGAAAATTATGTATTAGAAAAAGTTGATTCGAATTTAATTTTAGGCCAGTACACTAAATTTCTAGTATTTATTTTAAAAAATTGAAAATCGCAATTTTTCGCAATTATTTTTTTATTAACTGACAAATACCCCATTTTTTCCTTTTAAATAGCTTGATTGAAGTAAAACCTATGTGTATGGATAACAGTGGAAGAACTATCTCGTTTTTTCCATAATTGACAGAGTTAATGTTTACAAATCCTGATCTCCATAATAACTAGAAAATTCCATGAACCATTGAGACGTGATTATTAATTACTTAATTAGAAACGGCCAAGAGGTTAAAGTAGCTGTTACATCGTAAACCATTAATAAAAATAATAATTAAGAGCAATGGTTAACATTTCATGTTTGTTTATTTACTAAACATATGTATATTTGTAGGGCAACAACCACGATCAACGTATATGTTCCTCGGTAACGTTGCTTTAACAGATCTGGTTACGGGAATAGCAGTAGTGTTTGGACAATTATATCCAAAACAAAAACGAGACCACTACATATGTGCCACTCAACTAGGTAATGTATTATTATTTACCTGTTTTTGTTTTCGTAGTCAGTTTTATTAATATATTTCCTAATACGCACATGTTTATTAAGCGTTGATTAAATGTAAATATAAATACTATCTAGTTTTATTTTTGTTAATTTAATACCAACTGGTACAAACACATGTATAATGATAAATTAATAAATATTTACAACCTGCATACCTAGAATGCGGCCAAATAAACAAACAAACAAAAGGTAAATTAATAACAAAAACAATTGATAATTATTTTCATAACATTTCAGATAATGAGATTATAAGATAACCCCTAATTTAGATAAAATTATTAAACACAAATTGACCTAATTCATTTTGCACTACCTTTAGATAGCAACAAAATCAGTATTTGTCTCATTAACAAAAATATTTTTGCAGGAATGATAATCTCAAGTACGTTGGCTTCCATATATTCAGTAGGGTTAATAGCAATTGATCGTTATTTGTATATCCTACATGGATTAAAATATCAAGTATGGGTCTATCCGACAAGAGTCAGAATATTTATACTTGCAACATGGGTTATTGGTGAGTTGTTTATTTTTTATAATTTTATTTTAACTGCTCGGTTCATATCGGTCAATATTAGAATAAGTACAACTTGTTTTGCACTTTTTTTAATGATATTAACTGCTTTGGTCAGACCTTCCTAATGACGGGTTTCAAACCTCAACGATAGGTGGAAATTTCCAAGTCACTGATAAGGTTTGAACTGGTATATGCAGGGAATTTTTCTTTTTAGTATACATATCCCCTATGTATAGTTTTAAAATAAACGTGTCAAACGCATTGTTTTACTCTATATGTAGGCCACAAACTATGCGCTAAACTTTAAATTTTAATTTTTTAAGAAAAAAATGGCATGCGGTGGCAAAAATAATTAAATTAACTTAATGTCAAAAAATTAGTCTTTAGCTGTTGCCGTTTTTATTTTCATTTCTGTTTTGTGTTGTTGATATTTTACGTTTGAGAAAAATCGTTGAATTAAAATTATTTTAATATTTACAAACAAAACCTTTACACACCACAAAAAATAAAAGCTAATATCCCTAAATTCACAGCCACAGTGACGTTTAGTGTATAGTTGGTTGCCTACATATAGGATTTTGACGCGTTTATTTTAAAACTATACATAGGGGATATGTATACTAAAAAGAAAAATTTCCTGTATAAGAGCTTTCACAGGCCTTGATGCCTATTGCTGTACAATCTTTCTATCAATTCCTTCAGGTCTTTCCTAACAGCTTCCACCAATTTACAATTTGGACGGCTCACTCCCTAACACCCCCTATCTCTCTGTACAAGATATAGTTTGGTATTCTTTCCTTTTCAAGTCTTTCTAGATACCCCAGCCACCTTATCATTTGTGCTTTTATAACCTGAATGATGCCTGGTTGATTGAACAAAGTCATTTGTACGCCCTTCCCGTTGATCGCCTACTTTCTTCCCTCCAAATATGCGTCTAAGAATCTTTAGTTCCTATACTTCCGAGCTGGTTTGTTCTTTTTTGTTGAGCACCCATAATAACTGTTTGTCTGATCACTGTTTTATAAACTCGTAATTTCGTAATTCATGTTTAGATGTTAACACAGCATTTAAAGATTAATCATGCACCAATTTCTTTGACTCATCCCCACGCTCTTCAATCAGGGCCCCTAGAAGCACCAAGCTTTCCACCCTCTACATAGCCCTACATAGGATCCAATGTAATATCCAAGTTATCGTTTTGGTGCATACTTCTCATTTCCCTAAAATCATACACTTGGTCTTCCCCTCATTTATGCATAAGCCTCTACTTCTAGCTTGTCCAAATTCTTTATTGAGGCTTTTAGCTCTTGCTTTTGACCTAGCTAATAAAGTCACATCGTCAGCATAGGCTAGACATCGATGGCTTTTGTTGATTATTGATCCTTTAGTTGTTAGACCACTGTTTCTGATAATTCTTTCGAGTGAGAGATTGAGTAATATTGTTGATAGAAGCCACCTTGTCTAACCCCATTGTGAACTTTAAAGCTTTCAGATAGTTTTCCATTTACTCTAACTTTAGCTGTGGAGTGTCTAATGTCATGTTGACCAGGTTTATTAGCTTAGCCGGTATTTCAAGAGCTTCTAAGTCATCGTATAATTTTTTCTATTAATGGAGTCATATGTGCTTTTAAAATCTACGAACGCCACATAAATATCTGTTGTGGTCGTAGCTTTACTGTAAAGATAATATGATCAGTTACAGATCGGTTTTTCCTAAAATCGTATTGGTATTCCCCAGCGTTCTTTCAGCATAGAATTCTTGTTTTATTAGTATTGACATTACTTTATGCCGGCTACTCGGCAGAGTGGGGGCGCAATATAGAAAGTTAAGCAAAGATCTGCTTGGTCAGAACTTGAATGGGTGACCACTATCCGGCTCTTTGTGTTCGGCCCGCTCGACATTGTAAAGATATAAGAGGGTAAATGGAAAAGAAAGAAAGAAGACATTACACAGGGTGTTTGTTAAACATACGGCAAAAATTCAAGGAGCGATTCCTTGGGTTATTTTATGAATAACTATATCTTTGATGATTTTTCAAAAATCGCCTCGTTTCTACGATAGATGTTTATAAAGATTTTCAAGAAACACAATACAATTTCGAATATGTATTTGCGTTCAAGTAAGAAACTACACCGTTATCGAGATAATTTTAGTGTCGTTGCTCGTGAGTTTCTAAATGCAACATATCAAGATCACTGGATTGGTTGAGGTGGACCTCATCTATGGCCTGCTTGATCTCCGCGCTATTTCAAATCATTACTTTATAACACTCCAGTGGAAACTGAAGATGACTTAAGGAATCGGATATTCGATGGATGTAATGCAATAAGGAACACTCTTGGCACCTGGTGTTTTTGAAAGAGTCCGTCAGTCAATGAGAAGATTAGATTCATGCATACTAGCTGGTGGTAGTCATTTTCAGCAGTTCTTGTAGATTAACAAGCTCTATATGTAATGCTCATGTAATAAATACATATATTGTGTTTCTTGAAAATCTTTATAAACATGTATCGTAGAAAGGAAGAGATTTTTGAAAAATCATCAAAGATATAATTATTCATAAAATAACCCCAGAAATCACTCCTTGAATTTTTGCCGTGTGTTTAACACTCTGTATATGGTGTCTAGCAACGCTATTTGTCTATAATTCCTGCAGTCCGTTTTGTCCCCTTTCTTGTGTAGTGGCACAAGCACTGCGTTTCTCCGCTCATTAGGCATTAGTTCCTCCTCCCACACCTGTTTAATTAGGTTATAAATATGACTGTGAAGTTCCTCCCCACTATATTTGGTAAACTTGGCAGATATTTCATTTTCCCCTGGTGACTTTTTGTTTTTTTTATTTTAATATTAACTCAATCGCTTCGTCTTTTGTTGGTGTGTTTACTTGCTCATTCGGTTGTTCGATAATTCTTTGCTCTCTCTATATCGCCTATGCTGGGGCCTTGTAGTGCTTCATCAAAATATTCTTTCCATTATTTGCTCTTCATTTCCAATAAGGTTTCTTTCTTTATCTTTATAAAATCTCGCGCTACTCGCATATCCCTGCCTTTCTTTCTTTATTTCCCGGTAGAAATTTCGTATTTCTCTGTTTGCATATCTGCGCTCTATTTCTCTAGTTTCTTTTTCTTTATGTTGCCTTTTCTTTCTCTTGCTTTAATTCGTTGCTTCGTGTATTCTTCAGCATCCTCTTCTTTAATATCTTCTCTCTTTTTTTCTAACTCTTCTTTACGGATTTTATCAAACCAGCTTGTCTTCTTCTTTATGTTTATCCGATGGGGTAGGGTTTCTTTGACAGTCATTTGTACTGCTTTCTGAATTTGAGCCCATTTGTCTTCTACCTTCTTTGTTTCTTTGATTTGCTTATATGTTCTCTCCATGTTTTTTTGATATAAGGTTTGGTTATAATTTCTTGTTTCTATTTAGGCTTACTCTTTGGCTTCTCACATTTGTTATCAGCTGTGCATCTTTTTATCCAGTTAGTATGTAATCTATTTGATTAGTTACTTTTCTATCTGATTAGATCCAGGTTCCTTTATATGTATGTATATGTTTTTGTTGAAAATAGTACTCATTACTCTTAACTTTTTTGTTGTTGCAAAGCTAATGAGGCGTATCCCCTTGTCATTTGAATTTTCATGTTTACTGTACTTTTCAATAGTTGGCTGGTACATATCCTCCATTCCAATCTTAATGTTTAAATCGCCTATAACTATTTTGGTGTCTTTCTGTGGCATATCTTCGTAGAATCTATTTTTCTTTTCTTCCTCATCATCTTCTATTAATGCATGAACATTTACTATATTGAAGTTTTTGTCCTCAACTCGGATTCTTATGTAACACATATCCTCTTTGTAATTTCTTCGGTTATGGTTTCCTTGTTTAGGCTTTTCCTTCTCTTTATTTTTGTTCTGATCCCCAACTAGTCTATTCTACTTAGCCATGTTTGCATTTCTTTCCCTTTCCATTCTAACCTTATTTTTGATAACTGTTTAAGTGTATACTTAATCTTCCTTCTACTAATGTTCTGTTGATAATTTTGTACATTATTTGTTAATTGTTGCAGCTCATGGTACAATTTCTCAATTCTTTATCTCGTTCTTCTTCTCATCTCTTTAGTAGTATTCTTAATACTGCTAGCTCTCTTACATTTTTGAACTAGAGATGGGAATAAGACCTCGAAGCTTGAGCCTAAGATTTGTTGAATCAAGTCGAACCAAGTTTTTTTTAAATTGCCTGTAAAGCTCGGAGCTTGTTGCAAGTTTGAAGCTCGATGAAGGTTTGAAGTTCGGTAAATGCTCGACATTCAATTAAATTCAAGAAATTGGTTGAATCACACTCCTGTCCTATATTTACTTGTGCTGCTCGGCTCGAAACCTCAACAAAGTTCAAAGCTCGATAAAACTTTAAATAAAAGCTCGAAGCTTGGAGAAAATTCAATGCTTGAAGCTCGAGGCTCCGTAAAACATTTAACATTTTGTCAGAACCGAGCCGAGCCTAGAAAACAACTGAAATTTCCCGCCTTTAGTTCGAACCGATCATGCGCCATCAAAATCCTTAAACAATTTCACTATTATTAATCCAATCAATTTATTTAGGTTGCGTCATCGGATTTCTTCCACTGATGGGTTGGTACGGAGACACAGATAATGGCCGAGTTTGTTGGTTTACAGTATTAGCACCAACAGAAGTGATTCTACTCACGGTTATAGCAGGCATTATACCAGTACTTGTCGTTATTGTCTTATACTCCATAATACTTTACCGTGCTTTAAAGAAAATCATACAGTTACGAGAAGCCGATACAACAAATCAGGCGAACGTAAGCGGCTTGAGGATATTTCGCGGCAAAGCAAAAGAAAATATAAACGAAACAAAAGGACCCAGCAAATGGAAAGCTATTAAAGTGGTTATATTTACAACGGGGAGTTTTGTTATAACTTGGTCCCCGTTTTTTATTGCAAGTTTATTATATGCTTATTGCGGTAATAAACAAAGCCCGTATTGTAGAAATTTACAAATTTTAATAGCCAGTCCGTTAGCTATCTTAGGTTTCGTGAACAGTTTAATTAATCCTATTATTTACGCCTGGTGGCACAAAGGTTTTCGTACATTTATAAAGAAGAAGTTTGAAGCAATTAGGTTGAGACGAAGAGAAACACAAACCATGACAGTGACAAATTCAAGGAGCGGATCTACAGCGCATACGACACTTGGAAGCAAAATATCTTCGAGCAGTAACGTTTTGGATGCCCACGTTGAAGTAGAAAATAGTTGTAACACTAAGTTATAAGATATCTGATTAATCATTAAAACTTTTTACATATGTGAAGAAGCTATGTTCATACATAACATAAATGGAAATAAAGTTCTTTTTTACATTCTCAATGATATAATCTTTTTAAAGCATTCAGTACCCACAAGAAACGTAACTTAAATACAAAATTAAACTTACCGTTAGTTTGCTTATCGCTAAGTGCATCTGAACTACCATCCTTAACAACGTCAGATCCAGAAATCGTTCTTTCTCGTTCCCAATCTGAGTTTAAGCTAGAGTAACCACCCTGTTCTGAAGTGTAAGCTCCTTCCGTGGGGCATAAACTAGCATAACTCGCACTTACAGGTGGTACTCTTTGAGACACGGAATATAAAGCTCCTTGACTTGCCGATAAGTCCTCTGTTTGTATATAATCGTCATGTGTTCTGCAAGAACAAATGAAATAATCACCAAGCATTACATGCATTTAAGTGTTTACCGGTATTGTTCGACCATATACTCCGGTGCTTGAGAATTATAACGGGTTCGTGTGTACTCCACTGGTATCACTGTAACGTAATTATTCGACTGTGCACTCAACTGTTGATTTTCGTTTGTTTCGGTCATTTTTAATAGCAATTGTTTGATATTCTACATCTAAAACATTTAGTTGTAAGTCTCAGTTAGAGCAATAATAGTTAGGGACATATATAGCAAACAGATTTGTAATAATTATTTTTAATTCATGGTAAACAAGTCACTTTAATTGGAAGTCAATTTTATGGAAATAATCCATACTTGGCTCCTACGTAGAATCCAACAGAAATAGGTTAGAAAACAAACTAATTAAATGCATTTAAATTAATAAAGTAATTAATATTACCTTAAAACCATGAATGTAAGGTTATATACATTTAAACATGTTTGTAAAATTGAGATTTGTTTACTAACAAACAGCAACACTCCCTCCCGTACGTGCAATATTTCATATTTAAAGATATAGGCAACCCGCATAACGGAGGTAAGTTTATGCAACCCAATATACAGATCTGCTTGAAGGAAGTATATTTTGTTATGGCCGGTAAGTTAATTATAATTATTTACAAAATCGAAGATTTTAATTTTAAGGTATACTTGCGAATCGAACTTGAATTTGTAAAAATTGAGAACATATTTATTAAAACGAATAACTGCGTTTTGTGAATATTAATTTTCGTGAAGATTCATCAATTTACTGCTTTTATTAATCTGCAATAATTTAACTCGGTATTATTTGTACAAAATTAATAAAAATCATCTGTTCGTCTTCCTTCAATTCTGAATTAATTTAATTCAAATTTTGTATTAGGTACAAACGTTTTGGAAAAATCGCTAATTTTATTAAAGTCGTTAAGTACGAACGTTCTAATTAAAATTGGAGTTTTATTTGTGAGTATTAGATTAGTTTAAATAAAAATAAAAAAAGAAAAAATAAACCGACGAGGATGGGATTCGAACCCACGCGGGCAGAGCCCATTGGATTAGCAGTCCAACGCCTTAACCACTCGGCCACCTCGTCATTTACCTTGAGTTTAATAAATGCTCTAGATAACTAAACATATAGTAACAGCTACAGCATTTTAAATTAATTCTTGTATTATTTTAAATAACAAACGTTAATAATAAATAAAAAATAATTTAAATACAATTTGTAACAAACCCATAGTGCGTTTTTAGTGCGCAAGCATAAGCATACCAAAACAAAGGGTTGCCATGGTGACGATTCATTACAAACCTGAAAATTCCAACACAGGGGAGTTTTTCATGTGTTCAGCAGGCGTGTTCAGGTTGTATAGTCACGTTGTGAGTGTTGTTTGTTGTTTTTACCATCACGTTCGTCGTAACTGTCACGTTGAACAATGTGAAACTTGCTAAGGTAAATTCCAGTACAGAAATCAAAAGCCACTGCTTTCTAAGATTTTACAAAATTTTAAACATTTTCTTTTTTTGTTGCTGTTTTTGGGATTTTGAATTATTTTTAATTTTTGATATGACAGTTTCATTTGGGCAATTTGAGCTTGCTGCCTGTGCACGTACAGCTTAAGAATTTAACTTTTTGATATTTTAAATCACTTTTGTAATCTTCTGGAATAGGTAGTATTTTCTATAAAAAATTACAAAAAATAGGAAATAGAAAAGAACTCATAAAGTTGAAAAATATTATACTTCTTATATGTTCAGGATGTATCTGAATCCGACCAATGCAATTTTAGAGCTGAAACGTATATAGGGCTAGGCTTTTGTAAATAAGCTATCAACAGACAACAGGAATATCAAAAGAAAACGCTTTAAAGTAGACAATCAGTCTCTACTTTGGTGCTGACTATTTAAAAACATTAGACTACGGTTATTGTAAATACTTAAGTTTACCTAGTAGACTGTATTCTGAAACGACTTCTTTTGACACCTCTAGCGTCGTTATTAAACATTTCGACTCCGTTTAATTATAAAATTTAGTTAAGTCCTTACAGTAATTGTCATCATGTCATCAATTAACTAAACCATGTTGCTGATTGTTTGAATTTCTTTATTTATTGGCCCTCAAAAAAATATAATTACAAAATAGAAATGGCCTCAATCGTAAGATTACGTCAAAATTCTTACTACAAGAATTTTAATAATTCACCAGTACGTGAATGTAAATATATCGATCAGTTTCTGTTTATTCTCAGTTTGTTTAGAGACTAACTAATAATACCAATCAAATACTTACCGATAATTCGTACAGTATAAAGGGAAACATTTGAATAATTAGAGAAACACAAATATCTAATCAGTTTTGTGAACAACAAATTTGTTTGTAGTAATTGCCAGGAAAAAGTAGTTGCATTTTATATTGCAACGATTTCACCATATCGTGCTTGGATTCTGTGTGAATTCTTTTTATTAAATTAAGTAATTACAGTACACTTATTTGCGAATTTCTAAAGGTTAAGATTAATAGAACTAATCGCTCGAAATTCCTCGTAGATTCGTTGACTGCTCGCCCTTGCCAGGACACATTTTTATATATGCGGCCTCTGCTTATTCTAAAATACTGTAAAAGTTTTCAGGGTGTTCTAGACGTTCGCTATGTTATATTCGATCATATTTAAAGATTGTAGGTTGATTTTATTATTTGTTTATTAGTTGTCAGGAAAGTAGAAAACTGAGTGTTAACAACTACTTTACAACTCGAGCAGTGGTCAATTAATTTAGTGATAATTAATCTGAAATTATTACCTCAAACATTATTTAAAATTTCGGTGCCAGTTATATCAGCAGAAAAAAAATTGCACAACAAGGAAAATTGCCGTCTGAGCGTAGCTACGCTCAACAAAATAAACCCCACTGGTATGTAAATGACTATTTCCAGAAGAAATTTATAGAGTTATTTAGCATCTGTTAAGCGAAATAGAGAACGTAAAATATTCACCAACAGACGAAGAAAATATCAGTTAAAATAGCTCGTTATTATCCAACGTTTTTAGAGATTTTTTCCGCATCATCCACAGAGTTTGATCATTCAAATGAGAAGTATTGCAAAAGGTTGCAGGTTTTGTTAAAAAGAATGAGCCCCATCATGCTGAAACCAAATGTATTTTAGTAGAACTTTTGTGTCCCATTTTACAAATATTTGTTTTCCTAAATAATATTCTTTTATTGCCTTTCTGTTACGTTCTTTTCTTCTTCCTCAGTCTTTGTTTATCTACTGCTGGACATAGACCTCCCCAAGTCATTTCCAAGCTATTCTGTCTTGTGTTTTCTGGATCCATGTATTTGCCGCATTCTTATTTACCTATATCGTTCACCCATCTTTTTGGTGGTTTTCCCACGCTTCTCTTAGATATTCTTCTAATGTTTTTCGGCCAACTTCACTTTCGCTATGCTATCTACAACATCAATCTGTAACACCTCATTTTCTTCCGATGTCGATGTTCTGTATTAGTGTGTCTCTTAGGCTTACTCCCAACAACCTTCTCTACATAGCTCTTTGTGTGATCCTTAATTTTTCCTCTGTTTTTTCTGTTAGTGTTGTTATTTCCATGCCGTATGTGGCAGAATGCACAATGCACATGTCAAAAACTTTACTTTTAAGGCATATAGGCATTTCCTGATTTTTCAAAATATATTACAGACGTCCAAAAGCCATCCAACCCAAACGAATTCTTCTTGTTTTCCAAGTTTCACAGCATGGCCCAGATATGTATGTATATTTTTCCACTTTTTTTATGTTTACTGTTCTATCGAGTATTTTTTGTCGCTGTTTGATGGAATATGTGTTTTTCTACTCCTTGTTTCGAAAGTAGGCTTTTGTTCCCTGAAATTAGGGCCGAAAGTAGGCAATGTCCTCCCTAGGGAGAAAAATAAATAATTTTTCTCCCTAGGGAGGAAAATTATAGCAACACTACCTTGGAAACGACGCACAACATACTGTATCTTGATAAACCAAATTCAGAAGGAAATCTAAAATAATAAATCATCGAAATGATTTTAAAAGTGAGTCGTAGAAAAAATTATATGTATAACACTGGAGGAAAGCCTTCTTCTCTCCCTTGGATGATTAATGCCCTCCGCTATCGCGTCGGGCATTAAACTTCATCCGCGGGAGAGAATACATGGCTTTCCTCCCTAGTTATACAAATAACTATTTATTGACGTTTATTTCTAGGCTTACTTTCTTCGCTATTGTATTTAATTTGTTTATCATTGTTTCTAGCTTATTTTCGTCTGATCTTATTAGGACGATGTCGTCGGCGAACCTAAGATGGTCGATGGACTTGCAATTACTATCCACTCCCTTATTATCCCACTTCAGTTCTTTAAAAATATTTTCAAGTAGCAGCGCGAAGAGTTTCGGAGACCTTGTCGTACACCTCTTTATATTTTTATTTATATATGTTTTTAATTAGTCTAGCATCATTTAAGCCTTTAATCACTGACCATATTTCCACTGCGTCGAATGCCTTTCTGAAGTAAATAAAACCTAGATGTAATCGTATGTTGTATTCTTCAGTTTTTTCAATTTTAGTTTTTAGAGTTTGTGGATGGTCAATCGCACTATAGCCTTTTCTAAAGCCTGCTTGTTCGACAGACTCATAATCACCTAATTTATTGGTGAGCCCTTTCATAATGACTTTTGTTATAAGCTTGTAAAAATGAAATAAAAGGTTAATGGGTCTGCAATTTTCTATGTTTGTGTGGTCGCCTTTCTTATGTTCTTATGTATTAAACTAGTTTCAGCATTTTTCCAGCATGATGGTTCAACAGAGTCTTTATGGTATTTAATAATGATTTTGCTCCTAACTTCAGCATTTCGGTGAATTTGATCCTCAGGAGGTGCTTTTCTTTTTTCATATCGTTTAAGACTGATACAGTTTCCTCAGTAGTAATTTCCGCAGCAGTAATTTTACATTCCTTCTTCCTATACTGTTATAAGACTTCGATTATTGTCGCTGAATAATTTTACTAACCTCACTTAATATCGTTTACTATAAATATACTTTTGAAGTACGTTTTTGACCAAACTGCTCAATAAGTTTAATCAAAAATCGCTGTTATTAACAAGAAGCTTGATAAGAAGTTTTTGCTTAGAAAAAATTACAAAATTGTGAAATGTCAAAATCGGAGGGATTGTTTACTTTACTCATTTGTGCACTATGTTTAGCTTTACTAATATATTGATGTCACTGATTATTTATTCTTTTGGATATGCCTTTCAAAATTGTACCTCAAGCTATTTTGTTAAAAGAGTAGTTTTGAAGTACCTATTCGAGGAAATATTCCAAACCTGCACCTGGATTAACGAACCAATAGAATGATCACGTGCTATCCACAGCTTATAGGAGCTGCCTGTATGCGAGAGAAATGGGTCCTTGTTGGTTTTATTGTGAAATGAGACTTTTTGCATTCCCCTCGTACCTCGTATACGTTAACAGTATGTGATCTTTCGATTGGTTTGATAAACAGGGTATCTATACTTTCTATAATTATACGGGAAAAATTTCAAATATCTATAATTAAGGAATGGGAAATGCTTATTCTAATTTCTCTTTTCAAAGAGGTTTTAAAAAATTACTCAAGTTTGTAAGAGCCGGTTGCACACAGCTTTTGGTACTATATTATTTGCCCCATACATTCGAATTTTGATTCGATTTTGTTCACTTTGACTAAGCTGTTAAATCATTCATGTTTGTGCAATCTGTAGGTAATAATATTCATTCATTGGAAACTCAGCCAAGATTCTTCGCTATTGATTTTCAAAAAGCAAACCAAGCCCTTGCGTTTTATTAGGGTAGTAATTGGGCATAGATATATTAATACCACGTATATTTAATATCCATTAATAACAACGCCCACATGACGATCTTAAAATTATAAGAAAATTAGTTAGAAATTGGGCCAAATTAACCTTGGTAATTCAGGTTTCGTGATCTCCGGTACCTTGAAAACAATCGTAGATTTGTTGCCGATGGGTATCTCTAATAGATTTCCATGCTTTTTCAGCTTTCAGTTCAAATCTAACAAGAATTCGTAAGGATTTTCTCCATCGTCCCTGACCAGCAGGTGTCAGGTGACCTAGATTTCTTCAACCCCTGTACCCCTTGACCGGTATTTGCACCTTAATGCACCGGGTTTCGCGTGCAACGGTAGTCAACTTTCACATAATCAACGCCTACTCTGTGTCATGTAAAACTTGCACGAAAGGCGTTCTTTTTCAAGTAGGTACCTATCCTTAAAATGCTACGTGTTTAAGTGCCTGGTATTATTGCAGGTGCAATAATTAAAGAAACAAATTTATGCAACGGAATAGTCGAATTTGTGCATATTATTAAAGTATTGCATGTTATGGTGAAAATATATATTATAATGTGAATTAAATTACAAATTTACTTTTAATTGTTTAAAAGTATAATTATGATGAAGCGTTACTAGTTAGACCGTGGGAGTTAAGCCATATATTAGTGGCAAAGCTCATAAACTCATAAATCATTAATTAGTCGTAAAGTTAAGGCCATCTGATTATCAATATCAGGAGTACACCTTGCAGGAACGACTGTAAATCCTGAATGTGTATTCCAGAAGTTTCTAGAAGCTTGAGTCAGCAAGACCGGGTGCTTCTTGAACAGTCGCTGTCAGTATTTTCGTATCGCATAACTGGTCGTTGAAAATTGAAGTTCAAGGCAATTATAATAATCACAAAAAAGGAATTCGAAGGCTTCCACGGTCAGTGTCAGCGTTAAAAGATCGTCCTCCGGGTTTGGACCGTCTGGTTTCGTTATCTGGCCCTATGGATGACATAACAGTCCACACCCTGATATTAAGTTCACTATGGAAATAGAATCAAACGATTCTATCCCTTTCCTCGACGTCCTGGTAACTCGCAAATCGAGTAGTCTTACACACTCAGTTTATCGTAAACCTACACACACGGATAGGTATCTTCATATCAATTCACATCATCATCCGGCGCAAAAGGTCTTCGTAATCAATTTTCTCAGTCACCGTACTATCACAGTGTCCCAATCTAAAGGTCTTCATGTCGAGTTAACCCACACTCAAGACAAGCTCGTCAAGAACGAGTACAACAAAAGGGAAGTAAGGAAGCTCGTCTAAACACAATTACATCCTTCACTCTCTGTAAATCCTCAGAAAATTTGTATACTCAGGGCCACTACCTCCTTGCCATACATTCATCAGGTTACTGATCGCATAAGTAGGATTCTCAAAAAAAAAAAGAAAAAACACCTTCAAACTCCCTCCAAAAGTGCCACAAATACTCGCTTCAGTAAAAGATAAGCCCCAACCCCTGTCATCAACAGGCGTCTACAACATCCTAATTCTTCATTTTCGTTACGTTTTCATGTCACTTTGTTTGAAGTATGTACTTTATAGCATTCGTGAAATATAACAGCACGAAAAAATTTTACTGGTTCAAAAAAAAAATCAAATCCTAACAGATTCTCGAGGGACAATGGTTTGAATGGCCTCATAAAATTATGTTTAAAGTGCTGAACTTTAGGCATTAGACAATAACGAAACTAAGAACAAGCGTGTGGTTAGCTACCAGAAAATTTAACTAAGATTCATTAAAATCATCAGACAATCCATTTTTGTCTACTGCCGAACATAGGTCTTTCTTGTGCTGTTCCATTTCATTCAGGTTCATTTTCAGACCATCTTCAGTATTTTTCTTGCCTCTAGATTGTCTAATGTTCTGACAAGACGATTTGCCCAATTTTACTTTACTGTTGCAATCCGTTCAAAATGTCTTTGACTTTCATTGTTTTAAGCCACAACTCGTTTGCTACCGCCCTCTATGGCATTAAATTTAAGATATCTGCCTTCTAAACGTCGCCTGCGTTGATTAAAAACGGAGTTTATAAAGCCTGCCGAATAGCAAAAATGGCCATTATGCAAATTTTTGCCACTGCTTGCTTTTGGCGCTAGTTATCCATTGTTGACAGCTGTCAACTGGCTTTGATTTTTTACGATTTACAACAAATACGGGTTATTGGATGTTTAATATTTAGTCCAGAAAGTGTATTACAATATAAATTTCAATTTTAGACAGGTTTTCAAAACCTTATGAGACTGTGTAAAAAATTAACTAAATAAGAGTGTAAGAAGGGTGCAGATCACAGACTATTAAACAAGGAAGACTAATCAAAGAATAGAACAAAACCGGAATAACGTCGATAGCAGCGTTGCGCGCGCACCTGGGTGAACTAATAGTTATAAGCGGGAGAATTTTAATATTAGAGAGTTATCGCAAGTACTGCGTTAAATTTCCGTTAACGCTAAATCACCTGATGTTATACGCTATTTTATTTTTACGGTAAATGACATTTTAGAGTTATTTTTATTTTAACGTACGCTAAAGTTTCCGAACATAACCTCAAATTGTTTATAAACACGGCAACATAACCTCACCACTCAAAATGACGTACGCAAAAACCCTCCGCTAGTTTATGAAAATACAGCACTACGGTGATTTCTTTAGCGTTAACAAAACATGTGCTGCGTGAAAACCACGATTACAATACTACCGCAGTCGTATCGCGCATGCACGTCAAGGAATATGGCGGATTAAACCACGTAGTTCACCCAGGAGCGCGCGCAGCGCTGCTATCGACGTTATTCCTGTTTTGTCCTATTATTTGATTAGTCTTCCTTGTTTAATAGTCTGTGGTGCAGATACTTACTACTTTTCCTCGACACAAACCAAGAAGACTTTCGAGGGATTGGACTGGTTATTTAGCCTAAATATAAAACTAAATCTGTAGAATTATGGCAAGGAGGGATGCAAAAAGACATTTTTAGAACGTACTTTTTCTTGTATAACTAAACGAATAACCAAAAATTAACAAATTTAAATTAGAAATACAGCTGTCAGTGAAAGGATAAGTAGCGCCACGGACAAAATTTGAACTAGTCGATTAACTGTCAAACGGCCCTATTCGGCAGGCTTTATAAACCCCGTTTTGAATCATCGCAGGCGACGCTTCTAAACCATAAATCACGGATTCGATTTCTGATTCAAGTCGATGAAATTTTTAATGGCACGTTAAAAATTCGTTTCAGGGATGGAACTGATGGAAGCCCCTCGATTTCGGCAAAATTTTAGTCTGGCCCTGGCAGTCGATGCCCCTTGAAATTCCTCGTACCCCAAGCCTAGATTTTGTCCAATAAATAAAACAAACAAAAACATTCGGTTGCTATCCTGCTTCTTTGGTTACACCCACCATTGATCTTTCCATCGTCCTTGGGACCGGTCTTGTTTTATTTACAGATTGCTTTGTTAGAAACAGTGTTTCTATTATGGTATAACCGATAACGCATTAACACACATTATTAGTATCACTTGAGGCACATTGGATACTGGCGTCTTAATTTTCTACAAATTTTTCTAATAATTTCGTATGTTTGATCGTCTCTACAAATTATTATCATGTGGCCAAAATATTTGTATTCAATTATTTCTTCAATAATTTTTGTTGTATTCCGCCCATCAGGAGGCTTGCCATTAGTCTTCCTCATATTCACATTCATTTGACATGTTCATAGTTAGGCCTAGTTTTCCAGAAACACATTTTACTTGTTTCAGCAATTTTATGGCGCTTTTTTAGATTGTCGAAGCGAGTTTTACCGGTGTAACCGAGTGGTTTGGGCAGTCAACTATAGTGCGGGTGGCCTTGAGGTCAAACTCGAGTTGGACGCTCGGTGGGTAACGTACCCAGTCATTGAAAATAATTGGGAACCGAAACGCAGTGATGGAGTAGGGAAGACGGTTATCGAAGACATGGTGCTTATCACATCACGCCGTGCGCATTGCCTGCGAGACTACAGCGTATTAAAGTGATTTAGGAGGCCTTAACCCTTTATGTGGCTGGTCATGCTCCCTCGCGATACATTTACCTTTACCTTTACCATCGGTTTATGTTTATGGCTAAGACCTTCTAGGATAGCCGTAAGCAGTTTTGGAGATTAGCTTGTCTTAGTCCTCTTTCATCATGTTTGGCTTGGCTCGTTATTCATTTACAGTTGGTTGTAGCGTGATTACCCGATTTATGGGTTTGTTTAGTGTCCATAATTTATTTCTTTGTAGTGCTATAATGACCAAGGCCAGCTAAATTAAATATTACATATTAAGGCCTTACCACTTTATTTAGCCAAGACGCAATTAGAAACAACGGTGGCACTATTTGCGGTGAACCATAAATGTTTGAATGGAGAACAATGCCCGCTGAATTAAATATTGCATATTAAGGCCTGCCCACTTCATTTAGCCAAGACGCAATTTAGAAAGGACGGTTGCGCCATTTGCGGCGAACTATACATTTTAAAGCAAGGCCCGCTGAATTAAATATTGCATATTAAGGCCTTACCACTTCATTTACCCAAGACGCAATTAGAAACAACAAACAACGGTGGCGCCATTTGAGGTGAACTATAAATTTCTCCATTAAAACCAAGGCCCGCTGAATTAATATTACATATAAGGCCTTACCACTTCATTTAGCCAAGACGCAATTAGCAAGGACACAGGCGCCATTTGAGGTGAACTATACATTTTTTAAGGGAGAAATGTATAGTTCACCTCAAATGGCGCCTGTGTCCTTGCTAATTGCGTCTTGGCTAAATGAAGTGGTAAGGCCTTATACGTAATATTAATTCAGCGGGCCTTGTTAAAACATGTATAGTTCACCGCAAATGGCGCCACCGTTGTTTCTAATTGCGTCTTGGCTAAATGAAGTGGTAAGGCCTTAATATGCAATATTTAATTCAGCGGGCCTTGTTTAAAGGGATAAATGTATAGTTCACTTCAAATGGCGCCATCGTCCAATGTTTAATTCAGCGGGCATTGGGGAGCTATGTATAGTTCACCTCAAATTGAGCCAACGTTGTTTCTAATTGCGTCTTGACCAAATAAAGTGATAAGGCCTTAATATTTACTATTTAATTTAGCTGGCCTTGATAATGACAAGGTAAATAGGACTATATTGTCACTGTCAAGGAAGTGTAATAAAAATGCAAAAAATTATTTCAGTAAAAAACAAGATCTCTGATTAGTGATTACTAATAAAAAACAATTACAAGAGAATCAAAAGTAACAGCCAAAATTTTGTAAATATATTTAGAAAATAAAATTCTAAAAGAAACAGTAAAGTGTGTATTTTCTGCCAATCGAACCCATGAAGTGATAGTGACGCAAATACCCTAACAACTACGCACGGAAATGCGCTATTTCAACAACCTATTAATTTTATTTTACAAGATATTTATTATTTAAGTAAAAAGGCAGCCAAACGTAAAACATCCCTGTAACTTTTACATTCTTCGTCTTCTGATGCCTCTCTTAACGGAGGTTGACTATCATAAATATTATTTGAACTGCTGTCCTAGCTCTTACATAATAGGACTTTATTTAGACTCACCCTTTTATTGTAATAATAGGGCTCGTCCAATAGTCCTATCTTATGTACTCGTTACATAAATAGCTATCATTAGGGTCTCATACCTATAATCAACGTTGATTTGTAACAGCGCCTCAATTTTTCTACATAGTCGAACGCTTTCTCTTTCCTTTCTTCTTTACAGATCCATAACCTGTTCTATAATCAACCTTGTTTTTCTGAATAGGAGGTCCAGCTATCTCGCCTCGCCAGCATCTAGATGGTTTACCTGGCATTCTTTTCCCAAATGGTATGGCGTTAATGACAACAATAGCAGCAACGCTTTTGTCTTAGTTGAGAAATGTTAACGCCGATGGTAGATTATTTTCCACACATTTTTCTCTACTCCTTTTAATTAGGTAACTATAAGTGATTATTTGCACCAAACCCCGCTAGGAAACCTATTTATTCTTGCGGCTGTAAGTCAACTTTCAAAGTTTTGCTGTACTGTTTGCCAAAAGCTTGTTTAGATCTCCTTCCTCTTATGGCCGAAGCCTAGGCCGATGGCCTGTTAGAAACTCGTAATAACGAGTTCTGTGAGGCCTCTTAACACGTATGCTGGGCAGGAGGCTAACCTAACCCATCGAGAGAGGTGAAGAAGGCCGACCCGCAGTGTTACAAAGGTGTTAGTATGATAACCGGGACCGCCGGCTTAACGTGACCTCCGAAGCACGGAGAAGCGGTTTCAGGAATCAAACCTAAGATGCCTACGTGCGAGACCGAGGTCTTTTACACGCGGCTATTCGCTCCTCGATTAGATCCTCCTTATTTAAATGTATGACTAAATTGAGGGTTAGAATTTTACGAAACAATATTTCCAAAGTTGTCATCAGTTCATCCCTTCCCATTTTTATTGACTACACCGCTGTCTCCTGGTGATTTATTGTTTTTAATTTCTGATAATGCCTATTCTATTTTGTGAATTGTAATGGTCGTCCAGTTCTGCTAAGCTCTGATTTATGATAACGTCTTAGTTCCTTTTTGTACCTTTATGTTTAGTATTAATCAACTAGTATGCAATTCTCGATTGAAATCCTCTCTCGACTTCTGATATTTGTGGTAATTCGTTCCTCTGTTTAGTCAGGACTTACCTAAGTCCATTTACAATTTGGGTTCTTTTGGAAAAGGTTGGTCATTGTATACATCCAAGGTTATTAGGAAATTTAGCAGCATCCTTCCTCTCTCTGCCTCGCTCAACTTTTGCGTGAATATGAAAGTTGTTCCAAGTTCCATGGAAAAGCATCATTTGGGTTTCCACTTTTAAATATTCTGAAGTTTTCTCAGCCTTCTAATCCACTATTTCGCTAATTTGTGTCCTGGATTTTGCATTTCTCCATTTTCTTTATTATTCTTTGTAGTGCTCCTACCTGGTACGCCCTTCGTATGTTTTAGGTAACTATCTGCATATCTTTTTGTCATAACCGAATCCTTTTCCTTGCTGTGTTCGTTTCCAAAACATCCGTCTTGTTTGAAGCTTCTCTTGGAGTTCGCTAACAAAGTTGGTTTCATTGGGGAAGAAGGACTGTCAGCCCTACCCCTAACTATCTATTTTTATCTGGGCTTGGAACCAACAGGGCACCGTTGAAAACCGTCTCACCCTGGCGGAGTTATAAAATAAAGTGTTTAATATTAATATGACCGTTTTCGATCTGTATTGGTAGTAGAACATGACAGCTGGGGCCATATGAGTCACCAAACTTTTAAAAAATAACAACAATTATCAGAGTGAACGATGAATGCCTAAAAGGCGTTACTGTTTTCCGTAAATAAAAAAGGTTTAATAAATGTTAGTTAATTAATTAGTATTAATATGACAGTTTTCTATCTTTACCTAAAATCGTTAAATAATTATTAATAAATAATTTAGCATTTGTAAGCCAAGTTAAATTTTTTAGAATTAATAAATAAACAGATTGTTCTCAGGATTGTACTTTATAAAACAATGATTTTGATCCCATGCACCATATGAAAGTGACGAAATGTAGTTACATTTGGTGGAGGCGCGAGCAAAAGAAAATACTGTATCTGCGATTTATCAATAAAATTTGATTATTTTTTTGGAAAAATCAATAAAAACAGCTTTAAATCTCTTTCTTAGTTAATAATGTTCAATAATTTGCTCTCTTCAGATTTCATAGAATCATGCATGAATGTTTTTCAGTCTACATAAACAAAATTTTCAAGCTAAAAAATTTAACCGATCACGAAGTAACGTAACAGTTCAGAGAAAAGTAGGGCTGGACTTGTTAATGATAAAAGGGTAATTCCAGGTAATATGGTGTCAGGGGCAAGAAACGGCGGTGCGGTCATACAAGAAGGGGCCCGTAACGGACCATGAGCAATGCACCGTTGGTTGCCGCAGCGACGGGGTCTCAACAAGCGCGGGCTGCCGCCAACAACCCTCGTGGCGTCTCGGCGCTCCTTTACGCCTGCCAACAAGGAGACGTCGACAAAGTGCGCCGCATCTTGCGTGCTCAGGTTAGTGTGTTACTGTTGTAAATAGAAGTTAATACGTTACTTTTTATGTATCTGGGACAAGCTATATTAAATTATGTGGACGTGTACGTACACAAAAGGAAGTGGGCAGCTAACGATACGATTTTCTACTATTTATTATTGAATCTCGCAAAATGACAGTTTTCTAAAACTTACCTTGTGGAACTGTATTTTAACACAAATCTGTAAGAATAAGGAAACACCACAGTTTCTATGGTAGAAAACGTTGATACAAAATTTTAATTAACATAAACTTGCACGTGTTCATTGCCCCGAAAGTTTAAAAATATATTGATTACTTCAGGGTTAGTTTACATAAATGTCATTAAACCCAATAGGCAAAATCCCTAAACGGTTTCTCAACGTTCTGAACGTTTCCTCCAGTAAATTAAATAAATTAAAGGCATTATCAACTTATACAACATATTTAGTAAATATCAAAATACGTTAGTTAAAATACTCGTAAAAGTGCCCGCATTGGTAGAATTTCAATATCTTTTATAATAACCACAATAAACGGGTAGAGAGAATTCAGATCCCCAATACGTGACGTCACTGATGTCGGCCTCCGGAGGCTACTACACAACGTAACATAACCTAAACACATAAAATTACTTGTAATAAACACGGCAACATAACCAAAATTTAGCATTGTACTTGCGATAACTCTCTATTATACTGCATTACTAAGTGAGCTATGCTAGAGCTCTTACCGACGACCGACATCAGTGACGTCATAGCTTTTAAACTTTTAACTCCAATAACACGGAAACGAAAATTCGGCCGTAAAATTTTGCACAGGTGCAATACTCAGTTTACTCAATCAAATTACAAAATAAAAGAAAATCGACTTTTCATAAGTTGACAATGCCCTCAAAAGCTGTAAGATTTGCAAAAGTACTGCACTTACACTGTAATTCTGAATGCCTGAAATAGCTTGTCGACAACCTACCATTAAATAAGCACACAAGTAAAAATTCAGTGGGTTGAGGTCTAGTGAACGAGCAGACCGTGGTAGAAGCCTTGCGTGTCGTATGTAACCAGAAAAACATGATTTTTTCAAATTACTTTCCATAAATGCTAGCTAATGTAATAGGAACATCTCTAAACGGTTCCTAAAAATTTACAAACATTTACTAAATCAATATACTCGAAAGTTTAAGATTTTAAAAAGTATTACCTACATCCGCATTAAAAGGCGCAAAAATCTTAAAAATTTTTTCGTTGGCTCACGTTAATTTTGTGATGCAGAACACCTTCATTTAGAACCAAGGCTCAGCGAATCTGGGCCGTTAAATAGTTCCACAGGCAAACATCTAGCAGACTGAGATCTGGTGAACGAGTAGGCCGTATTAGAAACCTTGCAAGATCTATCTCTTTCTCTCTCTCAATCAGCTTCTTCTTTTATACAGTATTGGATATTGGATGTAAGTCTTCCCTTTATTTTTTCAGGTTTCTCTGTCAGTAGCTTCTCGTCCCCACAGTTTTCAGACATCTTTTTCACATCGTCATCCCATGGCATCTTTGGTCTTCCTATGCTTCTTTTTCCGGGCCATGGTCTCCGGACTGTTGTTCGCTTTGTCCATTTTAGTTTAGTTTTTCCTCGTAGGTACTCACTTGTTTGTTTTATAATCTTTAAGACTGATACCCAGCTTGACTCTTTCCATTTCTTGTTGTACTGTTTGTAACATATGGGCTGTGGCTTTTGTTAATGACCAATGACCACGTCTCAGATTCATATGCCATATTTGGAGCTATGCATTGGTTATAAGCTTTGATTTTCATATATTGGGGTAGGTCAGATCTAAGTACATTTTTAGATTTACTAAAGGCAGCCCATCCTAATTTTATCCTTTTTTTATTTCGTTGTGTTGGCTATCAGTGTTAAAACTAATGTTTTGTACCTAATACACGTATTCAACTACTGTTTTTAGAATTGTGCAAGATCTATGTAAGTTTAAAAATACCGAGTCTCAGGGTTAGTTTTCTAATAATAGATTAAAGTCTATAAAGAGCCTCACAAGCAAAAATCCGGTGGTTTGAAATCTGGCGAATGAACAGGCCATGTTCAAAGTCTTACGCAGCATATACACGATAAAAATATTGATTGTTTCTATATTAGTTTTCGTAAGCGTCACCTAACCACTAACGATCTACATATTTCCTCTACTAAATCAAATTAATTGAACGTAACAGGACCTGCAAAAGTACCGCAATAACAAACGAATTGGCAAACGTCTGAAATAACCTGTCCACAGCCTACTTTAACTCTATTGCAGAACATCTTCGTTTACAACCGTAAATCAGGCTGTTAAATAGCTCAATACGTAAAAAATTTAGTTGGTTGAAATCTGGTGATAGAGAGCAGGCCATGTTAAAACTTTTCCAAACATTGTGAATGTTTACTCTGCTGAGACAACTGGAATTCTGGGCATCTAGAACAATTTGTTGCACCCTACCTTAACCCTAGGGCGGAGAATATTATCATTTAGAACAAGTACTACTAGTTCAAGGTCTTCAAATGACCCTATAAATAAAAATTCAGTAGGTTGAGACCAGGCGAACGAGCAGGCCGTGTTAGAAGCCTTGCGTGTCTTACCCAATTTACTAATTTATTAATATTTCAAATTAATTTCCATAAGCGTTACTTAATCTAATAGCAGCATTGCTAACAGGTTTCCTAAAAGTCTGAATGTTTACTGTTATAAATAAATCAAATTAATCGAAGGCCAGAATATTTGAAAATATATTAAAAATACATACATCCATGCTAAAATTCTGAAATTCAGAAAATTTTTTGGTTAGCTTGCTGTGCCTTTATGGTGCAGAGCATTTTCATTTAGAAATCCAGATTTGTAAATAGCCCCAGAAGTAAAACTGCAGTGGATTGAGATCTGCTGAACGAGCAGTTCCTGTTAAAAGCCTTACGTGATCTATTCAATTAAAAATATTCAAATATTAAATATAGCAAGTGTTATAGCGCTATTTAAATAGCCTTACAAACAAAAATTAAGCGGGCTAGGATCTGACAAATGAGCAGGCTATGTTAAAAAACTTACACTGCATACTACCCAAGTTAAAAATATTGATTAGATTAGATTAGCTTTCATAAGCGCCCCCCTAACTGTAAAAGCAAAATTCTTAAAGTGTTCGTAAAGGATCCATACATTTCCTCTATTAAATCAAGCTAGTTGAACGTAGCAAGGTCTGTAGAAGTACTGTAATTACACTGAAAAGTTTGAAATAACATGTCCACAGCCTACTTTAATTTTGTTGCAGAAAACATCTTTATTTAGAACCGCGTTGAGTAAATCAGGGTGCTCAATAACCAGATAGGTAAAAATCTAATTATTTGAGATCTGCTGCACGAGCAGGCCACGTTAAAAGCCCTGTGTAGCTTATCAAAATTCAAAATGTTTGAATGTCTAAAACTATTTGTTAATAGCTTACCTAAATCTTATGAAGGAGAATATCGTCATTTAGAAGTAGTACTGACTACTTGAGGATCTTTAAATAGCCCCATAAGCAAAGTAGTAGGTTGAGACCTGGCGAACGAGCAGACCATGTTGGAAGTCTAACACAATCTATCCCAATTTAAAAATGTTGATTTTTTTAGAGTTAATCTTCTTAAACATCGCTTAACTAAGCAGAATAAATTTATTAGCGGTTCCTAACAACATAAATGTATTTACGCAGTTACACTACTAAATCAAATGAAGCGAAATTGTAAGGTTTGAAAAAGTATCCCAATTCTGAACATCTGAAATAATTTTTGATAAACTACTTTAATCCTATAACAGAGAACATCTGCATTTAGGGCCAGTGCTGAGTTCATGATCTGCAAGCAAAATTCCAGTGGGTTGAGATCTGGTGCACGAGCAGACCATATTATGCGGCCTTTTCCTAGATTTCACTATCTACATAGTTTGTATATCTACAGTCGTCTCTAACAGCCATCTATCAAATAAATAACAACCTGTATAATGACCTTTCTGTCATAAATAAGTAGTTCCTAAAGAACTTGTTTTTGCAGGTTACTTTAGAGGCTGGAAATAAATGCAGAAACATGTGATAACACGTATAAGAAGTTCTGGGAATATTAACAAATATAATATAATGCAATATTAATAAATAACAATAGCTACACATTCAGTACATTAGAAACAACATAGAACAAAGGATGTTACATTTGGTGGAGGCGCGGTCTTAAATAGTTAGTTAATTTATATGCACAAATTCAAATTTTGAAGAAGTTTTATATTAGTACATTTCGTGAAAGAAGCATAGACTTCATTTGTTTTTTGGTACAGGTTTGTAGAATATTTACGTCGACTAACATATTAAAAAAAATAATAATAAAAAAGAGCAGATTCCTCCTCGAAGTATTATCATTAGGGCTAGGATTTTAATGACGTTAAAAATCAGCGAAAATGCAAAATAAACGATGCAATTATGACTTAAAAATCTCGCAAAAATGACATAAAAATTTAAAAAAATGACATATAAATCTGTTGATAAGAACGTGTAGAAACTGAATAAGACTGCAAAATTATTGTTGGTTCATTCCCACCCACTGCAGGCCAGTCTTAGAAAACAGCTATGTAAGTTACTGACTCACTGACTGCATTCCAAAGAAAATTAATCCCTTAATGAGCATTCTTTTGTGGATGACTTAAGCACGTTCCCAGAAAACATTAACTTTGCATTTAGCTAACAATAGAGGTTTTAGGCTTCATTTCTAAACAGGTAAAAATACGGGAACAACCGGAACTACCGAGAAAAGAAAAATATTGCATTTTGTTCTAGACTGCATGAAAAATAAAACTTTAACAAAAGTTTATAAGCTCGCCAAGTAAAATATCGCAAAATATAAAAAAAATTAACGCTATTCCTCAAAAATGCAAAAAATTCAAAGAAAAACACACAAAAACCCCAGAAAATGCTGGAAATACCATAAAAATTAGCAAAAAATGCCCCATTCCTCAAAAATGGTAAAAAATGCAAAAAAATGCACCAACAAGTTGCTCTCATGTGATTCAATGTATCCTGAAACACGTTTATATATAACTGAGCAATGTCTCAGACTTTCAGAAAAAAAGATGCAAAATCATCAAAATCCTAGCCCTAATTATCATTATCTATTATACCTTGTAAGATAGCATTCACTTTTAAACAAAAGTAAAATTAACCTACTTTCCAACCATATAAAAACCTTAATTAAACAAAGATAAAATCACAACTTAGTGGTAACTAAAGAACCTTATGCACCAGTTTAGATAGTACTGCAGTAATGCAGTTTGATAATATCGAAAAACCTACTTATATCGCAAACGTGCAGTTTTACATAACTGAAAACGAGCTCTAAACACGAAGTGATGCAAATGAAATCAGACAAATAGTTGGATATTTTATGATGGAATGAGAATAATGAAGGCCATTTAAATATTTGAGATTTTTTATAATTCCTTTGATTGGGAAGATTTTTTATTTTTAAAAATGATAACCATTTTTGTATTTTACACAAACATTTTTAACAAATCATCATAACCACGAAGACCATTTAAATTCATTGTCATCATTCATCATCATCATCAACGACACGTTTTAATTCGTTTGACTTATTACGTCATCAGGTGTGTTGGTCTTCCCATTTTTGCTGCCAAAAACCGGTTTATACAGCTTAATAATTCTTGCCGTCCGGGATTTGAAATTATTTGAACCCAGCTAGGTGCATGTGTCCCCCAGGTAATTAGTTTCCTATCATAACTCCCGTTCCCGTAGAACGATTTAAATATTAAAGATTATTACGAGTATAAGTTTTTTGATTGAGAATGATTTTTATTTTAGAAAATGAATATTGTAACGTTTTTAAAAGGTTTATTTAAAACTTCGGTCCATGGTGTGAATTATTTATTAACCAATTTAAACAATGTCATAATTAACACGAAACAACAACTTAAACACTGACAACACAACACTAATATTAACTCGAGACACTAATTAATTTATTTATGCAGTTTATTTATATTCACGCACGCATTACACGTGTTCACCTTGGTCACGACTGTGGTAGACTTTGATAGACTGGTTGCTCGCTAAACGATAATGCCCTTATATGTATACCAACCGCGGCCTTCGAGTGCAGCCTGGACCGCCCCAGATTTTTTCAGGCGATGACGTAGTCGAACAACCGAGAATACTCTCACATCTGTTGGCAGATGACGCATACGATCGAAATCACACGCATTCCCACTGACCGTCGACGCGACTCTTTACAATATATATTTTTTGTTAGGTCCAGGATTCCTAAGAAAGGATGGACCTTCTAGAATTTTGGCCAGTGAGATTTCGGTCCATGATATTATTTGTGCTAAGTCGTTGAGTCTACTTAGGTGTATTTGTCACCCAAGTAATTTGTTTCTTATAATAACTCCCGAAGACCATTTAAATATTCGAGATTGTCATCAATTCTAGGATTAGAAAAGCTTTTCATTTTTAAAATGGAAATCAATTTTGTATTTTAAACAAACATACCAAAAAACGTCTTAAAATCATTATTCGTGATATTTGATTCAAGCTGGGGGTACTTGTGGCCCAGGTAATTAATATCTTACCACAACGCCCGAAGACCGTTTGATTAGTCGAGATTATCATAATATATGTTTTGTTTGACACAGATTTTCATTTTGGTAAATGAAGATCATTTGTGTAATTTAAACCACTTGAAATTATCGATCTTGTAGAGTTTTGACTAATGAGATTTTTGTTCATGATAGTATTTTTGCTGCTGGAATCTAGATAGGTGTTATGTATGTAGTTAGTTGCCTATTACATCTCCCGACAACTATTTAAATATTAGAGATTGTCATAAATTCTTTGTTTAGAAAGACATTTTAAAAATGGAAAGCATTTTTGTATTTTAAATCTACACCTCAAGAAAGGACTTAAAATCGTCATTCCTGATATTTTACATAATAAGCTGGATGTACGTTTACTGCTGCCTCGGTGACTAATTTCTATAACCCCTGAAGATCATTTAAATATTCAACAGTATCATAAATTTTTTGTTTGAGAAAGATCTGTATTTTAGTAGATTATGTATTTCAAACTATTCATCATCATCATCAATTGGCATGGAGTAGATCTCCGCGGATCAATCCTGGATTACGCCAGGCCCACCCCATGCCAATAGCGTGTGAAGGGAGTTATTATGATAGGTGGGGATTGGGAGCACTGTATAGCGTTAACATGCCTGTGACGGTAGCCGCTAGACACCGCTCCTATAGTGCAAGGTAGTTAGTAGATCACCATACATATTCAATGGGAATTGGATACATGACCGAGATGGTTAAACATGTTTTATCATCTTATACTAATTGGTATTTCTAGTATTCCCGCTAATTTCCTAGGTCTGTGATGTGAAACGCCTTAGCACAGACATGCCTGCCCTATTACATATTACTTTATGCTAGCTTAGTCTATAGGTAGTCATTACTATTATCATAATTAATATTCTTATTTTCATTGTACTTCAATTGTTGTTGCTTGCCCCCCCATGCTCTTCGGTGTGTGCTCCGAATTGTAACCTGCCTCGTAGGAAATTTATATTTTTATTTGTAAGGTTTCTGTCTCTTCGACAATGAGTTCGCATCCACCCCAGAATCATTCTGTGCCCAAATCTTCTATACAGGTGTCGATTAGCTGCAAATAGTCAGTTTTGCGCTCCGATTTGTAACCCGCCTCGAAGTAGATTTCTATTTTTGTTTGTAGGGCTTCCGTCGCTGCGAGAATGGCTTCCGTTCCCAAATCTCCTATGTAAGCGTTGATTTGCATGGCTGGACCAAATGTATGATCCAAATGATCGTATTTGGGAGCCAAATCTTTGATTTTTTCTTCCAGTTGCAGTTGCATTTCTTCTTGGTTTTCCCTCACATACTTTGCGATTTCCCTTCTTAAGTCCAGCGCTTCCTTCTTGAGTTCTTTGTTTCTTCTATCTTCTGTTATTTAATCCGTTATTGCTGCTGTTGCCCGCTGTTCTAAAGGGTGTCCCAACAAGAGCGCCGGATTTAATTTTAAAGAAAAACACATTTATTTTTTTATTTAAGCAAACATTTTTATTTCAACATAAAGAAAAATAGTTCCGATTAAACGTGAAATACAACATCAGGCAAATGGCCACCACGAAACCTCTGGCACAGGGTCATTCTTTTGTTGAAATTTTGAATAACGTTTTCGCATAAATGTGGCTGTATTTCACCAATAACGCGCCGTATTTCCTCTTTAAGATGTTCAACTGTTTCAGGCTTATTTGCATACACCTTTTCCTTCACATAGCCCCAAAGAAAAAAGTCCATCGGCGTTAGATCGCACGATCTTGGTGGCCAATGTTTATCGCCAAATCGAGAAATGACTCGGCCTGGAAACTTGGTCTGCAGTAACACCATTGTTTCACGTGCAGTGTGGCAGGTCGCACCGTCTTGTTGGAAAAACATGTCCTCCACATCAATTACATCCAATTCGGCTTCTGGAAATGTTTAATTCCTGACTACGATGCCGAATGGAAGTTCCTGGATTCTCGGCCACAGATACCCTTACTGTGGCTATATTTTCGAGTGACCGACAAGGACGACGACGAACAATGGTCTTCTGATCCATCAGCGTAAATTTGGTCTCAAATTTTTTAATTAAACGCCTCACTGTCGATTCATTTGGCGCATTATTGCGACCGAAAACTTGACGTAATTGGCGAACTGTTTTCGCAAAACTTTCACCATTTTTGAAATGTGTTTTTACAATAATTAAACGTTGTTCGTTTGAATACTTCTCCATATTCTTAAATCGCGTGGTGTGTACGTGACAACTGTCAAAACAAAATCACCGTACAACTCGTATTAACAAAATGGCGGCAAATTTAAATCCGGCGCTCTTGTTGGGACACCTTTTACTTACTTGAATTTTGTGATTGATGATGTAGATTATTTCTCGTTCTATTCTGTTGCTTATGCTTTCTTCCTTGCTGTCTTCCTCCTTCTGGTATAGTTTACGTCGATTCCTTCCTTGTATTTATGCTTACTTGCTAACTATGAATCCTACTTTTGATCTATGTATAATATATTCAATTCGCATGCGCCTATTACCTATTGCATAATCTTTGCAATACTAGATGTTATTATTGCTTGATTTCTATTTCCGTTTTTTGTACTATCCTATACATATATTTTAAATATTCCAAACCCCCGCTTTCCCTGCACGGAGCTGTCGCTTATGTCCTCTCGTTTGTGCCGGTCCTATAAATAGAGTTTATGGCTCTGTTCTGGGCTGCTACCCGCTCTTTCCGTTGCGTTTCGATTCCATCCATCGGCTCGCTTTCAGCTACCTCCCGTCAGCGGTCTTGGTTGTGAGGTTGTGACACCAGTGACGTCGATTGCAGTTAAATGACGCGAACTTTAGTGGGACGCCGCGTGCTCTTTGATTGCAATTACTGTTGTGATTATGATTATGGACTTCTAATTTGGGTGCTCTACTAAGATATACAATTATTATTGTTCGGTCTATACTAGGCTAAACTATGATCTATCTATATAATGCGCAAATGCAGCTATTTTTAGTAATATTGGAGTAATGACTAATGACACTTAACTTAGCAGCACAGGTATATGCTCCACCTGACTCGACCTGTGATCTCGTCGCGGGCTTCCCTGCGTGATTTATGCCCGTGTGACCTGCCCTCGCCGTCTTGTCCATTTTCAGCAACCCTTCCCGTTTACCTCACTTGCAGCACTAACACTCTTATTTTATTTATTTATTTATTTATTCTCCCATTTGTTATTATTACAATTATTATTATAATTACCAGAGCCTTGTTATTGCCCCGGTAGTTACATGATTTACTTTTCCAATAAAACCTCGTTTTCTAAAGGAATGAGCGTTGAGAGCTGTCGCAAAAACACGTGCGTTCTCTCCGACAGCCTCAACTCCCTCTTCTTGGCCAGTGAGATTTCTGTTCATAATATAATTAATGCTGGTTGAATCCATATAGGCGTATTTCTTGCCCTGATAATTAGTTGCTTAGGTATCATAATCCCCGAAGATCATTCAAATATTCGAGATTATCATAAATCCTTTGTTTAGGAAAACGCTTTATTTTATGAAATGAAAATCATTTTTGTGTTTCAAACCAAGATGTATAAGAAATCACTTAAAATTATTGATCTTGTAGAGCTTTGGCTGGTGAGATCTCTGTTCATAATATTATTTGTACCGTTTGAGCCTAGATAGGCGTATTTGCCATCGTAATTAGTTTCCTATCATAACTCCCCGAAAAACATTTTACTATTGCAGATTATCATAAGGTTTTTTTTTTGGGAAGAATTTTTATTTTATAAAAAGAAGATCATTTTTGTACTTGATACCAACATCGTTTATTTGAAATTATGATCTTGCAGAAGGTGTAGTTGTCCCCCAAATAATTAGTTTCATATCGAAACCCTCGAAAATCATTCAAACATCAGATTTTCTTAGATTTTTAGATTAAGCACTTCATTTAGAACAAAAACCATTTTTGAATTTTCAATTAAGATCTCTAAGAAGCTACCTACTTAAAATCTTTATTCATGCTCTTTAAGCAGGCTAGGGTTACTTGCAGCTCAGGTAATCTGATAAAGGCAAACGAAATAATTTGTTTAATAAATTTTTGAAAGAAGAAATAAATATCCAATTTCGTTTATAAGGGAAGACTGCGTTCTTATATTTTATGACAAAATGCACGCCTGGTCATTAAGTTTGTCAGTCAATCTCCTCTTCTAATTTTCTTAGGTTGAAAACGAAACCGTCTCGAAAATTAGATTAGTTTCAGTTGTGTCTGTCAGAAAAGCTATTGCCAGTTAATAATGATTGCCCTAAATGCGTGCACCTGCCCAGTTCAACTGAAATATGCACTTCTAATGATTACACACGGTATTGTCATAGCAACACCCAAAAATTTCGTGTCATTTTTAAAGACTGCATTTGTTAGAGCACCGATCGAGAAAGCTTTGAAAATCATACTGTTGAGTCTGATTTTGATGTGTAAGTTTTAGTAATTTATTTGGAATGCCTTGTGTAAGTAATGTTTTTTATTGTTTTAGTTTGTTTAAAACACGTTTTAAAAAGAAATGCTGAAAATTTTTGATGAAAAGCTAGTCTTTAGATTTGTGTCACATATCCTAACTGGGAATATTTAAATATTTAAGTATGTATTTTAGACGTGGTGTATAAAATTAAAAATAATGACTGAGATTCTTGGTATCCGCAAACCTAGATCTCCGCGAGTAAGGTTACAATACTGTAACCGAACTAAATCCCCTTAATGCAACATTTTAATATGTAGTTATTTAAATTAAGCATTTTCTATTTGCAAATTAATTAAACTTTTAAATTAATGTAAAAAGAAAAATTCAAATTTCTCCAAAAAATATTCACGAGCTTTCTTCTAAACAACAAATCACAAATGCTGATTCATCTTCGATAAATTAAATTTCCCACAGTGCCTGACTTAACTAACCTATGTTGTACCTTCTGTCCCATTTTTAGGATGACGTAGCGTTATTAGGGTTTTTTAATCAACTTTTAAAAATTTATTTTATAAAACGTCGATGTAGTCTACTAATTAATTCCACCTAAAATGAAAGTTCGCGAGTGATAAACTAAATGGAAACGTTGGTGTTTTTGTCGATAAAATTTCGTTAAAAGCAAATCGATTGCCCGGAAATGAAAATGATTAATAGAAAGAACATAAATAAGAATGAGCCCTTGAAGAACTGATTAATTTTTTGAACTATATTAACGCTTTCGTGGAGTATATCGACCGTGAATTAAAACAGTGTTTTTAATTAATTCAGAAACGGAAATTGAATTTGTTTTAATTATTATTATGTTACCTAAATATAGCCCTTGACAGTAATAACTATTACTTTTTATCTCCGAGTTTTGTCGTTTTTTAAACGATTATTTCTGATTTTTTTAATAAAACTATTGAGTATATAATGCATAAAGAAGCTGCTCATGCTTTCGGCTTACTCAATACTGTGTGATAGGTTGTATAAGCATAAGCCTTATTTTTTATAAATTTATATCCTTTGCTTTGTTGAAAAAACCATCGAGTATATCACGTATAGAGAACCACTGCTCATGACCTAGGTTGACTTAATATCATGTGCTGGGTTGTATAATCACTATAATCAGAACACAAAAAGAATTCAAGTATTTCGTACAGAAATTTCATGCTACTTTCCCAACTAATACGATTCAAATCTCTAAGGCTAATGAAAATTTGCGTAGCCTTATTCTTGATAAATTTATATAATTTCCTATGTTAAAAAAACATCGAGTATGTTGTATATACAGAAGCACTGCTCACGTCGTCTGCTTACTTAGTACTGTGTGCTGAGTTGCACAAGCATTTTTACAAAACATATTTTAGTAGTTTATACTGAAGTTACTGAAAGCAAGAAACACACATTTTAATATAGTCACTTATTTGTCCATAAAATGATAAAACCCTGATATTTTTCTTTTATTTATGGAGCAAACTGCTATGTTTGTAAGACTTGCCTAACTAATCAAGATTTAAATCTCTAAGGCTGTCACGGCTTTTGAGATTTTGCGTAAATTAAGTGTAATACGTCCCTGTCGTTCGAAGTTTAAGCCCGCCTGAAGCTTGCAGGATCTGCGGAAATAATGCCAGTTCGGGATATTCTTGCTGTTGCGAAATATTTCGGAGAAATAGGATGATGTAATATTTTGTTCAGTGGATTTCTTTGTTAAGAATTCGGGGAACCACCCGCTGAACACGAGGTAACGCTAGAGTGGCGCCGTTGAAGGTTCCCCCCGCGTGCGAAAGGCGCATTTGGGTATCTTCTTCTAACATCCTTTTCCCTTTTCGGAAAAGAGAAGAAACAAAGCAGAACATACCTAGCTTTCAAATCAGTCGGTCGATGGCGAATTGTCGCTCCGGGCCTTGGTAGGAAAAATTCCGAAAAAGCCTCTCGTTCTCGTTTTAGTTTGGGAAAACTATTTTACGACATATTGCAAATAAACATTTATATATAAAAAAAAATAATAATAATATGACTAAGCCATCAAAAATATTTTGTTTATGCACGAATCGCATAATTTTTAGATATTTAGATTCGATTGACACCAACTTCATTTTGCATATTTTGCATATGTACGTGTTGAGCATTTTTTGCATATTTCACGAATTGCGTGCATTTTATTGCATATTTTTTCAATTTTAGTTTTTTTTTGTATAATGAATATGCAAAATTACATTTATTTTGCTACTTTCGTGAAGTTTTTCGCCGTTTTTTTTAACCTTTTGTTTGGCGCAAAATAAAACTTTCAAAAGAATCCCCCAGGTAAGTAAACGTAGAAATTTAGGAAATTCCTTCCCATTGTTACCTTGACTAACTTACTCAGAAAAATTTCAAGCGGATTAAGGGATTTTCCGAAATGCAGGTTTAAGTGTCTAATACTGTTATTGTGGTATTTGTTTGTTGCATTAAATATCTACTATTCTTTCTAGGGTGTTCGCTTCTTAATACCTGAATAGTTGTCAACAATATTTTACTTGTTCTTTGAAGGGATCTGTATAAATGCTGTATTTGTAAGACAGTGCTGTAGTGAACATTGCAAGGTATGTACGTGGCGAGCATTAAACAACAAAATCGGTCCAACGTGATTATTTGACTGTTATTTAAATAATGCCAAAAAAAGAATGGTTTGGTTTCGGTTTGGATAAAGGACTTTCCAGAGCTTATACTTGATGGTGAAAAGGGGTTTTGTAGGACATGTAGCAAAATAGTACGTAGTATTTTTTATTAATACGATTTTCAATATTACCCTTCTCGATTTTAAAAATAATTGCCTACAAGTTTTATTGTTTTAAATTGCTGGATCTTAACTGGATATTACTTGTAATTTTCACAGATATCATGTGGAAATAGATTTCAAATAACTCAACACATTGGAACTCCCTTACATCAAGGTAGATCGAAGAATGGTGGTACACAATTATCCCTAAAGGAATCGGTGGTTGCAAGTTATACAAATAATGGAAGGGAAACTTTTGATTCAGGCCTGTGTTAGGCACTTGTTAATTTATTCAAACATACCATTATCGAAGTTTTAAGTCTTTTCTGGAAAAATACTGCAAACTGTCAATTTCAGACGAAAGTACATTAAGAACAAGATATATTTTGTTTATTATTATGAGTAAAATTTATTGCATATGCTGCATATTTTTGTGCATATTTTACAGAATCAAGTGCATATTTTAAAGATTTTAGATGCATATATATGCGCAAACTTTAACTAAATTTCGTGCATATAAATCCCAGCTCTAGTGATATCCATACCTTGGCAAAAAAAGCACAAAACCAAACTTCCCAATAATTATTTTTTTATCGATGAAATGAGGTCTTAAATATGTACATATTTTTAGACTACCTATATTAATAAAATAGCCGTCCCGAGGGACACACTTTAAAAGATTATTTTTAAAATGTTCTGATTGCTAGTTTCCATTTTATTCCTGAGGATGACTGCTTTATAAATATAGCCAAAACGTACGTATGCAGTATCTCATTTCATCGATAGTAAATTAATTATTGGGAAATTTGGTTTTGCGTTTTCTTTCTACCAGCTCCCGAAGGATATCCAAATATCCAACGCCGTTTGATTACTCATGAATCTAAACCAGGCTTCCTACAATTCACTAATAGGGCATCTCCACTCTATCCTACTGTCAACACTATAGCTTATTCCATATGCAACATAACTAAATATCGCCGTTTTGGTTCCAGTGAATCTAAACCACCTATGGGGTTCTTACAATTTACCAGTAGCGTATCCCCACTCTACCCTACTGTCAACACTATAGCTTCTTCCATTTGCAACTTAGCTAAATATATTGCTAGCCTACTTAGGAAATAAATAGGGAAATCTTTAACTATTTTTACTTTGTGCACCTCATCGACAATACCACGGTGTACCAATGATCTACTTGTTAGTATCAATGTGACTACACTTTCCAAGGTTCCAGTTTTCAGTAATAAGTGACTCTGTAGCTGATTCAAGACGGTTCTTCTGCCTATCTCCTTTTGGGTAACTCATTTCTACAATCAGGTGGCATACCCTAACCATATCTCCGTCCATCTTTTTTGGGATCTTTCGGACTCTCTTTTCCCCTTGGTTTTAAATCTCTTGCTAATTTGAAACCCTTTTTAAAGATTTCCTGTACAAAAACACACACTGCAACTCCCATTATCAGTGCGCTTAGGTGTACCTATATTGGGAAAACTGGAATCAGGTTTTCTTTCACATATTTTGTTGCTAACCTTCATCACGGTAGCGGTCACAACATGCAGCTTGAAAAATGATCTCTCTCTCTTATCTCAAAATCTGCCCTTTTTTAAGGAATATCCCCGAGGCCATCAAAATCATTAAAGCCCTTGCAATCTCAATTGTGACACGGATTGTTATCTTTCCAGCACATGGAAATCTATTTTTGCTATTAGGTTCATTTCTGCCGAACTCAACCAACTCGCTTCTTCGTTTGATTTGGTTAATTGGCAGCAACGGATATAAATATGCTGTATGGCCTATGGAGTAACTGACAAATCACGCTACCGTATTCTTTTAAAGTCTTCATATAACTCTTGATGAAGCCCTATGCGAAAGTGGGCAAAACGTTGAGTTTTTCTTCCTTAACGATGACACGGCCCAAGTCCGAAGAATAGTCATTTGTAAAATTTGGCAAAACTAAGAATTTAAATTATGTAATTAATTAAATTAGGTGGTCGTGGCTCAGTTGGTTCAGCGTGCGTCTGGCCACTGAGATGGCCCGAGTTCGATTCCCAAGGTCACATATACACCGAAAATACCCGGCCGCTTTCCTCGGAAGGCAATGACAAACCACCGAGGTGTATTCTGCCTAGTAAAGTCCGCTCTGGAGTAGAAGTGCAAGCACTACCGTGATTCGGAGCCCACGTAAAGCTTTAGGTCCACTGTGTCTGTAGGCTACTTGATACGTACACCACAGGCACATGGAGAGAGGATCGGCAACGCAAGGGTATGCCACTGCAAGAAAAAGAATTAATTAAATAAATAAATAACAATTTTTAAAACTAAAAACGGCCCACTAACGTACCAACTAATTGTACAACTTGAAGTTGGTACAATTTTCTAGACAACTGACCAACTGATCCACTAACATCCCAATTTTGTATACAATTTATTTTAGTCCAGTCAAATGGTCGAAATAAAAAGGCAAACTTGGCATTTTGGGTAGGCAGCTATTTTTTGACGATGTGTAGGGGGGTCAGTGGTAAGTCTAAATCAGGATTTGCGGGGTGGTACCCCCCTCTCCATTTGGTCGTCATATTGAAAAGAAGGGTTAATTAGTTTCTCGGCTATATCTCTGTATCCGTTAGTCTTACAAACATTTTGTATAAAACTTTTTTGTAGAAAATTACATTCTCTCTGACTTTTACTAATAACATTTTTACGTAGCATTAATAATAAAAAAGTTGTAAACCCTTAATGTTTTGTCTTTTCCGGCTTATAACTCTTTTATTATTAATGCTATGTAACAAAGTTATTAATAATAGATAATAGATAATACGATTCTCTACAAAAAAGCTTGGTACACACTTTTTGTAAGATGCACGACTACAGAGATATAGCTAAAAAACGAATTAGCCCTCTTTTTCAAGATGGCGGCCGAATGGAGGGGGTTACAACCCCGAAAACCCTGACTTAAACTCACCACTGACCCCTCTACACACCGATAAAAAAAATCGCTGCCTACCCAAAATGCAAAGTGAAATTACCATTTGACTGGACTATTTTTCGTTCAGTACTGCTATGTCGCTAGAAGTAAAGATGTCGCAAATTTCAAAAAGAACAAAACTGTCTGTAATATTGGTCAGTGCAGTGCTAAGCTTTACAGAGAGACGCAAAAAAGAAGAAGTCGGATAAAATGTTGGCTTGAAAAACGAAAACTATATACGCATATGAATTTATTAAGCCATTTACGGAACAATGAGCCCAATGACTTTAAAAACTTTTTGCGCATGGATGAAAAGACATTTAAAAAGTTACTGAAGCTTGTTGCACCTCATATAACAAAGCAGAACACAGTCTTTTCACGAAGAGCAATTCTTTTACAATGAAATCGTACTGTGAGTTGGGCAACCTGCACACACACGCAGCAACTAATTGGCACCAATCTCAAATTGATGTGCAGTGCACTCCAACCTGCCAACTTTCGTACCAACTTGAAATTGCTAACACAATCGTGGCACTAACGCAGCAATAATTGCACCAACTTCTAAAATTGTACAACTAGTTGGTACGTTAGTGGGCCGTTTAAAGCTTTGTTTTGAAAACCCAAGGGTTTCCCGATTTTTTTAAGACAAAAGAAAATATCCAAAAACGTAGTAAATATTCGTAATCTGTAATCGTGAATTGCCTGTTATTTGAAGTACTTTCAGCAGTTTTGAAAACAAATTTACTTAAACGATTGATATAAATCAACAGGACGTTTATGTTTATTATCTTGTATTAAGTATTTACGTGTTTTTGCGTGGTTTTTCACTCGTAATAATTCAATTTAGTAAAGTGATGATAGCTTTGAAAATCGATTTTGTCAAAATGTTTTACTACTTTTACTAATATGCCTTGTATTTATACAGGGCCTATCAGAATTTAGGCAAAAAACTTTTATTTTTGTAAATAAATCCCTGAAAACACCTTAATTCATATTTAATGGTATGAAAATTAGATAATTGATTACTGCAATGGTTGATAGAGTCCTTCGCATGGTTGCCTACTTTAAGGCGTTTTTCAAAACTAGGTACATCTTTTGACAACCTTGGCATCGTTATTTTCAGTTACCAAATCGATGCCTATTTACAAAAATTATTTCTTTTACTCTCCTCTGACGCCTTTAAAGTGCGTGGGTGAATTTAGATGCATCCTCTATAAAAATGTACTGCAACTGTAAAGGATTGCTTCCCATATACTGGTAACATGATTATTTTCTAAAATTTTCGATATATTTTTGCTTAAGAAATCTGTAATATTAACGAACGTTGCTAAAACACAGACGGCGTTGCGTGCTGCAGAAAATAAATGAAAAGCTCAATAAAATCGCAGTGTATTAAAATAAACTTCACGCCCAAATCTGTGTTAATGGGTAAAACAAACATATTTAACGTAATATCTAGCACGTGTTCCACTGGTAAATACTGTATTGGAATTTATGTTAAAACAAGCAGTTGGTATTGTACGATTTTTATTTTATTATTTCATAACAAGGGAGAGATTAGCTTTTTATTTTATTCGATTCAACTCATCTGATAAAGAGCGTAACTGACTGCAGTGACAACGCAGCAGTTTCGACTTTAATCAGTTTACTTAGCTTAAGTGTTTAAATAAATTTTTGCTTAAATTTATGTTGAGATAGCGATCCTTAAGGGTTGGTTTTGGACTCAATATAGGTTTAAGCTAAAATTTGTTTTAAACCGACTGAAACTGGGTTTAAGTTAAGCCTCACTACACTTGAAGCTTAAACTTATGCTGAAATTCTGTCCTTACCTTTTCTTCAGCAAAAATGTATCATTTGGATTCATTTTATATAAAAGTTTTCTCTTAAATAGTGTATGAACCATATGAACACCCACTTGGTACAATTAATATATCAAGACTCCCTTAGCGTATTTTTAAACAAAATAAAGCTACAAAGAGATGTACGGCAAGGAGACACTCTGTCTTCGAAACTCTTCACGCTGGTACTAAGCCTAGAAATAAACGCCAATTCAATAAAACCCAAATTTTATCAAACAGCGATAAGAAATAGGACTCACTAGAATAGCAAAACATCGAAAAAGTGGAAGAATATGCATATCAGGGGGTTAAAGCAGCTACGAATACTCTGTTAAGTTAGTAGCCCTTAGCAAGGTTGACTATGTCATTGAATGTTACAAAGCCACCCAGTATATCCACTTGGCAAAGTCTGTCTTTTCTGTTCTTTTATAATTATCATGTAATCAATACACAAAGTTTTAACATTTCAATATACATTTATACAGTTTAATTACGTGCATTTATTTATGTGTTCCTGGTGGCTCATGTGAGCTTTATCAGCACCTCATAGAGCCGGTGTTGCAAATAACATTACAAGAACCAGCGTTTACCGGGCGATTCGCCTTGACCAAAATGTCCAATCTGCAGAGATAAGAATATCAAGACTAGCCTGGGCAGCATTTGGCTAACTCAGCTTCATTTTGGTATCCAGAAATATAGCACAATATTATTTAAAGACAAAGGCGTTTGACCAGTGCGTACTACCTGTCATGACCTATGGCTCGGAGAACTGGACGTTACATAAAACACACCGCTGGTAAACACACAAAGTGCAATGGAAAGATCAATGCTCGGAATTACTTTACAACATAGGGTAGAAGAACAAATACGTCAATTAGGCGAAGCACAAAAGTTGTAGACGTGCTAGAAAGAATAGCTGGGCAGGTCATACGGCTAGAGCGAATGGTGAAAGATGGACGACAAAAATGTTACAATGTCGTCTGTGGACGTATAAAAGAGGAGGCGGAAGACCTGAAGAAAATGACTGGCTTGACATCGATGCAAGAAGCAAGAAACAGAGATCAGTGGAAGGAGACCTTCGTCCGGTTATGGGCAGAAAATGGCTGAAAAGAAGAAAAGAAGATGTTCAAGAACCGGCAAGTCAAGACTAAAAATGATGAGGATGATGACTTTAAACTTTAAAGTAAACCAATTTAGTTAAAGGAGATACGAACAACAAAATATGTAGTAGGTTTTATTACTGAGTAACAAAAATTGCATTTACTGTGTGATAAGTACTTGGTCATATTTGAAGCATGTATACCGTGATTTATTTATTGGTCGTTTTTGGTAGCAGGGAAGTATAGGGGAATTTATCTCCTTAGAGAGGTAACTAGTTACTTTGAAGCTCAAACATGGATACATATTGCTGTTGTTTTTATTAAGTTAATTTAGTAATAATTAATGTTAAATTATTATGTCAAAAATCATTTCAGTATTTAGCAACGGTTTATATCGGCTGCTGGTAAAAATATTGTAACGTTTCAAATTCAAAAATTATACATAAGGCTTGTGTATTGTTTTTATTTTACATATCCAAAGCCTTGGGTATAAATATTTTGTCTTGTACGGTTTCGGGTTCGCTACGCTCGAGCTGTGGTTTTTCATACTCGACAGAGTAAAACTCACTCACCTTCCTTGCTACGTAAATAAGTATTAAACGATAATTAAACCAAATAATGTAAAGAAATTTGCACTGGTGTGAAAATATTTAGATTTAAGCAAAAGCACAAAAATCAGTTAAGTAAATTCACCTTGACCTTAAACAAAGCCTTTTAAAGGACTTGAAAATCTCAATTAAAAGCGGTATACAGTTCAGAAAATGTTTTAATTAAAAGTGATTAAAAATGTAAATGTAATATTTTATCTTAACAGTTCCAAATCCCACAAAAACAAACTCAATTTGTTTCAAAAATAGCGTTTGTACTTTTGATTCGTAATATGTGTCAAGGTTATTTTTCCTAATTTGAAGTGTGAATCTAAAAGAAGTAAAGAAAAAACATTAATTTCCGGTCCTTATCGACTATGTAAACGAAAATACGAATTCTTATTAACAATTACAAGCACCGTATTGTATGTTTTAATAAAGCACGCCACTCAAAATACCGATCTATTAGTTGGTTCTTTAGCTTTTCAGAATTAAATCCATGAAAAGTATATGGAAAATATATCAAACAAAACTTATACAGGGTTTAAATGAAAACAATCTCACCTCCTTTTTTCTTATAAATAAAAAACTATGCGTTTTTAACTACAAAGCAATAGAAAAATACCTCCGATTTCGCTGGGAAATACCCTAACTTAAGATCTTTAAATAGGACGCCTTATATATTTTTATATTTTTGGAATCTAGAGAAAAATCTGAATCTGAAAACCTAACATTCCTGATTTTTTGGATATCTAAAAAAAATTCAAAACAATATAATACAAACATACACTCCAACTAACAATGCAGATGATGAAGAAATAGAGAGTTATTATGCACAACTAGAACAAACACTTCAAAAACTACCAGCCCTTGAAATCACAATAATACTTGGTGATTTCATTGCAAAAGTCGGTAACACCACGGAAAATCACGACCTACCTAGAACAGTAGGAAAATATGGTTTAGGCGAGACGAATAAGAGAGGGACACGACTTATAAATTTCTGCATAGGTAGATAATGATTTTTTCATTGTTAGCACAGGCTTCCAACATCAAACATCATCCAAGACGTTTAAATACATGGAGATCGCCAGGAGAATTATATAGAAATCAAATTGACCACATTTTGATAAAAACACGCTGGAGAAGTTCAATAAAAGACTGTGAAACTTATCGCGGCAAGGATTGCAATAGTGACCATCAGCTGTTGGCAGCGGCAGCGGCAGCCGAAGTACGCCTAAAACTTAGAATTCCAGGAACATTTACTAATAAGCGAAACAACTGCCTTCTTAAAAATGATAATTTCTTCAGAACTACCGCTACAGAGGAGATAAACAGAATCTATGAAGCTGACGACCCTCATGAAGAGGCCAATTTACTATGGAATAAGACAAAAGCAGGTAATAATAAGCCCAACCACAAACGAATATGGATCACCGATGCAACATAGGAGAAAATCCAAAGAATAAAAGAAATTGAGAGCGAAGACTTAAATAACGAAAATAAATTACAAGAATATGGAAAATTGAGTATAGAAATAAAACGGCTATGTAGAATAGACAAAAATAAATATCTAAATGAAATACGTCAAGACATAGAATGGCATAAATACAATAATGAGACGAGAGACATGTTTATGAAGATGAAATAGATAACCCGCAGCTTCACTCCGAACCACATCAACATGAAGGATGAAGCCTCTTAACAAATAAGAATGAAATAAAAGAAAGATGGAAAAACTACCGCGACAAACTGTTGTCAAATGAGGACAACACAGAAAACAGCTCGACAGACATAATAAAGGACGAACGTGAACCTGAAATTCTAAGAGAAGACTAACCGACGAACAAATATATCTATAATTATGGTATTAAGAAAAGGCTCAGTGGCATGGTAAATGAAAGAATAACTAAATATTTTGGATATGTGGTACGAAAGGATGGCCTGGAGAAGCTGACAATCCAAGTAAAGATGGCAGGTAGCAAAGGCAGAGGCAGATCGCCTACAAGGTATACTGATCAAATTGCAAGAATAATTGGAGCCCCGCTAGAACAATGCATGAGAATGGCGGAGGGCAGAGATAGATGGAGGAATGCAACGCGCAAAAACCCATAATAACACGATCCTCGGATCGAGCGAACGACTAAGAAGAAGTAGGCTATTATTGTTCCATTTGAAAACACGCATTTACAATGGAAACACTGATTTCAAAAACTTAGTATGCCAGTATTTCGTATCGTATTTATTCCACAATGATGACTTAGTTTTTATTTAATTATTTATTTTTCTTCAGGTAAATAATTTTGCTGCGCATTTGGTTAGATTTAGTTTAAGGTTCCATTTTGAGAACCAATTGCAGATTCTGTTAGTTGTCAACTATACATGGCTATATTGTCATGAATGCGTGTATATAGTGAATGTTGGATAAGATGGGACCTAGGACGTTGCCTTGTGGTACATCAGATTGGATTTATTTGTATTCAGGGAGGTAATCATGAAAAGAATTGCTTTAAGGTATTTAGGAATCTTGTATTTGAGGTCGATATGCTAAACGACTTTCTCTCCAATCTTGCCTCTGAAATTGATGAGAAATGGAATAACCATAACTAAAGCCAAACTAGAATAGTACTGATGTGATGTTCTGGGCAGTAATTCGTTCATTCAGTTTTGACCACAACACTTTTACCAGAAGCTTGGATAAAGTTGTCGATTTGTAGGTGGAAAAATCGGATTTACATTTTCCATTTTTGTGAAGCATTTATGTATACGTATGTTTCCAATTAAGTGGGCACTACCCTTGCCTTATGCACGCATTGAGACATTTTGGAGGTACGTATTTTAGCATCAAATTGGAAATTTGATTAGGCTCTGGTAATTTGTTTCTTGAAATTTTTTTAATAATATTCGAATTTTGGTTGGACTAGTACCTACATTTGATATTCGTGTTTGGAAATGGCATATTATGGGTTTCTAAAAATTGGTTGCTATGTTGGTTTGATGTTAGACTGGTGCTGTTTCATACGTGATGGTTACGTGTAAATGGTCCAATTCAGTAATTACGGGTTGGTAAATATGTTTATTAAGATTTCTTTTGATAACAATATCTAAAATATCAGGTGGGTGGTCGCTTCTGTATGGAAAATAGGCTTAGATTTCAAAAGTATAATCAGCTGGTAAGTTAAGTAGTTTGTTTTCAGGATTAAGAATTATTAAACTGCGACATACAACATTTTTCACTAAACTGCAGTACTCAATAGCAACCGCTTTAATAAAGACTACTTGTAGAAAAACACAAAAATACGTCCTTAGGCGGGAAGATAGAGAAAGACAGGCCACAGGTCCATTCTGGCTAATTTTTACTCAATAAAGTATTAAATTGTGCAAACATTTTTATTTAGCTGTGATATCTATAAGCAAGGCACGGATTTTATGCAAATGCATATCCTATACTAATAATATGTGCTAAGTGAGCTTTTGTATTTACGCGTATCTAATAAAACAGACCTAAATGGAATCAATTTTTTTGCATATTTTGCATATTTTAGGCATTTCGTGCATAAATTTGTTTCAAGAGCATATTACAGCATATTTCTTTATATATTTGGTTAGAGATCAATGTAGCTACACAGTTTCACTAAAATACGAGAAATGTAGAAAAATGAGCGAATGTCTAAATTTCGGAGAAACTATAATTCTCTGGTAAATGTCTATTTTGTTGGGAATTTCTAAAATGAGGTATTTTCCTACAAATATTTATGTACTTTTAAAAACTGCCCACTTCCCAGGCGTCTAATCCCAGATTAAAATTTATCTCTTTATCTGGAAGGGCTGTGACAGGCATACAAAAGTTTCACTTTCCAACAAGTGACTAATGAACCACTGATACCATGGGATTTTTATGTTTTTGGCCGTTGTTGGTCTTACTCGTTAGTTAATTTTTGCTTTACTTTCGAGTTTCGCTTAACACTGAAAATAGGTAGTTAAGATTTATTTTATTATTTTTCTAAAATTACCATTAGTTCTATAAAGATATAAGTAGTTTAGTATTAATTATGTTTCCTTTTGCTATTTGTATTTAATAATGTGTTAACAATTAAAATAAATAAATTCGTTTCATCCAAAAATTTCTGTTTTAAATATATACATAAAATAATTAAGGTCAATAATTTGCATATTTTAAAGCATATTTCATGAAAACCACTGCATATTTGGCATGTAATTTGAGCATATATATGCGCATATTTTAACACTTTTTGGTGCATACAAGTGCGTGCCTTGTCTATAAGCAATATCGAAACCTGAAACTACAATATCTGAAAAGTAATAAATTGTATTTGTTAGGAAACATCCCTCTCCAACATATTCGAAACAATTATGTAGTATTTTAAGCACTGATATATTAGGCACTTCTGTCAATCTTTTATTCTTACGTGTTTTACTGTCAAACGCATAAAAAGCGGATATTATTTATTTATTTAATATTTAAAACAAATAAAACGTCAAAAAGTTAGTTTTACTGATGCACGTCACCGTAGCAACAACTAACCACCGCAACAAGTTATATTGTTTAAACGCCTCCAATTTTCTTATTAAATATTCATGTTTGCGTAAAGATAATTTATTCGTATCCGCAAGCCGTAACTTAATTTAAACTCTAGCGTAATGCAGTAATATAAGTATTTCTTATCGAATCAAAGTTGACCTATACAATTTTTAGAATCAACCTTGATACCTATTTATTCTCAGCCCTTTCGTAAGTTTAGTTTTCTCAGAATAACGTTGTTAGAATGAAAAAAGCAAGGAGGTACATATATTATAGTCTAGACTGACACGTTAATGTTCATGCAGTCAAGTTTGGTTAATGTATTCATTAGGAGGGAATATATTAAAAGAACATTAAGGTAGTACAGACTAATATTCGATGAAACTTAATTAGTTATACCGTGCTATGGCAGCAAAAACGATAATAACATGAATTGATGTATGTAAAGAATTCATATTATTTTTATTCATTGTAATCTGACAGATTTGCCTGTGTAAATGGGGTTTTAATAAATTATTATTTAAAGTAATATTTTCTCTCTTTTTTATGGGAAAGAAGGTGAATCTTTTTTATTAAATCACCTTTATAAATTAAATCTCAAATTCAAGCGCTTAATTTTCTTCTTCTTTTAAAAGATTGTGCATAATAAAAAGGGAAGCTACATTAAACTTTCCTTGAATATGACATCCGAATATTTGAATAGGGGTCTCCAGTCATGGTGGTACACCTGCATGACCGCCATGATTTGGAAATAACTATAAGAGTATCAAGCTGCATAACTCCACTGCTGATTGCTGTATATTCAGGATAGAACCAAACTATGCGATGCGGAATGGTAAGGCAGTGCCATTATTCTTGGAATGCGTATATCTCGACACAGATATTTTATATAAAAGAAGCCGGCAACTAAGGCTTCTTTATTGTTTGTTAGTAACGTTATTAAAGTAACATCTCTTTGAAGAGTCAAATTCTTCATTGTAGGGATGTTCAGAACGACTCTAACGCAAAATAATGTTTCCTTTTAAATTTAACTTAAATTCTTCTTCTTAGTGCCATATCCCTTTCAGGACGTTAGCGAAGGGGGTCAAAGCCACTTGGCGTCGTGAACTTTGTTATGGCTCCCTTATAGTAAGGAAGTGTGTTCTCTGCAGTGGTTTCGTGTATTAAGTGTATATTGTATGTGTCTTGTTACTATCTGAAGTCGACCACTCCACAGATAGAATCATTAATAATTGTAACCAAACAAATAATTAAATTGCTTCACTCGCTCAAGTACCGGCCTGGAACAGTGGGGAATTCTTTGTAAAAATCGTTACCACTGCGCGAGATTCGAAACCAAGACTTGTAGCTAGGAGCCCAGCGCTCTTGCCACTACGCCAATGAGCTTATTTTAACTTTCATTAATTACATATAAATTTCCTATTTTATTTACTCTCGATCGTGAAGCAGGCATTCACGCACTGCACCACCAAAAGGCTCTTTTTTAAATTATTTATTTATATGATAGATGAGTCCAAGTTTCTACCTTTTTTTTATTGACTCCTTTCACTTGTAGAATCGGTCCGCTTTGCCGACTATAAGTACATCTTATGTGATATTTAATTTAAAACTTAAAACTAGGAAAATATTATATTGTATTTGTTATTATTATTGTAACAAAGATGAATGTAAAAATATTAAGCGAAGTTTAAAATGCATTTAATGTATCCAATTCACATACACGTGTAGTTGATATGACGTCATTTGATCAGGGCATTTACGGGTCAGCCACACGCGCCATCTCAAGGTTGCATCTTTTAATGCATGTATATAAAAGTGCAATGAACGGTGAAACCTGACATCTAGTACGTGCTTCAATGCAGTTATGCACTTGCCATGTGCATAAGATAAGACACTGAATGTTGAGAGAAGGGGTTAATTTTCTGTATAAAAGCTAAACGAATTCACATTAGAGGTATAGTTTATACCCAGCCATCAAGCAAGCACAGTACCTACGATAAATCGACTCCCTTCAAGATGACGTTCCAGTATATACATGTAAGATTGTTTTAACTAAACTTTAATTTGTGTAAATTATTTAAATTCATTTTATGGACTTTAGTCGTTTAAATGTAATTCAGAATTTAGAAGAATAATTTATATTAGTTAACTTTGGATTGAAACTTAGATTAATTTGTTTAACTTTACTTTGAAGCTGGACTTGTAATAATTTATATGACTTGACTTTAATCCAGAACTTAGAATAATTTTGTATTCACTTTGAACACTAAAGCACAGATATGAAATACATGAGTGTTAGTTGAATTTGACTTTGAATGAAAAACCTCTCCTAAAAAGCCAAGCAATATTCAAGCGGCGACGTAGGTCAAAGACTCTACCTAAATTATTAAAGTAACTTATTTATATTAATTTCTAGCAATAAACCAACCCCCCACTTCGCCACATTATTTTCAGTCTTTTGGGCTCGCCTTTGTCATTAAACAATGGGTATACTATTATCTTGTCTATGTATTTGAGGCTGATGTTTGTAATTTATTCCCGTACTGTGGGTATGCTAGATCAGCATGTTGTAAACTGTTTAGTAGGTACATACCATAGTACGCTGACTATCACACGAAGTACTGTATTCAGAAATCTTTGTAGTATTTGTATATTGGATGTTTGCAGAGCTCTATACCGATAGTCCATAAATCCAAACTGGCTTTAACATTGTCTATACAATACAAGTTTATTTTCAGTTGATTTTCTGGAAATTAACCAGTACATTTGGCTAAATTTTATACTCTCTTTGGCAAAAATATTTGTGTGCCAAGTTAGTAACCTGTGTAGGAGAAGGCCTGAGTTGCTTGACTTCGTGGTATACTTGTTCCATTTAATAATACCGGAGAGCAGCTTCCGTGCTTCAAGGAGAAAGTGGTGTGTACGAAATTAGTTTCGTTGGCCTTTATCCTCCAGTGTGGTGAATATCCTTCATTATTATCATAATATTTCAGCGTATAGTGTTTCATCTTTGGACGAACACCTCCCCTAACTACTGCCGTAATACTCGATCCACCACTGCATTCCAGCTACTTTGTCGATATTGTCTCGCCAGCTTGTTCGAGGCCTACTTGGCCTCTACTCTTTCACGTTTTTACTCCATCTCGTCTTGCCTTCTCACCTTCTCATAAAATGTCCATACAATTGCCAGTTTAGTCTGGCGATACGTGTTACCACTTTTGTTTTATTCCTTATCCATACGATCGCTTTTATACCTTCTAATCATATAGCAAGCATAGATCTGAGCATGTATCGCTGTGCCACTCTTAGTTTTTCCAAATTTGTTTCTGTAAATTGCCTTATCTGTGATGCTAAGTAAGTAAAAAAGAAAAAATTGGTTATACACTGTTGTTTTCAGATGTGGAAAATCCGGTTTAAATACAATTTTCAATTTTCCTTATGCGGTCCAAGTCAATTTTATTCTTCCATTTAGTTCTTCCTTTTGCGGTTTTTCGGGCATGGTTAATTTTTGTCTACGATCGTTGACTATTTCTATAATATTGTTCCTCCATTTTGACGACTGCTTTAATTTATTTAAGCTTTAGTTTAATTTAATACAACATGACACGATGACACGTATGTTCCTTAATGAGATAAAATTAAGTTAAAATCAAAAGGCTTGTACCGTGATTGTGGCATTTTCATATACACACACCTATATATGCCTATGGTCACATTTCCTCAAAGCATTTACAAGCGCCCAGGTGTCAACGGTGACGAATGCTTTCTCAAAGTCACTGAAAGCCATATACAAGGGTAAGTTATACTCATAATTTGTCGTACTATATCCATGCCTGAAACCCGCCTGCTCTGGTGGCTAAAAAGTGTCCAACTTGTTCGTAACCCCGTTATCATTTCTGAGAATAACTTATACGCATAAGCGGGGTTGCAGAGAGATGGAGCTGTAGTTCTTTATATCTCGTTTTTTTCCTTTTTGAACATACTGCATTCGCATTTTGCACTGAAGGGGTATTTCTCCGGCGCCTATGCAATGAGTTAACAGTCTTTCAAGATACTCCAGAATTACAATTCCACCTGCGATGATTAATAGTTTAATTACTAGTTTAATTCTATCAGGGTCTGCTGCTTTTCTGTGTTCCATCTGTTTCAGTTTTCAGTCCCATTTTTATTTCGTATTTGCATAAGGTGTAATGTCTTCTGTGTAATGCTTAGTAAGAGCTGAGATTAATAATGCTTTATACAAAACTGGCTATTAGTTACTCTTTACATAAGTGTAAATGCGTTTGTAGCCTTTCGAAGACTTCAATAAGGTTTTCATGTGACGCTAATATTGTTGTATCGTCAGCATAATTATGTTTGCATCGTTTGTCTGACTTCCGGTAAGTCTACCTATTGTACCTAATATAACAGGACTCAGAAATACTTTCTTGTGGGACTCCACATAAAACCGGGGGTAATTCGCTGTAGGATTCTTTAAGTTTAACTATCAGTGAGATACAACTTTATCAAAGAACTTTAATAAAGAATACAATAGATGTAGAAGATAAGCTTATATACCAAACTTTGTCAAACGCTTGACTTATATCTATACATGCAGTTACGCTGCATGGTTCATTTTCAAAATCGCTCTTGATTTGGTTTACTAGTCAATGTAGTTATGTGTTCAATCGGTCCGTGGCCCTCTCTAAAACCAGATTGATGTGTAGATATGAACTGATGTTCTTCAATAATTATAGGTACTAATCGTTTTAGCAGTATTTTATCTCGAATCTAGGAGGGAACTGGTAGCAGACTGATGACCTTTATCACGTTTTAGTATTTTGCCAGTATTGAGATTCATATACCGGTGACTTTTTCGGATGGGTGTCATGAATGGTGATAGTTTCTACCTCTCTTTGATTTGCTTTCCTCAGTGGGATGACCATCTGATAGTTGCTTGGTAGCTTGGCCTTCAGTTGCAGATAGATGCAGATAGGATGGATTAGGTTGAAAGTTTCTAACATAAAATGTCTATAAGTCAACCCCTTCATGGTGTAGCTGACCTAATAAACAACTACGTTACAATATAAGTAAATAAACGTCTACAGTGTGTTCGCCAAATGGGGTACCGTACTCTTGTGAACTTTTTATTGTTGAATTTGTTAAGAAAGTTTCTCTTGCTTAAGCTTTAGTTATCAGTTCTAAAATGCCTTATGTCTGGGTGCAAATTATGCTGAGGGATTGAAGTCAGTCGAAAAATTTTAAGACTATTATAACTATTTGTAATTTTGAAAAAAAAATAATAATGTTATAATTTAGTTGGCCTCGATGCTGTTGTAAACCAAAGATCTGATGTTGCATTCACGATCCAGTTCGGTGAAATTTTCAATGTGGAAAAAGACTGCGACTTTGTCCACCTTTGATTACAAGGACGAACTACAGGTCCAGTGCCAATACGACGTCTACATTAACACGATAAAAAGCCCCTTGCAGTAGCAATTCTAAAACGGACCCGATAAATAAATAAATGCTGTAATTTATCATAAATTAACCATCATTAAGATATCCCAAGAAAACGAAATTCCAAAAAACGTTTCTTTGTAAAATTTACAAGATTTCAAATTCCCCTTCCCATTCAGGCTTCCACTTCAAAGGGCACACTTTGTACAAAGGAATGAATGAACGGACTTTAATAATTTAACAAAAAACGGAGGAATTAATAATATACAACTCAGTGCATTGTACACCTATTGTATTACAAATGTGAAATAGTTAAAATTTATTTAAACCGGAAGCAATTTGTAATTCTTTTATGAACATTTGTAAAGCCATACACGCATTTGCTATTATCGTATCTATGTGGAATATAAACATATGTATACAATAACTAAACACCTTGTTTGCTCGCAGGTGATGTTATTGATGTAACTAATAATATGTACCACACGTTTCTCATGTATTTCCCAATACATAATAATAATTTTTTTAATAGTGAAATTTTACGTTACAGCAGTAGGTATCGGTTGATATCGGTCCTGGGTCCTTATTCAAAATGATGAATTAAAAAAAAATATGCACTTTGATGCAGCCAATATCTTCAGAACTTTTGAGTCCTGAGTCCTGTTCTATAAGTATGTTGAGCTCCATTCGATTTCCTAGAGCTCTTAAATTCAGTATGGGTCATGTGCTTTTTCAATTTAGCGGTAGAATTACGTTGTGTTAGTCCAACATACCTTGAATTACAGTTAGAGCCCTTAATTTCGTACATTCCTAATATTTCCATAAATTCCATGGTCTTAAGTTTGGCTTCAGCAGTCTTTATATGGTTCCCAATGCTGTAGAAATTGTAAACAATTTCAAGGCCAAAAGTTCTCGATACATATTTATAGTCAGATGAAGTGGAATTTTGATGTAATTTGGTTGGGCTCTCGACTTTTAACACTTTAGACTTAGAGAATCGAAAAATATCGAATATTCAGTTTTTGATTAAATTGTCAATAATTTTATAAGAGAAATCACTGCAAAGAGCAATAATATTAATGGTTGAACTTCGGTATCGTACAATGCTTTGTTAATGCAAAAAAATTAAAATCTGTTAATTAACACGTAGTAGAGTTATGCAAATTATTCTAAGTTCCAGTTACATTTAAAACGACTAAGTCCAAAAAAAGAATTTAAATATTTCACACAAAAATTTTACAAGTCTTGAATTAAAGTTAAATTAAAGTAAAACAGTCTTACATAAAATTACTGGAACATCGTCTTGGAGGGTGTCAATTCTTCGTAGATACTGCTTCTTTGATGGCCGGATATAAACCATGTCTTTTAGCATATTTCCAGCAGTATTTATACAGAAAATTGACTCCTTAGCTAGCGTTTAATTAGCTAATATAATTTGAATTTGCCAAAATATATCTGATAACATTGGCGCCCTTTCTATATATGAATACCAAATTCCAACCAAAGCCGTTTATCGTTACTTACGTCATTTCAGAATATAACCGTATTTATTAAATTTTGCAACAACCATATATTTAAAAGAAAAAGTTCTGAAATTGCTGCTACATTCCTTTTTAAATTTAAAGCCAACTCAATTACCAGGCCTTTTAGATACCCAATATTTTTATAAGAGGGAAGTTTATCGAACCATCAACGGTGTCTTTGAATTGTCCAAACCTGCAAAAAAAGTATGTTCTGGCAAGAAGAAACTATTTTGACTAAGAAAATTCTTTGTTTCAGCCCAATGCACACCTAGAACGAGATCGAACAGGAAAATCAGCCCTTCATTATTGTTGTACCAGTGACCGTATTTCCGCAGCTCAAGCAGCAGACGTTCTTGTAATGGCCGCCCCGGATTTGGTGGAAAGCCGAGATGAAGATGGCTTCACACCACTTCACTTGGCCGTCATTGCCGGAAACATGCCCCTCGTTACGTTTCTATTAGCCAACAATGCCGACGTTAATGCCGTTGATAATGAAAAACACACGGTCGTTCATTGGGCTACTGGTAAGTTTTTGACCGCAGAAATGTACATTCTTAGATCTTTGGAAGAATTTTTATTATTGAAGTTAAATAAATTACGCTAAATTTTGGTATGAGGCGATGCAAATTAGAGTGAACTATGACTTATAAACCTCGAATTTAAACTTGTTTGTTAGAAAGTGAAAATTTGCATCGAAAAGCTTAATAAGAAGTCATAACAAATCTAGCGAATCCAAGGCGAAGACAAAATTCTAAATTTAAAAAAACACAACTGACACGACGCCTTGCATTTAAACTCCCAACTTAAACATTTTTCTCGCCATCGATTAGGCGTCTAAAACTTTAATATTCACTAGTGTTGACCTACAATGATTCACGATCAAAACTTCAGGGTTGCTTAAAAATACGCAGATGATTTTGCGATATTTTGAAGGGCATCTGCTAGAAATGTAAGAGCTGTAAAAATTAAATTCCACGAATTTTTTGCACATTTCGTTTATTTATATAATACAAAGGAAATTTCGGACTTGACATTGTTCGTGAGCAATCCACGCGACCCCAATTTAAAAATCCGTGCTTAGGGGTTGTCAAAATGTTTATGGCGTGCATAACTTTGGTTTACATTTGCATATTTTAGTACTGATCTGGGTACAAAACAATCCGAAACGGGGTTTGTGCCACTAATGTGTGATCATATCGCACTTAGTTTTTTATTATTAAATTCCTGTATTTCTGAAGCTCTTTTTACATAATTAAAGTACTGAGATTCAGTAAAATCTTGTTTTGTAACCACATTTTCTTATACGAATCGTATAAGCAGGCGATGAATTATTGAAATATTTTGATCTTAAATTTTTATAAGGCAATGACATGATATAGTGCGGAGTCGCAACAGGTTGCTTTATCAAAGTTCAGCGTTCTTTCAAAGGCTGTTACTCATAAAAAAATCAGATTAGACAAGCATGAATGTGGAGTTTAAAGCAGAGATTAAAAACATTTTGCAAAAATTATCACATTTAAAGTATCACAAAATAATTCCCTTTAAGGAAAACCATATGCGTATAGACCTTAGAAAGAAGTACAGGGCTTATATAGAACAGCGTTGCCATATTGCACCGAGTAATATTTCTTTTTTCAGTTAAATTCAAAATTGAGTTGTCGATTTTGATAAATTATCTTTTCCTACTAGTAACAAAATAATAAAAATCAAAAATGCTTAAGAAAAAAAAATGAGAAACACCAAATAATAGCATTAAAAGACAAGAATGGGGTTGAAACCAGAAACAAAAACCAAATGCTAAAGACAACCGAAGAATATTACAAAAATCTATGCACCTCACAAGTTGAAGAACCAAGAAGAACATATAAAAGAGACAAAATAATAAACTCAGGTTCGAAAGACATTCCGAAAATAACCAAACAGGAAATAGAATACGCACTAAAACAATTAAAAAATAATACATCCCCAGGGGAAGACGAAATTCTAAATGAAATGATACAAGAAGCAGATGATGAAGTACTCCTGAAACTGTTCACACGATTCAATATGTGGCCCAGTTTGGCCCAGTGCAACATTGAGCAGTGTTCACAGCAATAGCCTGATTCAAGATATAGAAATCTCTTGAAATACATTTAAGTCAAAATCACCAATAACTAAACAACAATAAAAATCGAAGTAGGGTGAGGAGTACGACAAGGCGACACCATCCCTTCAAAGCTCTTCACTCTGGCGTTGGAATTCGTTTTCAAGGAATTGAACTCACCCTGAACATTACATTAAGGAAAACAGGACACTCACTCGGCAACGAAAAATTAGAAACAGTCGAAGAGACTTTTATTTGGGGCATACCATCCTAATTGCATAGGCAGCAACGGGGAAACTAGGATTTATCCTCAAAGACCTAAATATCCCAATAAAGTATTTAGTATTTGTATTCTTTCGGTGATGACTTACGGCATGGAAACATTGCCGTCAGATCAACAAATAAATTAAAAACGATACGGTGGACAAAACACATTTTATTGTGTAGACCAAGGTTAGCGACTGCATGAAAGACCGATGATATTACATAAATAGCTGGAAAAACTGGCAGTATGTGGCACAAGACATGAAGGAGTTTCCAGAAAGAAGAGGCCTATGTCCAGAAGGAGGAAAGAATTTTTTTGGGAATTTGGTCCAAGAGTGAATGAAAGGAGGCTACAGTTTCAGAGGGAAAAAGGCAAGTTTCTTTGGTTCCCTCGACCCTGTGAGGACAAGTTGAGTCATGAATGATGGTGTTATATATGGATAAACTAAGGGACGAAAGGGTCCTACAGGAGATCTGAGAACCTTGCGACGTGAATAACTGTCTACTGCAATTACGGTGAACGAATGAAGGCTTCTCAGACAGAACCATGACTTACTAAGCTTTGTAGAACCATTATTTGTATTTTAAATGAATCTAGTTAAACAACGCGATGGAGTAGATATAGCGAAGCACAGAACAATTTTAAATTTTACGATTTTAAGATCAAATCGACAGTGTGTCCTCTTTCGAAATATTGCAAAAACCATACCTAAAGCAACATACATCATTGTCAAATAATTCCATTTGTCAGCGCCTCCATTAAGTCACCCGTTCAGGATCATTGCATTCTGCCAATTTTAGTAGGCCATAGACAGACCATTTGTTCCAAAAGGAATAATCTAGCAAATATTATAGCCAAAAAGCCTATTTTGATTAGAGTTGAATCTGGTTTTCAGCGCATTATTCCGTAAAAAAACCTATAGTTACTTTTGTTCGATAATACCAGTAATAACCTCGTTCAAATCTGGGTGTGCTGAGCTTAATTGGTGTGTTGGAAAATACACATTTATCATGACCTCCAGGAGTAATGAACGTTTAATGATATAGAAGCCGTCTTTAAGTGAAAACCGTTCGATTTACTTTACAATTCAATAAATTATTTACGTAAATCGGTGCCATAGTGCATTGCCCTATTAACGTTCATCAAACTTGCATTGTATTAACCCTAGGTAAAGTGATATTTTTACTCATGCAACAGCTAATCAAAATACCGATTCGGTGAAACCTTTTTTTAATTTTTTTTTTCAGTATTTGCAAAAATCGTGCTATTCATCATCAAACCTAAATTTAAATGCATATGGCGTAAACAAACAATGGTGTTCTTTTATTCACTGTTAATTAAACAAAAGTTTTGCAAGACCTACCCCTTAAAGAATCACTTTTTCCCGTAAAAACAGTCAGAATACATTCCCAAGAAACATAAGCAATTTACGTGTCTATTCTTAGATTCAATTTTCTCTTCTAGAATTCGTTCCTTTATCGTTTCTCAAAGATCTTTACAACCCCAGCCGGAGTTAACTGAAACGCGAATAAAAAGAGAAATCGTTTGTTTATACCAAGATACACACCCTTTCGTTGTCCACTTTTATTTCTGCTGGAAATGGAACATTGCTGATACAATTTGTTTTAACAAATTTTAACATAAACCCGTTCATGGGCGTAGAATTTCCAAGGGTTTCGCAAAGGGATTTGTTAGGATTCTGAGTACGTATTTCAACGTTCAGCACGCTAAAAAGGTTTGAAGAATAAAAGTGATCAAATAGGATTTTTTGAAAGCCTTCTTCGGTATAGTGGTTGGCCCTGTAAGTTAAAAGGATCGTCAAAATTTTAAAATTTACAAATAAAAAATTACTTGTTTGTCATAATTTCAACTGCTATGAGGCTACGGAAAGAAATATGATGAGTTTTGAGGTATAAGGCTCTGCTTTAGTATAAAATTTGCTTTGATAACTTTGACCGAAAATATATAGTTCAAGCATTCTCAAAGTTTCTTGAAAAACATTAGGAAGAAGAACGCATTTAAAGACAAAAGCAGTAATAACATTTGTGAATTCCATTAGTGCCTCAAGCCCCCTTGAAAGTCAATAATTAGAAGACTCTCGAAATTTCTAGCTTTAGTAACCATTTCCAACAACGGGAAAATGTGGTTTCGTGCAGTTGTAAACGGACATATATATCGATACGGACTGTGATTTTTCTCAGTGATTGGTTAAATATATAGATTAATGGAGAGATTTGATACATAAATGTAACATTTGTAAAATTTGGAGAGAACAAAAAGGGAAAGAGAAAATAAAAAATAAAAAAGAGACATCAAAATGTTAAAAGATATGCTTCTTGTGCTGTTAGGGCTTCTCTGCTCTCATTATATTTTCCACCAAGTTTTTGTTTTGTTTGTATTTTTGTTCATGTATTTCGCTATGCTAGGAAGATAATTTCTTAATTGTTTCTCCCAACAATACCCTTCATTCATTCATTTGATTGGCGTTCTGATTTTACAAAACAAAACAGAAGAGCCCATAGTAATTAACTCGGATCTGATTGACTGACAATTAATTGAATCTGCTACTTAAACATCCCTGAAATTTCTCGTTTCGCCCTTGGCATTCGTGATCATTAATTATGGAGAAAGTTTAGGTCTTCGTGATTGCCCATGTTGGCATTATCGTCCTTCTCCAGATAAGACAGACAATCGATTGACCTAACCTTGGCAGGCATGACCGCAATGACCAGTTACGTCATCTTCCCTCATCGATTTAAACTGACCCCATTGGTTCAAATATAGTTGCAGGAAAAGTTAATAGCCTCCGTTTCCTAAAGGAAGTAATAATAGCTCTTAAGGGTTTTCTACTTTTCTTTCATTTATGTCCTTTTCACGCACGGAAATTTCTGGTCATTTTTAATAAATACAATCTTGATATTCATAAAAAGAAAGACGTTAATAAATAGCCGAAGTGCTCGTTTGATTTTTTTGCAAAAAGAATGGTGTATTGTATTATACATCTGCAATCTTTTACATCTGGGTAGGCCATATTAACAGTCAATAAGACTTTTCCCAGCAAAATTAGATCCAGGATCGTTATTATTATTATTTTTTAATTGTAGCGCAATTAAATATTATACCACGGATTACTATTCTGCTTTTGTGAACATGAAAAAAATTATAACGGATACCGAGTAAACTAGAGGTGCTACAAGAAAATTAGACATTATAACGATTTCACTACATCATAATTGCAATAGCATTTATGTATTAATTTATGACCATTAAAATTAACAGTGCTATTCAATCATTTACCTACTTATATTAAATTTTTATTTACATCACAACTATTTATTTTAACCTTTTCTGCTCTATACTTCTTGTTGATTTGTTGATGCCTACCTGTTCTTGCCGGGACGCATTTTTATGTAAGCAGTCGCTGCTTATTCTAGAATACGCTGTTCTGGGCTATCGTAATGCTTCGCCGTCGTGCATCAAACTTCAAACTCATGAAAAAAAGTATTGCTTTCATTACTAGTTGTACAAATAACTATTTAAATTTCTATGACAACCATTTCTAGCTAATTATAATCTAACAAAAATTATAACAATAAATTATTTACATTAACAACTTAATAATTAATCTAGAAGAAGAGAAAAAAGAACAAGTAGAAGCAATATGTAGAACGAAAAAATGATGGAAATACCGGAAATGGTGAAATATCGAAAGGCATGGAAGAACTGGCTGAAAAGTCGAAAACCAGGAAATAATCTCGAACCTTCAGCCACAACATCCATTAAGGAACATTTGGTAACAATGCATCATCTGCATAACCTATAACTGAACAAATGACAATCTCAAGATGCCTGAATTGTCACTACCAACATAATAAACGTAAACTGAAATTGCTTGTTGTCCAATGAACAAATGAACAGTGTTTGTAAATTCAAACTAATGAAAAGGATAGATAAAATAAAACTGAAAAAAATAAAAATCAGTTTCATTTAATAAATTAGCTAATCTGAACTAATTTTACAGGAACGCATATGTTACAAATACCATTTTATCAGTACTCAAATATTGCGTGCTGAAAACTGTAAAGTAAACGTAGCTAATAATCAAGCATGACAACTTCAAACACCATTGTGTCGACACGCACGCCACTGGTTCCTTTCGCATTTTTAACTCTAAAAATTTAGCAGTTTCATTTCGATAATTTTTCACCATCCAAAAGTGGGGACATTAAATACAATAATAAATTATTGTGCTAATTCCTGTAAGTAGTAAATAATAGCCACCATGTTTGGCGTGCCAAACATAGGTGTGCAATGTCAGTCGCAACCGCATTTATCTAATGATCAGCTTCCCGGTCAATCAAACGTAATGTATCAACAAATCCCATCACAATACCAAACGCCATCGCAATTACCTATGCCTATGCAATTACCCACACAAACAATGCAAAATCCTAACACACACATGCAAGTATTTTCACAACCGCAAAATTCGTATCAAATCCAGCCTTCAGGTCAACAAGAAATAAACACGCCAATGCAAACGAATAGCGAGCAAGATTGGCAATATCAAAATCCCAGGAAACACAAACGAAATACTAATGATCAACAAACAAATGTTAAAACTAAAAAACCAGAGAATAACTGGTTAAGTGTAACAGAAACATCAAACAGATATGAAGCACTCACTGATAACAACAGCAGTGCCGAGAATTCAAATAAAAAAACAGAAGAGGAAAAACCTCCACCAATCTTCATACAAGGAGTTCAGAACTTGAAACCACTCACTGATTTGCTAACTGAAAAAGCCAAAGACAATTTCACTATTAAAGTACTGGGGAACACCCAAGTTAAAGTTATACTAAATAATGTTACAATGTATAACAACATTATTAAAAGCCTTAAAGAGAAAAACACTGAATTTCATTCATATCAACTTAAACAAAACAAAAAATTCAGAGTGGTTCTGCGAGATATGCATCCGTCAATAGACCTCGAAAGCTTGGTCAATGAAATAAACTCTCACGGTCATAAAGTAATCAACATCCACAATATCAAACACAGAATTAATAAAACCCCACTACCAATGTACTTCATAGATCTACAACAAAATGAAAATAATAAAAAAATCTACGAAATTGAATACCTAATGAATCTTAAAATAAAATTCGAACCTCCACATATCAAGCGTGAAATCATCCAATGTCAAAACTGTCAAAAGTTTGGCCACACAAAAAACTTCTGCTTCAGAAAGCCGCGCTGCGTTAAATGTGTTGGAGAACACTTGACTAAAGATTGTCCCAGTAAAGGCAAAAGTAATGACGTTAAATGCACCAATTGCCAGGGTAATCACCCAGCTAATTATCGTGGTTGCATCGTAGCGAAAGAAATACATAAAAGACTATACCCTCCATTAAGACCCAAGCAAATAGTCCAACCGGGTGTAACTTACTCACAAAAAACAGCAGAACTAAACCAGCAACAGCAAAACCAGCAAAATACCCCTCCTCCTCAAAATATCATTAATCAACAAGGCAACAGAATCGAGACAATGATGACCAAACTGCTAGACAGAATTGACACCATGCTCAATTTACTCACGACAGTAATTTCCAAATTAACATAATGACCCTTTTCCTCAACATAGCTCTTTGGAACGCCAACGGCCTGGCACAACATTGCCAGGAGATTAAAACTTTCCTAAAAATACACAACATTGATATAATGTTGATCTCTGAATCACACTGTACTAACTCAACCTATCTAAAAATACCAAATTATACAATCTACACTACCAATCATCCCGACGAAACTGCACATGCAGGAACGGCAATCATTGTTAAAAATAAATTAAACCATCATGAAATTCAACAATATCGAACAGATTACCTACAAGCCACAAGCATCTCAGTACCTCTTTCTAACAATAACATAACAATCTCGGCAATCTACTGTCCCCCAAAACATACCATTAAAAAAGAACAATTCAAAACATTCTTCAGCACTCTGGGACCTAAATTCATAGCTGGAGGGGACTATAATGCCAAAAATGAGCGATGGGGATCGAGACTCACTGTAACACGAGGTAGAGAGCTATCAAAAGCCATGAGTGAGAAAAACCTTCAACACCTGTCCACCGGCGAACCAACTTACTGGCCGACAGACCCTGCTAAGGTGCCTGACCTGCTGGATTTTTGCGTTATAAAAGGAATCTCAACAAATTACCTGAAAGCCGAATCAAACCTGGACCTGTCTTCAGACCACTCCCCAGTGATGATTACATACAGTACTGCAGTGCTGAGTAAAACACCACCCATTACACTACATAATAAAATGACAAACTGGGACGTATTTAGGGAACTAACTACCGAAAAACTAAAGTTGAATATGCCACTTAAGAAGGATGAAGATATATTTGAAGCAATAGAACATCTCAACTCAACCCTACAACAGTCTGCCTGGGACTCAACCCCAGATAAACTACCACAAGCAACTTCAGAAAATATTCCTGTTATCATCAAACAAAAAATTGCTGAGAAAAGAAGACTTAGAAGAAGATGGCAAAATACCAGACTACCTAGGGATAAAACCAATCTCAATAGAGCAACCTCTGAACTAAAAGCTATCCTATTAGACTTCAAAAATGCCGGCATACAAAACTACCTGTCCAAACTAACAGCTACAGCAGAAACCAATTACTCGATCTGGAAAGCCACAAAAAAACTAAAGAGACCCCAAAGTGCCAACCCACCAATCCGACTGGATAACAGAAACTGGGCAAGAAGCAACAGTGAAAAAGCAGACGCATTCGCAGAACATCTAACAAAAGTTTTTCAGCCTTTCCCTGCCACCTGTACCCAAGAAGAGGAAGGAGCAATTCTACAAGATGACGATGAAGAAATCCAACATGAAAAGATCAAACCATTCAAATGCAGTGAAATAAAAGCTGCAATTAAAAATCTTAATCCACATAAAGCTCCTGGTTACGATTTAATTACAAACAAAATACTATTAGAACTACCAGAAAAAGCCATTAAACTGCTAACATACATATTTAATGCTAACTTAAGAAATAGTACATTCCCAGAGCAGTGGAAAGTAGCTCAAATTATTTTAATTCCCAAACCAGGCAAGGAACCGCATGATATCGCATCTTATAGGCCGATCAGTTTGTTACCAGTAGTGGGCAAACTCTTTGAGAAATTACTCCTTTCAAGAATCAAACCTATACTCGAAGAACGTCAATTACTCCCTAGTCACCAGTTCGGCTTTAGAGAGGGTCATGCAACCATTGAACAAGTCCACAGAGTGGTAACCAAAATCAACCATGACCTTCACCTAAAAAATTATTGCTCTGCAGCCTTTTTGGATATTAGTCAGGCGTTCGACAAAGTGTGGCACCCTGGATTACTCCACAAAATAAAAAAAATACTCTCCACTTGCTTTTTTAACATACTTAAATCATACATAAGCAACAGACAATTTCAAGTAAAATACCAAGATGCGATAACAGGGTTAAACCCCATACAAGCAGGAGTCCCGCAGGGTAGTGTCCTGGGCCCCACACTATACCTACTTTATACCTCGGACCTTCCAACTACAACACAAACCATGGTTGCCACGTTCGCAGACGACACTGCTGTGCTGGCCTCGCACAATGATCCTCAGAGAGCATCCCACATTTTACAGATAAACCTACAAAAAATAGAAGAATGGTTAAAAATGTGGCGCATAAAGGTCAATGAGACTAAATCAACACATGTGACCTTTACATTACGAAAGGAAAATTGTCCTCCTGTCACATTAAATAACAACCAACTACCACAAGCTGATAGCGTGAAGTATCTGGGTATGCACTTGGATAGGAGGATGACTTGGAAAACACACATCTGGAAGAAGAGACTGCAACTTGGTATACAATTTCGAAAAATGTATTGGCTCATAGGAAGAAGATCCCAACTAACAGTACAAAATAAGCTCCTTTTGTACAAAACAATCTTGAAGCCGGTATGGACATACGGTGTACAGCTGTGGGGCACAGCCAGTAAGAGCAATTTGGAAATACTACAACGATTCCAAAATAAAGTGATTCGTTGTATACTAGACGCTCCCAGACGAGTCCCAAACTGGGTAATACAACAAGACGTTCCCATACCAACAGTTCAAGAAGTGATTAAAAGTTTTAGTGAAAGATATCAAAACAGACTAAGTGCTCACACAAATGACCTTGCAGTGAATTTACTTGACCGGCAATACACGAAAAGACTTAAACGTTATGATCCACTAGACTTACCAACTAGATTCAACTAAACTGATCATTCACACAAACCTTAAATTTAGTGAAGACAATTAGTGATGTGTAACTGACCTATGGTCTGTCAAACAATTTGTAAATAATGGAAAGAGACCCGTCGATGGGCAGTTCTCTTGCATGTTACTCCTCATTGTTATTAAATTTACTGAATGTCTATGTAAGACAGATTGTAAATAGTTCATGGGAAATAAAAAAAAAAAAAAAAAAAAAAAACTAAAGTCGTAAATTTTTTTGCTAATAGTCACAAAAAAAAATCGTTAAAGCATCATAAAACAAATGATAACTTTTCCGTTATTTCCGTCTTGACTCTTGAATATTAAAATGAACAAGTTCGCGACGTTTTCAACTTAAAATTGAAAACCTGCTAACTATAACTTTTATCACGCATACTTCAGGGAGTTATTCAGATCGGTATAACCTACTTTTGCAAATTACAGTTTGCGGCGAGACAGTGGCGTTACGGGCCATTTTGGCAGCGGGGGCACCTGTTTCGACGCCGGATGTCCACGGTGGTTACCCTCTACATTACGCTGCTCAAATGTGCGGTGGGGTGAGTATCTATGTTATTCATTCAGTAAGAAAGATATTGATTAATACTTTATTTGACTATTCACTATTTATTAGGCGATGACAGCGAGATAAACCTGAATAATATGCATGTTAGGTAAATAATTTATTATAAATTGTGGTATGTGCCAATGTAACTCTTTTACGTTTTGAAACAATACTTACATACTTAACCCTAATCCCTTTCTACCCTTTCGGGTGTAAGGCTTTCTTGGGTCTTGCGTCTTTTGTTTAACGTCTTTCCGTTTTATGTCCCGTCTTCCAACTGCAACTCTTACTTCATCTATCCAAGTCCTTCTTTCTTCTTCCTTCTGCTTGTAATAATCTCTCCTCTTCCATCCTCAGTACATACCCCAATAAACTCATTTGTCCTTCTTCTACTAGTTCTACTGTATTCTGTATTGGTTTTGTTTTTTACTTTTTTCTGAAGTTGGTGTTTCTTACTTTATCCTTTCTTGTTTTCCCCTCTAGTTTTCCAAGAAATCTCATTTCAGTGCTTTGAATGTTACCTGTTGATTTTGCGTCAAAGTCCAGGCGTTGGAATTGGGGTGGCTACCTTCTTAAAGATTTCTGTTTTTATCTGCTTTGGTATTTCTTTTTTTGCCAAAAAGTTGTTCTTTAGTGCATTAAATAGACTTCCCACTGCTCCCGTCCACGCGATTATTTCTTCATCTATTTCTCTATACTGTGCCTAAATATTTAAAGCGGTTGACTTGCTCTAGCTTTGCTTCTGCCAGCTTTATTATGTGCGTCTTCTCTCTCGTACTTATCACTATCGTCTTCCTCTTCTGTTTGTTTATTTCCATACTAACTGTTTCTAAACTGCTGTTTCTTCAAGTTTTGATGTAATGTTTTTGCGTCTTTTGCTATTATGACTAAATCATGCTCGTATAGTAATTAGGAAATTTTTACCTCTTCAATTTTCCAGTGTCTTGCCTTGTATTGCTTTTTTGATTCCTTCGTCTAGTACTACTAAGAACATCAAGGGACTCACGATATGTCCTTGTCTTAATCCTTTTGTGTTTTCGAACATCTGATATTTCTCATGTTTAACTCTTTCAAAATCCTTGGTTTGTTTCTATACGGCTTTCCTTGCATCATTTTCTTTTGTCCCTCGTTCTTTCTCGAAGGCTTTCTCCAAGTCAATCAAGCAGAGATGCGCCTGTCCGTCTTCTTGGATTTTCTTTTCGATTATTTGCCATATTATAAAATTTGGAGAGAAGCCCGACAAAGCCCTATAAAGAACACGCCCCTTCGAGAAGAATAATAAAATTTGCACCTTCGATTCCTCCACTTGCTCTGAAGCCATATTGTGAATCTTCTATTGTTTCTTCAAATTTTTCTCTTAACCCTTTTTCTAAGATTCTGGCACATAATTTCCCTACTGGACTTAGTAGAGTAATTGCTTGATAGTTGTTGCAGTTCTTAGCATCTCCTTTTCTGTGTATTGGGCTATTGGGGTTATAATTCCTACTTGCTTCTCCTATATTTAATACCCTGTTCATGATAGTTTTCAGCATTTCTATCATGCATTTCTTTCCTGTTTTGGATAATTGAAGGATGGTGTGAAGAGAAGGGCATTTCAGTCAATCCATACAAGACTGAGATGATTCTCTTCACCAAACGGAGAAAAGTGGAGGGATTTGGGGCGCCCATTATGTACGGCAGACCTCTAGCACCAACGCGGGAGATTAAGTACTTAGGGGTGATCCTAGATAGAAAGTTAAGCTGGACGTTGTCACCAAGTCGATAGTAACTTTCTGGCCGTTACGCCGAGCGGGGGCTAAATCCTCTAATTCTGCATTGGCTCTACACAATGGTAATCAAACCTAGAATCCAACATGGTTCAGTGGTATGGTGGCTAGTGTAGATAGACCTACCGTCTCAGCCAAGCTGGCTAAAATCCAGAGATTGGCCTGCTTAGGTATTACTGGGGTAATGAGAACAGCCCCTACAACAGCATAAGAAGTTTTGTTAGGATGTCCAAGTCCCGACACTTGGATAAAGAAGGAGGCCATGGTAGCTCATTTTCGAATGCGAGATGCAGAGATATGGAGCAGTCAAGGAGTATGCACGGGTCATGCTAGGATTTCCGAAGCGGTGACAAAGGAGCTACCTCTGTCAAGCTGCAAGGTGACCGAAGCAGAGGACCGGCTAAGGTTGAATAGGAAGTACACTTTCACAATCCCTACTAGAGACCAGTGGGAGCAAGATCAAGTTAGCTTTCAGCCAGGGGCCTTAGTGTGCTACACGGACGGCTCAAGACTGACGGAAGAACGACGCTCCTATTTTGTCGGTAGCTACAAAGGAGAAAATACGAAGGTCGACAGAACAGAAAATCTACATTTGTTCTGACAGCCAAGCGGCACTAAGGGCAATATGCTCGCCCAGGATAAGATTAGCGCTTCTTCCGGAGTGTGGTGACGCCCTAGAAGAGCTGACAATAGCGAAAAACGTAGAACTCGTTTGGGTTCCCGGGCATTTGGGTATTACAAGGAAACATGTCTCAACGGCTCTTAGCGAATGGGCCTTCCAGACATCTAAGAAAAGGAACAAAGGCTGTCGACAGGCTAAAGACCACATAGCAGGATTTGACTTGCAAAAGTAATAGCTATAAGATAAGGTTCACTAAGCGAGAAAACATATTTCCTATGTTATTTATTCTCACCATAAAACTATCTGAAAATGAGGTCAGTGGATAAATTCAGCAAATATGTACGAATTCGCCAACAAAACACAATAATATTGAATTCCAACACCTATAAAAACGAAAAGTACTATAAAGAGACAACAAGAATATAGGTTTAGTTTATAAAATAAAGGCCGATACTCAGTGTGCGCTTTGATACCCGCAAGTTATTTACTGTGCGTTTCGTCAGACTTATCGCATAAAACAAAAACGAATTCGTTCGCAAAACAGAATAATATTGACTTCATAGATTCCAACACCTAAAAGAGGCACTCTAAAGAAAATAAAAATAAAACAAACTAATAAAATGCCGACCTATATTTTCTATTTTTCTTGGATTCTTGATTTTTACTAGGCAATTTCTCAAAATTGTGAATGTATGTGAATGTACTTTTCTGTATCCTTTTTAACTCCTTTAAATATTTTATAGGCGGCTTTGGAAAGCTTTAACTTATAAAATAATAAATAAAGGGTGATACACACTACGCGGTTTGGAAACGGCAGGTCAGGTTTTCATACGAGATAAAAACATTTTTCAGTATTCAAACTTGGATTTTCTACTTTTAGCATAGATAATATTGAAATAAAAGCGTTAGTTTACAAAATTATAAATAGAAATCGACAGATTTTTTGCGTTTTGATACCTAATTACACAAATCGTTTTAGGTAAATTAAGTTAAGGTAAATGTGATGTATATCCATAGCATTAACAAAATAAGAAGTTAACAATGCGGAAGAAAAACTCAAAATATAGATTTCAATATGGTTATTATCTTCAAAAGAACAAACAATAAAACGATCTAGATCAAGGTTGAAGATAACTAAAGCTTGTAACAGAAACTCGGCAAACTTTCCTAATGTATAAGAAATTATTATAGATTATTATTAAACAAGGTGTTCAGAAAAAACGACATTAAAACGTCGATCATATCGTGATATGTTATGTTGAAGGACTTCCTCTGAAGATATTAATCTTTACTGTTATTCTTATGCGTGTCTAGGACGAATGAAACTATAAGTTTTCTTATTTTAGTAGCAGCTGGGTTAGATGAAGAATTTAATTTAGTATCGTTTGCAAAATTGAGAGTAAAATATTTATTGATAACGTTGTAGGGAATTTGTGGATAATGTTGTCATAACTTTATTATAATTTTCAGTTTTAATTTCCTATATCCTTCTCCTTCACCTATGGCACTACAACCAGAAGTCACGTTCCTGACTTCTGTCTAATCGTCTAATGAATGCATTATCTTGTACAGTATTGAATATTGAAGATATATTTTGCATGTTTGCCGATCTCATCCTATGATCTCTTTCAATTCAATTCAAAGTTCGAATCCAGAATCCAGAACAAATAGACTCTAACTTATAAAAGATTGACTTCTTAGATTCTGAATCGGATTCTACTGGCAACCTTATAAGTACCTGAAAATCAGATTTCTGTGATTAAAAATAAAGTGATTAAATGTAATTTATTCTTATACCTAAACCTGTTAATTTTTGGGTGCAGATTTGAGATTGAAGAATCAAGCCTCGGCCTGATTTATATAATTATAATCCCGATTGAAATCCCAATTAGAACTTGATATCCTGAAAATCTTATAAATTTTACAAAAATTCGAATAGTAAATCTCAATGGCTAAAAGTTACCTTAAAAGAGACGCATTTTTATATAGACCTATCAGTCTTTAATCATTTAAATTTAAATTATAGACTTGAAGTTTAAAATTATATCTTGATTTCGAAAATCCATATCAAAGATGTCGGCGACGCATTAAATAGAGATTCAGGCTCTCAATTTGAATCGGTACTTCAATGAAAAATATAAATTCTAATTGAAAGTTTGAATTCAGTCTTAGAAGAAATCCTTTGATGGGTTTTTAAAAAAGATTCCAACAACCGTCGTAAACGTTCGTATTTTAAGTTAGAAACCGAACATGCTGTCACGTGCCAAACTCGCGCTACGACATTATAGGGGGATGATAAAGTCCCTTAGTCGCGCGGCTAGCAAAACAGTGAAGAAGGGGGGGTTCGCAACGGTAAAACCCTTCAATAAGGGTAGTCGTAATAGGGATGAAAATGTTGAGCGCCACTGTGGTATTAAAGTCACCCTAAAATCTAAAAGGAACCCACCAGAGGAGATTCCCATAGGGCTCGGAAAAGGTTGGGTTTTAGCTGCACCCCACTGCAAGCTATGACTTACCTTGCCTGACTAAAAATAAACTTACTTACTGAACAAACTGCTACTTGTAGATAAGTTCGCAAAGCTATACACAAATATCTTTAAAGTAAACACAATAAACACAAATAAAAAGGGAAGAACGAATTGACAAGGAAATTTAATGAAAGCAAAGAATTATTCAAAACATATGACACAAAAGGGGTTTATAAATTCAATCTTAAATTATATGAAAAGATGATTAAGGGATTGTCACATTTACTTGAGTTAAAGCAAAAGAAAATAATCATTAGCTAGACTCCCTTAACCGCAGTCAAAGAATGATGATGGCAAATACAAAAATTAAGCTAAAAATTCAATTTCCAAAAATTACACACATGCAACAAGAAATACGTAAAAATGCCGCGGCAATTCGCAAAGTTTCTAAAACTGATGTCACTAAAACTAAACGTAACACTGTAACACACTAGTTGAACGAATTTGACGATAGAAAAGACGCTCGCAGTACTTGAATTATTAAAAATAAATTTAACTAATGCCTTTCCACGAGTAAGCACAAAAATTAATAAACCAAACTAGTTAACTGCTTGCCAGTGGCCCTCAAACTTTACAATGTGAATGTTAGATCCGCCCAAGGCGAGATTCACAAAGCCTTCAACAATACCACTGGACAACCAGATCAACCAGGAGTCGGCTACCAAGTTAAAGCTTGAATCTGAAGTTGAAGAAGGTAAAATTACCTGACAAGATGTGGGTCAGGGAGTAACGTGACGGGCGTGAGACTGGAAAGAGCTATGATGTTCTTTCTTCCAAGACGGGTGCAAAACGACGAAGAATAATCCAAAGGCTGTGGCTTTTCTGAACCCCTATTAAGGAAATTGCGTGAAACCGTACTTACTTCACTTTCACTAAAACTTCTCACACAAGACTATCTCTTTCCGGAAGTATACGGCATTCTTTTGGTGAATCCTACCAAGTCGTAAATTGTAACTTTCCACGAAAGTTACTGATAATAGAGGCCTTTCCGGTGTAATTTAAGGACCCAAGCTGGAAACGATAAACTCGCACCACGTCTTAAAAGACGTCCGATATGTTGTCACGCACTGAGGAAGCGGGGTGTAGAAGACTGACAAAGCCTCGCGTACAGGGGATTCCCCGAACTGTATCACGAGGAGCTGCATTCGATGAAACAAGATGAGATCATGCATTGACAAAATACCCGTGAATTAGGTCACCTTGGGAACTTTTAACAAAGGGAACATTTACAACGACGAAGCATACTGAAATGACTTTTAAGATTTCGTAGAACTCCAAGCAAAACGCGCTGAGTTGGCGTAACCTTGGATGTGCTACAGACTAACATGAATTTAAACTGTAGCAAAAATAACATAACAAAGCACGAAATTAAAATTAAGAAGGACAGGACCGTACTAAAGAATTTACCAAAAATTCAAAGTGACTCTAAACTTCCTAAATAACACGGAATTGCAAAACCACATGACAATGCGTATAGTGTGGGTAAGTGCGTACAAAACAGGATCACTTCATTATCGTTAGTGTCCAATTCCAATTCTCCTATTCCGGAAATAAATTGCTATTTTAGGTATTTCAGAATGGTGTTTCTTTTGTAAGAACTGTTTTTTCACAAACCTAATTTTTAGGGGGCTTTTGGGTTTGTTTTGGGATGCCTAAAAATGGGTAATTTTAAAAGATCTTAGGCTTTTATGAGTTTGACTTTTCTTGTACTACTTGTTACCTACGTATCTCGACGTGGAATTGTTTCTATTCCATTTAGCGTTATTAATTTTATTTATTAACATAAGAATAATTCCAGCAAAAATTATAAAACATTTCATTTCTAAACGATATTACCAATATTCATAATTTAATACTGAAATTGAAATGTCTGCGTTTTGTACCTTCGCAATACCGTCGTAGTAGAATCAACCCAGCTGCTTCCTGCAATATCAAAGGTAAAACATTTTCTAAAAGTCGTCGTTTTTCATAGTTTTTTTGAACATATTTACGTACAGATAATTATCTTGTTAAAGAAATACAAAAATCAATAAAATAAAGGTTAGAAATACGTTAGTTCATTCGTAGAACTAAATACTTTTTACTATCGTAACCCACTTTTTACTAGCGTGTTTACATAAAGTTCAGGTGTTTTCATTATCCTTAAGATTAATTTACTAACTTCTCTGTCTCAATTATTAAAATTTACGACGGTAATTAAATGTTACTTCTGTTTGGAAATTACTTGGTTAAAAGAAACACTTTTGAGGGGTCATAAGCGGAATTTATTCCCACGTTATTGCAAATGAATGCTCATTTTTGATTAAAAAATACTCAATTTTTATATTCCTGTTTTCATTTAGTGAAATTATTCACTAAATTTCGTTAAAAAAGGAACACTTGACTATCTACTATGTTGTAAAATAAAAATCTACCAGAAATACCATTCGTTGATCTCGTCTTAACAGAAGGATAAATTTTTTGTTAGTAACTTGCAGCTTTTTATTTAATTCAAATTTGAACTTAAATTTCGATATTTATTGCAGAATGTTGAATCATTTTTAAAAGCAGATTTGAATATTAAACCACCAGCATTTTCTGTTTTAATGAAAAGTGTTTGCTACTAATATCAAGTCTTAAATAAATTCTTTTTCTTCTCCTTTTCTTGCTTCTTCTTGGTCTTTTTCTTCCTCTTCTTCTTCTTTTGCCTTTTCTCTTTCTGCTTCGTCCCAACTTTTTCTTTCTTTAACTTCCTCCTGTTCCTCTTCTTTTCTTCGTTGTCTATCCCTTTTTTATTCCCAAGAAGTCGGTTTAAACAAACCGAAGATTAAAAATACAGAACAAATTCTCTAACTAATAGCTGAGAGACTAATCAGATGTGGCATCCACCAAATTGGTTTTAAGCAAGAAACCTTGTCTTTGAATCTCACCTTTGTTGAAGCTTAGAACTCATGTACCGAGTCAAGATAAAATTACCCTCTTCTTCGTTCGTTTACTTGTTCCCTCTCCACTTTTTCTTTTACCTCTCCTTCCTCTTTACCTCCTTACTGTTCCTCTTATGTTCCTTCATTGTCTATTTCCAACACGTCGATCTAATCAAAATAAAATAAATAAAATGAAGAACAAATTCTTTAAAGGATACAGAAGATGAGAAATGAATCAGATTAATCTTCTTCCTCTTCCTCTTCATGTTCTTCCACTTCTTCTCCTTGGTTGTCTATCCCTTTATATTACCAAGATTAAAAATGCAGAACAATCCAACTACAACAACTACTAATCAAACATACGATACAAAATTACGAACAAATTCCCTAAATAATACAGAAGATGCTAAATGAATCAAAAGTAGAATCTACAGAGTTGATTTTGGGCAACAAACCTTGTCTTGGACTATCGCCTTTGTTGAATCCCAAAACTAATGTAACGAGCCAACAAAAAACAACCTTTTTCTTCTTCTTCGTCCTCCTCCCTCATTTTCCTCCTTCTCCTCTTTTTCTTCTTCCTCTGCTTCCTCTCCTGCTTTTTCTTCATTTTCTTCTGAAGGCTAAGCCAATAATCTATTATTTCTTATGTGCTTTCTTTCTACGTACCATCTGCAGATAAAGAAGCACTAAATGTCTTCAAATTCTAACCAGCTTCCAAATACTAGCTCTCCGAAAAACCATTCCAACAATCGCCCCGTTATATATCTTAAGTTACTTTCAGTTGATGGGGTTCCAAAATAAATGTCACAAAACGCACATGACATTCAGGAATAAGTAGAAAGTTCCATCATAAACATATACCTACAAACGGTTTGTTTTCGAAATACAGGGGGCTAAATTTTACCACATACCCCAAGAAAAAAAAATAATCACAACAGGTCCACAGTTAAGCTTTTCTTCACCAATAATTTCGCCCTTTTTCAAAAATACCAGACATAATCCTCACCTGTTTATAGTTTTTCCATGAAGATAACACAACTCATGGGAAAGATGAAAAGTACTTGAATATAGCTAACTCAAACATGGTGTTAAATTAGAATTTTTTTGTAAAATCCTTTTTCGAAATATTCGAAAACCCAATACCTTTTCCACATGTTTAACGTCAATATGAAACTCTTTGCTTATTTGTAGATCAAGCGCATTTTGGGGTACTTATTTTGGACACTCAGTATACTCTAACAATTTATTAAAATATTTTTGTTTTTTTTTTCCTTAGGAAAAGGACTCTACTTTAGGTTTACAAGTACTACACACCCTTCTCTCTCACCAAGACATCAGCGTATTAGTAGAAGACGGCGATGGTCGTCCACCTCTTCTCTGGGCAGCAAGTGCCGGTTCAGCGAAAGCTGTCCTAGCTTTAATTCGGGCAGGATCCGCTGTCGAAGCCCACGACAAAGACGGTTTAACTGCTCTCCACTGCGCTGCTTCGAGAGGTCACACCGACTGCATTGACACCTTATTAACCCTTTGTGGGGCATCTCCTGACGTAATCGACAGTAATGGGTGCACAGCGTTACATTACGCCGTTACGTTGGGGCATGCTGATGCAACGGCGTTGTTGTTGGCCCACGCTGCAGATCCTAATCGTCAAGATAGAAAAGGCAGAAGTCCGGCTCACTGCGGGTGTGCCAAAGGTCAAATCGAAACCGTTAAGATGTTAGGTGGTCATGGGGCCAATCTATGGTTGAGGAATGCCAGGGGTGATTTGCCATTACACGAGGCAGCTGCTTCAGGTCGGAGAGATTTAGTTAAATGGCTTTTGGAAGCAAGACCGAGTCAAGTTAACGCTAGGAATAATGACGGACGGTGTCCTTTACATCTGGCTGCCTTAAATGATAATGCGGATATGTGTAAGGTGAGTAATACGCTTCTTTTTTAATTGATTAATGGTACCCCAACTACTTGGTGATTTGTACAAATGAAACCGAAGTTAATCTAAATATATTTATAACAACGGGCCCTTTAGCTACAGTTTACTGCCGATGGGGATTAATTTAAAGCCGATCGACATTTTAACGAATGGAAGGTGGCTAGCATTAAGTTTCAAGTCGTCTATTTTTATTGATTCGCATACGAAATTTCAAAGGTTGGGAGCACTTTGGCACCGAAATTGCTAAGCTAGTATAAGGAAGAGTATTGGGAAACGAACCCAAAATCTCTATTTTCGTAACCTAGTGCTAAACCACTAAACTGCATAGTTTACCTTTACCGATTGCTTAAGATTTTACATGTCATCGATGATATTTGTACCCTATATGAGCTGATCATAAAATAGGTTTTCAGTTCACTGTTTGCTACACATCTTTTTTTTACAGTAGTGTCACAGAGCTTTGGTCTATTATTTTCGTTACTTCAATCCTTAATGGTTCTTTTGTAACTTCTGGGTTCTTGTTGTTTAAAGATGGTAGGCTATTTATATACCTTAGAATACCTCTGGGTTTTAAGTTCCTGATTTCAGAAGGTGTAGTAATTGCTTTGCCGAAAGTATTGCGTCTACGGCTACCAGCAGCATTGTATACAGCACACAAAATATCTTCTGTCGTTTTCGCCCCATATTTGGTCTTCAGCCTTACCAATGTTGGTAATTGAACACTGTATGGCCCCTCAAAAGACCAGTAATAGTTTCAACACTATTTTGCTGAGGGACAAATCAGATTTTGTTTTCTTTTGCGAGATAGTGATGAAGAATTTTACCTGACGTTGTCCTGACATATTCTTCAAGTATGAGACTTTTATTTGTTCTTCCCAAAACCCTACCTCGCGTTTTATGTGGATTTTCGGTATGCCACGACTTGGTTTATGTTTGCAAATTCATCAGCTGGCATACTTTTATGCCCTGACACATATCATAGAGTAACGTGATTATTATTTGCATGCTCTTTACAGTTACTCAGACCCCTCAAACAAGCTTAGTTTTGAAAGTGTAGAGCGGTGATAACATAACGTTAAGGCTGCAATTGGGCAGGTGCGTGTTGCACCTGTTGTACTCAGACGAGCGAAACATTGTATCTTCTCGAGATGTAACGAAGTAGTGGCCTGTTTTGATTTTGGTCATCATACAAACGATTTGTAGATGATCACAGGTTTTATTGCAGCCGTATAGAACCAAAACAACAGTTTCTACCTATAAGCCTACTATAGGCTTGAGTTACTGAGACTGCTCATAGCTTTCTAGCGTGACAGCTTTTAGTGTTAGCTTCTGTCATCTAATAAATGGAACAATGACCGTTTTCTTAGAGTTTTATACTTAGAGCACTGTGTCTAATTTTCCACAGGTAACTATTACCAGATCATCAACGTTCCCTGTATTTCGAAACCGTGTTGTATTACCACATTTAGGAGATCGTCAACCACTATTGGCCATAAAAGAGAACCCCTAGTTGTAGGCAACCACTAGCAACCGTTATACTAATTTGTTCCCCTCCTAATCTTGCTGTAATTCAATCAAATGATCGAAACCTTTCCTCATGGCAATCCTTTCTAAGAAATTGTAGGAGGTGTTGTCAAAAGCATCCATTTCTTTTGTCATCTACGTCTTCCACAGTTTGGTAAGGAGATTGTGTAGAGCCTACACAATCGTCGATTTTCACTTCTGCTAGGCACGTTGGTTGGGGTGAACTGGATGGCTTGGAAGAATTTTACTTCTTAAGTGCTAGTCAAGTATTTTTTCATTTCTTTCAACAGCAAAGAAGTGATGCTTATTGGTCTATACGCCTTGTGTTGGCTATTAGAACGCCCTACTCCCTTGGGTATAAAGACTGAATTTACCTTTATCCATCTTTTAGGTACACAACTATGAGATAAACTAGCCCTGTATAGTGCACATAGTTTGCAAATGGAGAGCAGTAAGTTCTTTATGCCTTTCTGTAGTAAAGCCGGAAAAATTCCGTCCGCACCAGGTGATTTAAAAGGCTTAAAGGTAAGGATTGCCCATTTTTACCCTGTTTGTCGTGAAGATTTTAATGGCCAAACTTTCGAACCTTGAGTGTGAACGTGATAATTCCACTATCTCTGGGGCAGGTTCATCCGACCTGTAAGTATAAGAGCTAGATAAATGAATACTTAATAATAACTCTAGCATTTCTTTAGTGCTCTCAGCAGAAAGTCCATTAGGCCTCTGCAGATACCAAGGTCTTTCTGTTGGAACGTCTTTTACCCCTTCACAGAAATTACGCCATGTCCTCCTATTTGATTTCCTAATTTGTAGGTTATATTTTGTTAGGGATTCTTTATATTGGTCCCTTACTACTTGACCTTTTGTTTTTTGGCTTTATTAAAAATCAGAGTTTCAGAGCGTTGTGCTGCTCCACCAGAGCACTTTGCGCGTGACCCTTCGGCTTTAATAGATCAGTTTGTTTCATACACTTTATGTATGAAATTGTGTAGAGTTGTTGAGGCTATCTGTACGCCCTCTTCTGTATCTACCTCAGAATTGAGTTCATCTACTTCAGCTCTCCGTAGAAACACCATTGTGTTGTACATTTACACACGTTAAAATCGCATAAGCCTCTATTGTCTTATGATAACTTTAATCACGATTTCCGTTAGACAAAATGCTGGTTATTCTTGTTATACTAAACATTGCAAAAAAAAAGTAATAAACTATCGAGTTTGACCATGAAAAATATTTAAACCGCTGTAAGAATTTCAAAAGTTAAGACACCGGGCAGTATTCAAGAGTCTAATGAGGGAAAACTGAAGTTTGTCGTTTCGTTATTCTGTAAATACGTCACTATTTTCGAAACTCTGGCAAAATATATAACCCTTACAGTATAACATAAACATCAAACTTTATCAAAAGATGCCTTCGTGACTTAAACTAACAACCCATTAAATCATAAATTAGTATGTTAGCCAAATTTATCGACCAATAAATATCAAATTTGTGGTATTAATCGGTGTTGCTATCAATAATACACACAATAATTACACAACTTCTAAATTTTCATATAAAATCAGGTTAAACCCTCCACTTTTATGTATGAAATTTGGGGAAATACACCGAAAATCTTTTTATATTCACATTAATTTTGCTTTAAATATTTGTCTTGGTAATTTTCTAGGTTTACCATATTGCATAGTGGATTTGATATTTATAAACATTAACAAACAAGTGATACAATATAAATTACCTTGGTATTTTGTCCTGGTCTTCATACAAATTTTTAATTTCCTCCAAACAAAAAAGCTGTGCGAATAGAAAGGCTTTGCAAACTTTGAACAGTTATTGTTGAAATATTTTCAGTATTATCGGAGCTTAAATTTAAATTAAATCGATAATTCATTTATCCTTTGTATATAAACAAGTAGGATATTCACCTATGAACTTATACTTTCAATGGTATTCCGTATGAAAGTTCAGTTACACCATTAGTGGTGAAAATGTTAAAGGGCAAAACCAGGGAAATTATTAAGTTTAAAATTGTTCTTTTCTGGTGGCATGTCGTACAGCATGGTTAAATGAAGATCGTCTTATCGCAATGTTTGCTTGCTTTAAATTTAGTTTTATTTTATTATTAGATTTATTAGTCTATTTCAGTTCTGTTTTTTGCAACTTCTATTAATTCTCTTCGAGCTTAACTGCTTCCCTTCTTCCCTTTTGTGATTCTTCTTTTTCTTCGTCTCCATCTTCTTCTTCCTTTCCTTCTCGTTGTTGTTTATGTTCTTTTCCTACTTCTTCATTTTTTCTTCTTTTCTTTTTTCTTCACTTCCTTCTTATTATTATTTTCTTCTTTTTCTGCTTCTTAATTTCCCTTCTCTTCTTCTTTTCTTTCTTTTTTTGTCGCTTTCTTTTTCTTCTCCTTACTCGTTTTCACTTGCGTTCCTATTTATCAGCTATAATAACCACTTTCTTATATTATTTGCTTCTTATGCTCTTTCTGTAGATATTTTCCTTAATAAAGAGACCACCATATCGTCTCTGATCTTTTTTTTTCTTCTTCTGAATCCCCATTGGTATCGATCTGGGAATCTTCTTCCATGATTAAACTGTCATTTTATGAGTTTCTGCATTATTTTGCTTTTTCCCTTGACAAACCGTTCAAGCACATAAACCCTTCCAGCATTCTCCATTTTTGATTTTTCTTTAGTTGTCCTCTTCACACAGTCCCTTCCAGCTTCAGATCTTCTAGCACCATTACGTCCACTTGTTACTTTATTTTACCATTTGGCTCCTTTCAGTCCTTTCATGTTCTCCACTTTTAGTCATACTCAATAACCCATAGAATTAAAAGTTATGAATTAATAAATGACAACTAACAAAAATTCGGGTATAAAGATTTATGTGATTATTATGATTTTTGTGTTTCGTCAACATTCCCTGAACCAACCTTTATGCTGTCGGTTAATGCTCATCCATATCGATGTTAGCAAAGTTGATTAGTCGAGATTATTTCTGATGGTGGTTGAGAATTCTTCGAATTGTTATTAGTATTATTATTCACATAGGGTGTGGTTCATTGTCCACTACACTAGAGTTTAATGGTCTGTTATGTCCCGTAGGATTTTCTTCCTACGGATTGGCTCCATTAATGAAGTCCAAAATGTATCAGTCGAACTCATGTGTTACTTCAGATATCATTAAATCCACACCAAACCAACACTGTCTTAAGAATTCCGTCGGGCAGAATCTATTAAGTGCCTCCTGACTGCTGAGTTTCTAGTGTCCTGTTAGTAACCCAACATTTTTCATTTTTGCTCGGCTTAAAAGCAGTAATTCTTCTGCTCTGCCTTTCAAAGAATTTCTCACGTACGTCTGCGATTCCCTTAGGGCCTGTCCTTCTATTCAGTATCTGCAAGGTTTTTTTTACAAACTCCTTTCCGGTCACATATGTCAGCCTGCATATCGGTTTAAGTCCGGTTGGGAGGTTTACATCTCTCGGTTTTGCTAGCTGGCCTGCTTTTCTATTCCCTTCCACATTTTGGTGTTTTGACACTCATTCAGACTTAGATACTTTGTTATTTCTGCTAATGTAACCAGTGCAAGGCAACTACTTTAGGTTTGGCCTTAACTGTTTCATAGCTTTTAATGCAACTTGACTGATCTTCATAAACTTTTTGTAGCATAATGTTTGCGCAGATAATAATAGCTTAGAATACTGCAACAAATATACGTAGGTTGATGCTTAAGGCATTCCTCAGTACAGTATTTTTCATCTAGCATTTGGGTTGTGACGTCAACTTGCTCCGCCCAAAAACTGTATGGGTAGACACGCGTTCGTGCGCATTGGATATTTTATCTGGCCTTACCAATCTACAACCAAACATAGTATTCTTGTCTTAGTTAATGTCTCTGGTAACCCTTCTACTCTACAAAGCTAGATTGAACTGTCGTATTGTTTTTCTTCTTCTTCTTCTTATTCTTTTAGATGATCCATGGATCTGTTCTGTAACCGACTATTCTTGCCTTCCTTGCGATAGGGAGTTACAGCTGTCCCGCCATCTCTTTGGTGGTCTTCCAGGTGGGCGTTGTCCTTCTGGTCTTCCTTCCAGCACGATGCGGGCTATTCTGTTTGTGTCCATTCTTTTTACGTGCTCGTACCAATATCTTCTTCGCTGTCTTACCCATCTAACTATGTCTTGGATTCCGCAGGTTTGTCTGATGTCGTCGTTTCTTACTCGATCTCAAAGAGTTTTGCCTGCTATTGTCCTTAGCGTCTTCATTTCTGTCGTTCGCATTATACTTTTTGTCTTGCTGGTGTCTGCTCTGGCTTCAATGCCATAAGTTATTACTGGTCGCATGCATGTCTTATAGATGCGAATCTTGCTTTCGGTCCTCATATGTTTGTTTTTCCATATGACGTCGCGTAGATGCCCGGAAATTGTAGCCGCTTTCTTGATCTGACTTGTGAGGTCCTTCACTAGATTCTGGGGACTGGATATGTTTACACCGAGGTATTTAAATTGCATGACCTGCTCTATGGGTTTGTCTTAAATTGCCAACTTACATCTCGCTGGTTCCTTAGCGAAAGTCATGCATTTTGTTTTTTCGACAGATACAGTCAGGTTAAGTTTTCGTGCCATTTTATAGAAAGCGGACATTTGTCTTTGTAAATCGTCCTCTGTTTCAGCTACAATAGTAGCGTCGTCCGCGTAGCAAATCAAGTTTATAATCTTATCATCCAATCTGTATCCCATCTTCAATTTCGTGACTTCTTCTATTATCTTATCCATATGTATTTCTATAGATGTTTCGTTGCCTATTCATATCTTAGTTGTATTGTTTTAATTTGGCTGTTGTATTATCCTGTCGTATTGTTGCTTTTGCTTATCCTAGTCTCATCTTCAGTTGCTCCTTTACTTGATAAGCAAAAACCGAAGTATTTAAATTTTCCACTGCCTTTCGTTTCAGTGCCCTGGCAGATGTCTAAATTTCTTTTGACGTTGTAAATATTCTGTTAAGCTGGGCGCACTTCATCAAATTTTTGGTATAGTTTCCTCGCGATAAAGCTGAGGTTGTCGGCATCCTGTGCTGTTACTACCTGGGTGCGAAATTAATGGAATGTGCTAAGGTACTGGTTTCTAATGGGAGCATCCATTTATTCCAGAAATATTTTGAATAAGGAGAAGATGTAGGGCACCTTTGTAACAAAGATTTTACTATATCGAAGTTCTTGATCAATTTTTTCGTATTCTTTTCGATTAATTGCTTAATCGCATAGATGTGCTATGTGTACTGTCTCCAGCTGAAAACCCCGGTTGATTTTTTGAGATTTTTCCCTCGATATTTTCTTCTGTTTTGTGCTTTATAATATTTTCACACATGCCTTATAATGTAGGGCTTTGACCTGTGTATTTACCACATTCCCTCCTATTATCAACAATTCAGAAATAGTACACATGGCCGAGAAAACTGGAGATGAATAGGGGAGGCTTTTGTCCAACAGTGGACCAATGACGGTTAAAAAGAAAAAGAAGATCTTTTTCACGATAGATAATAAGTAAGCTTTCGTTTATTACTTTAGCAGTTCCTCGCCGTTTATTAATCGAAAATCGTATGTAGGATTTAGAAGGGCTTCTCTGAACAGCGATTGATCCATTCAGGTGCAATTCCCCTCGACTTGACAGTCTTATTATTCTCAATTGACTTTTCTTGCCTTTCTTGTAAAAAAAGGTCTTCCTGCTTTTGCCCTTTGTTTTCCATGAATGCCTTTATTCTCTTTCTTCTTCCTCTTTCATAGCTTGTTGTTTGAAACCATTACCATACCATTATGCCTTATTCGATGTACGTACCTAGCATTCGCTTAATATCTTGGAAGATCTTCCCTGCTCTACAATTGAAGCAATAGGATAAAGGCAAGCGAACATAAATAGAAACAAAAAACTAGCGGAAAGGAGAGTTAAAAAATCTTCCCTTCTTTCGATTGGAAAATCTTTATATGTTTTTCATTACTCGTACAATTTGCTTTATATTATTTCTTAAGGCCTTTATCTCTCTCCATGACTGAGAAGTTCGTGTTCTTCCAATATATTGATTGATGTTAGGGTGTATTTGCCCATTTTAATTTTTTCTTTAGCTTCTTGGTTTCTATATTTTTACTAATCTTTCGCCAACTCTCATAGAGCGCCATTTTCTCTTTTATAGCTTCCAACGATATTTATTCCTCTCATCTTCAATCGACACAAGGGCCTTTGTTGCTGCTTCTTCGGTGATATGTTTAAGTATTTGTAATTTTTCTTTTACGTTGTTGTAACTTAGTTGTTGATCTTATCGACGAATCTTCCTGTTGAAGGTATAATTTGATTTTTTCTTTGTTAACTGGTCTTTTTTCTCCTTTATTTCCAATCTTATTTGTTATCTCTTTGATTCAAGATGCTTTTACTACTTCTACAGTTGTCTTGTTTCGGGGCAACCTTTACTCTCTACCTGACTTCCTTCTCTCATAACCTTATTCTCTTCCACTTTGTTAGTCTTCTCAATCATATTTAAACATTTTACGAGTAGACTGTTAAAACTCAATTTCGATTGAAACCACACCTGCAGCACAAAATTCATAAATATACAATATTTCTTACACAATTGCAAAAACGTCTCCTTTCACTTTCAATAATAAAAGGAAATCCTGCTCATGAATATTCATGGCAAGGAATGCTAACCCCTTGTAACAGCCAAAACTTCCAAAAGTGCATGGTTATATTTCAGGAACAACTCACGTCATTTCAGACAGTTGAATATATTTCTTCAGGATTTCAATTTCTCCTGGTGTCACTGCTCTTATTATTACCGTTATTTAGATATCTTCTGTCGCACGCGAACAGTCTAAGTTAACCAAACTGATATCGTGATGGCAACTATTAACATTACGATCATTTATATATCTTCACTTTGAAGCGTCATTTACTTGCCCATTCCTGAAATTGCCACTTTTCGCAAATTAGAAAAAAATAGACCATGATCTCAGAGTTCGTGCAAAAGAAAACGATTTAAATATGAAATTACACCTGATAAGATCGCGACTTGATTGAGACTCGTTAATATTTAAGAGCAAGTGTCCAAGAAGGTCAAGAACTTTACATAAAGGTAACACTAAAATGACCTTGACAATCGAAACACGCATGCTATTATCACATGGTTCTTTAATAAATCATTTCAATACAAACACTGCCCGCCTACCACGAAATCCTTTCGTCTTCAGGTTTGGTATTTTATCACTGCAACGTTCTCAGACCGTGACGTAAATGGCAAAAGTTTTAAACGGTTTTACACGTTTCGCGATGAATTATTTATAGACAGAACAAAACAAATTATTTAATATCAGAATTCGTGACTTGAATAATTTTCAGAGGTATGTCGCCGGTTTGTTTTCATGAGGGTAATCGCTGTAGAGTTTCAGCGAGGTATGTAACCCATTTACTGAAGGAATGGAAAACGTTCGACTGCATTTGCAATTTTATAAAGACATTTACGAACTGTGGTAATAGCTTTTTATTATGATTAATGACTGCTTGGTTAGATTAAACCTAAGTTATCTAGCGAATGGAATTCATATTTGGATGGCTTATGAACATTTTTTGGGGAGCAGATGGCAAAAGCAGGCTCACAATCTAAGAACGTCACCAAGCCCCCGACAGGGACTTTTATCAATCAGAATGAGTTAAGTCCTTTTTATGTAGTTCGGGAAATTTCGTGTATCCAGAAACACATGGAAACTTATTCTGGGCCCATCTGCCTCTTAAAATATGATTTTCGGCCGTAAACAAAAGAATTTAAAACGCGCAACACTCAAAATTTGAAAAATTCCCCCAAAACACGCATAGGCTTGCGTGCCCAATAAAACTTAACTAAAAAATTCTTAAAAACATGGTGTAAAAATAATTTAACGCTAGCATGTTTCTGCAATAAAATTTTGTAGTGCATGACGTAATATTTGATATACCGGAGAAAATTAAAATTCGCTAAAATTTAACCTACATTTTTTTTCCAAACTTATGTCACACTCTAAAAATAGTACAAAAGGAACAGGCAAATGAGTTAGAATTATTAATCAAAATTATTATAATTATTTTTTTGACTTGGTTTTTACTTTTCATGCCATGTTGTAGATTTCTTGAAACCAGTACTGCGATGAGCCTCAGAGTCTCCCTTAGTATTTCTTTCATAATTATTACAATTATCTTTTAGGCTATAGTAGGCCATGTTAGGATGATAACTCCGGTTTTCGCTCTTGCTGGCATGTTTTTGTTTCCTTTACCACCAACTACTTTCTTCTTTACCCTTCTTGCATCCAGTTCTGGGCATAAGCCTCCCTTTCCCTCTATCTTGCGCTCTCCTGTGCAACTCTTAACCACGGCAGTTCGGCAATTCTCTTGATGTCGTCGTTAGTGTCCTTTCTCATTTCTTTTCCCAACCACGGTCTCCATTGTAATACTTTAGTGCCCCCACCTGTTGTCTCTAGACCTTGCTACGTGCCCTGCGTAATCCCATTTTTACTACATCTGTTATTCTCGTACCCTGTCGAATCCATTAATCTCTTATTGTAACCCCTAACGTTTACCTCTCCATAACCCCTCCTAAGTAAAGTAATATAAATTATTCTTCTAAGTCCTGAATTACATTTAGACGACTAAGTCCATAAAGTGAATTTAAATAATTTACACAAATTAAACTTAAGTTAAAATATAAAACAATCTTACATGTATGTATTGGAACGTCATCTTGAAGGGTGTCGATTTACTGTAGGTACTGCTTGTTTGATGGCTGGATATAAACCATACCTTTACTGTATTATGGTCGCAGTATATATACGGAAAATTCACTGCACTTCCATATACTTGCATTAAAAGAATCAACCTTGAGACGGCGCGTGCAACTTGTCAGTTAACGACCGGATCGAATGACGTCATATCAACACGTGTACTAGTACTAGTGCATTGAATAACTTGAATGCACTTCAAGCTTAATATTTTTACATTCGCCTTTGTTACAATATCGCATCCCCCCTTCTTATACATCTGTCTACCCAGAAATCTTATGGATTTTCATGCCTTTTCACAGATGATGTTACATAGACTATGCGTAGGTGGTTTTGTTCTTCCATTACAGCCCAGTGGTCAACAAGGCCAAATGTAAAGATCAAGGTTGCATCCGACTACTTTTTCTATTCTATTCTATTCTCTACGAATGTACTTTGTTCAACCAGTTGGTACAGGCCCAATTTCCTCGTTATTCGGTTAACAATTTATAAAGTAATAAAAGAGATAGGTCTCTTCTTTTAACGGAATGATCACTACACCTTTATTCCAGGATTCCAGGATTTTTTCATTTTCTAAGCACATGTTAAACAGGCATAGTGATACTACATCTTCTGCTTCTTTTATCATCTCTATTACAATATTGCCTTATCCAGGTAATTTGTTATTTTTCATAGTTTTAGGGCATATACGATTGCATCATTGTTTATCTGTGCTAAACTTACATTAATTATTTTCTTTGCCTTATCTTTTGTCTAGGAATTTTGAATTTGCGGGCTGTAGAGTATTTTGCACAACTCTTCGATGACTATCAACATTTCGTCTCTGTCCCTAACTTCTCTATCGTTATCCCTAATAATAATCAGAATTTTCTTGACCTTATCTTTTGTCTAGGAATTTTGAATTTGCGGGCTGTGGAGTATTTTGTACAACTCTTCGATGACTATCAACATTTCGTCTCTGTCCCTAACTTCTCTATCGTTATCCTTAATAATAATCAGAATTTTTTCCTTTGTAGTAAACATTTCAGGTTTTTACTATTTTCGCTGACTTCTTCTATTGGTCTTTCATAATTTATTGTCAGGTCTTTTCTAGACTTCTGTGTATTCTTCGGTGCTGTATTTGCTTTCTTTATACAGCTTGCTTCCTAGTTGTTGTTTCGTTTCAGTTCTATACTTGTTGGGTCTAGATGGTGTATTTTTTGCGATTTTACATGGTAATTCCGTTATTGAGGTTGTTAGGTGTCGGTATAGCTCATTAAGGTCTTCTTTAATATTATTTTTGCCCTTGACAGAAGGCGGTGACTTCCAGCATTAAAGGATTGTCACATCTTGTTAACTTCTTTAAGCAAGGAATACAACCGATTTCATCTTTGTGTTTTCTTGTTGTAAAAAGTATTCATAGCGTATAATTTTCTATCAAGTTTGCCAGCATATTCCCTCTGTGATTTCTATTAGGTACCTGATCCGTATCCTCCTACATATTTTTCATCTTCACTTTGTTGTTGTCCAAGAATGACATTAAAACCGCCTGTTATTATGCCGTGGTTGCTTATTACTTCTCTTCTTGCATTCGAAATATCTTCATACAGAAGATCATCTTCGTATTACACAATTTTTAGTTTAGAGGTATCAGATGTTCTGATGATTACATAATATGCCATTCTATGGGAGATTACTTTGAAACAAACTATATTCCCGACTTGTACTTTTCTCACGAGAAATTTAACACTACATTGCCTGTCTGTGTTATAGCCTTTGTATAGTTGTGCATTTCCTAATTGTGAGGTGATGAAGCCTTGGCCTTTTCTTCATACTTTTTACGGAGTGATTATGACCCACATAATATTATGTGTTTCATTCTTTAGATCATATAGTTACGAATGGTGTATTAGCGATTTTCAGTTATAAGTTGGTCAGTTTTATCAGTTTCTTGCCTCCCCAGAATCCATGAGACAGACTGAGGGATTCTGAATTTTGAACTCTACCCCCTTGGGCTACTTTATTTGTTTTGCAAGCTGACGTTTAAGGGATAAATTAGCATTAAAACGCCACGCTTGTCAGGTGGGTTGGCGAGTGGTTTGCGATATGGAAGGGATTAGGTGACGGTATTAAGGGTTAGGACATGATTCCTCTATGTCATGGGAGATGGGGAAAATTACGAGTTTGCACGAGTAAGCAAATCTATCCTCTACTGGTATTTTAGAGGCGATACCTGTTGCTTTCCTTTTTCTTTGCCACCATAATAAATAGTTCGAAACTATAGCCGACTGTTACCGGCATAAATAATAAACTATACAGGGTGCCCGTTTTTCGACCTCAAGCATGGGGATCTCGGTTATTATAACAGATGCGACATCGGTTAAATTAGGGCAAAGTTGCGCATTTTTATGGTGATCAATTATCTGAAAGAAAATTTGATCTGTCATTTTTAGTTTTTGAATTATTGGAGAAAAATGGAAAATTGTGATTTTTGTTTTAATTTTTTTAAACGAAAACCAATAAAACTAGACATTTTTAACTAAGACATTGTGAAGGCACTTTTTTACAAGGAATCTGAATCTGGCATCGTGTTTTCCAAGGCATCCTAGATGCAGGAGTTACAACACTTAAATTTTTTTTTCTTATGGGAGCCATATTTGATTTTTGCATTTTCGAATAGAGCTCTTTTTTCTGATTACGACTATGTATCACATCATATGGTCAAGCTTTACATTTTGATTAGAATTTAAGAAAAACGTTTTTGCGAAGAATGCTTTGGAAACAACAACATCTACTTTTGTCTAACGCACAAATTTTTGACAATTCAATTAAATTTCACTATTCGGTTGCATTATGTTTAAGTTTGTTCCAATTTAAATACAAAAATGCTGCCTTATCCTGTTCTTAATTTAAAACTTAATTTTGTAGGTAAATTGGGAAGAAATGTGAACGTGCAACTCTAAATTTAATTGAATTGTCAAAAATTTGTTTGTTAGACAAAATTAGATGTTGTTGTTTCCAAAGCATTCTTCGCAAAAACATTTTTCTTAAATTCTAATCAAAATGTAAAGCTTGACCATATCATGTGATACATAGTCGTAATCAGAAAAAAGAACTCTATTCGAAAATGCAAAAATCAAATATGGCGCCCATAAGAAAAAAAAAATTAAGTGTTGTAACTCTTGCATCTAGGATGCCTTGGAAAACACGATGCCAGATTCAGATTCCTTGCAAAAAAGTGCCTTCACAATGTCTTAGTTAAAAATGTCTAGTTTTATTGGTTTTCGTTTAAAAAAATTAAAACAAAAATCACAATTTTCCATTTTTCTCCAATAATTCAAAAACTAAAAATGACAGATCAAATTTTCTTTCAGATAATTGATCACCATAAAAATGGGCAACTTTGCCCTAATTTAACCGATCTCGCATCTGTTATAATAACAGAGATACCCATGCTTGAGGTCGAAAAACGGGCACCCTGTATACGGGGCTATGTATAATAGCAAAAGCAGATCCATCAAACCTTGGGTTTTCAAGATTTAATTCAATCTTTTCAATTTTAGATCCTTCTCGATACGGGAGCCCAAATAAACCCAGTGCTAAGAACTTCCAAAAATTTGTTCATGACGCCATTAGATTGTGCCCTTCAACGTGGTTTTCGTTCAACCGCAAAGTTTCTTCAACTGCACGGTGGTGTTCCAGCAAACCGTCTTGGCGGCACTCCTCAAGGTGCAGCAGCTGGCAGCGCCGTGAGTTTACATATACGCGATGATGTAACTCTTTGGGGCGATACAAGTTCAGAAACTGAAAAAGAAGAAGTGAGCAAATCGAAAACCAAGAAGAAAAGCTACAAAAGGAAGTTGTCTTATAAGTACGAAAAGAAGAAGGCCCCTATTTCTGCAAGTGAATTTGAAAGTGAAAAAATTTCGAGTGACAAGTTACAATCGGAAGAAACTCTAAAAGCGAAGAATGTTGGAAAAAATGAAGGGCCAAGTACAGAAAGAAGAGAAGGTATTCACGATTTTCCTTTTTTAAGCGGCAATAATATACCGCCGGGAGAAATTTTCATTTATGCTAACGAAGTTAATATAAATGACAAATTTGGAGGTTTAAGAATACAACAAAATGGAGAGATGTTAGTTAGTGACCCTGCTAAAATTCCAGTGGGTGTTGAACAAAGTAGTTTAATACCGCAACAAACGACTAAAAGTGTAAAAAGTAGTGCGAATTCTGTAGGCGATAAACGACCAAAAAGCGCAAAATACGGCAGAGTCAAAAGCAAATCAAGTGGACCAAGCGAAAAGGCTGACAGTACTAAAAGAAAAACTCGTGGGGACGTTGGTGACCCACACAAAAGACAAACCGACGAAGAAGCTAGCTCTTACGAAGCTACAAACGATAAGCTTTCGTTGGAAGAGCAAGATAAAGGAAAAGACATAAAAACGGGGGAAGATGCTACTAAAGTAAAAAAGAAACCAGAACAACTAACTCCAGAAGCAAAATCAAAATCACCCAAACAGAAAACAGAAAAACAGAAAGATCAGGCAGCAAAAAAGGAAGCTGCGAATTCCAAACGTTCAGAGAAACCTCGTATTGTTCAGTCGGACCAACAGTCAGCAAGATCCAATACTAGTTATGAAGATGGAGAAGACCACAAAGAGCTCGTAGTTGAAGCTGCGATCCATACTCCCCCGAAGGAGATTTCGGAAAGTATTGAGTCTCCTAAGAAAGCTTTAGAAGTGGCCGATATAATTCAAGAGAGACGAAGAACACCAATAGGTTCAGAACTACCAACTGAAGATGATTTAGAAAAGATTGAAGCAGAACGGGGACATTCTGGAACTTCAGCTAAAGAATCTAAAGTTAAAGTTGAGCATGAAGTAGAAAAACTAGAAGCTGGAGTAGTGGTGCCTTCGTTAAAAGACGGCGCACCGACTATTACTGAAGTACCAACAGCACCCATAACAACAGCTGTAGTTATTACAGAAGCTACTACACCGCCTTTGGGAACAGTAGCAGCCACCACGGAGGTAGCATCACCTCTCACAGGCGAAGCTCTAACAGCAACGAAAGCGGAACCATCAGGTGAAGAACCGAAACCTTCTGCTAAAGACGCAGCACTATCTACTGGAGATGCAGTACCAACAACTACCGAAGCAGCAACAACTGTTGCTACGGAAGTAATTGCTCCAGTTGCGAAAGCTTCTGCTGCATTAACAGAAACTGCTGGATTAGTAACAGAGACAGCAGCATCGGTAGTAGGAACCGCAGCCTCAATAGCAGAGAAAACGGTAGCAATCACACAGGCAAAAACTGATCAAGATGGGCATGCTCTTGAGCAAGAAAAGGTTAGCGAAGACGCAGCCAACAAAGAAAAGGTTACTACAGATGCCTTGCATGAAGATAAACCCGAAAGTAAAGCTGTTGGCGATGGTTCAGCGCTTGCTGCTGTTGGGAGTTCCACTACGACGGACGGTGCTAGCCCAGCGGTTGCAGTTGCAGCAGCACCCCCCGCACCTGAACTCCAGAGTGGTAAAGGAGAACACCCTGTTGAAACCACTGAAGCAGCTGCTGGAGCTTCCGAATCTGTCGTACAAGATTCGAAAAAAACCGCTGCAGATCAAATTTCGGCAACTTCAACTGAAGGTCAACAAAACGTTGCTGCGGTACATCATGTAGATACCGAACAACAGGAACAACCTGAACAGCACAAAAACTTAGAAGGTGTTGCACATCCGGATGTTGAAGTTGCAGTCAAGCCTGATCATTTACCAGCAACCATTTCACAACCAGCTCAGGAAGATAAACAGTTAGAAAACCATGGCCATCAAATAGCAGGAACAGAAGGTGCTAAACTACCTCAAGCACAAACTGGTACCGATGTTGCATCTGCAATAAAACCAAAAAAGGAAAAACGATCCAAACGGGTAGAAGAATCAGAAACGTCAAGTGAAGCCGTAAGCCCCACAAGAAAACCACAAAGAGCAGATGGAAAAAATTGCGAGCCTGAAGGAAAACCCTCCGATGTTAGAAAAAAGCAAAAACATAAATCTTCCCATAAAAAACGTCGGCAGACTGAGGAATCTCCTGATAAAGCTGCAGATTCATCAAGAAAAGCTCAAGGACCTGAAGGTGCAAGAGATAAGCAAGCTTATATATCAGCAAAAAGGGCAAGAAGTCCCCAAGACAGCAGTATAGATGCTAAATCTTCCGAAGAATCCGAGGAAGAAACTTCACCAAGCAGTTCTAGCCCGTCTAGTACTTTAGGGGTTGTAGCAAAAGAACACAGAAGTTTTAAAGTTCTGGGCGACAATGAGTGCGCTGGGGAACCAGAACTTCAAAGGGAGAAGCATAGGAGATCTTTTAGGAAACGAAGCTCGTCTAAAAAACCACGGGCAAAATCTGAGGAGACCAAGACGGTTAAAATTTCCCAACATGTTCATTATAAGGAACATGAACGACTTCGGAGAAGCAAAATTCCGACGCCTGTTAACCTGAAGACCCCTTTGTCGAAAAGCGACAAGCACCTAGACAGACATGATAGAAAAGCACTGTCCGGGGTAGATGCGCGAGTTCCATCCTTGCCTAACATTCATGATTCGAAAGACTTAAATTTGAAGCAACCTCGTTCTATTTCTAACTTATCCGCACCTTTAGCTTCGACTTATAGCGATAACGATCACGAAACGGGTTCTGATGGAGAGGAAGTAAGCAGCGCCACCAGGAAGAAACGTCTAAGGAAGCGTTCCAAAACCAGAGGTGCTAAAAGCGCAGGGAGTGATTACGAAAGCAGTAACTTGATAGATTCCGGATTTGAACCAAGCCCCAGAAGTAGCAGAATACCAAAATGGAAAAACATGACCGAAAAGGGCGTTAACATGACGTCTGTAACGCAAACCATTCAGTCTAATATTAGAAGGTAAGATCAAATCAATTTCTTCAATTTAGCGCCGAAACAAAATATGTTTTTAATTGTATCATTTCAGGTATCATCTAGAAAGAAAAATCTTCCAACATTTGTTAGATCTGAAAAGGTTGCAAATCAGGTCAGGACAGCACAACGAAGCAATGTTGGTAAAAAGGGCCATAGATGTTTATCACAGATCCTGCGCTGCAACTGTCGGTGCGGGAAGATATATTTCTCAAGATTTTAGTTTTAAGAGTTTCGAGAACTTCTTGTATAATTCCCTGAGGAAAATACAAAGAAATGGCAGTGAACATTTGCACGGGCTTCCGGAACCTCCCAGAAATCCTTTATTTTGTACCCAAAGTACACATAGGTGCGATCATGCCACGCATGCATATACGGGAGTACCATGTGCTGCTTATCGTAAGTATTATAAGTAAACATGGAATCTAAATTAATGTATTAATTGAGTTACAAAAATTTCATACATTGAAAAATACCACCTCCGTAGGGATTTGAACCACTGCCCTTTGGCTTTATGCGTCAACAATTAAAACTAAATTGTCTTGCACCAGGGACGGCTCATGTAAATTTTACACCTGGGCGGAATGGAACAGATCACTTTTTGACTCTTCCCTCCCACTCATTTATAACACTTAGAAAAAATTAAAAGACTTTTTTATTTAAATGTGGCGACCTTAAGCCGTCCCTGTCATGCACATGGTTTTATTTTACAACAACTCTGTGTTTTTAATAAGTATCTAAACAGCATTAGAGAATTGACTGTCGTTACAGAAAATAAAGTTTTGGCGTAACTTGCAATGCACACTCCTGGAGCTATTTACACTTTTTTTGTTACTTACCGTACATATCTTGGGCTATATGTATGCAATTTTAAATGAAAACCGAATTACTAATTTCAGAAAAAAGTATAAATCGAACCTTTTCTTTTTTCTTCTTCTTCTTCTTTCTACCTTTATTGTGCCTTCTTCATTTCCTTTAGTTTTTATTATCTTTGTTCTACCTCCAAATCTTCACTCCCTCTGTAACGTTTTTTAATGATTTCTATTTTTTGCTGTCCTAACCTTACAATATGCAAAATTTCTTATTTTTTTGTGGTTTAGGGATGTGGGACATATATGTCCCACTGGATAGTAAGAGTGGGATATATATGTCCCACTGGCATAATAAACAAAACAATTAAAATATGTGTTCGTCTGAGCATATTCTGAACCGCTATCTATAAATGGTTCCTCAATCTCATACTCTATATCGGAAATATTTTCGGCTAAGTGTATCAATTCCGCTTCGGACAACGGATTTTTTCTGTAATGAAAATATGATTCAAATACTAGTGGGACATATATGTCCCATTAATTGATATTACGAAAAAAATTGCGATTTGTGAGCACACTATAGCAAAAATAATTATTTGTGACTTATCTCGGCATTTTTCCACAAAATATGGTTAATAAATTACACTAGATTCCACTGAATACCACTAAACTAAGCAAATATCCTCACATACCACGCGCACTATTTTAGAATAACATTGGCTATGCTTACATCGACATATGCGTGGGAATTTTTGGCGGGGATAGCTAATACGATGTCAGGTTCCCACTGGGACAAAGGCTAAGCGAATTTATAATGCATTTATTTACCACTGGGTACCTTCAAAACTTTCCTGGGACGTATGTGACCCATTGGGACCCAAAGGGTTAAGTATCTCACTTTCGTAGCTGTTAGTTTAGATCTCGTCTGTTGTTGCCCAAGACTCTCCTGCGTATAGTAATGTGGGAGTATATATGGTCTCGTGTTCAATTCTTATTTCCCTATTAGAGTATTATTTACCTGGTAGTATACTTTGTTCGCCTTGCTAATCCTGTTTGTTATTTCCCTATCTACTCGTCCATCGTTGCTAATTAAAGCTCTTAGATATTCTATTTCTAAGTATCCACCTTCTCTAGCATGTTTCCGTCTATGTGTATATCTACCTGTCCTTCTTTTTCCATTTTTGATATGTGCATGGCTTTGCTTTTCCCTATATTTATGGTCATTCCTTTTTGGTGTAAGTGGTTTTTCCATATGTCTATTTTTGCTTGAAGTTGTTGCGGGTTTTTTTGCTATTATCAGTATATCGTCCGCGTACAGTAGGTCTTGCGTATGTAAATACTGGATATAGATTGTAGTAACCTAAAACTGTTCTTGTAGATATAGTCCATGTATTTATACGACGAAAAGTAGAGGGCTTAGACTATCTCCTTGTTTGATCCCTCTAGATATCTTTAGTCGCACCTTCCCTTTTATATTTTTGTGTAAGCTTTGTATTATGACCTTTCTCAGTTTTGTGATCACCTGTATTGCTCTTAGGGCCACCCATATGTGTTCATGAGGCACTAAGTCGAATGCGGATTTTAGGTCCAGAAAGTCATTATATTGATATTGCTCCTTCTCAAGCAACTATTAGCTCAGCTTCAGTCGTTGAAAGAGCAGCCCTAGGCTGTTTTTGACTTTTCCAGGAAATCGCCCTGCCACTGTACTTGCACACAATGCCGCTGGTTGTATGTCCAAAATCTGTGTCTAGCACATAGTTGGCTATATGTTTCAAATTGAGCTAGTTTCCATTTTTGTAAAAATGTATGCCATAACTTTTGTATCTTGTAAATATTTAATTATGCGCTTTACTGCTAACCAGTCGCTCTCGTTTGGCTTCTCCAACACTAACACTCTAGAAACCTTTCCGACAGAGTACACCAGATCTGGCCTGATCTTGTTTTGTCGCAACATTGTTGGCATTCGTCATGTTGAATCGATCAATGATCTTTTGAACATAACCGGCTTGATACATGATGCTTGAAAATGGCCCCATCTTTCTTATGTTCGATTTGCATGCCTAGAAAATTATCGAGTTGATTAACTGCTATGTGGGACTCATTTTTCATTAGGTTGAGAAATTTGTCGATCATTTTGTCATCACTTTCTCCCATCAGGCCATCGTCGACGTAGATGGTCACAATGAGCTTTCCTCCTCGTTGGTTGCGTACAAATAGACACGGGTCGGCTGTCGATTGCTCTAGGCCAAGCTTAGTCAGAGAACTAACTGTTCATTCCAGCATCTCGGTGACTTCTTCTTAAGTCCATACTTTTGCTAAGTTTACAGACTCGACCACTCCATCATCGAACGCCCTTCATATACATTTAATCATCGAGTTCGTCATATAGAAATGCCATTTTGACAATTTGAGCTCAGCTTTAACTGTTTATTGACGGCAACGACTAAAACTGTCTACTGGACTGAATGTTTCATCATAATCTATACCACAATTTTGAACAAAACTTTCGCCACCAAGCATGCCTTAAATCGGTCAGCTTCGCCGTCTTAATTCTTAGGAACCATCGGCTACTGGTGACTCGTTTTCTAGGGGACAGTTTGACTAGTTCCCAGACTTTATTTTCGGCTAGTAATGCGATTTCATTCTTCATTGCATTTAACCATGATTCTTTGTTGTCTGAATTGATTGCTTCTTCATACATAGGTACTTGGCATTTGACCTCGAGCAATGTGTTAATCCTTCTCCCATAAGCATAATGTTTTTACATTTTATTTAGTTATGCAGAGTTAAGTGTTGCATGTGCTTATTTGCTTCAACGTGTATGTCTTCAATCTATTCTGACGTTATTAAGAGCTTCTTCGATTGCCCAGCGCTCCTCCGGATCGAATGCTTTTTGGAAATTCACAAAAACCAGAGCTAAGTCAAAACTGTATTCTACTATCGTTTCTAGTAGTTAGTATCCTCATTGTCAACATGTGTTCGCAGGTACTATAATCTTTGGTAAATCAACTTGTTCTTTTGGTTGATAGTCATCCATTTTATTAGTTAAAGTCAGCAGCGGTTCTTAATCTGTCTATCCAGTTCGTCCCACAAAAGTCCTATCGGGTTTAAATCTGGACTCTGGGACGGCCACGTCATTATTTTAAGTGTTCCATGTATTCAGCGTGTGATAAATAATTTTTGCACATCATCGATGTGTGTTCCGGGCCATTCTCTTGCAATAACACAAAATTATTGCCTATTAAACGAAGACTGGAAGGTAAAGCGTTCTGCTCCAACACTGCCTTATAATTTTGTTTTCTCATAATCCCGTCGATTTTTACCAAATCTCCTGTACCTGATAACGCGAAAGAACGTCAAACAAGAACCGAACCACCTCCGTATTTTATCATGGGTACAATACATTCAGGGAGCATTTTCTGGGCTGACAAAAATCCGTCGTTTCTGACCGAATAAACTCGAATTTCGATTCATTGGACCATAGTACTTTTGCCCATTGATCCAACGTCCAATCTTTATGAGTTTTGTCCCATCACAGAGCACTTGCTCTATGGTCCCACTGAAGTCGCTTCTACTTATTACCTTGTCAAATTAGCGGTTGTCGGATTGCTAAACGGCCAACCATATAAATTTGCTTCCTTTAAACGATATTTCACTGTACTTACAGAAAATTCTCTATCACGATCTTGATTGAATTCGGCTGTGATTTATGGCGCAGTTAGTCTTTTATTTGTCTTACTAATTAATTTTATTCTTGTATCTTCTGCTCTACTTGTTATTAGCGAAGATCCAGAACGATTTTTATCTTCAAGGGCCTCAGTCTGCTTAAAGCGGAAAATGGATAAATGCACTGTAGATTTTTTTATATTTAATTTTTTAGAAATTTTAAGTACTGAATACCCTTCTCTATGCAGTGCTGCTATAGCTGATCGTATTTCAATGCTAAGCGACTTACCACGAGCCATTTTTATACGAAAATTGCACAGTTTAACATGGCAAGCGTTCATGGCCAACTGTAGCAACTATGTATGGTGTATTCATTTAAAAAGTAGAGCCCCTCTAGTAAAAAAGAAGACAATACACCACACAGACAATATTCTTTAAGGAAGAATACACCAATTGTTTAAAAAATGATGAGAATTACACGTGCAATGTTGAATGTAAAATACGGTTTTTTCGGCGAGAACAAAGTTTGATTAAATTTTGGGTGCCGAATGATTTTTAAATTTGTTTTTATACATATTCGTTTTATAGAGACATGAAACGAATCAATATACATGTTTTTCACTTCAGGTTTATTTGTATTTCTAAAGTTATCGTTAATTTCTTTACAAACTAATAAGTGTCCATACTTCCATGAGCGGTAGTGTATGTATTAGCTGTAACCTCTTATACCTTTCAGTGTCATATCTTGTAATGGTAACATAATTTCTTCTTCGTCTATGTCAGGGATTTCTTCTGAACCTACATAAATAGCTTTTTCTGTCTTGTTTTGTGCAATTTCAGCTGCGTTGGGCTACTGTAAGAACTCAATAATACTATAATAAATTATTTAAATAAAAATGCAACATTTTGCCAACATAACAACTGAAAACAAGACCAAAAATATTATAAATTTTTCGTAAAGATATTTTTAAATAAAATGAGTATTTCATCAGAAAACTGCTCACATTCGATTAAGAATTTTTAGGTAAGAAGCAAAACCCGTAGAACTTTTTGAAAAGTTCTAAATTTTTGTAATTGTTTTCAAAAGGGGGAACGATTTTTCAATACTTGTTAATTGATTAAGGCCTTATTCGATAGTAGATATGTATAATACTAGCCCACTCCATTTCTGGTTCATTTTCAATATAACTACGCAAGCACATATGGAGTGTGAAATCGGCGAAGAAGTTCTTATGGATGCGGAAAGGTGAGGACATCTCTGAAAGAATAATTAAACATTTAACCTGTTTAAACATGTTTCTAATCTTTTTCTAACCTGATTCTGACCTGTTTAAAGCTGTTTTTCGCTATAATTCATTTTAAGCTGCAAACAGATTAGAAACAGGTTATAAATAGCTGTAAACGGATCACAAGTATGACTAAAACAACTTCAAATAGGACAGAAACAGGTTAGAAATAGCTTTAGAAGGTCAGAAACAGGTAAAAAGGCAGGTTAGAAATAGCTTCCAATAGGCCAGAAACAAGTTAGAAACAGGTTAAACACAGCTTTAAACACGTCTGAAACAGTTTTAAACAAGTTCAGCTTTTATACTTTACTCGCAGGGCCGCATTAAGGTTGTAGTAGGCCCTAGGTACCAGACCTCCCCCCTTCCCCCGCATTTCCGTTCATTAAAACTTAACAACAAAATATGTATTCTTGAATTTTTCCTTCCTAATTCCAATATTTTTTCGTAGGCCCCAAAAATTCTCGTAGGCTCTAGGCACTGTGCCTAATGGATAAGACGCCACCATCCTTCCGTATCCATTAAAACTTCTTCACCGACGTCACGCTCCAAATAGGCAAATTAATCGAAAGTGAGCCAGCAATGATGTATTAGATCTACTTTTGATATTTTACAAAATAAGAAAACGTCTCTTTAGAAGTATCTTAAGAATTATTAAAGTTCTGAATATAAAAAAAAATAACTTCCGTGAGGATTTGAACCACTAACCTTCGGCTTTACAAGTCAATGTTCTACTGATTGGGTTATAGAGCTAAAAACAGTATGTATATATTTGTAGAAATCTAGAAATTGAAACAAATTTCATAAAATTGAATTTCTATAAATTTATAAGTTTATACTTGTAGCTAGAGGTCCTATACGAAATTATGGCCTAGTTTTTCATAATTTAACAAACAGATGCATTAATTACGCAGAGTGGGCATTTATAGGTATCATTCTGCCATAAACAAGTTTTAGGGTAGTTGTGCGTGAGTAAGGTGAACAGTAATAATATTTTAACTAATTACGTTTTATGTTTCCCTGGCAAGTTATATTTCCCTCCCAAGTTTTACGACAATTTTTACTAATTTATTGTTATGTTATTGTAGTCACGTTCAAGGCTGCTATAAAATGTAAAATGATCACTCTTTACTTCATTTCAGATGATTTTGCATTATAGAAGGCTTTGAAGTATATATCTTTTTTTATTGAGTTGGACATATGTACATGTCGTTTTCTTTCAATTGTCAAACCACACTGGCCCAACTGACAAACATTATTTTAACTATAAAAGTATAAAATCGTAGGGGGCGCAATAATAATGATTTTCACTAAGCTAACAATAATGGAAAAATGAAATAAATTAACAAACATTGTTATTTCCCTAAAATCAGGGAATCCTTCAGGTACTTTGCATTGGTAACAATGTAGTTATCAAAGTATTTTTCGACATTCTAATAAAACTGTCATTCAAGTTCAACTATGCCAACAGAAATAACGTTTTCCATAACCTACCCTAATACAAGAACATTTGAAATAGATTATATGTATATTCGTCAGTTGTATTGCGTTAAAGTTAACTCTGATATATTTTACAGTGCCCAAAATGGACCACCATACGATACCCAAAATAGGATTCGAATGTAAACCGTCAGGTTTTCTACCGAAAATTACGCCGAAAAACACGGTAACTCTGGAATTATGCCACGGTCAGGACAAGCAGGTGATATCACTGCCAGCCGAACGACTGGACCAAAATAAAAGATATTACGTCACGTTCACCGTTAAAGGTGGTGATAACGTATCAGCAACGCCCAACGACGAAAATAACGCCAAAGTGTCTTCTGCTAGTCATAGACATTCGAAAAGTGATTGAATTACTCTTAATAAATTTTAATATTTACACTAAAGGTGCCTCCAGTGATTTATTTTTAGTGCAATTTAGTTATGAAGTGGTTTCTGTCGAAGGTTATTGTTTGTATAGTGTAAATGGGCCATTTTAAATTTTAATAAAATGTTACTAATTGTTTATATCTATTTGGATATCCTTTATTATTAGGCAAGCAAGAATATTTCAAAAAAGCATGTTTGTTTATGCATTTGGGGAAATCTAGATTTGTTGCGTGCCAAGGATCTCAACGCGCGCCAACTGAAATGGTTAATTAGCACTACCCAAAACCAAGCGAATTTCACACTTGGTAATGATCTTTGACTTGTCAAACGTCGCATCAGAGCCTACAGCTATGATCTGATTTCATTTCAGTCTAATTGACTATGGAAAGCTTCGTACTACGCCAGTCCTTCACTAACTGTTAAAGTATAGTGTAGTTCGAGTAGTTACAAATTTTCGGTTAAGACATCATGAAGATCATAAAGATCAATTGTAATTTACACATACATTTATTCAACACGTTTACCTCGAACGGAGGTGCGGGGACTTTTAGACTGCAATATTTACACTATAGGGTTTTTCTAGGTACATGAAATCATATGTTAAAGAACGATGATCCGCTTATGCAGAAAAGCTCGAAAATTCAAACTATAGACGCTTCTACCAAATCAGCAACTAACTGGTGAGTTGCTGGTACAGAGAAGCGCGTAGTGATCATCAACTTAAGAATAAAAAGAGCTAAGCAATATCGTCTAATGAAAGAACACAAGGGAAAGCCGATACAATCCCATTTTATTTGCTACGTGGTGCGAGAACGTTGCTCTCGAGAACTAACGATCAACAGGAAAAGTACTAGTACAACATATATGGAAGCACTTCTAAATCTAATCCCGTTAGATGTATGTCTAAAGGGAGAAGTCTTAATTGGTGCACATAGAATCTAATCCACCGCTGATTGGCACATGCATAAACGGCGTGGACGAATACAGGAAGTGGGTAAAGAAGATTCCATCTTAACTATGGGACTGATGACATTCTCCCGAAATATTCCTTTGATAAACCAATCACGGTGAGACATAATTGCAATGACTAGGCACAAGCAACCCCACTATATCTAACGAACAGGCTAACCTGGTACACACAACTGAGGATACAAGGGCTGGAATACATAGCGTGCGAAAAACATCATGTTATCTTTGGGCACTAACTCCACAGTTTTCAAGCTGAAGTCTTTGCTATAATGCAGTGCATGCAGGATACGGGTACGCTCAACAGTACATTAGTATCCTGACCAATATTTAGGCAGCCCTAAAAGAGCTGTGCTAACCTTGAATTAACTCCAAACTAACGAGGGAATGTTAGCAACTGGCAATCCTATGTGAGGCGAAGAAGGAGGACATTCCGGAGTAGAGAGAAATGGGAAAGCAGACGCCCTCGCAAAAGTCTGTACCGTAGAGGGGGGATATTTGGTTTTTATTTTCAAATATTTTTTTAGTTTTCAATTGCTACAACACTAGTATTTATTGAGAATTATCTAAAACAATTTAAGAATGTTCCTTAGTGTGTTAGCAACACATAGAACTAGTGAAATTATATAAAATACAAATTGTTTACTATATATATTTTTTTTATTTAAAAAAACCAAATAGCCCCGCGGGAGGGGCTATTTGAGTGGTTGATTTAAAACGCACAGGAACTCAATTAAACCGCTCTGAGGGGATATTTGGGTCACAAGAAAAAAATAAAAATTTAGTTGGAAACAGTTTTGAGGAGATTTGAAAATAAAATACTACGGCTTAAAAGCTTTATTTGCTTTATTAGACTCAAAAAATAACAAACGCCAAGAAAAAAAAACTAAACAATACATTTTCTTAAAAAAACTTAATTAGGTAGGTAAGTACACAACAAAAAATAAAACAAATTTAGCCAAATAATATATTAGAAGGAAATTCATAGTGAGGGCGATGCTCTGTTCCCACTTTAACAGGATTTGAAAGTTCTTTTATTATCATGTCCCTGGATATGATATCCTCATCCCCATCAATTTCTATAAAATGTAGTTTTTTTCCTAAAACTGCTTTTAAAAATTTTACTTTACACATCCCCTCAACGGTATCCATTAACTGGCCGACATAACATCTCTTCATTTTCTTTTTGGCATATTCTACTAAAACCCAGCCCCAGCCTAAAAGAAAAATAACAAGTCCTATACTTGTTTTATACAAAAAAAGTCAAAAATAAACAAGCCGAACCGAAAAAAGTTCCAAAACCAAATAGCCCCTAAGTAAAACCAAAAAGCCCCCTAAAATAAAAATGGCGGTCATGTGTTGTACTTTGAAAAAATAAATTAAATAAAAAGGCGAATTTATTTGCAAAACATGATATTTTTCAGACCTCTAATAAATGTTTACGTAGTACTTACCGTTTATCCTCCACACATGGAAGTTTAAAGATAAAAAAATCTCTTTAAAAACACACACAATTTCAATCGGCCAAAAAAACTATTTACTGCACAGCTAACAGTTTAAAACAGATACACAAACAAATCTGGACCTTTACTATTAAAATAATGTGGCGACATCTTCGTTACCACAGTTGCACTATTTATAAGAATAATTTCAAAAGTTTTCTACAACAAAACCAAATAGCCCCTGGGAAACCAAATATCCCCCCTCTACGGTATTTGGTTTACCCAAACGTAGTGTTAGCTAACTAACCGCATTACGCGAGCGGTTACGCACTGCATAAAATCACAACATTTAAATTATAATTTTATATATTTCGTAAGTTATTTGATGAACCCAATATATATTAACAATTACACATACACGAAAGTTTAGAATAAATAAATAATCTCAAGAATCGAATATCCTTTCAAAATTAGTAGTTGAATACAAAGAGCAAATTTGGAAAGCTTTCTTAGAAGTTAAAAGTAGTTTTACCTCGAAAGCCATTATAAGCAGGATATTTAACCTTTTTGAATTATCTAAAAATATACGTCAACATAAAGTTGGACAGATATATGACTTAATTCTACGGATGCACGTCTTATTATAATAGCGGCGCACAGGAAATACAGGTATAGCACGTATAACTCCGTTCAGTACATTCATAACAGTAGCATCCGAACAGCAATAGAAGCATGATCGAAAAAATAACATACTTCTCCTTGGATTGTAACACAGGGGCAAAGGCTAGGGGAGAAACTAATTGGGAAGATTTCTAACAGATTAAGTTCCGACATACTCCATTTAGGACAAACTCAGATTAGACAGCTGGTAGGTGTTGTAACAAGACACTCCCATCTGAGAAAATACCTTCATAAAGTGGAAATATACAGAGGAGATACACTCTGTAGATCATATAAAGAAGAACAGGAAACAGCCTCGCACATACTTTTTGACTGTATGTTGACCTTGCTTCCATCGCAGAAGACAGCGGTTCTTTGAAAATACTCTTCGTGGAACGACATTTACACACGAGAACCTTGTAAAAGAAATTATTGCAACTCGTTATGGGTATGATAGGGGTGAACAAAAGACCAAAGAGTCGAAGTACCAAAAGCGGGCTCATAACCTAGCGTACGCCCTATTTATAATGAATCAATCAACCAATCAACGATCGTCTTCTTGAAATTCGTCAAGTTGGCGTACTGATGTGTCACGTTGGTGACCTTAATACATCCTTGAATCGGAATGCCGAGACTCTTTGTACATGTCATCAGCAAACTCAACATACGTTGTATTATTATAAATTCGCAGAAATAGTAAAGCTCTCAGGGTGATCTACAGACAGGTTACGGTACTGCTCAGTGGCCTACCAAACCATGTGGGTCGCTGAAGTAAGTCTGTGGTGGAAAATTTCAGATGTTGTTTCTACATATATGTATAGGTCCTCTAAAACTCAGTACCTACTTAAATTACTTTATTTTTTACCAAGATCGGCGGTATCCGACAGCCTATAAATTCCAACTACTGGGTACAATCTGACATTAAAACCTTTCCATGCTGTAACATAGGTCAAAAAGATCATTTCCACAAAAATCTGTTTATCGATACCCGTATGGAAAAAAATTCTACGTTACGATAGCGGCCAATATGGCGGCTTTCGCATACTTAGATTTTTCTAGACTTTTAATATGTTGTTGGGGATATTATTCCAAGTCTAAAATACCTTACTTTATTTCTTTTACAATCAGTTTGATGTTTAACCTTTGGTTCACCTAAAATGACTGGACTATTTTGGTTTTGCATTGTTTCATAATTATCCTTCTGGTCAGTCAGCATATTCTCAACTTTTTTTTGCCTTTGCACGTATTTTTAATCACTTCATCCAGCACCGTTATGAATAACAATGGTTATTTTATTTAGCGTATGGCATTTGTAACCAGGAGATCACGTAGTTTGGCTGCCAGTAGTGCTAGTTCTTTAGCGCTAAGGTACACGTGTAGTCTAGCTTTGCTACGGATGCGAACTAGCTTTGCATGTATTCGAAGGAGAGCGTCGTTAATTTGGTTCCCAACGACGAATGGTTACCAAGACAGACTCGATACAATCGAGAGATTCGAACCAGGGACTAACGTAACGCTAGTCTGACGCTCTTACCACTGCGCCACCCTGGCTTTTAATAACCATGGTGATAGAATATATCCCCGACGAACGCCGGTCTTAGGGGTGAAGTTTTCAGCTAATTTAGCTTTATGTAGTTCACGATACCAGTTGTCAATATATGCAGTTGTAATGGGATTCATTATTTTGAATTTTCTACTAAAAATTGGCCAAATATATTTTCCGAAGTCCGAGTCGAAAGTTCGTTTGAAACCAATGAATAACAGGCGCAAAAGAAACTGAAATTCTATTGATTGACTATTATTCTTAAAGCGGAACCGGACGTTTAGCCGCGGCCATTTAAACGCGGCCGCTTAGACGCGGCCGTTTAGACACAGACCTACTTACTTGGACGCAGGGACACTAAGATGCAGAAAGAAAAGGGCGCTGAAACATTAAGGAGCATACAGTTATGTTACTTTAACAACTGGCCTTTCTTTTGATACGTAAGAAACACCTATATTTGAAATAACTTTTTTTAAATAATATTTGGGTCTATCTAAAATAATTTAAAAATTATTGAAAAGATCCACTCATTAGAACACCCGATATAATTTATCTATTAGGTGTTTATACTAAATTTTAGAGTTGAAGTGGTTAACTTTGCGGCTTAATGTTCCTACATCCTAATGCTTCTGCGCCCTAAATTCTTGCATCCAAGTTTACTGCGTCCTTTTGTCTCTGCGCCCAAGTATGTATGCGCCGAAACGGCCGCGCCTAAGTGGCCGCGACTAAATGTCCTAGACCGTTCTTAAAGTGTTAATATTATCTATGCAGGAATGATTTTCTCTAAAACCCGCTTTTTGGGATAGGATGATAGGACAGGATCGCAAATAGGATATAGAAAGGATAAAACGTGGTGTGGAATGGAGAGAGGTTGGGACGTGATTCCATCCCTGCTTGTAGGAGATGGGATGGAATCAAGACAAATCGCACAGGGATTTTGGAGGAGTACCTATCCGCTACCCATTGAATTGAAGTGACCAAAACTTTATCAAAACTTAGCTTCACAACATAAATAAATTATAAATAGACTCCTATTCTCAGTTATTCTAAATTTATAGGCTTCAATTGAATTAAAATCGACTGATAGAATGAATAAGAAATTTACTATACAAAAAACGTCCTTCCTATCCTACTCTTCTACTAACCAGTGTTTATTATGAATTAGGAAAGTCCTATGATTATAGAAACTCTTTACAAAGAGCAACCTGAATTAATTAGCCGTTTAGATCGAATTACACTTTTACCTTTGACCTAGAACTCCACATTTAAATGTCAAACTTACGATTTAGCGTGGGAATAAAACATAGGGAATCATCCTATCGATCACGTGCTTCAATTTATCTCCATTGAACTTATCGTTTGTAAGTTTTTCAATTATTAATCGGCAATATCTTTTCAATTTTGTTGCAAACAAAATGACAAAAAGCTAAGATTTCGTTTATTTTACTAAAGAACAAGGAAAACCTTTTTAATGTAAAAAAATAAAACATATAAAAACAAGTCGACTCATACAATAATAATTACATTTCTGCATGACAAAACCCTTCAGACCTTAAAAATGGCGGGTACGTAACCAAGGGTTACCTCAACTACATATACACGCAAACCAGCTGTGCAGTACGTCATTGAAAAGTGAAAAAGGCGGATGGAGAAATGGTTTAGCGGAAGTAAACTGTGGTTATTCGGAAACCATCTGCATTTACTACCGCGGAGGTACGTATAATGAATTTAATATTAAAAAATTCGCGAAATTTGGTGGAGGCGCCGGGCGCTTCCTGTTTTTTTTTTTGTAAATGCGGCTTTTAATAATTTGCGATCAATCAATCGTGTTTATTGCAGACCGTGGCTGAGGTGTTGCTTAAAGACAACTGTCTGTCGATATTGACGTGTTCTATGACACTAAAAATAAAGTTATCGGCGCAGAATGATTTGAAGTAGTTGCGGCGTATTCAATCGAAATATTAACAAAACCGTTTCAAATCGATAGGTTTTTAATCTGTCATCAACCGACGATGCTTCAGTTTCTTTTCAAGACTCCGAAGAGTGATAGGTAAGATTTACGTGATTAAAACGATGTTAATTTTCTGTTTTACCGCACTTAAGACCTTCGACATTTAAGATTCCCCTTTACGTGTTGTCGAAAATGCAGATTAGATCGGAAGGAAGATTTTTGTATAAGACCCCAGCTTTAAATATCAAACTAAAATCGTGTAATGTTAAAACGTTGTTTAACTAGCCATTCATATCGATTGCTGTACGAATAAATAGACATGTGACTAAATTATCCCTTAAAGTTCATTTGATGTATGATAAGTGTAAATTGTTTGGTAGATGATTACCTTAACCTTAACTAAGTTCAAGGTTGTTATCGATCTAGGGTTTCTTTTCAAATTTATATGGCCCCCACTAAATATTTCATACGTACAATAATTACACGTGAATATGTATGTGGTTTACATTTTTCTCTGAATATTTGAGATTAAGTTAAAATTTTGCGAGTTGCGCTAAAATAATCGATTGTAAGTAAGACTGTGAAACGTTGCTGCCTTGGTTTATAAAAGAAAATATTTACATTTGGCTGAGTTGACATTAAGGCGATGGGTTGTAAGGTTATTGTTCCACATAGATTTATATCAAACACCTTGAGAAATTATTGCCGAAATATTGAGCTTTTTTACATGAAATATCCTAATTTCCTAGCGAAAGTCGTAAAAATAGTAATCAAGGTTCCTGTTACGTAATAGCTTTGTTCGAAGTGAACTGAAAATCCAATTTATAGATAATTCATTCACAATAATTATTGAAAACAAAATTAAATAAATTATTGCTTGAACAAAACCATCCTATAGATCGCTTATTCTGTTATCCAAAATCTTAAAAAAAATTTAAATCTACACAGTATAGACATAGACCCACCCTTTTTGGCAATCTTTTATTTAAGATAGTGAGGACTTCATTTGTTTTGATTCCAATATATTGTGGTTCTTGTATTTATAATCGTCCTGTACTGGGCTCAAAGACGTCTGGTTTTGAATTGATTTATTTTACAATAAATATTTTACAAATTGTTAGACTCTCCTCTTTAAAAAAAAAATAAATTTTACATCATTCGAAATGCTAAAAAGATTTCCCTTATTTAAAATTAAATTAAAAAACTATGTCGCTTTCGCGTGATATATCAAACGCATTGAGTTTTATCTTTGTAGTATAACATGTTGTGGTTCACAAACTAAATACTTGAGTTTAGTCTAAAGTTTTGATTTATATGTTATTTGTTATATATTGTTATAAACTGCTCATTTCTATGGCTGTCGCGGCTTCCCCTTGCTTCTATTTTGGCATTCTTCTTCCTTCAGATTTCTTGTTTTATTCCCTCTCTTTCGGGCAGGTTCCAGGTCATTGCCATTTTCGGCAATCTGATATTGTCCATTCTATTTGTATGCTCTAACCATACTAGCCGGAGTCTTTCATATCCTTGTCCACTCCCATCATATCCTTAATATCAGTATTCCTCACTCTGTCTAGTTGTGACTTTCCAGCACCTCTTCGCGTGCAGCCCTCAAACTTCTGTTTTGCGTTTTATTTATATCCTATGTTGCACCACTTTTATCCCACCATATAGAAATAACTCCCAGATATCTGCATCTTTTTCCAACGGGAAGTCTTTTATTTCCTTGTTTCCAACTCTTGAATATTCTAACTTCTCCGTATTTATTGTTAGTCCGACCTTTCTTTTTATTTTCGTCCCATGTAGCTGAGATCCTTTTCATCTTCAGCATTCAGCAATTGCGTTCTAATCGTCTACGAAGTATAACGTGAACAACTTGTCATCCCCCACCCCCAGTCTCATGTTCTTACATTTAGATTCACATCCTCTAAGGCAGCGTTTCACAACCTTTTTTGCCTTGCGGTCCCAATTTTTGACTTAAAAACCCCAACTGTGCTGTAAAGCTGTAAAAGTGTAAAAGGAATAGTGCCATAAAGATCATATTTTTCTTTTTATAGATAATTTATTTTTGCCTTCAACTAATACACTTAGAAACTTAAAAGAACAATAAAATCAAAATTTAAAGAAATTTAGAAAATGCGAAAAAAGTTAGTAGCTGCCCTGATCCTGCTAAGCAGATACCATTTTATCAATTCGGGGTTGAATTTCGCTTTTTATTGCCATCCTTAAAGACGATGAAACGTGCAATTTGTTTCGATAATTAGTTTTTATATTCGACATTGTGGAAAATTCAGCCTCACATAAATATATGGTTGAAAAAGGAAGCAAGATTTTTATTGCCTTTTCAGACAATGACTTATATTCCTCTGAAACAGAAACCCAAAACATGCACTCACTTTTTGTTTTGAATTCAGTTTCTAAAGTTTTGTCCAAACTCATTTCCATTAATTTCTCTTTGTCAGAAATAGACAGTAAATTCTCAAAATGACTTGATAAGAAAGGATTTTGAATCCACATGTTATCTTTTCGTATATCTTTTGACTCTGGAAAGTAATCATTAAATATCTGCTTTAGTTTTTGAACATGCTTTTTAATAACAACCTTCATTACGGTTAACTGTGGGGAATTAAGTGCTTCCTCGTCCACTATGTTTGAAAAATTAGAAAACATATCAAAAATATCCTTTTTCTACTCCCACCATGGAAAGTGGGATTTTCAAACTTCGTCTCCATAGATACGAGTATTGAAAATGAGTGTTTGCCGAACAAGTGAAATTAGCGTGCGGAAAATTTACTTTTCCCACGACCATATAAGAAAGTCGCTCCTAACGCACAACAAACTAGGCGTGAAAGTTGACAATATCACCCGTGCGATTGACTTTCGCAAAACAAATGAACAACCCGTGCGATATGAACACGTATAGGGACAGTTTGCGCAATAATAGGAAGCTGCGGCCGCTTCAAAACAAAAAATGACGGTCGTTTTACCTGAACTGTCAGTGTTACTTTTTGACATGTACATTTTTGGTCGTGGGAAAAATAGTGTTCGTAACTCGTTCGAAAGGCAAATATCTCCGCTCGTGTTTATAAATATTTCTACTCGTGCTCCGCTACGCTCCGCACTCGTATATCTATTTATAAACACTCGCTTGATATTTGCTACTTTCAACACTTGATACGAAAATAACTATTTCCGACAAACGTTTAGGAATGTTACTTTCCCATACTCATTTAGCGTGCGGGAAAGTCCACTTTCCCGCACTCATGCAGGTACAGAAACTCGCTGCGCTCGTTTCTGTAACGTCCTGCATTCGTTTCGGAATCGCTAACTTCCCGCACTTGTTATGAAAATAACTATTCCGCACGCACATGCATGATTTTCGGTGCGGCAAAGAATAATTTTGCCGCACCGAAATCAAAATGTCATAATGACATTTGATGAATGTCAGATTTGATTTTGCAGAAATATTTAAATTTTTTTATGGAAATGTGGTTGTAGAAAAAATAGTGTGTAATACATGTGTTAAAAGCTTGTATTTGCCACTCTCATGTGACTGCAGCACTCACTGTCGTTCGTGCTGCAAACTCGGATAATTGCAAAACTCGCTCGCAAGCTCGCTCGTGTTGCAAACATTATCCTCGGTAATAATAGCCTACATTATAGCGTCGTGTATAATATACTATTTACTTTATAATTTGTTTTTTTATATTTTTTAAAGTTGTAAATGTTTTTGTTTATGTCCCACAAGGTGACAGAGTAGTCACGTTTATTTTCCTGGATTTATGGACGTCTATGTTAAATAGTTAAGTCAAGGCATAATTTTTGTTTGATATATTTTTATTTACGTTGCGAAAGACGGAAATAAAAATAAGGCGTTTTTGTTTTATTTTGGAAATCCTCTCGCGAGCCCCTCAGTTCTTTAACGCGGCCCCCAGGTGCGTCGGGACCCACACTTTTGGGAACCACTGCTCTAGTAGAGTGATGCCGTGTATATGGTTAAATTCTTCACACATATCAATTAGTCTTTGCCCATTACCATTTAAATGATTTTGACCGTACTTCCGACTATTACAGTTCCTGTTTGCTTTTCTATTCTATCATTAAAATCTCCGGCCAAAATTACTTCGTAACTATCCGGAATCGTTTCTACAACAGACCTCACTAATTGTTGAAGCTCATCTTTTATTAGTAGTCGGGTGTCGTCATTTGAGACGTCTCCTTATGTTAGTATTTTAAAAACGGCAGATTACTTGATATTAATTTGAACTAAAATCTTCTGCATATGAATTACCGAGTCAAGTGACCAGTGACTAGGTAGCCAGGTACTGGTCGCGTTTACTCATGCTGCCAATAGGCGAGGAGATTACAGGAAATATTATTTACTTACACTACAAAATGAGATATTAGCTAATGTTCTTACCAATATACACCAACCACAAAGATTTATTTATCAGTTTTCTACAATGTATTTTCGTATCTTAACTGCTTCTTAACTAAAAACGACTTACATAAAGACTCTTTTGGTACAATTACAATTTTACAAAATCATAAAACGTTAAAATACATTAAGCAACACGCAAAACAACACATGAATATATGAAACATTCTGCATTCCCTTCGCATGTGGACATTATAGGTAAGCAGTAAGCATGCATAACACGTGATAGCTCTATTGGTCCGGTGATTCCCGCACAAGAGATCACATGACTCTTTTGTTGTTGTAATTTTCTTTAAATTAAGAGATGCTGTTTGCTCTTCGTTAGCTTCCAATTCAAAAGTAATTTTCTGGTTGTATAAAAAAATTCTTATTAATAATATCAATCTTTTTCTTTTCAAGTAGCACGGCTTATATATTTTTAGTTTTTCTGTTGCCACTTCAAATGCTCTTTCAGTCGAGTTTTTGTAATTTAAGGAGTTTTCTGTGTAAATTAAATTTTCTTTTACTAAAATATTGCAACACCTCCTCCTCTACTGTCAGTTCTACAGAAATTACTAGCAAATTTATAATTTAAAATCTTTAGGACTTTTATTTCAGCAGAGGTTAACCATGTCTTTGTCAGACACACAATTTCTGGATAATCCAACAAGCACAAAAATACATTTAATTTATCAATTTTATCGCGCAGGCTACGTATGTTAAAATTTTTGTCGCAGAAGCTTACATTTCTATTAACAGATATTTGCGTCTTTTTTATTACCGTCTGTTTGTAGAGAAGTCATTAACTTGCCAATTTCCTCGGCGGACGTTGTGGAAAAAACCTATTCATTTAGCAACCCTTTGGCCATGTCTGCGGATCTAGTATCTTTGGAGTGTAGTTGTCTTCAACCGTTATTTTGAAAGAAGAATAATACTCCGTTTTTGAGTTTAATTTCTAACAAGCAAAAACTCCTTCTAACCTCTTGTTGATTAGTATTTGGAGCTAGTTCAGTTACTTGTAGTAGAGTTCTAGAGTTACTACTGGAGCAGCTTTCAGCTTGATCTTATTGCCACTACTTTCTTGAGTACCAATTACAGGATTGCTTCTTTTTGTATTTTATTTTTTTAAGGACGACATGTTCTCCTTTTACCCTTATATGCTGAGTTATCGGTCTGATTTTATATTTCTAATTTTGTCTGTAGATGTGGTGTGAACATTTATGTATACATAATTAAAAACAATCAATAAGTTAAGGTCAGGTGATTTGGATCGCTAGAGTTGAGGTCCCTCTCATCCTTACGTATTATTTTGAAAGTTCTTCAATATTTAAGAAACAAATGTAAACTTAGGTTTCAGCATTTGGTATAATAAATCCTGCTTATGCAGCTAGCAGTTATCTATGTAGTTTTGATATATTTAATAATTTTCCCTACAATTCTGACAGCTGATTGTATCACATGTTGGATCAGCTAAAACGCGTTTAAGTGTTCGTGATAAACTTACACGAAAAAAAACTTTAAAAATCACCAAATCCCTTTTCAATCAATATTATACTTGATGATTAACACACAAAGCCTACAATTTAGTTATTTAATAGAAACAGAGTTAATTTGCTAAAGATCGTGTTATGTAACACGCATCTCCCGCATTAAACCAACAGAAATTTTATTGCACACTTATACTAAATAGTTCAAGGTGAATTGGCACCTTTCCTATTTTCACTTTAAGTCGTCAATATCGACATTTCTCGAACGTCAAATTTATGTTTCCTAAAATATTGTACAGTCGACCTATTTTCTATTTTTAATAAAGATATTTTTAAATAGTTTTTTTTTAATAATTAACGTCAACATTTTCGGTAATGTATGTAATTAATGAATTTTGTGTTGGAAAACGACAGAAAATACATTTAAAAAAATGGTGTTAGAACGCATTGAAAGAATAATTCAAATAAAACAATGCGTGCTGGATATTTTAATTGAATATATTTAAATATTTAAATAAAAATAAAATTCGACTGTAAAATTCTTTTCTTTAAATTAATTTAAATTTCAAATGTCGAAAAGTAAACGATTTTTTGCAGTGATAAGGTTATCCAAGGTTTAAGCTTTCTTCGTAATGCGTCTCTTCTTTAATCAGGTGACAAAGTAAACTCAAAAGTAGTAAATATTGAATGTAGACTTCAGGAGGGTACTAGGTATATCGATCTTACTTTAAAGCTTCTCTGATATTATATTTATTCTAGTTTGTATTCAAGCATAAAATATTTCGAAATCGATTGTTTTCCACAGAGACAATTCTTTCTGCTCCATGTTTAATAAATTCGCGATATGTTTACTATTAGACAAGCCATGTTTTTTTGTTTATAAGTGAGCAAATTTTACAATTACATTGTGTTACATGTTACATTCCATCTCGATGCTTAAATAATTGTTACGTTGTATATTTAGCATAGCTATTCGTATTAATTAAATGCAAAGCCAAAATTTAAAAAACGAATTGAAATATAATCATTTTGCAGGGTACGTGTTTAAAGGTTGTTAATAAGTTAATTTACAAATATATAACATATAAGTGAAAGCTTGCTGAAGTTGGAAACAGAAGAGCTAACGATATCAATAACCTACGGAGCAAATGAAGACGAAGCAGCTGTAGTAAACGATGCCTTCTGGAATGATCTTTCAATTACCATAGAAAGCAGTCATGGAGAATTACATAGTGAGGAAAAAAGATGGAGTGTCTGCGGAGTAACAAGAATCAACAAAAGTTTGAAACAAACATAATGGTGGACTATAGAGATAAAGGAAGAAATAAGGAAAACAAAAGTAAAAAATCAAGAGGCATACGAGGCCTACAAAGAACAAAGAAAGATAGTTAATCACGTAGTAGCGGCAGCCAAGCAAAAATCATGGGAATATTTTGGAAGAGAAATGTAAGATATGGACTGAGGAAACCAAAAACCTTTTTACAAGGTATTGAAAGACATGACTAAAGGAAGAGAGAAACACTACAAATAAGAAGTAAGTAAGGAAAGATACTTACAGAGGCGAAGAGTGTTATGGAGAGATGGAACGACACTTTGAAGATCTACTTGGACAAGATAACATGGACGGAGCCACTAAAGAAGAACAAAGAATCATCGCAGGACAATCAGAAGATGAGGAAGACACCGGAGAAGCAAGCAAAAAGTATACAAATAAGTGAAGTAAAGGAAGCAATAAACAACTTTCACTTCTACTAAACATTTTCAGTAAAGTATGGAAGTCGGGAAATGTACCACAAGACTGGGAAGTAGAGCTTGTGATACCATTATCTAAGAAGAGAGACAGCAAAGAATGCAAAAACTACAGGGGTATCACTCTCCTAAGCATTCCATATACGAAAGCGTACTTGAAAAGAAATTGAGAGCTTAAGTAGGCTCACAATTCAATGATTTCCAGAGTGGTTTTAGGAAAGGGCACAGCACTCAGGAGCATGTATTTATTTACGGAACAGACAGAAGAAGCATTCAATCAACTTGCAAGTCAATATGTATAGAACGTCCTAAAGAAAAGGAAGGTTGGGAGAAAACTATAGCTGCCATAAAAAGAGAAAAACTAGATGAGATGGCTAAGCCACCTGTGTAAGATGGAAGAAAATAAGCAAGTGGAGCGAATCTGGGAGACCACAACAAACCCGAAGAGGAGCAGAGGTAGGCCAAAGAAGGTATGGGACAAAGCCATAGAGGAAATCGTCGTGGGATACACAATGCATAGTGCTAGAACAATAGCTCAAGACAAAACAAAATGGTGTGCTTTAGTGTATATGTAATTAGTGAAGGAAGAACAAATGAACACAAAAATCCTTACACCTCATAGGTAGATAGGTGAAAACTATATATATCGTATATATAGGGTGATTCTTGACTTATACGCATAATTGCGAGGATAGTTCGTGATGTGTAGTGATGGGTAATTTAAAAAAAATTGTAGAAACAAAAAAAAACCTTTGTGGCAGATACAATTCAAGGTAAATGCGATAATTTTATATTTTACCAGTTCACCACTCCCAACATATTTAATTCGTTATCTCCGTTAATAAAAAAACTTTTGTTACAATTTTTTTTAATTACCCATCACTACACATCACGAACTATCATTCAATTATGCGTAAAAGTCAAGAATCGCCCTGTATAATAAAATATTATGATTATTATTATTACTATTATGTTAGATTTAAATTTGCGTCGGTGTAAACAGGACTTCTCTTGGTATAAAGCCCTCTTGTTAGTCAAAATCACTCTAAAGTTAGCGTTTTTCATCTTCTTTTCTTTTTTATTTTTTCTGCCTTTTGTCTTCTATACTTTTCTTTCTCTTTCACATTTTTGGTTTTCTTGTTAATTTTCTACTTCTTCGTCTTTTTTTATAAAACTTTCCGTGTTATAAACCCCTCCTGTTAGCAAAAATTATATTCAATTACCTAATAATTAAAGCTATAATTCACCAGCGTTCACAGTTTGTTATAAAACTTCTTTTCTTTCATTCTTAATTTACCTGCTGCCCTTCTCCAGGGGTCCATTTCAGTATATAACAACATCTTCTCTATTTTGTTTTTCATCTGCCACACTTCACTTGTAGACAGTGCGCGTCTAAAGTATGGAATATATTAATTAAAACCGAAACAACCCAGTTTTCGTACAAATCTTCGAACACGTCGATTTTATTTTATGAAAATGCACATTTTTCCATTAAATTCTGTTTTCGGTCGTCATTTGTTTTCGGGTAATGGCGTAAGCGGTATGTTTTTTAAATAGAACCGCCTGATTTTTTTTTCGTGATTTTGATAGATCTTTTAACTGTCAAAACGTTAACATAAAATTTTGATACCTTACGTAAAAAAAATTTGAACACAAAACAATTGAAATGCGCAGAATTGGCCCACAAGTTATCGGCAATGTATAAGAAAATTTGTAAGACGGCTTCCAGAGCAGTCGACGGTTACTCACACTCGCGCGACTAGGGGAACTTTCTGGAATGAAGTTCTCGAAGGACGAAGCTGGCATATATAAGGCGCGATCCAACGAACACAGGCAGTTGACAGCGAGTCTAATCAAGTCTACAAAACGGTCGCGAATACGTGCGCCGGTGAAGATAAATAAGTGCGTGAATTAAGTTGTTAAATAAATTAGTTAGTTTACCGATATTAATATTAGTGTTGTGTTTTAGTGTTAAGTTGTTATTTCGTGTTGCTTCGTTGTTTAATAATTTTAATATTTGTTAATAAATAATTCACACCACGAACCGTAGTTTTAAATAAACGTTTTAAAACCGTTACATTATGTTACCGTTTTCATAATTAAAGGATCTTTCGAAATCACGAAAAAAAGTAAGGCGGTGCCATTTAAAAAAAATCTCTGACGTCATTACTTGACGATCGAAAATCGAATTTAATGGAAAAATGTGCATTTTCATAAAATAAAATCGACGTGTTCGAGGATTGGTTCGAAAACTGGGTTGTTGCGGTTTTAATTAATATATTCCATACTTTAGACGCGCACTGTATGTAATTAGTAATTATTATACTTTAATAATAGTGTTATAAATTATTTTTTTGTTAGATTTAGAAATACTTTGGTCGCATAATACTCCGTTCAGCATGGATATAGCCCTTCTACCACTTACAATGCGTTCTTTAATTCCTGCACCTAGTGTTCCGTTTTGTGTTACCTTCAACTTTAGGTATGTATATTCATTATATTCATTCATGGCAGTATTTTGTGCTACACCTATCCTCCAACACTATATCTGGTTGCACTCCTCCGATGCACATAGTTTCTGTTTTTTTCACATTCACTTCTAATCCCCACTTCCTATATTCCTCTTTCAATTTACGGGTCGTCTGCAAAACATAATGTATAAGAGTAGTATCGTTGTTCAAAGGGATTTCAATTCCTCTGGATTTATTTTTCCATGTTTTCAAAATTTGTTCTAAGTAAATTTTGAAAAATGTAGATGATAGGCAAAATTCCTGATTGATACCCTTCGTAACTGCAAAACTTTCTCTCTCTTTCTCAATATTTTTTACGATTTTTCTATACATTCTCCTAAGTATGCTTGTCACTGACAGTACTCTGAAATGTTCACAATTCTCTCTGCTACCTTTTTGATATATCGTATTAATAAGCGAGCTTTTCCATTGTGTAGGGATATCTTTGCCTTTTATGCATTTTTGAAAGAGTCGTTTGAAATGTCTGTATAGTTATTTTGCTCCATGTTTTATTAATTTAGCAGAGATCTCTCCTGGACCAGATGACTTTCCGTTTTTGAGAGATTTACATATTTCTTTAACTTTCTTCAGAGTAATTCTTATAGGGAAAGCTACTACATTGATTTTATTGCTTTGCACATCTTTATCATTACTAAACCTTTGTAGTATGTCACCCATTTTTGCAAGGATATTGGTGTAACTATATCTTTCTTATAATTTTGTCGTAGATTGTTTAGCAATCTCCGTACTTCTTGATCAACTTGTATTTATTATGCTACAGTTTTTCTCCAACACTTCATTTTTTTCTGACTTATTTTACTTCTACTTTTCGCTTGGTCTTCTTTATATACTATTTTATCCTGATCTGTTTTTGTTGTTAAATATGTCTAACATTTCTGTCTTTTCTCTGTTAGCTTCTTATTCTACTTCTTCTTCTTCTTCTTTAGCCTCTACTTGTCTAACTTTGGGCCTAGGCCTCTCCTAATTCTCGCTAGCGATCTCTATTTTGTGCAGCACGTTTCCTATTTAATCCAGGTAATAAGGTCGACCTCTTGTTCTATGTCCCATGTATGGTCTCCACTGCTGGATTATTGCAGTCCATCTGTTATCCTTCTGTCTAACTGTGTGGCCTGCGAAGCTCCATTTCAGTTTGACTGTTTTTACTGCAACTCCCTGCTTCACCCCCAACATCACTCTTTCCATTACTCGTTCATGGTAAATGTCCAGGTTTGATAGCCGTATATCGTGATAGGCAGAATGCATTGATTGAAAACCTTACTTCTTAGGTGTTGGGGCATTTTAAAGTTTTTGAAGACCCATGAAAGTTTTCCAAACCCTGCCTATACCAATCTTGTTCTTCTAACAATTTCTGCACCTTGGGTTTCCTTATTCAGTTTTAAATCTGTTCCAGATATACATACATTCGCCGATTGTTTCGAGAGTGCCACCGTTAACCACAATGTTTCTTATTTCACCGATATTTGTCATTACCTTGGTTTTTTGAATATTCATGTTTAGACCAATAGTTTCTGCTAGTTGATTAATCAAAATTTCTACTTCGTCATGTGCGTTAGCGATTAAGACGATATCGTGGGCAAATCTTAAGTTCAATTCAATTTCTTACAGTTGATGTTAATGCCATATGCTTAAAGACATCCTCCATTGCTAACGTAAACAGTTTTGGGGATATCACATCTCCCTGCCTGACCCCCCTTTTAATCGATATGACATTTATATTTTCATCTAATTGAACTGTCATCGTTGTATTCTTGTAAATGTTGTATATTAGTTGCCTACATCGTGAGTCAATTCGACAATTGTTCATTGCTCGTTCTACACGAAAGCAAAATGCAGGGGAAGATGATACTGCTTTTTCTATTATTGTCCTTATAGTCAGGTGGTGGTCGGATGTACTGTACCCTTTACGGAAGCCAACCTCCTCAACGGGTTGGTAGCTATTAATTTTTGTGGTTAATCTATTGGTGATGATCTTCATAAAGAGTTGGTATACCTTTTTCAATTTCTTGAACCCACCAGTATGGATGTTGTGGTTTTTTGTTTCTTTTATATACAATGTGATTTTTTAAAAACTCAATTGCAGCAGGCCGTATTCTGTCTTAATAACCTCAGAACTGTCCTAAACTTCCTTTGCCGCTTCATATATGCAAATTCAAAGTGCATTGATACAAATTATTACATGTCCAGCTTTAAAGTAAAGTTATACAAATTAATAGTCTCAATTCAAAGTAAACTAATATAAATAATTCTTCTAAGTCTTGATTATATTTAAAACGACTAAGTACATAAAATGAATTTAAATAATTTACACAAATATTTTATTATTATATTATTCCTGAATTAAAGTTAAGTTAAAATATAAAAACAATCTTACATGTATTCACTGGAACATCATCTTAAAGGGTGTCGATTTACCGTAGGTACTGATTGTTTGATGGCTGGATATAAACCATACCTTTACTGTATTTTGGTCGCAGTATATATACAGAAAATTGGCCCCCTTCTTCCAATATTCAGTATCTTATCTCATGCGCGTGGGTATTACAGAATTGCATAGAAGCGCGTACGAGGTGTCAGATTTCACCGTTCATTGCACTTCCATATACATGCATTTAAAAGATGCAACCTTGACACGTGAACGTCCTGATCGAATGACGTCATATCAACCACGCGTGCTAGTGAATTGAATAACTTGAATGCACTTCAAACTTCGCTTAATATTTTTACATTCATCTTTGGGGTTACTAAATTCATTTCGAATTAGTTTCTTATCTAAGCGGTTTCTATATAGTATTCTAGTACTTTGTGTACTATAGACTAGCAAGCATTTGCTCATATCGGAAGACAGTATAGAAGCTACGCCATTGCTGCTGTTGTGATCGTTGCTAGAAACCATTTACAATTAATTAGGTGTTGTGAAGTTCCCTTCTTCTTCAATGGGTTTCCGACGCTCCTGCGCTAGATATTCTATATCTTTGTAGTTCATTTTTACTATAATATGCTATGTTTAAATTTGCTCTGCAGTTATGGCAGTTTGCTCCTCTCAAAGCCCTCCAACCGAGATCTGAATGAGGGATGATTTTGTTTACCTTCATATTCCTTAACATTGATCGAAACCATGTGATTCTCTAGACAATACTTTTTATTTTAATCAATGGCCAACTCTCGCCCAAAAAGATCATAAATATTTATATTTCGGTTAAGTTAAAGTATTAATAATACAAAGGTATTGGATAGCTTTTTAATTAATTAAAGCAACCGAAAATATGATTAAGAAAAAAAACTTGCAATAAATTGGAACATTTAATTGGGCTTAATAACACTGAATAATAATGAGGTGTACGAAGCAAAATATCGTTCGATTTCTATTATTTCGGGAGCATAATAAACGATTCCATGAAACATAAAGTATTTAACATGCTGCCTTTCAATTTTTGTCGTGCGTGTCAATAGTTCTATTGAGAAGTGGAGAATGAAGCTTTGCATGTTTGTTTTATAGTCATGTTTTACGCGACAACAACAAACTGATCGAGTGGTGAGTTTTTACTAATATTAAAAAGCAAAGATTTCATTGTAAAAAAGCTGTGAATTTTAGTGCTTGACAAGTAAATAATGTATTTTGTAGTGGTTAAAACTGAGTTAATTATTCATATTTTACATACCTAGCCATGATTTGTTTCCTATTGTATTACTGCTGGTTTATTCACATCATATGTCTTCGAGGTTAAATCTTTGTTACGGTGGCATGGCCAGGTTTCTCAGTTTGATATATCAGAATATTTAGACATTTTTTGTTTATTGGGGTATTATTAATAGGTTGTACAAAAAAGCTACTTTAACTAAATACAAAATACTTTTTTATCTACCACCAAGGCCTCCTTGATTTGAAACAATCAAAAATATACTTAAAATTAGTTTCAAGCCAAGCAGGGCTTAATCCCCAAATATGCAATTTAAATTTAAAAATTTTTTGTCAATCATACCTCTTTGTAACTCAATCCGTGGACATACTGCATGTATATGTTCTTAATTAGTGTTTAATTATTATTTTTTAATATTTCTAGTCAAGTCTTTGTTATTCTCACTGCTTTTGTAGTTTCCTCTTTTATATATTCCAACGCCGACTTTAGTAATGATTGGCAATTTTTAATCTTCTAGAAAATTCAAATTGTCTGTCTAATACGCATCGATCCGTAAAGCAATTTTAAAAACAATTTTGAAAGGTCGATGAACCGTTTTATAACAGATTACTTCAAAACATGTCTCTTGTGGTCTCACAAATGAAAACCCTGGTATTGATTATTTCATTAGTTTATTGCCTCTTTGTCTGATACTCTGTTATCTAATCTATTTTATTCGTGCTTTTTTTAATTTAATTCATTAAAGTAATTACTAAATATACCTGTCGACAGATATGTCTAATAATTTTAATTAATATTTTGTTTTTAACAAAATCAGATTCCTCTAACGACCTCTTCGTTAACTACTCGCCTTTTCCTTTCGTTGGTTTTATTTGTTTATTCTGTCTTTCTCTCTCCCTTCTTAGTTTCTTTATCTGTCTCTATCTCTCTTTCTCCCACTCACTCGAATTCTATTTGTCCATATATGCCATTTCTACCATCTAGTAAACGTTCCTCATCCTTTTAGACCACGATAAGCCATGATTTAATTTAAGCTTGTAGTAATATGACTTGAAAATTAAGCAGTCTGTCACCATTTTATCCACGTATTTCGTTATCTGACTTTGAACATATACTGCAGAAAAACACTTCATATTTAATAATATCTAGTTTATAAATCAGCATTTGAAGATGTTTTACATAATCTTTAAATTTAAATTAGGTAGTATTTCTGGCAACTGTAACATTTTAAAGCTAGCTGGCCTGCCTCACTTATATTAACAATCTTAGGTAAATTATAATATTTTGGGCTCGCGAATCTACTGCTGGTCTGTGTCCCATTACTTATGGACCACACCGTATAAGGTATGTGCTGTTGACGACAACAACAACAACAACAACAACAAAATCTAGTTTTTAACTAGTAACCCTGGTCTTCTTTTAATTATAACTTTAAAACTAAATCGCAGTGATTTGTACTGAAATTTATAGCAACGAATCTGTCTCCCTAACTTAGCCAACTATGGTCCAAAGTGATCGTGAATGCATTATACATTCACTATTCGTTCATTTTTCAATATGTAGCCTAGCCGTTTGATTTTCTGTGTTTCCGCAATTATGTTTAACGAATAAAAAGCACATAAAGTATTCTGTGAAGCCTGTTATTTTCATTTTAATTCAGACAAAGTTGAACTTTAACATACAAAGTATCTATTGAACAGTAAGTTGTTACCAAAACTTACTTCGTCATTCAAATTATTTTTTAACCATTTCGACCCAGAGGAAACGTAGCAGAAGCCTATATTTAGACATTATGACGTTGTTCGATTAGAGTTCATCAATTATTTTCAGTTATAAAAAGAAATATACGAATAAAATACGGTATAAAAGATTGGTTTATCGAAGTTTTATTATTTATTTTTACTGTTTTGTGCTAGACAGGTTTAATAATTAATTAGTTTTAATTACAGCTGTTTACATTAATTATTTGAGATATTTATTTTGCATATTTTTTTATTTGTAGCGGTTATTTTATTAATTATTTCAAAGCTACATCGTTCCCTTTTGAAACTTAATTTATTTTTCAGTCTCTGTCATCTGTCCCCCCCCCCCCGCCCATCTCTGTCACTACCTGTGTTTCTCTCTCTTTGCCTCTACAGGTCTATGTATATGTGATAAACTTTCACTTTTGATTTATTTATCTATTACGAATAAATTGAGAAGGTTTTCAAAAAACGGAATTCACAGACTTTTTCCAAGGACTAAACAGACCGAACCATCAAAGGTCTCGGGTTCGATTTCCGACGCAGGTCATGAGATTTTTAATGCATGAAACATCTTTCAGATGCAAGGTAAAACCTTAGGTCACATGCCAATACGACATTTGACCAAGATCAAACTATAATAGATGTTAAAACATTAAAGCCTTCCCTTTTAATTTAGTTCGGCTGCAATCGGAAATAACTGTGACGTCATCTGTGGTGAATTTTGGTATTCTAATAATATTGAAGATGGAAAATTAGCGGCACAATCAAAAATTTGTAGGCTGTTTGCGGTCAGGTCTCATAAAGATATCAATTAGAACGGTAGAGCTTGACAATATTTACTGGCCAAGAAGCTGGGCGTAAAATAACTGAATTTAATTCACCAGAAATGTCTGTTTGTAAAAATCAAATCATTCGAAAGTTATAAACACTTCGGTGGAGATTAATGAAGTCATGATGCTTGTTACTGCAACCACGAAGAAAAAGAAAGCCAAATCGCCAGGAAGCAAAAACCGAAGATATCAACAAAATCGATGATTCCGTATATCTTGCCCAAGAACTAACTAAGCACCGTCAACTATAAACAGACGAACAAGACCAATCTGGAAACTTATGCCAAACTGAGATGTGGTAGGTAAATATAGGTAGGTATATCAGTATCAATGTGACCTATTCATCACCACCTACATGCCGAAACCTAAACTTTCACGAAACATCAAAGAGTTAAAAATAAGTCAAAGAGCCTGCAGGAAAAGACTGGCAAAAAGACATGGTTTGTCGAAGTCGCTTCACTGAAATGGGAATAGGCTGACTCGTATATGTTGTTCGACATACAGAATATTTTAATAAAAACCTAATCAAACGTACGCCGTGAACAGAAAAGAGGATATGATTATCCGCACATGAAAGGGAGAAACAACCATGGAAAAATTACGGGATTATATTCGTATTAGGTTTCCCCAAAATCAGGACAATTAAAGAAACATTGAAGATGATTAAATGGCTGACAAAATAATGCAGAGAGGAAGAGGACGAAAGTAGAATGTTAAGAGAGAAAAGAAACAGGAAGAAAAATTGTAAATAACAGACGGTTAGAGAAACATTAGAAAGGCGTACAATCAAAAGGTTATAAACAGCAGAGAAAATAATACAGGAAAAAAGAGGAAGAAAGAAGATTGTAAAACGAGAAAAGAAGAAGAAGATGAGAGGACGAGAGCTGAACAAAGAAAAACATGTAGACAACATTGGGTTTGTTTATGTATATATAGCATTCCTCAAACTCCCGGTGTGGAGCATAGGGCCCGTACAAAGAACTTCTATCTGGTTCGATTTTGAGGCATTTGCTTGATTTCCAGCAACATCTGACCCGTAGACTCTATTTCTTTTTAGATGGTTCGCCTCCAAGTTATCTTGGGTCTCCTTCTTACTCTGGATGCTTGTGGATCGTAGTGCCACCTTTGCTATGCTTGTTGGCTCTCGTCTCAAAACGTGTTCCATCCAGTTCCATTTTCTGGTCCTGATTTCTTTTGATATTTCACGGACATTGATTTTCTCTACCTCTATATTGGTTACATAGTCCCTCCAGTGTATTTTAAGAGTTCTTCCCAGGCATCTATTACGTAAAGATTGAATCCTTTGGTTGATGACTGGATTTCCAGGTCTCGCAATAATAACTGCAGCTTTGATGTTCGTGTTGAAAATTCTTAGTTTATTTTGTGGCGTAAGGTGTGGGCTGTGCCAGATTTTCCTAAGTGTCCCATTTGTTGTATGTCTGCTTCAGTGCCTCTACTTGCTGAAACTATACTTTCCAAATTACAGACCTCCTCCACATTCATCATGGATTGATTATTTGTGAGAAAACTCCGTTGGTTATTTGTGCTCATCCTCAGAGATTTTGTCTTTGGGTACCTATTTCCAGTCCTGCTGCTTTGGCGTAATATTTTGGGCGGTTTACTTTGGCCTGCATTTCGATGAAATTATGTGTTAAACAACAGAAGTCATCTGGATGGTCTAGGTCGTGGAATTGGATTTCTTATGTTATTCCTCTGCTTCGCCGGTTAACATTCTTAATTATCCAGTCTACTATCAAATTTTAAAAAGGAGAGGAGGGTTGACAACCTTGTTTGGTTCTGTTAGTAACTCTGATGTGTTTGGTGGTTTTTCCCATGTGTTCCACCTTACCGTTGGCTTTCTTGTAAAGAGCTTTTATCATGTTTATAATTTTTTGAGGAATTAACAAGGTCCAACCGCTTCATGATTGAATGGGTCGAATGGCCGTTTAAGGTCCACTCATTGCTTTGCTCCATAATTATTCTTAAACAATTTATTGGGTTGCTGCAGAATCTGTTTGGTCTGAATCCGGCTTATTCTGGACGGATTTTGCGTCTGTAACTGTTCCATTTATCTAGAGTTGGTGATAGATATGTGCTATTATCTCGTTTGTCATGGTATGTCTCCCCAATTTTGGCATTTTAAGATATCTCCTTTCTTAGGAAGTTTGACTATGAATCCCTCCTTCCATATTATGGGTATTTGCTCTTGCTCCCATATAGTATTCAATATGGGGAGAAAAGTGGCTGTTTGATGAGCGCCTGCTTTGAGAATCTCTGCTGGCATTTTATACGGCCCACTGGCTTTAACGTCTTGAAGTTTCATTATGGCAGTTTTTACTTCACTAAGGTTAGGTGGTTCAACTTTTATTCTTAGTTCAGGTGGTTTGACCCCTTCTATGTGTCTTTCTTCCCAGGTTGCGCTGATAGTTCTAGTAAAATGTTCCCCCCAGTTCTTCAGCTGGTCGTTCTCTGATGCAATTATTTTGCCTCCGTCATCTTTTAATGGTTTATTGGTATTCAGTATATTTGCTATTTTTCAGGTTATCCTGTAAATTTCTCTCATATTTTTCTTCTGTGTTGCTTCTTCCGCATTATACGAGCTGTCCTCCCAACGGCTTCAGTCTCTTCTTGTTGTACTATTTGCTATCTTTGTTCCCTGGTTCTGGAATGATTTAATCTGTTTTTCATTTCTTTTCTTATGTCTATAAGTGTCCAGGTTTCGTTCCCAGTAGTTTCTGAGTACTTCAGTTTCCATATGGAATTTACTGTTTTACTATCTGAAGTGTTTTCAGCTGGTTGCAAGCCATTTTTTCTAATTTGCTGTTAAAATTATCGGAGCGCGAAGGGATTTGATTTGATTGTATGCTTAATGTGATTTGGTTTGCTTTGTGCCCGTAGTTTAAATTGGATAGAGCCTGTAAGAAGGTGGTGGTCGCTGACAACATCAGCGCCTCTCTGATTCCTTACATCCAGTAATGTGTGGCACCATCTTCTGCTTATCGTTATGTGATCTATCTGGTTCCTTGTATTTTAATCAGGTAACAGCCATGTTATTTTATGGATATGCTTATGCGAAAATAACGATCCTCCTATGCACAGGTCACTGTTTAGACAGAAGTTGGGGAAGAGCTCCCCATTGACGTTGCAGGCCCCAATTGCCCCTGTGTTGACTGGGCCAATCTTGGCGTGGAAGTCGTCTAAGACTACAATTATATCTCCTTTGCGTTGTGCATCAACAGTAACATCTAGCTCTTGGTAAAACCTTTCCTTTTCTTCTACATAGATTAGACGGTTCCGGTTTCTTTCTCTGGTGAAGAATCGGGCCCAGATTATTCTGATGCAGAACTGCAGAAGCCCACTCTAGTAAACTCTTCCTCGCTAACTTTGACATCATTATACAGCGTTTATTTTATTTTCTCCTTCAGGTGAGTCAGAATATAGTATAATTGTGCTATTCCCATTGGTTCTGTATTCGCCTTGACTGGGCCATCATGTTTCGCTCAGTCCTAACACTTGAATGTTGTATGATTCCATTTCCCTTGCTACCAGGTACATACTCTAATACTGGGTTGTATCGTAGAAGTCTGAAGGCTAAAGCTTGGAGTCTCGGGGTTAAGGCATCCAAAGGTTTCTTCAATAACCCTAACAAAGGTTTATGATCAGTTTCAACTTTGAATTTCTTTGCATATACAAAGTATTTAAAATGCTCGCAAGCTTGTAGTATGACCAACAACTCCCTTTCTATCTGCGGATACCTCGATTGTTCTGGATTTAATGATGCCGATGAGTATGCGACTGGTCTGCCTTCTTGGAGTAGGACAGAACTTAACCCATTTCGGCTTGCATCCACCGACAGTATTATGGATTTTTTTGGGTCAAAGTGTGCTAAAACGGGAGCTTTGTTAATTATGGCTTTTAGCATTTCAAAACATTCCTGCTCATTTGGGCCCCATATGAATTCTATATTTTTCTTAAGCAGCTGCCTTGGGACTTGGGTATTGTCAGAAGCGTTTGGAATGAATTTGCCTAAATATTTAATTATTCCTAAAAAAACGTTGAAGTTCCTTCATGTTAGAAGGTGGTTGAATGTTTTGAATTGCCCTCAACTTTGCCTGGCTAATGCTGGCACCTTCTGGGCTGATTTCTTGTCCCAAAACGGTAATTTTATGGCAAGCTAGTTGTATTCTGTGTTTATTAAACTTCACTTCATAGTCTGTGTAGCTCGAAATGGTTCTACGGGTCTTCTCAATTTCTTGTTTGATTTTCAGTGTATCAAACGTTTTTTTAGAAAATAGGTTAGCCTGGGACCCTTTGTCCATCTTGAATCTAATTGTTCTCCCAGCTAGTTCGGCATACTCATACCAATCCCTTCTTTCCCTTGTTGCCTTTTACAAGGAACCTCTGCTCTGGAAAGGGATTTTTATCCGTCGAAAATTGACAAATGATTTTTCTTTGTATCAAAAAGGGGAAATGTTTTAGACATAAAAAATCTCACCTGACCGCGGTCGGAATCGAACCCAAAACCCCTACATCACCAAAGTTGGCAACAAATTGTTTCGAGAAGATTTGTCTAATATTTTTATCGCTAAGCAACGGTTACCTTAATAGGAAACTAAATTAGAGGATATAATTAAGGTTAAGTAGAACTGATAGGAACAAAATTCTAATAGATATGGGGCAAAAGTGGGAATCGGCAACGCAATGACTTTAACGACAATTCCGGAACATATGGTGGATCTCACATTTACGGAAAAATTTATTGGTGTTTGGCTATTTTCGCATGCTCCGCAATGGTACGTGAAACTGTCTAAATTGACGTAATTTGACATTCGATGTGCCTTATAGCATGTCTGTTGCCTGTTCTTAATTAGATTTACGATTAAAACTGACGGAAAATGAACATACATAAGGATATAACTTTAAAATTAATTAATGGGGATCGACACATTCTCTTAAAGCTTACATTTTTACGATGTTTGTTAACATTTACGTTTTTAAAACTTCAATTGACAAGAATGTTTTTTTAGTAATTTTACGTAAGGAAGTGTTATTCAGTTACAGAATATTTTTTTTGGTTTTGTAATGCAAGAATATTTGGGAAAATCGCGCAAATTTCCTAAAATAATAATGTAAGAGTAACTTGGTAAATCGTTATTAACGTTATTAATTTTTATGTGCAGGTCAAGAACGCCATCCAGAATAATGGAACGTTACGAAAAACTCTGCAAACTTGGTGAAGGCAGTTATGGTTTGGTATATAAATGCAGAAACAGGGATACGGGGGAAATTGTTGCCATCAAGAAATTTGCAGAAAGTGAAGATGATCCACTTATTAGAAAAATTGCGCTTAGGGAAATACGGCTTTTAAAGGTACATTTTCAAGGTCATGATTTACCAAACAGGATTTGTAATAGTCTACAACCATTTAATTTGTTTAATCGTCGAAGTAATTCACAGCTAGTTACAACCATTGGAACTTATGTCTTCTTGGTTGCAAGGCGGATGATTAATCCATGTCAAAGCCACCAACACACTATGTCGGGTGGTGAGATTTTTTTAAATAATGATACCTTGAGTTCTTGGTAGCCCAAGCTTCGCGAACCAAAAGGCATACGTTCGAAATGGCTCGTGGAAATCGTAACTACAAATGGCGGCACTCAGTTAAGACTACATCCTTATTCTAAAAAATTAATGTGTAAACACGTTGTATACCTCTATTCGACTAATGCATAAATTCAAATATTGTAACTGATTAAGTAAAGGCTTCTAATGTTGGTTCTTTTACAGAATTTAAAACACCCTAATTTGGTAAATCTCCTAGAAGTATTTAGACGAAAAAGGCGTCTCCATTTAGTGTTCGAATTTTGTGAAAGGACCGTATTAAACGAATTGGAGAGATACCCTCGAGGATGTCCAGACTTGGTCACTCAACAAATAGTATGGCAAACTTTACAAGCGGTTGCTTATTGTCATCAACATGGGTGCATACACAGGGATATTAAACCAGAGAATATCCTTTTAACTGCTAATGGGGTTGTGAAATTATGTGATTTTGGATTTGCAAGAATGTTAAGTAAGTTTATACTAGAAACGTTAACTAAAGGTTACTACTACGTCCTATATGTATAGAGCACGGGTTAAACATTCCATTTTATTAAAGCTTTTATGTTATATAAAATTTATGACATTCTGAAGCCGAACACGCAAAGGATAGAACCAATACAATACTAGACAGGTCAAGTTAGAAATTACAGCTTATTTGCTAGCAATTTTAAACTAACATATTTACTATGATACAAATGTAATCTTATTAAACATGAATCATCAATAGTACTAAAGGGTAAAAGCTTCGTCCACATACGTTCGACAACCGACCATGGCCTAAGACCATTTGGTCCTTCAAACCATTGCTGAACTTATATTACTCAAACTCCTAAAAATCGTAACAATTATAAACAAAAAAAAAAAACTTTCAAACTCAAACACTGAAGGAATTCAATACTTACGTATTCTATCTATTTACCTCCTAAGTAACCACAACAAAGGAGAAGATTAATGAATTGGCAGCAGAACAACAACAACTGGGAAGAAATTTCTAATCAACGTGAAAAAGGATTCCAATTCACGGAGACGCACTCCGATATCAACAGTCATATGGCGATCGATACTCGAACAACACAGGGAAAAAGTAGAGAAATCACAAACGGATCTTGGAGCTACCATTCTCAGGGTACAACTACTTAGGAACAATCTATTTCGATCAAATACAGAAGATTTACTTGGATTTACTGGAACATTAAGAAAGACTCATGAAAACATCAGAACAAACTGAAAAGAAGACCGAAAAAGAGAAGTCCAAAAAGTCATCTGAATATACTGCACAAACTACAGAAGTTGTAAGTATAAACCGTCGTTTGAAGAAAGGTGCAAAATCTAAGTCAAGATATGGATCAAGTTCAATCACACTACTTCATACTGATTCAAAAAAGGCAGGCATTCCAAAATAACGGGGCCCAACTGAACGACTAAATGAAAAAATCAATGTCATTGAAACTAACTTTAACGCGCAATACTTCAAACATGATAACTTTCAAGAAATGAAAAATCGAATTGAAAAAAGTATGGCATCGGCAGAAATTCCAAAACAAAACAGCATACCACTTCCTCAAATTAAGTTTCCAATTTTTAAGGGAAGGTATGAAGCCTGGGCAACATTTCAGGACATCTTCTGCAAGATTGTTCATTGATATTGGTATGCATGCATCACAAACCGAAAAAATACGTTACCTGAAAATATACCAAGAGAAAACCAAATGAGCTAGTACAGCTTCCCTAAATAACAGAAGGTAACTATGAAGTAGCATGGGAGCCTTACCAAACTTAACGTCTGAATCTTCTGATAAAGTAATATATCTCCATGATACCGTCAACGAATGTTTGTTTGAAGGCTATCAACAACATGGGTGTAGATGCAAACAAACAACTGGGGACCAATCGTAAACAGAATAGTTACGAGAAGCTCAGAAACTGATAATCTCTACAAACAAAATCATTCCAGTCACCTCGTCAGATGCAAGAATGTGATTCCGTTATGAACTTGCTGAAGATAAGATTTCAGTCCTTGATAGGTATTTCGGAAGTTAAGAAGAAATATTCCTCTGACAAAACTCAGCAAAGGAGTTCAACATGCACTCCGTCATTCAAATACTTCAAGCAATCCCATCAAATCTATGCTTATAAATTGGAAAATTCAAGCACCCTACAAGCGAGAATACTCGCACAACACAGTATTGCAACGTCTACAAGAAGTAACAACATACTTAACTGCACAAAGAGCAACCAAAAGCAGAGGTTCAAAAAATAAAGACTTCTTCTTACGTCACTATAACTGCTGAAGCACCTTCACAAACCCAAGAAACTACAACCACTGTAGTTATTAGTTACACATCGGAAGGCAGAACCGAGACTTCTAACTGGCAACGGCAATGGTTAAAGCACATTCATCATCAGGAACTGAATATCCTTCTTAACTGAATAAGCAGCACAATTTCTAACACTACCTAAATACAAAATAAAAGCCGAAATAACTGGGTTAGGGAGTAAGTAAGTTTTTCAAGTAATTACGTGTTAAGCACGGACTTCTTTATTCTTCCACCATTAACTCACTGCCAAAGGAATATGTGGGACACACTAGAATTACATCAGAGCAGATCTTACGTTTAACAAACCTGGTAGTACGGGAAAATAGTTTTAGGAAGCCTACACAACAAAGGATGGACTCCTAAGTCAAAACACAGGTTGACTTCTACCAGACAGTTTAGGGTAATGAGAAAACCCGAAAGCAACAGTTATGAGCATAGCAGTATGTGCAGAAGAAACCCAGCTAATAAAATTTTGTGAAACAGAAGAAGTACAACCAATCAGAAAATTAATCGACTATGAAGCGCAATGTGAAAACCATTATTTAAAAAACACATACTCGAAACAGGGAAGCCCGAAGCCGAAAGCTCTAGCAAAGTTATTTCAACCAGGAAAAAGGTTTTTGAAAAACAAGGAAAATCAGTACAAAAACCGTTATGCAAGAATAATTAAGTTTGGGGCACTTGCAACGAGTTCTTCAAGTGCAGGAAGACACAGTATACTATATCCCTCATCAGGCAGTTGCAAAGAAATCAAGCACTACTTACTACAAAGTTACGAGCAGCATTTGATGAATTCTGCAAAATAACCAGAGGAAAAAGCCTCATCTGCAAGATGCACACTGAACCAAAGTTACATCAAGAATTATCCGATGTAATTCTTCGTTGGAGAAGACATTGCGTCATGTTTATTACAAGCATCGAGAGGCAAATTGAAATCGATCCAGAAGACTACAAATTCCAAAGAACCCTATGAAGGTTCAATGAATCGACGCCCGTAGAAGAATATAATAGCTTTACAACCATTACGTACGATACAACTGTTGCGCCCTATTTAACAGTTAAAACTCTACAGCTGTCGGCAAAGTACGAGAGAAAAAATGATCCACAAACAGCGGATTTCTTATCAAAGATTTTTACGTGAATGACCTAATGTCAGGAACCAATTCCACAGAAGAGGCCATTCAACTTCAAGAAGAATTGGTTAAGCTACAGGATTCTGGAGGTTTCACTCCAAAAAATGATCTACCAACGATTCAGCACTTCTGAAAATAATCCCAGAAGAATTAAGGGACCTTGGTGTTCTTCCAACTACACATTCACGTTCAAAGTACAACTGTCAAACAAAGAGTTAACAAAAAGAGCAATACTATCTGACATTGTAAAACTGTTTGACCCACTGGCATGATTGGCATCTGTCGAAATCAAAGCCACGTTATTTATGTAAGAACTTTAAGTATCTCAGCTATAATGGGACCAAGCAGTACCTGAACAAATAAAAATAAGGTGGGTATCGTTTCGCGAGCAACTACCAGTACTAACAGAAATCGCCATACCCAGATAGATCAACGGTTTGTCTCACCAAAAAGCTTTTGGAGCTGTTATTCATAGCAGAACCAACACTATGGGGAAAATCAATGTGAACCTAGTAGTCGCAAAATCCAAGGTTTCACCTATAAAGATGAAGAAGACTATTCGTCGCTTAGAACTGTGTCCAGTCGCACTACTAGCCAAGTTAATGAAGAGAACAACAATTGAATTGGGAATACATTCTTGCTAAACAGACTATCAAAAATACCCCAACAATTACCAGAACAACATCGATACCATGTCAAAAAATATAACGCAGCAGACATCATCATTAGAGGGCTAGATTTAAAAAAATTTGGTGGATGGGACCTAAAAGAATCAATCAAACCTTTTTGCCAAAAATGGACGAAGATCACCAGTTACCTCAAAAGAAGCAAAAGTAAGCTAGCAGGTTACTGCAGTCAAGTAAGAGGACAACATAATTGAACGAATCTGATTTCTAGCAAAAATTATAGAAATCATATCATTCTGTAACATGTTCATTAAGAACTGTAAAACTAACACTTACTTAGTCCTCTTCATTCCCATTGGAACATGCGGTATTGATCACTTGCCTCCATCTCATTCGGTTTTCGGCATTTTGTTCTATTTGACGCCATGTTTTGTTCATCTAGTGCTAGTGCATTTCTTTAAACACGCTTCTTTTCCATGATTCTTTCGGCCTGTCTCGTTTTCTTTTCCCAGCTGTGTTCCATTGTAGGGCTTGACTAATTAGATTGTCCGTTTGCTTCCTAAGTGTGTGACCTATCCATGTCCATTTCCTTCTTTTAATTGTTTTGCTGATAGGCTCTTGATGTATGCAAAGATTTGTTTGACACTTGTAACTTAGATGTTGTTTTCCTGTTGTTTCTGTAGGTTTCTGCCCCATATATGTAGTAGCACAGTTTTAACATTTGAATATTCTTAATTTGACATTAAGGGATAGACTGTTAGAACATACTTCCTAGGTAGCAGAACTTCTTCAAAGCTTTTTCCGTCTATGTTAATGTTAGGTTCCTTATTTACATTTGCCCACATAATTTTTGTTTTGTTCTTATTTATTGTTAGACCCAGTTCTTCTGCTTCTCCCGCTACCTTCGTTATTTTATCTTGTATTTGTTTCTGGTTTGTTACCAGGAAGCATATTTTATGTCGTTCGCAATGTCAACATCTTTTAACTATGTAAAAGGATTCCATTGTATTCCTATAGTGTTGTTTGTTGCTCTTCTCATGGCCCAGCCTGTTATGAGAAATATTGTTGGTGATAGGATGCACCCTCACCTTACTCCACTTCCAATGGGCATTGCTTACAAGAGGTTTCCATCATGTACAATTCCTACTTTGTAAATTCTCGTAGAACAGCTTCATTACGCGGATAAATTTATCTGGTATTTTATATGTCTCGAGTACTTTCCACATCCTTGATCTGTCCACACTGTTGAAGGCTTTTTGAAAGTCAATAAAGTTCAGATATAGTTTGTTGTTCATTTCTAGCGATTGTTCTATTATTATTCGCAGTATACAAATGTGATCTACGCAAAACTTGCTTATTCTGAGGCAGCCTGTCTGGTTTTGTCGAAATAACTTTTCAGTTTCTTTCTTCATACGTTCTAGCATTATCCTGGTTAGTATTTTGTTTGCTGTAGATAGAAGGTTTATGCCTCTCCAATTTTCGCACTTAGTGGTACCTCCTTTCTTTGGCAACTTTACAATGACTCCTATCTTCCAGACTTCTGGTACCTATTTCTTCGTTTTGCCATATTTTATTTAGTAACTTATGTAGTATGTCTGTAGTTGTTTCTATATTTACTTTGATCAGCTGGTGTAACATTGTCAATCCCAGATGCCTTCCCATTTTTTTGTATATTTAATGGCCTGTTTTATTTCGTATTTAGTTTCGTATTAATCGTATTTAGTAGTTACGCTGTCCTTCTTTGTCTCGTATGTAATTAGTGTGTCGTCTTCCTATTCCACTCGGATTCCCCGTAGTATTGTACATTATTTTCATATTGTTGCTTCTTGCCGTTTCTTCGACCTTAGCTAACACTGTTTTCTGGAAATTTCTTGTGTCTCCCGGAGCGCTCCTTTTCGCTTCTTTGCTCTTGATTTTGTATTGAGCCTTTTATTTCTTGTTTTTCCTCTTCTCCTTGTTTGTGTTTCAACATTTTATGTTTAAGCTATCTCCTTTCTTCTATTTTCTTCCTGTTCTTTCTGTTGCCCATTCTTTATTTCTCTTTTTTAATTTGACGAAGCTGTTCAATAGCATGTGTGCAGCCCGCGCTAAATGTTTGATGATAGGAAAGTCCCATAAGCAATAAAAACATCTTAAGCGTTTAACACAGAATTAAATATAACCTTAATATAAGTTTCAATGGCACAAGTACATACCTACTAATTTGTATGTATTAACAGGCCCAGGAGAGAATTATACAGACTATGTAGCTACCAGATGGTATCGAGCTCCGGAATTGCTTGTCGGGGATACTCAGTATGGTACTCCGGTAGATGTATGGGCAATAGGTAAGCGTATTTTAACTGCTCTAATAATGTATGGTATACTACGTACTTTTCAGGTTGCGTTCTAGCCGAGCTTACAAAAGGCGAAGCCTTGTGGCCAGGAAAATCCGATGTAGATCAATTATATTTAATTAGATGTACGATTGGGGATCTGTTACCGAGGCATATGCACGTTTTTAAAACAAACGATTTCTTCCAAGGGGTCAGCTTACCTGTACCACAGCAGCTGTGTCCTTTAGAAGTTAAACTGCCTATGTGTACACCCACCGTACAAGATTTCCTAAAAGTAAGCTTTAATGACCTAATTTTCCAAACTGGTATAAAATGCCTTATCCCTTTTAGAAATGCCTAGATAAAGATCCAGCCAAGCGATGGACATGTGACCAATTATTAGCTCATTCATATTTTGAAAATTTTAACTTCAAAGTTGACGAAACGGATGAGCAAAATTTTGAGAAGATGACTCGTGAGAAATCGAGGGTAAGTTACGAACATTTTAGTTAAGTCAATTTTTTTATTCGGGTTTTTTCAGAATTCTAGCAACGGCATGTCGCTGCCTCAGTTAACCGACATCAAGCAAATAAGTCCATACAAACAGTCGTTACAACAACAGCAACGGACAAATAAAGTCGACCATTTACCAACAATATGACAAAAATTACCATTGTTGTCTAAATAGGAATTATATAAATTGTTCACTTATTATAAATAAGTACTTGTTTGACACTTGTTTACACAGATTCTATGTTAACTACATAATTATTTTGTTGTATATGCATATAAAAAGGCCTGCAAGACTAATAATTACATACTTCAGATAGTGTCTAAGTGATAAAAATGATCTATTTACAATAATTAAATCACATTTTTAAAACAATTTTTTACTTGTCTTTATTGGGTAATTTCTCATTTTTCAAATTGTGTTTAGAACGTTAGATTATTGGTAGCATATCACTAAAACCTAATTTTAAAAAAATGCAGCTTGAGTTTTTGAAGGAAAAAATTATTCAAGTTCAAAACTAAAAACTTCCCGCGTAAACGCCCGACAGCGCGATCTTTAGTGACCGTGAGCGCGATCAACGTCACGTGGACGGACATGACGTCACCGGCCATATCTTTATACAGCTGTCCCACAGTTCGTATGGTTTATTTCGTGTTTCCTTTTTGTAAAGTAATTCAGTCGTTTTTATTTACATTCAGCACAAAAGGGGAGTAAGCAAAATAAGCCAATGGTTCCTTTCTTTGGTACACTTACTGTCAAAGAAGACAACCATCAGTAGCGATCATATAAAATGTTGACATTAATGAAAATCAAGTGATTCCTTTTCGCGTTTAGGTGGCAAGTTTGGAGTTTCTGATTCATATGCTTCCAAGATTTTCCATAGAACATTAGTGGCCATTGAACAGCATTTGAAGACATTAGTTTTTTGACCACCAAGTGAGAGAATTAAATATTTTTTGCCAATACCTTTTAGGGCCCGATATAATAATGTCCAGTCAATAATCGATTGCTTGGAAATTCAAATCCAAAAACCAACCGATCCCATCAAACAGGCATTGACTTGGTCAGATTATAAAAAGTGTAATACACTGAAATATTTAATTTCCTCAACACCCGATGGTTTCATCAATTTTATATCAAATGGATTTGGAGGACGAATTAGCGATTCACAGCTAGTTCAAGAGTAGGGCTATTTAGAGTGTGTACCTGCGGGCTCTAGTGTATTAGCTGACAGAGGATTTGAAGACATTAGGAAAGTACTACATAATAAAAATTGTACATTGGTTAGACCACCAAGTGTTTCGACGTCAGTGAAGCCAACTCGTAGTGAAGTGCTAGAAACTAGCAAGTTTACGAATTCACATCGAGAGAGTAATTCGCAGAGTTCACGAATACGACTAAGTATTTAAAACCGCATTCAGTTGTTAATTATAGTTTAATTGGTAATACTGATAGTGTAATTAGTATAGCTTGCTCACTTATAAATTATAAGACAAGAATGATTAAAAAATTAAAGTTTTTTGCTTTATTATTCTAAAAAAAAATAAAGGATTGGGCAAAACTTGGGTTTTTGTGTCAGTAAAGTAGAAAATCGCCACTTTTAAATTAGAATTAACTGGTATTTAAAACACAGTTATACAATTTCGGGAAAACAAACTTCTCCCACTTTGATTTAGTCGAGAGTAAAAGTTCATTTAAAAATGCATCATCATAAGCAATGTGCAATATATTTACAGTTTTTGAATTTTCGAAATTCGGTGATGCAACGCAAAACAATCCTTTCTTTTTTCCAGTTCAAAACATTGTGAATGAATTTGCGCTTTAAATTTTTGGGTAATTTCTCCATCGAGAATCTTAGAAGTAAACAAAACACTAAAACAAGAATTAGGTAGCTAGTCCTGCATAGCCCAACTAACTTATAGGTAATAGGTATACCTGCCAAACCAGTAACAATTTCTTTTGTTTATTTCTAAATAAATATCGTTAAATAATATTTAGAAACTTTAATAATTACGTTATATTCCAACAGTAACATAAAATACTTACGCAGTAGCCTTTGCTCCCCTTAGTTCTGCTGCATTGAACCACTCATCATTTTTGATGAATTCCATCACCATAAACATATCTACAGATGGTAAATTGTTGGATGAGGTTTTTCACAAAACCAAATGATGCCATTTTTTACTCAAAAAATTTTCAAACGCCGAAATAAGACACGGAGACGATCTTCTTTACGTTGAAACCACGTTAAAACAAGGTAGTAGACGCCATTTATATAGCCAGTGACGTCACGACAGTCATAGCCAATGAGATTGCGTTTCGGAAGCGGGTTAGAAATAGCCAATTTTATAGCTATTAAGACAACAAGTGTTTTATAGAAGGTTTAAAAATCAAGGTCGTAGTTCAAATCCGAGCGAACGAAGTGAGCCGAGGATTTGATAGACCGAGATTTTTAAACTATAAAACACGAGATGTCTTCAAGATTTTTTCTAAAGCCTATGTCACACTATTAGTCAGTTTGACAAACTAGACTAAACAAACTGTTTTAACACTAATAATATCTTTCACTAATATATTATTAGAAATTTTAATAAATTATTATTTGAGATGCGTCACAATACACAAAATGTGAAGATTGCTAGGCAACGACGTATTTTATAGAGAAAGGCGTATTTTAAAGGCCTATAAAATACGTTGTCATTGACGACGTATTTTATAGAGAAAACGTATTTTAAAGGCAACATAACAAGTGAGCTCTTATGCACCATACAAACAGTATAAGATATTAGTGTTAAAAAATAGCTATTAATATAACAAGAATATTATGCGATTTATAATAGACGAGGACGTTGCTAGGTGACGAGGCGCTAGCCGAGTCAACCACCCAACGTCCGAGTCGGTTTAAATCGCATAATATTCGAGTTATATTTCAAGCTTTATCGTATCATTGGCAACAGTACACAAATAGTATGTAACTAACGAATTATGAAGTTGGAGTTGCTATGCTATTATGTTATGTATAATTACTAATAAAAGTGTAATATAAAGTTGACTTAATAATCAATGATACGATAAAGGAATTTATAACGCGAATTTTGCCAAAAAAACTCTCAATAAACATGTTTTTAATATGTTTAGGAGTTTCGACCGTTAGTGGTGTAGGTATGTTTCTGCGTAGAAACATGAAAATTGAAAGAAATGGAAAATAAGTAACCAATTAGAAATGCCCGTTCCCAATTAATAAAACTGTTTTGCCTTTTACAATCCTTTTAAAACTTTGAAAAATAATTAGACATAATATTTAAAGTGGGAAGTGGCACAAATCCACTACCGCACATTGTCAAGATTTGGACTGCGCCCTTGCGAAAATGTTCTGCAACCTTAAAGCCGTGCTGAGCCATACCTACTGCAATTTAGAAATCTGCGAATTGTTCACTAAATCTTCTGAAATCCCCATAATAAAGCAAGTAGCATAAATAATAAATTTATTTTACGGATTCACCATATTCAAAAAAAATACCTAATTATCGTGTTGAGTGTCATTAAAAAAAAGAATACATTATAAGATACCTCTTAACATTACGGACAAAGTATGAGAAAGTAACTGAAAATAAATCTATATCGCGCAACTGATTAACTATTTTACTATTTTAGTGATACGATTAACTGGGCCATTAGTTCCATATTATACAATTCTATGCTGATTTTGTCTTAATAAGTAGGAGTTTCGAATATTAAATTGTGGCACATAAAAGCTAAACAATGAAAGAATTTCAGAAAAGGAAAAGGGTGTGAAGCAAGTTAAACATTTATGTGCAAAACCTTGAATTAAAAAAAAAACAAACCTCAACTTTATCCTGCGTTAACTTAGCTTTAACAACAATCGATGGCGTTCTTATTAACATGAATAAATATCGAAAATGTACTTGTTACATGCATAAAAGACCGAACAAATCAATAATAATTGAGGTTTAAAAACAGGACCGACGTGCACTCCCTCCCTTCATTTACAGCTCTAAGCAAAACTGCAAAATATAACCGCATGTTTAAACGTCAAAATCAAAACATAACCTCACTATTTTCTGATTGTATAGTTCAGAAAATCTGTGATTGTAATCTGATAGTAACAAGAAACAAATACAAATTTATATAAATAAAAAGCAAGTAACAAACATGGACTCCGACTCGGATAATTCACAAACTGTAGAAAACTCCAACAACGATGAAAGTGAAGTTGCTTCGTCTGAAAGAGTAAGTTTACACAACATATAAATTATTTGCAGCGCGATTGTAACTATAAATTTTTTAGAGTTTAATTCGTAAAGAACTTTCCACGATGAGCTTTGAAGATTTACAGAAGATGAAAGAGAAGATCGGTTCGAAACAATATAACAAAGTAATTTTCGGTGCCCAGTCAAAAAAGACTCCGGTTACTTCATTTAAACGTGCAAATAAGAATAGACCACGTGAAATGAGTTCAAAGAAACCTGCCCGCATGTACAATAACACTAATCAAACAACAAAACCTATGCTGCGAGATCCTAGGTTTGATCCACTTTGTGGAGAGTTCGACGATAAATCTTTTAAATCAAATTATAAATTTTTGAAAGATGTCAGGAAGAATGAACGATCCCAATTAGAAAAGGAATATAAAGATGAGACTGATCCTAAGAAACAACAAAAAATAAAATATTTAATGCAAAGAATGGTATGTAGTTATGTCGGCATTGAAATTTTAATACATTCACAGGGGATTGGATTTTTGATGTGGAATTTCTAATTGTGATTATATCAAAGATAAATACAGAAGTAAACTTTTCTCAATAGAAATTCAAGTGATAAACTTTTAAACAATTTTAAATCATATGAATATTTAAAATAAAGCTTTTAAAATGAGTTGTTCTATTTTAGGATAATCAAATTAGAGAGCAAGAAAAGCATGAAAAAATAAATCTACGGAAGGACGAAGAAAGGACAAGCATACGTAAAAAGCTGATGAAAGGAGAAAAACCGACCTTTAAAAAGAAATGTAGGTTTGTTGTATTTGTGTTGCATTGATTTTAAATATATTTTCTTTTAGCTGAGAAACGTATTGAAAATGTAATAACAAAGTATGAAGAGCTGAAAAGCAATAATAAGTTGCAAAAACATATGGAAAGACGCTACAAAAAATTAGCAAAAAAAGGCGGAAATCAACCCGATGTTAATACTGAGTTTTTATAAAGATTATCCAATGTTAGATGTTAAGAAGGCTAAGTAAATTACTTTATATAAAATAAAACATACACATCTTAAGTTGTATTTGGTGTTATAATAAATTCGTGGCAAGCCTAGTGTCATTAAAAGCACAAAAGCCAATTCTTTCTCCTTATCGATTAGTGGTTCTTATGGCATCACATCTCTTCTTCACAATTGAATAGCATAATTATCGTTGTTTTAAACTACACACTTTGAATAGACGAATTAAAACGATCAGCAATTTGACCTCACTTTATGCTGTATGACAGATAAAATATTTATGGCAGATGTTTTTTCTTGCTTGTTTTTGGCACAGTATAGAAACAACCAGTAGTTTCACTCGCCGGGAATTGTGTCGCTATTTTACAGTGCGCATGTTCAACTCCCAGCTCTCTGCGTGGTGATTTACGTGCCTATCACCACATCTAAATACAAAAGCTATGAGCGCAACAGCGCAACAAAAACATGCAGAAATTAAGAGGATCGACTCCACTAGAAATTCCCCATAAAACAGCTCTACTTCAAATCGGTGTTATTACTAATTGCAAAACGATTTTCGAACCGAAAAAAATTGAGCGCGTTCTAGAAAGATTGCTTTAGGTCGGTACTTTGCAAATTTTTGTATAAAATTAACCAATCGGCAAAAAAAATCTATCTAAATTTTTGAAAAAATAGGGTTACTTCGAATATTCTTTTTTGACAAAAACGAGACATACGTAAGATGTTGCAATGTACGTTTATAGAGTAGAAATACATCTTTTAGCTACGATTTTTTATTTAATAATTTACAGTTTCCAAATTAATTAATAACCGATTCAAAATTTACAATTAGTAGCAAAACTAGTACTAGTAATTCAAAACCTGCCTAAAATTGCAAGTAAGTAGAATACAACCACCGATTCATTTTCAATATAATGAGCACGGAGTAGTCTTTATACTCCGTGGTAACGAGTTTGTCACATTCAAAATTCCCTCCTCTAAATTAGCTGGTAAAATTCACTCCCGGAGTAGTGCGCAGTAGAAATTCGGCGACACGAACATCAAAGGTGCCGACAGGGAGTGAAACTACTGGTTGTTTCTATACTGTGTTATTGGAGAGCGATCTTTAGTTTAAAAATATACCTAGCCATGATTACATTCTATCTTTGTTGTGCTACCCATATCGTTTATGTCTTCCTTGTTGCACTCATTAATTTTTGTATGTTTAAAGACTAGTTTTCGGACAATCTGTATAACAATACATTCTAATAATTTGACACTTCCGAAATTTAAACGGGTAAACAGGTACTACATAAATAACTATAAGTTGGTACATGATGGTAGAAATTCTTGGACTGGGGCCACGGACCTCTTAACCCTTTCACTGCGGATGGCACGGATTCGTGCCGCGATGGTTCGAGGCGCAGTGCGTGTGGCACGGATCCGTGACACCTACAAATTTGAATTCTATACACCAGCACAAAATCAGGGTAGCCTGAAGTGCTATGTTCATGGAGTAGCGTGTAGCCAAGACATCTGGGCATCTAAAAACTTTTGCCGGTTCGGATTTTTTCGTACGTGCGTGCGTAAACATGGACGCTAGTGGGGCGGGTCGTCCGTATGGTCAGCATGTGGGTAAGGATGACTTTCTGGGGTAGCAGTGAAAGTGTTAAATAAAACTTTAAGAGGTCCGTGACTGGGGCCCGTGGTGTCGTCACTCACCAACAGCTACTTACAAAGCTGCCCTGCGGGTTTATAATTAATCTGGTTTTTTTTAATACAGTTTATGTCAGTTTAGCAATATTTTTGCTATTCATTGCAGTGTTAACATGTTAACTGCCAAGACATATTATGAAAAACATCTTCCTGGGCCAGTGTTTTTTTTTTTTACATTTTGGTACAGTTTACGATGGTAGGATACGTTTTATGCTAACTAAACTCTATTTTCTCAATTATTTTTTTAAAATTTTGAAAAAAAACAAAAACCAGCTGATTACCGGCAAAGCAGATGATCCTTACACTTTTCAATGAAATCCTAGAGCAAAAGGAAACATCTATTCACTTGAAAAAATTAATATTTATTTTCAACAAAGAGACGAAATTACAGACCGATAAGTTTATTATCAGCTATATACCTACAAGCTGTTCGCAACGGTAATTAAAAAAGAATAATCGGCCAACCAATAGAACAGGCAAGCTTTAGAAGCTGCTTTTCCACGATGGATCATCTCCAAACAATTAACCAAATCATAGAGAAATCTAAGGAGTATAGTATTGCTTTAATAGATTTCAAAAAGGCTTTCGACAACTTAGAACATAACAGTAGGTATCTTGTTGGCACTAAAAGAACAAGGAATTTTACCTAAATATGTCACAATCATAGGAAAAATCTATAAAAATAACAAAGCCAAAGTGAGTTTAGAGAAAGAAGGTGATAATTTTCACATCAAGAAGGGCATAAATCAAGGAGATCCGCTGTCCCCACGCTTATTTCATAGTGTTGTATTACACAATGTCTTTTGGAAGTTTAAATGGGAGAAACATGGAATAATAATTGGACAAACCTACGTTTTGCAAATGATCTACTTTTACTAGCAGAAAAATGGTGACGGATTTAGTACCTACCTAACTGAAAGTGAAAACGTAGGATTAAAAAAAATCAAAACGATACATTCTAATTTCATTCTTCAACTGGGTACCCGTGGTGTCATCACTCACCAACAGTTACTCACAAAGCTACCCTGCGGATTTATTAAAACACTAACTAATAAAACAGAAAATGAAATACTACCAAAATAATTTATATTGCGTACATTCTGGTTAAAAATAACTTAAAATATATACAAACATCTAAATCTTTAACTATTTACATAATCATTCGATTTTATTTGGATTCCGGAACTGTTTCGCTTGGCGATTTTGTAGTGGTAAACGAATCAAAACCATCAACTACATTTTGTTGTATTGTTTTGATCATCTAAAAAGTACATTATAATAGCGTATTTTAACTAAAATTTAAAATTGTAAAGCTCTGAAATGATATTTACTTGGATTAAGGGCATATCTTTTCTTTCCCCGTCTGGAACTAAATAAGGTAGTTGTTGAAGTCTATACCATCCCCAGTGTATGGAAATTATGATGCCCACACCAACAAAAAGAGATAATCGTTCATTAATAAATTTACCAACTTTTCTAAAAGACATTCTACTCGGCTTAAAAAGAGAGGTTAGGTTTAAGTATTGTTATTCTGAAGTTTGATTTGATTATTACTAGAAGCGCAGCCAACTATTCATTATTTACGTCCCTAGATTTTCAAAGTTTTTTGAAAATTAATATTAGAACCTTAGATTAGAACGCATATAAAAGAAAATGCTTGATGAAAACGATGTGCAGCGTAAATAAAAAAATAAAATAAAGATTTTATTTTTATTTTATATTTACTACAAATACTAATACTAAAAAACTAAAATTAACCAGTGCGCAACATTTTCGCTTCTTTCTTTTCTTGTAATTCCTTTTTTTGTTGTTCTACAATTGCTTCCCTTTCTTTAAGAAATTCGCCGTATTCTTTAGGGTCGATATCTCGAACTACTTCTAAACCAAGCGTCTTAGCTATTCCGCATAACATCAAACAAACGCTTTCTAAAGTTCTTACTTGCAGTGGTGGATCTTCGATTTTGATCTTTGCAATTTCGTATATTTGTTTTAAAGTTATTTTACCAGATACTTCATGACCTACAAAGCAAAAAGTTATAGTATTTAAGATAAGGTTTAATATTTAGTCTACCGGGACACTAACCTACATTCATGGCACCTCTCTGTATACCTGCCGCCTGTTTAAGAAAATACGTAGCAGGTGGTTTGTGAATTATTAATTCGTAACTACGATCGGGATGTACGGTAACACGAGTTGGTAAAGGAATACCTTCTTTAATATCCTTCGTACGTTCGTTGAAATCTTTACAAAAAGCTGCTATGTTAATACCTCGCTATAACACACAAAATCAGCGGGTTATAATAAATAAATGGGGCCAATTCGGTACCTGACCTAACATTGGTCCTAGTGGAGGTCCTGCTGCAGCCATTCCTGCGGGAATGTTGGTTTTTAATATACCATGCTGTACCTTTTCCACTGTTTTTTTCATCGTTTTTAATCTACTGGCTGCTTTGGACATTTTTGTTTAAAATATAAATTTCAAAAGGAAAGTACTTAAACTTAAAATTTTAGGTTAGTTCGTATTATCGGTAATATAGATTTCTGTTATGTTTACACTATCTTTTGTTTGAACTTTTGGTTTTTAACTTGAAACAAAACGAAACTCTTGTGCCACTATAACTAACTACTACCACGGCCAACTTCATTCATATCCACTAACGTGTATATATGGCCGTTCCAATTCAGCTAAAAACAGGTTTTAAGAAAGTAGGCCATTGGTCCTCCCTGTGGCGACATCTATTACATAGTTTAAATGCCGGAGAGAGCGCTGACAGGAGGACCTGTCAAAAATATTTAGAAATGGAATTGGGACGGCCATATATACACGTTAGTGGATATGAATGAAGTTGGCCGTGCTACTACCTGAAAATGTTTACTTTATCATTATAGTTGGTAATTGATGTGATGTATGTATGTATGTATTATCTGTAACCTCTTACCTGTCGGTGTTGAGGCCGGTGCGTTAACGTATGAGGCTCTACGCGTGCAATGTGGGTTACGAAGTTGATGCGCCGTTTATACCTACATACTGCACCATTTGTAGAGGGTACCTAATGTCATTGTATTTAAAGAAATACAATGCTAATGTGTATGTATTTTTTTTTTAATATGTACGTTTACTAACGGCATGCCCCATTACATTACATTGTAACACTATGTGGCTAGAATATTCGTACAAGATAACTTAGGTACATATTTAAATACAGATTTCATTCAATAGGGACAATAGGGTAACTATTATTATTATTACTAACACTTAACTTAACTATTTTAACACGTCTATGGCTTGGACAAATCTATGAACGCATATTTTTATGATAACAAGATAACTTGTACTGGCCACTAGGGTGGAACCAAAACGATGAAAAAATATAATTTTCCCACGACCATATAAGAAAGTCGCTCCTAACGCACAACAAACTAGGCGCGAAAGTTGACAATATCACCCGTGCGATTGACTTTCGCAAAACAAATGAACAACCCGTGCGATATGAACACGTATAGGGATATATCGCACAGTTTGCGCAATAATAGGAAGCTGCGGCCGCTTCAAAACAAAAAATGACGGTCGTTTTACCTGAACTGTCAGTATTACTTTTTGACATGTACATTTTTGGTCGTGGGAAAAATAGTGTTCGTAACTCGTTCGAAAGGCAAATATCTCCGCTCGTGTTTATAAATATTTCTACTCGTGCTCCGCTTCGCTCCGCACTCGTATATCTATTTATAAACACTCGCTTGATATTTGCTACTTTCGACACTTGATACGAAATAGTTATTTTTACTCAAAGCAATATTTCTTATATTCTCATCATGTGTATTTCTATTGTGGGACTTACCTTATATTTATTCTTGTACTTATATTTTACCTGAAAGTCAAAATTAACACAAGTCAAACCGAAAATTTTACTCAAAAACTTAAATATCAACACATGAAAAGTGTTGTTACAAAAACAAAAATAACGTAAACTTAAGACCATTCAAAATCTATGTTTGTTTGAAATAGTCTGATTTTGTTTTAAATTAATGGCAAACAATTTCGGGATTTTATGCGGCCTTGAATAAATCCTTCACGGTTTTGGTGACCACAGACAGCCAGCAGGGATGCCTCCACAACAAGACCCACGCACCGTTCAACTGCTTGGGAAAATCCGGGAAACTGGGAAAACTTGGATTTGAGGCTTCAATTAAGCTGATTTCCATATTTGTAGTCATTGGCGGTTCAGTCACGGTTACTTTGTTCCAAAAAATTAACTCCGAATAATGTGTTGCTTCATTTATGGCAGGTACAGTAAATTCACGTACCCGTATTCTAATATCTTGAGCTTTGAGGATACGTCTAATTCCAAGCTCCCTGTATTTTTTGTCTTCATCAGCAAGCAAAGGAAGCAATGCATTGGATGAGCAAAAAATCCATTGCGTTGAATTACTGGATGAATAATTTTTAATAAACTTTCTGGTAGAAATCTGCACTTTCATAATGTATTCCGTTAGAATACACAGAGATTCTGAAGGATTTTCAGTGGCGATCTAAAGCCTTAAAATTCTATTGGCTGTGGACTACCTTCGTTTGGCACCACGTCAACCACAGGCGTAAGCCGAAGACTGTGCCGTGTCAAAGTGCTAATTGTGCCGTGACAAGTCATTATGGTGCAGTGACACAGTGTCAGTGTTAGTTAAGGAAAGACTCCAAGACATTTAGTTTAGTTTAGATTAGCTTAGTTATAAGTCAAGAAGAAGCAAGCGCGACGTGCAGCCTTGATGGGGGGGAATGTTACCCAATCAGCTAGCTCCTCGTCACTCGGGAAGGTTTATAAGCAGAGCCTTTCCAGCAGAGAGATCACTTCCACTCCGACGTCCATCAGATCCACATCAACTTCCAGTCCGACTCCGAGTTGCACTTCAGCTCCAGTCCGACTCCCACTTCACTTCAACTCCTACTCCTACTCCAAGTCCCGTTCCGGTTCCTTCCTCAACCTACCCGACTTCCAGGGTCGTCGTGATATTCAGAAAGGACCTGAATATCACTTCCTCCAAGGCACGCCGGTTGACGTCCGTCAACCCCGTCGCCTTCCTGCTCCTGCTCTTGTACCGGGTTGTCAGCCCATACCTATTGTACTGTGTGTCAGCCTATATACCTGTGTATATAAATAAATATAACTCTTTCGTATCGTCGTTTCGTTTTCTTTCTGCCGAAGACATCGTCCAAGTTAACCTGTCCCCGCCCCCGTAAAAAACAGTGATTCTAATTTGAATCACAACACTCCACTTAGGACGTCATCAACTGCATTATACGCAAAACTTTAGAGTCCGTGAGGAACCGGAAGACATTGCAATAATAGGATTTGTCTTAGGGGATTTTTTCAATTCACTTAAATAGATATTTTTACGGTTGTGACAAACAATAATTTAATTTTTTTGAATGTCCGTGCCGTCTGCAAAAAACATGGAAAAATGTAAAATCTGAATAACTTTCAATCCAATGAGGAACCTAAAGATATTAAGATAAGTTGATCAGCTTTTAACAATGTTTTTTATTTGTGTAAGGGCACCTTTTGGTACCTATGACAAAAGAATTAAAAAAAAAAATTTTTTTCGGTCCACCCTACTGGCCACGTTCCCCGATTAACTGTTATTTCTTGTCTAATATGTCTCTTTTACTTTTGAGCTGAGAACACTGGTAAACCAGATCTTCCACCGTTTGCTCACCGTTATCAGGTTAATCACAAATGCAATTTGCATTGTTTTTAATTTTAAATCGAAAAAAGTATGAATTCATTCTTCCATATCCGGTTAAAATCATTGTCAATTCTGGAAATATCGAAAAAAAAACATTTTAGTCTATCTATCACCGTAGGAAAGAATTCCTTTGTCACTGCACCCTTCGTGGAATCCGACCACTCGGTCTGCCACTTCACTACACTTTTTGCTCTTTCTTCTAATCACTGTTGTCTGAGAAACCCTGTTGTATTTCTGATGCTTCTTTGGCTAACTGATCTGCGAGCTCATTACCTAAAATTCCAATATGTGCCTTTACCCAACCAATATGTATTACCATTCATTGCTGCTGCTCCAATTCTTGATTTCCTTTCTAATTTCCTCTACTATTAGGTAGTAGTGATTGTGTAACTTTTGTTAAGTCTGTTATGGTGCTATCAGTATAAATTGAAACTTTTTAAAAACTATTCGAAAGATGTTGCACTTGGTCTAATTTTTGTAATGCTTTCTTCTTCTTCTTCTTCAAGTGCCTTGTTCACCTAGAACGTTGGATATCAACAGGATGATTTGCACTTTATCTACTGCTTTCCTAAAAAGCGATGTCGTACTTTGCTTGAACCATTGACGTAGGTTCTTCATCCATGCTGTTCTACGACGACCTGGACCACGTTTTCCTTCTATATTTCCTTAGACTATGAGATGTAAGAGTTCATATTTGCTGTTTCGCATGACGTGACCGAAATTTCAGTTTGTTTATTAAGGCGACGCAATACTTCTTCGTTAGTTATTCTATCTGTCCATGGTATCTTTAGACATCTTCGGTAAGCCCACATCTCAAACAGTTGTAACTTTTTACACATAGCTTCCGTGAGAGTCCAAGCCTCGACACCATACAAAAGAACGCTGAACGCATCGCAGTAGTCGCATACGAAGAGGGATTGCAAAATATCGACATGTTAGAACTTTCCTCATTTTTTGAAATATACTTCTCGCTTGTTGTATTCTACATCGAATACATACTTCATTTATTGTGATTGCCCTGTCCGGATGCGGCCAGCTTTCGTAATTTATAGGAGCATCATAATTTATATGTCTTTTGTGATTTCATAGATATTAATCAGCTCATCTATTTAGCGTCGTAAGAAATTGTACGCTACAGGAACCTTATGGACATTCTCTTTCTAATGTTCTTTCCACTTTAAAGCCATTTATTTCTAGTACTGCAGTTTGGTTTACAAAGTAGTTATTCTTGGACTAGGTTGTATAAATTTTTAGGACACATGTACTCTTTCAGAGCCATCATGATGCTAGGCCACCAGGCTTTTATGTCTAGGCTGGGTACTACAACATCATCCTTATTTTTCGGGCTATTTTCAACAATGTTTTTGACCAATAACACTGCATCAACTGTGCTTTTCTGTGGGGTGAATCTAAACTGATTATTATTCATGTGATTGTTGCTGTATAAATGGTACATTATTCTATTTACCATTGGTTTCTCTAGAATTTTTCGTTGTAAACAGCCGTTACATAAAGTAGAGCATTTTCGAACGTCGTTAAGGTCTTAAGGAGATCTCACTGTTCATTCCATCCATTCCTGGAGATTTCTTTGGATTTACCTTTTTTATAACCTCTTCCACTTCTCGCTGTGTAAAATATACATCTTCTTCTGTTTGTAGAGGCTCTTTTATTATTCTTCTTACTTGTTTATGATGATCACTATCGCCTTCTTCACCATCTTGTGGTATAAAATAATTCATCATTAACTCTAATGTAGTTTGGGTATCTGTTGTAAATTGATCTTCGCTCGCTTGAAGAGCTGGGTTTCCTTTTTCCCGCTGCCATTTGCCATCTTGTAGATTGCGTTCCATGGGTTAGAACTTCGTGTTATATTACAAAACTCTTGCCAGGATTTCAACTTCTCGTTTTTTTATTAGGATCTGGTATGGTCTTAATTCTTCATTATTCCTGGTTTTTTGATATTTCCTTCTGTACGCGTTGACTTTCTTCCTCGTTATTGTGAGCTGTTCTGTCGACTAAGAAACAGTTTTATCATTAATCTTCTTCCCCTTTAATTTTAGAATGACGAAGCTACACCTACAAACTTATTGCATTTAAAGCATCTGTTAACTACCAGGTAATCTTCGCATGAACAGGAGTTCCACCCTATCTTAATCTTATTTTCTAGTTTTCTTCTTGCTTCCCTTTTTACCTCTATGACTAGGTTGTTAATGTGTATGTATGTGTGAGACCTTCTTACTCTACCTCCTAGGCCTGCCTGTATTCGTTAATTAGATGCCCAACAACGAATGATCACCAGGTGGATTCGAACCAAGTACTGCGCCACCCAGGCTTAGAATTAGTGTGATGTACAGCTTTATAAAACATAGATCTATGATTACTTTTTATTTTTTTTCTAAGCGAGTCTATAAAACCTAAGCACATCAGATTTACTTATTCAGAGCTGCATTTTAACCAATATTATGCCAGCCTCGGTGCTATAGCAGATAAAATATTTACTCTGTATGCAGAAGTTCTTAGTTTGCTCAAGATTAGGGAGTTTCTCTTTTGAAGACAATAACTCCTATGCCAGTGCAAGGCTTGGCGAAATAAATATCGCATTGAGTCGAAGTTAATCTGGATCTGCTAAAACTGTAAACTGTTAATGGTGCTAAATTACCATTACCATAGGAGTTGATACGTAACAAGATTACTTGCAATCTGTAGGTCTAATGAGAAACAAACAAACCAACGCTATTGTCTAATAGTGAATATCAATTTTATTGGATTTAAGAACAACAAAGTGTTAAAAAATCAAAACATCTCTATCATTCTTCAAATGAGTTTAGTCACGTTTGTTCTCATATTAAATCAAAGATATAAATAAATTATTCTTAGTTTATTAATACATGTACATCAATAACAAAGGTAAAACTATTAAATAATTATAATAAACAAATTTACTAGCATTATTACATATTTGTCCTTTACATACACAAATTGTAGTGTGCAGACGTGCTCGATACATACATCCTATTCGAAGTAAATTTCCACTATCGTCAACTGTACGACTGCATCCTCTTACAGTAAAATCATAGCGTCTAGTAGATACTATCGTTTTAATGCAGTAGTCATCCATTTTGTAAGGACACTGAAAAATCATACCCATTTTTTCTTCCTCGGTAGATAGTTTAAAAAATGCAGTATCACAATAAGGTAATTTGGTGGTATCGCTAGTGTTAGACTCGCACTGATAACAAGTTGGTGCCTTCATTGTGAACACGTCCGGTGCTACTTTTATAACTAACACACTGGTGAAGGTTTGTAGTAAAATTGTAGCACATAATACAAAACCTAGACGTATAATCATTACAACCGAAAAATTATCTGAAAATAATACGTCAAAAGGTGTCACTTTATGATTTCTTTTGAATAAGTAGTTTGATGACAACTTGATCTAATATTTTTTTCATTTATTATAGACATTTGATGTGCATTTGATTTGTTGGCTAATCAGGTGTGATCCCGGTTTGTGGGTGCCAAATACCTCGTTAAGTAATTTTACAAAATACTAATATTTATATACAAACATATTGCATGTAATAATTGCAGAGATGAACACCTCTTATTTTACATTCATAGTGTCAAACTGACGGAAAATGGACAGTAAACAGCTTGAGCCAATGTCATACTTGGCACAGCCGAAAAACCTCGTGCCAGTTAAGGTTAAATAAAACAGAAAAGTTATTTATTTATCCGAACTTCAGACCCTAATAAGCTTCCAGATCTCATAGATTTCTGCGTTACGAAAGGAATATCAAACAACTAAGTAGGTACTTAAAAGCAGAATCGTGCCTCGACCTGAGATCATTACATATTGCACCCACATTCTCACAAACCCAAAGCATGTTACGCTTCACAACAAGAGAACTAACTAGGATTACTTTAGGTAACTAATTGACAATAATATTCAGTTAAAAATTCTATTATGACCTGAGACAGACTTGTTTGAAGCAGTGGAACATGTTAATACAACCATACAGCAATCAACTTGGGACTCGACTCCAGAAAACACAAAATCTGAAACAATAGAAGATATTCCTACTTATATGTAGCTGAGAAGAGAAGACTCAGAAGAATCTGGCAGAAGACTAAACATCCTATGGACAAAGTTAAACTCCATTCGGCAACTAAGGAATTAAGAAAACCAAAAAGTACAAGAAATATCTGTCAAAGCGATTGCCCACCAATGATATCAACTAGGTACTCATTATGGAAAGCTACCAAAACATTAAGAAGGTCCCAAGTAAGAATCCCTGGACACTGGACAAAGAGCCCCTGTGAAAAGGCAAGACCACTTAAGAACAGTTTTCGAACCATTTCCCCAAACTTGCTCTGCGGAAGAAGAAAGTTAAATACACCAACTTCTATAACAAGCTTTTCAAACAGAAACAAATATTAAACCATTGAAGGTTACAGAAATTGGAATACGTATAAAAACTTTGAATTCAGATAAAGCCCCAGGCTACGATTTAATCATTGCTAAAGTATTAAAGGAAATGTCATAAAAACCGATAAAACTTATAATCTACATAATTAACGCTTGGGCAAATTATACGGATTCCCACACCAGGTAAAAACCAAGAAGAAGTAGCGTCATGTAAATCAATCAGTCTATTACCCATTATAGGCAAACTATTTAAAAAATTACTTCTGAAAATAATAAAACCCAACGCTAATAGAGGAAAACCTTATTCCAAGTTACCAGGGACATGCCACAACAGAACAAGTCCATAGAGTTGTAACAACAATAAATCGCGACTTGCAGCTAAAAAGATACTGCCCTGCTGCTTTTGTCGATATAACCCAGGTATATATGGCATTCAAAATAAAGAGTAACCTACCTTCTTTCTACAAAATCTTAAGATCCTACTTATCTAATGGACTTTTTCAAGTAAAATTTCAAGACGGAAAACATCTTTCTATCCAATAAACTCTAGTGTTCCGCAGGGAAGTGTTTCAGGACCGCTATATATTCTTAGCACAGCTGATTTACCTCAACATTTATTACAACAAGACAAACCATGGTAGCGAGGTTTGCAGACGGCACTCAGTAACAGCTTCAATACTACGTTAAAACAACTTAAATAAAATACAAGATTGATTGAAGCTCTGGCACCTAGGCATTCTGTATCAAACAGAGTTCACGACATTTTTCGGTACCTTTAATAAACGATTCATAACAGGGGGAGACTTCAATGTTAAACATACAAATTGGGGCTCAAGACTAATAAACCCCAAAGGCAGACCCCACATAAAGCCATAATAGACAACAACTTGGGTCAGATAACTAGTGGCCATCCCACATATTGGCCAACGGATAGTAATAAACTACCAGATTTACTTAACTTTTGCGCCACAAGAGGACTACAGCAGGGTTACACTAAAGCAGAAGCCTGCCTTGATTTCTCTTCTGACCACACTCCAACGCCCATTACAAATACTTACGAATCCAAGGCCCAGTGGCGGCTCGTGGGTCAAATAATAGGTGAAGTGCTATTGTGGTCAGGGGCGTCGTTAGCCCTTTTTTGCCCCCCCCCCCCAATTGACGTTTGCGCCCCCCCAATTGTAATGCAACAATAAATACCTAATAATATAAGGTATAATACATTAAAAAGTTTTTAGACTTTTTGGAATTTTTCGAGGAATTTTTACTTTTTCTTTCAAGTCTTGTAACAGTAAAGGGGAACGCAGTATATATATTTTTTTCTACACCTATTTAATTATATTGCAATTATTAGCATTTTTTTTGTGAAAAATAGTACCTATAATTCACTGCAGTGAATTATGGATTCATAATTCACTGCAGTGAATTATGATTTCGGCCAATCACAAATACAAATCCAAAAATCAATATTTCGCTAATCCAATCATATTTTAAATCGCCCGCGATCAACTCCTTCTGCGGCTGACAATCGACTCGCGTGACACGCCCAAGAGTGTTGTCATATTGCTTGTTTACAAAGTTATCAAATTTGACTAATTTGAGTCTAATATATTTGTTTAATAGGTGTAGAAAAAGTATCGTATTACATTCGCGATTATGGCCATTATTCGCTCAGATGATTTGTGCCACTCGCCTGACGGCTCGTGGGCTCAAACGTCATCTTCGTGAATAATGGCTGTCATAATCGCTCATATAATAATATACTATTCTATCCTCGACCGAATGATTGTAGAGCTGGTAAAACGTTTTTCCGACAAAAACATGGAGATTTTTAAATCAGATTTCAGTCATTCTTAAATGTTTATAATATAAAGCAGCAAGACTTATAGTCTGAATTCCTTGTTTGTCAAAATTATATTCAAAAATTGACGCCTAAACCAAGTGATATATCCTCACTATTTTCACATTTAGATGAAATAATGTTTCCTAATCTAACGAATACAGAAAATTGCATTATCAATTCCTGTAGTTGTGAAAGATCTTTTAGTGTACTAAGACGACTAAAAACGTATATTAGAGCAACAACGGGCCAGGATAGGTTATCAAATTTAGGTATAATTAATATTAATTTTCAGTTAGATGAAATTTCTGCGAAAACAATTAAATATCGTTTTGGTAATAGACGAAATGAACTTTTACTACCAAAAAATTTAAATTAATAAAGCGAGTTCGAAAAATTTCGTTATCAAAAGGGCGATATTAGATCTTATTTTACTATTACTACTTTTTGAGCCCACTTTATTATAAATGAATATTGTATCATTCTGAAAAATATAAATCTTATTGAATGAATAAGTAGGTACGATTAATTTCTTTTTCTTCTGCTATTTTTTAATTTAACAAACTAATTATTAGTTTATATAGTTATAAATAGATAGTGTAGTAGATAGTAGATTATTATTATCTCAGGAACAGTAGAAACAGTAATAATTTTTAATAAACATAATAAGTTAGTCTAGTTTTTCGTAATATACCTATGTTTTAGTATAAATATTTGTGCAATAAAATTTGATATTATTTTTCTGTACGTCTCTTTTATCTATCAAATTTCATTAAAAAATACTTTTTATTTGGACTTACCTAATTTTTTACACCAAGTCAATCCTTCTGTCTTTTAGGGTAGCAAATTTGTTGGTAATATCTTCGTAAAATGGTTGGTTTTTAATTAACCCTAGTAAGAGTTCTTTTTGAATTGAAATATTCGCCAAAGATGAGAGTCTATCGTGAGATATTGTATTCCTTAGTTAGGTATATAATTTCTATAGGACTTCTTGATAAAAATGCTGCTAAAAGTTCCACTACCCTTTAAGTCCTTTTTTGCAAAAATTGTTAAAGCCTTTGTTTCATGTTTAAAAACACACACTTATTGCAAAACAAACACATAAACAACAAACAGTACAAACACCAAAACAAGACATGAGTTTCAATTATTTGAAATCAGTGATAACCGACTATTCGATAATTAGGAACTTCAGATATTTAATAAAATCACAGATATTTTAATACGTCCTTAGTAGGTACGACACATATGTTTCGAGACTATATCTGGCATTGAACTGACTAATAATACTAGTAAATAAAAATAAGTAGGTTAGCGTCTCTCTCTTTATTGCCCAGACGTGAGGTTTATATAAACAAAAGGTTCACGTATCGATTCATTTTTATCCAACAATGAATTATAAAATAAACTAACACCCGACAAGCGAAACGTTGTGAATGTAGTGAATCATTCGCCGATAAAAAACTAAATACTTCACTCTAGCGATTCAAGATGTGTCAACGAGCGGCCCGCCGGTATGCGTTACCATGGCAACGAGCAGAGTTGTTAAAGCAAGTCAATTCCAACTCTTCGCTTCAGGCGCGTTTTTCATTGGAATGCGGTGTAGACACGGACAAAATAGGCTAGTGGCCACTGACGAATATTATGGTAAATAATATGCATTTATAATAAAAAAATCCTCTCAATACGCAATATTGAAGTGTCGAAAATAAAAAATAATTTGAATATAAAATAATTTGGATGCACAAATTTTAGGTGAAGAGGCTCTTCACCTACTTCACCTGGCGAGCCGCCACTGCCAAGGCCACCATCTCTTTATAACCAATATACCGATTGGATAAGCTATAGGCAGCAACTAACATCAACTCGTACTACCCAAATACCACTAAAAACTGAAAGGGGTATATACCATGAGATCGAAAAAAAGATGATTCTGAGCAGGCCTTGACTAGTACAACACGATTGGCAAGACTGATTTCAAAATGTGGCAGTAGGTTAGAGGTTAATAAATGTCAAATAAATTAAAACACAAAACAGTATTTATTTAGGGAACAAACTGAAAACTAAGATGAATACATGTTAGAGTAGATGTTCAAAATGTGATCCTTCCCTAGTATTACAACGATAAACTTAAATAATTCTGGAAACAAGTTTGCAAAACTGACTTACATTTGAAATGTCACTGTCACATTATAATTCATAGGCATTCTAGAACCAGTGTAGCCAATCGTGTTGTACTAGTCAAGGCCTGCTCAGAATCATTTTTTTTTTTGATCTCATGGTACTTACAACTTACAACATCCACTCAGCGGCACTAAATGCGACACCTCCAGCAGCAATTAAAGAAGAACACAATTCTGTACTAGCAGACATTCGTCGCCAAATAGAAGAAAAAAGAAAGTTACGGAGAACATGGCATCGTACCGGAAGTTCGGTAGACAAAAACAAATTAAACAGAGCAACAAATTATTTGAATTCTCTAAAAACCGTATCTTCAAAATTGTTGCCCGGAAAGGAAAGTGATTATTCATTTTGGCAAGCAACAAAAAAAAATAAAGCAACCCCAAACGAACATACCACCCATACGGAAATCAGACGCAACCTAGGCCAGAAGCAACAATAAAAAAGCTGAAGTATTTGCAGAATACCTATCCAAGGTATTCACGCCGCACTCTCCGGAGAACTTAGATTATAGTAAGGAAATGCAACAATTTTTGGATACACCATTGCAGATGTCGGAACCTATTATGTACTACATTTTCGCCGAAATAAATGCTCAACGTGATTTTCAAAACTTTGGCAAACAATCCCCTGATTACGACTTCATTACATGCAAGTTACTTAGAGAATCACCAATCCGTGGCATATAGCTACAATTACAGTCATCATTAATGCAGTCCCTATTGAGATTAAGATTAGGTTTTTATCCTCCACTGCGGAAACTAGCACAACTCATATTGATACCCAAACCTGTCAAACCCCCTAGTGAAGAGGAATCTTGTAGACCAATCATCATCAGTTTGGGTTTCAGGAACAACATTTAACAATGGAACAAATCCACAGAGTGGTCGATACTATCGAAAAGGATAATATACAATCTCGAAGATATTGTTCAGCGGCATTCATTGATATCTCCCAAGCAAACACATCCATACCCTTACGTAACATCTCTTCAGATCATATCTCACCGACTGATTATTCTATACAAAATTACTCGGCAGTAAATCAAAAGTGTTTCCAATAAAAGCTGGTGTACCCCAAGGCTGTGTCCTTGTACCAGTGCTGCTCAAACTCAAACAATCACAGCAACGTTTGCTGATAATACACCTATACTGGCTTCCCACCATGACCCCACAAGAGCTTCTCAGAAACTACAGAAGAGTCTAATATATGAGCTACAAAACCGGTTGAAAAAATTGAGAAACCGTGCCAATGAAACAAAGTCCACCCATGTAACTTTCACTAACAAAAGAGAAACATGTCCTGAAGTCGTATTAAATGACAAAACATTTCCTCAAGCAGACTCCGTTAAATATCTGAGAATACATTAGAGGTGTGTCGGTCGTGAACGATTCGTTCAAAAAGAACGAATCAGTACACTGAATCTTTACTTTCAAATGAATCGATTCACTGATTCACTCGACTCGGTATCGAAGCCCGCGGACTGCGGAGCCGCCGTACCTTGATGTGAATCGATTCACTAATTCACTCGACTCGGTATCGAAGCCCGTGGATATTTTTGTTCGAGGAGGATTTGTGAAAAGATTCAGAAGTGAATCGTTCAACTCATTCGAGTTTTGAGTCTTTAACGTTTCGGATTTGATCGTGTAAAATTTGACAATGCGGTGCTTAGACTGTCTTCAAAGTAGATTCAAAATTTAATGTAAAATGGCAAATAAGTAAATCAGTAATTATAATACTCTTTTCTTCGCCTTGATTATTTAAATTAATTTATTTTTAGCAAATCATGAGTGAAAGTATATGTACAGCATGCATTTATGCCAGCTTTACGAAATACAACGGAGCGCTGTACAAAAAAAATCATATTTTTTATAACAATAAAGCTATGCAAGTAATTCTTTCACTAAAAACTTCTTCATTCTTTTCTGTACACTTCATACGATATAATTACCCATCTATGCGAAATAGTTTTAAAAATACCTCGATGTTGAAATTTCTACTACGCGTTTCGCGTACGCTTTGTTTAAATAATTTATGTAGCATTTGTTAACAATAATTTGGAAATAATTTTGGCAGCGTCTGAATCTAGAAAGAATAAGCTTTCCAACGGTTTAAAAATCTTTGAGAAATACTAAAAAATAAGTTTGTAAATGCGATGTAACCATAAAATTATTCAATTTCACATTCCTGAGTATTGAATACGCATACCTACCGACTCTACGATGTCATGCCGGTACATTTAGCATTACTTCGGTTCGGTCTTTGTTAAAACTCGTTAGTCTAAACAAAACGAGTGAATGAGTGAATCATTCAAGAACGAATCTTTGTGAACGAATCACGGAATGAACGAATCAAATGAATCGAACTTCCCATCTCTAGAATACATATTGACAGACACCTTACCTGGCGGACACATATCTGGAGCAAGGTAAACAACTGAACTCCAAACTTTACAAATTCTACTTGCTTCTAGGTAGAAAATCACAGCTGTCCTTACAAAACCAGAATCCAGTAAAACAACTTTAGGAACTGAGAAAGGAACGAAAAGAGAAGATTGGTACAACAGCAACAGAATCCAGATAGACGCAATTTTAGAAGTTAAACATCGCGCTTTTCAAGCTACAATAAACAAACCAAATGATGTGTATAGTCTCCGGGAATATACCGAATTACAACAGAACGCTCGAAAAGAAATTAGAATCATCGAGGTTCAATGGTGGAAGGAAAAAGCCAAGGAAATCCAGATGTATGCAGACCAACACGACAGCTAAACCTTTTATTTTCACAATACCAAAATGTCCCATGTATAGTTCTGGCAGAATTTGTGAACGTAATATTTTAAGTATAACAACTCGATGACCTCTCTTTATAACACCTTGTTGCAGTCTAAATTCTGACTGATTAATAATAATAATAATAATAATAATAATAATAATAATAAAGGTCTTTATTTCTCAAGAAACGAAAAATAAGTGAAATATACAATATAAAAATATATATATATAATGTGAAATCTATGTTTTGGCTTAACATTCTTCCTCTTTGTAAGGACATTAATAATTGTTTCTTTTTTAGTTTCTTCTATTAATTTATAAATGTTACTGGTAAAGTACTAATACATACCTATAACATCTAATTCAAAAATATCTACAACATCGTAAATATTAGAGTGGTCATTAATTTTAATGGGAAGTCTAGATAAACAATCTGCATTTACGCGAAACTTTGTATTCTTGTATTTCATCGAAATCAGACCGGAGGTAAAAGAAGAGTCTGCCGCCAGAATAAAAATAAAAATGTTTGATGGAAAGACACCATGGTCTACCTATCACAAACAATTGAGGCGGCTTCAAAGGCCAATGGTTGGACTGACCAAGAAAAAGCTGTTTCGGTAAACGTCGTTTTGCGCGGAGGCGCCTTAAAGTCCTACAAGCGATTCCAACAAGCCAACAGAAGGACTACCGATTGTTGTTTTCCGATTGGAAATGAAATATGGGGACGCACATCTTCAGCAAGTGAAGAATCGTATCCAAAAGAGTAGTGAGAACCTTCAAAAGTACGAAGCCGACATTGCACGATTGGTTCGACTAGCCTATCCTACGGCTCCCGAATTCCCTCTTAGAACAACTAGCAGTACAAACGTTCATAAATGGTTTAAGGGATGGAGAAATGCAGCAGTCATTGAGGTTAGCGCGGCCAAAAACAATAGATGATGCACTCGCCCACGCTTTAGAAGCTTTGAAGCGGCGAAACAAGCATTATGAGGACAAGGGCGTGTCCGTCTGATGGCTGAAGAACCTGAAGGCTCCCGAGACCGATTAGAAGAACTTTTACTGAAGATTATCCATAAAGAAGAATGTTTGCGAAGAACAAGGACCTCGTTGTTGGAATTGTGGGCGTCGCTGCGTTAAATCTAGAAGAGAACAGCGGTAGGAAAACTAAAACGGGTTGAAGTGAGAGGGCGAAAGGAAATGCCCCGAAGATCACCATCTACGCCGTATCGTCGAAGAACCGAAATGCCAGTCTGTTTGTTGATGAGAACATTGCCGGCCAAACTGTCACGCTACTTATTGATACTGGGGCGACAAAATCCAGCATACGCCTTGATGTTTTGCAAGATTCCGTGGAGCTGTCATGTACGAATAGGTACCCAGCTTCGGACGGCGACAGGTGATGTGATACCGACGCATGGTATAGTGAAGATGACGATCAGCACTGGAAGCGAGAAGCTTGTCCATGAAGTGTTAGTAGCTGACATCACTGATGAATTCATTCATTCGCTGGATCTGAAGGAAGAAGGAACTTCCCCTACCTCCGATGGGCGACCTAACCTGGTCAAAGTGAACGAATTGTCAAGGCAAGTCTGGATGGAGAGCTTCGGGCGGGATGTGTACGAATGATGAAACCTATTTGTGATAAGAAACTCTACAGCGGTATACTGGTAGGAAAAGCGCTGGTCAAGGTTGGAGAAACAGTACCGGTCAGGATTATAAAGTTTTTAGTGTTGAAGAACTGGACTTATTATTTCTATAAGGTTCTTTTACGTTTTGGGGGTGCATTTTAAACCTCTCCATCTCCATTCAGCTCCCGTCTCAAAATTATAGTTGATATAATGTCGAACCAATTTTCCGCTGCTCCACCAAGACAATGCGCCATCGCACAAGTCGACAATATTGCATGGTTTAGGTTCTCAAAACTTAGATTTTTTTCCTCTTCCCAAACTTAAAAATTTGGCTCGGTGAGAAGAAATTCTCGTCTAATGAAGCTATCATCGTCGCTGTCAACGAGTATTTTGCAACCCTATAAAAAAGGTATTTTTCTAACGGGTTGAAAACATTAGAATCTCATTGGACCAAGTGTATAGCCCTTAATGGAGACTATAATAAAATAGATTTTTTCCAAAAAAATGTGTTTTAACTTGATTTTTTACCCTGATTATCAAAAGACCCTTGTACTACCTACATCAATGTTTTGGCAATCTGCAGATAGGTCGAGGTGGACTGTAGCTGTAAATACACAAACATCTGTTGCTCTTTTACTGCTAGACTGCTACGGTATGTTAGGTTTATTCACACCTGTTAAGGAGTAATGAATATATTAATTTTTTTTTTGAGTTGCAGCCTTTTGTACTTTTAACTGAAGCACTAATGAAATTCAGTTTGAAATGCCTCCACAATAAAGTGTAGCCATTAGGCATGATACTATAACTAACAAGATATGCTCATGTCAGGTTCCAGATTCGTCTTATGCCGCGCATGACGTCACTGTGTGACAACTCCAACTAGTCAGAACGAGTCGGGACGATATACCGGTATAAATAAGAAGCTATGTACTACATCAGTTAAATACGAGATAATCTTTTACTTTTGTAAAAATAGGGTTTGTGATCGATGCATTTAATTAATAATAAAATAATGACTAGCAAAATGTTTTCAGAATGTTGGAAAAATAAAAATCTCGGAAGGTTTGGTAAAAACAAACAATTTAAAAATGTATTCTTTAATAAAACAAATTATATTTAAGTTACAATTTTTATAATTTTTCTTTTTGTCATAGCGCTTTCTTCTTTAATTTTTTGAATCCTAATTCTAAAATACATTTTGCATCTAAAAAATAATTGTTTCGCCTCTTAACTTAGGTAAATCAATATTAGCAGCCTGTTCAATATGTTGATGTAAAAACTTTTTTGGATTCCTGATTTATATTTTCAAATACCTGATTTAGACTATTACATTTCAACAAAAAATCGTTGTGTGGTTTTATTAGGCCACCTTCTGAAAGGTGGTTCACCCAAGTAGATGAGTTACTTTCTGAAGAAGTCGTGTATCCCAAATTTTCAGATTTTCGCAATTTAAAAGCTATATATCCAGCCAAATTTTCTAACTCATCCCATTGAATGTCAGATAATTCATAATCATTCTCTCGGACTAACGGTGAATGATTAACCCTCGCTACCCACCTGGGGTATTTTTTGACCCCACGCACTGAAAAATGCGGTTATTTTATGTTTATTGTTAATTTTTTGCAGTGAAATGTTAGACATGCTTCAGTCGAGCTTCTTAGAACTAGTCCCTACTATTTTTTGTTGCTACAGTGTTATAGAATGATATTTATTTTGCATTACATTATGTGTGACATGTGCAGACTTAGCGTCAGTGGATACCGATTCAGAATAAAATGTTCAATATAGTAGGTATATTAATCATATCATTAGTATAGTTTTGTTACAGTTTGTGTTCTTTCTTAAGAGTTTATACGGAGATGTAAGTTTCAATAAATATATTTCAATAACAAAAATATATTTATTTAAATGAATTGGGTTATTTCAAGATGGGGTCAAATATGACCCCAGGTGGGTAATATGTAATTTCAAGGCAGGTGGGTAGCGAGGGTTAAAAGTGTCGTATAGTGACGATTTTGGCATAATCTCTTTCATGATTATTTTCATCATCATCATCATTGTCTAAAATAGACGTATCGCCCCCAAAATTACAATTTAAATTCTCAGCACTTGTAAGATTTGATGCATTTGAACCATTTACAGTCGCTGCGTCGGAAATGATGTCTTCGTTTCTTCCTAATATATAATTTCGAGGTCGGTATTTAAATTGCAAAGGGGTTGGATGATCATATAATCCGCCTATGGCTCTGATTATAGAAAAAAACCTTCTAACGGATCTTGATTTAGATGATACGTTAAAATATACGTTATTTTAAAATCGGTTTGTAAGTCTTCGTACAATAATTTTAATGATTTGACACTGATCAATATTCTCGTCTGAAATGGCAGCTTTTTATTTTTCATTCTAGTGTTATTGACTTTTAAACTATGCATAACATCTTCCATTGTGTCTAAAATTTGATTTTGGTCATTTAATGCTCGACCACACGCTTTTGTCCTATTACGGAAGTCTGGTTCAGAGACTTTCGAATTAAATACATCAAACCAATCATTTGTTTATTATTACTGTTTTTACAGTTAACTACTGCACAAATGACCATGTTTTCGTACTTTTTATTTTGAAAACGTTTTTAACACGAAATATAAAAAGCTTTAAAAAAATACAGAAATACACGTGGAAACACCTGAATTGCATCGCACACTTCACGAATTTGTCACGGAACTACGTCATCGAGCCAACGCAGTGGGCGTGGTAGATGCGTGTGAGCATATCTATGGCCATTAGGTACCTACTGAAATCGAACCCTTGTTGAAGGCTACTAGAGTGCATTTACCCATACCACAATCTATTAAAATTAAAACGCATAACTATACACTCTTCCATAGACATCAAATTTATTACCTAACATACATTAATAAATAAAAATAAAAGTGTTTACCATGTTTTTAAGCCATGAGCCTTCAAGGTTCAAGGCCCCTAAAGCTATATGTTTTTATATTTGTAGAAAAAATACACTTCAATATGAATTAGATTACCTTTTTTTATTGTCATTTAATTAGCCTGACAACCAAACAGCCAAAAAAATGAACCCATTCGTATTGTGTTATTTTTCTATAAATAAAAACTTATCGTACCTACTGGAAATCAAGGCTTGCTGAATTAATATTACATATAAGGCCTGCCCACTTCATTTAGCCAAGATGCAATTAGCAAGGACGCAGGCGCCATTTAAGGTGAACTATACATTTGTCACAAATGTATAGTTCACCTCAAATGGCACCTGCGTCCTTGCTAATTGCGTCTTGGCTAAATGAAGTGGGCAGGCCTTATATGCAATATTAATTCAGCAGGCCTTGCTGGAAACACAGATATATTAAATTAATCTACTTCCGAATATCTTTTTGAAGGAACATATTCCGGCATTTGAATAAATCTGGTAACCAAATAATCCCTAATTATAACAGGAGTTAATTTAAAAAGGGTATGATACACACTATATCTCCAAGGTTCATGAATATAAATAGTTCTTGGAAAGACGTCTACAAGACACTTTTCAAACTGACAGAACATCGCTGGATCGTCGATTTTTGTAACAATTTTTGGAGCACTTAATGCTTTTAAATAGGAATTGTAACGTTTAAAATAATCACCGTAAAATTCTTTTTGTTCTTTTGTAAACGCATTAAACATTTCGATACAATTATCACTTTGGCGTGCCATTATATTACTGTATTGAACAAACGAGCCAGGAATAAACGTAATCACATTGACTCCGTATTTATTTAATTCCACCCGCAAGCCATCACTCCATGCTACTAAAGCCGCTTTTGTTGCTCCATACACTGCCAGACCAGGAAGTGTCGTTAAGGCACAATGACTTGATATATTGATTAGTCTTCCTATATTAAATACATTTATAATTACATATTAACAACATCGGTTGGTATTCTCACCTTTTTGTTTATGTTAAACATGACTTTAATTAGAGACAACTTTAAACATGAGGTGAGAATACGGTCCATTGGCTTTTTTGCTTTACAGTAACGACTGCTTAAATCATATGACAAATTCTAACCAATGTAGGTACACCTCACATGCAGTTTAATTTAAAACTGGAACTCGGAAACATATCCGAGTGCCAACTCTTTCAATTACAGTGCTTTCAATCCACACGTACCACTGCTTTGGAACATAACTTCGAGGTATGCCCGCATAAAGGCAAGACAAAACTCTTACTCAATCTCACTGTTGAAAGCCCATTATTTGTTACAATTTATAAAAATATAATTTGATCATACAATAAGCAGTGACTACCATTAATTTAAAAGATGCAAGAATTACCTTTATGCTTCCTTAATAAAGGACAGACTGCCTTAGTTAGTCTTAAAGTTCCAATGAGATTCACATCAATTTGATCTTGAATAAGTCTTTCCGTTAACCATTCAAATTCTCCAAAAACCATTACTCCTGCGTTATTAATTACGGCCCATAATCCTAAAACAATCAGTAAAATTTTTTTAGTTCATTTTAGCTATTGTACTGCTTTTTCCACATTATTTATACGTAATATTGTAGTAGAGATGATAATAGTAAGAATAAACTAATTCTAATTGTAGGTAGTATAGGTACTTACTATAATGTGGTCTACGATTAATAATTTCTTCGATAACTTCAACGGCAACTTCAACGCTAGTAATTCTGGTAATATCAATTTCAATATGTTTTACTCTATCGCCAAATTTTTGTCTTAATTTTTTAGCACCATCCGAGTCTAATTTTAAACATCCCGCCAAAACCGTGAAGCCCATTTCACACGCGTGATGCGCAATTGAATAACCTAAACCCGAATCACACCCAGTAATAAACACGCATAGCTTATGTGAGGGTTTAATAACATTGGTGTCTTGATACACATACATCAAACTTGCTACTGTTATTAAAGACAGCAGTGATGTTCCTACGAAATTATGATTTTTAATTCCAACATTTGATAAAATTATAAGTCCAAAGAAGCCGGCACTGATCGACACATAAATTTCGTTAAATATCTCAAAGATGGTTAACGCTACAGAAGACAAGCTGGATCCCATTTTAATTAAGCCTGTTTGTAACCTTTTTATCGTCGCAGTATTTACATTTAAAAGCTGTTGGAAGGTTATTCGATTTAGTAGTAAAAGTATCGTATCTTCAGAGTGTTCAGTGAATTCTCATCAAAACAAAAATATGCGCAGACTTTATGGTTAACAGTGGCGCCACATTCAAATTACAATTCAGGTTGTATACTATTCAAATTAGCACTTCGAATTTCAAATATTTGTAATTTTAAAATTGCCAGACAATTACTTTACATTTATCATTTTGACAGTTATGTTTTAAACATTGTGACATTAATAAATAGTGCAAAATTGTAAGCAAATCTATTTCCGATTGTTTTATTTTAGGTGAGGGTCATTTAATACATTACATAAAATTTGGTTGCCCTCTCAATTTAATTTATAATCAAAATTCTGCATTTTTATAATTTTGTTAGGATGTGTCGATGTGTGGATCATTTTTTGGTGCATAAAGGGTGGTGACTTGGCAAACGCACCATAGGAATCTCAATAATTATTCGCTCCCCCAATTATTTTAGAGCTAAACTGTGATTATATTTCGATAAAGAAAAAATCCTGTATTCGTTCGTATCATTGTAGTGTGTATTAATAACGGATTAATAATGGCTAGCCATAGTAACAAAACTGACAGTTAGGTTTATTGATATTTTTACTTTATAAATAATAAATGTGCCCCATTATTCCCTCACGGGACATAGCACTGCGCCAGTACTCACTACCGTACCGCCTCCCTTAGACCCTTATTGTTTTTACTTTGATATCTCATAAATATAAAAAAGTAAGTAAAATTTAGGTTGGCACTATCAAACTTGGCATCGCATGGTAGGGGTAGACTGGGGTAGACCTTAGATCATACAGGGTGTTTCAAAATTGCACGGCACCATTTTAGGGATGTGTTCTCTAGTACAAAATATTACGATTTACCTAAAATTACCTTAGTCCACAAGTTAATATTTAGAGAGATACAGGGTGTCAAAGCCCAAAATTTTAATTTTACTTTTTTGCTGTAATTTTAAAAGCTTTCAAAATATTGACATGAAAATTGGGGAAACTACATATTTAGGGACGGCAAACAATAACCAGTTCTTAATTTTAATGTAGCTCTTTAAAAAACTCTATTTTTGGTACACCCAACACCTTAAAAATACTTCAACTTTTTTGTGCTTAAAGTTATGACAGATATAATTGAAAAAAACAATTTCTTCGTCTTTTTTATACAAAAAAGGTATACTAGTTAAATGTCTCTAAAGTTAACTGTTTCAAAGATATTTGCTGTTGAAGTTGAAGTGATGCTACATTTTTCAGTCCTTAAACCTTAAACAGCATTACACTAAAATCTTAAAACATTTTTAATGACAAATATTCCACTGATCCACTATTGCTTTGTATTCTATAACTTGTTTTTGACAAGAATATGTCAATTTTCTGTTTTAAATACAAGCCTACTGCGTTACAGAATGCTTAAAAAATAAAAAAGATGGTTGCATTTCTTACATCAATAGCAAATATCTTGGAAACGGTTAACTTTAGAGACATTTAACTAGTATACCTTTTTTGTATGAAAAAGATGAGGCGAACGTTTTTTTCAATTAAATCTGCTCTAACTTTAAGTATAAAAAAGTTGAGGTATGTTTAAGGTATTGGGTGTAGTAAAAATAGGGTTCTTTAAAGAGCATTGTTAAAATTGAGAACGGATTGTTGTTTATCGTCCCATAAAAGATAGTTTCCCCAATTTTCATATCAATATTTCGAAAACTTTTGAAATTACAGCAAAAAATTAAAATTAAACTTTTGACTTCGACACCCTGCATCTCCCTGAATATTAACTTTTGGACTAAGGTAATTTTAGGTAAATCGTAATATTTTGTACTAGAGAACACATCCCTAAAATAGTGCCGTGCAATTTTGAAACACCCTGTGTATTAACATGGATAGCACCATCCCTATGTGGGCCTACAGAAGCTACTGAAACCAACATATAACGACAAACTTTATTAAAATTATCTTTTTCTACTGCGCATAAATACAATATAACCTATCTCTCTTAGAGAACGCGTTTATTCGGACATGCGCAAATGCACTTTACAGTTGCCTGTTGCCTGGATTTCACTTCAGTTCTTCATCTTGTTTTGCTTGGAATATTTTTTAGGTTAGCTTGGATAACACGTGGTAACAAGAATATCCTGCAGCTTTTTGTAATAGTGTAATGGAAAACCGTATTAAAATTTAAGTCGCAAGACATTTTAGACAACCACAAAATTCAGTTAATCAAAATAATTATTGATAAATACGTTGTACGTCGGTTGCATTATGAAGCTAAAATTAAATGTAAAAGCGATGGTAAACGTGTATCGTGTACGACAAAAATTTACAAAATTAATTTTATTTTTTAACGAATAATAGTATATTTCATTACGAGGTGAGAAACAAGGCTTTTCCCGTTCGAGCGTGGCAATTCTCGTGTGAGGCGAAGCCGAACACGGGAAGTTATGCGAGAACGGGAAAAGCAGTTTCTGCCGTGTAATGAACGATATTTTTCATTATACCTCTCTGAAAAACGGCGATAGCACACGTAAATTAAAATATGCGTTGTTACTCATAGCAAACGCCATTTACAATGCTTTTGAGATTTCAGAAATTTATTAAAAATTCATGAATGATTTTTATTGTTAAATTAATGCACTGTATTACTGTTACAATTTATTCTATTTTTATTAATTTTAATATAATTAGAAATTCCAAAATTAATGATGAAATAAAATTATTAATTCAAGCATGCTGTAAAATCCGCACAGAAATTTAGGCACAGTCCAGTGTAATCAATATAAGTAGCAGCAGGAGATGATAATTAACACAGTGTTATAGAAGATAAAGTATTAATAGAACCATCGCTTTTGCCTCATTTTTAACTTGTTTTTCGTATCAACTACAACTCTTCGTTCAGGCCTCGAATATAACGCATTAACATTAGAAGGACCTGGTGCATTTCTCGATGTTACAGGAACGCAGAACATCGAGTATGGAGATTCTTGCTTCATTACTTTTCTCCTTTCGTTATCTATCGGTTCTATATCATTTGCTCTCATTTTTATATATTTGAATTTAAAAGGCGAAGTACTACTAGTAACATAAGATTTAAGAGTAGGCTGTTGAAAGGGCATATTAAAGGGTGAGGTGCTTGAATTTACTAAAAGTCGTGGCGACGAAAGTTGCGCTTCTTGTGTAAGCGGTATCGTCTCTGAGTATTTGTAAGAATTGGATGTATCCTTTGGAGATGATTTAGTACTGCTCGTATCGGAAATTGAACTGTAACTCTGTAAATGGTTCGTGATGAAATGTAAATCGTGCTCGCTATTATCTTTATTTATTGTTCTTAATACTTCTTCCGTATGACCTAACTTAATATCCGAGGCCAAACAGTGTAATGGTTGTTCAGTTTGTAAACTTACACTTCTAGCATCTTCGTTAACGTGATTCTTTAATAATCTGAAACGGGATATTAAAGAAGCGGTACTGCCTTGCAAGCTACAATCATGCCCATGGCTCATTACGTTTGATTGATTGTTATTTCTCACGGGTCCTGGTTGTAGGTAAGGATGAACGGCGTAACCTTCTCTTAGATCTAAGCATTGTAGTTCGTTTTCTGAGTGAGTGTATTTTATACTCTCGTTTACTCGTTGTAGGTCTGTCCGAAATGTATTCTGAGCTGCGAGTGGTCTTCCTAAAGAGTGATCGGCCTGGGTAGTGTTTTCCAAATTAATACATTGCAACTCGTTTTCTTCAGACGTAGGCAACAAGTTCTTTTTTAATTCCTTTAAATAACGTCGATTTAATTCTAAAGTGGGTTTCTGCATGTTATCGGTGAGTGTCGTGTGTAAAGCTAATACATTCAAAGGCTGAGATTGGAAGACATTCTGATTATTTCTACTTAATGACTGGTCTTTTGGTCTAAAGCGTGATATTAAAGAAGACTTACTGCCTTGCAAGCTACGATCATGCCCATGGCTCATTACGTTTGATTGATTGCTATTTCTCACGGCTCCTGGCTGTAGGTAAGGATGAACGATGCAACCTTCTCTTAGATCTAAGCATTGCAGTTCGTTTTCTGAGTGAGTGTATTTTATCATCTTGTTTACTCGCTGTAGATCTCTCCGTAATGTATTCTGAGCAACGAGTGGTGTTCTTAAAGAGTGATCGGTCTGGGTAGTGTTTTCCAAATTAATACATTGTAACTCGTTTTCTTCAGACGTAGGCAACAAGTTCTTTTTTATTTCCTTTAAATAACGTCGATTTAATTCTAAAGTGGGTCTCTGCATGTTATCGGTGAGTGTCGTGTGTAAAGCTAATACATTAAAAGGCTTAGATTGGAAGACATTCTGATTATTTCTACTTAATGACTGGTCTTTTGGTCGATTATATGAAAACGTACTCGGTCTGTTGTGCTTGTTGAAGGATGGATTTTGATCAAATAAATCATTGCCAGTAGCGCACGTTGCCGTTGCTGTTGACGAAGAATGCGAATGAAAACTGCCATCCCGATTTAAATTTAACGGACGTAACTCGTGTTCTGGTCGATTATACGAAAACGTACTAGGTTTGTTGTGCTGGTTGAACGATGGATTTTGAGCAAATAAATCATTGCCAGTAGCGCACGTTGCCGTTCCTGTTGACGAAGGTTGAGAATAAATACTACCAACCCGATTTAAATTTAACGGACGTAGCTCGTTCTCCAAACGACTCTCTTCTCCAGGAAATTGCCCACTTACAGTGTTTTGAAAGTTATACTTGTCTTCAATAACATCTTCTGTTGTGTTCGATATATTTGCGGTTGGAAGCGAAGGAAAACTGTCTTCCTCGTTTAAATTTATGGATATTAATTCGTTTTCCGAGTGATCCTCTTTTAAAAATGGAATGTTTCGGTGGTTTAATACGACACTTTCTGAATCTTTTGAAGCAGATGCTGCAAGATTATCGGCAAGGAAAGAATATTTCTCGTGTAGATTTACAGAGCCCAAATGTTTTTCAGAACTATCCTTACATATTAGTACAGGTTGCCTTAGCAAACATTCACTCGTTTGAGTGGGTTCGTGGATATCCGAGGGGGGTATTTCTTCAACAGTAGCCGGTGGATATTCTGGAGATGACATGGTTCGAGAATCGTAAAGGAATTCATTGCTGAATTGCGGATGAATAGTTGAAAATAATACGTTGTAATGAAAATTCATTTTCTTAAACTTTGGATTGGTGTTACTGCTGGATTTGTATTTATCTGTGGTTTCTTCAGATGGCGGCATGTCCGAAATATCTTCCGAAACAGTGCACAATAAATCAGTAATATTTTGTAATCTTGATGGGTTGATCGGTAAACCAAATGGTTTATCTACGAACAATGCAGTCGGTTTTGTTAGTTGTGTGTGTTGATTAGACGAGTTACATGCTGGCTTCGTATAAGTTTCAGAAGTACTACAAATGGGTGTAGAATGTGATACTACTGTTTTTGGAGTACTTATACCTCCGTAGGTGTAACAAACAGATTCCGCTGTTAAGCCTGCTATGGTGTAATCTACGGAATGAATTACGTTTTCGCAGTTTTTCTTCAAATTTAATATGTTTTCAGGAGAGTTTCTTCTTCTAGATCCATCAACTTCATTTGAAAATGCCATTTTTTGATCTGCTATATTAGACAACCCATTGTTTTTAAATCCTTCTGGTTTTGCTAGGCTCCCTAAATCACCAAGATTTTGTCTTTGATCGCATTTAATTAAATTTTGGATTTTAAAAGGGTTTGATGTGGGAATAAATTCAGTTGGTCGAATATTAGGTTCAAATATATCATTATAAGTATGTAAAGGCGACATGTTAATTTCATTTTCCTTTGTAGTTTTTGTTTTATTACTAATTTCATACGTGAACGCTCCTTCGAAATTTCGACTTAAATGATTTTGATTCCTACACCCCGAATTGAAGTTATCACCCATTTCTATACTTTTACTTGCGTTGTGTGAGGATGATGACTGTTCTGATAAAATGCTCTCTTTATTTGCGGTACGAGATGAAAGAATTGCCTCGCAAATGGCAGTTAATAGAAGCCTGTGCTCCTTTTCTTGTTTTGGCAATTCAAAAGAAGGCACTGTGCGTCCAAACATTTTATCTTCAGTGTTAATAGGTTTCGGTAATAAATTGCTCTTATTTGAGATTGCCCTGGTTGTAAATGTTTTTGGATTTAAATTATACATTCGACCGCTGATTGGACTGGCATAAACACCTGTTTCGAGAGCCTTTGACATGTTGTTTTCCATGATATTGCATATGAAGCTATTCGGTGGAATTTTATTGCAAGGTAAATGAGGACCACAAAGTTGCGTTTCATTAGAATTTTGGATGTCATTGCCAGATGGCTCGCAACATAAATTCATATCAAAACATGGACAGCACAAGGTACAATTAGTACCCTTATCCTTATCAGCTGTTTTCTTGGAGTTTTCCATATTTTGCTCTTTATCAGAAATGTCCAATAATTTAAGAGTAATAACTTTAGTGTCCGATTTACATCCGCATTTTAACTTTTTCTTGCAAATTTTCTTGGAATGTTGACAAGGGCAACAAATCGTATATTCAGTTCTCTGTTGACAAGAACAACAGCGACAAGGTTTTGGCTTTGCAGGTTTTGGAAAACATTTAGGTGATTTATACCTACATGGATGTACATGTTTACCGCACTGACATTTACATAACGGTTGGTAATCACAGTTTGTTAAACATTTCCGAAAACGAGGAATTTTTTGTGGTGACGAATGTTTACAGGGGCCACGGGGGGATACTTTCCTACAGTCTACAGGAAAGGTATTACATCGGCACCCTTTACAAGCACAGCCTCTACGGTCAACCCAATTAGAACAACACGGAATCTTCGAACAATCTTTCACTCGCGGTTCTTTCCCACATTTACAGCATTCGCAATCCGATTTCATTCGTTCCATTCGTAAGGATAAATATTTAATGCTTTCTTCAGCACTCGAGCAAGGTGCTTTTCGCGGGCATGTAGATAAACACTGGCAACTTTCGTCACTGGAGCTGCTTTCTATTCTTTCATAAAGCCATGACTGATGTTTGCGTTTATTATATTTACACTTTTGACGCCTCGTTTTACTTTGTATTACAGTAATAGGTGTACAAGGATACTCCGTGCTGCTGCAGCTGCATTCGTATTCACCCACAAACTGTACAGACTGATTTTCTAAATTATTCATAGCACAAGGGCATGTAACGCTGGAGCATGGCGTTGCATACAGTTGCTTTAATTGCTGCTTTTCTTCGGTTTTTAATTTTCCCTTTGTACCTCCTTTAAAGAGTTTGTTACACCACATAAAAAAATCATCCTTTTTCCGTGGTTTTGTTCTTTCGCTTGTTTTACATTTGGATCTTTTATAAACGGATGTTGTCATTTTCCTGTAACAGATAACACCAATTGTAACACATGTGTAAAATTAAAACTTAAAACAATTACGTTTTAATTTCTGGCGATTCCTTTTGTCTGTTCATTTCTTCCTCCCGTTTTCTTATCCAATTCCATCCCCACCAACGACAGAATTGTAAATTCCACAAATCATCGTTAGTTGGACATGGAGGGCCTGGCGGTGGAAAATCTTTGCAATGACACGGGTACTGCATGTTACCAACACCTTGCGTTTGTGCGTCTGAAACCTGCGAAGCTGCACAATATAATGGCCTCGGGTTACAACTTTGCATGGCATTCTTTGCTTCTTGAAATGCTAATTTTGACGAATGATGTTGGGCAGAATACGTAGCCTTTTCCGAGAAATTTGGAGGATCCTCGACTTTATAAATTGACATTAATTCTTTTTCATGAACACGCGAGTCACTCGCATTATCTTCCTGTTTATGTACTATCATCGTTAAGTTCTTATTTTTTAATACTGTTATTCAATGAAATATCTGTTATTGGTATTGGTATCGTCACCCATTAAGTTTTAATGACTGTGCTTCATTTTTACTTGAATTATTTTCTAAATGAACACAAAACGATTATAAAAAATTTGGTGTTTGCAAGTTAAGGGTTTCTACATATTCGTTTCATAGCTTTACAAACAAGTAGTTTGTACTGATTTGTATAACATTAGAAATTCATAAATACGTTAATTTTTATCGATACAATCTGAATTTATTTTTAAAACCATAAAATTAAACGTCAATAAACTGTTGTCAATTTCACTGTCATTGTGACAACACCTTTTTGTTATTTAGTTATCGTCAAGTAAACAAATTAACTTTTAATTATTGTTTGTTTATTAGGTGAGAACTAGGCTTGCGGATACCGAGTATCTTAAATCCAAAGGACCTTTGGAACATATTGTATTGGTTTTATTTCATATTGTGTTTCGCTGGATTTTACTTTCTCTCAAATACCACAAAAATAATGTTCAGAAAAATAGTTTTAGCAAAGAATATTTTATTTTAAAACTGAACATTTAATTAAACAAATCAAGTAAGTACAAACACGTGTAAATTACCATGAATGCAATAAAGGTAGGATCAGGGTAGGATCAACCATTGCCCTGGTAGCTAAAAAGTTCAGAACCAACTACTGACCTCCGCCACTTAGCAATGGTTGAGGGTGACGCACCCTGGGCTAAGTACTAAACAACGTACTTCCGGGCGCCAAAGGTGACAAATACAAAATATATAGAAGGCGTGCACATGCCTGCCCCCATCTTTGAAAGCCTGCACTTTCAAAGACGCAAACAAAAAAAGAAACAAATAATCGTCACCTAAAATTTAAACTTATCTAAACCTAAATATAAAAATAACATAACATAAATCTAAATTATAGTCCATAACTTCAATTGTCTGAACATGGCCGAGAATTGAGGAGTGCTTCAATTTGCACAAGCTCGGTATATAGCTCTTCAAAGGTTAACAAAAATTTGTTAAAACTCGCCTTGAATCATGCTTTATGGCTTTAATGCCTGCCTCCTAGAGGCCTCCAAAATGGGGAGCATTTGGGGGAATAAAGTCTGTCCACGTAATAGGCTCTGTAACACGGTTTGCCTTGCTACTTAGGCAGTTGCGTTTAAATCTATACAATCTATAGCAATACGCGATAACACGTTCCAATTTATTTAGATTATAGACCAAGAGCCAGCAACGGATTTCTTACAGTATTTTTAACAAGCTTGTAACTGTTATGGAAGGTTCCTTTGAATATACTGAGAAGGGAACCCGAAGTCTGGCAGGCCTGCGGTGGTGGTTTTAGCCCCCTTGCGTCCTTGAAGGGTGAAAAAAAAATAATAAAAAAATGTATAATAACAAGTCTGGCGTTTTGCTATGTTAAAGGTAATTATCTCTTATGTAAGTAAAAAATTGGTACATGCAATATTTTTTGCACGAACGGAGATTTTATTTAAATTTTTGGATTTATAATTAAATTTTTCTAATGACATTTTTAAAAATGTCAAATTGACGCATTCACGGCAAGAGTGATTTTATAAATATCACAAAAATACCGTACTTACAATTCAATTTTTATAAAATCACTCATGCCGTGAATGCGTCAATTTGACATTTTTAAAAATGTCATTAGAAAAATTTAATTATAAATCCAAAAATTTAAATAAAATCTCCGTTCGTGCAAAAAATATTGCATGTACCAATTTTTTACTTACATAAGAGATAATTGCCTTTAACATAGCGAAGCGCCAGACTTGTTATTACACTTTTTTTTTTATTATTTTTTTTCCACCCTTCAGGGACGCAAGGGGGCCAAAACCACCACCGCAGGCCTGCCAGACTTCGGGTTCCCTTCTCAGTATATTCAAAGGAACCTTCCATAACAGTTACACGCTTGTTAAAAATACTGTAAGCAAACCCGTTGCTGGCTCTTGGTCTATTAGAATATTTACCAATAATAATGGGTAAATCGGTTTCCGTTGCTAAGAGATTTTATTGGTACGCGTAATTCCGGTAGGTCACAAGCTGAATAATTATGCTGTAGCCAATAGCTAGGCATAGACGGACAGATTTTCTGGGAGATTTGCATGCGGCGAGCAAAATTGTCAGATTTATCTTTGGGTTTATGGCAACTCAACACACCACGCCAGGAGCCACGTTAACTCGCGACGAGTCTGAACTGACACGACACAAATTTATTTCGTCATAAACATCACACTTTATTCGCCGAGCAAGCGCGTCACTAAATTAATTTTACAGGCAGTAGTTAAAATAATTCTGGTGATAGACGATATTATCTTTCAAAAGCTTCATATCACTGTATTTATCCCTTTCACTTAACCAGTTTTTTTGCCATAAAGATCGTTTTTTTTGCTTTTATTTTCATTATTATTATTGTTTATAAGCATATCGTAGTGCAACATTAGAGCACCAACAGCAGCTAACTTACTCTTTTTATTATTATGTGACAATAATAATGCCATTATAATCAAATAATTTTGTTACACTTAGAACATACGACTTCGCTCACTACAACTCATAAACTGGATATCCGCAATTGGCATGGCTCGTGGTCTCTTGAAATTTTCAAGGAGCCACGAGCAACGCAAATTCGACGGATAAATGCTCAAAATTTACCATAAACATAGAGATTTGCATGTGGCACACCGGTCCGACGGATTATTCGTAAGATTTGCGTGGACGTGTATGGTGTCGGTCGTAAAAAAACTCGACGGTGCTATTCACGAGTAAATCTGACGGATTTGCACGTGACGAACAAATCGGTCAGCAAATCTGTCCGTCTATGCCTAGCTAATTATCACTCTCTTAGGTCAACCATCGAGGGCCTCTTCACCAAATATCTAGAGTATTCAACTGTTGCGGATTGACACCCCTACATAGTAGGTCGGCGGGATTTTACGTCGTGGGAATATGTCTCCACGTTCCATGATTGGTGAAAGACTGCACTTCAACCACCCGGTTTGCAATAAAAGTTTTTAAGCGGGCTGGGGAAGTGTTTAATCAACTCAGTGGTGGAGTCGCACCATAACGTTTCAGTATTTATGTTAATATTCAGTGAATTTCGAACCTGTTCGACCAATCTACTTAAAATTAAAGCACTACATAATTCTAATCTGGGAATAGTAAGAGTTTTTACGGGAGCGACCTTGGATTTTGCTCATAAAATATGAACGAAAACCTCCCCGTTTTCAGTTTGTGATGTTAAATGTACACAGGCACCGTAAGCCTATTCAGAGGCATCGGAAAAACCGTGGAGATCTACCTTAATTGGTTGTGGACAAATAACATGACGCTGAATTTCTAATTTATTTAGTATTGGTAATTCGTCTGTGAATTTGAGCCTTTTCGTGTACAAATGGGGCGGTAATAGAGCGGGAGACCATCGCAAGAAGTATGACGTCATCTAACATACGCATATAATGTCTAGAAAAATGAAGTTTGTACCTTCATTTAACTAAATTTCAAGGGTTGCCATATTTTATATGACCACAACAGTAGGCCACCTCATTTTGAAGGTAAACAGGTATCGTCAACAATGCAGGGTATGTCACGACGACCGTCGATTAAACGTTTCTTGAGAAAAACTTATGGTACATAAATGAAAATTTGTAAATATTGAAAATATTTTTAAGATTGTACAACTTCCGGTTGTACAGGAAGTAGACACTAATTTCGCTATTTCAAATACAGTGCCACCAAGTACATTGAGGACGCGGAAAATATGTCAACTAAATTAAAAATTGAACGGCGCCAAAGCTAATGAACCAATTGAAAGTAAGCTTGCTTGAAAAGTACATTCCCGGCACAAATAAATGTCACTTCGTCATTCCTGTGTTTGTCAGTTGAACGCGTGTTATTTACTTCTGCTCTTTTCGATATATTTGTTGTTAATTGGTGTTAATTATTGTTATTTGTTGATTATTTTTTCTGTTATTAATTCCGCTGTTGATTAATTTTCGACCGTTTGGAGTATAAGTAAATGTTCTTTTTTGCAATTTTACCTAGAGTTACAATATTATTAACGTGCATAATAACTTTTATTTAGCATTTCTTTTATTTATGTTTATTTTTTGTAGGTGTAGCAATGAGTTTTAGCTCATGCCGGAATAAGATTGTTCATTCGGAAGCAAGAAGCATCATTGCCAATGTTATCAATGATGTTTTTGATGAACAGAAGGCTTCGAGAAAATGAACGTTCCCTTTATAACAAGCTAGGTACAGAATTAGCAGCAGCAGCAACGGGAAAATCTGCGTCAGTGGCTAAGAAATCAGCGCATTCCAAATTTATCACCAAATGGAATTGTGGTTATGGACAATGCTCCGTATCACTCTGTACAAATTAACAAGGCATCAACGCAAACCAACAAAAAAGAGGACATCAGGACCTGGTTGAAAAATAATGGCATAACAGCAACCCCAAATCTGCGAAAAGCAGAGCTCCTAGTGCTTGTCAACAAGCTTTCTATAAATAAAACGTATTATGTGGACGAATTATTAAAGGAACATGGCCACACAGTTGTCCGCTTACCACCTTACCATTGCGATCTTAATCCTATAGAGTTAATTTGGAGTGTTGCTAAACGGAAGGTGGCAATGAATAATGTGGAACAGAAAAATGCTACCATTGAGCATCTGCTTAGAACTGCATTTTCAGAAATTACGCCTGATTTATGGGAGAAAGAATGCAAACATGTATTAAAACTAGGGGAAGAAATGTGGAAAAGGGACGGCTTAATGGACGACATTGAAAATAGCCAACTAATTTTCACTGTTAACGCTGGTTCATCAGATGAAGAAATTTCTGTTAGCGATGATAGCGATGATGAAACTGCCACGTCCACGTCCAACTGCTTTTGATATATTGTAAACCCACAATTTCTTAATAAACAAAATAAATATTATAGTCTATTTTAAAAAAATACTCCATATGATTATTTTCAAGCGCATAAATAAAACTTATATTATATTATATTTTTTTACTTCAAATAAATCCGATCTTTACTGATGATGAAACAATTCTAACATTATTAAAAAAATAAAGAATTCTGGTTAAATAACAATTTTAAATTTCCCGCATTTCTTTGATTTACACTTTTTGTACGTATTGTACCTGTAAATCCCGACTAGCGCCAGCTCCGCCCACTCACGTCCTCAATGTACTTGGTGGCACTGTAGAACATCCTGAATATCTTTATACATATAGTCGGTATCGCCTTTCAATGGCGATTGCAATGATATAGCACTATAAGGGTCTATAGCTAACAATTCAGCAGTTATTCAATTAATTGTTTTTAAAGACCGGGTTGTGCTTTACACGTGTAAAAAACCTCAGACATTAACACACGGGCGTTGACACCGAAAGGTATGAGGTTAACGATAACCAATATTTTCCACCAACTTCAGTAAAACTCGCCAAATTTATAATAATTTTTCACAATAAACACACCTTGTTCAAACATATAGCACTCAATATTTACTAATCGGAATACCTCTACTTGCCATCTGTCAACCATGCCAGCGCACTCTACTCCCAAAAATATAAATGACGGCAAATTTTAGATTTTACCTCAAATTTCAACACCCTTTATTCAACATCAAAACACCTACAACATATTGTTATAAGAAAAGACTCACGAATTATCTCGTACTTGACATACTGCTGCAGCCATTTACACATGTTTTGTCATTTATTCACTACAAATAAGACGGAGATGTGCGTAAATCTGTAGTAGTTATAGAAAATTTGTCATATATGCTGTACTTCATACTTTATTATGGATTTTATTTCACAAAACAATTTGATTTTTAACCTGTAAAATCCTTTTTGATATTTTTCATTCTTATCTCAAAAGGCTACTGTTTGTTGGTTACATTTATATGCTATGAACATATCGGTAACTGTGTGTAAAAAAAAAAAGTACCGCAAATCCGAGTTAACTCGTACTTGGTAATCGACGTGTTAATAATCAAGAATTTACATAAATGTTGAAAATTTAATATATATTTATCATTTCCTCACTTATATCAGTATAAATGCATTCTATAATCATAAAGCAACAACTTATACGAAAGACTGGTTTACATAAATTATTCACTGCACATTTTTTACATGGGAACCACTCCAAAACAATACAGATAATATTGGTATATAACTCATATTTGATATAATTTAAATAAGAATGTATATTTTTAATTAAACTTACAAAGTAATTAAATACTACTTATCTACACTGACTTGATCATAGTTACATGGAACGTTGATCTAATGGCTGTACCACACGAATGTTTGGGTTTTGCATCGGATCGAAGCTTGGATCATCTTCGGTAGAATATCGACCAAGTCGGGACATCATGAGCAAGAGTACTACAACAGCTAGTACTAAAAGTATTGCTAACATGCAGTATCGTTTATAAATCGAACCAGCACTTCTACTACGAGGTTGTGCGCCCAATGCATTTCTAAAAGGCGTTTTAGACTAGTTATTTAAAAAACAATCATAATAACCGTACTTACTTCCACCATCTGCGCACCCATTCACCAGCTGGCCTTCTTTTATATTTATCTTCGTCATGATCTAAAGCCATACCATGTGTTTCTCTAATGTCCTGAAATAATCTACGAGCAGGAGCTTGATAGTTATCGCTAGCTCCTCTGCTAAATGCTCCTTGATCCTCTACATGAACTACCGAATGCGAAGGAGCCGGAGAAATACTGGGGCTTGGTGTAGTTGGTAAATTGTGTGATATACTGGATGGTTTAATTTCTCGATCCTCCGACAACTAAAGCGATACATATGTGAACCGAGAATAGTTTACATTAAAAGTTTACTAACCAGAGGCAGTCCAAGTCCTGCTCTGGCCCAATTTACACCGGCTAACTTTTCCCGCAAGACATCCGCTACGGGACTGACTAGATTTGTAGGTGGAAATAACGCACACCTACATGACGGACAAGTATAACCGGCAGGTGCCGTAGTTGGTGGAAGTTGCCTTGAATAGCCATCCAAGCAGGACCAATGAAATACATCTACAATTGTTTGGGTTAACCTTATAGTTTCATTAAAAATATATGCTACTTACGGTAGCAGGTTAAACGTATACAATCTTCTAAGTTTAATTCTTTTGCACACAACTCGCAAATGGGATTATAATCGCTATCTTGTAACCACTGGATATATGATTGAACTATACACTACAAACTAATTATTTAGGCGTATTTCCAGAAGTAGGGTAAAAACTTACTTTTGGATGATTTGTAACCATACAGTGCTCACAGACATTCACTCGATGTTCAAAACAAAATTGATTCGTAACACGCCTTTTAGGGCACTTGCATAGACCCATGTTTAATTACGAACATGAATAAAACACTTAACTAATAAATACACTTAAAATTGTAATTACTTTATTATTGCATTTACAGGCCACGTATTTTGTGACAACAGCGAAAAATTGACGGCGTTTTGACAATCATCTGACAATTTTAATACATGTGGCGCCATCTTACATATAGCAACTAAACCATTTCTACGTGTTTATCACACCCGCCTTATTAGGCGGGAAGTAAACTTGCAATCACTTGCATTATATTTTCTCTGCTAACGGGACACTTCATGTACAGCGAGGTGCATTTTTCTAAATCCCCTTGTTTTCCCATATCTATCGCTTGCTTCACTGCACTTCCGTCTAACATATACGAAAATAGGGCGTTACTGAAAAATAAATTTTATTAAAGGAATTTTGGTTCTATAAAAAAAATTCTACTGCTTGATTTTTCCATTAATTTAATGAGGAGGAAAATTGTAAAAGTCGAAAATTTCTAATCGAACCCTACTTACTTAGAAAGAGTATTAACTACTTCATCTATGGTGTTTGCTTCGCCATTTTGAATATTTTTTTGGGAATCGTGTACGTAAGAGCAGATAACTCTTTGCATGCAGGAACTGCTGTCGATGTTATGTTCTTCTAAAGTATTATCTAATCTTGCGAGCATATCTGTGATTGAGGACGTATTTCCATCCAGACCTATAAGATAAAATTAGATAAGTACCTACAAGCTTTTTGGAAGGGCAAAAGCCCAACAATAATTGTAATAGAAAATTTAAGCTTTTTTAACATAGGTCTGTACTTCTGTAAGCAGGTCCCATCATATGAAACACCGACATTAATTTAGGGGCAATTAAAACGGCTCCAAGTCCCAACAAGGCACCTAAGGCTACGCCTCCGATATCGATTTTCATGGGCATCATGTAACCAACACCTCCAGGAGGAGGATATCCTTGTACTCCACTGCCTGTGTTACCATAACCAGAAGCTGGAAGCATGGGGAGGTTACCAAATCTTTGATAACGGTTTATAGCTGTCGATTCTTTTGCATCTTTTGTTTCGAGTTTCGCAGAAGCATTTCTTGCATTTTCATCTAGGTTTGATTCGTAATACCTGAGACTTGGCTGAAAGCCCCTGGAAAATTAATTACACAATTAGTTTTTTCAGACAAATTGAAATAAAATAGATCTGAATAGGTTTTTGATTTTTTTTTTGTTGCTAACTATTAACAAAATTTGAATTGTTTTTGGTATTGATTTGTTAAATTTGAGTGCCAGAATTATTTTAGCTGTGCTTTTTGCTAGGTTTCATTGTCCACACAAAAATTAAAAAAGAAAATATAAAACAAAACAAACAAACGTACCCATTATCTTCATCCCCTGATACATATTTCTTGGGGTTAGCTAAAACACAAACTATCATAGCAGCCGAAATCAATTCTAAATAAAAATTCTTCATTCTGAAGCGCAATAAAATTCAAATTTCAAATAAAAACTAAAGAGATGTCTATCAAAACTACAAGAAGCTCGCCTAGGTTTACCATTTATATAAAATACTTGTCACAGTTGTTAATCATAAGACAATGCACAATACAATAATGGCATACAGGTAACTCGTGTAGAAATTTCGTCAGAGTTAATTCTTCACTTTCTTGAAGAGTCAATTTTAAGATTTCACTTTGTTTTAATCACGATGACATAGAATCGGCGTGTTTTAATTATTTCATGTTCTAAATGTCGAGGTAATTAATTTGATTAAGCTATTAAACGAATCGAAATGGTAGATTTTTATCTCATAACGTAAAACCCCTATATTACAGGATATTTTGTCAACAAACTACTGGAAAATGATTCTAAAGAAAGTGAAGACACTTAAACGTTTGATGTTTTCACTTTTTGTAGGTTTTAAATGCTGAATTTTATTCAGGGTGAACGATTTCTTAACATATTTGTTTTCTAAGGAATTGCGGTACTAACCAAAATAGGAAAAACGTAATATTTTCTATACTTTGGATATTTATTATCCTAAGTGCGATATTGGACGTAAAAAAGTTAAAGGACGGCCGTTCCTTCGAGACGAAATAACCGCTGAAGATGTGAAACAGGAAACAGCCTTTAAGGGACGAGTTTACAAAATGAATAAGAATATTGTTCAGATACTTAAGAAAATCATACTAAAGAGAGAACTGATCGTACATCGCTATCAAATGCAACTGTCAATGGTTCCTTCAGCCTTTGATTAATAATGATGAAATACTAGACCGAACATTTACTTGTACCTTAAAAAGCTTAGGTCCTAATAAAAAGGGAGCTGTTTGCATATTTAATATCCGTCTCTACTTTTACAGTTATTGTCAAAATTGGTGTGAACATGATTTGACTTAATTGTGCGTTAAAATAAATTTATTGTAATTGATAGCATAATGAAGATGATTGACGACAAATATCTACTGGAAAAGGAACATTCTACATCCAACTAACTTCTACTCTAGAAAATTCTAGAACCTTAGATGCACATACACTAATACTCAGAGACTGTGGAGTATCAGAATAACAAGAAAATTACCTCATAAGGATAAATGATAAATGCAACGGAGAAGGAGTTATTAGTGCCCATGCTTATAGCAAAGATCATTATTATGTTGTCTTTACTTATAGGAAACATGCACTTAAACATATAGGTACACAAAATAACACTCAAAGCAGATGAAAGAATATTTAAATGTATAACTGATTATGTCGCGGTCGTGGCTCAGTTGGTTCAGCGTGCATCTGATCACTGAGAATAAGACTGGTCCGGGTTCGATTCCCAGAGCCTCACATTAACCGAAAACACATACATCCGAAAACACCCGCTTCCCTTGGAAAGCAATGAAAAACCGCCTAGTAAGTCTTCTCTGGAGTAGAAGTGGTTCGGAGCCCACGTTAAGCTGTAGGCCACTTCACACGCACACCTCAGACATATGGAGAGAAAACGGCAATGCCCTGTAAAGAGGACGCCACTCAAAGAATGTATCACATTAACTAGACATAAAAATACACAAGTAACTAAAGAAGAAGAACCGCCGATTGATTAGTTATGGAAGAAACACAGGTTAAATAATTGTGCAAATAGAAGATCAGAGTAGGTCAATAATGCCAACTGTCCTCTCATTGTAAGGATTGCCAATAGAAAAGTTTTTTAGTGGAATGATAACTTTAAAGGAGGATGAGGGGACAGGTAAGAAAACTCTTCAAAAGAGCAAAGACATTGGGAGATTGGGATGACTATAAGAGTTCTCTAATTGAATACAACAAAGCACTGAGAAGAACGAGGAGATTGAAACCACTTCAGAATGTGCCAGACTCCACGGGATTTTCTCCAGAGACTCTCAAAGCTCAATAAACACTTTAAATTGTTTTGGGTACACTTTCCTGGAACAGGTTGAAAGACCCAGGGTCTCGATGCTCGTATAGATAGAGCATCTAGAGAGGATTGCCAAACTGCATGATCAAATGGGCAATATACTCATTTGAACCATACAAATTTTCGCGTCCTAACGCGGTTTTTCCAGCTATGCTCCAGAAGGGTTCGGACATTCTGCTTACTAGAATCTGCGTGTACTCAGGGACAGTTTAGCTCTGAACTACATGCCTAGAATATGGAGACTAACGGCGGTTTTCATACCAAACAGTGGTAAGACGAACTATTCTCAGGCAAAGTCCTTTCGATCCATTAGTCTTGAGATCATGGGCTAGAGGAGACCTACTGCAGGTGGATAGACTGCATGCTAAGACGAAGGGTGGTCTACACATCACTTCTGGATGAAACCGTTGCAGTTGGTTGGCAGGAGGGTGTCCCCCAAGGGGGAGTTATTTCTCCCGTACTATAGAACCTTGTCGTGGACGATATCTACGAAAGCTCGGCAGCAAAGGGTTTTCTCCCTTAGGATGCGCTGATGTCAGTCATGGACAAGCTACGATTTAAGCGAAGACACCACTGAGATGGTTTGAGACCTTTAATTCTTTGCGGTAAAGAAACTGCTTTATCGGGAGGGGAAAAGGTACCTAGAAATCATATTGGGCACCAAACTAACCTATTAGCAAAATTATCAAAAACTTGGAAACTACTCGTATGTTAGCGATAGTTACAGGAAGATGAAGATTTATTTTTATTCTGTTTAATAGGACTCGAGTAAATATTTTCCCTGGAATTGCGAGCAGTACGATGCCTCTCCAGTTCTTGCAATTGTTAGCATTCCGCTTCTTATGAATTTTTATCATCAGATCCTTCTTTCAATCCTCAGGTATTGTGGTGCTTTGTCATATTTTATAATGGGTGCAATACATCTATTGCTTGTTCTATGTCTTCCTTTAGGGTATCCAATCACGTCTTTACCAGCCACTTTGCCGATTTTTTGATCATTAATTGCTTACTAACCTCCAGTCTTGGTTGGTCTTATTTTAATCTATTTGTTCGCTTTTATTGGTCAGTGGCAGTCCTTCTTTGTTCAGGTTCCCACCCTTTGCTGTCTCTTCCGTTCTCTTTGTTATTTTACTAGACCATCTTCTACGGTTTGCTTTTGATTCTAATACTCTGTTTTTCTTGTTATTTCTATCAACATTTCAATTTTATGTGTTGTCTCTCCTCTACAATTCTTCCAAGAGTTGAATCCCAATATCTTTTCTGCTACTTCGTTGTATGTGTCTAATTTTGGTCCAGTGTAGGTCTAGTAGATGCTGTAATCTATTTCTTTGTTATATGTATTTTGAATTCTGTCTTTGTTGCTTTACCCTTTAGTTTATTTAACTTGCACTTTACGTTCATTTGGAAAAAAATATGTTTTGCTACTATAATCTTAATTCGTACGCTTGCTATCATAAGGAAGTGTTGGCTACCGATGGCTGCACCTCTCCTGCTTGTTATGTTAAATAGAGAACTTCTCCATTTTCTTTGTATTGTGAAATGGTAGATTAGATTCTAAGTTTTTTGACCCAGGTGGATCCATGATCCATGACACTGGATGATCCATTGGAACTGATAGTATATGAGCATATGAGCAACTTGCAGACTATTTTAATAAGAATGGATTATTTATGGGCTGTCAATCAAGTTTTAGAAAAAACCATTCATGTGAAACTGCACTACAGTATACCATTACGGAATGGAAAAGAGCAATAGTTGATAACAAATATATTGTCGCAGTTTTTCTGGATTTTCAACGGGTGTTTGAAACGAATGATAGGGAAACTTTAATACAAAAACTAAATTATTATGGAGTATCTGGAAAAGCATTACAATGGTTAGAGAGTTACATTACGTCTAGGAGCCAAAAAATCTAATTTTTAATAATATAGGAGTTCCCCAAGGAAGTGTGTTAGGCCCCTTACTATTTATTATATACTTAAACGATATCAATCATGTGACTGGATCACACAGTATGAATCTATTTGCCGATCATACGCTCGTATATGTTACTGATGGGGATCTGGAATTGGCGGTGGATCAAATTAATGTATCATTGAAGAACATTGAATCCTATTTAAAAGTGAATAAACTCAAACTAAATGTACTCAAAACAAAGGCTATGGTTATAACAACTAAAAATAAACATAGACAGATAGACGCGAATCTAGTTAATATAAAGATTAACAATAGTAATGTTGTAATTGTAGATCATATTAAATACCTGGGATTCATAATTGACTATACCACTCACCTTTTGCTTAATCAATCAGATTGATCGATTTCCTTAGCAACAGCCAATAAAAACAATTTTCAAGTGAAAAAATCACACGTGCGCTTTAATAAGTGAAAAAACCACGAGTGGTTTTTTTACTTAGGTATTTTAAATAAGTGAAAACAATTCATAGATAGTAATTAACTGTTCGTGATATAGTCTTAACGAATACAACGCGTGATCCGATTTTCCTGTGATAAATTTGGATCGGATACTTAATTCGTGCTAGTTAATTTTAACTAGCACTTATGAACTATCTGATCCAAATTTATCGGAAAAACGGCATCAATTGTTATATTACTGTTGATAATATACGCTGTTGCTGGGTAAGCATTTAGATTATATAGTGGGAAAAATAAGTAACAAACTGTACTTTTTTTCTAGAATTGCTAAGTCTGTATCAATGTATACTAAGAATTGTAACTTACAATTGCATAATCCATCCTCACTTTGATTACTGTGCCACATTGTTATACCTTCTAAATCAGACTCAAATAATTCAGTTGCAAAAATTGCAGAACAGAGCTATGAGGATTATATTGAAATGTAACAGATATACACCTATAAACCAAATGCTAAGTACATACATTGCAATGGTTGCCAGTATACTGTGCGGTGGTTTAGTCTGGAAACCTGGGAATAAAAAATTGTTGCCCGTTCATTTATTGAAAAAATCCTCGGATAGGTCAATTTTTATTTTTTATTGCACACATTTTGACATATCGTTGAAATTTTTTCCGCCATATTTGAAAAAGTTATGACGTCATCGTCATTTTTTATTTCGAAAATTTTCAAGTTCAAGGTCATGCTTTTTTGACATTTTTAGTTTTAGAATTTCACGCAGTATCCAAATCTGCCAACAAAATTGGGGGTCGCCATTTAAAAAAAATGGCGATGACGTCATAACTTTTTCAAATAAGCGGGAAAAATGTTAACGATATGTCAAAATGTGTACAATAAAAAATAAAAATTGACCTGTCCGAGGATTGTTTCCATAAATGAACGGACAACTTTTTATTCCCAGGTTTTCAGACTAAACGACCGCACTGTATAATAGATTGTATTATCTATGTATGATATTTATTTTCAAAATTGTAAGAGGCATGCAACCAAACTATGTTGACAAATATATTATTAGAAATAATAACATCCACTCCCTGTACAGTACAAGAAGTTGTGAAAATTTTCACTTGAGTAAGACCAAATATAGATGTAGTATGAACTCAGTATTTTTTAAAGGCTTGGAAAGTTTAAATAAACTACCGTACGCTATAAAAAATGCAAATACTATTATTTCAATTAAGGCTATGTTGCTTCAATATATTAAAATTACTTAACATATGTTACCAGTATTGTTACATGGGTATATTGGATTGTATGTTCATTTGGGGTGTCGGCTTATATTGTATAAATCATGTTGTAAAATTAGTTTCTTTTCCTACAATAAAGTTGGATTATTATTATTACTTTGTGTATCTCCTTGTGGTGGAATAATGTTCCTCCTATGATCATAGCGTTATCAGGGCACCATTCTATGAAAAGTTCTCTATTCTTGTTTCTCTCTCCTATTCTATGCTTACAGATTACTTGCTCTAAGCCTAGATTATCTTGGCCCATTTACGAGTTTAGATATCCCATTACTATGACGATATATATTTTTTTATTAAGTTTAGAGTGTTTTGTAACTGTGTAAAATTTTTGTTTTTATTCTGTTTCTGGTTGGTTAGTAGGCGCATACCATTGCATTACACTAATTGTTCCTATCTTCCCTTTTAATCTGGCTACTATAATTCTTTGTGAAGCTGGATTCCACGATCAAGATTTTTGTACTTACAGAGGTGTGAAATTTATTAGACTCAGCCAACTTGTTCTTCATTTTGTTATGTTTTTATGAATTTTCTGCCCACTGTGTGCCCTTTTTAACGATAAAACATATTAATATATTTTTATCCTATTTCAAAACTACTTGGTAACACTGAACGGTTTGCAAGTCCAATTGATTTCTTCGTGTGTCGATGCAGTTTGTTTAATGTTTCTGACATAGTCTGTGCGGTTTATGTATTGTGACTGATTTTTAATAATAATATTAGTGTTTCAACAAAGTGGCTTTATGATTTTTTATTAATTGGATCTGTCACCGTTGAAACTGTTAAGTTTTAAAGGCATGGGAAAGCTACATTTAACCTGTATTTAACCTATTTCCACGAAAACGGGCCTTGGTTGCCCGTATTTTGAGTGAAGGGGCGAGAAATCGCAGCAAAACTCAAAATTTCACAAAAATCCGTTTCCCGGATCAATGTTTCCTTCAAAAAGGAGAAGACTCTTTTATCAAAACGGGAGGGAAATTGTGGCCGAAAACCTAAAATAACTCCGAGAATTATTAGGGAATTTGTACAGATTGCAAAATCCAACAGGAGAGCAACAAGCAAGGACATTTCGAACACCCTAAAAACGTATGGAGTGGAAGTTACAGCGCCCCTTGTTCGCAAATGGTTTTGTGCAGCTTAGAGGCCGCACCAAAAGCCCAAATTCACGCCAGCAATGGGTAAAAAGAGATTGACGTGGGCCAAAGAAGTTCAAGAAAAGTTTGACAGTGATTGGTGCAAAGTGAGTCACTTCTATTCTCTGAAGAAATGAATGCAGTTTTTCATAGTTTTGCTTTCTGTTCCTCTAATGTTCTTGTTCTTTTCAAAATCCTTTTCAGGTTGTGTTTTCTGATGATTCCATATTGTCAATTGGTCAAAAGAGTGGGCAATATGTTCGCAGATCCCAAGATGAGGAATATCACCATCAGTGTATCGTTCAGACAGTGAAGCATCCAACTTCAGTTATGGTTTGGAGTTGCATGTCACTTCGCGGAACTGGGAGACTATACATTTTAGAAGGTTTCGATGAGACAGGAGCAATACAAAAATCGTCTTTTCCCTCAACTGAAAAATTGGTTTCCGGCGGGCGATGCAGTCTTCGTGCAGGATGGCGCTGCTTGCCACAAAGCAAGGTACATCATGAGTTTCTTGGCAGAAAACAAAGTGGAAGTTCTTCCTTGTCCAGGGAGCAGCCCAGATGTTATGCTTATAGAAAACTGGGTCATTGTGAAAAAAAATTGAAGAAGAAGACTATTACCAACAAGACGGAGCTAATTGCACAACTCATCCAGATTTGGATGCCAAAAAGAATCCAAATGTTCATTAACAAGAAAGGATATTATATAAACTACTAGATATTGTAAATAGTTTGTACAAAATAAAAATTACCACAGTTTTTTAACAAAAACCTGTTATTTTTGTTCATTGAGCCGCATGAGTCTAATAATTTTCATACCTTCGTATTTAAAAGTAAGCCAACTCCATGTGGTTTTCATTTGGTTTTCCCGAATACAAAAATGTAGTGCCATTGGATGTTATTAGTTGGCCAAAGATGTTCCATTTTACTTCGCTCCGACCTAGTATACCTAGCCTATATCTATCCATTTAATAGCAATAGCTAGTGAAATTTATACACACATGATTTAGTTTTGTAATTGTTAATACCTTCTCTGTATTCTTAGGGCATAATAGGGTTTTTCTTCTTCTTAGAGGGGCATACTCTTTACAGGGTGTTGCCGTCTTCTCTACATATGCCTGTGGTGTGCGTGTGATGCGGCCTACCGATATAGGGGACCTACAGTTTTATGTGGGTACCGAACCACGGAAATGCTTGCACTTCTACTCCAGAGTTACTAGGCAGACTACCTCGGTGGCTTGCCATTGCTTTCCGAGGGAAGCGGTCGGGTGTTTTCGTTGTTAAGTGGCCCTGAGAATCGAATCCGAGCGAGTATAGACGACTAAGCAGAAGACCAAGGAGAATATTGACGGATTACATCAAAGGCGTAGCAAGCGAAAAGGAAAAACGATGATAGAGCTAGAGGTAGAGCAAATGGAAACGTCTGTATGAAGCGAACCGACGCTGCTGAAACCGTGTATGTAAACAGGGAAACTAGAAAGAAGAATATGCTGTCTACGTAAATTTTATAATCGCCAGATAACAATTCTAGGTTCTATTTAGTATATCACGCACATTGTCCAGATCTAACTCCATTAAGAGTCGTCCACATACAGTGATTTATTGTACGTCTTGTCAAATTAGACAAATCGTATCAAATAAGACGAAGAGTGTGGACCGTAAAACGTACGGCTTGGCTTGCTCGAACTGAATGAGGTTGGGCGACAAGTCGAAAAACTGAACGCGGGAGCATCATTTTTTGAGAGAACGTGTGGGCAGACTTTCCGTCTTATCGTTCAATCTCGTTCAGTTCTCCTTATTAGTGTTCGAAGTATTTGTAGTTTACTTCACGTATTTATACTGGGTGAATCACGAAAGACGAGCCCTTTAAAATCTTCAAATGCAGCCCAACATACAGGGAATTTTTCTTTTTAGTATACATATTAAAAAGTCTTATATATAGGCAACCAACTATGCACTAAACTTTAAATTTTAATTTTTTAAGAAAAAAATAGCATGCTGTGGCAATAGTATATTATAATACAAGTGCATAAGAAAGCCTTTAAAGCACGCGCGACGGGTTTAAGAACACGAGGTAACGTCGAGTGTTTTTAGCGGCGCAAGTGCTTTAAAGGGTCTTATACACGTGTATTATACGCTATTTTTTATTATACCTACCTGCACTGCATTACATTGTAAAAATTAGAGTAAAAAATTGAAAAATTTAGATTCGTTTTACAAGGTGACGTGTGGATCCCATCACGTTGCATAGAGATGATTAGCAGTTGTTGTTTGGTTGTTATGTAAATTTGTTATAAAACGTTGTTGTTACCTAGGCAACTTTAAAACACGGCGTGTTTTAATCGTCCTTTTTCGCACGCTTATTAGTTTGAAATACAAAGATTATGATGCAGGTATAATAATAGTAATTTAAAAAACTAGTTTCATAAGATACGATTTTAGAGCACGCGTCCAAGTTTGCTAATGGACAAGTGCGCTTAAATGTCTTGTGAAACGTGTATTTTATAATATTTTTTTATTTTGGTTATTTAACGTCAAGAAATACATATTTCGTTATTAAAAAAAACAGTAGTTACTATACAACCAACAGTCAGTAAAGCTCCGCCCCTTTTGACATTTTGTTTTGCTTTGATTGCCGGATTCTTTAAAATGTTACTTTATCCAATTCAGTTACGAAATGTCAACATTTCGACATTGATTTTAGTTGTGAAAAGTGGTTCATTTTGTAACTAGTTCGCCTCAATGAACAATTTCACGCCATGTGATAAAAAGACATGTTTTGCAACGTGTTTCATACAAGATTTTATCCAATTCAGATAACAAAATGTAAATGCCACATCTTCTTAAAAAAGGAGTTGGGTCATCGTGATAAAATGGGAGTGATAAAATGGGAGCATATTTTGTAACTCGTCACAAAATGAACCACTTTTCGCAACTCAAATCATCTTTTTGTAACTAGTTACAAAATGGGAGCATATTTTGTAACTAGTTACAAAATGAACCACTTTTCACAACTAAAATCAATGTCGAAATGTTGACATTTCGTAACTGAATTGGATAAATAGCTATTATAACACCCAAACGAGTTTCATAAAGTAGTCATTAAAGATCCCAAATAGAAAAAAAATTATTAATTTTTGTATGTATATTCTTATATGTACTAATAATTGATATTGCCATTCTGATGCTATAGGTTTAATCCAGAATTAATACATCAACGTTATTTCTGAATTTGTTAGTTGGGTTGCCTATTCCAATTGTTAAGGGGCGCATCTTACGTGAATCACCCAGTACATGAGATGTATCTGATCTTCGTCAATGTTCTCGTGAATTTCTGTACGAATTTATAGAGCTATAGCGCAATTTTCTTTGCTTGTGGCAAGTGAAAAATAAAGACTAGAGTGACCGTGTCACGGCTTTTTAAATTTTGCGTAAATCAAGTGCATTACGCCCCTGTTGTTCGAAGTTTAAGCCGGCCCTGAAGCTGCAGAATTTGCAGAAATCATGCCAGTTCGGCATATTCTTGTTGCTGCGGAATACTTCGAAGAAGTCCCAAATATAAGACCAAATAGGATGATGTAATATTTTGATCAGCATATTTTTTTTGTTAATCCGGGGAACCACCGATTGCGTAATACGCCAAACGACGCCACCCAAGGTTTCAGAACCTTCCCCCAGCGTACAAGGGCATATTTGTCCATTTTCTTCTAACATTTAAAAAAATCAGTATTTATAACTCCGTTGGCAATGTTGGAGATCTATGATCTACATCAACAAATTAGAAAATGTGCTAGTCTAACTTCAAAGAGATAGTACTTACACCATCTTTTCATAGATATGCAACGACTTTTATGTAAACGTCTGCTTATAATCTGGCGGCAAACATATTTAAAGATTTGTGTAATTTCGGTAATCCCCGGATTATGGTACTTGCTGCATTAGTTAATTTAAAACATGATCCTCTTAAGGCCACCAATTTTTAAAGAAGGAATTTCTAATGTTAGCTGGACTGACGCTATGTTCAGATTTTTATTTACACACATATAGTCCAGGGTACAGACCCCTTTTTTTCAAATTATTAACACTCGTCTAAAACTTCGTGAATGTCTTCATTTTAACGTAACCTACAACTTTTTGATCTACGAAAATTCTCGGAAATGGGCAGTTTTCATTCTGGAAATCGGAAAACACGTCAATTTAATGATGTACTAAAAAGGTATGATCAACCCTTTGCTTTCCACTTTAATCGTAAGATAATTTGATAATAAAATCTAAAACAAAATTGGCCTACAAAAATATTGGGCCGTTTGCCGAGACCTCCACCCTCAACATGTCAAAATAACGAGGGTACGAAAATTTATTAACAATCAGCTGATTTTCACGAAATTGTTTAATAAATATTAGTACAATCAAATGGTCATACTGGTCTACAATTTTCATGGGCAGTTTTTTCAGACCTACGCCCTAAACATGTCAATTTTACGATAACCCTTTTACTGATTAACACTTGTAGCTTGTAGGCCACGAAGCACACATGATAGGTGAGCTATTTGGTGATTAAGTAATGTAGTGGCCTACAAAAATATTGGGCTGTATCGCTTAACCTACAAAAAAAAGACAAAAATTACATTTTTATGATTCTGTACATATAAAAAATTAATTTGGTCGTTATTAATTACTTCGTATTAATATTTCTAATGTGAGAAAATAGAACACTTGTTTTTTTATTAAAATTTTATGTAAAATTCGAAAATGTCATAAAATGTGCAAAGAAAAGCTGGCAAATTGGAAAAAACAATTTTTTTGAAAATCTGAGAAAATTTAATATTTTCTTTAAATAGCTTATTAGATTGAAATACTTATACTTTTTGAGATTACAGTAGGTGGCCAACTAATTAGAAACTTTTGTAATTTTCAATATTATCTTTCTTTTAGAACACATTTATTGCTTATATAGGTATAATGTACACATACTTAATTTCAATTATTAACTATTACTTTTCTCGGAAATCCAATTAAAATAAAAATTTTGTTATCCCCCCCCCCCACACAAAAAATTATAAAAATAAAGAATATAGTTCAGTCATTTGGTAGTTTTAGCTGGAAAGTTTTGAAAATTGGTAGTCTTATAGATTTTGAGGTGCTCTAACCGAATTTCCACTTTGCGACCTTGTACCTGCATGGGAAATGGTGCCATTTTGGGTAAAATAGCACTAAGAACCGGTTTTTCGAAAATATCTCCTTACCGGTTGATTTTTCGACAAAAACAGTGAAGTACAAAATTGTTCTACAGAAAATTTCCAATAATTCATGCCTTATATGTTTTTTGTGAGACTAATAGTTTCGGCGTACGAGCGCCGCGAATTCAACCGCAACACGTGCATTTGTAGAAAACATTCCACTACGCGTTAAAGGGGTGTTCCATGACTCGAGGTCCATAGCTTAAGGGCGTGTTATTGAAGTCATTTAGAGTTAAAATTGCTTAATAAACATATGTCCGAAAGTGCTTTCTTTTCGAAATACAGGGTGTCCAAAAAATAAGTTTTTTTTTTAAATATCTCGAATACGATTTAAAGGTGCATTCAGACTCAGAAATTTTGTCCGGAAAGTTGACGGAGAAATTTAAACGAACCAATCAGGAGGTGCGTAGAATTTGAATCGTAAGAAGCGGTAAAGTTAATCCCCAAATTCTCCGATCTACCCAACAAGTACCCCGGTAAGGAAAGCAAACGATCCGTGGCGTGCGCATGAGTAGATTGTTGAAGAAACACGTGATGTTTGTCTCTTTTAACCACACTTTAACCTACATTATTTTCAGAAAGGTTATTGTTTTGTGATTTTCAGTTTTCGTTTGTCTGCTTTGCATAATTATCGTAAGTTATTTTGTCAATTTGTCTAATGTTACAATCAAAGATGATAAACGAGGGTTACAAGTAACAGCTGTTCGCCTCGCACCTGCGCAATTAAAGCAAATCGTTAGCTGCGAATCGTCCGGCGAGTCTGAATTACCAAATTTTGTACGGCAGAAAACATCCGTTTTGTCCGTCAACTTTCCGGACAAAATTTCTGAGTCTGAATGCACCTTAAGATATCAAATTGAGCTTTGGTATGCCCTATACCGGCATGAAGAGACTCTTTTTCGATCCAACTAGTTTTGACAATTCCAGCAGTAGCGTGCGTAATACAGATGTAACCATGGAGGTAGGAAGTAAGTGGAGGGAGTGAAAAGCTGTTATGATTAGGGCTGCGCCATCTAAAAAAAAAATATGGAAAATATCGATATGGAAAAAGTATCGATATATCGATTTATTCGATATATCGGTTGAAATTTTGTACAGAGCCATAATTTAATATTCTGAACAACTTTTCTTAATAATACTTTGCCGTATTATTGACCAAAAAGACACTTTACCTGAGCAGAAAATAGTTTTTTCACATTTTTCATGGCCGTCTTAATTTTTAAAAAACTAAAAATCTGCTTAAAATTCTTTTCAAATCAAGCAGGGCGGAATCCCAAAACATGAAATTGAAATTCTCAAATTTTTTGTCGATTATACCTATAGTGAACTCAATCCGGGGACACACTGTACAACTGTACATATACGGCCCATTTATATTGTAGGCCACTTATTTCAGCGTGTTCTACGCTTCATTTTAAAAGAAAAAAAAAGAAGAAGGAATGGTTGTTAATCAGTAAAATGGTTATCGTAAAATTGACATGTTTAGGGCGTAGGTCTGAAAAAACTGCCCATGAAAATTGTAGACCAGTATGACCATTTGATTGTACTAATATTTATTAAACAATTTCGTGAAAATCAGCTGGTTGTTGATAAATTTTCATACCCTCGTTATTTTCACATGTTGGGGGTGGAGGTCTCGGCAAACTGCCCAATATTTTTGTAGGCCAATTTTGATTTCGGTTTTATTATCAAATTGTCTTACGATTAAAGTGGAAAGCAAAGGGTTGATCATACCTTTTTAGTACATCATTAAATTGACGTGTTTTCCGATTTCCAGAATGAAAACTGCCCATTTCCGAGAATTTTTGTAGATCAAAAAGTTGTAGGTTACGTTAAAATGAAGCCATTCACGAAGTTTTAGACGAGTGTTAATAATTTGAAAAAAGGGGTCTGTACCCTGGACTAATAGGTATTATATCAAATTATATAACAAAATCTACAAAGATGTTCCCATGAAGTAGCTTGCAATATTAGACTCTTCCATGAAAGATTTAATACAAAAGGTGAAAATATTTAAGCCGAAGAATAACTAATATAATAAACAATTCGTGACACATTTTGTTTATCTGTCCGAAACAAAGAACGCAAATCGAAAAAGCATAAAAATGTACACAAACTAGGCAACACTTTTAACATAGAAGTAAATATTTTGTGATTAGTGTTTATTTTTAAATTTTATTCTGTTGTAAATTTATTTCAGAACTCGGGAGCGTTTATTAGTTACACATTTTAATTTTTTTTAATTTTCATTGTATGTTGCAATTCTGCATACTCGATCACAGTTAAACAACAATCGTCAATCTGTACTTAACGATTGTATATTATATGAATTTATTCAAAATGTTTTAAATCACTTTCAACATTTTAAGTTTACTTTCTTACACATAATGTTATATTTGGACCACAGTTGGCCATGAATTCATTTTATTTATTTGTGGGGCGAAATCTAGGCTTGCGGGTGCCATTTCCAAGCGCAGGGACTACTATGGCCATTAGCACTACCCGACTAGAATGTTGTCAGACCCAAGGAATTTCCACCTTTATCGTGCCAATCATCGTAATGCCACGGGACATACGGTTTTACGTTGTATCCGAAAGACCGAATACTTTCAGATATTTTTCCGAATTAAAAATCTCAGCGACCGGGACCGCGAATTGAACCTGAGATCTCTGGTTGACAAGGCAAGTATGCTAACCTTGACGCCATCCAGGTCGACTAAATTTATTTTTTTGCAAAATTGGATACCTACAATATATGGTATTTTAGGTTAGTAGAGGATGCATTGTAGTGAAAAGTTCTTCTACTAATATTATTTTAAGTTTTATCACACATCAAATTCTATTGTGAACCAAAATACCTTAAAATTAATTCAATAAGATTTTTATTGACAAAACAGTTTTACATCAGGAAAAGGCTTGTTCATACCAACGAAACTGTTTCTGTAATACTATCTATTCCGATATAAAAAGTTAGTGAATGCATCATTCACCTAACAACATGCGTGTATGAAATATTAAATTAAACACAGTACAATTTAAAACTAATTACTAAACTCTTACACAAGCGGATAATACACGATTTTAAGTTTAAACGTTACGTCTATTATTAGTTAAAAGGACAAATGTGCAAGATTTCCATTGTAATTAAAATGAAATTAAACAATTCTACTTCGTATAATGAACCTTGCGTATGATGTTTTACTTATCAACTTAATTACTTTTAATTTTAAATAGATGTCCCAAAAAGGAAATTGTTTAATTAATTGAAAGTACTTAATTTTTAAAAATAATTACACTTTTAAAGTAAAGCTTTTAAAACTGCATTATTAGTTCTTCATTACATTGTGATTGTAATTTTTTTTGACAAAGTAGGCAGTGGAAAACAAAATAGATCTTAATTAATACATCAACGATATTTCTGAATTTGTTAGTTGGGTTGCCTATTCCAATTGTTAAGGGGCGCATCTTACGTGAATCACCCAGTACATATTGAGATGTATCTGATAGTCGTCAATGTTCTCGTGAATTTCTATACGAATCTATAGAGCTATAACGCAATTTTCCTTGCTTATAGCAAGTACAAAATAAAGACTACAGTGACCGTGTCACGACTTTTTAAATTTTGCGTAAATCAAGTGTAGTACGCCCCTGTTGTTCGAAGTTTAAGTCGGCCCTGAAGTTGCAGAATTTGCAGAAATCATGCCAGTTCGGCATATTCTTGTTGCTGCGGTATACTTCGAAGAAATCCCAAATATAAGACCCAATAGGATGATGTAATATTTTGTTCAGCATATTTTTTTTGTTAATCCGGGGAACCACCGATTGCGTAATACGCCAAACGACGCCACCCAAGGTTCCAGAACCTTCCCCCCGCGTACAAGGGCGTATTTGTCCATCTTCTTCTAACATCCATTCGCTTTATGAAAAGTAAGAAGACAGAGCAGAGTTTAGCTAGCTTTCAAGTCAATCGGTTGTGCAACTTTCGTTCCGGCTTGGGTAGTGAATTACCGAAAAGGCCTCTCATTCTAGTTTAGTTTTGGAAAACTATCTTACGACATATCTGTCGGATTATCACAGAGAGTACTCTACAGCTTCGGAAAAATATAGTTCTGTGTGAAAGTTAGTGTTATGTGAAGTACCGTTTTCACACGGTTTCGTTTTGGATCAAGAAAACCTACAGCCCTAGGAACACCCCCTTTTTTTGCTGATTACCGCTACTTCTCAATGGGGCTCGAAGTTACCATCGCTTCCATCTGGGCCCCCCCAACCCCTCTTACACAAGCGGATAATACACGATTTTAAGTTTAAACGTTACGTCTATTATTAGTTAAAAGGACAAATGTGCAAGATTTCCATTGTAATTAAAATGAAATTAAACAATTCTACTTCGTATAATGAACCTTGCGTATGATGTTTTACTTATCAACTTAATTACTTTTAATTTCAAATAGATGTCCCAAAAAGGAAATTGTTTAATTAATTGAAAGTACTTAATTTTTAAAAATAATTACACTTTTAAAGTAAAGCTTTTAAAACTGCATTATTAGTACTTCATTACATTGCGATTGTAATTTTTTTTTTGACAAGGTAGGCAGTGGAAAACAAAATAGATCTTAGAATTAGTTCTTCTGTTTATAATTACGTAATCTCAGAGCCTTCTTGATTTTAGTGAAACCTCTTACTAAAGGCAGTAAAGTCAATAAGGTCGCAATCGAATCAAATCAATTGACTGCTCGTAGTATGATTTAAGGTAAGACTAATGTGTTTAAAAATAATAGCTATTATAAGTTTGAAAATCTGTATTGTATCCTTGGGCCACCGTTAATGATTAAAAATGTAACTGTGATTAGTCAAAATCAGTTTCAATGAAAACAAATGTCCTAAAAGCATTAAAATTCCATTAAATTATCATTCAAACACTTTTAAATACTTTTTTATGGCAAATGTTGACTTCAAGGCTTTTGCAACATACGTTATAACAAGTACATCAATTTTTTTAGTTATTTAGTGAGTTAAAGGCCTACGGGTACCACGCATCTCAATGTGCTTCGACTGCTATGGTAGAATTTTGTCGAACACAAGGGATTTTCACTCCTTGGAAGGGAACTTTATCGTACCAAATATCGTATTGGTACGGTACCTACGATTTTACTTCTTATTCGAAAGAAAGCAAAGTTTTAAATTTTGTCGTTATTAGAAGTTTCACCTGACCTCAGCCAGAACTGAACCCGAGACCTTTGGTTTATAAACCACCACCGAGGCTGACAAATATATCCAATAAAAAGGTTTTAAGCTTACAAATGCTTTGTTATTATGAAAATAACTGCACAGGAGAGGAAGACAAGGTTTGAGAGATGGGGGTCTAACGATCAACTATTCAAACAAAGAAACATATGCATTAAAACACAGAAACGTTCCACGAATTTGCAATTAATCATCAGCTTATAAAATACCCGTAAAAAGTATTATAACAAAGATATTTATAGACAAACAGGTACTAATGGCATTACATAGCCTACTTAATATAGTAATAAACGTACGTACACAAAAGCCACATCCTTTTTGAAAATATTGTAACGAGACGCATCAACGGTCGGTCGTAACGTATGTCGCATAAGTTTTGGCACAAAATAAAAACTCAAATATTTTTAACACAGCAAACTTTTATTAGAAATTATTTTTTTCTTAAAATAAGTAGACTATCTGAGAACATAATTTAATTATTTAATTATATGTAACGGCCCGTGCTGTTCCACGAGGCGCAATTTTCTTCGGACACGTCTCATAAGGGTCTGGGCGGCGACAACATCAATTTCCCTTCTTTACTGATCGCCACTATATACTTCCCTGGGGTTCGAGGTCGACCATCGTTTCCATTTGGGCTACCACGAACAAGCCCTCCCCAGTCTTATGTCCGTCACGTACTCCCTGGGCTTCCAATCAAGTACGAACATCTCGCCAGGTAATCTACTTTCCTTTACGCTGCATCTGCTTTTGTATTTTTAGTAGCCGATTTCTGGTCAATCTGTTTGTCCGGTGGTAATGTGTGAAGGCTTTGTGAATCGCCTTTAGGCGGCTTTTATATTCACATTGCAGAGGTTGAGGACCGTTGACAACCAGTTGACTAGTTTGTTTTATTGGTTTTGGTGATTTAGTCGTGGAAAGGCCTTAGTTAAATTTACTGTCAATCATTCAAGTACTTCAAGCATACTTTCTTTCGTCTAATTTGTTCAATAAGTGTTAAGTCTTCGACTATTCAACTAGTGTGTGTTACCGCTTCGTTTTAGTGTTATCAATTTACATTGCGAATCGCCGTGACGATTACTTATTTCGTGTTGCATGTGTGTAATCATTTGTAAATTGAATTTTTAGTTTAAGTTTTGTAATTGACATCATTCTTTTATTGCGATTAAGGGAGTCTAGTAATTATCCTTGCGTTTAACTTGAATAAATATGACATCCCTTAATCATATTTTCATATAAATTAAGATAGAACTTATAAATTCATTTTTGTCATGTTTTAAATATTTACATGCTTTCATTAAACTTCAGTATTAATTCTTTATTGTCTTTTATTTGTGTTTATTGTGTGTACTTTAGAATATTTGTCTATAGCGTGTGAGCCTTTCTTTTAGTAAAGTAACGGTAAGTACCTCCAGCAGTAGGGCGCAGCAACCCCCAACCCCCTTGAGCCCCGAGGAACAATCTGCGGTACGTTCTTCATCAACATCTTGGGCGATTCTTTTCCGTAGTGGCGCCCAACTTTCATCCCGTTTATGACCACCCCTATTCGAAGGGTTTAGCGTTTCCAACCCCCCTTCTTTACTGTTTGCTAGCCGCACGCCTAAGAACAACAATGTTTCCTATTAAATGTCGTAGTACATAATAAGCACGTGACAGTATAAATAATTTTCGTAAGGCTAATCAGCTAAAGTCAGTATTTTAACTTAAGCCTAAGAAAGCTCTAATCGCCCTTGTAAATAGTAGAACAGTTTTATCAGCAGGCGCTGCTACCAGAACTAATTGATTCGCGTTTTGTCCGAAAGCTGCCAATCAGACAAATATATGTAAAATAGTGTTACTGACGGTCGCTACTGCCTAACTGCTTTCTATATTAATTTTAATAGTTTGCAATATAAAAAATATTTATGTATAACAAATAATGCTGTGTGATTAATAAGTCATCTGTGGATTTATTTTGACATTTACTCGACAACTTTCAAGTCAGTAGGTTATCATTTAAAATGTTTCAAACAGAACAATATAATTATTATTTACATTCCATGGCAACCGCGATCCAAAGACGTTTTGATCATACTATACATAGGAATAAAATTGTTATACCGAGTGTTTAACTTAAGGGGCGAACATATGGAAATAGTATGGGAAATCGTATATATGCAGATTCCTGCTTGCCGTTTGAGTTGATAGGAAAAGATAGTGGTGTCAATTGAAAGACAAAAAAAATGCACTTAATTTAATACTACGTAACGCGTTACAACGAGTGAAGTTGCTGTAGACTTCGCTGAGAAATTATATAGTGACTACGCCTCTACCAGCGTCCCACATATGAGTCGTTGGCCTGTTTGAGAAAACCATATGGCTCATATATGAGCCGGCCGGTAGTGAACATGTTAACTGAACTTTACCCACTTTTCTTTAAAATCCAAATGTTATTCAATTTGTTTTCGGGAATAAATGTACTTATTGTAAACGTTGGACCTGCAACTTAACAAAGCTAGAACATTTGGAATAAATTTCTTAATTATTTCACCCTCGTTTAAAGATATTACATAAACCAAATAATAAATTATAAAAGCTGTTCTAATTTAATTTTTAAATATTGCACAAAAAACCTATTGTTAACTCATGAACTTTATTAAAATAATTTAAATTGTCCTACCTTATTCAAAAGTCTAATTACTGCCTACATTCGTGTTCTTAATGCACTTCAGAAACCTTGATGTCTTACTCAACTACTATTTAGTGTTGTCAAACATCAACATGCGGTTTTTCTTTTGAAAAAGTTTTGTTGGAAGATTAGACTCCGATAAGAAGACATAAAAAAGCGTTATTGTAAAGAATAACAATCGTAATAACGTATAAAGAAGCGATGCAGAAAAACTCGTCTCATTAAATCAGTTAGTACCAAGAATAATTGATGTAGATATATGGAAAAACAACAGGAAACAATTATTGGTAATTTCTTAATGACCATTCAAAAAGTATATTCATTTATGAATGTAACACCTGGCTTTATCACTTTCCCTATTGTTGTTGTCCACTTGTCATGGCGTGCATGCATTAGGTAACGCCTTTTTACAGTTCTCTCATCTAAAACCGGTGAATATTGCGCGCCGTTACGGCTCGTTACCTTATGTACAATAAAAATTTCTATATTTTGCACAAGTGCTAATGAGTAAAGGAAAAATGGGGATGACAAAAAAAATCGCAATCGCGTCCGCTTACCAGACGAGGATTAAACTAAGTTACTTTAGTTCCAGCGTTTCAGTTTGAAAGGTGTTAATAATAAACATGAGTGATCCTACGCTACGATTATATTTAATTGTAGCTACATTAGCTGCAATTGTTCGGGCTGATAACTTTACCGAAAAATATATGACTATGGGACCACATAAATTTCACGATAGACATCATCGGTTACTTAATTTTAATACAGCAGCGGACGGAGAAATTAGTGTAAGTTATCGTTACTTTTTGTATTTGTGCGGTGCTTTTAGGATTAAACGTTACTTTATAACGACAGATCAATAAAAAAGCCAATTAGGGTAGGCTGTGAAATTAAATTATTTTGAGTTGGTACTTTAGCCACATCCACAGAATGACATTTCTGGCATGAATTTAAGGTTATAAACTTTGTTTACAATAAAAATGTCAAATTACAAACGTTATAAAATGTCATTCTGTGGATGTGGCTAAATTACCAATTCAAAATAATTCAATTTCACAGCCTACCCTAATTGGTATTTTTATTGATCTGTTGTTACAAATTGGTCTTGATTACTGAGCTAATTAAATTAAAGCGGTGGTTCATTTACTTAAGTTGTTTCTCCAAAACCTGCAATTTTTGCCTTTGTTGTCAACAGCAACGGAAAATAACTTAAGTTGAAAGTTGCCGATTACCGAACAAGTTACAAGTGGCATAAAAACGTATGTAGATATCAACAAACAAAAAATGTTCATCGCTTTACGACCATTTAAAACGTTCCATTAAAATAAGTTTTATTAAGCCAGGAACATAGGAAAACGTCTTTTGAGTATAATAATAACAATGATAAGGCATCTAGTTACATTAAGTTACATTTGTAACCGAAAAACGGTAGATAACCGAATATGCGAAACCCCACTGTGTTCCATATTTAACGACCTAATTTCGATCAAGTTATCCGATATACTTACTGTTTATCTTGAGTAAGACACACCAAATTATAATATTAAATATGCATTTTGCAATCGTCGAGTTGGCCCATTTGCCTCTTTGATCAATCATTGAAATGTGATAAAACTAGAGATTCGCATAATTCTTTTGAATGTTCTTATTTAAGCATACTAAATGTAACAACAGATCAATAAAAATACCAATTAGGGTAGGCTGTGAAATTGAATTATTTTGAATTGGTACTTTAGCCACATCCACAGAATGACATTTCTGACATGAATTTAAGGTTATAAACTTTGTTTACAATAAAAATGTCAAATTACAAACGTTATGAAACGTCATTCTGTGGATGTGGCTAAAGTACCAATTCAAAATAATTCAATTTCACAGCCTACCCTAATTGGTATTTTTATTGATCTGTTGTTACTAAAATGCCTGCTTAATATCATAATTATTATTAACGTACAAACTAATGTCTATCCTGATTTCTGTAATCCCAAGCTTGACCAATATTATTTAAAGCATCAATTTCGAATCTTAGATATAAGAAATTTTTCTGAAGCTATTTAAGTAGTTAACGTAATTTTCTTATCAAAATTTATATAACTCTCATTCGATAGTGGAGGTCATATTCGAATATTCGATTTTGGAACTCAGAAACTCGAATTATGAAATTTGGAAACACTTGTAAATCCGATTACAGATTCGAAGTGCGAACTTCTGATCTCAGGCTTTAACTTCAAGTATCAAAAGGAATTTTTTATATTTCAAATTTGTAATTTTCAAAGCCGAAACGGTTCGAGCATGCAAAATTGTAGTTTTCGAATTAGAATTTAGACAATTCTCCATCGATATTTCAATGTTTAAAGTCAGATCTGAAAATTCGATCTTGGAACTTCGAAACTTCTGAAATTCAATTACAAGCTTGAAGTGCAAATGTCTGATTTCAAGCTTCAATTTTGAGCCAAAAATAAAAGATTTTTTTGTATTTAAAATATATATCGCGGTTTTAAAACCTGAGATTTGAATTTCGAAGCCAAAACGATTCGAACAGGCAAAATTGTAATTTTCAAACCAGAGTTTAAATAATTCTCTTTGGATATTTCAATCCCTGAAGTTAGATTCGACTCGATTCTAAAATTCAGAAGCTTGAATTCTAAAATTTATAAACACTTGATATTCGATTACAGATTCGAAGTGCAAAGCTCTGATCTCAGGCTTCTACGGTTTTAAAACCTGAAATTTGAATTTCGAAACCAAACCTAGTTGCAATAACTCTCATTTGATATTTCAATCTCTGAAATCAGATTAGAAGATTCAATTTTGCAACTCAGAAACTGAAATGTAAAATTCGATTACAAATTCAAAGTACAAAATTCAGGCTTTCAAGTATGTATATAAAATTTTATATTTCAAATACAGATTGCAGCTTTAAAACCTGAGATTTAAATTTCGAAGTACCAGCTTGAGACTTTTATTCAGAATCACATCATCCGCATAACACATTGTTTGTAGTATTCTGTCATTCCCGATTCTGTACCCAATGTTTGCTTCCTTCACGCTAGTTATTAGTTGGTCCATTATTATATTAAACAGCGTTGGAGTCAGGCTGTCGCTGTCCCCTTGTCTAATGCCTATAGAGACAGGTACTTCTTCTGTTGTTGTCTTTTGTACTCTTATTTTCGTTCTGCTGTTCCTGTTTAGTTCTTGGATGATGTGCTTGCTAATTCCTCCATCCAGTAATATATTTACTACATCCATTAATCGGACTCTGCCAAATGCTGATGTATAATCAACGAAACAGAGGAAGAGCGGTTTGTTGTATTCTATGGCCTTCTCCACTAATTCTCTCATTATGAATATCGCGTCCACTGTAGATCTATTCCCTCTAAAAAATTATAAACCTTGTTGTTCATCGTTTGTGTGTATCTGTCTGGCAATTATCGACGAGAGTATCCTGGTAAACGGTTTCGAATCGCAGCTTAACAGTGATATTCCCCTATAATTGGTAGGGTTCTGTTTAGATCCCTTTTTAAAAATTGGAATGGTAATACTTGTATGCCATTCATGGGTATGGTTTCAGATTGCATGATTTTTATAAACAGTATCGTTAATTGATTAGCCAATGCCTGACGATTTCCTGTTTTTTGCTTTTGATATTTCTTTTTTGACATCATCTAACGTGATATTGTCATCGTCAACATCATCTTCTGGGTTGCCTTCTAGGTTTTCTTCAATTGTGGCTGTTGTCTCATATAGGTAATTGTTTAAAATGTCTCACCCACTTCTCTTTTGGGATAGTCTTTGATTCTATATATTCGTTTACCGGCTTCCTCCTGTCTAGAAGCATGTTCCATATTCTTTTTTGGCTACCATACATGTCATGTTCCATATCTCTAGAGAACTTCGCCCGATATTCCTTCTTTAATGCTGAGATTTCGTTATTTACTCTGTTTCTTATTTGCTTATATTTCTCATACCTACTCTTGTGGTGTCTGGTTATTTCGATATTCCAGGTAAGCTTTCCTTTTCTCATTTGCCAGAAGTTCTTTCGTAAACCGCGTTAAGATTTACTTTTCTTGTCCCTACAGCTTCTTCTTCACTACTTAGCATGTTACTTTTAGTTTTTCCCAACCTTGTTCTACGTTGTATCTTCGGATATTGAGACTAGACCTATTTTTTCCTTGAGTCTTCTTTGGTACAGATCTTTGTTTGTGTTATCCGAGAAAGATTCGATGTTGAACTTGGTGACAATATTAGCTTGCACCTTTTGCTTTTTCCACACAATGTTTGAACGGAATTTACATAAGACTAGACCAGATCCCACATCTGTTGAGGCTAATGATCTGACATCTAAAATTTGACTAGGATATACGCGTTGATTCATTATAGTATAATCCAGGATGGATTCTTGTCCTCTTGAGTTCGACCACGTACATTTGTATTGCCACTTATGTGCGAAGTAAGTATTATTGATTCTGAGTTAATTTTGGGCACATGTTGCAACTAAAAGTTCTCCATTATTGTTTAATACTTTTTCATTGAACTGATACGATACATGACTCCAGGTATAATTTTGTTCCCAATACGTGAATCTCCCATAACAAACAGCTTTTCGTTGGACGGATCCCTGTCAAGAATTTCTTGGAGCTGATTGAAGAATAATATTCTTTCTTCTTGGGATTTACTAATATCTGTCTGCTTAGGACATGAATGGTACTGGTGTCAAACTTTAGGGTAATCTGCAACAGTCTTTCATTTATGTACTTAATATTATAGATATTATCTCCAAACTTCTCGTGTACCAGTACCCCCACACCGGCTCATCTTTGTCTTTCCCACTGTATATAAATATGTAATTCTGATACTTAATAGTTCCTTTTCCCTTCTTTCTTGTTTCCGACAAACAACATACGTCGATACGGTGTCTGTTCATCTCTATGATAACCTCTTGGTCTTTTCGATTCCAGCAACCAAATTTCATTATAGTCGCATTCCATTTTTTCTCGCCGCGTCGTTATTCGGTATAATCCGTCCATGTTCCGAGGCCAAAATATTACTAGGAGCTTGTTTCTTTTTTTACGACAGGTAGGCTACTAACCCGTTTCATCAACCCTCCTCCTTTATCCAGACCTGGAACTGGCAACGCCAACTGTTGAGCTACTCAATCCACTCAACCGCTGACGCAGGCGGAGTTGAATTTTAACTACTGATTGAAATGTTCTATCTAACTTTTAATAAAAACATTCGACGTTTCCAAGTTCAAATCTTCGAATTTGACTTTAAGGATTAAACTATCTGATGCGAGTTACCTACATTCTATTGTAACGAAGTGCCTTTTTGGTTTTATTACTTATGATGGCAGAGACTTATAGCAACTTCATTATGCGTGTTAAATGCTTTGCGCTTGCAAGAGGTTATATCAAAATACACGGTTAAGTAACAACAAATATATTGGTATTAATTTAGATACAAACATTATTAAAACTGGTCTACAAATATGAAATCCAAAACACTTAACAAGTTCTAAGTCTGATGGACTTAATATCCCATACAAGGTCTTAATTTTAATATCTACTTACATGAACAACACATCTTTACAACAACTTAGCAACCCTTAGCCAGGTCTTAGTAAGGGCCTCTCGTCTAGATTTTAATCAGACATCGTAGTGAGGCTCTTGAGAAGAGACTAATTTTACAATGAAAATGCTCACGTATTTATACTGTCAAGATGTGTTCTTTCTCTCTTACAACTAAACATCTGCTTATGTTAGAACAAGGACTCCATTCATTCTTACATTGTATGAATATAGGTCACGACGTACAACCCACACAAAGTTAATATCAACAAATGCAACATTGTAACACAATGGGATGATTACGCAATACAACCAGCTGCATCGCCTGACTCATATTTATACAAGTACATCTTTAGTTAGTAAACAGAATTAACTATCCTTACTTTGAAATGATTGCGAAACTTGAAACTTGTTATATCAAATACAACCAAACGCTAACTTATTACTTACATTTCTGATGGAAATGTTTTAAGTTATTTATCAATTAATCTACTATATTACACTATTTCGAAAATATGTTGCACCCCTCAATAGTCTGTCATTCGAAATTTAAATATTAGGTACAATTTGGAATCCTGAAAACCAGCCAAGACAGAAGATTAAAAATGTAAACTGAAATATTGTCTGCGAAGCTTTTATCAGATTTTGCTTTAAAAAAATAAAATTTTATTTTGATTCTAACTTAAATCTGAATATAATTCGCCTTTTATTATCGATATTTAAATCTGAATCAAATTTAAGACTTTTGTATAAATTTTGTAGTTCTTTTTTAGTGCAAATGTAAAATAATCTCCTCAAATCAAACTATTCAAAATTCAAAGCGCAAATTAAGGATTTAAGAATGAAACTGCAGATTTCAATTCATAATACGAAATTGGGATTTACTTTTGATGTTAGAAAATCAAATTACGACGTAAGAGTCGAATTTTGAACTCAGATTCAAGTTTTGATAGATATCCGAATCTTAGTCGAGCAATTGAGTGAGAACGTACTGTTTATCCAATCACACTGCTCGTATACGAGGGGAATACAGAATAACATTTTTAACTTGGTCTGCGTTGGTATAGTTATTTAAGTATCAAGGGCGGTAGGTGCGTTTTACCGGTCGAGGGTAAATGTGTGGAGACCGACGCGTAGCGGAGGTCTCCAATTTTTACCCGAGACCGGTAGCACCTACGCCCGTGATGCTTATTACAACTTTTGCATGATCCATGATCCATGCAATAACCAAATTAAATGAATCTAAATTTGTTTATGTCAAAGTGACAATAATTGTGTGATAACTGTAAAATTATCTAAAACTCCCACTATCTAAAATGACAAAAAAACACTCAAATTTTCATATTTTATTACTTACCGCCGCCCGATCGGTAAGTGAATGCTTACCGATCAGTAATTTGTAAGCATAACTTACTATTGTCATAATTAAATCAGTAAACATGTCAAATTGACGGATCGTGCAAAAAAGATATTGAAAGACAGATTCTTATAAAATAAATGTTAATTGACATTTAGCAACAATGTGCTCTTCTACATAACCTTAAAATCAGATCAATGTGCCGGTAATCGACTGTTTAATTTTCATTGCCAACGTAATACTCCACACTCTCCACAGTCAGGGCCAACTGTTGCCCAAATATGAAGTGAACGGTGTATAGTTAGAGAAATCGAAAATTATATCATATTACATAATATTAACTTCTTTGCTTTCTACAATAATCTGTAAAAATTTATCACCAGGAATAATTACAATTATTAATAACCTAAACAAACCAACAGTAACCATTAATTTTAAACATTTCATAGTTTATTTAATCGAAGTAGCTAAACGAAAATACGTGACGCTTTCCCTGTTTAGAAAATTTTTTAATGAATTTTAATTACTTGAAAAACACAAGCAAGCATCTGTAACAGAAAATAAAAATATTTATTTTTCGGTTTACCGACTTTAATTATTATTGTTTTGTTTTGTTTTATTTCACATTCGCGTTCTTAGTATCAAAGCAAGCTATTAAAATTAATTATATTATTATTAAAATAATTAACAAAATTTCAAAACTAATCTTCACATTATCAAGGTGAGAATTAATGATACAAATAATAGAAAAGGGATGAATTTTGTAGGAATAAATGTTATCAATTGCTGCTGTGAATAGAGCACACATAATTTAACCAATTGTGTAACAATAGACTTACAGAAATTGCTTTTACTGATATGTGACGTCACCTGCAAATTAAAACGATTACTTTTGCTATATGTGCGTTTAGACTCTTGCATGAGCAGGTAATTACAGTTTAAACGTTTTAGAATGTACCACTTTTAATTAATTAAGACTGTTGTTCCCGAACAATAGAAAATAAGTCCAGTTTTAACAATTCGTTGAACAATTTTAGTCACGGTATGTTTATAGCTTAGAAATATTTATATTAACTCAAGATTAAAATTGAGTTCGTAGACCAAAACGATTCGTAAGTGCGCGCCAAGTTAATTTAACTTCCATTAAACCTAATTTGCTTACATAACTTTGTATCCCTTGGTAAATATCTTCTACAATTTTGCATATCAAATAACCTAACGATAATCTTATTACAACACCAACCAAGAAGGTTATGTAGGTACTTGAAAACACCCTGCTGGTCACATCAGAATCAGATTGACTTTATTCTTATTAAATCAAGACGGCGAACAACAATAAAAAGTACCAAAACCTTCCAAGGTGCAGATTTGTGACTCAGGTCATGAACTTTTAGCAACAAATATGTACATTGCACATGCATTAAACTACAAAGGAATACTACACAGCACGGTGTCGCAAAAAGACTTGGGCTATACTAAATCAGGCAGACGATAAATTACCAGATATTGTAGACATCCTTAAGGAATGGAAGAAATATTGCGGTAATCTATTTGATGAACCACATCATGGGGAGAACTTTGATTTATAGAGAATAGAGGACAAAGAACCTTAGATTATGAAAGCAGAAGCAGAAAACATCCGAAGTCAGGGAAAGCCATTGCTAAATTATTAAGACAATGGACGATCTTGGAGTTGATTTAATACATATACTCCGCCAAATTAGGTAGCGGGTAGACTGGAGGATAGGCTTACTTCTGGGCTAACGACCCTGCCTACGTGAGCTCATGGTTCTCTTCAACTACCGCTACCGGAAGAGAATCATGTCCTAAACCCTTTCTCCTACCCACTCCTGACTTTATTCTATGCTATCCTACATCCAACTCGCCAGCACAGTAACCAGCATGGCGTTTTAATGCCGGCTACCCCTCATTTGCCCAAACTTACCCCAGGTATTTCAGTTCGTCCCAAGAATCCTGGGGGAGGGGGTGAGCAACTGATAAATGTTAAGAACAAGAAAAACTCATTGATGATAGCCACCTATAACTGCAGATCCTTACTAGATGATTTACAACTGTTGGACCTCGAAAATGAAGCAAATAAAATTAAATTGGGCATACTGGGATTTGCAGAAGTAAGGAGAAAACTGTATTACTCTGCCATCTGGAAATGCATTAATAATAATTGGTTTCCTTGTTAAGAAATCTCTAGTCCCAAATATTATTGGCTTTAAATTTCTGAACGAGTAGTACACATGATCACACAAACATCAAAAAACTATCATATAAAAATAACGCCAACCATTGCAATCAAAGGAATATGACAGTAGGTAATTTAAATGTATTTAATATCTCAAAATCTGATATCAGCATTAAAAGAAGCGTCGGAAAAAGCCACAAAGGAATGCCAAAAGAGAAATGAAATTACTCAACAAACAAAACAAAAAATAAAAGAAAGAACTATATGTATATAATCTACGCCTCTTCTGCCGGGAACCAGCGTAGAGGCTTCATTTTCTACTATATCTTGTTGATAAATTTTCTCCCTTCTTTTTTGTGCGTCGCGCATTTCGTTGCTTCTTTCCATGTCCAACCATTTTTTTTTTAGTATTTCTGCAACTGATGTATTCCATTCAGTCCCTAGTCTTCCCTTACCTCTTCTTCCAAACGTCCTGGCTTCCCATACCCTTTTAACTTGCATGTTTGCCGGTAATCTACATAAGTGGCCCCACCACCGTAGCACTACTTTGACATTTCTTTCTTATCTATAAATCTCTTTAATGATAAACTTTGGCAGTGTTAATTTCGTGTTAATCTTCTCCGGTTTTATTAAAAACGACTCCTAAATATTTGATCTCTTCGCTTTTCGACTTGTTCTAATCTTATTCCCTTAGCAACCACACTTGTATTTATATTCGTTTTTGAAACCACTAACATTTTGCTCTTATTTATATTCAGCCTCATACTCGTATTTTCGAGTTTCTGTATCCATATGTAATATGTTTAGATTATGCTGTAGTTTTTCTTGGCTGTCAGAAATCAGTGTTATGTCATCAGCAAATACACATTCACTAATTGTTATGCGTTTAATTTTATAGTAACCCACTTCCATCCTGATAGTCTTCTTCCTGCAGTCCTTTATAATATCCATGAAGAGTATAAAAAGTAGAGGGATGAACACTCCTCACTGTCTTATTCCTTTGTGCGTTGTGAAAGGCCTGGATGGTGAGTTGAGCGTTCTTACTACATTATGACAATTTTCATACAACGATTTAGTGGCAAATGCATTCTCGCGGAACTTTGTCGAATGCTTTCTCTAGATCGATAAAGCACACAACTATATAAATCTTTTTGATACTTACGGAACTTTTCATATAAATACATAAGGTTATTCAAAAGTAAGTTACATTTTGAAGTAGATATAACATTTGTAGGAATTAACATAATATACAAAATAATAACACATTTATACTCATAAAGATATGGGGTTTACTAGATTCAGTTTAAATGTTGAATATGTCCGTCATTTTGTTCTTCAACAAGCAAAAATCTTTCTTCTATGTTGTGAACAGCATTTTCTATTATATCTCGTGAAATATTTTCAATTTCTTGCGAAATGGCATATTTTAGTTCGTCGATAGTCCTGGGATTAGTTACGTAACACGTTTGGTGATCGCATAATAAGCAGACAGTTTTCTAACACCTGGCCAGCGCGTTCCCCTGATATCAATCCAGCAGATTTTTTGCTGTGGGGTTATTTAAAAGAACGAGTTTTTTTAAGTAATCCCACGACTATCGATAAACTAAAATATGCCATTTCGCAAGAAATTGAAAATATTCCACGAGATATAATAGAAAATGCTGTTCACAACATAGAAGAAATATTGTTGCTTGTTGGAGAACAAAATGGCGGACATATTCAACATTTAAACTGAATCCAGTAAACCCCATATCTTTACGAGTATAAATGTATTTTTATTTTGTATATATGTTAATTCTTACAAATGTTATATCTACTTCAAAATGTAACTTACTTTTGAATAACCTTATATATTATATGGTCTTACACACTGTATCCCAGCCTGAATCCACTTTGAGCTTCATGTATTTTGTTTTTCGCTTCTTTCCTTAATCTCATATCTATTATCTTCTCATACACTTTACCTATTTTATTCAGAAGTGAGATGCCCATTTTGTCACTGTCGTTAAGTACTTCGCCGTTTTTATCTCTGATGTAACCCTTCGGTCCGTCTTTTTCTTTCATCATGTTTTTAATTGTTCTGTATTGGCTTTGCTGTCCCGTTCAATTTTTTTTCCGAAGGTTCCCATTCTCTTTTCTTATCTACCAAAATCACATCTGTCACAATTTTCCTGTTTTCCTTATAGTGCTCATACGATTCGTGTGTTCTCGTCGTTAGATATTGTTTCCAGGTCCCCTTTTTGCCATCAGATACTGCGTTTTGTATTTCGCTGGACCACCAATTTGTTCTCTTTGCGTAGTTGTTTGATAAGCTCACTACATACTTCCGTAGCTGCAGTTACTAATATTGACTTAGATTTTTGCTACTGTTCTTCTATTTCTTGTTCTTCAAAACTATTGCTCTCCATCTTTACCCTAATTAATTCTTCACATCTCTTCTGGGTTTCTACACTTGTTAATTTGTATACTTTTATAGTTTTTCCGTCAAAAATATCGAGATTCCTATTTGTTTTATTATCTTTGGTATTGACTCTTAGTTTCCCTACTACTAAATAATAATCACTGCCTAATTCATACTTTCTTTCAATAATTGATCTTTCATTTCTGGTGCATACTTCTCTGGTGTATTTGTGTATAGTTTTGTGTTGGTAGAAGAAATTAAGAATTTCTCCCTAAGTTCACCTCTACGAATAAAATGAAACAGGAAGGACACTATGATATTATGGTGCATAACTACAAGTGCAACGGAAATACGTCACACACGCCATATTGAAACACCAACCGGCACGAATTTTTATTGGTCGACTAACTGTTTGTTTACGTTTTTATCTTTGACAGTTGACGTATTTAGTGTTCTCAGCCAATGAGCTTCTAAAATCCGCCATATTGATACACCATCTAAATTGCATACTGTTGGTGTTATGCTACTTCCTGTCTTTTTCTATTCGTAGGTTCACCTTAAATGGCGCCACCGTTGTTTCTAATTGCGTCTTGGCTAAATAACGTGGTAAGGCCTTAATATATAATATTTAATTTAGGTGGCCTTGTTCGGGCCGGATAACAAAGTTTCACGTCAAAATCGAGATGATTGCGCCCTAAATATACACAAGCGTTTGAACAAATTTATAATTAATTAACTCTCATTATTTAATATAACTTTAGAAACACTATAATTTATTATATAGTAATTCTAATTTCAGATTGAAATGCAATTCGCAGTGCCCTTCATTACAATTCCCGTGCAAAAGGCCATGGATATGACGAAAGGAGCTGTGGCGAATTTCAACGTAGCAGCCTTGGTAGTCACCGGTGCCATAGCATTGGTAACCGGATTTATTTTACCAACATTAGTGAAACTTATAGATCAGAAAATGCCCTTGCCATTTGCCAATTCTGGTTTCGGGAGAGGTAAATACAAGTTCTTAGACGATTTTTAACTATGAATTTGGAGCGTTGAAATTCGTTTCCTTAAACGATGCTATCCGATAAATGCTTTTGCCTTTTAATAAGTACATCTTTCTATGTTGCAGTTGATTGCAAAATAACAGTCGCCTTTTTATTTAATTCTTTACTTTTGATAGTATACTACGCGGTTTTTGGACACTTAAGCCTTTTTTTCGGGATTAATGTTTGTCATAAATAACTATATCTTTGGACTTAGCCATATAAATGTGATATCAAAATGAAGGTTGCTATTGGGTTCATTGTATTACTACTTACATTTTCTTATTAGCATCCACGTTTTGGAAGAATGCCCGTAAAATTAAATGCATGTCAAACAATTTTTGGCAGTAATACGATATGAATATTTTAGTTATTGGACACAAATAAAATTGAAAATCAGCAAGTTAATAAAATTAAAATATTAGGCAAACGTAATTATTAAAAATAGAGTAAAGCACGTTTACACGAGTATAACTCGAAAATAATTATGTTGCGGAAATGCAGCATATACAGACATATTTACCCAATTCAACAATAATATTTGGCAGATTCGCTGTTGTACATATTCTACAAATCGTCTATATCATTTTGATCATTTTCGTCACTGCCGATATTATTTTCTCTCTCTCCCCTTTATAGCAATCATGCAACATAAATGGATCATCGTCATACATATCGGGAATATGTTTTACATATGTTTTTGGTATGCGGAAAGGATGAAAGTCATTTTTGCAACTACATATCACATTTTAAGTAATCTTTTGTTATAGTTTTCCGACACACAAAGCAACTGTTTTCAATATCTTCCAATTGCGCTTTCTTTCTTTTCCCTTTTTTTATTTTGGGTATTAGTTTTGATGCCTCTCGCTTCCGTTTCTTTTCTAACTCACTTTTTTCTATCTTTATTTTTAAAGCACCTTTCTTTTCAAATATTTCTTGGTATATTTGTGACGTTATTGCAAATCGAAGGCGTTCTGTGCTACATTGATTTTTCCCCTTAGGTTTATCTGGTATTTCCAGATAATTGGTAATACTGTCACGTGCTAATTCCGCACTACGACAACTTATAAGGGACGTCGAAGTCCTGTGGCTCGCGGCTAGCAAGCAGTGGATAAGGGGGGTTCGAAACGCTAAACCCTTCAAATAAGGAAGGTTATAATCGGAATAAAAATGGGCGCCACTGCGGAAAGTCACCCGAGATGATGATGTGTACCGCAGATTGCTCCTACTGGGCTCGAAGGAGTTGGGGGTGGCTGCACTCTACTGTTGGAGATACTTACCCTTGCTTACTGAAATAAAACTGGAACTGGTGGGTAGGCTCACAAGGCTGCACACAAATATTAAAACAAAACACAAATAAAAGACAATAAAAGGCGAGAATGAATTTTCAATAAAATTTAATTAATGGAAGTAATATGACACCAAAGTTCTATTTTAAATTAAATGAAAAGGGTAATTAAGGGATGCCACATTTATTCAAATTATGGCAAATCTAGTTAAAAGCTAGGGTCCCTTAATCGCAATCAAAAGAATGGTGATGATAAAAACTTAAGCTAAAAATTCTACTACAAATGATTTTACACATGCAACACAAAATAAGCTATCGTCACGATAGTTCGCAGGTTCGCACTGTTTCGGGATTGTTGAAACTAAAGCAAAAAGTAATACACACTAGTTGAAGACTTGAACACTTCGTTGAACAGACTAAGTAAACGAAAGAAAGAATGCTCGAAGTACTTGAATTAGATACACTATATACTGGTGCCTGTCCACGAGTCAATCACAAAAATACGGTACTGAATTAAGGCTTGAATGGGTACACTCACAACCGACAACATAGGACAGCCTAAAGTATTTACCTGGGAAAAAGGGCTTAGTTGGTGGTAGCCCAAATGGAAGCGATTGAAGCTTTAAACCCCAGGGAGAGATAGCAGCGGTCGGCTAACAAATTATACTGCAAGCTTCTTCACAGCGGGTACATTCAGGGACTTTGCTAACTAAGCGCATCAGCCGCTGACCGTCCCTGAATGCGCCCACTCTCTGGAATAATCCGACAAATATATCGTACGATAGGTTTTCCACGAAACGAAAGCCAGAGACCGATACATAAAACGGGAATTTTCTACCCAAAAGTCCGGGAACGGTAATGCACGACTAAAGATGTTGACAGCTGACTCTACTCTGAAGTGCCTTGCTATTTTTTCCTTAAGCGAAAGATGTTAGAAAGAGATGCCCAAACGTAACTTTCGTGCACGGGGCAAAGGAACCTTCAATGACGCTAACAGCGTTACCTCGTGATCGGTGGGTGCTTCTCCGAATTAACAATGACGAAATCAAGTGCACAAATATTTCATTACCATATTTGGTCATCCTATTTGGGATTTCCTTGAATTATTGCGCAGCCAAAAAGGAATGTGCTGATCTGATATTATTCACGCAAGTTCTGCAAGCTTCAGGGCCGGCTTAAACTTTGAAAAACAGGGCCGTATTATACTAATTTACGCAAAATTTAAAAAAACCGTGACAATACCTCTACTTGCTGAAGGTTCGGCAAGCGTATTATTTGAAGAAGTAGACACACTCTAACTATGACAGTTTCAATTATATGATTTTTATTTACTTCGGTTACGTTCGGTTACGGAATTCGCTTTAATTTTTTGAACTACACTCTATTCAGGTTCCATAACTAATTCGTTATGTTCTTTATGTATGTATATGATATTTTCAATTTCCTTAATTACACTGCTCAAAAAAGTCTAAGGAACAACTTCTTTCTGGCATATAACTTGGGTTACAGGTAGAATATGATGTTTAAATAGAATGATATGAACCTTTATTGGTTTAGAGACAAATTTCTACGTTTATTTTGAAAGATTTTTAATAAGTATAATTGTCGTTAGTTATTAACAATAAGTTTAAATATTTTAAAACTAACATATAAAAAGTAAACGAATTCTAATGGCATTACAAGATTAATTTCGATAAGGAAAAAGGAACTAGTAAACAGTGTTGCCACCTCTAGCATTAATTACAGCCTGACACCGTCTTGGCATACTTAAGATTAAGTTGTTAATCTGATTTTGTGGTAACAATGTCCATTGTTCTCTTAGAGCATTTTCAAACGCAGGGCGTGTGTGTATTTCGTCCATGATAGGAGTTAGTCTTCTTTGAAGCATGTCCCATACATATTCTATAGGATTAAGATCCGGGGACTGAGCAGGCCAAGGTAAAACTGTAATCTCTTCTTCCCTAAACCATTCACGAACAACTCGTGCCGTATGGGGCCGGGCGTTGTCATACATATAAAGAAAATTTTGACCGGCTTGATCTGCAAATGGACTACTACTTCTACACCAGGAAAAATATTTCTATCTACACCTAATGAATAGGTACATGATACTAACCTTAATTTTTTTCCAGTCACTTTGACACTGCAGAGTCTATTTTATGCACATTACCAGGCAACACCGATCCGTGCGGCGCGGTACGTCACATGCCGTTTTCGATTTTCCGGCGGTAATTCAAAATTGCCGGAATAATTTTCTATTTTTTTTGCGGATAAATTTTTTTTTATTATTTTAAATATTATGTAGCTTATAAGTGGCCCCTCAACTACATGTAAAAACGATTTCACTTAATTTATAAAATTCAGTTCCTTAGCCTATTGGAACAAGTTTCTCAAATAAAATATTTAGGCATATACATAGACCAGGAATTCAATTTCGATTTCGATATGGAATACGCAACAAATAAGTGTATAAAATTAATAAATATACTTTCGGGATCGGCAAAAATAAGCTGGGGACTAGGGAGTAAAGTGATTGAAATAATCTATAAAGGTGCTGTCCTGCCATTACTGTCATATGGAGTCCCAGTGTGGATAGATGCATTAAAAAAGAAATCAAACCTACGAAAACTGGAAAGAGCGCAGAGGTTGGTGAATCTAAAGATAAGAAAAGGTTATAGGACAATATCATAGGAAGCGTCCTGTGTAATGGCAGGAATAACGCCAATAAAAATAAAACTGGAGGAGATAAACAATAACAAAAGGTTACGAAGAATACATAAATTACGAAGAAATGACCTCAATAGCATAATGGCTACACCCTGCAGATATGCCCAAAATAGAAGAGATGGAAGAGAATTGAAGTTATACTTTCGAAATCTATACAGATGGTAGCAAAAAGAAAGAACTAGTTGGATGCGCTGCAGTCATATACAAACATAAGAAGCTCCACAAAGTATTGTCTAACAAATTAAATTCTAAATGTTTTATTGATCAAGCTGAAGCATTAGCAATTTTAACAGCATTAGAAAAAATAAGCACACAGGATGAAATACACGGTAACGACAGAAAAGCAGTAATTTTTACGGATAGCCAAAAACTGTTAAAATCAATGGCCAACTTGAGTAAACATGAGTTGTTAATAGAACGAATAAGGAAAATACTGTTACAATTGTCACAAAGAGAGTGGAAAAAACATTTCAAGTTGGCTCCTGCGCACGCTGATATCGAAAGAAATGAACTGGCTGATAAGAAGGCGAAAGAAACAGCACAACGATTAACAGAAAATGAAGTGTACAATAAAATCCCAAAATCAGAAATGCTTCAAGAACTAAAGAAACAAAGTGTTCAAAAGTGGCAAAATAGGTGGGAAAATACAAACAAAGCAGCACAAACGAAGGAATTCTAACCAACAATAGAAAATAGAAGAAAAGTGAAAATGAACTGGACACCAAATCTAACAACATTGATGACAGGACACGGAAGACTAAGAAGCTACCTAAAAAGATTTAAAATAATAGATAGTGGAGTGTGTACATGTGGTGAAGAAGAACAAACAGTGAACCATATAATTTATATTTTTAACGAAATAATGTAAATTCCATATTTAGAAAAATATCACCTCCGCAGGGATTCGAACCACTAACCTTCGGCTATACGCGCCACTGCTCTACCTTTGAGCTACAGAGGCAGATCTCTGAAGATGTGATATTCGTCTAAATATAATAATATAATATATTTAGACGAATATCACATCTTCAGAGATCTGCCTCTGTAGCTCAAAGGTAGAGCAGTGGCGCGTATAGCCGAAGGTCAGTGGTTCGAATCCCTGCGGAGGTGATATTTTTCTAAATATGGAATTTACATTATTTCGTTAAAAATATATTTCCCCAAAGGAGTGAATCCTTAAAATTTAATTTAAAATATAATTTATAATTGCAAATTATTGGATAATCTAAGAGCAGTAGTGAAAAATAATATAATAAGTAAGGCGGGCGTATGACCTTCTGATAAAGAAGAACTGGCCAGTGTATATCTAAAGATATTTACTAATTTCGCAAAAAATTTCAATTGTGATATTTTGTAAACGAAGAAAGTAGACAAAGAAAGTGTTAAAAGACAGGTAAAAATATAAAGTTTCCTTAATACAATCATTATGATATTTAACATGTATAATGGTAACTTTACAAGATATAAACTAATTGACAGATATTATTCAATTACACACTTAAATATAGTATATTAATTTAAAGTTTATTGGGGATAAGAAGTAAGATAATTATGTTATGTTATATATGAAATATTAAATGCATGTAGTATTACATCTTGTAATGGAGCATGTGGAAATAACGTATTTAAAAAAAAAACATTAGGGAGTTTTTGCATAGCGTTTTTTTACAAGACGTATACGCTAACGTCGGAGTTGCTTAGCAACGTCGTATTTTACAGCTATAAAGACGTAAACGTTAGCGTTAACGGATACTTATCGTACGATATGCAAAAACTCTCTAATATCTTTGTAAAATCACGCTAACCAGAATTTGTTCTATATTCATTTTTAGTAATTTATATGATATTATCTCTCTACGCAAACTTACCTCAGCAAAGCAATAGCACCAGAGCACTCACTATGTACAATCAGCATGAAACCTATTTCCCGCGAATACAGAGATACTGCCAGGTGTTGTCAAACCGTATAAGAAGCCTCAGAGCAAGATAAACGGCTGTAGTCGTACTTGTTTCCGACATAAATTGCAATGTTACTCAAAAATGTATTTAATATAATATGTTGAATATGACAAGACAATACACGATAAGACGATCACAAACTTTAAAAGTATTAGCACAAAACAAGCACGAAACGAAATTATGATAAACGTTTTAAAATGATATTTAATTTTAATACCTCAAACTAACTCAATCAAAATTAACAATTTATTTTATATCATACTAACTATTTTCCGTCCACTCTTAAAAAACAGTTCACTGTTCTAGGTTTTATTTCAAAATCGGTTTATTTCTTTTTACCCTTTCCTCCCTTCTTCCCTCCCTTTCCTCCCTTTCCACCCTTTCCTCCCTTCTTTCCCTTCCCTCCCTTCCCTTTTCCTCCTTTAGCTTCTGCTTCTGCTTCTGCTGCTTTGTTTAGTGCAGATTTACGGGTGAAATCTTCTATGTTGTACTGGGTGTCTATATGGACTACATTCTTCTTCCTTCTGAGTCTCTCGGGTCTAATAACTCCCGCCGGAGGAGTAAATTCTATATCTAATTCGCTATCGGAAGACGTACTGTCTTCATCATCGCCGCAATAACAGGTCTTCGATTCGCTCTCCTGAGGTTTGTTCTTTGTTATCTTGAATTGCATAGGCGTACAGTCCATGTAAGGATTTTCGTTGCATTCGATTGTTTTCGGGTCCTTCAACGGATTCATCGTTATGTAATAGCAGCCTTCTCGTTTCTTAATCTGCAAAGTTGGCTTGGGCGCTACGGTAGCGTCAGAATCCGATTCGTAGTCGCTGTATTTGGTTCTCAATTTTTTCTTCGATGTTTTAGGCGAAAGCGATTCTAACAGTTTCACACCCTTGGCTTTTCTATGTGCTATAATCTTTTTGGCCACCGTACGACACACTGCACCTGGACGCCAACCCAGTCTGGGCTGTAAAAAAAGATAAAATTAAACCTTTAGGGATACATTATCAGTTATCAGGTGGCGAATAAACTAATTAAAGTAACCATATCTCACTCGCTCACTTACTTTCTGAACTGTTCATTACGTATATTTAACTGTCCCAAATAAAAACCCCATCTAAAATACTCTCACCTCTCAAAAAAGGTTTGTTCTTAGATTACTTGCCAACTATAAGATTTTAGCCTTAATAGAAAAACAACATCAAAAATAAGTTAATTTAATGGAGAAGCCAACCGAAATGATTACCTAAATCTGCCGCAGTAACATCAGTTTACCAAATATGTATTATATAAAAGAAAAAAAAAACAAGTAATATACCAACCCTAAGTCCGACGCAAGGAACGTGTACATTCCATAACCAGCCCATTTTGGCAGGTACGTTACGTCCAGGTGTTATGCATTCTCTGTGGCCAATATGAACCCCAGGATACAAATCTCCAAGCTTGTACAGAAATTTACTCTTTCGCTTACGACATTTTCCACGTTTGCCAACTTTACTATGCGATATTACTTTCTCAGATATACTTGCCGGCACCGGTTTTATAGTAGGTTGTTGGCCAATTGCGGGGGCGCTTTGACTATTCTGATTATTCTGTTTCGTTGATATAATTTCGCGCTCCTTCGTTATCGAGCCATTATCAGCAAGGCAAGGGCAGGTGCCTTGAGCTTCTCCTCCTGCACATTTTTGACAGCTCAAATCGCCTCCTGTCGCTCGGCATGTTCTTGGACTGCATGGTTCTAAATCTGCATCCGAACCCCTATTGACTCTAGTCATTTCCAGATCGCCAGCGCCCCTTCCCTGAGCACATATAGCATCACCGACCTCGAGTGATAAATGGGTTCCACAAGGTTGATATTTGCCAGCACCAGAGGGTGCTGCTGTATAACACGGAGTTGGTTTCGACGAAACATAAGGACAATTAGGATTCGAACATATACTAGCAGAAGGAGAGGAAGGCTTTCCTGGCATTTTGTATGGACAATCTGGATTTCCACATAGAACGTTAGAACCAGAAGATCCTTTTTGTTTATAGGGACAATCGGGATTTTCGCAAAGATCTTGATTAGAAGCAAAAAACCCCGGCGAACTTGCATAAGGACATTCGGGATTGTCACATATGTCAGCATTAGGTATGAAGCAAGGCGAATCCCTTTTACTTACGAAAGGACAATTGGGATTAGAGCATAAACTAGCTTTCTTAGAAGGTTTAGTAGCGAAAGGACAATCGGGACTTCCGCAAGCCCTAGGCGGGAGAGGATACGGCGGTGCCGCATACGGACATCCAGGTCTCGGACCTGGCGGTGGCCTTCCGCCTGGACAAGGACGAGGTGGCATATTTAAACTACACGTCGGATCACCGCAAGTAGGAGGATTAGCTGGACAATCGGGACAAGAACACGAGCAAAGTCCACAAAGTGGGGGTGGTGTGTTGCAAGGTGGAAAAGGACAAGGAGTGGCAGTAGGAGGAAAAGGCGAGGAAGTGCAAGGAGAAGGAGGGCGGGCGGGTGGTTCTGCGTAAGGGCAAGATTGTGGAGGACCAAAAGGGCAGTCTTCATTTCCGCAGTCTGCTGGGGTAGCGTAAGGACATTCCGTATTACCGCATGGGCCTTTTGGTACTATGGGATTATAACGAAGTTCCCTGGGTTTAAATGGACACTGTGGATTTCGGCACGCACCTTTGGGTAAGGGATCTGGGCAATCCCAGTGTATTGGTTCTAAATCGGGTAAAGGTAGCTTTAACGGCATGGGACATTTTGGTGCACCACACGGCTGTGACACAGAAGGCGCATCCATCAGTTGTAATTCCATCATGTCCTCGTCGGTTGCTATACCAAGCTTCTTTTTTGTATACGGGCATATGGCAGAACCGCAAGCAGTTTTCATTTGTTTACCTTTAAAGGCTTTATCTGAATCAGTGGCGGCACCTCTCACATGTGGGCATGTAGGGTATCCACATGCCGAAAGTGTATTCATACTACCCATCGGGGCAGAGGCAGCGCTTAGAGCTGCAGGCGTCATAGGAAGTTTGTATTTTTCTCCTGTACCGTCGTCGTCGGGACCACAATAATGGCAAAATTGTTTGCAACTTTCTGCTATGACATTATGGGAAAAGGGGCAAGTACCTCGACCACATGGCCCTAATGCTTTCTTATAAGCATCCAAAACCTTGTCGTACGACTGCATCAAATCTTTACACATCACCATTGGCGCTGGAAATTTATTTTCATCTTCTTCAGATGCACCTCCTGTTAATCGCAGTGGATCGCTACAACAGCAGCATTGACCCTGGTTTCCTGGAGCTTGGCGTTTGTCAGAACCTTTACGCCTCGAACCATTACAACAACCTGAAGGGGCCTTCGCAATAAAAGGTTGGTCCACGGATTTTGGTCTCATATAAACACCGTATGGACCGTAATTATCTAAACTTCCGTAAGTCTGACTTAGTCCGTATGATATCGGGGTATCAACTTGACCATAAAGCGTTCCTAACCCTTTTCCTGTCGCTGCCGGACCAAGTCCAAATTCTTTGAATTTTTGCGCACCCGGACAATCTTTATTCTTACAAAGTATTTTATTAAGATTTTCAGCGGTCATATCATCCGGTGACATGTAACCTAAAACATTTTCCTAAATTTCATAACGTAATACAAGGTATCGAACGGTTTATTACCTTTTCTGTACCATGTCCTTGGGTCCGCTGGACAATATATGGGACCAACAGGTAAAACATTCGCATGTTCGTCTGGTTCATACCTAAAACGGTTAATTTGTTTATTGTGGTTCTTTTTGTTAACAAAATGAAACCTTTGCGTTTTCACCCAGTATTTTTGGTACATACTGAGTTGGCCAAATATCTTTAGGCACTAAGAAGAACTTATGTAACAAAAAAAGGAAAAAATACATCAGATTGTAGATGAGATTATCTTTTAATTAACAACAAAATACATTTCAGAAAATTCTACTTCGTGTAATTTTACTGGTTTTGAACAAGTTGTTATGCAGAAATCCCAAGGGTATTTTTTAATAGTTTTATTGAAAAACTTATACCTTCGGTTTGTAATTATTGTTTCTTTGCGCCTAAAAATTGAAATCGAAAAAATTGACGGGATTGTTTGGTACTAACGTTTGAGCTTGGAAAGTGGTTTCAGCGGCCGAACTCCTAAACAAATATTTCTTAGTAGGAGCCTCTCCGGTTTCGCATAACCTTTCTAAAACTTGAAACTGGGTTTGAACGTGCGGACCAAGGCAGGACATTCTTGTAAAGACGAGCATTCGTCCGAGGATGGTTTGGTTGTCGTTTATTATGTCGTATTCCCCCGTGTTACTAACGGGAGTTCCGTCTTTATAATTTAATTTGGATTTTTCTACCATCTTTATGACTTCCAGAGACCACGGTATTGTTATTTGCCCAAATGGGACAGGGTCGGACTTTTTGAATATAAAAAGTTGTAAAGGAGAGTCTGATAAACTTTTATGAAGATCGCGAGGTAGACAAGGAAACAAATGAGATTTCCCTGTGTCCAATTCCAGAACTGTTGAGAATGGTTCTGAAATTTTGCGTCTTATCAGTTAACTCTTTTTGCGCGGAAATTTTGCAACTCACCTTTAACCGACAAAAACCCTCTCATATCTTCAGGTTCCAAATCGAAACTTATTAAATTTGAAAAAGTAATTCTGAGTCTAATGTCAGCTCTGTTCGGAATTTCTTCAATCATAGGTCCAAACATAATTTTGTCCACAAGTATTTCAAATAAATACAGTTGCTCCATGTTTAAGCAATTGTGGAACGTACAAGTTTCTTAAAATAGGCCAAAACTTACGCACATATAATTTTTTTAACTAAAATTTTGTGTTAATTTTAATTTGACGTAAAATTTGGCTCAACACCTGTGTGTAACTGTTTTTCGACAACTGAATTTCAGAGGTCGCTTTGCAATTTCAATATTTCCCTAAATAAATGTTGATAGAAATACATGATTATTAGAAGGCTGTGCATAGAAACGTGAATCCTCCAGCATCGCTGAATATAAAGTGTTGTGTTACTTCTGATAATAATAATGTTAAATGTACATGTTGCAGATGTTAAGCCTGAATCTTCAGAACTGTGGCGTATATTAGCACTGATGGATCAAGCTCTGATCGAAAACAACATAGACACCACTTCATGCACGCAACGAGCGGTATGTTGGACGGTGAAAAGTTCCCTGAATAAAATCTCAACTGGACAAGCAACGAGCAAAGATAAAATAATCGAGGGACTGATCGCGAGCCCTTGGATTAACAGAATGGTGGACGGTACACCAATACAATCGGCCATAAGGAACGGAATCGATGGTATAAATTGCTCAACAGAATACAGTAGTTGTAAAGTAAACCAGAAGTCAATTTCTGCTTTCGTTAACCAATTTACAAGCGCCATTAACTTAACATAAAAAGACTGTATAATATGTTATATAAAATTATAATTCATTGTTTGTCTGTGCACGTATTTTTAAGCCACTGCTTTTGCAATACTATAACAATGCCTATTTTATTTACGCTTTTTGGTTGCAGTTGTTTGTTAGCCTTCGTTACTTTATTGTTGTTTACATTTGCTTGTTAGGTAATCGAGTTGTTTCTGTTTTTTTTTTATTTGGTTCGCCTTATTGTTATAGTTTGTCGGAGTTATGTTTGTTTTAAGTCCTTACAATTAAAAAATAGTTACATCTAAGCAATTTAAGTTTAACACCCTCATCAATCAAACAATTTGTACTTTCTGTTGAAGTTGTTGTTATTTAAAATGTCGATTAATCTATAATTGTTTATAAATATATAAAAACCTTTTCTTGTTGTTATTAATTAAAATAAGCCAAACTAAAAGTTCCTTAAATAATTTTCGATTTTACTACGTGAGGAAAAAGAGATTTTCTAACCTTTTTTAAAGGTCAAACACTGATGAAAAGATAAACAACCTCGAATCATCTTACAATTTTAAATCTATAAACTAACGAGATTAAACTGATGTTAAAGTAAGAAATTAAGCACATATGCTCTCAAATATAACCTCCAACGTTTAGAAATCGGCGTTTTAAACACGGAGACTTCAACGGTGGATCAACACACAAACCTCCTACCTTGATAAAAGTAAGTATATTAAAGTAATAAGATCAAAATATAATTTTCAGTAACAATTAGTTTAAAGTATTTTTAAAGACTCTGCGTGAATGAGTAAAATTGTATATTAAAAATAGGTTTACTGACGTTTTTAGGCTTAAAATGCCCAGACTTGCTCTAAATTAACACAATTATGGTGAATTTATAGTTAAAATTTTAATTCTAAAATTAACGTTTTAACCTGGCAGTGGTCGCGCCCTTTGGTTTGACATAATAATAGTAATAATAATAAATTTATTTCCACTAAGACTTGCTTAATAAATGTTGGAGATTGTCACAGGAAATAATAAAATATGATTTTAACAATAACTAGTAGAAACATACTGGTACTAAGTACTAATCAAAACCTTTCGGCGAAGAAGTGAGATCAATTGTAGTAACATTTATCGATTAAAAATGACTTTAGTTCTACTTTAAATCGTCTGAAGCTCTGGATATTTTTAAATTTTAGTGGCAGATGATTCTCAATTTTAGTTGAAATAATCATAAGGTCTTTGGCAACTTTTGTTGAGCAGGAATATATAATTTATTTGTGGACCGGGTAACGTAATTGTTAATTTGACCACATAACATGCTGAATTTAAGATAAATAATGAGTAAACAGAATACCATGATGTTTAAAATAATAAACACAAGAACTACTAGATCGAAGACGAAATATTATTGTATTATTTTACATTATAAAAACCAAGTTTCTTATAAAATTAAGAGCATGACTTTTGACTTTTATTAACCGGAAATAATTCACAACGAATGTCATGACAACTGACAACACATCTCCCTTTTTAGGTTAATAGCTATTTATGCAACGAGTTGCAAAATGATGGACTTTTTATCACCAGGCGTGAAATTGTTCGTCGAGGCGAAGCCGAGATGAACAACACGCCATGTAAATTGTGCTAATGTAAACATCAATATAAATTTAAATAAGTGAATACAATTTTGTCAATTAATTTTTAATTATGCGTTGCTAGGATACACTTTAGTCCCTAGGGATCAAATGAAGCATTTTAGTCCCGGTTTGGAGGGACTAAAAGACATGCTTTAGTCCCGAAAGTGCAAAAACTATATTATGTCAATTAACATTATTATGCATACTAGACTAAATATAAAATACGTGAAGATTATCGACAGAGCATACACAGATTTCCAACAAATATACATATACGATAAATCATTGCGAATATTATTTTCCCTGATATCTCTAAATTACCTTTGCATTTCCCCCAATTAACTCCAAAATGTATATTATAAGTAAATATTTAATTGTATTGTATATTATCATTTCCACTTTTCAAACTTGGACGGACATTTTTTACTCTTTTACTTTTCTTACACTTTTACTCGTTTAAAATCATTTCAGGGTTAAACGCCCGAATTGTAACCAAGAGGGCATTAGTTCGAATCCTACACAGAGCTAAATTTTTAAATCCGAAGCAACTGACAAGTTAAATCTTGTTACCTTAAGTTATATAGACTTAACTAGCCTTAGCTTGGCAATATGTCATCAACAAACAAATAGCTTGCTTCATCCTTATATTCAGTTAGAATTCCTAAAATATAACATTTCTAAATATATTCATAATTTATAGGGTATAATTTTCGATATAAATAAATAATAAAATAAAGCTTTGCAGTAAAAAAAATAAATTCTGCAATCTCTCAAAGTTTTAACACGTTAGTTCTCCACGAATGTTACTCTTCATTACCTGAAAGAAATACTTTTAATAAATAATGCATGCCATTTGCAAGGACTGTCAATCGAACCCAAATTTGAATGTTTGTGTCTTATTAGATTCAAAAATCTGCTATGATGAAATTCGAATCTAGAAGTTATATTCAAACTTATAATCCCAAATCTGGATTCAAATCCTGAATCTAACCTGGATTTAATTTCCAAATTCGAATTCAGACTGCAATTAACAGTGCGAATATTGAACGCAGTTTTGGAAGTTTAGTTTTGGTCCTTTCTTACAACTAAAGAAAGAACCTTCTGGGCGTAAATTAGCCAATTCACAGTATTATTTTTCAAGTAAATTCGAAAATTGCATTTACGCCTAAAATACAGTCGAAATATTAATAAATAAAATACCATAACTATGTTGAGGATAGTAGGCTGCAAAATTTATAATTGAAATCGAAAATTCGAATTTTGAAATCCAAACTGGAGATTCAAGGATTAAATCTGTTATCTGGATTTGAATCGTTAACATAGCGTATTGAATCAAAACTTAAATTCGCAATCGAAATTTCAAAACTGAAATATAGAATCGAAAATTTGAAGGTTCGAATCTCAAGTTCGAAATTGGATATTCGAACCTTAAAGATTTGATTCTTGGCATATTCAAATTTTTAATAGCCATATTTACACGAATAATTGCTAAATAAGGATTAATTTTCAGAATTCTAGCTTTTTCCCAAACAAATCTTTTGTAGGAAATTTAAAAAATATCCAAATTTAGGCAAAACTTTCCTCAATACTTAACCAGGTTTTCAAGTAAAGCAAACCTACTTGACATTTTTCGTAAAAACTCATTCCAGATTTCGCTAAAACCCAGCAAAGTTTCGTGTAAGCAGCCTCGACGGTCATATCGAACCCCGGAACTACTCCAGCTTTGGACAAAATCTACAAGAAGCAAACTTTAAAATCTAGTTACAAACTTTTAGGACTTAACAACAAAAGAGGCCAACGTACCAATCCACATTCGTACGCATCACTGACGGAACCTTGTTGACACAACGTGATACGAACTATTAAAATGTTCTTTTTTACTGCGTTTTCGAAAACTCTTATTATTTCAGGATCGGATGGAATATTTCCTGCGCCAAAACACTGCAGCACGACACCTTCTACCGGAGCTCGTAGAATTTCAGCTAGCTGAAAGTTTGGACCATCATTGGTAATGCAGTTACCTTTTATCGAGTCGAGAATCAAAGTTACACAATAAACTAAAATGGTTGGGTTATTATTTGTTTCCGCTTCAAGGAAGCTTGCCATAACAAAATTGGAAGTTAACGGACGGACATTCCAAATTTCGGAAATAATTTAGTTCGTTATCAGTACCTACTATAGTTGTCTTTTACCTTGCTGAAAACAGGTATGTGGACTGAAAGATGAGTAGGTTACCCGCCGTGAATCCAACTCAGGCTTGTACCTGAGTCAGTCTGTGTTATAGTCTAGTAGTACCTTAACCATTCTGCCATTGTGATGATTGATTTTCCCGTTTTTCTTAGATAATCGACATAGTACCTATTTGGTTCAGAAACCATTTCACTATTCTCAGGTTTTTAATTATAGACTTAGGTACTAGTTCTAAATACCACCTATGGCATTCTTAGCAATCGTCCATTGTACTACATTTCAAAATTCTTGCACCGGTCTGCCTTTTTCATAGTTCGATTCTCTGTTTTGCAAATGTGTGTCACTAACAATTTGGTAATAGCGGACACAAAATTTCCACACAAGGAGGTGCACAAATACACCAGGGTGGAACCAGCCAGAGAGGAGAAGTCCATCATCGACTATGCTATCGTAAACAACAGGTTAATGAAATAAGTACGAGACGCAAGAGTGCACAGAGGACCAGAGACCCACCTTGCAGAGTGCCATGAAACAACACCCTAAGAAAAATATGAAAAACAAGAGTACACAAAAAGAAACACTACCAAGAAAAGGAAACACACAAAAGATCAAAACATATAAACTTAGGGAAAAAGGGACACAAAGGATATATGAAGAAACAATAAGGAGGGAAATAAGGTATAAGAGCAAGTAGCAGTACACAGAAGTAGAAGAGGCATGGACTGATTTCAACACGATTGTTACAAAAGCTGCAGAAGAGGTGTGCAGAAAGAGCAGACGAAAACACAAACAAAAAACGACGCCCTGGTGGACAGAGGATATTAAAACACTAGTGACCGAAAATAAAACATTATGGAAGAAATACTTACAGTCAAGGAAACCAGAGGACTGCCAGTCCTACAAAAATCAGAGAATAGCAGTCAAAAATGCAATAAAGCAGGCAAAAACAAAATCATGGGAACAGTTCGGGGAGTTCATGGAAGAATCGGCAAAAGACAATCAGAAGCTTTTCTATAAAATATTAATAAACATGCGGAAGAAAAAAGAATGTCGTATAAAGTTCATCAAAGATAAAACAGGGAACCTGCTCACCAAGGAAGAGGAAATCATGGATAAATGGCGAGAATACTTCCAAGAGCTCCTATCAGAAGTGTCAAACGAGAACGAAGTCCCAGATACAGAAGATCATCCACAAGCGAATAACACAAACGAAGAAGATGACGCTGAAATAAATATGGAAGAGCTAAAGGAAGCAATCATGAAGGTTAAATTAGGCTAGGCATCAGGCAGCGATAATATCACACCAGAAATGGTAAAGTACATGGGAGAAGCAGGAGGAGAACTACTGCTACAAGTCATGCAATTAGCTAGGCTACAAAAAAGAATCCCAGCAGACTGGAAAGTGGCCATAATAGTCCCTATCTACAAAAAGGGAGACAACCGGGAATGTGCGAATCACAGAGGAATATCTCTTCTCAGTATTCCAGGAAAAATATACTCACGAATACTAGAAGCACGGCCACGAGGAATAGCAGAACACCAATTAGACGAGGCTCAGTACGGCTTTCGCCAAGGACGCAGTACCCAAGACCTAATCTTCACACTACGGCAGATCAACGAAAAAACAATGGAGGTCAACAAAGAAACCCACGTCTGCTACTTAAACCTACAGAAAGCCTTCGACAGGGTTCCCTGGAGAGAACTCTGGAGTATCCTACAAAGAAGGAATGTGGAGGAAAACTTGTTAGCCGCCATAAAAAGCTTCTACAAGAACTGTAGAAACCAAGTAAGAACGTCCAACGCATCATCAGCCGAATTCAGAGCTACCGCTGGGGTACGGCATGGAGACATACTCTCACCTTACCTCTTAATTCTATTAATGGACGACATCATTAAAGATTGCAAAGAACGTGCTAGAAAATATAAGGTGGGGAACTGGAGAATGAGACAGATAGAAATAAACTACAGAACCAACGCTACAGCAAGGCTATACTACACCATCAGTAGAGGGTTCCTGGATAAGAAAGAAGTAAGCAAGAAAACAAAGCTAGCTGTCTGGACACGGGTTAATAAACATCAGAGCCGACTGCAGGCGGCAGAAATGCGGTACCTAAGGAAAGTGGAACAAAAAAACAAGAAGGGACAGAATACGCAATCAAACAATAAGACAAGTCCTGAACACAGTTCCCCTACAAACACAAATCAAAGAAACGCAGATACGATGGCTAGGACACGTAATAAGAATGCCAGACACAAGATACCCAAAAATGGCATAGGAAGCCAGAACTGAGGGGAGAAGACCGAGAGGCAGACCGCGAGAAACGTATACAATGGGAACAGATCCATAAATTGGCAAAAGACAGGAAGGCATGGCGAGCTCTCTACAAAACCTCTATACCTCACGGTAGAAGAGGATCGACTAAGTGAAGTGCAGTGATTCTCTGTTTTAGATGTAACGATGAGGAAGGTGGGTGTAAACATAGTCTTGATTTCCTTGTGGTTTTGATTTTTCCGTAATTGGGTTAATTGATTATCGATTTAGCTTCGTGTATTTCGATTCTGAGGTCTTCATACTTCTCATCCTCAAGGTAGTACCGTGCGCTCAACGAGATGTTTTTTTCGGTGGTCATCGTGGAACAGGCTTCTTTTCTGTCTTTTTAGGTAAGTGCATTACCTGAATGTTGGAACGCATGTCGCCCTCAGCCATGGTCATCTCGGAGAGAAGCTTGTCCAACTACTCGTTGTTAAAGAGGGCGATCTGAAGGTGATGGAGATGGTCTTGGTTTTCTTGTTGTTCTTGACGGTGTTACCTGCCAATTCGAGCACTTGGTGAAAAGGTGTTCCGTCACGCCAGATAGGTAAACTGAAGTGCCGATGTGTAATTACACAGGAAATACTGTATCTTACCAACGAGCAAATGCAGCCTGGTTCGGTTCGGCTTGGATTTCGCCTTTTAATCGTTTTAATCGCCATAATAATCGTTCACAATTTTACTACAATAAATTGTCAAAATCAATGGTTTTCAAGAACTTCAAGTATCTTTGCACCAAGTTCATTTTAGTTGCTGGCCAGTGGTCTCCCATTCTTGTTATATTTAGTTTGAGCTCAGTTTTTTCAACTACAGAGTCACTGGTTCACAGTTTGGTCACCCACTTTGCACACGCACATAGCTTCTTCACTTATGTTAAACTTGAGGTAGTAACTTGATTACTTGATCAATAACAGATTTTCCACTCTGAAACAATCTGATATTGAGCTATTTAGTGTTAACTTTTTTCTTGTAATCATATCTAAGTTCGCTAATACTTTGTAAATCACATCTAGCACATGCTTACTTCCTTTTTATAAGAGTGGATGGATTATTACCAACGACCATTTAGTAGCCATGCACTTCTTTAGTTGTATTTCAAGGATTAATGAATACATTGTATGTAACTCGTCTGGTATAAGTTCGTTCTAAATGGAGTGCACTTAATCTGCGAGAAGACGTTCTAATTATTCCTTTCCCTAATCTCTGTCTTTGTGTTGCATCCCGGCGTGGAGCTTGCCGTGTTGTGGATGTTTCTATTGGTGTTCAAATGCCATGATTGCATATACCGAATACAGGTTCTGGTTTTTTAAAGGAACCGTGTTTTTTTTCCAAAGGCATCCGCCACACCTATACGTCTTGGAACACATAAGTTGAACTCTGTTCCTTTCAAGATAGGAGTGATAGGTAGAGATAAACATTCTCTCATTCTTTTTGAAGTTTCATCTCCGGATATCAGGGGCTAGAAATAAGCAAACCCTTAATAATCTGGTGCAATTCAGAGAAGGGAGTGGGCAAAAAACAGACCAATTCTGATGTTTTACAACGACGAATGGTTTGGTAAAACAGATAACCACATCTTTCTTATCAAGTAATGTAATTTCCATCAATTGGTTTTCTCTTTCTATTGTAATTTGCTGTCCTAACTATACATAGCTCTCTATTTTTTCAACGATTTTGTTTTCCACTTGTATGACCTCATCTTCTTTAAACATGACTTTCGTCTTTCTTAAGTTCATACTTAATCTCACTTCCTTTGATTTCGTGTATAATTCGTTCATCATTTCTTCCAGTTCTTTTAAACTTTTTGCAATTATTATAATATCATCTGCATTTATTCTTTCTCCTGTCCAGTCTGTATTTTTAAATACATCCTCCATTGTCAGCGTAAATAGTTTAGGTGACAGCTGTCCTTTTGCCTTACGCGTCTTTTCAAAGGAACCAGCCTGTTCTATGGGTTGATATTAATCCAGGTTAGTTATTAGACGAGTCTGGATTATTCGGGTTAGTAATTTATACAGGTGCAAGAGAATAATATCAATAATCACGTCTGTTGTTACGTCATCTTCCGCTGGGGTTCTATTTGCTCTCATATGCTCTCATATGTGGTAGTCGGATGTAAGTTTTTTTAATTTTAGATTCGTATAAACTTGTATAGAACTCTTCGACTATTTTTAGCATTTCTTCCCTATTTTTCGTCTTTATCTAGTAAACAATGCAATTGTTTTTCTTCTAGGGTTAGTCTTAAGCATTTCATATTTTTATTTCCTTCTATCGTCTCTTCCATTAGTTGTCATTGTTTTTCCTGTAGTTCCTAATATTTCTTCTGATTACTTCTTTGTATTCTGTTGTTCTTTTTTTGTTTGCAGTATTCATAATTCTTTTTTTGTCCATTAGCTGTTTTGTGGCTTCGCCAATTTCAGGTTTTAATTTTTTCTTTGCCTCTTTGCTGACTTGTTTTGCACTTTCTTTAATCATTTTGTTACTTGTTTTTTAACGTAAGACTTTACCTTAAACTTATCAAAACGATAATAAAAGCCATAAATAATTGTAACTGTTTATTTTATCGGGACTCAATTTACGGCGCAAAGACCAGAGTTTAAAATAATTAACAATGAAAATATTAACTATTGATTAGGGGTAATTATAGACTTGATAACATGTCAACATATAAAAAAATTGAAATATAAATACAATAATACAGCTAATACACTAGCTGAAGGCTTAAAATAGGGAACGCAAGGAATTACCTGAAATACCATGAGGTCAAAAAAAAATGATTCTGAGCAGGCCTTGACTAGTACAACACGATTGGCTACATTGGTTCTAGAATGCCTATGAATTATAATGTGACAGTGACATTTCAAATGTAAGTCAGTTTTGCAATCTTGTTTCAAGAATTATTTAAGTTTATCGTTGTAATACTAGTGAAGGATCACATTTTGAACACCTACTCTAACATGTATTCATCTTAGTTTTCAGTTTGTTCCCTAAACAAATACTGTTTTGTGTTTTAATTTATTTGACATTTATTAACCTCTAACCTACTGCCACATTTTGAAATCAGTCTTGCCAATCGTGTTGTACTAGTCAAGGCCTGCTCAGAATCATCTTTTTTTCGATCTCATGGTATAAATTCAATCTAATGGCGTAAACGTTTACCTCCTTAGAATGAAATTAGTGGTAACAAACCCAACTAAACTCATTCATTGCGGAACCTTTCCAAAATGATTACAAAACATAATTTCGTCTATTGCAGAGAAAAATATAAAAAATATGCAAATTGAATTTAACTAGTAAGCCACAGGCCTAACTCGTTATACAATTTTTTCTTTTTTGTATATTCTTTATTTTTCAAGTTCTTTACTTATGATTTTTTTGCCCTGTGGTCACTTCCTACTTCTAATGTATTTAACACTATTACGTCTTGGAAAATGTGATTCTTATTCGTTAGAATAAAGTCAGCTTCATTCTTTATTGTTCCGTCTGGGAATATCCATGTCTATTTTCTATTCGCATTTTTCTTCAAGAATTAATTCATCATGAATAGAGTCTGTGCTTCCACAAAGTTTAACAGCATGTCTCCTCTATGCACACTTCATTCCCTCCTTTCTTTTTTTCAGTTTAGCGTTGAAATCCCATTACCATTTTATATTCGCTTCACTTAGATCGTGTAGAATAATTTCATTTATTTCCCCTCCTCATGTCCACTAGTTGATGTTTATGTTAATGTATGATTCAATCTGTTATAAGTAATTCGGAAAGATTCAATATATGAAGTAACTCGAGATTTTACTATGAAAGCTGCCTTATACATTCGGTGGTTACCTGATTTAAGATTAAGTGGTCTTCTCCTCTTCATCTAAGTTTACTTACACCTATGTTACCCCATTGTATTTTAGATAATTCATTTTCAAGTTAAATTATTTTGTCGTCAGCTAAAGCTCTTACGTTATATGTTCATAAGCATAGCGTTGTCATATGGCGGCCTGATACAACTCAGTGATTCTTCGCACCCTTCCTCCCTTTGATTATCCGATAGGGATTCATGAAGGTTTTAGGTCTTACCACTCTGACCTATTGCGAGTTGGAGTGGGAATAGGGTACAGGAAGGATAAAATGGACTAAGATATGATTAAGGTTCGGACACGACTCTCTCCCGGTATTAGGAGGTAGAGCAGAATCGAGACGATTCACATGGGCAGGGTTAGTTCCCCGAAGTATTTGCACGCTATCAGTCGATAGAAATAAAATGACGTATACATAGTAGTGGATTGCTTTTGGGAAACTCGGCATTATAATGAAAAACAAGAACATATCTAAAAGCAAAACTCTTCAACATGTGCATGTTACGTGTAGGTTGTAGGTGCCGAAAGGTGGACAATAATCAGAAGAAATGTAGACAATTTACAAAAAACGCAGAGCTATGAAGCGTATAATGATGGGCATATCGTTGAGACATCGGAAAAGAAACATAAGAGAAAAAAGAAAAATTCTAAATGTTGGAGAAAAATCAGCGAAACTTAAATGGCAATTTGCAGGACATACATATAAACAAGGGATATTTACAGAGAGTTGTACAAAATTATATTAGAATGGAGACCTCATGATTTCACTAGACCAAGAAGACAACCATCAATGAGATGGGTGAATGTTCTAGAAACCACCGCAGGTCTGAAATGGATGTATGGATGGTGGAAGCCAGATACCGACAAAAATAGAAGGATCTAGAAGAGGCGTACTTCCAAAAATGGATATAATCGCTAGCAAAGAAGAAGAAGAATGTAATTTCACTTATTTCTGCGTATATCTCTTCGAGTTCTTTGTCAGTAGCATCTTTTATTTTACAGTATATATGAATCTTGTCTAATTCAAATGATTTTAGATATACAATACTGTTTCACGTATTCTTCTTCAACTTTCAATATTATTTTCCAGTTTTTTCATTTTTGGCTTTTTCTTTGAGGTCTTTGACTAGTTCCTGATATTTTAACTTGTCTCTGTCGTGCAGGTATATGGGCGGTATTTTTATTTTCTTTTCAACGGGCTTGTCAGATTGTTGTTGGTTTTGTCCTGCATTTTCTATTTGCTCTTCTGTTATAAAAAACTTGGTTTTGGTGGTAAGCTTAGATTCCAACATATATTATTTATTCGGGTCTAGCGGAGGTGGTGTAAGGTCTTCATTTTTTCTTTTGCTGTTCATATTGATTTTAGAACCCCTTAGCAGCGGTTCTTGCTAACGAATGTTAACGTAAATAATAGTAGTTTAGTTGGTTTGAACATATTTCTACACTGAAAATATAACCAGAGTTCCGTGTACGAAAACAAAGAAAAAGGACTTAACCCTCAATGTTGCTGGTTATACTTCCTCAGAAAGTGTTAGCGTCGATGCCTATTTACCTAAAGGGAAAGTTGGACAAAATAAACCCAGAGGAAAATTTCCTATGAGGTGGCGTGATCAGTTAAAAGCATTTATTGAACAAGAACTTTAAGAAACTATACAATTGGCGCATAAGATGAAAAGCCAGCAACCATAAGTAGTCTAAAACGACATACTTGTGTGCAAGTGAAGTCACTTCATACATCATACCCGCAAAGGTCAAACAACGAAGGCAAGAATATTCTTTGCAAAACATTGGCCAAGGGCCATTATTAGTATTTTTAAACCTTTAATTACAGTTAGGTATGTCATCATCCTTCAGTTAAATAAGTTAAATAGACCACAACCCAGGTATACCAAGCAACTTCGACTTTCGACTCGATAGCAGTCTAAGCAGCTCTTGAGCGTTTACTAACACCCACAAGAATTTTTGCAAAAATTTCAGAAAATTTGGCAAAATTACGTACGAACACTCAACTTACCCAAAAATTTTATAAGCTAATACTTACAGTTGAGGGTTTAATACCAGGATAAATTGGTAATACTATAACGTCTTTACTTAAACTATCCTGAATGTAGAAACCACTTTGGCAAGGATTTGGTTTTAGTATGAACCTATAGTGCACTGAAAATGTCCATAGGTTATTAACTTAACTTTGAGAAACATAGAGAAGAACAACGTACCCTCTTCGTTAGTATCCATGAAAGCTAAGGGAGGATAATTGCGTGTATCGAACGGAAGCAAACATTCTGCACTAATCTTAGAGGTCCTGTTTCCTCGAAGAAGTTTATTTCCACTGAATACTGCTACTTCTGGAATATTATAGCAACCAGCTAATAACAGGGAGCACACGATGTTGTTAACGGCATCAGAACGTATTTCGAATATGGGAATCTAAAAATATTTGTTCTAATTTATTTTTTAATATTACAGATAAAGCGAATTATATCCTAAGCTGACGGGTTTCGGCTTAAGTTGTATACCTCACTCGTACAATTTTAACAAATTTAAGACAAAATTGGACACTTCTTTAGTAATGTCCTACAATTTAGTTTTATTATTTATAACTAAAACAAACACAAAAGATAAAAATATTTAGGTTGGCAGCAATTACCGTAGAAATAAAAATAAAAATCGTACCATCGCCCCTGTTAATATTACAGCTTTCCTAAGGCCTTCCAACATAAACGAAAGAGCAGAGGCAGTGTAGGCCATCGTATCGGTACCATGAAGGACAACAAAACCATCGTAAGCTTGATAATCCCTCTAAAATATGCAAAGTTACTCAATAGCTATTTTATCTGAAATAATCATACGAAACTATAATGTTCAAATGCGTTATCCAATTAGGGTTCCCTATTAGTTAATTTATGGGTATCAAGTTATACCATAATGTCCTTAGCCAGCATTATCCACTGCTCTTGAGCCATGTTACTAGAATCCAGGAGGGGGTCGTATTCTTCTACGTCGTACAAAAATATGCAATCCCCAGTTGTGTGTCTAAATTAACAATCAAAATTAAAATAAATACAATAACCATATATAAACAAATCACAAGTTTATTCCAACAAGCAGTCTCAAAATTATATACCGTTCAGTACTTAGTTTGAAATAGTTGGCCATGACCTCACCTCATTATGTTGGTAACTAAAAGTAGGCAATCTATACAAGGGCGCCGGCAGGAGGGGGCAAGACCTGGCACTTGCCCCCCCTTTAAAAGCCAGAGTTTGTTGAAAAGGTGATAGATAAATTTGGCAGGGAGCGTAGGAGATTAATATTTTTATTTTCATAGCTATATAAATTATGATATAATTTTAAGCAATTAATTAAAAATGTCATATCCTACTTGATGTATTTTATAAATAAAGCCATGTAAAACAATAATTTTATTCATGCCCCCCCTTATACTTAACCCTGGCGGCGCCCTTGAATCTATAGCTAACAACATAGCTGGGCAATGGAGGCGAATTCAAAACAAGACGGAGAAAATCTGGTAAAATGGATGACGATGTCACACACAAATATGTATCGCATCCATATTAAACCAAGAAGCTTACCGAAAACTTCTAGAATGGGCATCAGTTTCAACGAAGATAAAGATAGTTAGGTTCAGGGAAAAATTTTACAGTATTACAACAAATAACACACCCTTTCGAATCAATACTGAAACACAAAGAATTGTAAGTAATGAACAATAGAAACCGAAACAGATATGAAGAGAACGTTCTAATATTGAAAGAAGATCTGAACACAATAATGGGAAATGATGGTCAAAAATAAATAATCGGAAGAGAAATAATAAACAAACTAAATAGTAATCCATAGATGTTTCTGAATTTTTATATTATACTAGGCACTACATCGTAGGAAATCTACTCGTAGTTTCCAGGAACCCCCAGGTAATAGAAGTAGAGGAGAGACTCTGAGAACCCCTACACAGATTGTAATAATAAATCAAGTCGGTGACGCCCAAAATTAACAGAGTCTTGCAGTTACCCTATAACTTTCCTAGTAAAAAGGCTAAAGACATCGCCCAAGGGTGTGAGCACCTCAAACCTACATCTGTATTGAAGCTGCAAACTGCAAAAATTAATCACCAGCTCCGCCAACCTGCAATACCAAAGCAAACAAGAGTGTGCTTTTACACCCAAGCAGGTTACAGTTTAGCATCAAGCTGCCAAATTACCGAGCAATTTTAAATTTGGCTTGATAAGTAGTTGCCTTCAAAGGACATCCATTACCCACCACCACACATCACATAAATACGGCAATGCAATGACTTGCCTCGACAACTAGCGGAATCCATTGTAAAAACATTCCATACCAACACATGGACAAAAAATTTACTATCACCAAACTTTCAGGGATGATAACCAAGCTCATCGTGGGGTACTACATCCTTTAAGAACATGAGATTGGAATTGAAGAAGAGTGTCGTTTATCCCATTCATAACCTTCTTAGTAAAAAGACTGGCAGCCGTCTATAGGCAATTTTCCCCGCGATTTTCTGGATGTCATTGTGTCACACTTGGTTATTTTAGATCTCCATTGGGCAATCTTCTTCCACTATCTGTAATTCTAGTGCATCTTCTAATTTTATCATTTGCCACAGTTCCTCTGAGGCTGTCTCTATAGCTCTCTGGAATGTCCGTAGGCTGCTACACTATATTGTGTTCGTGCGACTGTCTCTACTCCGTAACTACCCACTGGCAGCACACAAAAATTGTACACCTTCTGTTTGAGGCTGATTGGCGTTTCTGGCTCTTGGTGGATGGATACCAGCTTGCCAAAAGTACCCCACGTCAGACCGATTCTCCAGGCGATCCCTGAAGTCTGGTTTCCTTTTCCCACTTGGAGTTATGTACTGATCCACGACTTTTGGAGCTTAGTTGTCAACAATGATGTGAATGGAATCTCAGCTCAAAATCTTCGTCTTTGTGAATCATCCCGTTCCAATATGACGTTTGACACGACACGTTCGGCAACATTTAGGTGGGGTAGTAATGTACGAAAAAAATAAATTTTGAAATTCATTCAAAAATAAGTGTGAGACAGTCTTTTCAAAAACACCATACCTCCTTGCCGGACCCTGTATATGTATAATGACACAAAGTCACGCAAGAGTTTTATAGGTATGAGCACAGAATAAACTCTTACAGAAGCGACAAAGTGCAGAGTGTGGGGTGGTCAAAATAAGGGGAGTGGGGTGAACTCGAACACGCCCACTAGCAAGTAAAATTTCCTATTTCCTGTATATTTAAGTGCAGCGCCAAGAACTTCGGGTGTTATATATTCAAAATATTGTTTGAATAAAACATAAATACGCGAAAATGAGTGGCAAAAAAGGTGGTAATTGGTGTTCAACGCCAAATTGCAAAAATAATTAGTATATAATAAATTAGTATAAATTTTTATAATGTCAGCTTCTGTAAGTTTATTTGTTTTAGAAATTTCCGTTAGTACCCAAACATCACCTGAAGCAGTGCCTGAAATCAGCAGCACATGCACCCCCAGAAAGCAGAAATTACGATTAAAATTGAAAACCATACAGCTAAGTTACTTGCTGAACCGATATAGCTCGCCTTGTGCTGGCAACATTAACATCAAAGTGCCGCTCCGTCTTGTCGCTTCTGTAAGAGTTTATTATGTGGTATGAGTAATAACAAAGGGGACAAAACGACAAATATTTAAGACTAACAAGATTAGTATACTTCTGCATATATAAATATGAGAGTTGGGCTTTATATAAACGAAAAGTAAAGGAAACTTAAACATTCAGAAGTAGATTTTTAAGGAAGACAATAGAAAAATTCCTTAGGCAGGCCTTACTAGTGCAAAGAAACGTAAGGTTGCCTTCTAAACTAAAGGCTTCTGGTTCGAACCTGGCAGAGGTCAGTTGAGATTTTAATGAAAAAAATTTGAAATATTTTCTGAATTTTATTGTGGCGTGTTTGACATTTTACTTTTTATTTTTGCAAAATTACCCACAAAAAAGTTTTAAAATCCGAAACTTTGACCTATTCCGGAAACAAAAGATAATATCCGAAATTTATATCGTAACGAAAACGTTACATTAAATTTACCCTAGTAGGTATACTAATAAAACTTCAAAAATTCATATTTCATTTCAACTATCAGAACTAAAGTAAAAACCCAATATTAGTGTTTTATTTAATCACCCATAGGGTTAGCATTTCAGTGCCAGTTTTATTAAAAGCTTAGCTTAATCGGGGTTAATCTAGGCATCTAGGGTTTCAGTACAACGAGACTTGTCTTGAGCCATAATTTAAGACTATTTACCTCGCTATACTGAAATCTGAAACTTACGCTTTAATATAAAATTATCAGTTTTGTTATTATTAAAAAAAGGTACTTACTTTAGCAAAAAGTCGAATCCGCAAGCTTCTTTACATCTTATCTTCTTAGCTTCTTCTTCATTATGCAATTCAGCTGTGGCTCTAATTCTATCTTTTAATGCATTCTCCTTTGGCGCATAAGCTGTAATAATTTTCATGTAATAGTATATTACATACCGAGGTTGAAAGTAGTTCATTACTGTCGAGAGATAGTTATAGTTAACTGAGACGCGAAGCGTCTAGGTTTACTATATCTCGAGATATGGATAATTGACAATGATCGATGTTTTTCAAACGATATCTTATAGCCAGTGTCGTGATGGTGTTCAGCAACAGCCGAGTGTGAGAGAAGACCTGATTTCAAGTAACATTTGTGTTCACAGATACATATGTGCGCACTGAGCGACCGGTTTCTTTAATATACACTAAACCATAAGCACAAGGGATGATGTAGACGCCTGTTGATGACAGGGGTTGAGGCTTATCTCTTACTGAAGGGAGTCTCTGTGAGACTTTTGGAGGGGGTTTGAAGATGGTTTTGATGTTACGGTTTTTGAGAAACCGACGCATGCGATCAGTAACTTGGTGAATGTAAAGCAAGAAGACAGTAGTCTAGGGTACACAATTGTTCTGAAAAGTTCCAGAGTGTGAGGGGTGTAATTATTTTTCGGTAACCTTCCTAACATCCCTCCTGTTATACCCATTCTTGACGAAACTGTCTTGAATATGGGCTAACTCGACATGAAGATCGCCGGGTTGAGACAATGTGATACCACGATGAACGAGCGAATTGATTACGGAGAGTTTTTTGTGCCGGATGATGATGTGAATTGACATGAAAATACCTGTCCATGTGAGTAGGTTTGCGATAAACCGAGTGTGCAAGATGTCCACTCGATTTGCGGGTTACCAGGACATGGAGAAAAGGGTGAGAACTATTTGATTCTATTTCCATAGTGAACTTGATATCAGGGTGTTGATCGTTGAAATGTTCTAGGAAGGAAGCAATGTCCACGGGGCTAGATAAGAAAAGTGTAATCTACATAACGAAACCAGACTTTGAGTTTTAAATCAAAGGATTCCAGGGCTTGTTACTTGCTTCCAAAATCGTTTGTTAAAAAAGGAAAGTGCAGAAAATGAAAGAAAGGAAGAAAATGTGGAGGAAAGACATTTTTCAACGAGAATGACTAAACTTGGTGGTTGGCGTTCTTGAACTAGTAACTGTTGGGTGATAGCTACTAAATCAGGGATGGTAACGTCAAAACTAACAAGCAGGTCATTAGAAAGATTTTCTTGTACCTATATGTTTTAAGAATTCGAGTGAGATATTTGGTCAAGTTATAGGTGGAGGAATTTATGGTATTAGCAATAGGACGGGAAGGGATCTTCTGTTGTAAATTTTATGAAGACCATACAACCTTGGTAGTTTGGATTTACGAAAGATTAAACAACGCTGAATATATCCTGCCACGTCAGATAATTTGATGACAACCTCCTCGCGTTCGATTTTGAAAGTGGACCACGAGGAAAGGGAATATGTGCATTGCTCTAAAGAAGATCATTTAGTTACATTAGATATATACCGAGTTGTTCTAAGACGACTGCCAGGGCCGTAACTGGGGGGGGGGGGGGGGCACGTGCCCCCGGCGGCAAATTTTTAGGGGGCGGCATATTTTGAAGAAACGAAAAACATACATAGAGAAGAAACCAGCGAACTGAATTTAAACAATATCGCCAACGAATTTATTTCACGAACCAGTATGAGGCGCAATATGTTTCAAGTAATGTAAATTTTTATTATATACAATGTATATTGTATATTTATACATAGTTACTGTTTTTTCCGATTCTCAATAAAAATGATTTTAATTTTATGTGTTATTTTTTATGTTTTCCGGAGCTTAAATTAGATAATCAGTGGCAAAAATATAGTCAATTGGAGCGTTAAAACTGTGGATTTAAACTCAAATTTTTCAAAATTTTTCGGGGGAGGACCCCCCAACCCCCCTCCTTCCCCCGGTAAGTATACCCTTAAAATGAAAATTTTCAAAATCCGGCGCCTATGGTGGGGGCGGCAAATACGAGTTTGCTCCCCCTGACAAAAGCTTTAGTTACGGCCCTGCGACTGCAGCATTGCCCTTGTCAACTGGTAATAGGTATTACAATGTTAGAATTAGATCGAAGACTTTTTAGTGCAGCTCTTTCCTCCTTTGAGATATTGCAAGATGGAGGTTGAGCAGAACGAAGACACGTGGTTGTTTCAAACTGAACAAAGTAGTACTCGACCTAACTAACTAACAATGTCTTCGGTAAAATTTTGGAGGGAGTTACAGAAAAATTAAAACCTTTAGATAATAATGAAAACTCAGTTGAAGTTAAAGTGTAAGAAGAAAGATTCACAACGATTTTGGAACGTATGTACATTATTAGAAGAATTGTTTTTGCGTCTAAGGGAATCAAACTTACAAAGGTGGACAGCAAAAATAAATTCAGAATTGGTTTGAGCCTGGATTCTATCAACTACGGACCAGTCATCGCTACTAAGAATATTAGAAAGTTGAGAGGTGATGTTTGATTTTTAGGAAGTTGCGGATATTACTTTATTATGGTACTAAATACTTATTACACTTTTTCCCATACATTCAAAGGTCATTAGCATATTTTGTCATAATTTAGAACCTATATCTGCACAATTTTTTCGTTTTCTTGTGCATATTCACAGCTTTACATACAGGGTGAATAAAAAGTATGGAACCTCGATGCTAGCGCCTTTATTATTAGTTTTAGAAAAAAAGTTTTAGACAAAAGGTTTATAACAAATTATTTTCCACAAACTGATGGCTTAAATATTTTTTTCAAGGTCATACCTTTGCGCTATGACGTCATCGATACTTTTTTTAAATGGCAACCTATATTTTTTAGGTCGAAATTTTATAGCATTTTTTTTTCTCTTTATGACCATCTAAAAATATCATACGGTTGAATAAGCGAAATTTCTAGAAAAATCAAGTTGAATGTTATTCGTACCAGTAATTAATGTACGTACTTTTATCACAAAAATTAAACACATGACTATTAAAAACAAATACAAACAATGAGTAATATTACTTTATTACAGAAGATGTTCAAATTGTTCGCTATCTGACAATGTCCAATTCGATGTGAAAATCCCTGTAATACATTCCGAATTACTTCGGCTGGTATTGCCCGTATTTCTTCCCGAATACGAATTTTTAACTCTTCTAAATTTCTGGCCCTGTTTGTGTAAACTTTACTTTTAAGATGGCCCCACAAGATCCAACTGCTTCAAATCGGGCGATCGGGCTGGCCATTCGATACTACCCCTTCTACCGATCCACCTATTCTCAAAAATTGTATCCAAATAATAAAATAATAATAATAATAATGTTAAACATTGTTTATATTTGTTTTTAATAGTCATGTGTTTAATTTTTGTGATAAAAGTACGTACATTAAATACGGGTACGAATAACATTCAACTTGATTTTTCTAGAAATTTCGCTTATTCAACCGTATGATATTTTTAGACGGTCACAAAGAGAAAAAAAAATGCTATAAAATTTCGACCTAAAAAATATAGGTTGCCATTTAAATAAAGTATAGATGACGTCATAGCGCAAAGGTATGACCTTGAAAAAAATATTTAAAACCACCAGTTTGTGGAAAATAATTTGTTATAAACCTTTTATCTAAAACTTTTTTTTCTAAATTTAATAATAAAGGCTCCAGCATCGAGGTTCCTTACTTTTTATTCACCCTGTATAGTAAATCACTAGTCCTATTTTATGAAATTGACTAAATAGAGGACTAACAAAATATCTTAAATATTCTCGAAACTGCAACTTTTGGTTTATATTAACATCCTGATGCAATTAGTAAGAATAAACACTGAACATTTAATGAAACAATTCAAGTATAAATTAAATTAATATTTCTAAATTGTACAACATAAATCTAAATTTCTTTACTAAGGCAACATTATACTTATGGACAGTTAGGTTGTATTTATTAATTGAAAAATTACAGGGAAATTTTATTAGCATAGCACCTCATTCTTCTACGAAACGAATTTAAGATTTTATTTCTGACTCACTGATTAATCAGCCAGATTAGCCGGGAGTAAAAGAATTTCAGTAAATCACCTTAATTAATTATTCATTAATTCCAAATTTAATTGTTGTTAAAGAAAACTAGTTACGAATTTTCTTTTTCCGGGGAAAATTTAAACTAGGTACATTTTTACAATTATTTATTAAACAAGCACAGAAGTGATTTAAAACGATTTAAAACTCGTCGAATATTTTAAGTGTCAGTGACGTACTTCGAATGCAAAACAGTTAAAAATAAAGGTTTCAAAAAGTATTTTAACAAATTTAGATTCAGAGATGGATTAAGCTTTTAAAACTGTTACTGAAAATTCATAAAATTAATTCAAAAAAGATAACTAAGCAAAAGCTCCATCATTTTGATGCTTTTGATTTCTGTATTTTCTTAATAAAAATAGACAAAACTAGCCTCAATTTATGTAAAATGTAAAAACGTATTTTCGCCCATTTCTAAGTCATTTGGACAGTAATGTGCTTAACCAACACAACTCTAAAACATGCAAAATTCAATTAAGGAAAGTTATATTCAGGCTTAAGATTGGTAGAATGGTAGATAATACGCTAAAAGAACAGAAAGCACCAAGTACTGAGAATAAAAAATACTTGTATTTACATACCTCCCTCCTGATTTTTCTGCATTCCGATAGTTCCTCCGGTATAAAAAATTTTAACTTTCTTATGACACTGACTTTTTGAGTTTCTGGAAGCCATGCTTATAAAATACTTAAAACTTTTTGGATAATCTCATGTGTGTCACATCGTAACAAGTAGTGACAGTTATGAAAACTGTAACGTTTGGTTTTTACATTTATAATCGCAGCCATCTCCGTGCCTTTATTACATCACTGAATTTATGGTTAAAATTGAATCATACACGGAATTACCACAAACGCGCGTTTGGTTTGTTTAAAGGAAACTGTATTCAGTTGCCAATTCTCAAAATTTTTCTTTTATTTCCTGAAAAGAAAATTAAATAGAAATTTACATGATTGACAGCAACTTTGTTGATTTTATAAGAAAACTTTATTGAGTTGGCTTTATTATTAAATAATTATTTAAATATTATTAACAGCCAAATAAAATTACAAAAACAAATTAAATTTGGAGTTTTGAAAATGAATCAGCTGTTATAAAATGCATCAATGCATTCACAAATTTGTTAGACTACGTCAAGCAATGTTGGAAAGACTCTTTCGTTGGTGTAAATCCGACTTGTCCTGATATTTCTCTCCTGACTAAACCCGACTTTGTCAAATATTTTGAAAACGAAGATTATTTTGTAATTACCACGATCTTCTTCATTTTACGGGTTGACTTCTCTCTATAAGGCTTAGGCATATTCTCAGTTTAAATGTTCTCCGCACGGCGCTAGTAAACGCATCCTGACAGGTGATCAATGGCGCGAAATTTAAGGAAACAAATTTTAGTAGATTACTTTTAAAATAAATCGAGCCGCAACGTTAACTTGCCAGTGACGCCAGCTGCTCGACACCACTTCTACAGTGTGGTTGACTAATATCTACGACAAAAGAATTATCTAATACGTAAAATGCGTGGACCCTTATTTGCCGTATTTTTTCTTTCGCATCTTACATGTTATAACTTTAACAATTAGCACAAAGAAGTTTAACGACTGGGACAAAAAGATAACGAACTGGAATAAGAAACAGAAATTGGGCGAAGAAGGTAATCAGGGGCAAGAAAGTAACGACTAGTAATGAAGGTAACGAGTTTGCCGATGAATATAATAAATTAGAAGAAAAATATATCGAAATGGGTGAAGTGAAGCGCGATTTGAGGGAAGAAGAGCCCGAATTTGGTAAAGAAGTATTGAATTTGGAGGAGAAGGTAACCACTGAGAAGAAGGCAATAATTGAAACAGAAGGAAAAGATTTGCAGGTGAAGGTAATAAATTGGAAGAAAAAACGATGTGGGAGAAAAAGGTAACGGATTGGGAGAAGAAGGGCATAAATTTAAGGAAAAAGACAATCACTTTGAAGGAGAAGGTTACGAAATGTAGAACAAAACTAATGATTAATTAAAAAAGAAAAGATTTAAAGATGAAGCTAATAGATTGCGAGAAAAATGGAAAAATATATTTTTGTTAACAAATAAAATAGCATGTTTCAAGATCTTCAAAAAAAAAAACTTTAAGATACGAGTACGCGTGGAAGTGGTTTTTAAATATAACCTTCCTATTTTCCTTTTCGTTTTCCTATTGCCTCGCCATCCTGCATTTGTTTATAAATCTTTATAAATCTTAACCGGAAGCTATCTAACTGTATCGTTATTTATTATATATTTAAATAATACATGACAATTACATAATTTTTACGATAGAAAACAAGCTTTTCCTTTGTTTGTTTCCTTTTATTTGTACGCAATTTATTTCCTTAAAACTACATTTGTTATTTATGAATGTTTAATAACTCATAATTTAATTATTTGCAATTTTAATGTATACATTAGTCTTGCTTAATTTCGAAAGACAGAAAATTCAAATGCGAGCTTCTGATTTTTCCAAACCGTAGGGGAAAGGGGGGGCACATTCAACCTAGGGGTACATTCAACCACCCTTCTTAAATTATTATTATTATTAGAATTACATTCTAGAATTCACAAATTGAAGGGAAAGCACCCACCAGAACGACTGGAAACCCTATTTAATGATGAGATGATGACTCTGGCAACGAGTCTGAATGTGCTGGGAACCAAATTCTTTATTGCAGCAAATATACTGTGTCACAAGTGTTTACTAACGATCAGGAAAATGAGTTAGTCAAATACATTCAGAGGTGCTCCAATATGAGCTATGGATTAACCTACAAACAAATTACGATTTTGGCTTTTGATTATGCATCTACTCTATCCGATTGCAATATTCCTGACAAGTGGAGGGTAAATAGGGTATGTAGCTGGAACGGAATGGCTAAAATGTTTTATGAAGAGGAACAAACAGAAAATAACTTTGCGAAAACCAGAAAGTACTAGTTTGGCACGGGCTACTGGCTTCAACAGCTGAAGTGTATCCGAATTTTTCGACAATTACACTTCTATGTTGACTACATACTAGTTCAATCCTGGACAGAAATATAACATAGACGAGACAGAAGTTACCACGGTTTTAAAACCTGTCAAAATTGTTTCAACCAAGGGAAAAAAGCAGGTAAACCAGACTGCTTCTGCTGAAATAGGGGAATTAACAATCTTTGTAGGAATAATAAATGCAGTAGGCATCGCATTACCTCCGGTATATGTTTTTTCGAGAAATCGTAATCCAGATGACTATTTGATTGATGCTCCTACTTCCAGCATAGCCTTGGGCAATCCGTCTGGCTGAATCAGTATCACTCCAGCAATTGTTAAGCCGTTTCCCAGGGCCACTGTGAAGAAGGTCAAGAAGGAGAATACTAGAAAAGGAAAGTCTAGAATTTTTACGGAGACGCCAGAAAAAATCGTTTGGAATAAATTGAACGTGCAAGGGAGAAGCGTCAAAAACTTCTGTGTGAGCGAAATCAAAAATGACTTCTTAAACAAGAGTTTCCAGAAAATTAAAAGGCCAATAATACAAAAAGAAATAAAACAAAAATGAGCACAAGTAGTAGTTCGAGTGACAAATTTGTTATTCTAGATTCAGATGAAATTTCTGGAGATTTTAGCGATGTAGGTAGATAGCATACATCTCATAACAGATGACGAAATAGTATTTCAAAATGACTTTGTTTTAGTAAAGTTTCCCCTGAAAACGATTGTTATTACGTAGGAAAAGTCATCGAATGTTTAAACCTCAACGAATTTCAAGTTAAATACTTACGACGTAAGGCACCAGGTTACAAATTCTATTACCCCCAAGTTGATGACATGTCTACAGTTGATCGCTCTGATCTCATTTTAAAGTTACCAGTACCAAATTCAGCTAAAACTGCAAGAACTTCTTCTCTTCTAACTTTTAGCGTTAATTTATCTTTATTTAATGTCAAGTAAATGTACTTCTACATTACAATTTTATCTTGTGATCTCCATGTGAGCAAAAGAATGTATTTTCAATTACCAAATAAAGTGATTAAGCAAAAATGTGTGTAGTTCCCTTATATTGAGGCATTGATTGAAACTGCCCCAGGTAGTGGTTGAATATACCTCACGGGGGGGGGGGGGGCGCTATCAACCATTTGCAGAGATTTTTTGTTGGAAGCATGTTTTTCTTGGTAATATTGATAACCAAAAAGGATAAACTTCATTAGTCCAGGATAACAAAAACGATGTTCAATAAATAGCATTTTTGCGTGCCATTTTCAGGGAATTGGTTGAATGTGCCCCCCTTTCCCCTACTTGCAATTTGAAGCTTTTAATGTAGATGAGACAGTTTGTACCTTCAAATTTCCCTTCAATGCTTATTTATTTTTAGTTCTAAACTCGATATTAGAGCCAAAATGTCATACAACAAATATAAAACATCTTATCAATTTAAAAATTCTAATCTACATCTGCGGTAAAAAATAACCTTTTTCCTTTATTGCTATTCTTTTATTTATGTCGGTTGTTTCCTTCAAACCGCATTTTTTATTTGATGCATAATTAATAGCAAATAATTAGTTACGATAATATGTAGAAAATTCGAATTCGAATTTTCCAATCCGTACTTGAAATTCGAATTTTTTAAGGTAAATTAGGCAACCTAAGTCATCTCATCAACATTGAAACATTTGCAGTTTTACTTCTAAACTCGATATTAAAGCATTACATATTGAAAAAGCAAATGAAATATTTCATATCATATTCGAATGTACATTCTGCAGTAACAAATTAACTTTTTTTCTTTAACAATCTTCTTTTATATGTAGGCCGCTTGTTCTTTTAAACCTGAATTTTTGGTTAAATGAATAATGCAGATTAGATTATACTTTCCAATTTAGCCCCGAATCTTCTTTTTTTTAGTTCCAAACTCGAGATTAAAACCTAAATTGTTTTAAAGGAACGTAAAATTTCAATTAAAATTTATAATTCGAATCTACATTCTGCCGTAGAAAATAACCCTTTGCTTCGTTAATCCCCTTTTATACTTGTTGTTTGTCTTAAAACAGCATTTTTTGTATAATGAATAATTAATAACGAATAATTTAATTATTTTTAGCTTTAATAAACACATTGGCGCCTTGCTGAATTTCGAAATTCGAATCTGTACAGAAAATATGAATTCGAATTTTTCAAACCATACTTAAAATTCAGACAATTGCAACCATCAAATTTAGCCTCGAAACTTCTTCGTTTGCAGTTCTAATTAAACTCGAGATTAAAGCCTGAATTGTATACAAAAAGACAAATTTTCAATTTAAATTTAAAATTTATATCTAGTTTCGAACTTCGAACCTTGGTTTAATAGAACTTTAACTCCTTTAATTAAAGTTTTAAAATGAATAGGATTTGGATTATTTACGAATTTATGTAATCTCAATCCGATCTAGCTATGATTAAGATTCATATTTATAAAGTCCACTAATCTTAAAACTAAATATAGATACTTTGGACACCGTAAAATTCATTAGAATTCGGGCCCCATTTTAGTAAAAATTAGAATATTTGAAGCTTAGAAGTTTCAGATTCCATTTTAAATTTTTTTAATTTTCAATTCACAAATCAAAATTCATATTCGAAATTCTGGTTCAAATTCAAACCCTAATAGTCAATCTAATTCGAGCTTCATATCCTATTTTGAATTTCAGATTTAGATAGATAGTATTTGTGCTTTATTTTTTTGATGCAATTTGGGATTTCCTTAATTTATATATTCAATTCAAATGCAGGAAATTCAGAATCGAAACCTCAATTCAAATTAAAATTTTAACGCCATTCTACAAGGTGTCTCAGAGAGCTTTGCACTTTTCTTTCTAATTTTGCTCAGCTATCATCAGTTTTCACAACTAACTTTCTCTGGAACTTAAAACTACATTTTTTGGAAATTCATGTATGGAAAATTATATCATCCAGATGTCTCCCATTTCGCCGCTGACACTCTTCTAAGCGATGCCTTCGATTTTCCATTACGCAATTTTCCATAGCCCTAAAGTTACTGGTTGGGCAGTAATATCCTCCAGTGGCATAATAGGCCCATACTTTTTTGAAAATAACAACGAACAAACAGTTACTGTACATTCTGACAGGTACGCCGCAATGATCCGTGAATTTTTTGGCCCTGCGCTCCAAGAATTTGATGATTTTAATGACCAGTGGTGGTTCCAGCAAGATGGGGCTACTAGCCACATAGCAAATACCGCATTATAAGCTGTAAGAGAATGGTTCCCGGATAAATTGATATCAAGAAGAGGCGACATCAACTGACCCCCAAGAAGCCCGAACTTGGCCCCAAACGATTTTTTTTTTCTGGGGATATCTTAAGAGTCGAGTTTGTAATAACGCCCCAGCAAATTTCATTCAGCTTAAAAATCGTATCCAGGAAGGGATTGAAGCCGTTACTCCTGACTTATGCACAAGCGTAATGGAAAATCTAAGGCATCGCTTGGAAGAGTGCCAGCGGAGAAATGGGCGACATCTAGATGATATAATTTTCCATACATGAATTTCCAATAAATGTAGTTTTAAGTTCCAAATAAAGTTAGTTGTGAAAACTGATGATAGCTGAGCAAGCTGAGAAAGAAAAGTGCAAAACCCTCTGAGACACCTTGTATATCTATCCCTCGAAGTGAGAAGAATATAAAACGCAGTACTTACTTAGAATTAGAATTTGCAATCCAATTTCGAGTTTCAAATCATATTTCTAAGGTGGAGAATGCTTTTCTCATCAAATATTGTTTACCTTTACTTTCCCATTTGAGAGTCTGGGCGATAAGAACTCCCAAATCGTTCTGTTGCATGGTCCAATCCAGGGTATGGTTTCCGATGATGTAAGGGAGGATTGCTCCTACAGTAGGAGCAATCTGCGGTACGCTCCTCGTAACCATCGGGTGACAACCCGCAGTGGCGCCCTATTTTTATCCATATTACGACCACCCCTAATTGAAAGGTTTAGAGTTTCGAGCCCCCCTTCTTCACTGTTTGCTAGCCGAGAGCACATGACTTTGACGTCCCCTTTTTAAGTGTCGTAATGCAAAATTAGCACGTGACAAATCAACCACTTCGAAACGTCCTAAAAAAATACATTCTAGCGAAGTTTGTATCTGTCCCATTAGAAGTCGAAAACAATTCAGCACAAGGTTAAACAATAAATTACTACATTTTAAGATATTACGTTTCATTACAATAATGCGTTTACATACCTTAATATTACATAGTAATACTTAACTTAATATCAGCTTATATTTTATAAAAATCTTATCAACTAATTTAACAATAATTAAAGCGTCTTTGCTAATAATAAATACACGTTATAAAAAAATATTGAGAGATGAGTTAAATTAATTCGTTAATTCTCCTCGGATGTTTTGTATCATGAGCTGAAATTTAAAAAAAAACAATTAGTTTTAGTTATAAATACAAACAATTTTTGGCTTACTTGTTTCTTTTCTTCCAACGTTAAATCATCCTGGCCCAATACGTAGGATAGTTTCGCAAGGGCTGCTTCTGCTGTCATGTCATAACCGGCAATCAAACCTATTTCTATCAGGGCCTGCAAAAACCAAATGCATTGGTCAAATAAACACCTTCTAAAGGTAGAGAAATATTTGCGTTTCTTTTGCTAAAATTAAGTGTACCTAATCATTGTTTAATTAACTTTTGTCCATTTGTAAGACCTACTGTGAAGTATTTCAAAAAATATGGAACGAAAAACCACTTTTCTGTCTTAGCAGCTTAGTGGACTGAACATTATTCTAAGAAACAAAGGGACGCTGGTTCAAATCAGGTTTGCTCCAGGAGTTCTCTTCAATTTTTTTATTTTTTTGTAAATCTAAATTATTTGTAAGCACCACTAAGAAATTTTTCGAAAATTTTTGAACTAAAAATACTCTTGATGTTCTTCTAAAACACAAGATGACGTGGGTTCAAAGTTCAAATGTCGTTTATTGCAGGAACTCTCTTCATTGTTTCTGTTTTTCTTTTTAAATTTAAGCCATTTGTAAGTACTACTATCTCGGGGGTGCTAGATCCCCTAAAAGACGCCTCCCCAAGTGAAGGATAGGGGAATGCTCAGCAGATATGGTGGATACTGGAGAAATAAAATGCTCGGGGCTGACCAAAACCAGCACAAACCTAAATCCTATACACCACAGAACAAGGGGTTCATCCATGGTGTATAAAATTGTAATCAACAAGATAGGATGGTTACATACAGGGCCGTATTTCTGATAAGGCTAAGTAGGCTGCAGCCTAGGGCGGCAAATTTTGGGGGCGGCAAATTTTTGGGGGTGCCATATTTTTATAGCAGTTTATTTGTACGTCATAATTAATGGTAAATACGTTCTGCAGCAACAATCATAAGCTTGCTTAGTTAGGATACTATCTATCAGCAACCCGTATGGCAAACGTGGTGATTATGCAATTTCCCTAAACGAAGTGAAATGTCGAACCATAAAACTTTATGAGTATTACCCCAGACGAGTAAAAACATAATCTCGGAATCTCGTACTGATACGTCAGTCAGTCCCATGAATTCTGGAGAGGGGGGGGGGGTGCAAAGATTCGACGAATATGAAGATTAAGATTGTGATTTTTTAAAAACTCAATTGCAGCAGGCCGTATTCTGACTTAATACAGACAGTACTAAGGTTATTAAGGCAGAATACGGCCTGCTGCAATTGAGTTTTTAAAAAATCACATTGTACGTAAACTAATGTTTAAAGATTCTCACCTGTCCAGTCTCATAAGTCAAAACAACGGCACCCTGGGCACATTGGGTTATATTAACAATAATTACACCCCTTTCAATAGCGTTCCTGAATGTATCTATCAACGCTTTCCTGTCTGAGGGGACATTTCCTGTTCCATAACTTTGCAAAACGACACCTTTAATGGGTGGCTGGATGAAAGCTTCAACCTGGAATTTGTTTTATTTTGAATAACCATTTATATTACGTCTGATTACAGCAAATAATATGAAAGATTTGATAGTAATTTACTATGATTCATTAATTGATTTATGATTAACTTACCATTTCAGAAGTAATAGTAGGAAACAATGGTAAAAGCACTACATTTTGACTTAAATTTGTGTGGACTGTCAATTCCTTTTTGCATTTCGATTTGAATATGTAGTGGTCGTGTACTGAAAATGGTGCGTATTTAATTCCAATAAATTCATTAAAACCTCAGTTTTAAATCGAAAGTTTTAAAAGTTAGGTGTAATCTATGCAGACTTTTTTGGGTAGGGCATGGCCATTGAAACATGAAAGACCGATATTTGTCCTTGTGTGATTTTGACTTTGTAGTTGAAGTTATGGTAAAACCAGTCTTATCAGATTTAGATATTTTCTCTACAGCTAAAGAAAACAAAGATAAACACCTAGCTGAGCAGAAAAGCATAAAGATAATGCCGTGTATTAAATTTGAGTTTCTGAGGTAAGTTACCATAACCAACAAATTGTTCTTAACTATAACATACATAACAGCACTATGTTTTGCTTAAATTACATAGTATTAATATAATTTTTCTTATTGGAAGAGCTTAAAAAGATTGGTTTACACCAGCAATTTGGTCAGTTACGATTGTGCTGCTAAGACAATTTTTCCAAATCTTAAACCATACTCAAAGGTTAAAGAAATTGGGAGTAAACAATTGATAAATTGGTAAGTTAAAATTGTAAACTAAAAAAAAACAAGTCTTGGCCACTATCTATGCAAAAGAGCACTAAAAGGATTATACTTAATTTCATCACACTTTTATCTTTTCAACTTACTGGTCAAATGGATTCCAGCACTAGCAAGAACGTGGAAATTGGGCGAATTAAAAGCGTCCAATAAATCGGAACTGGCCTTAGCAGTGCGATTTCCTCTCATAAGTTTATTAGCAAAAAATACACAAACTTCTGGTATGTCGTAACAGCCTGCTATGATCAATGCAGAGGAAAAATTCGCCTTAGCATCGCTGCGATTTTCAAAAATTGGTATCTGTAATTGTAAAAAAACAAACTTAAACTTAACTGGCCTGGTTTGAGTAATAAATGATGCTTACCTGGGAACCTGTCACTATCACTGGTTTTTGGAGACCGTCCAACATAAATGAGAGAGCTGAAGATGTGTAAGCTAACGTGTCTGTTCCGTGAAGAATTACAAAACCATCATACTTGTCGTAGTATTCCTGTGAAAATAATATATTTTACAAGATTATTTTATAGCATTAAACATACGTACACATTGTGGAGAAGTGGCTGGGTGGTTTATTGTTAGAAATTAATAGAAATAAGTTACTTTAATATTTAGGTAGAGTCTCTGACCAACCACTCGCCACTTGATATTTTGGTTGGCTTTTATGAGAGGTTTTTATTCAAAGTCAAATTCAACTAACATCATGTGTTTCATGTCTGTGCTTTAGCTTTACAAAGTGGTACAAATTATTCTAAGTCCTCATTCAAAGTTCCAATTACACTTAAAACGGCTAAGTCCATAAAAAGAATTTAAATATTTTACACAAACATTTTACGAGTCTTGAATTAAAGTTAAATTAAAACAAAACAGTCTCACATGAATATTACTGGAATCATCGTCTTGGAGAGTGTCAATTTGTCGTAGATACTGCATCTTTGATGGTTTGAATCTAACCATGCCTTTAGTGCATTTCAGGTTCAGTATTTATACAGAAAATTTGACTCCCTTCTTCTCGATTTTCCAGTCTCTTATCTATAGGTATGCGTGTGAGGTGTCGGATTTCAGAGGAGCGCGTGTGAGGCGTCGAGTTACATATGGCAATGCACTTCATGTACGTACGTTTCTTGCATTTTTAAAAGATGTAACTTCGATACGTCGCACGTGTAGATCGTCAGGAGAATGGCCTTATAAAATAACGTCATCCTTCTTACTTGTCCGCTTAGATTATAATATTTGATATTTGTACATTCGCCTTTGTTACAATATCAAGCGATCAAACAAATTTGCAACTCTTCCATTACACTATGGAAATTTTGTTCTATAAATGCTAGTTGCTAGGAGACAAATTGATGGAGATTTCTTTTAATAACTTTAGAAACCAGTATGACATAAAATTATGTATGTACCTCAGACGAAAAGTGTCTTTAAGGTACTCGCAAGTAATTACGGCCTCGGCTACCCGCCTCGGCCGTAAACAACTTACTCAAACCTCAAAGACTTACCTACTTTTCGTCCTAGATACATAAAATACTATTTCATCAATAAGCTTCAACGTAGATAGTAAAAAAATAAACCAAAATTCGCAAAACTTTAAAACCTAAGATCGTCGTGATGGTTGTATTCATCAATGCTGTACGTTTTCAAATGCATTGCTTTAACTTATTTCTATCAAGTCCCATATTATTTTCAGCAATTTCAGCATTAATTTTCTCTTCTACTTTTACAAATTACATTAGCACATCTTATTCTATTAGGTTTCAGTAGGACTACAACCCATTTACAAGTTATTTGTCCTCTGAGACGACATCGTATTTTTAATTTATTTCCAATGTGTTGACTATGTCCTCACCAATAGAGACTTTCATCCAAAGCAAATTTTAGATGTGCGAGTATTATCTTGCCGGAAAGCTAGATGTTATAAATGGCATTCAGAAAAGCCAAGTTACTTAAACACCAACGGCACAACAGCAATAATAACTGAAAAGGAAAATACTCCACCAATCACAATAAAAAATGGCATCAGACAAGGAGACCCTCTGAGCCCATTCTTATTTATTTTAATACTGAACAAAATAACTGAAACCCTTAAGCCAGTGCGGGGATATAGAATGGGAAACAAAAATATAAATTTCATGTGCTACGCAGACGATGTAGTCCTAATGGCTAGCGAAGAAGGTGACTTGCAGAGACTATATTCTATGCGTTTAATAAAACGACCAAAAAACATAACTTGGAAGTATCATCAGGTAAAACAAAAACAATGGTGGCAACAAAGGAACCGACAAGATGCTAACTGGTTGTGGATGACAGGACAATAGGAACAAGTGACACAATTTAACTACCTGGGTGCGGAATTGACAAGTGGTCGAAATCTCTCCTTTGAAACAAAAAGACAGATATTGAAAACGACCCAAATAGCCGGATCACTAAGCAGCACAACAAGTGTATCCAACTCAGTAGTAAGATTCGGATATACAAATCTATGATTCGACCTATAAGGACATATGAGCAGAAACAACAAAAACCAAGCAAAAGCTAAGAGAAGCAGAACTAAAAATATTAAGGCGAATACTGGGAGTTTACGAGACCACATAGCATACGAAGCGAAGAAATAAGACAAAGATGTGAAATAGAAGACGTGGTGAAATTCATGACGAAAAGAAAGAAAGAATGGACGATGACAGATTGGCAAAAATCTGTAAAAACAAAATACCACCGTCGAAGAGACTTCCTGAACGACCGCCCAAAAGATGGTAGCAAAGCTGGTTTCCTTCATCCGCAGAATAGCGAGGCACAGACAAACAGGACCCAGTCCTAGTCCAAAAAAAGAAGAAGAGGAGTTGATTTTCGAAGACCATTATATCTCGTAACCCCTTACTCATTCTGAATAGGCAACCAACTACGCAGTGCTGGTGTTAAGGTTTACCTATGATGTGTAATATGTGTTGCCTATCCACAGCCAGCAAAGGGTTTTAAAACAAAATAACCTATATCGCACGATCTTTTTATTTTAAACCGACACTAGGTATCTGTTGAATACCAAATGAAATGGAAATTGTTGTTTCAAATTTCGTAATCTCAATTTCTAACACTTTAAACGAATAATTTACATAATAGAGGCCAAAAAGATAAATGGCCTGCTAGATGATAAATAAAACACGGCTGCAATCGATTTAAGCATTCAGAGACATAAAATAGAAAAAACATGCCAATTATCAGTTGAAACAATTGCGGAATATTTGGGGATCCTTTTTAATATCTGTTATACAAATATCTTACATGAAATACTCCACCCTTTTCTAACGTGTGTTCATAAACAGTCGTCATCCCAGTAGGTTGTGATTTCAAAAACATATTTCGTAATTTGATTCAGAACACAAAACCAAATGTCAAGATTTGTAAAATGTCATTGTCTATGATTTAATCTAAGACTTGTAATTTGTTTTTCAAAGCAACCGAGATGACGACAGTTTATGAACACACGTTATGTAAATGAATTAGACACCAAAGCAATCTTGATATTCAGCAAAATAAGAAAAGTATTACCGATCTACATCACTGCTATTTCACTATCATCCAATTTCTTTCAATTCTTTGAACAACAAAGTTTTGGACAATGTAACAGCGTCATTGACCACATATATACAGCAAGAAAACTCGTGGACAAATGACATTCATTGACTTAGAAGAAGCCCTCGATTCAACAGAAATACAGCCAATAACAAAAGATATCTACAACTATAAAGCAGCACAAACAAGAACCCAACACAATCTCCACAATCTCCTTCAAATGTTGCAGGAAAGCCTAGGGCAAAAGAAGTGTGCAGAATGAGAAAGATAAACTACAATCACCAGAAAACAAGCTAGTGAATGGATACAGTAAAAGATAAAAATAAAGCAGAATAAACAAGCATTGGTCCGATCAAATAATCGGAAACAAAGTAAGGTAGGAATGTATACCATCAGAAACCCAAATGAGGCAAAAAAAAACTATAAAACAAGCAAAAACATAGGAAAAATTTGGAATTGAAATTGAAGAAAACTAAAAGTCGCCCAAAAGAATCCTATAAGAAACATCAGAGAGATAATAGTGAGCTGAAAACGACCACTTAAGAATTATCACAAACATGGAAAATTCCAAAATCAACAGATAAGAGAAGACCAACATATTGTTAAAATTAGTGAAGAAGAGTCCTCCGAAGAACAAGAAAAGGAAAGTTACTCCAGAAGAAGTCGAAGAAACTGTACAAACATGCGAAATGGAAAAGCAGCAGAAAACAACGTTCCCGAACTTATAAAAAAAGGAAGAAAGAAAATAAGAGAATGGTTATTAGAAATCCACATATACCAGCAAGGAGAACGTGGAGTATCTCCAGGGAGTAGGAACGAAATATAATAATACCAATATCGCTCTATATGCCTAACACAAGTAGCCCTAAAAATATACATACACTAAGATAATGGAAAAATTACTAATAGAAGAAGCAGAAGAAAAATTAGAAGAAGAACACTTAGAACATTAATAGAAAAGCGTAAAAATATGCGTATAGCGGTTTTGGATTGGACAACTGCATTTGATGCGGTTACTAAGAAAGAAATATGGAATGTACTACAAACGCTTGAAGCAAACTAGAAATTCAGAAAAATAATCAGAAACATAAGTATACAGAGAAGTACATCAAATTGTCTGATTGAGTGGAGAAACATCTGAAACATTCAATATGAGAAAGGGTATGAAACCAGGAGACAGCCTGTCACCCGCCTCTGTTAATAATCTTTATGGATCAAACAATTAAAAAATGTAAGATAAAGACTAGGCCCTCCATAACAGAATATTACCATTTGGCACCTTTCCAGACCTGCGACCACATCGCACTGACATCTAGAACCAAAACAGAACTACAAAGGAAAATTAACTTATGGAAAATCTGCCTAAAGGAGAAAGGCATGATGATAAATATAAAGAAGAGCAAGGTCTTACCAATAAATAAGAACAAAGTAAGGGAAAGGAATACAGAAATAAGAATAATTAGAGAAAGGCTGTAAGTGACAAATACTTAGGAAGCATCATAACAAAAGAACATAAGTCCAAAATTTCCATGGCATAAATGAAATATTTAAGAAACATTAAGAAGAAAACATGATAGCGGATAGATAGGTAATAGGTACTCCTTTACGGCCCCAGTGGAGGATAGATCTACTTCAGGGAAATGACCCTGCCCACGCGAGCCTCGATTCTTCTCCACCTCCTGGTACCGGGGAAGAGTCGGGTCCTAACCTAAATCCTACCTATAACCTACTTTATCCTTCCCAAACCTTACACCCACTCGCCAACCAGCCCAGCCTGGCAAACGTGGCGTTTAAATGCCAATACCTTCCAATTACAAAACCATGTCGATATCGAATGTTTTTTTATGGGGAGAGGCGTACGTCCAAGAGTGGACTAATATGGGCTAAGAAGAAGAAGAAGAAAAAGAAGAACAAGAAAATAAGAGGAGGCACAATACAAAACAAGAGCATAAGTGATGAACTGGAGTTATCACCATTAGTCAGTGAAATCGAAAACAATCAACTAAAATAATATGGGCATCTAGTTAGGATGAAGAATAATAGAATCCCTAGAAAAGTGCTAAACATGGGAATAGAAGGAAGAAGACCGAGAAATAGGATAAGAATACTGTGAGAAGAATAGCACAAAAGATAAAAAAACACTTAACGAAAAAGAAAGAATAGCCAGAGGCAAATTAGAAAAGCGAAAATGGGAGAAGGAACTCGGCCCAACGCTGTAATAACACAAATGGGTTAGATGAACAAAAAGGAACAAGTTTTTACGTTTTTAATTTAAATACATCTTCAAAATGGCGAAAAACTGTTTAATTTGAATTTGACTTATTTATCTGTTTACTTTAATAAATAGCAAAACGCCTAGAAAGAAACCAGTGGTTTGGCTTGGATAGCAGTTACACATCCACCCGAAAAGGGTGCTAAATGGGGGACTTATCAAAAGTTGTATAAAGTCACCCATAATCAAGCGCAGATTCATTACTAGTTGGCCATGATCATGTCAATACGATGTTTGATGTAAGATTCCTCCGAGGTGTGGAAATCCCTTTGGTTCAGGTAAAATTCTAGTCGGATAGCGCTAATAACCACAGCAATCAACGCACGTTGAGACCCGCAAGCCCAGTGGATGAATAAAAAACAAAGTGAAACGTAAAAGCAGAATATCCCAAAATTATTTTCCTCTGAAACTTACTTTCAAAACTTAAATGCACGATAATTTAATTTGAACATTTACACACATCATTCAGACTTCTCTTTTCTCTTGATATTTAGTAGTTTACATAAATCTTATTGCGTATATCCGTACAGACACACGCGTGCAATCAATCAATAAGAATAACAAAGTTCAATTCGATAAGCAATTGCTAATTTTAGGTTTTTATTCGTCAAATTACGAATTACAAAATCACAACAAAATATAATTTTGGAATGAATAAACAAACCTTGAATTTTGAAGAACACCAAAACATCACTGTTTTTTTATGGACATATCCTTTGATAAATTTAAACAAACAAATTATAATAGAACAAGTGTATAAATAGATTTCGTTTCTATAATCCTAAATAAAAATAAAATAATTTAGAACTACAATCTGCGCCCTGAACATCGATGGCCAGGTCGGGAAAAATAGCTGTGCAACTTTGAATGCATCTCAATATCAAGCAAGGCATTAATTTAATACTTTTTTCTAACACTAATATCTTATACTGTTTGTATGGTGCATAAGAGCTCACTTGTTATGTTGCCTTTAAAATACGTTTTCTCTATAAAATACGTCGTCAATGACAACGTATTTTATAGGCCTTTAAAATACGCTTTTCTCTATAAAATACGTCGTTGCCTAGCAATCTTCGCATTTTGTGTATTGTGACGTTGTGACGCATCTCAAATACAATAATTTATTAAAATTTCTAATAATATATTAGTGAAAGATATTAGTGTTAGAAAAAATCTTAAAGACAACTCGTGTTTTATAGTTTAAAAATCTCGGTCTATCAAATCCTCGGCTCACTTCGTTCGCTCGGATTTGAACTACGACCTTGATTTTTAAACCTTCTATAAAACACTTCCCCATTCTGAGTAGGCAACCAAACATACACTGCTGCCATAAATGTTACCTATGACGTGTAATGTGTATTACTTATTCAGAACCGGTAAGAGGTTATTCTTCTTCTACTTGTGTCTTATCCTTCTTTAAGGACGTTGACGAGGGAGTCAAAGCCACATTTTTAAACGACTTGGCGTCGTGAACTTTGTTATATCCCCTTTAAACTAGGGAAATGTGTTCTCTGTAGTGGTTTCCCATTGCCTTCTGCAGAGTTTGTGAACATGTATTAAGTGTATAGCGTATGTGTCTGGTGACTAACTGCAGTTGGCCGCTGTGCAGACAGAATCGTTAATTGTAACTAGACGATTAATGATTTAAAAAGATTGTATTTAACCAAATAATTGAACATCTGTCTACGCTGACCGACTGACCCCTTCTCATTCCTGTTTAGACCAGCAGGTGGCATACTATAGTCTGTTTTTAAACTAGGAGGAGCGTTTCAAATTTGCCGCGCTAAAATGTACGCACGCTATTGGCTCTGCGCGCGTTGGATTTACACGATGCGAATTTCTGTGATTTGTTTTAACACATCCTCGGTTCGAGGTGCTGCATTTACAGGCCAGTTACCGGTTGTTAGTGTTCTTAGTCTCTTTCTGTGTAAACTGTACAACATTTTTTGTGGTTAATGCAACATTATAGTTGAAATAATTACCGCCAAAACTTTTCTAGTAACATTCATCGAGTGAATTTGACTTTTATATTATTTACTCCTCCTAGTTTAAAAACAGACTATAACGGTACAGACTACTATAGTTCGGCCTTGATTAAATGGCTTCACTCGCTCAAGTACCAACCTCGAACAGTAGGGAATTCTTTGTAAACATTCTCACCCCTGCGTGAGATTCGAACCCAAGACTCCTAGCTAGGACCCCAGCGTTCTTACTACTGCGCCAACGAGCTTCAAGGTAAACCATACAAAGAAAATCTATTTCAGTTACCACATTTTTCTATTTCCTGACGAAGTAGCCGCCTATGATTATGTCATTTATTAAATTATTAACAAACTATAAAAACCTTCTTAAATTAACTGTCGATGATTAGCTAATCAGTGGGATAAATTAGCTTAATATATCCTTAAAGAAGATTAACCCAAAATGTAAAAAGAAAAAACTAAAACTAAGTTTGACTGTACTTAAATGAATTATGAAAGTTTCATGTATAGAAAAATATTACTTCCACAGGGATTTGTACCACCGACTTTCAGCTTATATTCGCCGATGCTCAGCGCTACAAATCCCTACGGAAGTGATATTTATACATTTGTATATATGGAATTTTCATAATTCATTAAAACACAATAAAAGTACTTTCCCAAAGGAGTACGTTCTTAAAAATTTAATTTATAAAACAATAAAACTAAGTTTCAAAATGCTAAACGTACAAACCTCAATATCTCTAGCAATTCTACTCCATTCCTTCGTAGACGTATTACTGGAATCATAGAGAGGATCGTATTCCTTAATTAAATAAGAAACAACGTAATCGTCATGTACGTATCTGCAAGCATACTTTAAAATTTACTAAATATAAAATTAATAAAGGCGATTTACGTACGGAATAATCAGCTCGTCGGAATTTTCCTCGCCCAAATAGCGTTTAGCAAACTCTTCATCGTGCATTTGTGGGATGCTCTTTATTTTGTGAATGAATGAGTTTGGTAAGGGCACCAATACTGCAAATTTAAAAGAATAATTATTGTTATCGATGAAACATTTTAAGTGGTTCGCAATAAGGGATATAATAAATTAGAGAAACTACAGACAATTTTTAGTAGTACAGATTTCATCAGAAAATCAATTAAATTCATGAACAAACAAGATTTCGAGTGGTTTTAATCCTCAAATTGGACTTAAATAATTAAATTAAGACTTAATGGAGAATCCTTCCATATTTGCTTGTTATAAGGCATTTAGAGACCAAAGTAGGCCATTTAAGGGAGACGGTTTCGTGTGAACACAAGTTTTCCTGTTATAAACCTGTCTTATCAGCAAAAGTGACATTGAATTAATTTCGAGGTATTTATTATTTTCAAATTTTGGAAACATTTTTTAATTTGAACTTCAATCTTACCAGAGATTTGCAGAGACATTTGGATTCTTAAAGTGAGCTTTATTTCCTGTTAGTAATTCCACGTTGATTTACTTATTTAAATTAAATTTACTCAAAAAACTTGTTTCTGTATTTCTACTTAAGTGAAGAACATTTGGCAACATACTTCTTTACATAACCTAGAATCTGATGACAAAACAGGTTGTTCAGATTTTTACCAAATTTAATGCCAACTTCTTCTTAGAGTGGCATGCCCTTTACAGGGCGTTGCCGATCCTCTCTCCATATGCCTGTGGTGTGCGTGTCAAGTAGCCTACGGACATAGGGGACCTACAGTTTAACGTGGGCTCCGAACCACGGAAGTGCTTGCACTTCTACTCCAGAGAGGACTTTACTAGGCAGAATATACCTCGGTGTTTGCCATTGCCTTCCGAGTGAAGCGGCCGGGTATTTTCGGTGTATATGTGACCCTGGGAATCGAACCCGGGCCATCTCAGTGGTCAGGCGCACACTGAACCAACTGAGCCACGACCGCCCCTTAATGCCAACATAACATAACAATTTGAAATCATGGCTTACTTTGGTTTCTAATGGTTTTGGACGGCTTATAAGTTGCAATCAGCATTGAGAATAAATCTTAATTTATTTTTTGATTGGTTTATTATATTGAAAATAACATTTTTTTGACATTAAAATTCTGCTAGAAAAAAGGCTGAAAAACTAAAAGGGGGTTGGATACAATCAATTAAAAAGAAAAGTACCAACAAAATTTTAATACAAAAAAAATGCAATAAATATTTAACCCAGCCAACATATAACCATTAGTCACATGCATTATAAAAATAGAAACATTCAAAAGGCAATGAAAATCATACAATGCTGTGATAATTTGTGGGTCATAGGTTCAGGACCAGTTCAGAAAAAATCCGGTTTATACCGGTTACAATTATATGTTGTCGCAACATTATCGTTACTGTTATCAGCGTTACTTGTGTCAGTACAAGGCGGAATTATGCAACGAGACGAATTAATTCAAAGAAGTTCCAAAATAGGTTCCAAAGATTACAATCATTAAATAAATATTTGGTCTACGAATGTCACTAATTCGAAGCTTGTTGTAAATATTTCATTTTAAGATCATTACCCTCTTTGTTTTCTAAAACTTTTATAATAGTACTTGCCTTATTAATATTTTCTTTAGAAAATTTAGAAAAAAGAAATGGATGAGGAGGGTGTGATTAACATACAGAAACTTTATTTAAAATCATGTGAGCAAATAAATTTCTTAACAAGCCAGTCGTAAACATTTCAAGTTCTTTTATTAACGGAAATATTTTGTTTCGTAAGCCAGCAAGGTTAATTGTTGATTAATCTAAATTGCACTCTATTAACGAGTTCAACACAGCTGAAATCTCTGTATAGCCTGGGCATTTACTTAGTTCAAGTGTTCTCCACATGGCGCTAGTTAACATACACATTCTCTTTTGAAAATGTCCATAAAAAATGATTCTGAATTTATTCTAAATGAAAATCTGGTATACCTATACAAAACTCTCTATTCTTTATGTACGAGGTGTATTCAAGTGCTAAGGTCTCCATTTTTTTTTTCTTGGAACGGGGAGCAGATACAAACATGCAGCTTTGTTCATTGTTGAACGCACTCTTTATGAATGTGTAGCAGAACCATACGATGCACTCAAATCTAGTTACAGCGGTTACAGTGTGACAAGTTTTTGACACTTAAAATGGATCAAGGATCAGCGTGCTATCATCCGCTTTCTTAACTTGCGTGGGGTCAAACCAGTTGACATTCATCGGCAATTGACTGAAACATGTGGTGATGGTGTTATGGACGTGAAAGGGTGCGGAAGTTTAGAAAGGGCAGAACGTCATGTGAAAGTGAATCGAAGAAGTCGGTCTCAGAACATAATTACCCGAGTGGAGCAACTGGTCTTGAAGGACCACCGATTGACCGTTAAAGCGATCGCCTCCAATGTCGGAATTTCCGTTGGTTCAGTGCACACAAATCTTCATGCTAACTTGAAAATGCGAAGTGGTTCCTCATGCTCCTTACTCGCCTGACCTTGCACCAAGTGATTTTTGGCTCTTTCGAACGCTAAAGGATAGTCTCCGGGGCCGCACATTTTCCTCTCGTGCTGCTCTCGCATCCTAAGAAGACACCTAAAGAAGCATTCGTAGCCATGCAAGCATGGCGTCGTCGTTGTGAAAAATGTGTACGTCTAGGGGGAGACTATGTTGAGAAGTGACTAAAGTTGGATATATGTGTTGTAAGTAGTTTATAAGAAAATAAATTTGAGATCTTAGCACTTGAATGCACCTCGTGTAAGTAAATAAACTTATTCTTTTGTCAAATTCGGTAAGGAATTCTTGGACTTTTTAATACTCATTTGAGTTAGGAAAAGTGCAATTTTTCCTATCTAGAATGGAAAAATAAAACAAAAGAGAAACACTGTTGGTTTTCTCCTACTTCACAAATTGAGAAATTTTACTTTGTTTACTTTTGTTTTCCATGGCAATGAAATATTTCACTACACCAAAACGAACTTGATTATATATAGTATTTGACATAAAAAATGAAATATTCAGTGAAAATGATAAGGAATTCTTTACCTAATTTTACAAAATTTTGTGTACAATTCGTTCGGAAAAGTGTTTTTTCCATTCACGACGTGGAAATTTTAATTCACTCGCTAAGCTCGTGAATCAAACATTTTCCACTCACTAGAAAACTACCACTTTTCGTTACTTGTAGAATAATCTACTATTATTAAACGTCTGTGTGAACTCCCGAGTTCATATTCACGTATGTTGCATCAAAATCCGCTTTATTATAATCCGCAAAAAGCTATTAAAAGCAATTTTTATAAATTGATAAGTAACATATGATCAAATAGTTTTTAGGTTGTGTTGAGAATTCCTTGTTGACAAATGTTCTTGTTGGAATTATAACACTTAGAAACTCTATTTAATAATGAATTGTAATGATTTGCTCTATATGCAGTCTTACAAAGTTCCACTAATTATGCCCCATGTTTGATTGCTTAATAGTTGAGATGCTCTTACCTCTAACGGGTTGTCGTGAAGGTTCGTTGTTTATAACTTGTTATTAAATTTTTCAAATAAATTTTACTCATAAAATTTTACAATGCAGATTTATTTCAGTTTGATAATTCCCTATCTTCCCTAATTAAATTCCATCTTAAAATTAATTTTATACACTCACTGTTTTTATTTATTTAAATTTAGTTCATTTAATAGTATTTTATGTATCTAGGACGAAAAGTAAGTCTTTAAGGTATGATCAAGTTGTTTACGGCCGAGGCGGCTAGCCGAGGCCGTAATTACTTGCGAGTACCTTAAAGACACTTTTCGTCTGAGGTACATACATAATTTTATGTCATACTGTTTCTAAAGTTGTTAAATCATTAAAAGAAATCTCCAGCAATTTGTAGCAGCATTAGTTTTAAGTAATTAATCTAAGGCGCAACAATTCATATCTCCTAGCAACGAGCATTTATAGAACAAAAAGTGACACTTTTCGTTCTAGGACTTTAAAATGATACTAGCACTTTAAAGTGTCACTTTTCGTCCTATAAATCGTCCGAAAAACGTTGCTTTAGAAACGAGTATGACATAAAATTATTTATAATTTTGTCATACCGTTATTTTATGATGCATATAAAATTATTTATATTTCTTACTTCTTCAACCATCCATTTAATTCATATTCGAAGCCTTAACAGTATGAGCTTCTATTCTTAGTAATTTATGTATCATCAAATTATTTATTAAAAATCTGCAACGTGCAATTAAAAACAATTTTTATAAATTAATAACCCATAATAAGTAACATGTGATCAAAAAGCTTTTTTAGTGTTGAAAAATCGTGGATCGTAAAATCCAAATTGTATAAGACATTCACAACCTTTGTGGTAGCCAAAGTAGGCCATGATTTTAATTAACAGCTTATATTGTTTGGAAGGTGTTTTGGTAATACAAAATTAGGTTATTTTGAGAATACCATATTGTTAAATGTTCTTCTTGGAAGTATAGCGCAGACACTTTACTTTAAAAGTGAAAATATCGTGTGATCAAATAAATGTTTGAATAAGTCAGTCATGGGTAGTTAAAGGTCTCTGAGTAACGTAAATATTATGTTTTATAGCCCATCAAACTTAACTGTTGATTAATCTAAATTGCACACCATTAACGAGTTTTAGGTTTTAGATTCAATGCAGCCGAAGTCTCTCTATAGCCTTGGTTCAAGCATTCTCCACATGGCACTGGTTAACATCCTTTTTTTTTACTTAAAAATGATGAAAATTCAACAGCAAGTCGGGTGCAATGTATACAGTGTGTCTGACGTTACTAGGAACAAACGGTAACTAGATACAGAAACGGTTTAAAATTTTAAGTGGTTGTTAAGCAACACACCCTTGTGATTAATGTATTATTGTAAATAGTTATAACAATATTTCCATTTTATTTGTTTGTATCTAGTTACCATATGTACCTAGTACCTAGCACCTGCAGACAATCTGTATAACACTATACATACCGGGTGTTTGTAGGTCAAAGTAAGCCATGATTTTAATTTATTAAATTTATAGTTGCTTGGAATTTTGACAGTCTGTTTCTTACCAGATTTTTAATTCTATTGTCAGATGCCTTTGTTAGAATTAGTCTTAGATTGAAATTAAAGTTTAAGTCATTTTCATTTAAATAAAGCAACGGTTTTAGAAATTAAAATGATTCAACAAATCTATGGTAAAACACAAGTTCAAATCCAAACGTGCTTAGAAAACTTTGACAGGGAAAACAGCATTAAAAAATTGGGCACAACTCTGGTTCTGTTGTGAAACATACCCTGAAAATCAATTCAATGTGACTTTACCGACAAGGACCGAGTTATACCAACGAATCTATCTTCTTACCATGGTCTACTATGAGCTACAAAGGCCTTATCTGAAAAATTAAAAAAATCCAGACCATAGACCATTTATTTGATCATCCGATAGAATCGCATTAGTTTTCCTTTTTCAACATCATTGCAATTAAATTACCAACAGGAAATATAATTCGGGAATTCAAACGCTTCTGGTAAAACCCAAGTTGAAGTTTGTTTCGAAAACTTTAAAATTAATAAATAAAGCATTAAGTGATTGCTTTCAACTGGCAACTTTGGTTCTATCATGAGCAGTAATTCAATGTGGCTGTATCGAGAAGACACATTTATACCGGGAAATGTTCTGTTTACATCAACCTACCTTCATTTACACGTCTCGAATGCTTCATATCTAGCTAAAACCTTAATTGCCACATCCGAAGTAAAAGCCATCAACTATAACTATAAAACTAATTCAGTGTGACTTTATTAACAAGGCAGATTTATGCCAGAAAAAGTCTTGTTCGCACCAACGAATCTACCCTCTTACCAAATTTAAAATAGCTCCAGACCGCAGGCAGAACGAAATCTCAAAAAAGGCTCATAAAATCAAGAAACTTGTGGTTTGCTCTAATCATAACTTTATTTGATCACCGGATAGAATCGCATCAGTTTATAACCAATTCCTCTTTCACCGTCATTGCAGTGAACCTTAAATATCTAGAATAAATCGTCTCGAATTGTATTTTTACTGATGGAATAACCTTCAGAGGTGAAAAAGGTTGTGAAATATGTTAGACTTAATTTTTACTTCATTGCAATAAGTTTAATTTATTAATAATTTTACATAAAAACAAACTGTTTAACGCAGAGTTTGGTTTAGCATTTAATATTTTAGGACTTTGAAAGACTCTAAAATATGATATTTAAAAACCAAACAAGTTTTTGATTTTTAAAAAAGGACATTTGTTTTCCTTTGGTCTCTTGTTAAGGTTTTTCACCTACTCATTAGTCTTTTTGTTAATACTTAAAATACAAAGTGCAAACAGATTTTTAAAAGCGCGTGCCAATAGAATGTTTCATTACCTATAAACTTATAAAAACTTTTGATGTACTTGCCAAAATTCGTTATTCGACAAATGTTTATGTAAAAACTCGAAATTTTTAACTTTTAATTAATTCACAAACTTTAACAACTTTAATGATTTAATTAAATTTTTTCCTTGCATTATAGTGCCCAATCTTAATTCTACAAAGCTTTTATTTTTATTTTTAAATAAGGAACCCGTTTAAAAAATGCGAATATCATTATTACATTGGTAAACTCCAATCTTCTGTTAAGTAAGGGAATTCTACAAAGGTCAAACAAATATAAATGCCGTAATTAGATAAACTTCCTTTGAAATAAAAACCTGTATGTGTGAGAGAGAAAGAACGAAAGAACGGGAAAGAATGAAAACATGCAAAGTGCGTGATATTTATGGAAAAAACGCATTAAGGAAAAAACAAACGAAACCCACAGATAATTCGGTTTCGTCACAGAATTGGGAGTATTCCTACATTTCAAAACCACTCAGATTATTATTAAATACAATGCTCTCATTTCATAAACTGTAGGAAGGATGTTACAGAAAATATTATGTTCTGAATTAATTTTCCAGCTTGAAAATAAACAAATTTTCTGGGTACTGGGACTGGGGAAAGAATCTCTTCAAATTTAAGAATATTCTTGCATTTCAACGATACGATATAAGCGTGTTTGAATTAATGAATAAGCAGAATAAAAACATACACAAAACCAACAAAATACAATAGTTAAATTTAAAACTAGCAGGCCTTAACCCTCCATGTTGCGCGCCATACTTTCTCGCGAAGTGCCGATACCCCTTGGTTTTTACTTTTACATAGAAGTATTGTTCAAACAATCCCTTAACAGAAAATCTATGAAAATTCTTTTTGTTCAAAATTAAATATTTTTAATAAAGAAATTAATTACAGAAATGTCTATAAAAACACTTGATCAACTTATAAAAATTCCCGGAATCAGTTAATAAAATAACTGCGTCGGATGATTTCAGCAGCAAAATTGAGGTCAATAAAAAAACTTCCTAGCGGAATTTTGTAATAAGATTAAAGTTAAATCACATCTTTGGCAAAGTTTCCTTAACTAAACTTCCTAATGAGATTAAAGACTAATTAAAATTAGCCCAATTAAAATTAACGAAATTAAATTTTTAATTAACAAAAAAATTAAAGGAAAGTAAGCGAGTATAATTACTCGGAATAAAATCTGTTAAAGAGGCGTTAGACAGGATCATAATCAAAGAGAGGTCAGCTCAGAAAGAAATTTGCTCTACCTGGAAATACACCTTAAAATAAGGGTAGAATTATTTATTGAATTTTGACAACATTATTAATTATTAGACATCGTCAAAGCAATTGAACATTTTTACACCGAGTTATATGCATCACATCCACCACATATGGAACCACAAACACAAAGAAATATACTAAATGCGAGCTCTGAAGAGATTCCAGAAATATTCACCGATGAGATTAGACTAGCTCTAAATCAAATTAAGAATAATACATGCCCCGCAGAAGATCATATAACAGCAGAGATGATAAAACTTGGAGGAACTAGTCTTGAACATGCAATACAGATTCTACTAAATAAATGCCTACGAGAAGGTAGAATACCTAACAAATGGTACAATTCAGAAACAATATTCTTGTTCAAAAAAGGTGCGATTACTAACATCGAGAACTACGATCCAATTAGTTTATTATCACAACTATATAAACTCTTGACGAGAATTATCACCAAGCGCCTGGCAAACAAATTCGATCACTATCAACCTGTGGAACAGGCGGGCTTCCGCAAGGGGTATAGCACTATCGACCATCTCCATACCCTACGCACTGTTATAGAGAAGAAATGTGCCCATACATTTGGCCTTCACAAGGCGTTCGACTCCATAAGTACATCTTGCATGGAGTCGACGGATAATGCCAGAATCGACAGCAGATATACAAATATGATAAAGGATATCTATAAAAATGCAACAATGCACGTGAAAATAAAGGAAGACCTTAAAACAGACAAAATAGACATGAGGAAAGGAGTACGACAGGGGGATATTATCTCCCCAAAACTTTTCACATTGGCTTTAGAGGATGTCTTCAAAAAACTTCAATGGCAATCGAAGGGTTTAAAAATTGATGGTTCCTTCCTCAGTCACCTGCGCTTTGCTTTTACTGATAATGTGGTGATTACATCTGAAGACCCTGATGAACTGAACATCATGATGCAAGAACTCAAACGAGCAACAGAAGAATCAGGCTTGAAAATGAATCCTGCTAAAACTAAAGTTATGAGTCAACACAACATACAATTAGAAAATGTCACGCAATACATATACCTAGGACACGTCATCAAATTAGGAAAAGAAAACCAAGTTACTGAAGTTACAAGAAGAATATCACTGGCATGGGCTGCATTTGGCAAATTGTCATATATCTTAAGAAATCCAGATGTTACAATCAATCTTAAACGTAAAGTCTACGATACTTGTATCATACCAGTGGCTACATATGGTATGGAAACAGTGGCCCTTACAGCACGAAACGCAGATAGATTGAGAATTACACAGAGAGCCATGGAGCGTGCTAAGCTCGGGATATCATTAAGAGATAAGATCCGAAATGAAGAGATTAGACATAGAACAAAAATAACTGACTTCATGGAACGCATAGCAAGCCTCAAATGGAAATGGGCCGGACACATTGCGAGACAAGCCGATAAAAAATGCACAACGAAGTCACTAATATGGCGCCCACGTGAAACTAAGCGAAACAAAGGTCGACTCAGAAACGATGGGTAGATGACATCCGGAAGATAGCGGGTAGGAAGTGGACGCAGAAAGCCAGTGACCGACATAGATGGAGAGAGATGGGTGAGGCCTACATCCAAGAGTGGGTGACGGAAGGCCGAAGAAGAAGAAGAAGAAGAAGATTAATTATTACTGAAGCTGTTCGAGGACGGTTGTACCAAATTTTCTTAAATTTTCATTGTTGCTAGAATGTTAAAGTACCTTAATAAAATAGATTTTTAAATAATTTACCGATACAGGCTTGTCTTAATTTAGCAATTCAGTCGATGATATAAATTGTTTATTTTCACTTTGTTGGTGAGTGTGTTGTAGTGGCACCGACTGATATAAACATTATTTCAAAAATTTAGCTAATAAATATAAATTGCAAACCTCGATGGTGTAGTGTCTAATAATAAGGTTACATCTAACTAAGTCGTATTTAAAGTAGACATAAAACAATACAATTTTGCAGATATCTAACTTTGTAGAGCATAAACTATATTCAACTTCGAGCTGCAGTGCGAGTAAACAATAATTTCTACATAAAACGCACGTGATACTGTTACCTTAAACTTATCAAAACGATAATAAAAGCCATAAATAATTGTAACTCTTTATTTTATCGGGACTCAATTTACGGCGCAAAGGCCAGAGTTTAAAATAATTAACAATGAAAATATTAACTATTGATTAGAGGTAATTATAGACTTGATAACATGTCAACATATAAAAAACTTGAAACATAAATACAATAATATAAAGCTGAAGGCTTAATGTTCAAATACGAAATCAAAATTACACTAGCTGAAGGCTTAAAATAGGGAACGCAAGGAATTACCTGAAACATAAATTCAATCTAATGGCGTAAACGTTTACCTCTTTAGAATGAAATTAGTGGTAACAAACCCAACTAAACTCATTCATTGAGGAACCTTTCCAAAATGATTACAAAACATAATTCAATCTATTGCAGAGAAAAATATAAAAAATATGCAAATTGAATTTAACTAGTAAGCCACAGGCCTAACTAATGATTGAATAATTTTACCACGTACTTGAATTTGAAATGTAATTACTTAACCACAAAGAAAACATATGGCACAAATTTTAACCATGTGTAATATAAATTACTAAGCTACGTTAATAAAATCATAAAAAAATTAAATGTTAAAGTTAAGCACTTATCTCCCAAAGAAACATTCTAGGCAGGTGATGAATGGTGAAATAATTCCAAATGTAGCATTCAAAATGGAACTTCAAACGGTAACTGCAAAATGGCGTTCTCCACGTGCTTCAAATTTCCCAATTAGGCATAAATTAAAATTCTATCAACCACTTCCAACCATGGGAATTAGATGTAAAATAGAACCCATTAAAGGTTGCACATGTGTTAACGAATGTGCAAAATTACAAAGAATTTAAATATTAATAAATCAAAAAACATCCAGACATCGGATACTATAAATTCAATTCAGAAGAACATAATTACCGAAGAAAATAGCGCGTTAAAATTAACGTCGCAAAATGTCGTGATTACTTTACAGAAATTTTACAGCAAAGACCTCGAGTCACATTCGATGCGCGCACACCTGAAGCGTCCGACAAACTCCCCCACAGTTCAACTCCACGCAAGGAAACGAAATGCACTTAAAGTTGCCAACCACAGGCGTAATTACGACTGTAAGCGAAATAATGACATAAAGGATTATACAACACAACAGAAAAATGAAAGATAGAGTCGGTAGAACCAGAAAGAATTTACTTCTGCACGAAATCAAGACAAACAATTGAACTAAATAACCAGGCATCGCTTAAAGATGGAGATTTATGCGCCGGCACATGGAAATATAGCATTACAAATGCTGTCAAAACCACGAACAAGAGAAAACCTTTACAAAATAAGAAAAGGGAAAATAGCTATATGAATTAATCAAGTAAAATGGGAAGTTTTGAAGAAAAAAAAATAAAGTGAAACAAGCACAACATAAAATCTTAATACTTAAACAACACTGGCATTGGATAAGAAAAACTGATACAATTTAAGTCGAAAGCAAAAAAATTGTAACAATACCTGCAGTCTTACGGTTTTATTGGTCAAGGGACGTGATCTATGCATACGTTTGTTGTGATTCACTGCAGCTCGATGTTGAATTTAGTATAGATACATGATAATTAAACATGACTTTAAGTTATAACTTATAACATTATGTGAGAATACAGAGGCTAGTTGTTTTGTTTATTTAAAAAGTCATTGTCTCATTAACTAATAATGCATACTTTATAAAATTTTGTCTTTGTATAGGTACTACAGAATTAATCGTTAGGAATGGCTTTCTAGATATTGTCTGAATGTTTGTTCTGAAGATTTTTTCATAGCCTTTCAAAATACACAAACCAAATACCACTAGGAACCCTAGTTGCCACATGCTACAACTTAGCAAGACCTTTTACTTAAAATACTCAATCATTTATCAGAAATTAAAGACTTCTCCATCAAAAACATGCAACATAGTCAAATACAGTTCAAAACGGAACAACACTTTCAGTAAAAATAATATTGGAACTTCTGACACTTCCTATAAAAACAACAGACTTTCAACTCAGCAATAATTTTTAACAACCAAATTTGGGAATGACCATGGGCCATTATAAGTAATATTTTTATAGAAGACTTTAAGCAACAATATTATAGAGATTTTACTAATCGGTACTTGGATTTTGTATTAATTGTTTTTATTAAATTAAATAATTACAATAGGATTTTTATTTATATCATTAGTTCTCGTTGACTTGATGACTCCTCGCTCTGGCCGGGCAAACGGTAGACGCCTCAAAAGATTTCTGGGTATACGCTACTTATAACACGTTTCCCGCTACCATAGAATATAGTAGAAGCTTCCCGATCACGCCTACCGCAACAATAAGTACATAAATACAAAAATTAGCCAATAGTTTAGTGGAGATGCAATAATAATTTATTTTCTATTCGTCCTTACGATGTTGCTGAACTAAACAAATTTTAAATATCAGTATACCGCAAGAAAACACACAACAACAGATATTTATGGTAGAACAAAAACAATATGCTCTATTTTCTAAATGTTCAATGAAGAAAGAACATTTGTAAAACAATGTTCTGAATGACGACATCCCAAAATTCTACATAAAATGCCATTACCAAATTAAAAACAAACGACGTAACAGAGGGACAAATACTCTATTCTGATAGTAACATACATTCCAGGCATGTCTGATAAAATAAAATGACTTGGTAAAAAGTTAATTCAATAGTACAACTGTTTTCAAGATCAATAGTTTTCTAAATCAAACCTTTAAACGTGAAATAAAATTCGAAAGATTGCTTATACCCTATAAATGTGGAAAATACTATATCGGTGAAAGTATGTTGCTTATGGCATTAATCTTATAGCAGCGATAGTTAATGCCAAGTAAGAATAAAATAGAAAAAATAAATATCAGTCAGCAAATATGGATGTTAAATGTTTTCTTATTTTGTATTTATTCAGAATTTCCTGTTCAACACATTATAACGAATTCAATGACCGTTCCACGTGAATTCCTTTTTAACTAAATAACTTCAACAAAGACAAAGACTGGGATTCGGCAAGGAGACAGCCTTAGTCCCCTACTATTCAACAACATTATGGACAAGATTATAGGCCATTAAAGCACAAGGGTTGGGATACAGTCTCAGTAACCATCATCTAAGACGATGCAGTACTGATAGCCGAATCAGAAGACTGCTCTACACCTTCAAGCTCACAGCGGAAAAATATAACATGGTAATCTCTACAACCAAAACCAAATCATGAATATATCCAAAGAACCTTTGCGATGTAAATTAGCAATCGACAACATTTCGGTCCAGTAAGAATGTCTTTCGACTGTCTAGGTACAAAAATATCTAGCTCTGGGAATATTAAATACGAAATCAGACATCAAGCGAATAAAGCCGCCACCATATCGGGCACTTAAAACATGTTATCTGGAACAACAAATACTTAAACATAGAATGCAAATCCAGAAAATATAGAACATGCGTACGGCCAATCATGACCTACGGGGCCGAAGCCAGAGCCGATAGTGCAATCACCAAAACGCAAATGAAGACACTAAGAGCTATTGCCGGATATACTCTACTGAATAGACAACGAAACACCCATATCAGAGAAAAGTGTAAAATAGATGATGTGGTATGCTGGGCGAGAGGACAGGCACTTGAGTGAAACGAACACGTAACCAGAATGTCAGACACCAGATTAGAAAAAATAGGTCGCAACGGAAAACCCCATGACACAAGACCCCCCAAAAGATAGCGAGGCAGTTGGCAGTCAACATCGCAAGAGCAGCCAAGGTACATAGAAGGCATTTCCAGGAAACAAACAGACGAACCATCTATAAAAAGAAACAGAAGAAGAACTTCAACAATTAATAGCACACCTATTCACTAACCTGACTTACTATAACACTAGAATTGATAAAACTAACTTATGTGGCCTAATTTATTTACACTAAATAATCTGTATGTTGCTGTAAATTATTTATACTGAACCCGTTACGTAATCGTGCTCTCTCGATTTGTTCACTTGTGACTGACTAGGCGCTACCACCACGACGCATTTTCCAGATTCGGATACATACAGGAAGTTTAGAGTAGCGTCTCGAACACTCTCGCATCACACGGTGGATGACGTGTCCCGCCACAATGATTAAACCAATACGTAGAATCAATGATTATAATTTTACATTTGTTTACTAAACGGCTTATTGAAATTGGAGGATATTAGGAATTGTATTTACTTAGTTAAGATATATTGAAATTGAATCCACTTTTAATTATATTTTTGTTATTATCTCTTTACTTTAGTTACATAATAATAGATAAATAAATAAATAGAAGGCGATTATTGGTAACAACTAAAACTGAAAGGAAAACTTATGCAGATAGTCTATGTAAGAACTATTTATAGTATGACAGGTTAGAAATAAAGTCATTTCAAGTGAAGCTGTCCATTATGCTATTGAAAATTGAAAAATTAATGTGTTGGAAAACAGCTCATCAAAAAACCCGTTCGTAATTTTTAATCATTTCTAATTGGAATTGGGTACAATGGAAAATGATTAATTTTTAATTAAACAAAGGCGCAAGCAAACATCTAAAGCATATTCTTTGAAGGGTTTGAATTTTTTTGGTAATTTTTTTAATATTTTTTTATTCGATATAGAAATATTCAAAAATCAAAAAACAAAATTCGAACCCTTCGAAGAGAAAATATTAAAGTAAAAAAACAAAAAAAAATACTTACCACCCTTATCATTTCTCTGCATGCCAATCGTACCACCAGTATACAAAACTAACACCTTCCTCATAACAGCTTCACCTGGCATTTTAAAACCACTATAAAATTTAAGACAATATTCCTAATCAAAATACGGTTTGAAAATGAATCAAGCTCGTCGAGAACGCGATTTTATGTATTCATGCACGCAAGCTTATCATACGTTTTTTAATAGCGATTAGAAAACGCATTAACTTATATCCGACAACTGATTATAATAAATCCGCTAAACGAAATGAAATAAAACGTTGTTGTTCAAGTTTCAACCGCCTTGTTAGGGCTTTTAATAAACATTTATTTATAACATCGATGTTAACCACTGCTCACTAAGTGATAACGTAAGACATGCGTCGAAAGCAATAATTTAATCGCCGCACTGAATAAATTCGAAGCAATTTAAACGTGAGTATGATTAATTTAATAATACAGGAAAAATTACTGCAGAAAATACCAAGTTTCGCAAGTAAACTTCGTCTTTGGGATTTACCGATAAAGTACAAAGATTACTTCGATAAGGAAACAATAAACAAAAGTTTCAAAAGTAGGAATAACCCTAACAACAGAAATTAAAATTTTCCGCTTCGAAATTCTCCATAATCCATGATTAAACTAGTGATTTTTTTAATAATAAATGAGCAGGCAATTAAGAGTTATAAGTAAATAAATAAACAACTTGTAAAATAAACAGACAGACTAAGGTCATAACTAGAATTTTTTCAGGAGGAGTCTGATTGATACGTATATGAAGACATGAACAAGTACCCTATGACGTTTGCATACCGATTGTCTCATCTTTCTCCGCATATTAAATGATTTGAATTTGAAGGGAGATTCTAACTCCTTAGCCCCCCACAAGGTATGCCCTTACGCCAGACTAAGAGGTGACAAACCACAATATAAACCTGAAAGATACCGATTACAACTTTACAATAAATCACTTAGTAAATTTGCAGTATCAAAGAGCATAGCATACATTAGAGAATCAATTTTAATCAAATGCACAATATCAACCAAAACATCCAAAGATCTAGGTGACCAAACGCCTTTTCCGTTGCTAATTGGAATTATGACTTAAATATTCCTTTACATTAAAAATTCGTTATGTTCTTCTTCTTTCTTCATTAGAGGATTGCTCCTGTTCTTTCCTACTATTACAGTGCCTTTTTCCATCTTCTAGCTGGTCTTCCAGGGTACCGTTCTCCGATTGTCTGTCTTTTGCTACCCGAACTATTCGATTTTCATTAATTATTTAAATGTGGGTGTTCCATTCTCGCCTTCTAACTGAAAGACATTCGTTTATTCGGATTCGTATTCTATCTCTACGTGTTATTCCCACTGTCTTCCTTAAAGTATTCATTTTGGCTGTTTCTTCTTCTTCTTTCGACGATACGAAGGCGCTAGGCCCATCGGGCATCCGCCGTAAATTAAGGGATGCCTTCATACAGACTGGCATCTAACCCAAAGGCCATAATTTTGTCCATAGAGACGAGCATATATCAAGTTCTAGAAGACCGGCACCAAATTGAAGTAGTCTGGGGCATCGTAAAAGAAGATGCAGAAAGGCTTCGTTACATAATCTGTAACTTAGATCCTCGGAAAGGCCCATCAGATTCAGATATCTTCTAAAAAGAACATGCCCTGAGGCGCTTCCTGCTAAACCTAAGCAGCTGTTGGGACCTATAACTTTTGAAGGCATGTGGATGAGTTGCTTCACTTGCCTCAACCCAAGGCGCGAAGCCCAGTATGTGATAATCTTAGAGTAAGTCCAATCTCTAATTGCTTGCTGAATGCTTGCTTTAGATAGACCGAGAGCCGATTCAGGGGCTCATTGGCTTAGAATGTTACTGTATTTAGGCACCCAAAAATTATTCGAACTCGGTTGACTGTTTCAGGGCCCATCGACGTTCCATCACCAATTTTAATTTGGTTTTTAATAGAGGTCAAGAAAAGGAAATGTCAAAATATGGACGCCTTCCTATGCAAACAGATCAATTTAGAAACCATATCGCAAATACGGTAAAAAATAAAACAGAAGCTGAAAACAACAGGGTTTTGAACTAAACTATAGCAGAAGCAATAAAAGAAGCGTAGCAAAATGTCCAAAACTAAAAAAGAAAACAGTCAAGAAGCTCAAACTAAAATAGAAGATCTGAGAACACTTAAGGAAAAAACAAATGTAGATCGACAAAATCTAAGAGAAAACACAAAAAAATATGATAAAATCGCCTCCACTATTGAACAAAACAGAAGTATGAATAACCATCCCTATCCAGACCTACATACCGATAACCTAAAGAAAATACAAAGCCAAAGATTATAAAACATTCGTAATATCACAAAACACACCTGGCGAAAATGCTGTCTTAACGGAAGCGATAAAACATGGAGACCAGGAGATTCCCTCAAGATGGAACAATGCAATAACTATTCTCTTACATAAAAGAGAAAATGTAACTAAGCTTGAAAATTATAGACCAATTAGCCGTCTATATACACTCACATGCTAACATCAACACTAGAGGCTAAACTTGATTTCTACCAGCGACGAGAACAGGCTGGCTTTCGTTCCGAGTACAGGACAAACGACCATCTGCAAAGTTTAAAAATATGAATCGAAAAGACCGTCGAGTACAATTAATAGACCACTAGTACTAATATTCGAAGACTTCCAAAATGCGTTTGGCACAGCAGAAATGCATAATATCATAATACTGATTACAGGTGATCTAAGTAAAGCTAACGAAATGCTGCAAAAATTGCAAAACGCAACAGAGGAGGTGGGCCTAAGTTAGCAAAACAAGGGTAATGACAACCCTAATTCCCAACGAACACATACCATCAGAGGAGCGGAAATAGAGCTGGTTGAATATATATATATTTAAGGCATAAGATTAAAATCAGTAGGGATAACCAAACGTGCGAACTTCTGAGACGAATTAACCTAGGCTGGGTGGCATATGGTAGACTTAAATACATCTTTGAAGATAAGATCCCTATCAGTTTAAAAAGGAAAACTTTTAATACATGTAGAGAAACTCTAACCTTAACAAAAGCATAGACAAGAAAACTGAGTACCTATTACACAATGCAAGATGGATAGATCGATACTAGGGATAACACCGAAAAATAAAGTAAAGAACGAAGAAGTACGTAAAAAAATGAGAGTAGATGACATAATAGTAAAGATAGCCAAATCAAATTGGCAATGGATCGACCATGTGGCGAGAGAGACAGATGGAAGATGGACGAAAAATTGAATAGAGACCAAGAACTGACACGCAGAATCGAAAGAGACCACCCACCCGATGCACAAATAATTTAAGAAAGATTTCTACAAACTACCCAAGACAGAGAAACCGAGACGCAGTGGTAGAGTAAGGAAGGTTGTCGAAGGTGTGATGCTTACCATACCACCGCGTACGTATCGCATGCAAGACAACCTAGTATGAAAGCGACTTAGGTGGCCTCCATGTTGCCGGCCTTCACTGAGCGTAGATGCCGATACCTTATTAAGTATTATCGACGTGAGACTTTTTTGTAATGCAGACTTCTCTTAACTAATTGTTACATATTGTAATTATAGTTTTAGTTTTAGCGGGCCTCAATGGCGGTTAAAGTTAACATAGGTACTTGCTTTATAAACCAGAAATCTTGGATTCGATTGTCAGTCTCAGTTGGTGAGATCTTTAATATGGAAAAATATCTGAAACTTTGTCTCCTTCTGGTAAGAGGTCAAGCAGTAAATCCCGTGCCAAAATGATGTTTGGCCCGATAAAGATCCCTTCCAGAGGTAGAAATCCCTTTTAACTATAAACTTTTACATTACGAAATAAATCAACATCATAACAAAACAACAGTAATGCTAACTTTCAAATTCGACATCAGAAAGTCAAATTTCGAATTTTTATATTCTAATAATAATATTTACAAATTAATGTCTCTTAAAAACAAAGCACTGAGAAGCGTTACAAACATTCAAAAGCAAATCTTATTTGTAATAATATAATACTCAAGGATATTACCTGTTCACGTCCTTATCGGCTCGCAGTTGGCCATGATTTCAGATTGCTAGGTTGCTTCTCATCTCTTTTAGAATCATAACCTAAAAGGCGTTCAACTTGGCATGTTCAGTTTACAATATAAGTGATACGGAATAAAGTCACATTTACACACACCAAACTATGAGGTATCCATAGGCATCTACGATTCGCGAGACATAAAACCGTAAATAGATAATAACAAAATTCATTCTTTTGATACGGATTCGTCCTGCAATCTCTTTATATTTATTCGTTAAAACAATAAAAACGTTGCTTGGTAGATAGCTGTCGTCAAACGTTTTTATTTTCAATTAGTATAATTTTGATATAATCGCCTGCTAACAACCCAAAAATAGCGACATTTAAAAAGTTGTCCCTTTCAATTAACAGGCTCATTTAAATTGTAAGCATCATTTTGTAAAGGAACAGCAGTGACTGGCACCTTACGTCATTTAAAAAGTTTATAAATTGAATCATACCATTTCCATGTGGTTAAAACTTTGGCGTTTGAGTGTAAACTTAGGCCTAATTTTAACCAGTCCAAAATATACACTAAAAAAATTAAAGCGCAATTTTATCTGAAAAAGCAATTTATGTTATTTATTAATAGAATTCAATATTTATATTTGTGCAAAAAATATAACCGTCTATAAGCACAAAAGATTTTAGATACGTCTGGCCTGCACATTTTGCAGCTGTCGACTCTTTTGCAAAGTGTTACAGTATTTAACAATATGTACGAACTTGTTTGCTGCCTTAAAAATGTAATTTGTGGTACATCACACAAGTACAAAAATACTAATTTTAACAGTTACGAAATAATGAAATTGTTTATTACTTGCTTACCTCTTCTAGAGACGAGCTATAATTCATTCACGACTTTTTAGATCAAAGTAAGCCATAATTTCAGTTTTGATGTTGGTTTCGGCAGTACGGCAGAGTGGGACTGTACATAATACTGAAATATACAAAAGTTAAGCATGGACCTACTTGGCCAGAACTTGGATGGGTGACCGCTCTGGGGCTCGGTGTGTCCGGCCCCCTCGACACTGTAAAGGTATAAGAGGGTAACAGAAAAAGAGAGAGAGAGAGAGAGAGATGTTGGTTTTAATTAATTCGAAGATCGAACACCTTTTGTTAGTTTGACAGATGACGAATGTTAGGTTATGTAAAAGACAATAACAAGCAGAATCTCACTGTCGACGTTAGTTCTGCTATGTAGTGTCATATTATTATTATAGTAATTTACGATACTAGTAACGTTATGAAGCATTTTACATTACGAGAGAAAAGTTTGAAAGAACGAGCGACGAAGGAGCGAGTTCTTTTAATTCTCGAGTAATGTAACCAGCAAATAACGTAAGTAACTTTTTATCATATTAGTAAGTTTTTATCGCTTTAGATACGCCTTAGCAACAGCCTTGCAGCTATGCAGGAAATAATTATTTCAAAAAATTAAGTAGGTAAGTAAATTTGACATTTCATTTCTGAAGCCAAATAATATTATTGTGCTACAGTCGTCTAAAAAATAGTGTTCGTAACTTGTTCGAAAGTGAAATATCTCCGCTCGTATTTAATAGATCTACTCGTGCTCCGCTCCGCTCCGCACTCGTATATCTATTATAAACACTCGCGTGATATTTGTTACTTTCGACACTTGTTACGAAATATACTATTACACTAGTGCTGTTAAATGTATCATAACATAACTCGTTGTTAAGGAGTTATTAGCATGATAACGTTATAGGATGATGTAATAGCTATTTATGTAATTAGTACATACTTAATATGGAACTTTATTGGACGAGCCGCTGTTTATGGACGAGCGAGCGAGCGAGCGAGTCTAATAAACAAGGCGAGTCTATAAAGTTTGTTTATGTACGAATTACATACAAAGCTTTATGTTCGACTGCTCTAGAGCAGTCGAACATAAGCAATATAATTAAATAGGTGTAGAAAAATATATTTATTTTCGGTTTTGCTTGTATGATTTTCTGCACACAGCTCTAAAAATAAATTTTAACTAAAAATTAGAAACAGAAAGAAAAACACTTACTTTACTGCTAAATTTCAAGTTCTAGAAAAACGCATGACCTTGACAGTACGTAAAAATTTCACCTGCGGCGGCGCATTTACCGGGATCCCCCGCATTGTGCTCCCCAACATTTCACTTATCTGTCCTATATTTTGAATTATAAGTTGGCAAGCCTACTCCTAAGGCCTGTTGTCATCTAAAGTCGTAGATGGATTATACATCATTTATAAAACATAAATTGCCATAGCTATTCGAATCAAGAATTCTACGTAATTAAAGAATTGCAAATTATCCTTAAAGGAAATATATTAAAATGTAATGTGTGATCAAAAAGTCTAAATAGTCTAGGATTTCCAAGGTTTTTAAAATGTGTGGCATTCAATTATAGTCGATTCTCTCACTTGTGTCGATTTGGAGCCATTTTATAACTTACTGGTGGATTATGAGGGTTAAATTATTAAATACAACCATCATAAATGATTTAAACTAGGCCGGACTCGAAATTTTTTACAGCTATCTATACCAGCTGAACACAGAAAAATTTGCTTTGAAAATTTGAAAAGGAAATTCTTCTGTGTTCAGGTAAACATTTTCGAGTGACACAAGTGAGAATGAATGCTCTATATAGACAGAGTTTTACAAATAATCATACGTTAGGAACAAATATCGTAAATGGCAGTTTTTCAATTTAATTCTAATAGATTTACTACTGAGTCGTTTCAAAATTATGAAACAAACATTTTTTAAGATAACCTTTTTCCTGATTTGAGAAACCTCTTTTAAATAAAATAAGAATATCAAAGTGGGGAAACTTGAGAAACCTGGTTTAAAATGCGTTTTATGATCCATAGCCACCAGAGATTAAAACAATTTTTGATCGCACATTAGTTTCTGTTATTTGTGTTACAGTTTTCGCAGAGATGGGTAACTATTTTGAATAATTCTATTTAAAATAGCTATTTAAAATGGAAAATGGCATTTTGTATTTTACATTTTAAATACATTTTAAAAATGTATTTTCCATTTTTCATTTAAAATGGATTTTTAAGAACATTTCCTATTTAAAATACATTGCAGATACTGGTTTAGGTGTCTTTTCCTCAAATTTATTTTAAGAAGGAAGTTCAGTTTTCTGATTCATAGAATAAGATTTAGTTTTTAGAAAGGCTTAAAGAAGATTTCTTTCTACTGAATATATAATCCTCTGCAACAACAAACAAAGTTCCTAAATAAATAAGTTTTACTTTTAAGTAAGAACAGCAAGAGGTAAGGGTGGGAACTTTCTAATACCTACATAAACGGTACAAGTTGATGGGAATTTCCTATATTTTTGTAATAAACACCACTTTTACATGCTAAGTTTAGCTTTGTTCCTGTCTGTTTTATATGGTCGGGTGTTTAGTTCTTTGGTCACTATTGGCTTGATAGCAGGTACCTTTTGTGATAGACTGTGTAAAGAACAATCAGTTTCTTGTGGTGAAATTTGCTCAGTTTGGTAAGTAGCAATCGGTTACGCATCCATATTTTAAGCTAAAGTGGGCAGTAAAGGAAAAGCGAAATTGTATTAAACAGTTATTAATAAAAGAAATAGAAATTTCAATTTTTGTAAACAAAGATGTTGCTGTAGAAAATAAGAATATTGATGAATATTTTTATTTGATGACGAGGACGATGGTAATGGTGAAATTTCGACGACAAATACTGTAAAGCTTCAAGTATTACAGTATTTGCAAGACCGTAATACCGAATTAAATATGTTAAATAATTAATAATTATAAATATGTTAAAGAAGTATTCATTAAATATAATACTCCTTTACCGTCATCAGGACCAGTGGAGAGATTATTTTCGTATGGTGGTATGGTCATGAGACTCAAGAGAGGGAAATTAAGCGATCACAATTTCGAAAAATTGTTGTTAAAAGCAAATTGTAAATTATTTAAATAAAAATTGTATTTTCTATTTTGTTGTTTCATTTGAAATACCTATTTTCCATTTTGCATTTTACATACAATCGAAAAAACTATTTTGTATTTTGTATTTTAAATACACATATAGAAATCATTTTGTATTTTCTATTTTAAATAGATTTTAGAATGCACTTTACCCATCTCTGCAGTTTTGAGATAATTGTTTGTTTATAATAATTGAATATTTCATATAACATCTCTCATTTACGATGAGTGGGGAATTAAGAAATGAACACATTTACGATATCGCATAAATAATTAATCGTTGTTTATACTTTCAACTTTCGATCTGTCAATTTTCTAAGTTATCAGCCAAAAAATTCCAAAGTTGTTATCATCGGAAATAAACACTGATGTGAAAATTCTTTTCAAACAAGGTTGTTCCAGGAAAGCCATCCAAGATCAATTAAAATCCGATGGAACTGATATCAGTTTGGGTGCAATACAAAATGTCATCGATCCACGGTGAAGATGTAAGGCGCCAATTCCAGGTCCAAAACAGTCCTCCTCCGCCTTTGAAACGGAAACCTATAAAGGTAACTCGCGATGTCAAAAAGAAGATCTCCAAAATGTGCATCAAGGAAAACCTCAAATGGTCAAAGCAGTTGGAATCGATCTCAAGATCATTCGGAAGGTTATCTACGGAGATTTGGGGAAAAAGAAGGTCAAAAAGTTCATGTGCTAAAATCATTTCACATCGCAAACCACAAAACAAGCGCAAAAAAGCTGTACGAGAAGCATCAAAGATCAAAGCATGTGGTGTCACTGGATTAAGTTTGGTTTAGAGTGGACTACTGCAATGTAAAACGCAAGATTTGTTACATCAAAGATGGTGAAACCGTAAAAAGGGGAGATTCGGTTTCCAACTCATGGTAATCGGAATCATTTCGAGAAGAGGACCCTTAGGACTTATCCAAGTACTATCAAAAGTGAAAAATAATTCAAAGCACTATGTAGACGAAGTATTGAAGCCTTTAGCGAAAGAAAGGATTCCAGAACTTTATCCTGGGGAGGAGAAAAAGGTTTTCATTCATAACGATGCAGCTAAGGCCCATCCTGCTAGAGCTAGATTAACCTAAGAATAGAATACGGTGCAGAGGGCAAAAAAAGTGGCGATCCAGAGCTTATATGCAATAGTGAGATTCCTATCAAGTCTTCTGATGTCAGTCCTATTGATTTTTTTGGCTTCGACTGGCCGAAACAGCCTATGTTCCAGCATCGCGCTACCATATTATATGGCTTTTGGGAAATTTGCAGGAAGAGTGGAACAGTCTTTCTCCTGATATGAACCTGAGTTTTTCAGTAGAACATATTCACCATCGAAAAAAAAATTCGCTTGTAAAATTTTTTCATTAAATAAGACAGTGTTCATTTCTTAAGTCCTCACTCTCTTATTTAGTTCCTTTAGAACAGCCCTAAAATTATATTAAAAAATTACAAAAATCTGCTTAGCTGATCTCCTTAAAGGAGATACCTATGTGTACAAATATACCCACCGCTAAAGGAGAAAAATAAAAAAGCAATTGTCTTTTTATTCCAGTAACAATAGAAATGTTTACAATAGTTTCAGTCTGGAAATAAAACAGATTCTAGAAATAAACTAATGTTATTATAACACAATTGTAAGTTACTTAAATTATCCATAATTACATCATAAATGCCTACGTTAACATTACTTTTAAATCGATCAAAATCGGGAAACGTGATGTTATAACCACTGCATCTTAGTTTAAAATAAAGTTCAGTGTAGTTAACAGCTACAATCGGAGGTGGTGGAAGAAGAGAAAGTGCACTTGTCAGACTGTTTATTTTATTTATTGAAACTGACAACTGATTAATTATTTCTGTATGAGGTTTCTGTTCGGCTGCAGATTTTTTTGATAACGCTCTATCCGTTGCGTATCTTCCGAGAAAAAATCCTGAAAATTTTTAACAAAATATAGACAAGACAAAAGGAAATGTATTAGTAATAAAAGAGACTGTATATTTTTGTGTTTTTCAAGTAAAAGCTGCAAAAATAAAAATATTTACTTAAAAGAGTCAACTCCATCTCCCAATAAAGTTCGTATTCGAATATTCACTATGAAAACAATTGCATTCGCAACGGTTACCAAGAAAAGAAACTCGTAATTAAAGTTACTAGGTGGTGAAAATGCCTCAAAGAGGTTTAAAGAAAACAGGATTTAAGGATTTCATCGTAGTTTTCAAACAAAGAAACCACTGAGGCAATATTCCTCCGCGCGGTCTTATAATAGGACTAGTTTTTGCCAATCTTAGTACGTGTGATAATGGGGGGGGGGAAGTCAGACTGCAATATAATTTCTTGTTTTGTTTTTATTGAAGTTGTCAGAAAACCCCACTTCCAGACTATTCATTACAAACGACAAACAGGCTGTTATTATTGTTATTATTACTATTATTTATAAAGCCCCTTCCCAAATCCTGAGTATACCTACAAATTGTAGCAACGCACAAGGGAAAAATCCTTTGCTAGCAGTGTTAGAACTACTCCAAATTCGGCTTAAATATGGTCATTATCCCAAGTCTCAGGCTTTATTTGAATTTTTGTTAACTAATTCTAATTACGTGAACATTTTCATTTTTATGGTGATTTCTAACATGGCCTGGCCAACAATGAATCCAGAATCATTACTACCAAAGGCAGAGCTCTGCATAAATCCATGACAGACAACAACTCAGGTTTCATATCCAGTGGTCATCCTACACACTGGCCAACCGACAGAAACTGAATTCCTGGCTTATTAGATTTTTGTATCACCAAGGGCTTAGCACAAGGGTACAGCAAAGGAGATCCATGTCTCGAGTTATCGTTTGACTACACTCCAACGCTTGTCACTACAGGGCGATTCAAAAGTATTGTCATTAATTTCAAGGGTAAGTAGAGCATGTCAAATATAACAACTTTTCTCAATAAACAGTGTGTCGCAAGTAAACGGTGACCTCAGAAAAAAAAATAGAAAGATTAATACAAAAATTGGTTGGTGGTCACTGGAGCTTTAATTTATCAAACGGCCTTCTCGTTCATTCTGATAAGACCCCCAGTGCGTTTGCTTCAAAAGTGCATTCATCGAACGTTTTAATGAAATTCGGAATGATGCAGCAGTTTTGTGTTTGTGTTGTTTGTTTTGTGTTGTTTGTGTTTGTGTATAAGTTAATGGAGGAACATTTGAACAATTTTTGTAAGTTCTGTATCTTTTTATTAACAATAATTTTTTGTAATACTACTATCACTTTTTAAACATTCCACTAATTATTGTTTACTGCCAGTCTCAATCCTGAAAAATGTGAGGGGAAGCTGAAACCTGTAAATTACATAAATGTGTAATGTTTCATTTATTTTTGCAGGTTCAAATTTCGATCACAGGTTTTTTAAATACGTATCAGCCAGCGGTTCTCAAAAGTCCCTAACAAAATTTCAAATTAACAAAAATCGCGATAAGCTTCAAATTTTTGCTGTAATGTACTTCTGTTAAAGTCAGCATATTTCCATTTAATTTAATGACAATACTTTTGAATCGCCCTGTATAAGCACTACAATATTGTAAATAGAAAGACCACTATTCCTTTATAACCAACGCACTGGACTGGATACACTTTAGATTAGAGAACAACTGACAGCAACTCTAACTACTCAGATTCCATTAAAAGCTGAATAGACATAGCGGTTGAATATCTAAATAGAAATATATAAATTGCAGCAAAAAATACCACAAAGACATCATATTTGGAGTAAGAGTAAAAGTAAACAGTTAAACTATAAACTAAGCAAACTCTACTGGCTCACTAAAAAATAAGTTACTTGTGTATAAAGCTGACATAAAACCAGTATGGACATATGGTATCCAGCTATGGAGTACATCAAGTAAATCTAACATTGCAATCCTGAAAAGGTTTTAGTGTCAAAGGTAGTTAGAATGATTACCAACGCTAGGTGATACGTCCGTAATTCCGTGAACATAGTTTCTATCAAGGAAGTAATTAGCGCCAGTGCTATCGTAAGTGTGTGTTATTTGTAAATATTACATTGTAAATGTTTATTTAAACTAATCTTTTCTATTAACATTAACAGAACGTCTTCCGGGTTGGGACCGTGTCATTGTTGAGACAGAAGAACTCAACGTTTTGCCCACTTTTTACGGGTAAGAGCACGGTAACTCAATGTGTCAACCACGCCAGAGGCCCTTCTGTAAAAAAACAGGAAAGGCAGTGGTTTATATCGGCTATAACCGATCAAGCGTGTAGGACGAAGACGACGATTGGTCAGGCGTGGAGGGGGCGGAGCCAGTAGTAATTGCAGACTTCCAAATGTCTGATAGATGATAACCAGTGTCACGATTCAAGTTGTTCGGGGTCTTACTTATAATTTCAATGGCCTCACGGATTTTCCTGTTAAAAAAATAAGGGGCATTGGCGATGATCGAAGTTTTTTCAAACAATATCTTATGGCCAGCGTCGTGCTGATGTCTAGCAACAGCTGAGTGTGAGAGACGACCTGATTTCAAGCAACGTTTATGTTCACAGATACGTGTGTGTACTGAGCGACCAGTTTCTCCAATGTACACTGAACCACAAGAACAAGGAATGCTATAGACGCCTCTAATCTTTTCATTTGGTTAGTTCAGTTTATATGATGCATTGGCAAAACGGCAACGCCCGATACAAATCAAATATTCTGTCACATTAATTACCCAATGTTTTAATTACAACAGATTGCGATGTTACTTACAAATTAAAAATAAATCTCAAGTCAAAATTGCATGTCAGTATTCCACGTTAAGTAATATAAAGTAGCAAAGATCACAGAACAATTTGCCAATTTGCCAAAACTTTGTTTTATTGGGAAACGTTCCAAACATAGTTGGGTAACGAAAATGTGCAACATATTTTAAAAACTATATCACATTCCTTTTGCCCTAAATTATTGTCAACTTCAAATAAAAAATTTCTTAGTTAAAAATATTACATATTCAATATGAATTACTCATAACTAAAGTAAATACAGCTAAAAATATAAAAACTAGCTTATTACGCTTAGAATTTACAGAATAGTAAAATTAAACAAAGGCAACGGCATATTTGAAGAAAAGAAGCCACAAATCATAGATTTAAGGCTAAGTTAATGTAATTCTTTTTATTTTAGTTATATCTACTTAAATGTTCTTAACATTTTCCAAATGGGGGTGTACAAAACCTTCAAACCAAAAAATAATTCGAAGGATAGGTACAATCTAATATATTACGTTCTCTCACCAATACACCATGATACGTGTCGAACTTTACCCTACACAATGACTTTTGCCATTTGTCAATGAGGAAATCAAACAAATTGAAGAACACGAAAATGACTTAGAAGACTATGACCTACGGACCTAATAGACACGCGATAGATGATGTGAATTAGTTAAACCTAACCTATTAGTGGTATTTTTAGAGAATGGTCAATGGACGATTACCCTACTCATGTTATACTCTTGTATATAATTTACTTATTACCCTGTACTTAGGAGTAGATTGTAAATAAGCAGTTCAATAAAAAAAAACACTTTCCAAAGTAAGCGTAGTTTGTCCTTTTTATTTTCAAAAATTAAAATTTTCCAATAAATACTATGTCGAATGCAATTGTTTTAAATGCAGTTTAATTTGAAGAATACACAGGCCTTTCCATCTGACCCACCCTGTACATGCTCCATACTTATGACTCTATTATATTAAATATACAAAAGTAAAGTGAATTAACACTTACAAAAGATAGCTAATATTATCAACGTCTCCATGCAGTCTCATCATTAATAACTTCTGTAAAGTTTGCCAACGTGTTAACTCATAAATTAACATTCTTGAAGTTTTATTACGTAACAAAAGGAATATTTCTTCATTTTGGAAGCTTTTGTTTATGAAATTGAAATTATTTCAACGCAAAAAATTTTAAATAACTAAAACTGCAAATTTTGATTTTTTCAATTCAATTTTATTTCGTCTCGCAAAAAGAATTTTTTTATAAATTCTTTCGTTTTTAAGAAGTATAAAATGTCAGGCTCGCCGCAACAAACTTTAAAGTTTTTTTTAGATGATTATTATTCTTTTCAAACCCTTTAAGTTCAAATTGAAAAGTAACGTATGATCAAAAAGTCTGTCAGTCTAAGCTGGCCATGGATTGCAAAACATGTGGCATTTGCTTACTTTCACTTGTCACTAATTAACCTAACCTAACAAAAACTAAATGTCACTTAAACGTCATTTATTAAAACATCCATACTTTCAACTGCATTCGTTAACAAAATAGGTATTACATTTAGATACACAAATTGATTGGCATTTTCATGTTTTAAAAACATTTATTTTGAAATAAATAAACGGTTTTATTTGCAGGTGATAGTTGACTTGACAGTTGTATCTTTTGTTTCTTTGAATTTGAAATGCGTTTTATGGTCCATAGCCGTCCGAGATTAAAATACTTTTTGATCACGCGTTAGTTTATGTTAGTTAAGTTGCAATTTTGAGATGATTGTTGAATGGCATCTTTCATTTATTTCGTTTTATTTTATAAAAGTCCTAATATTATATTAAAAATTTACAAAAATCGCTTCGAAATCGAATAAAAACTAACCTCAAACTGCATTAACTACCAACAATTTCAAGTTATATGAAACGCATTTTTTTTTTAGATTAGATAAGAGATTCATTTCAAAATAATACGCCTGAAAACATGGTTTAATTTATGAGTACTCGGTTTAATCCACATTTTAAAAATTTCAAACTCAATAATCAAAAATAACATATGAAAATATCTTTGTCTCTTTTATTACTCTCAGGGACGAAGGTTTAATTAATTACAATAAAAAAAGTTTACAAACCTCCAAGTATAGAAAAGAACGCACAAACGATTATAAAACTTATACACAGTTTCTTTGTAACAAATTCTTCGCTACTTTCGACGCACCTCGCTCTTTCGCCACTTAATACCCGCTGCATTTTACTAAAACTGCACAGATTTTGCGGTATGGTTTTATGTAAATATTATTATAGTAAATATACACAATTGTAGACTGGAGACATTTTCCCGACGACCACTGGCACCCGTCCAAGAGTATAATAAGCTTCTTGGCCAACAAAAATACTCAAACTTCACAATCGGCTAATTCTGCCAAAAAATTACACGGATCGTTCTTTAGAACATGTCAACGACGTCTAAACTGCTTTTACGATTTTTGGCAGAATTTATATGGTTTTAAATCATATGTTTAATTTATTAGTAGGTACAGAACTTTAGATTCTCTGGGAAATAAATAAAAATTGACAATTTACAAAAAGCTTTAAAACTCAATATGTTCACTCTAAATTCGACAAGTTGCTTTTAAAATCGTCATAAAGGCAAACTTCGATATATCGACTTCAAAACTCGACATTCAAACTTAACCCAATTTTAAGATTGATTTAATCAATTAATCAATTCATTGTTCGATATATCGACTTTAATACTGAATATGTCGACTTCAAACCCAGTATGTCGGCTTCAAAAAACTCGACATATCGGTTTTAAAACTCGATATATTGGGTCGTATTCTGATCTCATATTTAAATTTAACGTCATGTTTAACTACCATGGCAACATCGCGTATCTCTGTTATACACATATAAAATTATATAAAGCTATATCGTTTTATGTTTACGCTAAACACGACTTTAGTTAGAGACAACTTTAAACATGAGATCAGAATACGGCCCAAAGACTTTAAAATTTAACATGCAGACTTTAAATTTGGCGAGTCGATATATCGAGTTTTGAAGTCGTCTTACGTCTCGATGCATATGGCCCTTCTACGCTTCCGTAATAAAACTCAATCAAAAGTGTTTTTTTTAACTCGTAAGAACTTCCTGGAAAGAATTACAGATTGCAGATATTTCCTGAAAACTTAAGTTAAGCAAATATATTACAACAATTAATTTATATTAAGTCATATGGTAGAAGCAACCAATATTAAAACGTTTGTGGAAAAACTGACAAACACTGTAATTTTATCAGTTAGAATTTGCTAGTAACATAAAAGAAAACAGGAAAACAAACAAAACCGCAGCAGTTTTTATGAACCTCATCAAAACTATTTGTATAAGTCATAAGTAATAGATTGAGCCCATTATTGGATGATTATCAGATAATTTCAGCAATTCAACGATTCCAAAATAAACAGTTTACTACAGGATTCCCATATACAACTCAGGCATTTGACAAGGTCCGAATATAAAAATACTGACTACAAGTTCTACAATACCTGATTACATTTTTCCACAATCTTCTGCGTCCACTCCTGGACATCGGTCTCCCTCAGTGAGGGGTTTCTGATCTACTCTCCCATAGTGATTGATCCTCGTTATCGGAGCAATCGGGCCACTCATTCTAGTACTGACCGAAGACAACGAAGCTTAACTCCCCTGATCGTAATGGACTAGGGTACCTAGCTACTGCAACTCGGGACCTCTGATTACATTACTATATTTTAATTTTTAAATCGAAAATTTGTAATTCGTATCAATACTTCAATTTGTTGTAGTAAAAGCATATGCAGGAGTTCCCGGTGGAAATGTGATAGGGCCAATGCTTTTCAAATTATTTAGCTACAATAAATTTCCACATGAACTAACTTATATTATTTACCGGTAACACAGCTATTCTTATGCCGTAAATCACCCAGCTTCACCTATTATTGAGAAGATCCGACAGCTACTGTAACTGTACGAACCCCAGGTGTGTCACCCTTTACAGTTTTTCGCTGTGATCGTCTAGTTTTTCACTAAGATTTCCTTCACCCTCAATCCTTATTGGTTAAGTGAAAATCTTACCCTTTACTTAAATAACTGACCATGTAGTCAGAGGACCCTTAATGTTGTTGTGGTTCCTTGATCTAGAGTAGCTCACCTTATAAAACAAGAAATAAATACTCCACCAAGTTTAATACATATATTATAAAGTCAGATTTATGTACAGATATTTACAAATACAGTAAATAAGTAAGCATAGTGTATGAACATCAGACTAGGCAAGTTAATTAAGGGCAGTGTCGTGAATAATTATCATACTTTTGTTTTATAACTTTGATGTACTTAAGGTGGCCTGAGTGCGTGGTTGATCACAAGAAATTATGCTGGAAGTCGGTGTCAGTCATATGTGCGATTCAAGATCGATCTTTTATGTGATTGATATTCAAACCAATCTTAAGCGGTCGAAGCCAAATGTGGTTTACAACCAATCTTTTGACGAGGGTGCTCGTACATTGTAAGGGATGTTTCACCCTATCGTTGATTGAGAATATGCCCAAGACATATCTCAGTAGTCAGAATTGTCGTTTGTTGTAATTAATTGTGATCAGCACTTACCTCAGGGCAACCTTACAGTAAATTTTGATAAAGTTTAATCTTGAATACGTGAAATATATTAAAACTGCTAACTTTTCGGTTAATTTGGATTACTCAGGGAGACCCCTTATGAAAGATTTCTACTAGTTAATGCGAAGCAACAGAGTGTAGCACTACTAACTGTATACTTTACAGTAAGTAGATACACTCGATCAGCGTACTAATCGAGATCCCAGACCACTATACAGCGTAACTGAATAATGAAGACTGGTCCTTTTGATAAGATTTTGTTGTATATTTATACTAAAAATTCTCATGTAGCGGGGAGTGTGATTAGATGTTCTCACGAGTGTTTTCATAAATAGATTGGTATCCAAATGTTCCCATGCGTAACCCTTGCTCTCTAATATCATAAATTCCATGGTTGAGTTAAACTCCTAATGCTCTGGTATATTTTAAAATACTTTGAAATAGGATACTTTTAGCAGACCACGTGTGGGTCCCCTTGTTTACATATATGCGGCGAACTAATTTGCCAAAAGGAACGTGATTTTACGACGAAGATTTATGATATTTCTGTTATTAGTTTACACATGAAATCGATACTTTCTGCCACATTCTTGCCCCCAAGAAACAACCATAGCGATATGCTTTAAATAAAAGCAATTGCATTAAAATATAATCCCTGAAAAATAAAAAATTAAAAAATACGCAGGTAGCTATTACACTACTATTTACATTACCTTTGGTCCCATCATTCCTCATCCTGTAATCCGCATGATAATTGCACCAAATTTTCCACTAAGTTACCTTCCTTGCCTACCTCGGTGGTTTACAAGAATAACAAAATTGGCTTGTAAACCAACCACGGGCTTGAAACTACCTGAGATAAAATCACACACATCATGCCAATACAATGTTTGGTAAAATAAAGGTCCGTACCAGGAGTGGAAGTCCTTTTGCCAGAGAAAAATTCTAGTGGTAGATAAGGCTAAATGGCCAAAGCATGCGTCAAGATCCTTGGCGTCTGCAAGCTTAGATTTAGCCCAATAAATAAACAAAAAAAAATACAAACAAGGCAACAGAATAAACCAATAAAGAACAACGACGACATTCCCTCAGAATTGTCTAAACACGGTGGACCAGTAATAACTGAAGCAGTATATGATATTCGAGTGAAGAACAAATGCCAAACGAATTGAGTCAGAGGTTAATCTGTCCATTACACAAAAAATGAGACCAAATGGAATGCGAAAACTACAGAGGAATAACCCTACTCAATACAGCCTACAACATCTTGTTCTATACCCTATACCCTTAACAAAGGGCTGAAACCATATACAGGGTGTTATTTAATGTCATGCAGGTATTTCGGGGGGTGATAGTACTCAACAAAATAAGAAAAAAATGTTAATATACAGGGTGGCCCATTTTCGATGTTTTTAAATGGGAAGTACCCTTAATATCTGAGATAGGCAAAAACTGATGTCGGAGTCCAGGGCTCTTTTTTGATGCAGGTTCAAGTCCCGAAAACAAAATATCGCTATCTTTTGTCATTTTTTAGTTATAGCCCAAAATTCAAAATTTGGCCATATCGAAAACTTCAAATAACTCTCTTGGTTTTGAAGATATCCAAAAACGGTAAAAACATTCTACAGGCACTTTTTCAAGTAGAATATGATAGTCAATTCAGATATCTCCTAATTTTCATGTTTTAAGAATTATGGCATAAACTTGGTGTTTTTTAAATATAAGTCGTAGTTGGCCATGATATCATTAAATTGCATATTTTTTCTGTTTTCCGAAAATATATAGTTTATAGGGGTTGAATGCAGTAACAATACCTTTTTTGAACAAAATCAGATTATATGATGTTGTTAGCAATTAGTAGGCCATGGTTGATGATAGCAATAAAGAAAAGCTAATAGAGCGGGTGCATGTGACGTAACCAGGCACACAATAACGCCCCCGACTGAAAATGAACGACAGTTTTGAAAGTTAACAAAACTAAATAATTAATTTAATATTTTGTAGAAAATCTCGCGTTATCTTTAATAGCTTTTAATTATCTTGACATATGGAGATTTTACAAGTTTCTACGTATAACCTGGCAAAATTTGTAGTTTCTTGTTTTCCAGAGCTTTTCTCTAATTGCTTTCTCTGGGAAATATCACGTTCCCTAATACTCGTTTTAATCCACGATAAAATTTTCAATTACGTTTGTATCAATTAAAAATTTTAAGTAACTGAAAGTTTCCTAATTATGTAGGCTAAACCATCCCTCATCTGGTTAAACACATCTTTATTCGGTTTGATATTGTAATATGCAATTCCTTTTTGATAAAATTAGTATACAGGTGCATACAAATCTACCCTTTGTTTCCCCTACAAGTGTTCAGCTGATGGCCTAGTGACGTCAGATGCACCCGCTCTATTAGCTTTTGTTTATTTCTATCATGAAGCATGGCCTACTAATTGCTAACAACATCATAAAATCTGATTTTGTTCAAAAAAGGTATTGTTACTGCATTTAACCTGTATAAACTATATATTTTCGGAAAGCAGATAAAATATGGAATTTAATGGTATCATGGCCAACTACGACTTATATTTAAAAAACACAAACTTTATGTCATAATTCTTAAAACATGAAAATTAGAAGATATCTGAATTGACTATCACATTCTACTTGAAAAGGTGCCTGTAGAATGTTTTTACTGTTTTTGGATATTTTCAAAACCAAGAGAGTTATTTGAAGTTTTCGATATGGTCAAATTTTGAATTTTGGGCTATAACTAAAAAATAACAAAAGATAGCGGAATTTTGTTTTCGGGACTTGAACCTGCATCAAAAAAGAGCCCTGGACTCCGACATCAGTTTTTGCCTATCTCCGATATTAAGGGTACTTCCCATTTAAAAACATCGAAAATGGGCCACCCTGTACACATGATCAAAAACGCGCCATTTTCGATATACATGGTGGCGAAGTTTCAATTCTTTTTTTATATTTTGAGTTTTGAGAAAATTATTTGAAATTTAGTATAGCTACTAACTTTTAGAATCTCTACAATAAAATGTCAAAATCATCAGTTGCAGTATACAGGGTGCTACGGGAATAATGAAAAAACCAAAAAGCTGGAGAAAAGAACAGGGAATTCAATTAAGATATAAAAATGTATACAGGGTGCTCCAAAAAAAAGTTCCGGAAGGTAAAATGGTCGGTAACCCAAAGAAATGTAACACCCTGTATACTGCAACTGATGATTTTGACATTTTATTGTAGAGATTCGAAAAGATAGTAGCTGTACTAAATTTCAAATAATTATCTCAAAACATTAGGGAGAAAAACGTAAAATACGAAAAAAAATTTGAAACTTCGCAACCCTGTATATCGAAAATGGCGCGTTTTTGATCATGTGTATATGAACATTTTTTTCTTATTTTGCCGAGTACTATCACCCCCTGAAATATCTGCATGACATTAATTTACACCCTGTATACAGGGGCGGACTGGGCCGCCGGGAGCCCGGGAACTTTCCCGGTGGGCCGGTAGTACTGAGGCCGGTCAATATTATCAGAAATTGTTCATATGGTTTTGACTGCAGGTAAATCGTTTACTGATCCGCACCCGGCGACTTCAAAGACCTGTTCGCCGTATTTATTTATTATTGTTTCCCTAATTATCTCTTTATTATGTTTCATGCCGATGCTGCTGATATTATTTGTTTGGTATCTACTTTAATACAATTACTACATTCAAGGTGCGTCATGCATTTATTTATTAGTTTTCTTTATAAGGTTTAGTTATTGACGTAGTATTACGAAGTAGACCCAGCGCGCTTTATCCTGTTCCACAGTTTGTTAGTCATATTTTGACAGCCTAATTATTAGGGCGGCCCATAAAAAATGTCGTTTTTATAGAACTCTTTTACTCGCGTTTGAAAAACATTAAATGTGCTGTTGTTATACACCATTAGAAACTAGTCAAGTAGGCGAATATCTCCGCCTGATTGACTTTTGTTATTCTTTTGTTTCTAAGCTACAACCAACGTCAGAATGGCAGGCTAAAAAGTACGAAATTTTGATAATTTTGCGTCATCATTAGAAACAAAACGTTCCTGCAACCGCCGCAGTTAAAAAAATATGTGTAGTGGAAGGAGAGGGAGTAGTGAACATTCGCTCGGCACAACGTTGCGTTGGTTCAAAAAATTTAATAAAGGAGATACAAGTCGCAAGAGGAAACAAGGTTCTGGTCGGCTTAATTTGTTGAGTAACAACGAACTGCGAGACGCTGTTGAAGTTAATCCATCTACAAGTACTCGTTAGTTGTCAGCAGAACTTGGTTAATTCAAAGAAATCATACGCCTTCATTTACATCAAATTGAAAAGGTCAATAGACGCTGCAGAGAAGTTCCACATGAATTGACACCAGCAATGGCAGAAAGACGAGTTGAGGTCTGCAATCGGCTGCTTTAAAATCCTTGGGATGAACGTTTTTTTAAACGGATCATTACTTGCGACGAGAAATGGATATATTTTAATAATCCTAATAAAGAAATTCGATGGATTACCATCAGACAACCTGCGTTACCTGTCCCAAAACGAGAAAGGACAAAGGTCATGTTGTGTGTATGGTGGAATTTTCAAAGCCTTATTCACTTTAAGTTGGTTCCTGATGGAAGAACCTTTGACGCCAACCTTTATTGTTAGCAGTTGGACAGGATGCATGATGCTCTACGTCGGAGTTACCCTGGATTGGTAAATAGGGGGCGCGCAATTCTACAGCAAGATAACGCCAGATCCCATACTGCTATTGAAACTCGGCAGAAAATCAGAGAGTTGGATTTAGAGCTTCTACCTCATACAGCTTATAGTCAAGACCTTGCACCTTCAGATTTCCACTAATTCCGATCGATGGCACACTTCCTGCGTGGAAGAAATTTTACAAGAGTTGAAGAAGCTGAAGCTGCATGCCGACAATTCTTTACCACGAAATGGTATCGTCGCGGTATTGAGTTTCTTGCAGAAAGATGGCGAAAGATACTGCTTCATAATGGTCTACACTTTAGTGAATAAGAGTTGATGTTTGTTGTTTTATTATTAAATAAAGTTTTCCACAAAAAAACGACATTTTTTATGAGCCACCCTGATAATAGTTAGAGGAGGCCGGTCACTGCCAAATTTCCCGGGCCGGTTAAATTTGCCAGTCCGCCACTGCCTGTATACACAGGCTAGGTTGGGGGAATACCAAGCAGGGTTTAGGTCCGGCCGTTCAACCACCAATCAAGTATTCACGCTACACCAGATTCTCGAAAAAACTAGAGAATTCGAAATCGACATGTATCACCTGTTCATTGAGTCCCAGAAAACTTAATCCGATTTATAAAAATGACCATGGCCAGGATCACATCTGCTGTTAAAATTCAAATCTCAGATACATTCGAAACATATAAAGGGCTAAGGCAAAGAGACACGCTGACATGCCAACTCTTTAATATTGTTCTAAAGAAAGTCATTCGCGATGCACATCCAGAAACTAGAATAAACCTGTGCAGGTGTTAGCGTATGCCGATGATGTTGATTTAATAACAAAAGAAACACTCTCGGATCTGACAACAGCAGCATGGAACTGCATATCAATAAATCTAAAACAAAGTACAGTATTCTTCATCTAGCATTTGGGTTGTGACGTCAACTTACTCCGCCCAAAAACTATATGGGTAGAAACGCGTTCGTGCACAGTAATAAAAACCTAGTTTAGAAAGAGTTGAAGTATAGTTGGATTGTAAATTTATAAACAGCGCGTTGACGTCACAACCCAAATCCTAGGTGAAATAGACTGTACATACCAGCAACTGAGCGTATGAGGCTGACAATATACAACAAAATCTAGTAACTCCAGACTTCAACTTTGAAACAGCGAGTGAGTTCGTCTGCCTGGGCACACTGGTCAACCCAAACAATAAAGTTTCAGAAGAAGTAAGAAGGCGCGCTACACTAGCAAATAAGTGCTATTAGGACCAAATACCTTTCTAATAACCGCCTCTAACATACCACAAAATTGCGCATCTATAAAACTTTTGCATTTAACAAAAACAATTTTCCATAATTCTGGAAAACCCTAAAAATACCGTTGATTTTTAATTAGCAATTTTTCACAAACCTTACCTTCTAAATCCGATAATCAACTTGTTGTCAAGTGAACCGATTGCGTATTTTAAATGGTGTTAATCATCTGTATTAATAATAATCACTAAAGCAAACAGGTAACAATAAAACGACAAATGTGTGCGTATTATTTATTTTGCGATCTTGACTAGCTTAAAGAATACCATGTATCAAATAACAAGAGCCCTTTGGGCTGTTGTTACGTACAATGCTGATGAACTATTAAACGGTATTTCGTGCTATTATGTGATCCTAATCGATTTAAATGCATAAAATAGTTTGATATTCGGTTTAGATTTAAGCAACATGGGGTTCGATTCTCCGAACCATAGATGTAGCCAAACAATTTAAAAACAATCCGCAGAAAGCTTATTCAAGCTGCTAGCACGTTTAGAAATATCGCTTATGTTTTACAATCGAAGACCACATAATAGACTGAAGTTAGTACAATAATTCACGTTAAAAATGAACATGCAAAAGAACACTTCTTCACTGTTAAATATAATATAAAAATAGTGATATTTCTTATTTTATAAAAGTGAATTAATAGTGCAACGTAAGTGTAAAATAAGAATAAGATCACATCATCATGTAATACAATAAGTTAGTCAAAAAATATTTATCATAAATCTCAATAACTGATAAAAAAATATATAAAATAAATTGAGCAGCCGATATGTGAATTCCTTGAATATATTAAGTTTTACTAAATAAATTACATACTTAAAATTTAATCATAAACACAAATAATGATAACAAAAATAGTAAACACAACAATACAAATATGTGATGAATAAATAACGTAACTGTTTCAAGCTTGTAATGTTACTTCGTAACTACAATTAAAGCAAGGCATTTCAGTTTTTTCACACAACAAAAGCAGGCATAATATAAGCAATTGCTTTAACTCGGATGCTTGCTTATTATTGTAGTCAGGCTGAAGAATAAGTTCTTATGTTGTATATTCAAATATAAGCAGTAATTCGGACAGTTTCCTGTCCGCTATCGATATATCCAAAAATACTTTTAACTATTTGCATAACTCTTTAAATGTTCTATGCTAAAAGACGATTAAATCCCACCTACTTTCTTCAAAAAACATTATTACTTTATGTGCTAGTGATTTATTATTGCGTGAATATACTCGAACGCTTTTCTTTCAGAATAAGTTTGTACTTTTACGTCTATTATTACTCGAAAATTAAGTTTAAAATTGTGCTTTATATGAACAATATTAAAATACAAACAGCTGTAAAGCTAAATTTGTTTAAAAGTGTACCTAAATTCTAAGCATCCTACGTGTTTCTTGCATTAGAAAAATATTAGCTATAAAATGCGTTCTACTATTACTAAAAAACACCAACACATGCAAATGAACACATTAAGATTGTTTTCATTAGAAAATTGAAAAAGGCTGATAGCATTTATCAACAGTTATACAATTTTTTGCATGTAGGCATATAAAAATTGGCATTTCGTATTTTGTATTTCACAGTAGGCGTAAACATTGGCATCGAATTAAATGCAAAATTCATTCGTTTAGTATTCGTAGTATTGAGGACTGTATAAACCATATGTTTTGAATTCGAAGAACCTGTAGACAAAATTTAATTTTCCAGTTATATCAAATTTTCACATTAATCATTAGCTCATACACAAATAAGCCGAAGCAATGATTTTTCATTGTTGCTGACATTTGGTTATTAAAGTCGCCGATAGGTTAGAATGTGGCTTAGGTGAGTCATTTTAAAAGTAAGGTAAACGACGCAGATGCAGGGCCAATAAGTTTGAGCCTTCAAACGAGCCCTTTCCGAGTTTCAGCTCAGTGCATTGCGAGGTTATTGTTTGGCCACGTGAAGTAGACAAGCATTTTCAAAAATGATGGGCAGAAATGAGATTCGTACCATCACCAAACGGCGACCCAAATAAAAAGTAAGCTACGCGGGTCTTCCCCTACATTTAAGACCGTACATTTGTGGATTACTGACTTTACGTATCCGAACGAGAGTACCGAAAATGAACCGCGCTGCGGACGCCTAAGTGATATGATGACTAAGATCCACAAAGTGAATGACCAAAGATTGAAAATCAGGGAGATTGCAAACACAATATGAATCTCAACTGAACGAGTTCATAATACTTTACATGAACATTTGGACCTACAAAAGCTTTGTGCGCGATGGATTCCGCGTTTGCTGTTCACACCTGTTCACAGTGTTCACGTGTCAACGGTTTCCATGGCTAAAATCCATGAACTCAGGTTCGAATTGCTGGATCATCCGCTCTACTCATCAGATTTAGCACGGGCTGACTTCCATTTGTTCCCGAACCGCAAAAGATGACCCGGAGAACAACGATTTTCCGACAACAACGAAGTGGTCCATGCTGTGAATTGCTATTTTGCAGACCAAAAGAAGTCATTTTATAAAAACGGTATAATGGCTTTGGAACATCGTTGGGCAAAATGTGTCGAGCTCAATTGAGATTATATTGCAAAATAAATATATGTTGGTCAAATTTATTCGCATTTTGTTTTTCATTTACCTTACCACGTATCTTTTGTTAACTTAATAAATATACAGAGACAAGAACAGGAAAAAATCTTAGTACTGGTTTCAAGTTTTAAGTAAATATGGGCACCGAAAAGAAATATCCACGTAAATAATTTGCTACAAGTAAAGCCACACATGAGACCATTCTGATTCTCAGCAACATTCATTCTTGGTAACACAGATTACTTATTTTCTTTCAAAACGACTTTGTATTTTATACTGTTACTAAATTCTGCTTGTGAAGGTGGGTTGGTTGCAAGGAATGCAGCTGATCTACTTATGCTGCCAGTCTCAAGCTCAAGCAAAAGAGGGTTGATTACAAAGGGCCAGCGACCTGTGATTTTTCCGGTGGCTACGAATCATAAAACGACACTACCGCACAGCTCACAATCTCATACTGTCTCGACAATCAGCCTCAACGAGCCTAGTGTGGGAAAGCAACAGTTTGTATCAAGGAAGTAACATACGACAAAACATAGCAGCATGAAATGTACAAGACCTAAGCAACAAATATTCAAATATACTGGATAAGAAAATATAACATACACATTGCTGTAGTTGCTGAAACAAAGAAGAAAGGTACCAGGACTGAAAAGCTGCAAGACTATCTGCATTTGTACAATGGAATTCCTAAAGATCAAGTAACAACGTAATAATAGTCGGGGTATATGATCCCAGTAAAAAAGTTTCGCAAACATAAACCTCCGGATTTGCCAAGGTTAAAAAAAACTATTAGACCATTAAACACCATACTCTAGAATAAAAATCGCCAATGAAACAAAAAAGACAAAATACAAGACTATAGTCGAAAGTATGTATAGCTACATATGGTTCAGAGGTATGGAAAATCTAAGAATCAAAGAAATAAATCACGTCTAATGGTTTTGGAGAAGGACATAGAGACGAAGCTGTAAGTATATCCAGGCTCGAATATATCAGAAACTGAAGCATAAGAGCATTCATTGAAGTAGATGCAACAATAGTCAATACTATAGAAACCAAACGACTCTTATAGTATGGTCATCTAGGACACCACCGAACGTTGAAAATAAAAGCTATAGAAGCCACAATACAATGAAGGAGATTGGCTCGACCATACTGAATGGCGCTTAAGAAGTGAATCACGGCCTTTGCTGTAAAAACACTGGTATTTTTGCAGTTTAAGCCCCGATATTTGCAGGCTCCATAGATGCAGCAGCTACTTTTTAATTAAGATTTTTCTAACCTAAACGTTATAAGCAAACGTTACATGTTTATTAAGTTGTTTTTTAATTTGCCACATCAATTATTTAGCCAAGTCGCAATTAGAAACAACGGTGGCGCCATTTGAGTTGAACTATACATTTTTCCGTTTAGCAAAGAGTATAAATATATGATGAGGGGGGAATTTTACCCAATCACCTCACGGAGGAGCCTTTTGGACCGAGAAATCAGTTGCACTTCCTTCGTCGAACTCAACTCATAACTCATCCTTGGTGCTTAGGAGTAGGCAGATTGAGGCCTAAGTATCCAACTCCCAGACCTACTGATACATACTACTACTACATATTGATTAATTTCTACAATAGGATATAACTTGAAAAAACGAATGCTTCAATAATTCTACTAATTTTCTTTGACAACTTCAGACTAGGCATGGGAAGTTCGAATCTTTGTGGTTAAGTAATTAATTTTATTCATTCGCCTTAACCGATTCATTTACAAAGATTTGTTCTCAAATGATTCACTCCGTTTGTGTGCTAATAATTCAAATGAAAAGCACGGATTTAGGTAGACCTAAAATGAAATAACATATCATGTCATCGGCGCATAGCGCGAATTTCTGTCGGACTATTCCATTTCCAAGTTTCTGGGGGAAGACGTATCATTCAGTGGCGGCCGTTAGTACAGTGCGATCTACTTTTTTCCCTTTTGGCCTTTGAGAAGCAAACATAGTTAGTATATTTCCTTTCATTTCTTTGTGGGCATGTTTATGAAATTTCTAGTAAAAATAGTCTAATAAAACGACTTGTTTTACACATCTCAAACGATTGGGACATCAATACTTTGTTTTTATAGAATGCATTAATACTGCAGTTATGTTTATTTTTTTATATTACGCCCTATATAATAATACCTTTTCGATTTTAACATAGAATGTCTTTATCCAGCCTGATCGCTTTTTAAAAATGTCATTATGCATGGCGCTCTTTGCCAACTATAGTTTGAAACTCAGCTACAGTCATTGATTATTTAAAGCTAGTAATTCGCATGATCAATATTTCATCCAATGACAATGATTGTTTCCATCAGCAAGTGGCGCCAAGCGGAGCACACCCGAAACCAGCATTTTATATCAAAATATGTAATCTAACAACACTTCAAAACAATATGGTTAATACATCCTCATCATTTTACATTGCTATAAGAAAATCACAATGTGTATGTAGGTCACAATTAAAATAGCAATTTAACAATTGCAATCTGTCGATAAAATTGGAACAACAAAAACCTATCCCGTTTTACATACAAATGTTCCAATACATGGTCTGTACCTATACCATACATCACACACTACCAAAACAAACGCACAACAACTACAAACAGTAACAAATTACTCTATAGTTTTTATCACTCTGTAAAGTTAGTCACAGTAATTTCGTTGGCATTTACTATTAAACGTTTACTTTTACAACAAAACATCTACACTAATTGAAAGAGGAACTCGAACAGGTTCCTTTTCAAAAAGAAGTTCATCGAAATTCAAAAAAACTACAGTAAATCCCTGTATTTTAGTAATCTGATGATGATTACAGTCGAAAGTGAAATTCGGTTAGAACCGTTGATTTTCAATTAGTTATCTAAACTGCATCGAACGCTTATATGAAAATTATTTAGACTAAGTAGGTGTCTCAAAAATTACATTTGTACTAAATATACCGGATATTCTAAGATTAACAATGTGAACATGCGCAAATGGCATGAACCTATGCATGGATGTTATACAATAATAACTTTAAGATTATCATTTTGAATGTTTTAACAACATACTACGTAGTAAGCAGGCCACTGTAAAACAAAACTATTTTTTCAATGTTTAAACTAGTTTGTTAGAAAAAACAAAAACAAAAAACCTTGTTTTTCACTTATTTTTAAAATTGGCAATCTAAGTAGCTCAGTTGCGTAAACGCTTACTAATCAGCCAGATGACCCAGGTTCAATTCTGGCAGTGGTCGCTGAAAGGTGATGTTAGTCCAAAAGAACCCTACATCTACACTGCACCCCAACTAATATGAATGAACCTCAACACTGCCTGGCAATAACAGAAGAATGATTATGAATGAAAACCGTCAAAACAAAAAAATCTGGTTTTAATCAGTTTTCAATCATTGCGCTAATTTGATAAATCATGTAATTTATTAAAATGGGATTTCTTTTAAAATTCCAAAATTATATTATCAGATTGATGCTTAACGTGGCAATCTAGGTAATGGCAGAAATCTCGAAACTCTTCCCAATGGACCGGGAACATGACTGGAACCAAATAATACCATTAGAAAATGAGCAACAAGAAATGAACACAACGCCTTTCTCGGAAGACGAAGTGAAGTCTGCAGCTGGGAGATTAAGGGAAAATAAGGCAGTAGGGCCCGACCAGTTCCCGGCGGAAGTAATCAAAATGACAGTAAATAACTTCACCAATTATTGCACAACAATGTTCAATAATATTTTGAAGAACCGAAAATTCCCAAAAATTTGGAAAGTTTCGAGACTTGTTTTAATTCCAAAACCCAAAAAAGAAAACCAAACGCAAGTAGCGTATCGACCGATCTGTATTTTAAACGCAATAGCTAAAACCTACGAATATTTGATGCTTGAACGCCTCAGAACAGAACTAGAAATGATTGATAGGAATCCCACTTTAAGCGAAAGACAATTTGGATTCCGCAAAGGAAAAAGTACCATTGACGCTATGAACCTGGTCATGAAAGCGACGGAGGAAATAAATCAAGGAGATTACCGATACAGGGACCTAGGACTCCTTATAACAGTTGATATCGAAAATGCCTTCAACAGTGCCCCGTGGGACGGCATTATACAAGAACTGATACGCTGGGAGATACCACCGTACATCGTTAAAACAATTGGCGATTACTTTACCGATAGATGATTGATTGTAGAAGAAAAAAGAAAGACAAAAGTTAGAAGAGGGGTACCCCAAGGGTCGGTCCTAGGGCCCCTACTTTGGAACATTTACTATAATGCGATCCTAAAACTACCGATGCCCCAGGGCGTAACAACAATAGGCTACGCCGACGACGTAACGGTCATTATAAGGGGCAGAACAGGAATGGAACTATGTATGAAAGCTGAATGTACCTTAAACAGGATACAGCGATGGACTGAAAGGAAGCAATTAAAGCTCGCTCCACAGAAGACAGAAGCAGTGGTGATAGTTGCCCGAAGAAAAATAGATATACTTCAAGTAGAAGTAGATGACGTCCAAATTACGACTGTGGACACCCTAAAATACTTGGGAGTCATCTTTAACAAACACGCATCTATGGCGAAACACGTTGATCATCTGATAACCAAGGCCGGGAAAGTTGCAAGACAGCTTGGCAGAATTCTACCAAACAAAGGAGGGGCCACCCCCAAAAAAAGAAAGCTCCTAGCAGCAGTAGTCCACTCCATCGTCTTATATGCTGCTCCGATATGGGGTAAGCTAGTGGGAAAAAAGAAATGGCGTAAAAAACTAGAAGGTCTACAACGATTAATGATGTTAAGGGTTGGATGTGCTTACAGGACGGTATCTACGGAGGCCCTCCAGGTTGTAACATGTACCATCCCCATAGACCTGATGATAAAAGAGCGTATAATGATACACAATAGAGAAGATACCAATTCAAAAAATGAAATTAGGGAGGAAATTCTATCCATCTAGCAAAGAAGATAGACAGAACTCCAAGATAAAGCAGGCTGGACTAGACTATTAATAAGAGACATTCGAAGCTGGGAAACAAGGAAAACAGGCGATGTAAACTACTACATATCACAGTGTCTCACGGGGTACGGATGTTTTGCCACATATCTACACAAAATCGGGAAAGAGGAAACAAGCGAATGCTGGTATTGTAACGAAGAGGACAATGCTGGACATACAATCTTTAGCTGCGAAAAATGGGAAAGAGCAATAATCAGAACCGCCCTATCCGTAGATGAGATGATTATTGCGGAGAACCTCATAAATATAATGATTAGAACAAAAGAAGATTGGGATGTGATATCCAAATACCTCTGCATAATAATGAAAGGGAAAGAAGACGAAGAAAAACGAAGAGAACAACAAAGAACAACAAAGACTGAGGATTGGACATGGACTAAACCATGTTCAGGTAGTCTAAGATAAGTACGACAGGTACAATAGACAAGAGAAACGACAGAAGATAGGTACAAGGGGGAGGGTGCACAGTACTCTGGATGATCTATCCCAGATACATAAGGCCCCTCCTCCAAATATTCTACCAATAACATAAATAGGAAATGCTGACGATCAGTGCTGAACATACGCTCCATGTGAAACGGCACTTAGAGACAGAAGCAGATGGATTAAAAAACAAACAAAATGGACTCCAATACTAAGCAACTGCAAAAGAGGGCATCCAAGATGATGGGTTGAGAATATAGTGGAAGAAGCTGGACTACATTGGATGACAAAAGCAAAAAATCAATCACTTTGGAAATTCAATGGCAGACAAACAGTAAAATAGCAAATGTGTGTATTATGCCTCACGGCTTGATCGGCATATAACACTAGCTTGGCGACTATGCCGCGGCAGCAAAGGTGTTAAGTAACTTTAAAAGTTAATAATTATTAATTTGTTGTTTCTAATATCTTGTATTTTAAAAGTTGTCTCATTAAAAACTAACCACAACCTTAAAGAAAACTAATACGAATATTTAGCTATGTACTTTGTTCAATATACTAGACCAGGGGTCGGCAAACTGCGGCTCGCGAGCCATATGTGGCTCTGAAGTAAAATTGAAAGGCCAGCTCCACACATTGCATTTTAGCAGGTCCTGCTTAATGGGAGCCGTTTGAAAGGATGTGAGTGTAACATTGTTTCATAAGCACGGAACACTCTATAAGCGTAAAGGGAGGATAAGAGTGGAGGGGATGGTTGAGCACATGATAAGCAGGGCAGCCAAACTTTGGTGATGGCGAATGTGAAATGTATGGCTCTCCAATAATTTTTAAATTGTTGTGAGGGACAGGACTGGCTCTTCCATCTCAAAAGTTTGCCGACCTCTGTACTAGACAAAAGCAGATCACAAAAGTGTTGGTGAAAGGAACCAGGTCAAGAACCTAAACCTTAAAAGATACGACGATGATGACAACAAATAATTTTGCCTGCATTTTATTCTATTTTGCTCTAAAATATGTTCTTTTTCTATTATATCTTGCGTTCATTATATCATATTTAAATGAACCGTTCTATACGCTATAACTGAGTTATTCTGTACTTCATAACTCTCTTTGGTATGTTTTAACCACTGTTCTTTTTCTTTACAAATTAAAGCTAAGTAGAAATTGAATCTTTTACGGTTTTGGGCAACTTGTTTGCAAACGTTAAAACTGTTTAGTCTTATAGTGGCCCTTTTACTACAGCTCATCTTACATGAAAAAAGAGTTCCAGCGCAGACCAAAAGTTTTATATGGATTCACGGTAACCAACCTACTATTTAAAACTTTATATAAAACCACTTTAAAAAAACATCGGGTATCCTTTGCTCTATGTAATAGGTGCATTTAATGCAAGCAGCAGCATTTTTTATCAGATATATTGTTATGGAAACAGCTGCTGCTGAGTCGTTGAAGGAGATACAAAACGAGCTGCAAGCACAAGCAGCAAAGACTTCACATGCTGCATAACCTTGACAAACACTTCTAATTTTCCATCAGTTGTTGCTTGCATTGAACACACCTATTGTAACGCAAACTGTTAACATTCACTATGTGTGTCGTTATAGAAGTGAACGATGCTAATTACAATGCAACTCTTTTTTAAAGTGACATGAGCCAACGTACCTTTCAGTTACATATAGCAACCATCCACTGCATGACAATTAAAGATGTTTTTCTACTCATAATTTAGATTCCAATCAGTTAGTAAAATCTTTGGCAAAATTACAATATTATTTTTAATTCATCAACTCATTTCTGATTAAAGTTACGATTATGGAATTTCATTGTTACAGTAAAAAATAGTTCCTTTGGTATAAAAATAAACAATTAACTTTAGACTTATCTACCAATCATCACAACTATTAATAATACAAAAAAAGTTAGGACCGGTAAAGAATAACGTTACATCTCACTTAAGTTTTTGTTTCATTTAACAAGTAACTATTAAGGCCAACGCGCACTTAACCACGCCACGGCGCGCCACGCCGGACGCCAATTTTAAATTACATTGGTTATGGAATAACACGCACTTATCCACGCCACGCCACGGCGCGTTATTCCATAACAACCAATGTAATTTAAAAATTGCCGTCCGGCGTGGCGCGCCGTGGCGTGGTTAAGTGCGCGCTGGCCTTTATGAACATCGAATGTTCCAGTTTCATTAAATATAGGTTTCATAAAAGGCATCCCTTGATAAATCTAACCATCAGATATTTACTACAGAAACAATTGTATCAACGGAAAATATCTGGAAGTTAAATTTATCAGGATTATCATTTCTACGGAATTACTCAAGAAGAACGAGATGCACAGCCGCAAACCTAGATCTCATTCATTAAAAAAACAAAGAGGAATGAGAATGATCAGCACCTTAGCTACATATAAAAGTAAATAAGTTTAAACACACCGTCAAAATACCTTGGAATTAACTATAATTTTTATATTTTAAAAATAAAACTTGCAGAGAATTTATTCGTTATTTAGAAAAATAGTACTTTCACTGTCACATCCTTTTTTAAATGTAATATTAAATATGTATGTAAATAAATAAAATAAAGAACAACCAGCAAATCATTGCGTACGCATAACGTTAAGACAATTTTTCGGAAATAAACCAAAGAGCTGATCTTTCCATCTCTGGATGAATTGAACTTCCAGATATTTTCCTTGGTGTTATTAATACTAATTCCATTAACAAGAGATGAAAAGACCGGCCCTTATTACTGAAATATATTATGAAAATAGGATTATGAAACATACAGATTTCGTAACATAAGTTAGAAAACAGCCTTGATTGGTTAATTTCATCACCAGAACTGAAAATATATTTAAATCTTGAGGCAAACCCGGCCTCTTTAAGATTTACATTACGAAAGCCGTAGTAATTTTAAAAACTACCAAAAATATATTCATCGTAAAAAGAGAAAAACAAACAATTTAAAAATAATCAAACCACAAACATTCGAATTTATGAAAGATGCTATCAAGTAATTTCTCAGTCGGGCCTTTACTTAAAAATTCTACCGAAAAGCTTTGCATATTATCTTCCAATGGTAGACAGAGCAAAAAAAAAACATCGAATGTTTGAAATCACATGAAAAACAACCCTACATTAAAACAAATAAAACACCAACCTTTATCACAACTTCATTTAAACTTAAAATATTTTTCTCACTTACATAGGTATCTTCTGTCATTAAAAAAACAGATGTCTTCAAAGAAGGCCATGTCACAGAAATGACACAGTGAAATGTATACACTAAGCTAGGCAGAAGCGTTAATCAGGAAAGACGTGATGAAACCTTCACAGTATTTCTACCAGCCCGCTGTACTGGAATTTTAAGGCAGGCCGAATTGGTAACATTGGGCAGACACTTAAGGACGCTTTGAAAACCACCGCCAGAAGTCTTTGGAGGCACTGTTTGCAACGATTGTAACACCAGCACTTCCTCAAGGTCGCATTCCCTAGAAATGATAGGACAATATAATTTTTCTTTTAATATTTAAGTTACAAGCTACGAATAAAAAAAGGGAGGAAGGAGCATAATACCAACAGTATGCAATATGGCGGATTTTAGAAGGTCATTGGCTGCGAACACTTAGTCTGCCAATAAAAATTCGTGCCGGTTGGTGTTTCAATATGGCGTGTGTGACGTATTTTCGTTGCACTTGTAGTTATGTACCATAATACCTTAGTCTCCTTCCTTTTTCTTTTTATTCGTAGGTTACAAGGGAATTTTTAAGGAAAGGGGAAATATCATTGCTAGGGCATGCACACTAATTTATAATTTCGATTTTCTAATACTTTCCTATAATAAATTTATTGTTTATGCAATCTTACTTGATTGGATTCGACACATAATACATACGGTTTTTAGAGTCTATTAAAACATCAATTCAGTTAGTTTAAAAGGCAGGATTATATTTTCGAGAAAAGAATTAAAAAAATTTGTCTCGTAAGTTCAGTTTAATGCCACTGATGTTGAACATTAATGCAACGCGCTCACTCGCAATATTTCTTTAAGGTAATCACAGGCGGTAAACGGGAAACTTTAAGTTAATGGTAACTTTTTCATCAGTCTGGTTTTGAAATATCAAAGAAGTTTGTCCACGACTAGTCAATAATCTTGTCAATTATTCATGTGTTTGGTCAAACATAATGCTATCCATTAAGCCCATGTCACACGGTCATTTTGTTGCATCAAATTTGTATGTCAAACACTAATGGTGACGTAGTTTATGACGTCGACAACCATGTTTGTCAAACATCTCTAAATATAGGACCCGTTCTAATTCTTTCAAACTATCGGTTGCGATTCTGCGCACTGTTAGCGAAGGTTACAAATATTTTCATCTTATTTTGAGGTTACTGTCGATAGCATGTGTTTTGATTTGGATTTACCCTTTGTATTGTTATTATCGTTGTAGTTAGTGTATTAATATGCATAATAAATTTAATTTGATTTTAATTTTGAAATCAAAAGAACTAACTATTGTAACCTCACTTTTAACAGCTGTGTGTAGCACAACAAAGTTGTATCGTGTGACCACTCTGAATTCAGAAGGTCTTCAAACATTTTTCCATGACGTCAACAGAGAGTGTTTGACATACAAATTTGATGCGACAATTGACCGTGTGACATGGACTTTATACACTGCCAGCAGTGAATAATCATTATTCACGGTGTCATGGTAACATCATTGTCTATGGTGTATAATGAAGGAAATAGGTTATGTTTCTAATCCTACCACTTCGTTTAACATAGTCCTACCACATGGTTTTAGCAGCGTTGTTATTTAAATTTTAATTAAAAATTCTTCGTATTTGTGTTCGTGGACAAAGTATAGTATACGACTCGCTATAATGGCTACTATTACCTCGGATAATTACAAAACTCGCTCGCTCGCTCGCTCATGTTACAAACATTATCCTCGGTAATAATAGCATTCATTATAGCGTCGTGTATAATATACTATTATTAAACTTTTCCATAAAATTAACAGTAAGCCATGGAAGTTGTTTAGAAACAGAAGAGTTTCTAACAACTGTCACACACTTGTTGCTCTTAACTGTTTAGTAATGAAGAACGTGCCATTTAAAACAATTACTTTTGTAAAGGAAATTCATAATAGAAAGCAATTACAAATGAATGCTACACTTTAAATTCAACATGAACAATATTTTGCTGGAGTTTTTAATTCAATCGTTTAACATTGCCAAGATTGCATCGTAACAAGCTGTAGTCTTTTCGAGCAAAAAATTGTAAGTTTAAGTGATTTTTTTTCTTGTTATGAGACTTAGAATTATATATTTCAGAACCTTGAACAAAATTAATTTTGTGACTCCTGGTGTAAATCACCTGTATTTCTATCAAGTTGTATAAGATAAGCTGTTGTTATATTGCTACGATAACCGTAACGAACCTTCTCGTCTTTTCAAATCCTGCCAACTGAGACTGCATAAATATACCGACAAATACCTTAAAAAATTCATCTCATGTTGGTTTTTTATAAGGTGCAAACAAGGTTTATTGTCCTAGAGGAAATGACATAAAAAGAGAACAAGAAGTCGAATGAAATCTATTTCAGGCAATTTACAAGATGTGTCAACTAGTTTCTTCAAACGGACAATATATGAAGATATTTCAATGGCAGAACAGGCTCCAAGGTACATGATCCAGTCATGGAAAGGTATGGAGAAGCAGAAACAACAGTGAACGATGACAATGGCTGAAGAATAATAGGAATATATGAACAATTTTTACTGTCTATATTAAATGGATTCTTTAAGCACAAAATGATGATGTGCAAGTACAGAATTAGAATCAATAATTGACTACATCATTATCAAACAACGGTCAAGCATGTAAACATTTGATGTTAGGGTGCAGCCAGAACAGAATTAATAGAACAAGATGGAAGTGCAGATCGATCTTTTATACAATAAACTAAAAGAATGCTTATTTACAGCAACCAAAGATTCTTTGGGAGAAATGACAAATCGGAATAGTAATGACGCAAAAGGAGATTGTTGGTGGAATGATGACATTCGAGAACTGGTTGAAGATAAGAATCACTTTTATGAAAAATGACCCAAGATGAAGAAGACAGAAAACAGTAGGTATCAGTGGTGTAACAGAAAAGTTCAAAAGGAAGCGACAAAGCTTAAGTAATGTGGCAAGATAGATGTACAGAGGTAGATTGACTGATAGGTCGAATGAAGCATGGAAACTGATTAAACAACTAAAAGAGTGAATGAAAGAAATATGCTACATCCAATTACCATAGTGTCACATGGTTTTGCAATTCTGTGTTATTTTGGGAAGTTTGCGGCATTTTGAATTTTTGGTAAAATTTTTTAGTACGGCCCTGTGCTTTTTAATCCCGTGCTTTGTTACGTTATTTTTGCTACAGCTTAAATTCATTTCAATCTGTAGGGCACGCAAGGTTAAGCCAAGTCAGCTCGTTTACCTTGCAATTCTACAAAATCTTCAAAGTCACCCCAATATTTCGTCGTTGTAGAAGTTTTCCTTTGTTAAAAATCCCAAGGTGACCTAATTCACGTGTATTTTGTCGACGCATGATGCCGCCTTATTTTCATTTAATGCAGCTTTTCGTTGATACAGTTCGGGGAATCCTTGCACGCAAGGCTATGTCAGCTGACATGTCTCAGCATTGTTCGAGTGTTCTACCCCCCTCGTCAATATGTGACAGCTTTTCGATCATATCGGACGTCTTTGGCTTCTTGTAGTTGCTCCGTGGCGAGGCAGCTGAGATTATAATGAGCTCCCAAGTAAAACAATTGTGCCAGTTTTGTCATTCCCAGCTTGGGTAATTAAATTACCAAAAAGGCCCCTCATTTCTTGTTAGTTTCGTTAAACTATTTTTACGGCAAAAAGCCGGATAATCCCAGAGAGTACTATATAATTTCGGAAAGACATTAGTTTTGTGTGAACGTTTAGTGATAGTTGAAGTACCGTCGTTCTCACACAATTTCCTTATAAAGGATTAAGAAAACCCACAGCCTTAGAAATATTTTTCGTTTGTTTTGCACCCATTTTAGAAGAAAGAACATCAACTCCTTCTTTATGGATCGCCACTATATTTCTCCCTGGAGTTTGAGGCCGACCATCGCTTCCATTTCGGCTACCACCAACATAGCTCTTCCGAGTCTTACGTCCGTCACGTACTCCCTGGCCTTCCGATCAAGTACTAACATCTTGCCAGGTAATTTACTTTCCTTTTACGCTGCACATGCTTCTGTCGTTTTTGTTTCAACACCAGTTTCAACTGCTTCAATTGCCGCTTGCGGGCAGGCCTTCATCTATGTTGTTTGGTGAGGTTAAAGTTTAATGAGTACCGCCTTTTGTTTATCTTTGTGTTTTGTTTGCAACTTGTATTCAAAGTAGCTGATTTCTGGTCAATCTGTTTGTCCAGCGGTAATGTGTTGAAGGCTGTGTGAATCGCCTTTAGATGGATTTAATATTCACACTGCAAAGGTTGAGGACCGTTGGCAACCAGTTGGCTAGCTTGTTTTATTTAATATTTTGTGTAATGTGTAAACTCATTTGTATTTGGATTTGTAGCGTCAAAACCATCTTGGGTGACTTTCCGTAGTGGCGCCCTATTTTCATCCCGATTATGACCACCCCTATTTGAAGGGTTTAGCGTTTCGAACCCCCCTTCTCCACTGTTTGCTAACCGCGCGCCTAGGGAAAACAACGTCCCCTATTAAATGTCGTAGTGCAGAATAAGCACGTGACAATAGACACAAACAAACGAATACAAGAATGTACAATATGAACCTTTGGATATTACAGATGAATACTATGAAGAAATAACTGTCGAAGAGATCTAAAAAGCACTAAAAGGAATGAAAAACAGAGATCGCCAGGTCCTGGAAGTTGAAGATCAAAGTGGATTCCGTGCAGAGAGATCTTGCATAGATAATACCTATCTTTTGTTTACCACAATTATCAGAAAAGGCAATAGCACATAATAGGAAAATACATCTAATTATCTATAAATACTATGCTATACAAAACAATTGTACAAAGTATATCCACATACAGTTCAGGGCGGACGATAAATAAAAAATGCGAACAAAGACTAAACTCGATGAAACTCAGTTTATTTACGTTCTTTGGGGCGTAGAGTTCGAAAAAATCATCGGTTTCCACGTGGAAGGCCCGCCCGGGCAAAAAGTCACCCCTTGGCCCAGTCCGAAGTTGAGAGTTCGCAGGGATCGGGATAAAAATTCTTGGCTTCCGAATACGCCGGTTGAGGGAGCTCCCATTGACACGGGGCCACTCTCAAAGGTCCGAAGTAGTAATAAAAAAATCTACAACCCCCCGGCCGCGCCACTTTTTTATGGGGAGGGGGCTGAAAAACTAGTATACGGTATCCTAGGCAATTAGATGCCCTACTTTGGCGATCGATTAAAATAAAAACGGCCGAGATATAGGTTCCGGGAGTTTTTCTGCCCTTAGCCCCGTCCTTTGTTTAAAGTCGCTTGAAATAAATTACTGAAGAAGAAGCTGTGGAGTATCTCCTTTAGACAGAATATGTAATGAAGACATTATAGAAAATATGGACGTACGGGAATTGAACAAAAACAATTGCTCTGGTACAGACACTTCAGAAGAACGCCCAACATAAGATGGCCCCAAAGAATATATGAATGGGTTCCATGGCAAAAGAGGAAAAAAAGTAGACCATATATACGATGGAAAGAGAAGGTAGCAATAGCAATGTGATTAAAAAGAAAGATAGTAAAATGTGTTATCTAAGAAACAAAAAACCGGCAAGGAGTTTCGCATTCTTCCTATTCTTATCTTGCTTCATTCTGCAGTGGCACATACTGACATGTTGGATCAATAAACCTGGTTCGCACCTTATTAAACCATCTGTAAATTTAGTAAAACATAAAATATTTACTATCTACACTAAAGTAAAACTAATAGTTTGTAATCGAATAAAATACTAAAACTGAGAAGACTGCGTGTAAAATCATTTAATGCCAAAATATATAAATATATATAAAAAATTTATTATAAATTATAAAATAAAGGTACAACTTCTTACCGAGCATTTTCCAGGAACTGCATAAATAATTTGCTTGGAAGCTGACTGGGACGTTCTAATATATCACCATACATTTCTGTTTCTCTATTATATAAGTACAAGAAATCGTTCAATTGTTTAGCAACAATGGCTGCCCTGTCTTTGCCCAAAAGTTTATGACTGGGTACCTGTAAAAACAAATGATGAAGGAAGTTATAACTATGTAAGATTTTCTATCCTTTATAAAGTGTTTTAGAAAAAGGCATTATCAAGAGTGCTCTGATATGACAGCATATCGTATAAAGCAAGCTTGCCAAAGGATGCATTCTCATACATTGCGTTTTGTTCGGAAGGTTGACAAGTAAAACGGAGGACTTAATCCCACAATCTTAAAATAGAATTCAAAAATTTTTAGTCCATCGCACTTGTTGTAACATCAATCCTGGGACACACTGTATATGAAAAGACAAACTTCAAAAACAAATATTTGACACAAGCCTACTTGATAATGTTTTTTAGTACACCTTTTTAATCTCATTTTATGGCACCGACTACTAAATTATAATAACAGGATTTAAACCTAAAAAACTCATTGAACCCGTGTAAGTCGGTCACAAAGTAATACATCTTAAAAACAAAGAGAAAATAGAATCATTATGTTTATAAAGGAAAATACCTTTACTGTAAATGGTGTCCTGAGGTAATTAGAAGCCTTCTGCAAAAACTTTAACACAATTTCAACATGGCCTTCTTGTTCGGGTGAAACTGCAATTCTTTTCAAGATACAGGACAGGTACTGACTAAAAGCTTTTCTTGCCTCAGTTTGACTACAAATACATAAAACCATTATTCTTGAACAACGTATTATTTGAGCGGCCAAAGTTGGCGATCTTCGGGATTACCTACTGCAAGTTCTTTACAACAGTATTGCTTGAAAATTATGATTAATTTTTTTTAGTTCCAGAACATTATGAAAATGATTCCAACGTGCATTTCTATTCTATTTTTTCTATTACATCTGTAAGATAGACTTTCAAAGCTGCCTCCGTACTGCTGCATCTGTAGGCAAAGGGTACCGATCACTGTAATCAGTCTGCCCATGGATCGTCAACTTGGACCGCTCTCATTTATTAATAACTTACGTTAGTCTTTTGCCATTTTTCATCATTTCGATAACTTGTGATCTAAGTTCTTGCGATTGGGATTCTTTTAAAGGTATTTTTTTAGGTGCTAAAGCTGCCTTATGACCCTGACTTAACATTCGTTCATATCTATCTTGTCGATTTCGTGGTACGCCTATTTAATTATTTATGTTACTAAACAAAATATTGATGCTATAACTAAACTAACCTCTATCGACATTATCAACTGACAAATCTCTTTTACGATCCAAACTTTGTTGTTTACGATCATTTGCTGCACCTTTTTCTGTAGCTTTTATATTAGTATTTATAGATACATCTGGGAATAATTGTGTGAATAACATTAAATTATAGTTGTGCGGCGCCACAATGTTGTAAGTGCTTGAAGCAGCACCGCCGCATGTTGGTACTCCTGTTACTGAATCTGTAAAAAATATAAACGTTAATTGTTTTATTTCAAGTTTTTGATTTATGTATTTGAAATTTAACTACAATGGTCTAAAAATAAGATGATTAGATATGCTACACAAATTAAGGATATGAGGTCTTCAAGCAAATGTTTTAATTTTACAACAAACCCAATTTCGTAAATATACAGACTGATATGTTTATATAAAACTGACTTGTTCCAACCAAAATTTATGTATTTTTAAACTCAGAAATAAAAAGTCTTATGATGAATTCAATAATTGTGACAAAAACGTTGATGAAATCTAAAATTTAAAGTTAATAGTATTGAAATATACATTCTTCGTCAGCCACAGGAAATACCAATGGAATACTAAGCACGGACGAAGAAACTTTCACCGACCACTTAGAACTAACCTTTACCTCGCACCAACATCAATCTTCAGGGTATGCCAATATAATTAACAGACATCTATACTGTATTCAAGTTAAAGATAGAGTAGATGTAAACAAATACATGCGCTGTTCAAGTGCTTGAAAGAAACAGGGTAGTATTAAGGAAATTCGTAAAGATTTGCATACAAACCAGTATAGCAAAAAAATATTTAAAAAATCAACTAAAAACAAATTTGAAATGATGTTAATAATTACACATTTGGTAATGAATAACATTTTATAAAGAACATTTTTATTCGATGATAAAGTTGGGTACAATAAATAAAAAATAAAATGAAAATAAAATAATTTTAAGCCGGACATGGACTGATATCAACGACGTGTAATTCCAGGGTGCAGTGGTGAGGGTTCAGCCAATCGCATTAGCCAAAATGGAGCACACGTGCTGATCACGCATTGATCACGCGCGGATCATTGTTTACATCCACTTTATCTTTAACTTGAATGAAGTATAGAAATACATCAACCACTAGCAGGACATAACATGAAACCAACCTCTCCTAGGGAACTAACTGTCATAATAAAAACGCTCCAGGAGAAGATAAAATAACCAACTTTATACTTAAAAACCTTACGACTTGCGATAACATTCAAACCTGTTTCATTCATTCAATTTGCAAAATTAAAAAACGTTAATGCATTTTTCTAAACGGTTCGGATAATTGCCAGTTCGAATGATTGACGTTCGGATAATTGACAGTTCGGAAGATTGACGTTCGGAAAATCGACGCTGTACTAATAACCCGGTAACGCGGACGTTGTGTAGTAGCCTCCGGAGGTCGACACCAGTGACGTCACGTATGTAGGATCTGAATTCTCTCTACCCGTTTATTGTGGTTATTATCAAAGATATTGAAATTCTACCAATACGGGTACTAAACGAGTATTTTAATTTGTATATTTATTAAATATGTTGCATAAGGTGACAATGCCTTTAGCTGTCAAAGTGACAAGGTGAAAATGGAACACAAAATTTGTATATATATAGTGGCTATACACCCCCAGTGGAGAACGCCGCTCCTGTGCGGAGCTTTCTAGATCATTATACGGGTGTGATCAGTACCCTTCTACTATTCTATCTTCTTACAAATTTCTTTCCACTGTCTTCTACCTTTCACTTTAGTCTTCCAACCTTTAATTCCTATCTTTCTAAGATCTTCTGTCACCTCTTGTATCCATGTTGATCTCGGTCTCCCCTTTCTTCTCTTACTACCAGGATTCCACTCTAACATTGAGAATATTATTTTATCTGGACCAGCTCTCCAAACGTGGCCCAACCATCTCGCCCTTTGTTGATTTATCTTCTTGACTATATCTTCTTCAATTTCTTGTTTCAGCTCAAAGTTCATCCTACTCCTGTATTCATTTTCTGCTACTCTTACAGGCCCTAGTATCGTTCTCCATATTTTCCGCTCCAATATTCTAAAGTTTTCTTCCTGTTTTTTCGTCATTGTAATTGTTTCCGTACCATACAATATTGTTGGCCTTATTATTGTTGTATATATGTTTATTTTTGTTTTCCTCCTAAGTATTTTACTTCTTAGCATCTTTTTGTTCGCTTGGAATGCTCTGTTGCCTGTCATTATTCTTTCTTCAATTTCTATATCTCTATTTCCGTCACTTGATAACATTACTCCCAGATATTTAAATTTATTCACCATTTCAAATTCGTATCCCTCCATCCTAATATTTTGTTTTTCTGTTTGTGAGTGTCTACCGATTTTCATTATTTTTGTCTTTTCTTCATTAATTCTTAATCCAATTTTTTCTCCTTCCTGTACTACTTCTTTTAGCACCTCTTTCATCACTGTGAGGTTTTTCGCCACCAATACCACGTCATCCGCGTAGGCTATGATTTGGGTGCCCCCTGTCCTTACTGTGCCCTTGTAAATTCTTCTCAATACATATTCCAGTGCTAAGTTAAATAGCGCCGTGGACAGAGAGTCCCCTTGTCGCACTCCTTTATTTGTTTCGAATTCTTCCGTTTCTCCTTTTTGAGTTATCACACTTGTCGTTGTTCTTCTCATTGTCATCTGTATTAGCCTTCTCATTTTAGTATTTATTCCTAGTTCTTTTAGTGCCTTCATTAACTTCATTCTTTGGATGGAGTCAAATGCTCTCTTAAAGTCTATGAATAAAAGTTCCAGTTCTATTTGGTACTCATGTGCTTTTTCTGTTATCTGCTTTATTATGTGAATCGCGTCTATCGTTGATCTTCCTTTAGTAAAGCCACATTGGTATTGGCCGACTAAATTCCTTGTGGTGTCCATTAATCTTTTTTGTATTAGTGACGTCACGATTTTATATGTGGTATTCAATAATGTCAGTCCTCTATAGTTCTTGCATACTTGTTGGTCTCCTTTCTTATGTACTGTAATCATTTGTCCAGCTTCCCATTCTACAGGTATTCTTTCTTCTTCCCATATTCTTTTTATCATTATGTAAATTTTTTCGTGTAATTCTTCCCCACCATATTTTATAAGTTCTGTATTTATGCCATCCTTCCCTGGAGCTTTACCATTATGGCTTTTAATAATAATTTCTTTTATTTCTTCTTTCGTTGGTGTTTCGTTTATCATATCTTGTCCTGCTGTTTCAATCTCATTCTCTGTCTTTGACGTCTCCGTGTCTGTCAATAATCCTTTAAAGTATTTCTTCCACGTCTCCATGTATTGATTGTCGTTTTCAGCCAATTTCCCGTCTTCATCCTTGATTCCAGTGGCCTTCCCTTTGTATACTTTGCTTTGTTCATTGATCCTTTTATAATAAATAAATTAATGTTGCTGTTACCATAAAATGATCAGTGTCAGCGCATGCTCCTCTATATGTACGTACATCCCTTACTGTTGATTGTTTTCTCTTGTTAACTAATACATGATCTATTTGTGTGTGTGTTTTCTGATCCGGTGATTTCCATGTTATTTTATGTCTGTCTGGGTGTTTGTGTTTAGTGCTGTTTATAATCATGTTTGTCCTTATTGCTAAATTGCACAATCTTTTTCCATTATTATTGGTTTTTTCGTGAACTGTGTATTTACCTGCTACTTGTTTGATATTTTCCTCTTTACCTATCCGTGCATTAAAATCTCCCAATGCTATTATTATGTCTTCTTTTGGGATTTTATCAATCTCTTCCTCTATTTTCTCATATAATATTTCTTTTTCTTCGTCGTCCGCTACCTCGGTTACTGCATAAACGTTTAAAAGTGATATGTTAAAAGGTTTTGCTTCTATTCTCAGATAAGCCATTCTCTCACTTATTGGTTTGAAGTCAATTACGCAGTCTTTTAGTCTTTCCATTATTATGAATCCTACTCCATGTAATCCTTGTTTGTCGCTTCCTGAGTACAGTAGGGTGTATTTCCTTTTGTCTATCCTTCCATGTCCTTTCCACCTAAGTTCTTGTAATGCCGCTATGTTTATTCTATATCTACCCAGTTCCATTACTATTGTCTCCATTTTGCCCGTTTCCAACATTGTTTTTATATTCCATGTACTAATTTTGATTATGTTTCTTTTATTTTTATTTTTGTTGTTATTTTTGTTTTTGGTGTTATTATTTTTATTTTTTTGTGTTTTTTCTATTATTTCTAAGCGGATTCTTTCTATTTTTGTTTCATTTGCTATACTTTTATTCATTTGTATGCTAGAAGCATATTATACGAATGGGCATAAAGGTAATGGACAATGGTCGTATTCTGTGCAATTGGCTTTTGATGACTTTCTTTCCAGACCAAATTCCAAACCTTACCTACAAAATGTTTTACAGCTGTTCGAAATTTCGGAAAGAAAAATCTGGCAGACCTAAGAATAAGAGAATAGCTGAAAATATTAATAATGTGAGAGAGATTATAGACAGAACTCCATCAAAATCAATAACGAAGATTTGCCAGGAAACAAATTTATCTGTGGACGTAAATTCTCAGAATATGAGAATGTGGTCTGTGGAAAATCCACATGAATTTTGACAAACACAATTGCAGCCTCTAAAACTTGGGGTGTGGACAGCAATATCCCGAAGGCGGATAATGGGACCAATATTTTTGTATTTTACCGTCAAAGCTGAACGTTACAGGGAGAATATCTTAATGTCCTTTTTCAGCGAACTGCACGATGATGAGTTCAGGAACGGTTACTTTCAACAGGACAATGCAACAGGCCACATAACCATAGAAAATATAAATTTTATTCGTGAATGTTTTGAAAACAGGATGCTTAATTTAGTCACAATTAAATTAGATTAGTTTATCTTCGCATCCTGGCTGATCAGTTTAAATGTCAACAACAAACTTACCCAAATATTGAGAATATTTTGCCCAGCTATCCATTGTCGGAAAAATTCTAATAAAACCGCCTCTTCTATCAAACTGTGATCTAGCTAGGCGAATCAGTTTCATTTCCTCAGCTGTTAAAGTAAGCGTACCTGACGAGAGTCGACTACCTTGAGCTGTTGAACAGTTCTTTTTAGGTAATGTATTACTATGTGGTATATTTAGGCCATCTGCAGAATGAACTCTCCTGCACTAAAGTAAAAAAATTAAATAACACGTCACTAACAACAGATTGATGGTAATCCTTACGTTACTTAATTTCATCCTAAGCAAACTAGCTGTACTCTTCACAGAAGAATTTGATGGTAAATTAAATGATGTTGATGGTCGAAGAATGGGATCGACAGCTGGAATACCCACTAATGTAAGCAAGTCGGCTAACATAGCGGATTTTAAACGAACGTCCAAAGGACTATCACAACCAAGCGAAGGTGAAAGGTTAACTTCCAGTAACCAAGGTTTTAAGTCGTCATCGATTAATATATCAAAACCATATAATTCTGAAAATAAAGGGAAATTTAAGTCTTACGTTCACTTATTTCCACACACGTAAACACAAAGGTAATAAAAAATTACAAATACACATATAACAGCTGATTGCTGCACTGACTGCCGATTATTTCTGATTATTCTTGACAATTTTGTTTACAAATATATTAACTGCCAAATTTGATGGGATTTTGTTCAAATAATCGGTGGTCCATGCAATCAGCTGCAAGTCTTAAGACGCAGCCTACCAAAACAGTTGCCACTACTAGGTACAAACATCTGACAAGCAGGAATAATGGCATTAGCAGATGATAACATAGCCTTTACAACAACATCCTCTATTTGTGCCATTAACAAAGCAGTATCTTTTCCTTGTGCTTTCAAATGTCTTAACAATGCGCTTAATGTCCATTTGTGTCCTACATTTTCGGCACTTGGATCATCAGATCTATAAAATTAGAATAGTATATCTACGTAAAATTTAACTGGCTTCCAGACAAATTATTTGACTTTGATACGGAATAAATTAAGAGCTCGATATAAATCATAATTCGGATACTTACTTCACATAATCGCTATGATATTTATTAATACTATAGTTGCAAAGATGCATGCAAGGATTCCACAACTGTTTGTGACTAGAATCGTATCTAACTGTTGCTAGTCTCACTAAACCTTCTTCGTAAATGTAGACTAGAAGCGGATCAAATGAAGTAACAAGTACGTAAAGCCTAAGATCACATTTATGTCCTTCCACCAATAGAGGTTTGTTAACATACTTAGCAACCACCACTGGTTCATCCAAAGGTACCTGATTGGGATTTTCAACTATGAATATACCTGGAATTCAATATGTTTTAAGATTATAAGTAAAACGTGAAAGTTCGGAATGTTTACTTCGAAGTAAGTCAAAGTTATAGCAAATTTTTATACTTTTCCTGCCTTGTAAGCAACCATAATATTAAAACTTACCTCTTCCTCTGCTCGAAGCAACGGGTTTTACAATCCATGGTCCCTTCAAACGATAGTGAGTACTACAAAGGTCACGAAATTCTGAAGGCATAACAAATGTTTGAGGAATAAAATCGAAATGCTTAAACCCTCTAGCATGTTGCATTCGCTCGATATTCTTATACAATCGATCCTTACGGGTAAGTTCATATGAACGTGGAAAATGATTTACACGCTGATGGGGTGCTAATGCTCTCAATACGCCTAAAAACAAAATTTTCATTTCAGTTAAATTATGGCGAGTATTTAGAAATAAAAGAGGCATTCTCAAATATTCAACCCATATAGCAACCTATCTGGACAATTCGTATTCGTTTTTTAAATGAGGAACTAGGTTCTTGTCGAGTTACCGATTGAGTTGTAATCTATCTAACACTACTACATGAATAAGGTAGAGTTTAGGTTGTTTGTAACCTAACCTAAAAATTTTGAATATTGTGTTAGTTGTGATTAAAGTTGTGGTTGATGTTTGCAGTTGTCGCTCACTATTAAATGTGAGGTTAAAATACGTTTATACAGTCAGTTGCAGTTGTTATTTGCAGTTAACATTGCGTTCTGGTGATGTTTGCCTACATTGAAAGATAACCAAATTGTAAGTTTTGCTGTTCACTGTCTTGTTTCTAGTTCTGTGAATATTTCAGTAATGATACTTAAGTTTCTTACATGTCAAGTCACGCAAAATAGAATAAAAGTGAGGTTAGATTACTAATCCAGCAAATTATTTTTTCGCCCTATGGCTAGGTACACTCAATTTTCATGCGTATAAATCGTCTGGAAAATGCTATTTTCAAGCCTCGGCCTGAAAGTAAAATTAGGATTTTTGATTGGTGGCGCTGAACCGAACTGACTCCGCCCTCTCATTGCTACGCCCATTGTCACGCCCAGAAAAATAAATTCCATAGAAAAATAAATTCTCTAACGTCAAATATTTGAATAAAAAATGATTTTTTATAATTAACGTATTTTTATCGGCCGAAAATATATTGTGTATCACACGCCTAGAAACTGCTTTGCAAGTACTCGTACTTGCAAAGTGACAGTTTCTAGCATTGTGATACAAATAACTATTGTTCACATTCCGTGTTGCTTTCACAACAGAAATTTATTAGCTTTCTCGCACCGTTTGAAGGTAGTTTTAACCAACATAATTTTGTATGCATGCACCAATCTGTCCATTTGTGAATAATCACATTAAAACTACTGAAAGGACTGGGTTTAATCAGCACTTTCAAAAAAAAGTTTTCTTTACAAACGGATAACTTTACAAAGAGATGAAAAATTAAAAATAAAAATAATAGTAATAATAATTATCACACCTGGTTTAGGATGAGATCCAGTCCATAACAAATTAAAATCAGTTGAATTATGACATACTTCGGTAACACCATGACAATCGAGCAATTTAGAAAGAAGTTTTGTTTCGGCTTGAGATACTTTGTATGTGATGTGTAGTTTAAATGCTGGTTTACTTTGAATGGAAGCATCTGAAGGACTAGCAAGCGCCGAACTTCTGAACACCAAAATAGCATTACGAGAACCCAATGGACCTCCTACCAACCATACTTCTTGCGGTGGTGAATTATCGTTTCCATTGCTGCAAAAACAAGTCACAATTAGCGACAGTTTCAAATATACAGATTATCGACTACAGATTGTGTATTTATAATCCAATTATATAAAGTGCTGTGTAAAGGTGGGAAAATTGTAAAAACTAGAAACGTTCGACTGTAACTGCAGAATCGTGAAATAAAATCTAGATATTAAGTTAAAGGAGTGCTACAACGTTAGAGCATAATATGTAAAGTGATATTAAAATGTGTACCTATAAAAGGATACCTACTGTTATTAATTATAATATACAATACTGACTTGAGCAATTAGCAACTGCAATAACTACAGAGCAATCACTAAGTGCTTACGCTACGAAGAACACATAAGTAAAATCTTGACATACATGAGCAACGAGCAACTTGTGTTAAGTACTATTTAATACACCAAGATATTCCAAATGTGCCCTACGCAGGAAAATAATGAAAGACATGCAAGATATTAGAGGGTCACAAACAAAAGACATCCAGAACTGATTCATTTTTTTCAACAAGTTGAATGGAGCAAATCTTCCTAATGAAATGTGATGTAGAGGCCTGGAAGCAAATGAGAAAGTAGAAATTTGTTGAAAAGATTCAAAAACAAACACATGAATAAAAATAATGAACTCTAAACAATAACAATGTTACACATTACATAAATATGACATACACAAATAAGCCATTCGAGAATCACTTTAGTTGAAATTAATATTATAATATCCAAATAACATTTCTGTATCAAGTCGACTACGATCATATGGTAAATATCGCTGGTAACATTTAAAATCAAGGCAATCGTTTTTCTAAACGCATTAATTTTTTTTTAATGCGTAAACCAAGTGTGCACTATGTGCAGCCTTTAATTAATAATTCTTAAGATCACGTTTAAATAAAAATTTATGATCTTTTTACACTTGGATTTGTAAAGGTGAATGCACATGGCATCAGCATGGCAAGGTGCCTGCCTTTGTTCCAAGTCACGTGTGTGTGCGAGCTGACGTCTTATATACAGGGTGTCCCGGGAGGAACCTGCAAAACTTTGGGAATATGTTCCTGAGGTCATTTTAAGAAAAAATGTTCCTATAAATAAGGGTCCGAAGAGATACAGGGTGTCCAAGAAATAAGCTGGTTGTTATCTCAGTTTCAATCTCGATATCCTCATTTGCAAGTTCAATTAATTGGGTCTCTACCTTCTCTTCTCTATATAGATTTTCAAAATGTTGCTTCCACTGTTAGTTCACTATCAATTCTGGTTATCTTGATTGTGTCACTGCAGCACGATGGATCGCCAGTACATTACAGTGCCGAAGTTAGAAATTACTTAGATGAAGAATTTCCAAATAGATGGAAAGGTAGAGGTCGACCAGTGGAGTGGCCCCCTAGGTCGCCCGATTTAACCAAAACAGACTTCTTCCCATGGAGTTACGTAAAAGAAAGTCTTTCAGTCTCCTCCGACCACGCGAGAAAATATGATTGAACGGATTCGGGAAGCCTTTCAATTCATTAATCATCAAACGTTGTCAAACGTGAGCTGATCCTTCACCAACCGCCTACGCTTATGCTTGCAGCAAAATGGTGGACATTTTGAACATCTTTAATTAAAACTTTTATTGTTTGTTTAGTGTAAAACTTTTATTCGTTCACTTCGACTTAAAACGCTTTTATTTTGTAATTTCTACTTGTCTTCAGTTTTTTTTTGTATGGCAAATACCGGCTTTAATTGGTACCCATAGAAGTAAGTAAAAAATAGTCTTTGCTTAACAGAATTTGTAGAGAAAATCTCTATTTAACTGTTTGATTAAATATAGGGTGTTCCATTTGAAAAAATTTACTTTTTAATGTTTCTCCGAGCCTGTCAAAAAAAATATATTTTGGACTTTTCCGAAACAAATTTCATTTAATCTAGTACACACACTTTTCGTTCTTTCTTGTCCCCAACTTTTGCTCCTTTGCTTAGTCAAGGTTAAAAGTTATTGATTTTTTTGGAAGTAGCTTTTTTCATCAAAATTTCGTAAAATTATTTTTTTTCTCGAAAACGGTTAAAGTTGGGTATAGGAAAGTATTAACAAAAAATATTTAGAATTACATTATTAATCTATAAAAAAATTTCCACGTAAAATTTCCATTTAAAATTAAAAAGTCATGCATCACGCTGAATAATTGAGACACCCTGTATATTCAAAAACATTTTTAGCATGTGACCCGCGTGATATGCTGCAACTTTTATCTAAAATCTAAAACATTTTTTTCTAAAGTTAATAGTTAAAGAGCTATCTTCCGCGTACTTACGCCTTAGTAACTCACCCTGTATATGCTTATGATTTTATGACTATGCACGTACAGTGTACCAACGTTTAATATGCATCTTTGTAGATAAACCGGTTTTTACAACTTTCGTTTATTATTTGTATATAGCAACTTACTGATATAACGACGTACTTTGTTTGGTCCCTTCAAAGTCATAATAATCGATATTTTGAATATTTTGCATTTCAAGATGAGAATTGAGCCCGCAAAAATATTAAATTTAAAGTATATTTATACACACTAATTATGTAAATTTAGGACGATTGTAAATGTCTTCCATTTTTATTCGATTACAATTAATTGGATAATCACCTATACGTAGGTTGACTAACAGACCTCTTGGGTGGTAACTGCGTACACAAGAATATTTCTAACTAATAACTACGTAGTGAAACTAACTACAGTTACTGATAACACCAAGCTTAAAATAAGACACTCTTGCTCACTCACGATCTTAAGTTTCCTATTATTTTGAACTTCATCCCTTTTCAAAGTGTTAATTGGATTAAATTAAAAAGATTTACTACGAAAAGGGCACCTTTAGAAAATCGAATCAAATCACGAACACCGTATAAGTTTCCCATCACTGAACAATATAGCTTTTGATTGATTGTAAAAGTTATACTTCTTTTAAAAAGGGTTATTTCCTAAAGGGTAATAGAATGGTTGTCATAGTCACTACACATAACACACTTGCCCCTCCTACTTTTTGAAAAAGTTGTTATGATTTGCTACTTTGCATAGAATTTTGATTGTTGATTTGTTTGTTATTTATAAGCACTAAATAAATTTCAGTTGTGGTAGAAAATGAAGTTTTTTGCCAACAGAATCCTGAAAACTATTGGTATCAGCATGTGCGATAACCTTATGGTGGAACCAACGGTTGGTTAAAAAGTTTCAATTTTAAAATAGGAATATTAAAATTTAAAATAAATTGGTACTGACCACAGCTCAGGATTCGTATTGACCTGTGGTCCACCAAGTATATTCCCTGGCTTATGCAGAATCCGCAAGTCCCTGCAAGAGAAATTAAAAAACGTAAAATTTGCAAATTGCTGAATTAATTCTACCAAAAGTACTAAACCAAATCCCATATAAAACAGCTTTAAATTATTTTATCGTATCATTGATTATTAAGTCAACTTTATATTACACTTTTATTAATAATTATGTATAACATAATAGCATAGCAACTCCGGCTTCATAATTCGTTAGTTACATACTATTTGTGTACTGTTGCCAATGATACGATAAAGCTTGAAATATAACTCGAATATTATGCGATTTAAACCGACTCGGACGTTGCGTGGATGACTCGGCTAGCGCCTCGTCACCTAGCAACGTCCTCGTCTATTATAAATCGCATAATATTCTTGTTATATTAATAGCTATAACGCCTTGTTGCACAAATTTATTCATGTATCTTTTACAAAGAATTATTGCAAGTATAGTTTCATAATTCACTGGAGATCTTTTAAAGAACAAATACTACATCTGAATATAAATACAATGGAAACAATCACTATTAAACTCCTCAACCATATTAAAAACAATGCCAATAATAACAGCACTTTCTTTTTAAGGAAGGTTTATTCATACATCGCCAAATTAGAAGAAATTATAATGATTTACAGGCACGATTCAATGCATGTTCAAAATATAAAATACGTTCCCTAGAACAAAATGGTCACAAATTCAGACCATTTCCTTAATCAATAATCCGATTTAAAATGTCATTAAGTAAATTATCTTGTCAAATTTAAATATTAGATATAAATCTAATCTATCATGCAAAAGGTCAATAAAACTTAAACAACCATGCGAAGTAAATAAACTAATAATTTTCTATTAAATTTCGGGCTATATATTCGATAATAATCTGTTTAATGACCTGAAATTACTAAGTATTGATTATAATACCCTGACTGGCAAAAAAGTCAATGACTAGATGGAAATAGATAACTTAATTCTGTTAACAAACATAAAAAGGGAAATAAGTGGTTCTTAATGATCTTCTATTAGATAAAGCACGAAACAAACGGACATTGAAATACACTCATTTATTTTTAAAGATTGGATGTAATGCAGCAAATATAATGCATGACAGTTGAAATAATTTCTTGATGAGGTCAGTTTCAAAACTAATTTTACACAGCCTGCTGTATTTTTGGCACTTCATGCTGGGTTTATGGAATGATTTGTCGCACTTATGACTCACAAAACTAACTGCAATATTTTTACACTTACAAGTAACAAAAGTCACTCAGATTTCATGGATGAATTGTGCAAACGAAATAGGACACAGCAAGAAATTAGGGTCTTTTCATACAAACTATTTAAATAAATGACAAATAAATCCAATAAATTAAGGTTGCCACACAAAACAAATACAAATTTCATACAGTAAAGGTAGAATTGTGGTGTCAACTGGTAACAGGAAATATAAAATAAAACATAAGGCAATATTTCATCCTTTCACCTTTAGACCGTTTTGTCAATGTCTTATAAAATTTAGATGCTGATACTGATAGGTGATAGTCAGTACTAAGTAGTGAACACGACACCATTATGCAAATGTCCCTTTTATATCAGGCACTTTATTTTATTCTGTGCTAAATACATAAACTGTCAGCTCTTTTGTTTGTTCAATAATACAATAACACTTGGTGGATACGGTTGAATGGTTAAACCTTTTTAACCCCTCACAAATACATAAAATCGTGGAATGTTAATTTAATTATTTGTAATTCTGTCAAGGTCAGTTGTATTAGTTAAGGACTACAACCCGGAGGTCATTCTTTTGAAACCATGTTAACGTACCGAAAAAACCTTGATTTAAATATTAACACATCATGTAGTGAAAGTTAAACTTAAACAAATGATTAATCCGTTATTAACTCGTTATGATAACATTAGGTACCAGATTTCAGTAGGGGTTTAAGCTGAACCTTAGCTTAAATATGTTTAAATTAGAGCTTAAGCTAAACCTCCCTACACTTAAGCTTTATACCAGGTTTCCACCATGCGGACAAACAAAAACAAAACATGAAATGTCCTTTTCATACAGTATTGTTTCTTGCAAACTGTTGTTAAACAGTTGTGTTTTGATAGGACTTTTATTTACATCAAACGAACAAAAGTTGATTTCTGTTTTGTCTACGTATTACCTCAGTTTACACTAAACGGACAGAGTAAACATTTTGTATAGTGAATAAAAGTAAAAATGTTGCACTCAAAAATTGCAGAAGAAGAAGATAAACATTTATTTTTAATGGGTATCTTTTGTTAAAGAAACAGATATTAAGTAAAACTTTCTTTACAACGGAGGGAAAACAATGTTATTGAAAAGTGGCTAATCTAGTTAAGGTTAAGATCTAGTTTTAAAAACTTTTTAAGGATGTCTAGTACCGATTGTGAAAATTTATTGTGTTTAGTTAGTTCAATCATTAATAAGTAATATCAGTGTTACTGCACCCTTGAACTAATATCCCAAAACAATATCATTTCATTAGTATGGGTAAAGGGACATTATGGCAATCGTGGAAATGGGGAGGCTGATGAGCTGGCAAAACAGGGTTCGGAGCAAGCCTTTTGGGATCCCGAACCTTCTTCCGCTATACTCAACACAATGATACGCCAGATCACCCACCATAAACACGCCCTTAAGTGGGAGAATCTAAAAACCTGCAGACAGGCACGGGCTACCATTAAGACACCCACATCAAGACAGCAGAATACTGTCTACAGCTACCCCAAAAGAAATTATGCATTGTTGCTGGAATACTTTTAGGCATCTGTCAACTTAACAAACACTTGCACAGAATGGGGCTGACTAACAGCCCCAGCTGTAGGGCTTGTAATCTAGAGGAGGAGATGGCAGAGCATGTTCTATGCCACTGCTCTGCTCTGGCCTCAATTAGAGGATTCATGTTGGGGAAGTTCTGGCCTGACATGGCCAGTATTAGCAGTACTCCAGTGGCAGATATTCTCAGGTTCATCACCAGGGTGGGGTAGCTTGAATAGTCTGACAGAAGAGGGCTGCCTAGGAGGTAGTACAAAGGGCCCATTAATAATCCAGAATCCATTAATAAGTAAGAAAAACAATTGCAGGAATGGCATTGCTCTTAGACTGGGATAGCTGACGACAATTTTATTAAAGCAGTGTGAAAACAAATTTCAAACACATGTTCACACCAAACCAACGTAAGTCCAGAAACTGCTGGAACTCTTCCTACTTGTCGGGACGCAGTCCGAGTTTGTAGAAACTATTCATAGAGGGGCAATTAAATCAGTACCTATTCGTCGATACTTCAAAATTTGAAATATCTATAGAATCCATTTATTTAGAAATTTGTATCTAATAGTTAGAGATACAGTGTGGTGATAAAGTAAGGAACAAAATTCATAATTGCGTTATTTAATGTTTTCAAGCAAAACGCTCGGACAGGTCAATTTTATTTTTTAATTAGCCACCTTATGACATAAAAATTTTATTTATGACGTCATTTATTTTTGCACAATGACGTCATCATTGGTTTTTTAAAATGACAAACCCAATTTTTTTTTGCTGGTTTTTATAGATGGTCCAACTACTTAAATGATGCTGTAAAAAAATTGTTTTGTTTTTGTTTTTGTTTTTGAGAAAATAACACACTTTAAAAAATAAAAATTTATCTTTAATGGAAAAAAATTATTATTACGCCCAACAAACAAACAAAATTTAGCGCAAATGTTCAAATTGTTCTCCACCAACCATTTGGCACTGAATTTTGTTTGTTTTTTGGGTGTAATAATAATTTCTTTCCATTAAAGATAAATGTTTATTTTTTAAAGTGTGTTATTTTCTCAAAAAAATTGTTATGTAAGGGACCAATTTTTTTACGTCACCATTTAAGTAGTAAGAAGGTCTATGAAAAACAGCAGAAAAAAATTGGGGTTGTCATTTAAAAAAACCAATGATGACGTCATTGTGCAAAAATACATGACGTCATAAGTAAAATTTTTATGTCATAAGGTGGCTAATTAAAAAATAAAATTGACCTGTCCGAGCGTTTTGTTTGAAAACATTAAATAACGCAATTATGAATTTTGTTGCTTACTTTATCACCACACTGTATATAAAAACACAATGATTAGGTTAAAACAGTATATGGACCTAGTGAAAATGAGAAAGTAGAAGAAACAAATTTTGGGAAGAATTACTAACTACCTACGATAGAAACTTATAAAGGTAATTTAATAGTGATAGGAGATTTCAATGCAAGGGTGGAAAGAGAACATACTAAATGGAAAAGTGTAATTGGACCATACGGTGAAAAGACAGTTAATAATAATGGAAAAAGACTATTAGAATTTTGCACAAATAATAATCTCCTGGTTGCAAACTCCTTCAAACATAAATGAATACATAAAATCACACGAAAACTTCTAAGTAGAGGCAAAAAGTCGATATAGTGGATTATGTGATAATCCCAAACAACAATCTGAAAGAAATAAATAATGTCAGAAATAAAAGGGGATATGAAATAGGAACTGACCACATCAAAATGCGAAAAACACAGTCAACAAGAATGACCAGCGAGACACGCACAAATAAGAAATTATACGAATATATAAACTAAAAAATAACAGCTATAGCTAACAGATATAATAATAAATATCAGTATTGGAAACAGAACAGTATCTGGGTAGTGCCATAGGTAAATGTACAAGGAAACATAGAGGAAGAATTAAATAACACGATAAGAGCTGCAATAAGGTATATTAGGGATTATATAAACATTTTTTGAATAACAAAGGAGCATCCAGACAAACCAAAATAATTGTGTATAAAACTATTTATCTACCAACTTTAACTTACGGAGGAGAAAACTGGGTCCTAACTAAGGCTCACAAACAAAGATTGCAGGCAGCAGAAACGAGGTTTTTAAGAAGAATTCTAGATGTCAAAAGAGAAGATAGGATAAAACATGAGGATATACAAACAGAGCTTCAAGTGAAAGCATTAAAAGAAACATTAGAACAAAAACTAGGACGGTTTGGATATCTAGTAAGATTGGAGGAAAACGTAGGTAAAAAGTGGGAAGACCAAAAAGAACACGGAACGAGGGTATTGGGGAAATACTACAGGAAAGAGCAGTGAAATGGAAGGAAGCATTGAGATTAGCAACAGACAGGAAAGCATGGAGCAACTTCGTAAAGCAAAGAAACTGATGAATGAGAAAACTTGGACACCTTCAGGTACAAGGAGACCGAAATATCTGATAGTATCTGATTTTTTCAATTCTATCACTGCTAAGCGATTAAACAAACTTTTAACACATGTACGAAAAACTACAGAGATATTACACATGACGTAGACCTACAAAATAGGTTCATTTGCAATCCATATCGTATCCGGTACACTATTAATTTCATCAAGGCAGCAGACTTATTTTTATAAGGTTAAATAAATAAGGCAATGAATGATAAATTTAAAACTATTGCAAACTTCTTTGTTTTGATTTTCATGTATATAAACAAAATATCACTATCGTAATCTAAACTTATGTCAGCTTAGTTCTTTACTTTCAAGTAAAATAACACAGGATTACTCATTTGCATATTGTATGCTCATTGAATTACCTATACTAATTAGTGTTAAAGTGTAAATAAAAAGAAAGCTTTAAATAATCAAAAAATAAATGAACCTTTTGGGAGACACAGCATGGGTAATTACTACAGAAGGATGGGTTGGGACAGGAGAGGTAGGGTTATCGGTTCTCCATATGAAAGGTTCTAGGAGATCGTAATCCTCAATAAACCTGTAATATTAAGAATGTTAAATATTTAACTAAAATATTCCGCTATATCAAACACTTATAATTCTGCTTAAAACACCTTGTCTGTTCTAAAATGCAAATATTTATTTTACGTACATTGGGTTCTAGCCCGTTTCACACAATATTTTCTATATAAAGGCAAATTTTGTTAATTAACTTTTTAAGTTAATCATTTGCTTAAATACAATAAATTAATATGTCAACTGCTATAAATGGCAAGCTAGATTTAATTTACTGTTTTATATTTCAAACCAGCAGTATTTATTTAGCAACATATTTCCTATAAATTAAATGAAAATAAAACTGTTTCTTGTATCACTTTAAAAATCACATCAACCTAAATAAAAATTCATACTAAATTAGACAAGAGTAATGAACAAATTCCTCGAACAGTATTCATTTCATCAATACTAATATGTACCTAAATAAAGTCCCACTTCACTGATGATATCATTAGGCAACTAAGCTTTTTTGTATAAATGTAACTGAATAAATAAAAACAACCAACAATAAAGTTATTGATTGTATTAACTACCTTGCTTCAATTATTTGATGGCAAATATAAAATAATGGTTGATTAACCGAAATGTGACATGCTTCATCTACCAACTATAATAACTTTGCTTTCTTTGGCCTTGATGTAACTCATAATGAAATTAATTACTTTAATGTTATTAATTTGCGTTTCAAAGAATAAGTGAACAACAAATAATTTAAAATATTTTTAAATTCGCATTGTTGAAAACTATAACATTAAGTTACATTAAATACAAAATTATAAACTCTGCTCCACTGAAATACTTATGCCCAAGGCCCAATAAATTGATAACACATCTGCCTGTTTGAGATACCAAAATTATTTCTTTAAATCATAAAACCTGCAAGGTTCTTCCTTATCTATGTTAAATTGTTAAATTATCAATCTCATGTTTGTTAATAATTTTAGCAAAAATAATCTTACCTGTTGGGGGTTTCTATTTTTTGTTCGGGTTGCAGTAAAGGGGTTTCGAGTGTTCTGGATAAATTTGAAGAGGAAGTAGCGCTAGTAACGGCTGGATTTACGATATCGTCAGCGTTTGGATCCATTGTATAAAACCGACTGAAATACAAACATCTATTTCTGTCGAAGGATATTAGTCATTACGAAAAAACTAGGTTAGAAATTTCACCCAAATAAGGCAACATATTTTCATCAACTACGCTTGCGACAGATATAAATGCACACGTACGAATTTGGAATTGTCTCGTTACACGTTAACTAAAATTTATTTTTTTAAAACCGAAAGAAAATTTATTAGTTTTGATTTTTACTAGAATTTTGACATGAGTTCAAATTTGTTTAATTTTTTATTAGTTCGCCATTTTGTTTGTTTTTTGTTGAGTTAATAGACATCTACTGGAAATGGTAAACGTCAAAAATAAATTCTAACCTCAAAATATGATTTAAATGATTCTTTATATAATAAGTACAAGAGAAATAGAGAAACTTTTGCGTTAATAAAAATGGCTCTATTTCAATTGAGATGGTTAAAAGCGTTTATTAGACGGCACACTAAACCCATAGCCACAGATAGAGCCGCCACTTGGAAACAACGATTATCAATTGTATACGCAGTAACAGCATGGAACGCCTTTGGTTTTGTACTCTATATGATTTTCACAGGAAAAGCCGATTGGGCCAAATATCATGGGATAAAAAAGGACGAGGAAATACGTCTGACACCAGGTAATAAAAACGAAAATATTTTGAAAAATAAAGCTTTTATTCTTTTAACGTATTTACAGCACAACAATGGACTAAAACTCTAGGTATTAAGGACGCAACAGTTTATAGAGTATCAGGTTTTAAAGTCAGTAAATACGAAGTTCATAACGAATTTGAAAATGATAAACAGAAAGGACCTACAACAAAAAGCGCAGATGAAGCTCAAGTCAGCTAAATTAGAATACTTAACGATCACATTGTTTTTCTGCCAACATTACTTAATTACATAACATTAAAATTTATGGTAACTATTTACTTTACGTGGCTCTCCGAATTAATTTTGATATGTAAAAACCCACCCTTATACAAACAATTGACTACCTACAAATCCTATATTTACCTATAAAATAGGTAATTAAACCTGCGATAAAATAACCGTATCCTAAAAACTAAAAAGTGAGAAGTTCAAATATAACTTAGAAATTCTACAATATGATCAAAAAGAAATTGCACAAATTTTTAAATACCTGTTGGGGGTATGACCATTACCAATGTCTAAAAATAAGAACATAAATAGCTTGTTTACTGTTTCAACAAACCTAATTACTATTTTCATGTGGTTCTTAATTTATTACTTAAGCTTGTTTTAAAGAGTCAAGTAAAAAGCTTTCGGATTAAAGCAATAAAGATAGGGCAGCAGGACAAAATAAAAAGCAGTAGTGATTGGAAAGTAGGTTCTGTACCGCTCAAATCATCACTTCAATCCAAAAGCTACTTGCAACTCTCTTGCCAAAAAACACAAGAATTCTATTCAAGGTTAGATGTGTATGCACTTTTTCCTCTTAATTTCAACCAATGGAATGCAAGTATTGTTATCACTATGCTATGTCAAGTACGATCTATGAATTTTTAAGGTACTCCAGATACCTCTTCTTCCAAATATTTTTAGACTTTTTGCAAACTTGAGAGCTCGTTATGTAAATATTCACCAAATTTACTTGCTTTAAAAACAGGAAGTGTTTAATACCCAGCTGTATCAACTGTTGGTTATCTTCAAACGTTGGTTCTAAATACCAAGAGTTGAAAATAATTGTTGATACAATTTTTAATGCAAGTATAAATCTTAAATGCAAGTAATGTTTCGGCCATAGTCCTAATAGTGATACTTAAAACTAGATAAGCTAGATAATGCAAAATTTAATAGGAACATTATTGTCCAGTCACAGCCCTTGCATTGTTTCGATTTTCACGAAACTTTTCCATTTCGACTAATAAGGCTGACCTGTAAAGAAATATTAATTAAGATAAATAAATCTTATTATGAACAGACTTTTTTTTAACCTGTATGATTCGTATCGCATGACTATTTTCTGTAACTCTTGTTTATATAACCGAGTTAGCATAGCATTATAGCAATCCAATTCGTTTAATCGGAACATATCCCAACGTAACTTATGATCTAATTCGGCGCTTGCTGAAAGTACCACAATATGAAGCTTTGTTACCATAATATTTGTTTATAAACAAACCTTTAAAATATACTGTAAGCCAATGAGGTATCTCCTCTAGTAAATATGGGTTAGCAGGAACTAATACACTATGCGGTTGATAATGTGTGTGTCGTGGTGGATTCAAATATCTTATGTCTGGTTGATAATTGTAACACGGCACCAAACACGGATGTTCGTACTGAGCTTGTCGTGTAATATGACTGCAATTAAAATCACATTCAGTTTATCAGAAGCTTACACAAATACCAATACTAACTTAACGTAATATACTCCATAATGTGGCGAATGAATGCACTGCCAACCAGTAGGCAGGCCTTCACGTTCTAACGGATGTGACCAATGGGTTGTTTTGGTGTTGTGATCAATGTAATACTTACGACCTCTTAATGTGTAATCTACGGACCAACCAAGAGGCAGAGGTAGTTCTTCGGATTGGTCTAAAAACAAAAACAGCTATACGAATGCCAATACACATTAGTAACTTACAAAAGAAGCGATAAACAATTGAATATCAAATAGTATGTCGTCCTCGTATATCCTGTAGTTTCATCAAGAAGCATTGGTCGTCCTAAGGACGTTTCATTAACAGTTTAAAAGTTTAGTAATAAGGACTTACACTAAAATGTCCACTTCCACTTCACTTCATTTTTTTAACATTTTAACTTAAAACTTTTAATGTATGTATTATCCTGTAACCTGTCAGGGCTAGTGCGTTAAGATATGAGGCACTACGCATGCAATGCATAACCGAAGTTAGTGCGCCGTTTATACCTACATACATACAAAAAACTTTTTAACCTAAAGCTTTCACTTTAAAGGAGGTTAAGTTGTTCTTGCCTGCATAATAATTCTACAAATTCCTTCCATCTCTCCTTGTTCTTCGCTAATTCCTTTACTTAGTTCCATGTTATGCGATGGGCGTTACATTCATTACTGTTTCTCCTCCATGTTAAGGCTGGTCTTCCTTGCTTTCTTTTTCGTTTAATGTTGTAATCTAGTGCTTGTCTAGTAATATCTTCAATTGGTTTTGACATTTGGCCAATAAATTTTCATGATTTTTCAAAGAGATTTATATATAAATATTTGAATTCCGTTCATTTGTTGCTATTTCAATGCCCATGTTTCAAAGTCATACAGGATTACACCCATTGCATTGGTATTAAAAATATGTATTTTAGTCTCCTTAGATAGGTCACTTTGTTTAATATATTAAAGGCGTTTTATGCTTTGCGAATTCTTCTACCAGGTAGGGTTCAAGGAAGGAAAATCTACAATTGACCAGATCTTCATATTAAGACAAATTCAAGAAAAATGCAGAGCAAAAAACATGCGCTTTACCTGGACTTCAGACAAGCATTTGACAGAGTACACAGAAGCAATGAAAGAGTTACAGTATAGTCAAAATACAATAGACTTAGTAGAAATGACCCTGAGAAGTACAAAGAACAAGGTGAGATTTAAAGGCTGCCTCTCAAAAGAATTCGTAAGTAACGCGGGATTAAAACAAGGAGACCCTTTATCGCCTTACCTCTTCAGTATCACACTAGAATACATCATCAGAAAAGCACAAATCAACACAAACAGAGATATCCTACGGGGTCCCTACCAAATATTAGCATTCGCACAGTGGTATATTTACATATGGGCTGATTGGGCTATAGCCCAGGGCGGCAGAATTGTAGGGACGGCAAATATCTCTTCACTTTGATGTAAATAAAGACTAAGTCTGCACGCGCTTTAAAGCTAGGTGCAACTTCTATTTCTCCCCAGGAAATTCTCTAGGAATCGTAAATTACAATTTTTTCAGTCAATTTTTGATTAATTCTCAAAAATATTGAGCTAAAAATAGCCGCCATGTCATCTACAAAGAGCTCCACAATCAATTTTCTTTCTTTACCAATATGCCAGCTTTGAGTACCGATGGGATAGCTGACAAAGCGACTAAATTGGCTCAGTTATACAAAACCGATTTACCTGCTGATCCGGTAAATTTCATAAATGAGTGTTTACATTTTCGGGGATTCCTAAAGACTCTAGATATGGCACCTAGCACAGCCCTCCAATTAAGTCAAATAATTCACGAGAAAGGCATCGAAGATATATATATCCCTATATAAATATCGCATTGCGAATATTTTTATGTATGCCTGCGTCTAACTGCACGGCGGAGAGATCATTTTCGGTACTTCGTAAATTAAAAAAACTACCTCCGTAGTACTATGGCCCAAATGCGACTGAATTCTTTAGCTGTGCTTTCAATAGAAAGCAACCTGACGAAAGATATAGATTATTCGGATTTGATCGACTCCTTCGCGTCACAGCAGTTCCGACGAAAAGTTCTTAAATAAATAAGTAAAATAAGAGTAAGTCTGAATAAATGCTTCTTACAAAAAAACGTGTTATTATTTTTTCTAACTAATATTTTATGGCAAACATGTGAAGAAAAGCTGGCGGTGGGGGCAGCCAGATTTAAGTAGCCAGGGGCGGCACTAAACCTAAATACGCCACTGCATTCGCAGACGATGTAGTCATTATGTCAAGAACAAAAGAGCAACTAAAAAGTTTAGTGAAGAATTTCGAAAGAACAGTACAAGAAGCAGGTCTCCAAATTAATACAAAGAAATCGAATTACATGATAATGGGTAACACAAAGCAAGACGAAAACCAAAAATTAAGGTAATAACAAGAACGAAAGAAAAGCTAACCTTTAAAATAACGAACAGCTTGACATACCAAGGAGTAGAAACAAACAGCGAAGGTAAACAAGAAGCAGAAATACAAAGAAGAATCCTGACAGCCTCAAAGTGTGCAGGTTCCCTGCACCGCCTGCTAGTTAATAAGAGTGTACCAAAAGTAAGGTGACCAGACGTAAAGCGGGACAGTCCCGCACCTAGTGGAATTTTAAAAATGTCATATAATTAATAATACCAACCTTTAAAAAAAATCATTCAAATTTGAAATATAATCCGGAAATATAATTATGTTTAAATTTTTAATATTTTTCATTAAATTTCTAAAGTCCATATAATTGTTTTTTTTTACATGTTTACAAATGTTTATGTTAAAATGTTCTGTTTTTGAAATATGTTTTTTTGCTTTCTTTCATAATAAAATTTAGTTTGTTAATTTAATTCGTAATACCCCCCCCCCCCCCCCCGTCGATTTTGTCCCGCCTTATCAAAATTAAAATCTGGTCACCTTAACCAAGAGCTTGTTAAAATACGTGTGTACAAAACAGTAATCAAGCCCATACTGACATACAGTAGCGAAACATGGGTAGTGACAAAAGTGGAAGAAACCAATAAGGAGCTTGAAGAGTTATACACAGAAGCAAACGTCGCCACGGTACTAAAATAAAACAGACTTAGATGGTTCGGACATATAATGAGGAGAGGAAACGAAAAGCCTTGGAACAAGAACCGGAAGGGGAACAGAAGGTGGGAAGACCAAGGAAAACTTGGAATAAGGAAACAAAGGACCTACAAGAAGAAGAGCTAACAGAATGGAGATCCAAGACAGGAAAATATGGAAGAAACGAATTGAAGCCATAGGCCATACTACTGGCCTATAGTGCTTTTTTATATATATACTTATATAGATAGGTCCCTTTGTTTAATATATTAAAGGCATTTTATGCTTTGCGAATTCTTAGCTTTACGTCTAGATAACAGCTGCCGCACCTTGTTCGCCTGTAATTTTCTACGTTTTGTATGTTGTTTCCCTCTGTGGCTATTTCTCTGTAATCAAAGTATTTATGCTCACAACCTTTGTTTTATTTGCATTAATTTCCAACCCAACTGTGTTGGCTATCACCTTGAGTAAATGAAATTTCGCTTGTAGATAGCCTCTTTTTCTGTTATTAAACAAACATCATCAGCATATTCTAAATCTTCTAATTTACTTCCAAATCGACATTGCAATCCTTGTTTAGTAACTACAGTTTTCCTCATCACCCAATCTATAACTACCAGGTTGTATCAAAAGTTTCCGCTACTTTTGAAGGTGTATTATTTATTACAGAAAACTAAATAAATTACAGAATAAAGAAAAGATTTATTCTTCAAAGTAAATGCAGCCACCTTCGATGACCAGCGAGTTTTCGCATTCTTTTAGTTTGGACTCTTGGATTTTTTGCCGAGTCAAACGTGACCTATGCGCTGGAGCATTATTGTGTTGAAGTAGTACTCGCCTTCTGTTGATCAATGACGGGTATTTCTACGATAAGACAGCATACATCCTATCCAATTGTTGGCAGCGTAGGTCGGCATTAACATTTCTGCCATCTCGGACCAGCTCAAAATGTACTATGACTTCAAAATTAATATCAAAAGTGGCGGAAACTTTTGATACAACCTAATATTAGGAATAGCACCACTTTTAGATTCAAATGTGGTTGATAGCTTTCCTTCATGTATTACTCTGCATCTAAACCCATTATAGCCCTTCTTGATCAAGTTCATTAATTTTATTGGTAAACCTCTCTTCTGCAATGCCATCCATATATAATCTCTATTCAAGGAGTCAAAGGCTCTCGTGTAACTATAAATAGCATGTATAGCGGTGATTGATATTCTACCGATTGCTCGTAAGGTACTAATCTGGTCGATACATGATCTCCTAGGTCTGAATCCGCACTGTTTTTTGCAAACTTTTTTCTACTTCTAGTAACACTCTGTTTAATATAACCTTATAAAATATTTTGTTGATGACACTTAACAAGGTGATTCCCCTCCAGTTCTTGCACACCTTTAAATCCCCTCTCTTACGTATCTTGGCTATCAGACCTTCCTTCCAGTCTGTTTATTTTACTGGTTTTTTAGAAAATTCCAGGCAATTATTTTCGGCTTGTTGAAGAAAATATATTTTTATTGGCTCCCAGTTTAATAAAAGCCGATCTACAGTTTCAAATAACGAAAGCCATCTTACAGTGATATGTCTTAAGACTTGATGGTATGGATATACAAAACTGAAGCAGTCTTTCAGATTTTCAACATTTTTTGCACTGCTACTAAACTCATTAAAACTTTTAATAACCAAATTCTCTATATCATATAAGAGTAACTCTAAAGCATGTTTTCCTGCATTGTGCAACACATGACTAGTGACAATTAGCCTTGATTAATCCTGGATTCAGAGCTTAGACCGATAGCAGCAAATAAAAAAGAATAGAACAAATACATAAATACCCTATGTCCCATCAGAGAATAATGGGATCTTCTACTACTACTACTATAGTCTGTATTTGTACTTAAAAGAAACAAATAAATATAATTAATGAAATTTTGTGGCTTAAAGCTGACGACTGGTTTTGCTATATTTACAAGGTGGCAACCCTAATGAATTTCCATGTTTGCTTAAACATCCAATTTACTTTTTCTTATTCCTATTGTTTCTTCTGCAGTTTTAGTCATGATTTCTATATATTTGTTCAGTAGCTGCTCAATACTTACATACAGTATTCATTGCCCTTACATTCCAGCATCCAAAATATTCAGTTTTTTTTGTATCAGATTCTTTAATTTTTTAAACATTTCCAGATTGTAAGTCCATATTTAATTGCAGTCATCATCAATTTTCCAGGGAGTTATAGATTCTGCATTTGCTGGTTTTTCTAATCTTCCATGTTTGTTCTTCTGTTGACCTCCTTTCTCTTTTGGCTATCCTGTTCGCATGACCCTTCGGCCTCGTATTTAGTACGTCGTACTATATTTAAGGCCCACGTTGCCTGTACCTCTGCCACACGATTGCAAGCACCGGTCGCTAAATTGTGTCCTGCGTACGAACTAGTAATATTTACTCAGAAATTTTATTATCCGCTTTATTTCACCAAGAAAATTATGCATTATTTCTTTATCTACTATTAATTTTGATTATTTCCTTTATTACATCTAAATTTAACGAAAATTATTGCACTCTCCAGACACACGTCTGCACTGTTTGTCCGCACAGCTCAACTCAAATATGTAGCATTATAATACTCACCCTGGCTATTGTCAGAAACTTCTATACTTTGTCTGAGTTGATGTGCAAGAGTTTCCCCATACGTCATACCCTGAGAATGAGATCGATAACGTTCTGCATTGAGATTACTATAAATAGGCGATATGTCTTGTGCTCTGTTTGCAGTGGCAGTTTCTATGGTATTCTGATAAATAGGTGAATGGTTACGACTATAATTAATGTCCTTATAATTTGCTAGAGCACTCGAGTTTGAATCGGATGTTGCTAACGGATATATTTGATCTATTTCCACATAATTTGCATTATTCTAAAAAGCAAAAAACAGAAAAATTCAACTTGTTAAAAGCTATGCAGAAGGGCAACTTTAATCAGAAAACATAAATAATCTTTGAGCGACTTGTAAGCCTGAGTCACTGACGGTCATTGTATTTGTTTGTTTTGAAAGCCACCACTGATATTTTAGTATCGCACAGTGTTGATAATGTATTTGTTCGTCTGTAAATGAAGCCTTTCTACAAACAAAAATCTGAACCTACCGCAGCCTGATCGATGGCATACGATGATGTAAGATACTGATTTGCGTAGGTATGCTGTGAGTGTGATGTATTATATAGTGAGTTACTTAAAATGCTTTGGTTGTTCGAGGCACTTGCTTCATTTATTCCAACAGATAAATTTGCAAACCTGAAAACAAAAACGCATATGGTTTACTCAAATTCACAAGTAATAAACAAATTATTTATCTACAATTTATGGTCATATTGCATAGAGCCAGTGATATGCTTTTTCTGCGGCGTTTAAGTAATTATTTTACTAATTACCTTGTTGCAAGATCTGGAACTGATGAACTAGGTGTATATTTTCCTTCGTGAGCTCCTAATCCAACATCGCTGACTGTGGTTTTTTGATTACCGAATTTTTGAATTGTAGTGCTAGGTGGAGGTAATGCACAGTTTGTCATAACCGGAGCATTAGAAGATAATGACGTTCTACTTTGGTTTGAAATCTTTCGCTTTGGTTCTGTCGTCCAAACATTTATAACTGAAATAAAATGAGGTTAACCTACTGTCGCTACTTACAATACTCAACTTTACTTGGCATTTCTGGTGGTGTGTCCTTCTTAACGTACTTGCCTACGACCCCTTCTTTAATAGTTCTAAGTTCCTTATTTTTTCTTGAAAGCATTTTGCTGTTAAATTTACTTCAATGTATTAAAACTGACATTCGTGAAACGTCAAAATTTCAGTTAAATTCAAGGTTGTTCGTAATTTTTAACATAAGTAACGTATTTAAAATGTAACTCACCTGTATTTTTAATTGGAAATATAATCAAAATTCGTCGTAAATATTCGTCAAAGATATGCAGAAATATTAGCATGAAATGTTAGGCTGGGAAAATTTTTTTGCAGGATGGGTCGGAGGTAAGTTAATAATTTACATTTTGTAGTTGTTAAGAAACTAAAACAGCACATATATTTTAATAATTTCACCAGTATTATTGTAAATTATACACAAAATGCATTGTTTATTAAATTAACCTTAACCAAAACCTTACAACTTTGCTTTGTTTGGAGAGCACATGCGCCGACGATTCTTCCTCATTTTTATGTATCTACACACGTCAATGCAATTTATATGAACTAAGAGTAGTTTTTATTTATTTTAACTACATAATAAATTAAACTTATCGCTTACGCTTACGTAGCATACGTAAAAGTATTTCTTAAATAACGTTTTTATTAATGGCAAAGCACATTTATTTATTGCCATGCTTGTATTATTTATTTACTTGTAAAAGAATTTTTTCCATACAATTAAGTTAATTAAATGTTATTACCAATTATTTATTTAAAAATTATTACACGCTCCTAAATATACTACCTCTAGGACCCAACTAGGTTAATAGCTCTAGAGTGGTCCAGTCGAACAAATGAATAATCATACAAACAAATAATGCTGTTTTTGGATTTGTGGTTGCCCATCCCCTTTAAAGGCATAAAGGTCATTTGTCACCGACTATACTGGTCCACTGCGACGTACTTAAACCTAAACAAACTGCTGTCAGTGTGACTCAGTGTTGTCATATACACGGTAATTACCGTGTTTACACGGTAAATTCCGTCTACTCGGTCTACTATATTTCTGGCTTAGTCCAATACCTTCTAGCGTGTTCTTCTTCTTCTTTAAGTGCCTATTCGTTTCAAATATTGGCGATCATCTTGGCTATGGTGATTTTATTTAAGTACGGCTGTTCTGAATAAGACAAATAATCTTTTAAACTTTAGTTCAAATAAATTTTAACTTTAATTAACTCTTTTTAATTTTGTTGTGAGAAGGCTATAATCCCTGTATCATTAATTATATTCAATGATTAAAGTGAAGTGGCTTTATCAAAATTTGCTTTAACTTTTGAGAATTTTTTGAATATTCGGTTTTTTAACGATTATCCTGCCTAGTCAACACCCGCGGTTCGTTACATTTGGAGAACTAGCGTGTGGCTGTTTTGTCAAAATTTATTTAAGAAAATTCAAATAGTTTAAATTTTTATTATCGTAAAAGAACCACGCACGCCCGGATCGTTACAGGGGCGCTTAAATAGAAACTGCATGCGGGCGGCAAAGACCCTAGTGCCGGCACTGATGAGCACAGTCTAGGAATAGTTGTATTAGAGTGGTTACATTTTCTCGTGAACTACTGCGCGGAAGACAAAATTGTGTTTACGGCGGTTACAGGCCATCTTAAAAACATCGTCATTCGTTTATTATTGTCATTGCGTCCATCTTGGGTTAGCACGTGCATTTGTTTTGAGTTTTCGTTGTGTTTAATTATCTGTCTTGACCTTGGGACTTCTAAAAACCATTAAATTTGCAGCGCAAGAGAGTACGATGTTTTCAGGTTTCACTTTTAAGTATATTGGTCTTCTTTTTTCTATAGTCATCTCTTTCCCCGCTCTGCGCATTTCGCGGTCCACGAGAAAATGTAACCACTCTACTAGACTGTGATATGAGTATCGTAACAACTCGTATTACGATACGAGATGGAAAGTTTGTCAAGGTCGAGTTTGACAAATCCAATAATTAATTGTCTGATGCAAAAGTTGACTGTTCCAATCTTCATTGAAATCTAATACGTTAAGGCTTGATTTTTTGTTTATTTGGTGTTGGTTACTGTCAGTTTGAATATTGCTGAGAAGATTTTGGGAGAAAATGATATTTTAAACGTTAAAGACTCATAAACTGTGTTGCCTCAACATCGACGTCAGGAGTTCAAATATCCAATAAAATAATAATAAATAAAATAACTATGAATTCTCTGGTCAATCTGTAATTTTTAATGTCAAAAATCATTACAACACTAGTGCTGTAATATAGTTCATTACAGAGACACGGTAAGTCCAAAACTGACATCTGGCAACACTGCAGTGTGACTTTTAAACAATAAGTTATTTTAAGAATATTTATAGCTCAATATTTGAGTTTTTTTTTTGAAAACTAAGCATAACTCACGAATTACAATATACGATGATTGTTTGATAAATCTGAAATGGATTTTCGTAATTTAATTTCAAAAATAAATATGTTTTAGGAATAGCTGGTTTGACAATAGGGCACCCGTTCGATACAATTAAAGTACGTGAACAAGCAATAGGGGAAAATTTAATAAAAACCTTTAAACAAACCCTAAAGACTGAAGGACCTGCTGGTTTTTACAAAGGTTTTTTTGCCCCATTTTTAACTATTGGGCCCACAAATGCCGTGTTTTTTTATGCCTATTCGAACGTGCTTAAAACTTTACAGCATAATCAATCTTCCGATCATGTAAATTTTAATGACCCACACTGGATGTGGAATGTGACAGTTGCTGGAAAGTACCTAACTACTTTTAAATAATGAAATTTAAAACTTCTAATAATAATTTAAGGAAAATTAACCATGTGAACTATAGGTATAATTGGTGGATTTATCCAAGTTGCAATAACTTGTCCGGTGGAATTGGTGAAAACAGTACTACAAACAAAAACTTCAAGTAAAGGAGCTTGGAAGCTGCATTACGAAGCACCTTATAATACCACCTTTAAAGCTGTTGTCGGTATATACCGCAACAAAGGAATTCCAGGTTTTTACAGAGGATTCATGCCGATGATCTGGCGGTAGATTTTCCTCTTTTTCTTTAATTTGGCTCCTCGTTTTATATTTTTATTTATACAAATTTTGCTTCAGCGATGTACCAGCCAGTGGCATGTATATGTATGTATATGAAATCTTACTACCTCGTGGAGACGTCCAACCTATGTGGAAACAGTTAATGGCAGGTGGATTTGCAGGTACCTACATATTTCTTAATTTTACTTTACCTGTAACATCATAACTTAATCCCCTAAGAAATATCACCACTACATCTTTATTTTGAAACCCACCAGCCTCCACAACGAAAGCTATAAAGTCTAAGTAAGTTTTAAATAGCGGTTGAACGGGTTTTTGTTTCCCCGCCCTATGCAGTTTCAGATTTAGTTACAACAAGATATAACGCATGGCAAATTTCACGAGTCAGAGAGGGACACGGATATAAACATTGTCTTTGCCAATGGACCAGGGCGTGGATGTGGATGGTATTATGTATGAAAACTAATGATTGTAGTTAATATTTAGAAACCCGCTACAGTTTCCCGTAATAATAATTATCTGTATCTGTATACAAAAAAATTGTAGAAATCATTTTTATTGTATAAAGGATGGGTTTTATACATAACACCGTCCATATCCAACTGCATAGGGCGGGGAAACAAAAACCCGTTCAACCGCTATTTAAAACTTATTTAGACTTTAGAAAATTAACAATACAGATAAGCTACTTAAATTATATTCCAGGCATTGCGTCATGGTGTCTTGTTATACCATTCGATGTAATTAAAACAAGAATGCAAAGTGATAACCCAGATAAGCCATTATATAAAGGAATGATGGACTGTTGTTATAAATCATACAGAGCAGAAGGTGCAAGCATATTTCTGAGAGGATTCTGGCTTAGCACTATGCGATCGTTTCCTGTTAATGCTGCAGTATTTTATGGATATGAAAAATGCCTCCACTTATTTAAAAAAAAATTAGAGTAAATAACGTATAATATTGTAACTGTGATATTTTACATATAAAAGTATTTGAGCTGTGTTGTAGTTTTTATTTTACTAATCTATTTTTAAGCTTGGTTTCAACAAATGAGCCTTCAATTCAGACTGATTCTAATTCCAATTGACATCGGGAAATGAATCTTGTTAGTTAACATTAGTTTAAGTTTCTCGTGTAACCTTGACTGAATCAAAAAATAAGCTTTAGTCTTACATGTTTAAAATATGTTTTAATTATTTAAAAAGGTACATTTTTGTCTTAAATTACATTTAATTAAGATTAGGTTAACACTGAAGTTAATGTAGTATGTTAATGGTTTTTATATAAAATTTTATTAGAATTTAACTAAAAGGCAGAGAAAAAGTTATGAATGTTATACAAAATAAAAGATATTTTTACTTTACTACATCAGGTTAGGACCTTTCATACATAAGAAATGAGTAACCAGTAACATCAGTTGTGAACATCTTGGAAATTCTGTTAAATAATAATATATTTAGTTCATCGTTGTCCCAGTCCGTCTATGGTTGTTATTCAGTCATTTAATCTGTAAGTAGATGTTTTATGTCAATAATAAAATGAAAGAAGGAATGGCTTCTCTAAAGATGGATTTACCTTATATGATTTTTAGTAATTCCCGTCCGATGCGTTCCAAGGCAAGACGAAAAATTGTTGCAGCCAATCAGAAATGATGATAAAGCCAATACTCTCGGAGGTATTGTCCGGAAATAAAAGTTTGTTTCTGGCAAATTTCTTTTTCTGCTTTCATAGCTATCGGATGTATTTGCAACATTTTGATGCACACGCCTCGAAGTTTTTTGGTAGACGTAGCAGAAACGATTGGAATCATTAGTTTAATTATTAATTTTATTTGATACAACATAGGGAAACAGCAATTGCTGCAATGGTAACTGAGGTGGCATCGATGGACCTTCACCTCTCCACGTCCTCAGTGCAAGTACTTATTAAACATTGTACTAGTTAGCGGCGTTAGCGCATTAGCTTAAAGATTGTATTGTACCTGATTGCTAATAAAATTTCAATAAAACAAAAAAAGTTGTTATTAATGCAACTTACAAATCTTATGCTTCATGTAGATAGGTGTAAATGTATTATTTGCACTTTAACAATTGAAGGGGCAAGTGGAAGAAGGGGTTATGTAACATTTTTTGAAAAACCCGATTTTGTTATGGATGCCCTATCAGAATATGGGCTCTATTGCCCAAATCTAAGCAGTTCCAGTGGTAGAAGAGGTTATGGTGCACTAATTAGCAATGACGCTGTAGAAGAACAAGCTATGTGCCCATAACCCTTTCATCCGCTCCAAAATATAACTTTTCATAAGCACATGCACAGTAAGCTGCGGCATAACACCCAAAACATAACCTATTATTAAAACGTAAAAGTGTTGTCTCGGGGGCAACGGATGCTGCAGCAAGCCCTGCAATTGTGTAATAAAGAAGAGTTGAAGAAACACACTGAGGTTAAACCATTGAGTGCAGGTGATCGCCAACAGCAGACGGAAGAGAAAGGTAGGTTTGCACATTGAATAAGAAGCTGATTTGTTTATTTATAACAATTTATAGTTTAGTGCACGTCTTTGATTTGTGTTGTTATAAATAAGCTAATATTCCATAAGTTTAGGGTGACCATATTTTATAGTTTGCAAACCGGGACACTTTTATCCAAAAAGCACAAAAAATAATTGTTGATGTTTGCTTGAAAGAACATTTTATTTTGCAATCAATAAAAAGGAATTTATTTTAAACAAAAAAAAATCTGATATTCTCAATCGTTTTAATTTTTCTCAGCAGTTATTTATTTGTTGGCATTAATTCATACAATTCAAGACAATCTATATAGTAATTGTAAAACTTTTGTAGAACGGCTTCCAACAACTATATTTCCATCTTGTTCCTTTCTTCGGAATTAAACAGGGAGACAGTCTTAGCCCCCTGCTATTCTTACTAGTCATAAACAAACTGCTCAGAAACACCAGAGAAAGAACGAAAAGAACACAAACAGTAATAGGATATCAAAATCTAGAACCAGTTAAAATTGACATGTTAATGTACGCGGATGACATAGTACTGGTAGCAGACTCCAAGATGAAGATGCAAAGGTTAATAGACATATGGACGGAAGAGATAGAGGAATTAAAAATGGAAATAAACATAGAAAAGACCAAATTAATGGTCATAAATGAGAAGGAACCGGATATAACACAAATAAAATGCAACAACATTAACATAGAGATAGTACCAACATTTAATTATTTGGGAAGCATCATAACAAATGCTGGAAATATAGCCACAGAATTAGCAAGTAGGATGAGCAGATCAAATAAACTATACTATGCTCTAAAATCAATACTTGGGAAAAAAGAAATAAATAAGGAAACAAAAACAAAAATATACAACACCATTATATTGCCGACACTAACATACGCAAATGAGAATTGGACAATACAGAAAAAAACACATAGGAAAGCTGCATGCAATAGAGATGAAGCACTTAAGAAAAATAGCAGGGAAGACCAAATGGGATGGAGTGGAAAACATAAAGGTAAGAGACTCGATTGAACAAGAACCTATAACAAACAAAATAAAGAAAAGACAACTAAACTGGTACGGCCACATGGTAAGGATGGATAATAACCAAATAGTGAAGAAGATATGGGGGGCAAGAAATCACAGGAAGAAAAGAAGAGGAAGACCCAAGAAGAAGTGGATAGCTCAAATACAAGAGGTGGGAAAAGAAAGAGGTAAAAGCATGGAAGAAATGAAGGAATGGAAAAAATGGGTAAAGGAGACCAAAGAAAACTAACCCAAATGCGACACCCGAGAGGGTAATATGGAAGGGGAGAAAGAAGAAGAAGTTCCTTTCTTCTATCTATTGAACATTCACCAGAGAAAATCAATATTCTTTACTGTCATTATACGACAGAGTCGCGAACAAATATTGACAGAGATTTCCTAGCACTGTTGATTCTATTTAATTACGAAATCTTTATTGTAATTTTAAAACCGGGACATATAAGTGTCCTCAAGAATGTTTTCGGGACACCGAAGGTGTTTATTGAAAACCGGGACGTCTGGTCACCCTACATAAGTTATACAATCGTTACTAACCTCCAAAAACAGAAAATAGCATAACTTTTTCGCAGAGATCGCTTTCGCTACAGGATGAGAATATACAGTGTGTGGACTTGTGGAGGGACCAAGTGGTGGTAATTACGAAAATAGTTTGTCTACTTATTGTTTTTTAATTTTAGTGTGTCCTGTGGATGATGATAGTGAGTCTTCGCTACAAGATGGTGATATACATGTGAGGTGGGACCGAGTGGAGGTATGCATATAAAAATATTGTGTATTCAATGTTATATCATTAGCCCCAATTTTACCCTCTAGCTTGCCTGGAGGGTAACGATAGCGACTATGTCTATGAGCCAAGTGGTAGCGACTATCAGCCAAGTCAGTCAGATTCAGTAAATGACGATGAGCAAAATATCGACTATCAAAGAAGTCAATCAGAACCGACTCTGCGCCAAGTCAGTCAGAAACAGACGAAACAAAAGATGACCATGCTTGATGCCCACTAGTCGAGTTAAAACGTTCCCTATAAAACAAAAAATTACAAGAATATGAATTAGAAACCCAGAGTCGTGGAAAAGAGGTGCTGCAGCACTTTCTAGAGAAAAGGGCAAAAGTTACATTTCATATAAAGAGACTGCTGTACCTCTTAAAAACTTTTGCTCCGGCTGTTTATGCACTGAGAAGTGTAGATTGAAATGCAGTAACAAATTCAATGAAGACAAACGCAAATAACGCGACCGTAAAAATGCTACAAAGCATAAATCTCATTCGTATAAATACTCACTGGTTTTAGACAATCAACAAGTTTACGTGTGTAAAACTGCGTTGTGTGCATTAATCAAATTAGCCGCAAAAAAGTAGATATCATTAAGGGTAAACTTGGAACGGGACAATCAGCCCCATCCAAAGATGCACGCGGATGTCATATGAATCGATCCCATAATATGAGCGACACTGTGGAGCAGACTATTATATCTCACATTAACAGATTTCCCACGGAACAACAATCCCATTACTCACCAAACAGTAACCCACATAAAAGGTATCTAGCCCCAAATCTGAATATGTCACTTATGTATAGATTATATCTTGAAGACTGTAAAGAATAGAATAAACCAGACAACTTTTTGATAAAAGAGTCAACATATTCTAAAGTGTTCTCGGCTAAGTTTAATTTATCCTTTAGTCATCCTAAAAGTGACACCTGTAGCAAATGTGATTCTAGGAAATCAACGCGGAACACGAAGAAAATGTTAAATTGGGCTTTGAGTTGATGTCTAAAGACCGTGAAAAAGCCCTGAAAGCCAAAAGGCGACCTACAGCAAACCATGCTCTTTAAAGGCATCCATGTGATTACTACTGCGGGCCAACAATCGTTAATGCAAACCTAGACTGAAGATGTGGCCGGCCGAGGAAGTGCAGAGGTTCTAAGCTCCATATGGAATTTTATGCAAACTTGTGAAAATGCAAAAATAAGGAAAAACTTACAGTGTGGTCTGACTCATGCGCTGGTCAGAACAAGAACTTCCAGATGAATTGTTTACACCAGTTGATGATATTGAAAGGTATTTTTGAAGTGATTGATCACAAATTCCCCGAAGTGGGACACACTAATTTAGACTCCGATAGGGATTTTGGGCACATAGAAAAATTCTTAGAGGCTACGGCTCTATACATACCCCTGAACAATAAAGACGAATCATTAAAACTGCATGCACAAGACAGTCGACTGTTAACGATATGGAACAATACTTTCGTGATGTGGATAGTTTACCCAATAAAATGGGACTCGTGAATAAAAAGAAAAAGTTCCATTTAGGGACGAAATACAGGGGATATGTATTGAACAGTTTGGTAGCTATTTATACAAGGAATCGTACGATGAGTATTAGGGTGGCCCTTAATTATGGTTGAAACAAATTTTGACCGGGTCACCCCCCAAATCGATTCTAAAAAAATAAAAAGTAATTTTAAGATTTACCAAACCTCCAAATTCCAACGTTAAGGGGTGCCCCAAGGAGCCTGCATTTTCCCATTTAAATAACATAGGTTTTCAGCATACTTCTGGTTTTTATTTTTTCGCAAAAGTATGTGTGCCTGAAAAAATCCGGCGAGTGCCGCGATTCATTGCTCACTGATGCCCCTTTCACAGAAAAAATCATGGGAGCCAGGTGTCATATCTTAACAACTCGTTGCAACTGAGAAAAACGTCAATATTTTAAAATTACCCCTTTTTTCACTCCCCATTGATTTGCTTAAGATATGACACCTGCCTTCCATAATTTTTCCATGAAAGGGGCACCAGTGAGCAATGAATCGCAGCACTCACCGGATTTTTTCAGGCACACATACTTTTATAAAAAAATAAAAACCAGAAGTGTGCTATGTTATTTAAATGGGAAAAAGCAGGCTCCTTGGGGCACCCCTTAACGTTGGAATTAAGAGGTCTGGTAAAGCTTAAAATTATTTTTTCTACACCTATTTAATTATATTGCAATTATTAGCATTTTTTTTGTGAAAAATAGTACCTATAATTCACTGCAGTGAATTATGGATTCATAATTCACTGCAGTGAATTATGATTTCGGCCAATCACAAACACATAAATATTTCGCTAATCCAATCATATTTTAAATCGCCCGCGATCAACTCCTTCTGCGGCTGACAATCGACTCGCGTGACACGCCCAAATGTGTTGTCATATTGCTTGTTTACAAAGTTATCAAATTTGACTAATTTGAGTCTAATATATTTGTTTAATAGGTGTAGAAAAAGTATCGTATTACATTCGCGATTATGGCCATTATTCGCTCAGATGATTTGTGCCACTCGCCTGACGGCTCGTGGGCTCAAACGTCATCTTCGTGAATAATGGCTGTCATAATCGCTCATATAATAATATACTATTTTATTTTTTTAGAATCGATTTGGGGGGTGACCCGGTCAAATTTTTTTTAACTATAATTAAGGGACACCCTAATGAGTATATCCCGTTCATTATTTAAAAACAATCCACCTGCAAACATTGAATTCAGTAGAATTCATCCCAAAAAAAATTGAAGATATTTGGGAACAGCTACCTTTTATCCTAGAAGAACATGGGAGATTTTATGAAAATATTATTGGCGTAGAAGTCGAAAACCCCAAGCAGAAAGACGTGCCAAGTGATGCCTTAATGTATTTTTTTTTAATTTGCATTCTTGGAGAATTTATGACTATTTTCAGTTTTGGAACATGTATGATTAAACAAATACATGCGCTGTTCACGTGGTTGAAATGAGCAGGGTAGTATTAAGAAACACGACAACGTTACGTTACATTCGTAAACATTTGCATACAAACCAGTATAGCAAAAAAATATTTAAAAAACTATTTCAATAAAAACAAGTTTTAAATGATGTTAATAATAAAATAATAAGAGCAAAATAATTTTAAGCCGGACATTGAGACTGATATCAACGACGTGTAATTCACGGCTGCAGTGGTGACGGTTCACCCAATCACATTAGCCAAAATGCAGCACAGGTGCTTATCATGCATTGATCACGCCCCTATCATTGTTTACATCCACTCTATCTTTAAGTTGAATACAGTTTAGAAACTTTATTTCATGTTTAGTCACCCTATTACCATCATGTCAGTTTATGTACATTTAAATCAAAATTTTTATTCAAAAGTTAAGTGTCAGCTAACATCGCTAAATCCTTGAAAACAATACACACACCATTCATATACTAACTGAACATATCAAATCATAAAATTAGCTTTAATTACAAAATGGTTTACTAAAACCAATTTATCTCATAAATTTGTTTTTGGAACATAACCCCTTCTTCCACTTGCCCCTTCAGTTAAAGTTTAGTTTATTAAATGTAAAATGTTATGGCATAAATAAATGTCTTAAATTATATTGTTTTAGCATAATAACAATAATTTATCTCTAATTGCGCTTCATTGCGTTGTAGATGTAGATTCTTCAGTAACTGACAAATATTTAACAAGCGTAACAATTTGACAAATATAAAACTTCTTCTTTGTTCAAAAACCCTTATGCCCTTAGGGCATCGGGTATATAAACCCAAGCAATGAAATAATTGCCTGCAGTTGTAACAAATGCCACCGCTGTTTCTAGCTCATTCTAGCATGAAGTAAGCCCAATTACGCAGGTTAAGGTGACCTGGAGCTTTTCTAAAAAATACTTATGTTTCCCTATGTTGCATCTTCTCCATACCACGATTATGCTTTTGCGTCGGTGCACCAGCTGACACACAGATCAACGCAAAGCTATGAACTTACCTTATGCGTGAAATGATTATTTTTTGATAACTATCTTGTCACTTAAAGCAAGGTATCTTAACTCTACTAGGTAGGCTAGCTTACTGGGGTACGAGAAGCAGAGCGCGGGACGCGTGCGGTTGGAGGGGAGATACGGCTACGTCACAAGTGGAATCTGTCATCTGTCATCATTATTATTTATTATTATTATTATTAGTCTTTAGCAGATAGGCGGCAAAGCCGGTGTACTGCACAGGTTATTTAACAAAGAGTAAAATAAAATACAGTTCTATGTTCAAGTTATACATGCCTTCCTAGCACTTTCACACTGTTTAATATCACAGTTTTTCACAACAAAGTATTCCAGGCTCTGTCCAGTCTGTTTTTAAAGGAGTTCACACTAGGTGCATTCACAATGTCCTCGGTTAATTTATTCCAGTCGTCCACCACTCGGTTAATTAAGAAGTGTTTGCGGGAAAGCCTTTGGCTTCGCTCTGACCGAAGCTTTAGAGAGTGTCCTCGCAGTTGTACGTTGTTGTTTCTTATGAAAAGGTTGATGTTGCATGAATAATGGCCATGCATAATTTTATAGCATTCTATCAGATCTCCCCTTCTGCGACGTTCATTTAATGAAGGCAACTTAAGTGTGTGTAATCGTTCTTCATAAGGCAAGTGTTTTAAAGCTGATGGAATTTTTGTCGCCCTTCTTTGCACACGCTCCAATATATCGATGTTTTTCCGAAGGTAGGGTGACCACACCAACACTGCGTGTTCCAATATAGGTCTTATATAAGTTTTGTACAACAGAGTGAATGTATTGATTGACATGTCAGAAAAACTGCGTCTGATACAGTAAAGAAGGGTGTTCGCCCTTTTAACAACTTTGGGAACTTGAGCTTCCCACTTCAGACCTGTGGATAACCTCACGCCAAGGTCAGTTTGCTCTGTTACGGGTTTCAACATAATTCCATTGATAGAGTAGGTCAGTAGAGGGTTCTTGTTGCCAATGTGTAGTACAGAGCACTTTTCGGTGTTTAGTTTTAGGAGCCAATTGTTAGTCCATCTCTCTAGCTCACACAGGTCTTCTATCATGTCCCCATGCTGCGTTGATGGGTCGCAGAATATTTTAGTATCATCAGCAAAAAGGCTGACGTTACACCGCATGTTATTCGAGATATCTGCTACATAGACTATGAATAATAGGGGCCCGAGCACAGAGCCCTGTGGTACACCACTAATGACTTCGTATTGTTTGGAGAGAGTTCCGTCAACCCTAACCTGATAGTACCTGTTAGTAATGTAATTTTGAATCCACTGCAACAATCTTCCCCTAATGCCATAATGTTCAAGTTTGTAGATCAGTCTCTTAAATGGCACCGTGTCGAAAGCTTTCTCAAAATCCAGGTATATGGAATCAACGGGATAGCCTTCATCTTGAGCCTTTGTCCAAAATTCCAAGTTCAGTATAAGATTTGTACTTACTGATCTACCAGGGAGAAATCCATGTTGATTTTCTAGCATGTGTCGATGATTTGCCATGAGAAAGTCGGTTAGTTCCCTTGCTATGATTTTTTCCATGCATTTGCACAGAATTGATGTTAAGCTGATAGGTCGGTAGTTGCATGGAGACAACTTGTCTCCTTTTTTATAGATGGGGACAACGATGGCTCTTTTCCAATCATCTGGTAATTTAGAAGCTGCAAAACTTTCGGTCAGATAGTTTCTCAGAGAAACAACGTGCCGATAAACACCGTTTTGGTTGTTTAGATTGAAATAGAGTTTAATATTTTTGTAGTAATTTGCTGTACAATATAAAAGTAGACTTGATTATCTTTGATTTCCGACAAACGATACAACGGCTGAACGAGGTGCTTTCCACTTGTGACGTCACGCAGGCGACAATACCCGGGACGATCGTGCCGTGTGTAAAACCTAGCCTACCTAGGAGAGTTAAGATACCTTGACTTAAAGTGAAGGAACCTGACAGAAAGATATCAGAACAACATAAATATGATTGGCTGTTATCAGACGAATCGTATCGTCTCAGAACAGAACAGATCGGACGGGAATTACTGAAAATCATTCAACGTAAATTCATCTTAATAGGTTTTGTTTTAAAACAACAATTTCTTGTTGGTGTATGGGGTCCCTGTGTAAAACTATAAAATATATTTTATGTACGTCGACAGGTTCCAAACCGTAATTTATTAACTGATTCAGTGTTAGTTTTGAACAAAAAAATTATTTTAACAAGGTGTAAATGTAGGAAAAATAAATATGTATAAACGGATGTTAATGTTTTTGACAGGTGGTTAGATCGAATAAATAAATAAATGTACAAAAAGCTCTCACAGTTTTTGCTATTTATTAATTAAAAATCAAATCAGCTTTCTACATATGTATTTTACTGTATGAAAACAAAGTAAGTATAACCAGTTCTTTTAAAGAACGCAAAATATTCCAAGATAAAAATTGTACAGAGCTGCGTATATACTTCGGACTACATTTCCTGCTAGAAAGTAGTTTCACAAATTTTATTGTATAACAATGCATTAATACCTACATGTTGAATAAGCAATTAACGAAGTTAGGTATTTAAGAGGTACAAAAAATACAAGAGAAATTTAACAATATATTTTTCATATATCTACAAGTTTTATAGTGATTTAGATATATTACATTACTTTAATGCCTAATGAGGGATGGGCATTTATAGTGGCCCTATCTTTTCATACAGTAGCAATGGTTATGCAATTTTTCAAACCATATCCATGGAACTAATACACTTTCGGTAATTAGATATTCCATATCATATGAATATCACACCTCACATCACAAAATTTTAATTATTAATAATTATCTTAACCCACGTCTAATTGTAAATAGTAATCAGTTACTTAATTCACACCTCCAATCACTACCATCCGCAAACATCACAAACAAAAATAACAATTCGCTAGCTTAGTGTTCCCGATACGTTTTTATCAAAAATTTTGATTTAATTAAATTCGACGGCGTTCTTAAAACTGAATAAATCGTGATCCCACCTTACATATTTGAGGGTCCTTGCACCATAATTTGTTCAATTATTCTTAAACGTAATCACCGAGCTTTTTAATTCGTTAAGGCGCAAGAACGTTTTTAAATCCATACAATTACCTTCGGCACCGTATTTTTTGTAATTTTTAGGCACGATTTTGTATATTACCCGTAAAATCTTATTTCCAAATCAATTTATACCGAATTGCCGATTGGATTTCTTTTCAAAATATACAGTTAAACCAGGAAGATTACCAACTCTCTCAAGATATGCAAGAATATATACATATTATACTAAATATCGTTTATAAATCAATTTAAAAATAAATATCTAATACGATCGTTTTAAAAATATTGCACTCTTTAATATTAATAAAATAATATAACTGGGCAAACGTTAAAGGAAAACGAAGGCTCTTACATTCAGGCAGGACCACTTCTTGAACAAACTAATTGAATAAATTCATGAAGGATCTGTTCCCATTTTTTTCCGTTTTTTGTTTAAATACTCACAACCTACAACTTTAAATTAGTCGCTAACTATCCCGAAACACACTTTAAAAAAATGTTGAAAGCGGACAAGTTCCATGAATATGTAACATGACCAGGTCATAACTAGAAATTGAGCTGTCATGCGAAACTTAACATACTGTTAAGTCATTATAATTCGACTACCTAAAACACAATTTGCTATTTATCATATTACCTTATATATAAAGCATCTAAGGTGAACATAACAGTGCTTCTAAAAAAGTTTGGTAGTGAAGTGGCACCATTGTATAGAAAAATTCCTATGGCTGTATAAATTGTATTATGTTTTTAATACGCTACTATACATCTTTACGATATCATTAATCGATGACTGGGATTGTTGTTCGATAAACCGAAGCACAAAATCGTAAATTAGAATCGTAAACGACGTAATAAAAAAACCATTGCCGATCTCGGTTTTACCAAACTTTACGAACGAAAAATTACAACGCTTTAAATTTTGTACCTTCTAAATAACACAACAATCCGGCGAAAGATATAAAAAAATTATGATACAAAATTTATAATATGTTTATATATGTTTAATATCGAGTAGTTATACAAAAATTTAAGTCTTAAGCGAAACTGTGGACCTGGAACAAGAATTACGTCAGATTTCTTAGCGATACATCAAATTGACAACTATTTTACGGTAGATTTTTTTTTTTTAAAAGATCCGTTGGTCGGTGCTTTATTTAACACTAGAAAAAGCGAACCCTATTCTACGGGTTGCCGTACTGTTCCGTTTCATTTCATAGTTGATCGAGGACCACGTGCATTATCTTTACAAATTATACAGCCCTAATCTGTACAATAACATTACATATAATCTCTCCCACTCACTTCTACACACACTCACGCTTACAAACTTGTGCAGAGCACATATAAAATTACTGTGGTTAAAATTGCGTTTGAAATGAGATTGGAAATACAATCATTCTACCTACGTACCTAGTCTAAGTTTCACACTTAAAAAAATAATATTCCACTTAAAAACCAGCATACTGAAATTAATTCTTAGTAGCAAACTGGACATTGGTTATTTTGTAGTAGGCAAGACTCGCTTTGCTCAGACATGAAAACTAACTATTCTACACAAATAATACAGTCTAAAATCAGAGCGACACATTAACTTATATAATTGCAAAACAAACCCAAGAATGGTCAGTCACAAACAGTGCGCTATTACTAATAATGGTGTCACAAAGATTGATTTTAAAACCATTTGGTCAATTTAAAGAATAAGGTGCCAATTTTGTACTAGAATCGATGCCAACTCGCATATCTCAGTTCGTACATTTATTTTTAATTTCCAATTCCGTACATAAAAATTAAATACGTTAATAATAAAACGTTTTACCGAACGCACTGGGAAGACGACTCTTATTTTCCCAAAATCGACTAAACAGAACCGAAAAGAATTGTTATCGTTTCTAGTAAATGACAGTTTTTACAATTAATAACATCAATGGCCAGGCCATGCTTAGAATACCTACAACTTTAGATGCACATAAAGGCCTGCCAACTAAATTGTATTTTTTTAGGTCCGTAACACACATTTACCATTTGACACCTGTTCTATTTCTATGAATAAAATTGAAATTATTTATTACATATTGCAATCTCTTAACTACAAAGTTTTTCTAGCACCTTCGATTACAACAAGTTTTCAAAAGGGTTTACTTAACAGAAATTGTTTTTATTCTACCATTACGAAATGCAAGAAGTGTAATATCGTATTATGGTTAAAAAAGAGCACTGAAACTGTGCTTTATATAAACTTTTAGCGAGTTTATGGCAGTGTATTTTCTGTAGGAAGGTTGTGGCATGGGGAAAATGTGTACGATAATTTTGTGATTGCAAAATGAGAGAATGTGATTATACGATTACTGATTTAAATTTTAAAGTCGTTCATAGCGTTTTTATTCTCAACACACCGAAGTACAAACCTAACCTCAAACTTAACAGCTGACAATTTTGTGGATCATCCTCCATTAGGTACATTCAAATCATCGCAAGCAAATCAGAATAATTGTTACTCAACGATGTGCTGCGGTATAAAATCACCGCTGGTTGTTACACCATGACTAGTAGAGTTTGGTAAACATAACCTAACTTTGAGGTTTAAATTTAAATACGAAATAGATATCATTCAACAATTCAGCAGTAGCTTTTTCTACAGTAAGACACATCTAATAGGTGTAATTTTTTTACCGTAAAACTCAGCAAAACTCACTCAGTCGCGATGACCTTGAAAATAATTGCTGTCGGGATTATAAAAAACACACCTAATATTTCAGTTCTATCAGAGTCAAAGCGCAAACCTAACCTCAAATTTGACAGCCGATAATTTTGTGGCTTGAGTATGTTCAACTGGATTTAACACTGGCCTAGAACTACAGATTAATGATCAAAAAAGGGCTTTTATGCGTTTAACCGTTTACTATTTTAAATTTTTGAATTTATAAAGTTGTCCATGGCGTTTGAGTTTTCAAAGCGCGGAAGAACAAACCTAACCTCAAACTAAACAGCTGATAATTTTATGGTGCGTTCAAGTCATTGAAAGCAAACCCAAAATAATTTTTATTGAATGAGCTGCTTACCGCTACTTACACTGCGATTCATAAAGTATGGTAAACATAACCTAACTTTGAACTTGAAATACAAAATAAATATCGTTCAACAATTCAACAGCAAGAAAGCGGCTTAAATACCTGGTGCTTGCATTGAACGCACCTAATAATTCAATTCTTTTTACGTCAAAGCACAAACCTACTCTTAAATCTGACAGCTGACAGTTTTGTGGTTTATCCTTTACTGGGTACTTACAGGTTAACGATCCTGATAAGACATTACCGGTTCATTCTTTGGTTTATATCTAACATGTAATGTAAGTGAATTTTACAGCAAAAAAATGATGACTGCTACCTTTAAAACTAACCTAACGCCATCTCACTGCACCTGCACCCACTGATATTACGAACCTAACAACAACCATGGCCTACTTTAATAATAAAACTATTGATCTCACCGGGTTAAAGATCATATTAAAATGATTAAAGATGTCTGGGCACCGGTCTTTATATAATTATTATAATCAGTCGCCTAGCTTTTTAATGTCTTTAATTTTGCTTTCTTAACTGCATTAAATACAATTATAATCTAGATTTATTTGAAAAAAACATTTGTCAATTGTAACACCTGGTGTGCTAGTACAAAACTGAATGTGATTTGTATGTTATCTAATATCCGTCTGTTTATTGACAGAAAATAACAATCAACTATTCTAATCAAAAACAATTGATGCGGCCAACTTAAATTAATATTTGATGAATTTATGAGGAAGTTCGAGCCGAACCGAACTGGGTATACGTAGCGAGTATAAAAACATCAATGTTTCTCGTTGTTTGCGTTTTAAATTTTCAACGTACGTTAGAAAAAAAGATAGAACACTTCTTGCATTTACAACCGTTTTAAATGTCTCATGTCTAACAAACTTATGACTACATTATTTTCACACAAATTCCAAAACATTTCGCTTAATCAAAAATAATTTTGGCACTCGTCGATATAATCAGAAAGTAAAACTAAAAATACAAAGACTGTGTAGCAGTAGGGTTATGGTCAAATGCGGGATTTAGTTTAGCCTACCATTTATACATGTACGAAAGCTAAAAATCCCTGCTGAGTAGAGTAAGAGTGAAGTGGGCCAACCACAGTCCAAACACAAACCGTAACCACGTTGCTTAGCTATTTACAGTTGACCAGTTATACTATAGCACATGTTTAACATAGTCCTGTCGTTCACAGCTACAACACCACAGACAGGCAGTTAGTAGACATTCACAATAATTTAAAAAATACACTTGAATATGATGAAACTAACACTTGCATTTTTGGAAACTGTCTAGCCACGTCAGTTCTGGCCCCGCTCGGTACACACAAAATTACAGAACCCAGGAGGAACACATGAACCAACTTTATTAAGCAACAAAAAAATCATTTCCACAAAATTACACTTAATAATTTTTATTACTATTATTACAGGTTAAGAGACTACTTTACAATAAACAAAACAAATAATAAATCAACATAATTTAGAGTGTTCCGAGCTGTCACCATGCACTGTTCAATGCGTCATGTACTCACCAACGCACAGCTACGTGTGGGCAGGGGCAACAGTTAGGCTGTGGTATCACTTTTTATTGGCGGGACTATTGGCAATGGCTGTCACTTTTTTATTGTGATTCAACTCCAACTCTGCTAATCTTTTCCACAATTCATCTCGTTCTTTCTCGCGTTTCTTCTCTCTGTAATAACAACACACTTATTAGAATTGTATTAAAAAAAACATTTACAGTAGCAGCCTTCCAAGCTTTTTCACTAACGATCGGTCAACATAATTCAGTGGAACACACTTCAAATTTAGATAGTGAATTGGAAATTCTGAGGTTTGAATTTTGTTAGTGACAAAAGCCGTTTGAGCAAAGAAGTCAACAAAACTGTCAATAGCAACGACTGCAAAATACTTTAGCCGATGTCATTAATGGTAACACACAATAGAGTAAGGAGAAATTTTGTATATCAAATCGCATACGTAAAAGTTAACATTTTTGACGGTTTTGGAATTTTTTTTTTTAAGTTTACGCATATTATTCTATCCACAAAATTCCTCTTTTTAGTACAGCACTACTTTATTTTATGTTACCATCAACAACGTCCGTTAAAGATCTTCGTGGCTATTTCTATCACTTGCTTAATCACATGCCTTTCTACCTGAAGTGTAAGGCAGATATTGCTGTTAATGATTTTGAAAAAAAATATTGAAAATGTGTTTACTACTACTAAGACATACAAAAAAATATCACCAAGAGATCCAATTTAAAGCCACCTCAGAATGTCATAAAATTAGAACTCATGACGCACATAGATTCAAGAAATATTACTTCCGTTTGTTTTGACAGGTATTACAAATGAAAATGTTTAAAGTTGAGGAAGTTTCAGCAGAAGCTTAGAAAAATCAAAATATTACACTTGTATTAGCAGATAAACTTCAAGCAATGCCCAAGAGTACGCCGACGGGACCAACAAACCGTATGAACGTAACAATTGAAAATTTTGAGGTTATGTGTTGTTTTGCATCTTGTTAGGGTTGCCACCTAGCCAGATTTCACCCGGTCTAACCAATTTAAAAAGGTTTCTGCCGATTGGCAGGCAAAGTATCTAAAAAGCTGGATAATTTTCATTTGAACCAGTTATAACTATGTTTACAATGTGGCAATAATATGCTCTCTTTGCCAAAAAATATGACGGCTACGTATGTCTAGCTCAAACTTCATGCTTGTATACACTGGGTGATTCACATAAGACGCACCTCTTAGCAATTGGAATAGGCAATTCAACTTACAAATTCAGAAATAAAGGGGAGTCTGATCTTGAATACTAGCGAGTAGTGACGAGAAATGATGCTCTGCAAGTTAAATCAAAATAATCGGCAAATACGATTAATAAAATTCATAACCGTAGGTGTATAGGTGAGTAGTGTATATGATAAAACCAAATACATACTAGAGAGCAAGGTAGGATTAGTAAACTTAAGTAAATTAAATAAATAAAGAAATCAGCTGCGAATGCCGAACAGAGTTAGGTTTTCGATGGGTCGACCGGAACCGACTCTTTGCGTGTCAAATCGGTGGGAAGGTCACACGCTGCATATGCAAAACAGGATACAATTACGACAACACAACAACTAATACAGGTGTCTGCGAAGGAAAAACTAGCACCAAACATATAAATATGCGAAGGTGAGATGAATAGCAAATTACCAAACAATGGGAGAAAACCCAACCCTTTTAGATATAATGAAAAAAATAATACAAATAGAAAACATGAACTACACAATAGAACAACAAGGGGATGAAACAAATAAACTAAGGTAAATAATAAAACAGCAAGAAATACAAATAAGAATGTTAGAAAAAGAAACAAAAAAAAAAGGAATCTAATGATTTTAAGAATACCGGAAGAAACCAACGAAAATATAGAAACACTAAGAGACAAGGTGATTGAAATAATTTTAAAAATTGATGTAGAAATAGTAAAGAATGAAATAGATATGGTAAACAGAAAAGGAGGCCCAAAAAAGGGGGGAAATAGATCAATAAAGGTGTCTACAAGATTTAAAAATATAGAAATCATGAAAAACAAAAACTCAGAACTATACATCGCCTTCATCGATTTAAAAGCGGCGTTCGATAACGTCGATAGAAAGAAGCTATGGATTATTCTAAGACAATTGCAAGTAACACCAAAATTACTAAAAGTGATAGAAAGGAAGTGTAAAAGGAAAAGTCCAAATAAACAGGACACAATCGGAAGAATTCGAAATGAAAAAAGGCCTAAAGCAAGGAGACTCGCTGAGCCCATTATTGTTCATCATATACATTGACAGAATATTCAAAAATTGCAAACAAAAACCCCAAAAACAACAATAGGATATAGACAATTAAGACCGATACAAATAGAGACGCTAATATACGCGGACGATATAACTCTAATAGCAGATAAATCATCGAAGTTACAAAAAATGATCAACATATGAGAAGAAGAATTAAGTAATATGGGAATGTCAATTAACAAAGATAAAACTAAAGTTATGGAAATAAGAGGAAACAAGAAAGACAACAAATCAGAATTCACATGCTCGGAAACAAGACTAGGGAAAGTCTCCACATACAATTATCTAGGAACAATTATCAGTAATAATGGGAAAATAGACACAGAATTAGAATAATATATACTACTCAATAAACAGAATACTACTAAGCAAGAAAGAAATAAGCACAAAAACGAAACAGCAGATATACAACAAAATAGCCGTCCCTACACTATTATACTCAGCAGAAGTATGGCCAACTCTACACTCACACAAGAAGAAAATCACAGCAGTTGAAATGAAGTTCCTCCGGAAAATATCAAATGTAACAAAGCTTGACAAAAAGAGAAACCAGGAAATATATGATAACCTAAAACAAGAACAGATTACACACATATTAGAGAAGAAGCAACTAAATTGGTATGCACATGTGAAAAGAATGAGCGAAGAAAAAATAACAAAACAATTCCAAATATTAAATTTCGGAGGAAAGAGAAAAACGGGTAGACCGAGGAAAATAATGAAAAATATCATAGAAGAGATCGGAGAGAGCCATGGAAAAACGGCTCAAAAACTGGAAAAAATAGCGGAAAACAGACAGAATTGGAGAAGGTGGATAAAAGAAACATACCCGACGCCGTAAGGCAAAATGGAGAGTAGAAGAAGAAGAAGAAGAAAAACAAAACTAAAAGGAACAGAAATATGGATTAGAGTGATTAGCGGATTTGAACAAGAAAACAAGAGACACTAGAAAAAAAACTAATGCCTCACTTAATAGAAGCAAGGAAAAAAGGAAAAAACTGGTAAAGGAACAAGGTAAAAGGATTATAAGAGTTAACGCCAATGGCTACGAAAGGGTTAAGAGTTTGACATTGAAAAAGGAAGAAAAAATAAAAAAGTAAAAAATAGTAAAAACATCAAAATAAGTACATGGAATGTTAGGACAATATTAGCAACGGAGAAAATGGAAGAAATAGCTTCTGAATTAAAGATACAAGATTGACATAACGGCACTGCAAGAAATAAGATAGGGAGGGAAAGGAAGAATAGATAAAAAAGAATTTACAATAATCTACTCAGGAGCTGAAAAACAAGGCTGTTATGGCGTTGGTTCTATACTACTAGGAGAGACCAAATCAAAAATTATACAAACTGAACTAATAGATGAAAGGATGGCCTACATCAGATTGGAAATGAAACCAATGAAGATATCTGTTTTGAACATTTACGCACCTACAGAAACTCATAATGATGAAAAAAAGCAAAATAAAAATTATGAGAATAGGGAAGAAAGATGGAACAGGAAGAATAAAAATAGGCAATCAGGAGTATCAAGAAGTTGATTAGTTCAAATACCTGGGAGTCATGATATCTAGAGATGGGGACGGAGAAGCTGAAATAAGAGACAAAATAGTAGCAACAAATAGAGCATTTTACGCCAATAAGAAGTTATTAAAAAATAAAATTATTTCTAAGAAAAACAAATTAAGAATTTATAAGATTAATATGACCAGTAGCAATGTATGGGGCGGAAATTATGACCAACAAAAAAGAAGAAAAGAAAAAAGAACATTTATTTCAATCTCCACAAAAACTATGTTGTTCTCCACAAAGATAATGGAACAAGGCCCGCAGTTGAGAAGACACCACCATAAGAAATGCAAGTAATTCAAGCACAGGGAGGCCAGACTTCCACTTCCAAGTGACATGAATTCAAATGGTCCTAGTTCATTATCAATTCGAGCTGAAATCAAAAACATTTCTCCAAGGCTTCAAATTCCTACATGTCCAAACAAAATATTGCAGAGAACTACAGGCACTCGAGTGCTGACAGAAAGTCCATACAAAAACAAGTTAGAACAAAAGATGGATGAAGCAAAGAAGAAAAGCATAGCTAAGAACTTAACAACCAATGAGACTCTTAAAAGGAAAAACAGCGTTGAAAATAAGACAGCCAATAATGAATTAAGAAAAATTATTTTTAGTTTAACTAACAAAAGTAGCCCAGATGATATCAGTATTGGTTTTATTAAGGAATTCTACGATGAGCTATCAATGTTTATAATACACCTAGTTAATGAATCGTTACTAAATGGAGTGGTCCCTGATATATTAAAAATTTCAACTGTTGTGCCTATTCGTAAGGTGCAAAAAACATTGAACTGTGAAGAATTCCGGCCTATAAATATGCTTCCTGCATTGGAAAAGATATTGGAAAAAGTAGTCTATCTACAAATAATACAATTTGTAGAAGAAAATAAATTACTAACAGAATATCAGTCAGGATTTCGAAAAAAGTTTAGTTGTGAAACAGCATTCCAAAGTGTATTGCATGACTGGAAAGAAGCTATAGAGAAGGACCAGAGTGTTTTAATTGTGTTTCTAGATTTAAAAAGGGCCTTTGAGACGATTGATCGGACTAAATTAATAAATAAATTAAAGGCATTAGGCTTTGGTGGAATAGTCTTGGACTGGTTAACTGGCTACTTACAAAAGAGACTACAAAGGACAAAATGTGGAAACAGTGTGTCTTCTGAAATACCAAGCAACATTGGAGTACCGCAAGGAAGTATTTTGGGACCCATACTGTTTGTGTTGTACATAAATGACATTAGTAATGTAATACAATATTGTCGTTTTCATCTATTCGCAGATGACACGGTTATTTATTTAGCAAGACAGAATTTAAATGAATTAGTGGGAACAGTTAACACAGACCTAGTGCTGATCAGTGATTGGTTTGCAACAAACAAGTTAAAAGTTAATGTTAATAAAACTAAGGGAATGCTGATAGCTAAGAAGAAAGAAATGCAGATGTTTGTAAATAATAGAATGAAAGTGTTGGTTGATAATGAAGAGATAGAAATAGTAGATAAAATAAAATACCTAGGGATAATTGTAGATCGACAACTTAAGTTTAAAGAACAAGCAGATTATGTCTGCAGAAAGATTTCCAGGAAGTTACGAGTACTTAGTAGAGTAGGTAAATACCTTTCATTAAATACTAGGAAGGTTATATATAATGCAATTGTTTTGCCATATTATAATTTTTGTGGAACAGTGTTATACTTATTTAATGAGAGGGCTTTAGATAGACTCCAAGTACTACAGAATAAGAGTATGAGAATAATTCTGAAATGCAACAGATACAGCAGAATATCAGATATGTTAAAAATATTAGGGTGGTTAAGAGTACGACAGTATTGTGAGTATTGTAGTCTTATTTTTATTCATAAAATTAAATTGGGAGGTATGCCACAATATTTTAATAATATTTTAAGAAAGAATAGGGATGTACATGATTATTATACAAGAAATAGAGAGAAGTTTTATGTAGAAACAAAAACTAGGAACTGCGCTTTTAATTCAGTATTTGTAAAGGGAATTATAAAATATAACACCCTAAATAACGAGCTAAAGAATACAGAAAATATAAATAATTTTAAAAACAAGTTAAAAAAATTATATTTGTGCAATGAATTGTAAACTAACAGTGACATACCTGTTATAATTATATATTATAATATTAATGTAATAGCAATGGCTAAATAAAAGACATATTATTATTATTATTATTACAGTAGTGACCGCCTATAATGAACCCGGTTATATTGAACTCTCGTATATTATGAACCTTTTCAAATGGCCGAATATATCGTTCATTAAGGTCAATGCAAATATTTTCGCTTATAATGAACTCGCGTATATTGAACTTTTGCATGTAATGAACTAAATTTTACTTCAAAACGGTAAAATGTGTCGCTTATAATGAACTTTCTTTCTCGGGAATGATAAAATGGGAATTTTCTACAAAGGCATGATGCGCCAAATAACATTTTGAACAGCCTGGCTAATGTAGAAATGTATTTAAATTACATTTACTTAACTTTGTCTTATAAACAGTCTAAAATAAGCAACTATTTTAAGCAGTCTGATAAATAATAATTTACCTACTTTCCCATTGAACGTATGTATACGTAAGAAAATTTATTATTCATTTTTAATACATAATAAATCTTTGGTTCGTATGCATTTTTTTAGAATTTAGTTTATTGCTTTGTTGGATGTAATGAATTTCGGCTATAATGAACCGTTTTTGGTGGCCAGTAGTGGTTCATTATGACCGGACACTACTGTATTATAAGGACAAGAAGAAAAAATAGACAAAAAGACTGTCATGACATGTAACTTCCACAGCACCTGCTATCCAAAGACTTTTTGATCATACGATATACATCTTAGAATATAAAGCTACAGGAATGAGGCTACACAAAATATACGTGAGACCAAGATAGATGATGCAAATGGTGGCTGAATGTTTCCAGTATGTTAGTGGCGTACCTGTTAGAATGAATACGGGATACGTAAACCTTTGAATATAAAATATTCAAAGACGTAAAGTGACAAAAAATGTAGTAAAAGTATGAATGAAGAAAAATTAGAAGCTGCAAGAAATAAAATATTATAATACTGACGGTTAAAACAGTTTTTTAAATATATAATTTGCAAAGTTCTAATCTATATAAAATATATATGTGACGCCTATGATATTCACTCGTGACCTTTTTTTGACATTAATTGTTCTTAAATATTATTCGTAATGAACGTAGTTGCATTAAATGAACGTAAATACTTACTTATGGAAAGTTATTCCTAAATTTTTATTTGTCCTTGTTGGAGAAAAACCACAAACAGCACAAACCTATTATTTGTCAGCTGTCAGTCTCAAAACTATGACTACAAATGGATCAGACGTAGATTCTCAAAATGGCGACTTCCGTCGCACTTTTTGTATAGCTACTACAGTGATACATACCCTCATTCCTGTAGTTTTATATTCAAAGATATACATAGCCCGTATTTTGTACTTAAAAAATAAATAAAATTAATGAAGTTTTGCGGCTTAAAGTTGGTTTTGCTATATTTAAAAGGTGACAGCCCTACATCTTGTCAACATGACATTTGCTGAATTTCATGGCCATCTAAGGATGACTTTAAATTGGATCTCTTGATGTAACATTTTCTAGAAAACTTTTAAATTAATTATTCAAATATTAAAGCAAAGTACTTATATAAGAATTCTTATTTAACCGATTTTTATTTTAAATCGCAAAATGATTTAAAAAAAAAAAATTTGTTAAATAACTTACTTTTGTCGCTCTGCTTTATAACTAGCCGTTAATTCATCGAACAACTTCGAGTTCATCTCCATAAACGTCTTCAGCACATTGTAAACAAGTGCAACAATAGTTTGGTTCCAATGTTCTTTCGAAATACGGTAAAGCGCAGGAAACATGATGGGCATGATGACATGATTGTTCTCTTCCATTAGAGACATGATGTACTCGTTGTTCCAAAAGTACAGGGCTCGTTCTGCCACCTGCATTAAAAAAAACTATATTAAAACATTGTATTACAGAAAATTTCCTTTTAATATATTTTAACGAATTAAAACTAGATCTTTACATTAGTAAATATATTATAAATAGAACGCAATTGATGCAATGAGCATAATCAAACGAGGCATTAAATTTTGAAAAAATTCATTTCTTTCGGTGACTCTAAAAATCTAACAAGAAAAAACAGTAAATTTTAGGACGGGTTGCATAAAACAAACGAACGGCACTATTCACTTGTTAATTCATTATTTTACTTATTTATTGTTAAATCATGTTTGCACAATCCAAACTTAGAGTAAGTTACACAACCGTAATTTAATGGCTTCTTCAACACGAATAAAACATAAAACTTAATCAAAATTCAAGTTTATATAACAAATAATACTGAGTGATGTATAATTATAGCAGGCTGTGATATTTACCATATAGTTGGCAACACAGGCTTGCAGCTTGAAATTAAAAATTTTAAGTGTCAGAATTGAGAGTATCCAACCACACAGCATAAAATAGCACCAATCACAGCCTCCTCTAATTATGAATTCCGTTGATCACCTGGTACATAAGTAAACAAAAAGAAAGCAAAGCAAGAAGTCAAGAATGGAAATAATGTAAAAATTGGCTACAAAAAGTTAACAATAAATAACATACAATATGAATGGGATGATACACTTAGGACACATGGGATGATATACCATCAAAATCATCAAGCTGTTGCGTATGCGAATAATATGGCGATACTATCACGATCACAAAAATGAATTGGCAGAAACTTTCAGAAGGTTGGATACAGCTGCAGAAGAATCTGGGTTGCGCATAAATAAAAATAAAAAAAAGGTCATAAGAGTAAATGGTGGCATAGGGACAGAGGACAAAGAGATCGCAATACATGGGGGTGGAAATAAAATCTAGGGGTTACCGTAACCAACAGAGGCTCTGAAGAGGAGGAAATAGGAAAACGGTTAAGTAAAGGAAGTAGAATTGTGGGAATGTTATCAAGGTTCCTAAATGCAAAGCAGATATCAAAAAACGCAAAAATTCGAGTATACAAAACTGTTTTATGCGGAAGTGAAATGTGGGTCATGATGAAAGCTATTGAGCAACGTTTGGGGATATGGGAAAGGAAAGTGCTTCAGAAGATGTATGGGGGAGTAAAGGAAGAAGTATGGAGACGAAGGACAAATCGTGAAGTGGGTGAACTTTTCAGTGAAGAAAGTGAGTGTAATGGCCTGTGTTAAAAAGGCACGGTGGCTGGGTCATCTTTACAGAATGCCAGACGAACGGGTACCCAGAAGAAAGCTGGAAATGGGAGAAAGTGTAAGGAAAGAAGTGGAAGACCAAAGTTCAAGTGGCTGGAAGCTGTCCGTAAAGACCTAGAAAACCGAGGGGTGATAAACTGGAAAGAGAAGTCAAGAAACAGACGAGAGTGGAAGAAAACAATAAAAGCCTTGGATCTAACAGTTCTGTTGCGCTGAAATATATATACAGGGTGACATTGAAAAAACTGCCATGCATAGTACCACGCGATAGAGGACCATAAAATAATAAAAAAAGTTCTTATACGCTAATGTCCGATCGCCTTTTGTTTTCAAGATACAGGATGTTAAAAGTTTGTTAGAAAATTTATTTTTTTTTAATAACTACAATGCATAGTACCACGCGATAGAGGACCATAAAATAATAAAAAAAGTTCTTATACGCTAATGTCCGATCGCCTCTTGTTTTCAAGATACAGGATGTTAAAAGTTTGTTAGAAAATTTAATTTTGTTTTAATAACTACAATGCATAGTACCACGCGATAGAGGACCATAAAATAATAAAAAAAGTTCTTATACGCTAATGTCCGATCGCCTTTTGTTTTCAAGATACAAGATGTTAAAAGTTTAAATTTTCTAACAAACTTTTAACATCCTGTATCTTGAAAACAAAAGGCGATCGGACATTAGCGTATAAGAACTTTTTTTATTATTTTATGGTCCTCTATCGCATGGTACTATGCATTGTAGTTTAAAAAAAAAATTAAATTTTCTAACAAACTTTTAACATCCTGTATCTTGAAAACAAAAGGCGATCGGACATTAGCGTATAAGAACTTTTTTTATTATTTTATGGTCCTCTATCGCGTGGTACTATGCATTGTAGTTTTTAAAAAAAAAATTAAATTTTCTAACAAACTTTTAACATCCTGTATCTTGAAAACAAAAGGCGATCGGACATTAGCGTATAAGAACTTTTTTTATTATTTTATGGTCCTCTATCGCGTGGTACTATGCATGGCAGTTTTTTCAATGTCACCCTGTATACATATATGACTGGGATGATAAGAATGGAAAACTGAAAGACAGAAATCAACAACCAGAACTACAGCCAGAAAACTGACAAAACAAAGTTTGAATGGATCCTCAGAAACGACGGTGAGAGTGATCAAAGAACACGGATAACATAATATTAAACAAGAATAAAATATTGACGAAATGCAAAACACAAACACAATTTAATAAGAGTGACAACGTGGAATATCGGACCTTTACTTATACCAAGAAAAATGTTAGAAGTAGCCGATACATGATAGACATAGCAGCCCTCCAAGAAACAAATTAAAGTATAGTGTAACCTCCATTAACGGACACCTCCCTATAGCGGACACCTCTATATTACGGACAGTTTATGAAGTCCCAACCATCTGAATAGGCGTTTCTATGTATCACTACCTCTGTATAGCGGACCCTCTCTAAAACGGACGTGGACATCATGTTTTTGAGATAACGGACAGTTGAAATTTAATAGGAACGATAAAAATTGTGCCAGACACAACAATACGTGCAGATTTGGTACACTACAAGGTTTATCTTAATTACTCATTCGTAACTGACCTGTTATACGCTTCGGTAAGAGCACGTAAGAGTTTATTTGAGTCAATTTTCTTGTAAATTGTGTATTTCAAAATGCCCCAAAAACGTACATCTTTACCGCTTAAATCTAAAATTGAGGTGTTGGAATGCGCTTCTGAACAAAAGATCGGTATTCGTGCTTTAGCCCAAAAATTTTCCGTTGGTAAAACGCAGATTAGTGAAATATTAAAACAGAGAGCAAGTTTAACAAAATTGTGGCGAGAACATGCAGATTTAGAAAGAAAACGCATATTTTACAGTACTCACACTGCTAAAATTGATAGTGTAGTGTTTAAATGGTTTATCAGTGCTCGCAATAAAAATATTCCAATTTCCGGCCCTATCTTGAAACAAAAGGCATCAAATACAGCATCTGAATTGGGATTATCCAATTTTAAAGCTTCAAATGGTTGGCTCCAAAAATTCCTGCGACGGCACAACATTTGCTTTAAGACGATAAGTGGAGAAAGTGCTAGTATAGATTTAGATCAAGTCAATCAATGGAATGAAACAATACCCAACCTTATTGCGTCCTTTAATCCCAAAGACATTTTTAACGCTGATGAAACTGGGTTATTTTTTAGAGCCCTTCCAAACAAAACTTATCATTTAAAAGGAGAAAAGTGTAGTGGAGGCAAACAGTCCAAAGAAAGACTTACAATTCTTTTATGTGCTAGCATGATTGGTGAAAAAATCAAACCTTTAGTTATAGGAAAATCAAGAAAACCGCGATGCTTTAAAGGGCTACAATTAGATCAATATCCTAATATCCAGTTGAATGGTGTTTTAACAAAAAAGCATGGATGACTCGAGACATTATGACTCGATGGTTAACAAATCTTGATGATTAAATGAGAAGACAAAAAAGAAAAATTTTACTTTTCTTGGATAATGCTACATCGCATCCACAGCTAAAACTTAACAACATCAACATTATTTTTTTACCTCCTAATACAACACCGACATGCCAACCTTTAGACCAAGGAATAATACAGAACTTTAAAATTTTGTTTAGACAAATTGTTTTAAACAGGCTTTTATGCTCAATAGATTCATCTGATTCACTTTATGAGTTGGAAAAGTCAATATCTGTTTTAGACACTATAACTTGGATAAATTCTGCATGGAATAACGTTTCTGATAACACAATTCAAAACTGCTTTAAAAAAGCAAGGTTCTATCATAACCCAGTAGAACGTGTAGAGTTTGATCCAGAAGGAGACATACCTTTAGCAACATTATTTAGAAACGTTGGTAATGAAATTGTTGATGTGGAAGCATATTCTCACGTTGATGAAAATTTAGAAACAGAAGATACAAGTGTGGATATTATTCAGATGACAAAAGAAGTAACTGTTACTTTAAGTGATGATGAATGTGAGGTAGATCAAGATGAAATTGAACCACCAACAGAAAGTTCGATCCATTCTTACAACGAAGCACGCCATGAACTACTGAAACTGGAGGATTTTATTTTACATAAGGAAGATGGTGTTGGCTTTTTAATGCTTTCGAAATTAAAGCTTTATTTCAAGAATAAATTGGCTGAAAACAGACATTTGCGCCAAATTACCCTGAACGATTTTTTTAATCCAATATAAATATCATAAGTTTGTACTTTGGTTTACCATTCTTAAATATTTTGTTCTGTAAACTTGAAATATGTAGTTATTTTGTGTACTGAGTTTGATAGTTATCAATGTTAGGAAATGTTTTTTCAAAATAACGTTTTCTTTTTAACTTAACCTCCATACACCGGACACCTACCTATAGCCGACAAAAAATCCGGTCCCATCGCTGTCCGCTATATAGAGGTTACACTGTAATAACGGGGAAATAAAAGAAAAAGACTTCAGGCTTATATATTTAGGAGAGAAGAAACAAGGAAATAACAGTGTAGAGTTTAAAGTAACAAAAAGGATGGCAAAGAGAATTATGTACTTTGAACTGGTAAATTGCAGAATAGCATATATGCCCCAACCGAAGTAGCTGAACAAGGTGATTGCATGAGGAAATTGAGAAGTTGCATGAAAGACTACCAAAAACTGATAGTTTAATGATTATTGGAGACTTTAATGCCCAAGTAGGAAAGGAGAAATATAACATAAAACATAAAGAAGAATAATATATGAAATTTTCTTAAGACAATTAGTTGAAACATGCTCAAAGGGGAAAGATCGGCATTGCCGTTTTTCACTTTCCCCTATCAAGAGAATAAATGTATAACGTAATAGTGATTATAATAATGATATGACACACTTATAAATACATCACTTTGAAGTTTTGTAAGAGAAGATTTAAATTTCTGTCCAAACTTGAACAAGCTAGTCTCTGCAAAAACATCCTTAAATAAATTTATAATTTTAGGCGCCATATATTCAAAGGAGCCTTGATATGGAAATATCTAGTACAAAATTCAAACACAAAAGGATTCACAAAGAAACGTGGAGAAGACCAGGATCTACAGAAGAGAAACAGATTGATCAATACATTAATATGAAAAAAGACAGCGACCACTTCCTGGCATTAATTGGTAAAAATAAATTTCGCAGCAAGAAATATAAGACAGAAAAACACCGGAACCAAACAAAGTTAAGTAACGAAGAAACAGAAAAAATATGAAGAGGAGGCCCTAAATCAGAAAATAGAGCAAAAACTCTAAAGTAATGATATAGAAAAATGGGAAAATATCAATAGCTGTGGAGTAGAAGAGGTATAGTATATTCGCTACCATATTGGGACTGGAGTTTATGCATAGGGTACCGGAAACTCGCTAAAATAAATAAATATTATCCGTTACAGTATTAATATTAACAATGCTGTATGTTCAAAACCGCTGGAACAAGCTCTGTAATCTCTAAACTCTTGAGTCATACGGTGTTACTTCAAGCGGACTTGTCCTTGAATCCCAATGTGATAGCGAATATACTATAAAGAAGTTATCGGTTACTCAAAGAAGAACGAACCCACAAAATAGTTTGATGGGGAATGTGAGGAATTAATCACGAGTAAATAGAAGCCAGAACCAAATTGTTAACAACAAACGACGAACAAACAAAAACAATTCATAATGAAGTAAGGACAGAGTCTGTAAACATGTGTAAAAGAAAGAATAGAAGATAAACAAAAAGATGGGGGGAAATAGAAAACAACAACTACAAAAGTGTAATACAAAAATGTTCTATTGAAAAGAGAAATATGGAAACAGCACTACTAGAAACTGTTAAACAAAGATATAAATAATGATACACAGATAAGTCAAAACGAGGTAGACACATCAAAGCCAACATATGAAGAGGTAACTGAGATAATTAATCAAACAAAAAATGGAAAAGCACAAAGAACTGATTAAATATGTAATGAAATAATAAAATTGGGAGGCGAAAAATTACACAGAAGAATATTCAACCCTTATAAGCAAAATTTAGGTAACGTAACAAATGCCTAAAGAATGAGTAAAAGCAATGATAATTCCAATACTAAAGAAAGGAGATTCAAAACAATGCGTTAACTACAGTGATATATCCTTACTAGATGTTACGTGCAAAATAATATCTAATTTGATACAAAAAAGGCTAACTCCGTAGAGTGAATCAGAAGATCAACCACCGATATCCTGTTTATATTAAAGCAGATACTGCAAAATGGTTATGAACATGGAATAGAAATACAAACGCTATTTACCGACTTCAAGCAGGCATTTGATACGGCAAACAGCAGAACATTATTCAAAAATCTGAAAAGCTCCAACATACCAACCAAGTTAATAAATCTCATTTACATGACTTTATCAAACACGAAAGCAGTAGTTAAGGTAGCAGAAAGTATGACAGATAAACTCACAACCAACGCACGGGTATGTCAAGGGGATGGGTTTTCAACGATGCTATTTAACTATGCCTTAGACCACATATGGGCAACCCTCGGCCCTCTACTTCTTTTGATCCGGCCCTGCTCCTTCTCAGTGAAGTTGTCGGAGTCGTTCCGATTACGGCCCACTCTAAAAGACAGAATCCGGCAAATCAAACCTAGCAAGGACCTTATTATAGTACGGAATTGTTTCGGAGAAATTACTCATGTTATTGGCTAGCAATACAATCGATAACATTGTTCAATGTTACCATTACCCAAATACCCACACGTTGCTAAAGTAATTTTTAAATATACACTATAATAAATTAAGGTGAAGCAAAAAAGAAGACTAGGAAACCAAAAAATATATATCGAGAGTGTTCTCACACAAGAACAGCAGCGAATCCAGGGAGGAGAAAGCCAATGGAAAGAAAATCAAGATAGGCTACAAGAAATTAGAGAAAAACAACACGAAATATGAATGGACAGACAACGAAGGGAGTAGCCTGATAGAAATAACAAAACAAGCAAAAAACCAAAGATACACACCAAGGACAGTCAACAGAAGACAAACATGGCAACGAAATGGAATATGACTAAGGAAATAAAAGAGAAAAGACCAGAAGCAAAGAAAATAGAAACCTGGAACACAAGAAGTACAAAAGATAAAGAAGACGAGGTGAACTCTGAATTTAAGTGGGCGAAATTAGATATATTAATAGGTACTACCGGAGACTAAGAAAAAAGGAAAAGGAGAGATAGAATTCGAAGACGGAAATATGCAAATATACAGCGGAATACCAGAAAGTAATTGGGCAGCAGCAGGAATAGGTTGTTTGATCAGGAAATAATGGATAAACAAAGTTGTAAACTGGAAAGGATGGTCCGAAAGAATAATAACATTAGATATTATGTTTAGCAAAGAAGATAAAATAACAATAATAGGTGTCAACGGCCCAAACGACGATGACACAAAAGCAGAATAAGATAAATTTTGGGAGGATCTCGGAAGAGTTACAGAAAGTAGCAAAGGAGAATTGTTCATAGCAGGAGATTTTAACGGTAGAGTAGGCGTAAGAGGAAATGGTTCAGAAAGAAACAACAACGGAGAAAGGCTGATTGATTTTTGTACAATATTTAACTTAATAGTGACTAATTCTTTCTTTGAACACAAGGACATTCACAAATACATACACGAGACAATCGCCACATGCAGGGGATAGATCTATTATAGACTTTATATTAACAGGAAAACACAACAGAAAATACATTAATGATGTAAGAGTTAAAAGAGGGACTGAAATATACAGCGACCATTTTATGGTAGAGGCAAAAATAAAAAATCTAAGGATGCAGCTGTAGAAGAAGAACAGGTAGTGCAAACTGCAAAACAAGAAACTGCGAGAACATATAAATTAAAGAAAAAAGCAAGTAGCGGAAAAATACGTACAAATAGTAGATAGACTAATACACAGGGGAACTACAAGTGCAAGACAAATGACGGCAGAAGTTTAAGGAAATTATTACTCTAGCTGATAGAAACGCGTGTGGAGTCACTATAAAAACAAATGATCAACCAGATAAAGTTAAAAAAGAAACTATGGAGAGTATACTTAGCAAACCAAAGAGAAAAACAAACTGTCAAAACAACTTGTTGCGTGTTTAATACATTATTATAAATGAGGTTATATTTTAGATTACAAAATTCATAAGCTGAATTGGATAAGATTATTGATGAAGTTCTTAAAACAGAATATTATGAAAATTAAATATGACAATAGCAAAGCGATGACGAATTGCCTGATGCCCCGTGAAAAAAATCAAAAATAGTTCTGGATATAAGTCAAAACTTTGTCGAATATGAGACGAATAATAATTGTGTGGTAGAGGAAATAGAGAATACAGCAAGCAGAGAAAACAATCAGTTTGACATAAATAATGTAGCTATCCAAGAACAGAGGCAGCAGAATGAAATTGTAAGCACAAATAAAACTGTGGAAGAGAATGATGTAAGCAAATTAGGCATTCAGGTAGAAGGTATGGAAGATAGAAATTCACATATAAATTTAAAAGCAAAAGAAAGGAAAAGGGCGAGGTCTGAGAAAAATAAAATAGAAAGAAATTTATTGAAGAATAAGTTACTACCACCTTGTAACTCATATACAGGGTGATTCAAAAGGTATGGTCCAAACTTAAGGGTGTGATTGGTGATGTTAAAATAAGCAAAAACTGTTAATAAACCCATGTCTTATTTCCAACTGTTATCTAGTTACAGAGGTTTTCTTTGTTTCTATCTGTGTTCTGTCAAATCACGTTATCTGGGAAATAAGTAAAACAAATGTTAATTTCTTATTACAGAAGACGTTTCAAGCTTGAACTGGCGTAGTTTTCAATAAATGTGGTAATGATGGAGCCATTTTCTGTACGCGTTTATGCAGAAACGCATTTTGTGTATGGTTATTGCAGCGGAAGTGACCGTGCAACTGTGGTAAAATATGGGAGAAGGTATCCTCACCAGAGACAGCCTGACCACCGAATAATCGCTTTCCACAGCGCTGGTTTGGAAGAAGCAGTCCAGTACTATGGCCGGCTCGTTCGCCTGACATTACTCCACTAGATTTTTACTTGTGGGGTGAATTAAAGAAAAAGTTTATGCAACGGAAATTCAGGAACCATTTAGTTAATAGAATAAATGAAGCTGTTGAAGATATTCGAAGACATCCTCAACAGTTGAGGAATGTTCGAGATTCCCAACTTTGTATACAAGTACAAGGTGGACATTTTGAACATTTGTTGTGATACTTTTTATTTTTTCTTGTAATTGTATACGTTCTTTATTAATAATAAATTATCGTAAATGTTGTTACAACTAGAAAACAATTGCGAATCGGACATGAGTTTATTGGCATTTTTTACTTATTTTAACATCACCAATCACACCCTTAACTTTGGACCATACCTTTTGAATCACCCTGTATACAAAATTCGAAGAAAGTACTAGACCAATTATTCTAACTTCAATTGGCCATCAGCATATCAAGTTTATGCGGTTTTGATTTTGCCTAAAATGAAAACCATGATGGAGATTCATGACTGGAATAGAAACGTTTCAAACAGATTGGTATGCAGAAAAATTGTAAAAGCAGCAGTCACATCCCAGGTTATAAATTATTAAGTCAAGAAGGCTATATTCCAATAACGAATGTGAAGTCTATATTATTATTATTAAACAAAAAAAATGATACTCTTTTGTCAATTTTAATCATTTATTAACTTAACAAAAGTTTTCTGCAAGCCACCCTTGATGCCCTATAAAAGCAAATTACATTAATTATAAAAATTTTTGCCTACGATTTGTCCTTAATAAGGTGAAATTTCCCTTCAACAAGAAACTTTCCACACCGCAAGCTTTGTGGTTCATATGCGTTAACAATTAAATAAACTATTTATTTTATTGAGAATGCATTCCTTACACAGACTGCCTATTCGTGCCTGACGTGTGATTGATAAAAATACGTATAACAAATTACTTTATATTTTTAGAATGCACACATATCTGAATCCGTAACAGCCATAAAAATATGTGCATTAGGATTAGGATTACTTTACTTGGTTACAAAAACCATATACGAGTTATTTATTGCAATAAAAATTAATAATTCAAAATATGGACTTAAGACACCTACATTTTTAACGGCTTAAATTGTTTATATGATTCATGAATATTTAGTGTTATTTAATTCAAAACACGCCTATTCCTTCAATATTATTTCAAATTAATATGCCTATGAACCTTAATGAACTTTGTGATTAATAACACGTTTGTTTTGAGTGTGTTTACTAACTAGAAAATAGATTTTTTTATATTTTAATTAATAAATAATAATAAAATTACGAACCTGAAAATGAGGACTCGAGACACATTTAGATATCTGTCTGAATAGTGGTTCTTGAATCCGCGTAAACTGTGATGGTTCTATAACATCTAAAACTTCCTCAATTTCTCCCAAATACATAACTTCCTTTTGGCTACAAGTTTTGGGCCAAAACTTGAGCAGGCCGCGCACCACAGGCTCCGTGAGCGTGGGGTCCTTCTCCAGGAACTGTACCACGCAGTAGGCTAACTGCGCATGATACAGCGACAGGCACTTGACCTTGTGCAGGGGGATGAGCACTTTTACGAGGAACTGCTTGTGTTCTGCCTTTAAAGGTAGCGCAAACCCATTGATAATGGAGCCCAAAATCTCCAGTAACTCACCCACACCATTAAAATGTTCAGTCTCGTAAATAAACCTACGTAAAAAAAATTTATTTAAAAATTTTAAACAAACGTTCGTAATCGTTAGAATCTTACCTAAGAAATATATTGTTAATCTGCTTGCGAATAAAAGCCCGTAGTCCGAGAAACTTCCCATAGATACGATGAAGTACGGTCTTTAGGAAGTCCCGCTCCCTTGGATCCTCGGAATCGAATAGCTCTAAAAGTTGTAGTACGAACTTTTGATCGATAACGCGTTTGCCAATGGTTGGCTGAAAATCCGAGCTTTCGAGGAATCTTAGGAAGAACTCGTACACCAGTTGTAAATGCGGCCAACTGGCCTCTAACGTTGGATCATCTTCTTCCGGATCAAAGTCGGGATTTTCACTTGGTGGTAATGTGCGAAATAGATTGGCTGATATCTGTAAAAATAATAACCGTATTAATACAAATTCGAATTTCCGAGCACTAGGTTTATGTTTTACCTTACACATAATCGAAAGGATATCAACAATTCTTAGTTTAATTTAATATCAATAACCCAAAAAAACATTTTAAATACCACAAAAAATTTATAAGTGTTATTTCAACGAAATCACATTATCGTTTTGAAAGAAGAAGATATATAATAAATAAGGAAGCCACAAAAGTCCAAAACTGAAATAGTAAAATGAGCGGTTCGAATGGTAATTAACCTATAAAGTCACTTACACACCACATATTTTTGCAATTTACTGAAATTAATAAATAAAGAGAATATTTAGCAAACCTTCATTTACACAATGACATCGATATAAAAAGTTGCAACAGAATTAAGCCACCTTTTTGAAAAAGTATGTTAAAAATTAAATTTTCTGAACAGCAGTTTATTTCATAAAGCATATTTAGTTAAATCATGTATATGAGGGGGTTCGTCTTATGCATTAAAAATAGGTATAAAACGATGTAATTCCTAACATCGATAAATGTCATTTCGCAGCAGCGACCAATTACAAACAATGGAGCAATACGACAAAGAACGACAAATTTAAAAATTAATAAAGCCAAACAGGTCGCGAGTTGTGGTAGCTAGGTACCCCAGTCAAGTGCGATCACGAGAGTTAAGCTTTGTTGTCTCTGGTCAGTTCTTGGATGGGTTGCCCGACTGCTCCGTTAAAGCCGCACCCTCCCACATGGTGAGAGTGAGAGATTAGGACAATTAGATAAGACACAGAAGCAAATAAAAAGCTGCGAAATAAATCTTGAGAGTTATAGATATAGGATGACAATATTGGGGATATATGCATCTAATGAAGACAATACTCCTGAGAACAAAGATGAGTTCTATAATAAGCTTGACGAAACCCTGAGTGAAAATGGCAATAAAAGAGAAATAATCCTGTTAGGGGATTTTAATGCAAGAGTTGGGACCAGTAAAACCAGTAAAGTAGTTGGACAATACGGTGAAGACACCAGAAACAATAACAGAGAACGACTCGTAAACTTATGCGAACAATATAAGTTAAGAATTTATGACTGTTTCTATAAGCACTTGGCAACAACACACAAGAGCTTGGAGATCGATAATCGACTTCGTAATTGCTCGGCAGTTTTCTGCAGGTAGAATTCAGGAAAGGACCAATATTACTTGGTGACAGCCAACATAATGTTTCCGCCATTAGGCACAAACGAAATAGTAACAACAGAAACAGCCTACAAACAAGAAGAAATGAGATACAACATCAATAGTCTGCAACATATAAGTACAAAGTATTTGTATAAAAATCGACTAAATCAGAAACTCAATGAGGACATACAAACAAACAGCGTTGAATTATACGAACACATAAAAAGAGCTATTTTTGGAGCAGTAATGGAGACATTAGGAAAACAACTCTTCTCCTGGAAAAACAACGGAAACGAGAATTATATGGCTTAATATAAAGAACGAAGAAGACAAAGAAGCTTACAAGGCAGTCAGACGCCGCATCATCATCATCGTCCACTGTTGGACGAAAGCCTCCCTCAAATTTTGCCACCTTTTCCTATTTTGGGCAACCTGTATCCAGTTTCCTGTGATCCTTCTTATGTCATCGCTCCAACGAGTAGATGGCCTTCCTATATTCCTAAATGACTCGTGTATCGGCTGCCATTCTACGATCTTTTTTGCCCATCGGCCGTCCTCCATCCTAGCGATGTGACCTGCGCAGTTCCATTTCAAATGCAGAATGGTTTCGGGTTCGGCAGCATCCCGTACTCCTGTGGTTTTGTCTCGAAGAGTAATTCCTAACATCGACCTCTCCATCCAGCGTTGCATTACTTGTATATTGTTGATACTTTTTTTCGTCAATGTTAGTGTCTCCGCTCCATATGACAATACAGGTAGCACGCACTGATCAAAAACCTTCCTCTTCAGATATATTGGAAGGTCAGATTTGAGCAATCAGACACAAAATAAATAAAACAAAACAACAGACATGGGAAAATAAATGTAAAGAAATAGAAACATAATATATAGGAGGCAGAAAAACCACCGAAGTATGGGAATTTATAAAGAATGTGAAAGCACCACATACAGAAAGAATAAGAGTACAGAATATCCCCATAACCAAATGGAAAGAATATTTTACAGAGTTACTGAAAGAAGATAGTTCCAGGACACGGCACAGATAGAAACAGAGATAAGAGAAGCAGATACAGAGTACGTAGAGGTCACGATCGAAATGGTGGAAAACTGCATAAAGGAAATGAAAAATGGAAAAGCTTCAGGACCAGAAGGAACACCTAGCAAGTTATTAAAAGATGTGTGGGTGCTTCACGTAGTAAATAAATAACTTGAGTCTCGTTGCCTGGTGACTATATACTTCTGCTACGGAGTCCGCAATCTCTGCTCTTTTATCAAGCGTGAGATCTTTGTGTGCCGCTAACATTGCTTGTATGTGTTTCGTATGGTATAAGTTAATGTTGTACACGAAAGCCACGTGTTTTTAGCACTGTAAATCATTAAAAATGTTCGTAAAAAAAAATTACGGTTTGTGAAAAATCACGTCGGTTTGCGAAAATCACATCGGGGTCACCAATTTAACTTGAGTCTCGTTAATTCAATTTAATTGCACATCTCTGATTAGTTTACAATCTGATTTTATGATGACTTATTTATTATTAAACAAAAACTAAAAACTATCTACTGATATTGCTATTGCGTAGTACTTCCCATAGCTTTTTTAATGGTACATTATCATACACTTTAGTGATATCTATGAATACTAGGTGTACTTCTGAGTTTCTTGTTATAGGCAGAACAAATTGTCAAGGCATAATCGGTCCACTGTGAAACCACTATGCTCTTCTACCTTATATTCTTTATATTGCTGTTCAATTAAATTTCGTACTATCCGACCTTATAATTTACTGAATGTGCTTGTCACTGCAATTCCTATGTAATTTTCACCCAAATCTCTTCTTCCCTTCTTATGTATTGCTGATATATATCCCGTGATAAACCTATAGGAACAGCAAACAGCAAGAATAAAGATGGAAGCGGAAATTACATACGAGTTTAGTGTAAACAAAGGATTAAGGCAGGGTTGTTGCATATCATCTACACTGTTTAAAATCTATATAGATGAAGTGCTAAACAACTGGAAGAGGAAATGTATAGGTATGGGAATTCCAATGACAGAGGGTGCACTGTATACATTACAATTCGCCGACGACCAGGCCATAATAGCGCAGGATAGAGAAGATATAGAATACCTGACACGGAAAATAAAGGAAGAATATGCTAAATGGGGGTTGACATTAAACGTAGAAAAAACAAAGTATTTAAATATCGGGGGACAATAGGACAATTTGACTTTGGAAACTAGAGAAACTATTAACGCTTGCAAAGAAAATAGGAGTATGGGGAATGTATGACGTAGAAGTGAAGGAGAGAATTATTGGAGACGAGCGGCACGTATAATACGTAGAGAAAGAATTGGGGAGATAAGGCAAGTAGACCATTACATAGTTGAAGAAGTAGAAAGTAGTGTGGTACGAACACGTACAGAGAATGGGAGACAACAGAATTCCGAAAGGACATACAAGAAACAATGAGAGCTCAACAAATTCAGGACGGACAGAGCCCAGTGGAAATAAATTTTGAACACCGGAAGAACCGGATAAGGGTTATTAAACCTGAAGAAGAAGAGACGATAAGACACAGCGGATGGGCAGATGAAAGGAGATCCGAAGCCCAGAAGGGCATAAGGATAAAGAAAAAGAAAGAAAGAAAGCCAAACAGTTCTTACACAATAATTGTTCTGTCATCGAAAAAGTCCCATGCTTTACTGAATAATAAATTTCCATATTGTGACAGCTTTATAATCCTTTAGAAGCATGCGATGTTTTACGTGTGTGAATGTATAATTACAAGCACATAATTTCTCATAAAAAAAGATATTCAGTAAACTTAAGCTATTCACACCTGAGTTAGATAATAACTTAACAATTATGTTTCTAATTATCTGTTAAACGGCTACGTAAACTAATAAGGCAAACAATCGCTAATGAAAGTTATTATTGTCATAAACATAATTATAGTGTTGTCAGTTACCGAGAACAAAATTTATTAATGAACCGTTTAAGATTCTTTTGTGTTGTATTAATAATTATGCGGTTTTTGGTTTCTTAAACTTTTTAATAACCGTAACAGTTTGATGTGAATTATCTGTATTTGTATCTATATTGTCAACCTTTTATATACAATCTGGCTTGTTTTTGTGGGTTATATTATTACTTTTTACTCCTAAAGTTATATCTACTCACAGCCATTTAAATTAAGAATATTTTAAACTTTCTTTGATGGAGTTTATTACCTACTACTGCTTAAAAAAAATTTAAAATTGATACAATTAAGACATTTACCTTGAAGTTGGATAAATCAATCAACCAGGTGTTCCTATTTTAATTTTTAATAAAAGCAATGTAGATAATGACTTACATAACACAATCATTAAAAATATGTTTACAAAAGCATTGAACTTTAAATATTTAAAGTTTAAACGAACAATTTTATTCCACTTTTACTTTACGGTGGTTCGAGGGTGGTTACTACCATCGATAAATGAATATTTTCTGCAACATAGTATGAACCATTATTATTAATCTATTCAGGATCAAAGCTAAAATATAAAATGGCCAAGGATCAAGGTAACAAGGAACTATAATTCACGAACCGATATTTGCTTATGCTTCAATGAAAAATTGAAGAAACCAATCTTGACAGAGAATCAAAATGATGCAGACGAAAATCTATGGAAACGACTAATACACCTTAAACACTATATAAGTCCTGAATTTACGAACAATTGATAAACGAAAAGAAAGATTAGATAACAAACTTTCTATCTTACTAAACCTATGAAAAATAGTAGGTAAACATCCAAAACCATAAGATAAAAACAAATAAAAGATAAATGGATGAAAAATTAACGGAGATCTAAAAATGATAGAAAAAACATTATAGGTTTAATATCCACAGAAACGATAGAGCATAAAAATTTTTAGGCGGCACAACACATTGAAAAAAGAAATAAACAAAATAAATAGCAAAGATGGGCAGTCACTCACTAATATGTGTAAGAAGGAAATACACAAGAATTCTATCAAGAGCTGTAGAACTCTCATAAGACATATGTTGACTCAACAACTGCGTTAGATAGACAAATATGTAACGTAGGCTCTGAAGATATACCGCCTATAAACGAAGAGGAAATAAAATATGCACTCCACAAAACTAAAAACGACAAAGCACCAGGCAATGACCAAATTCTCCGTGAGATGATAAAGGAAGGAGGAAATGTTCTATGGAAAGAACTAGCCAATCTATGCTTAAATAAAGGAGAAATGCTACATCAGAAAGGTGACACTGAGGATATGGAAAATTACAGACCGATAAGTTTACTCTATCAGATATATAAATTGTTCTTCAGCTAAACTGATTCTTCTTCTTCTACTTGTGTTAGGCCAAAGGCCTGTTGTTTCCGGCTTAGTTTCCTTGGGTTGTTGACTGCCAACTCTCTCTCAATCTCTTATTTGGTCTTCCTGGTGGTCTGGTTCCAGTTGGTTTACCATTTACCATTCGACTGATGTGTTCCTTCCATGCTCTTCTTCTTTGTCTGGACCATCGAACTACGTCTTCTGTTTTACAAGTCTGTCTGATCTCGTCATTCGGTACTCTGTATCTTAGTGCTCCTGTTATACTTCTTAGCGTTCTCATCTCTGTTTTCCGTGGCACATGTCTCAGCTCCATATGTCATGACAGGTCTTCTGCAGGCTTTGTATATATGTATATCTTACTATCTGTACTCATATTTGGATTTTTCCAGATTATGTTTCTTAAGCATCCGGATATGCATGCCGCTTTCGGCTTTACTCATTTGTTTTAGAAAGTCCAATTATGTGGTTATTGCTGGCCAGTTTGCATCTTCTCGGTTCCTTTGACAATACTAGACTTTTGGTTTTTGCCTCTGATATTTCCATGTTGTACTCTTCTGCGACGGTTTGGAATTTGTGTAACATCCGTTGTAGATTATCTTCGTCTTCAGATATGATGGCCATGTCATCAGCATAACAGTCTATTTTTATTTCTTCTTTTGCCAATCTGTACCCTTTTCCAGACGTGTTTACTTTTGATATTATCCAGTCCATTATCATGTTAAAAAGCAGTGGACTTAAGCTGTCCCCTTGTCGTATTCCTCCTTTTAGTGATATTTGTTCCGTTAATTTTTATTCATGTTTTGTTGTTACCTTGATCATTTAGCTCTAAACTGATTAGAAAATAAATTCCATCTATATACCGGGAATGTTTCTTTTTAGTACACATATCCCGTATGTATAGTTTTAAAATAAACGCGTTAAAATCCTATATGTAGGCAACCAACTATACACTAAACGTCACTGTGGCTGTGAATTTAGGGACATTAGTTTTAATTTTTTGTGGTGTGTAAAGGTTATGTTTGTAAATAAATCAAAATTAATAGAATATCAAAATAATTTTAATTCAGCGATTACTTTCAAACATAAATTATCAACAACACAACACAGAAATGAAAATAAAAACGGCAACAGTTAAAGACTAATTTTTTGACATTAATTTAATTTAATTATTTTTGCCACAGCGTGCCATTTTTTTCTTAAGAAATTAAATATTTTAGGTTTAGTGCATAGTTGGTTGCCTACATATAGGGTAAAACAATGCGTTTGACACGTTTATTTTAAAACTATACATAGGGGATATGTATACTAAAAAGAAAAATTCCCTGTATAAGTAAAGAACATGCAGGCTTCAGTAGAAATTTCAGTACTATGGACCATTTGCAGACGATGAGAAATTTAATCGTGAGAACTAGAGAATATTGGTTGACTTTAGAAAACCCTTCGACAGCATAGAGATATGGGCAGTAACAAAAGCATTAATTGACACCAGAATCAACCACAGATATAGCAAAATTATAAAAAAAATCTATAATAACGCTACTATTTATACAAATACAATTACACGACAATACCGAAAAAAGTAAAAACAAAGCGAGGTGTCCGTCAAGGTGACGTAATATCCCCGAAACTACTCCCAATTACATTAGAAAATATCTTTAATAAATTTTCATGGGAAAGCAAAGGTATCTTAATAGAGGGAGAAAGATTAAACCATTAATGCTTTGTGGACGATATCGTGGTTATAGCTCAAAGTAAGCAGAGTTGTAGATAATGTTAAACCAATTGCAAAGAGAATCCAAGAAGGTAGGTGTATATCTGGGACAATTAATAACACATACAGGTGACAGTTACACAGTAGAAATAAAACGGAGAATTAAGTTATCTTGAGCGGCATATGGTAAAGTTAAAGATATTATGACATCGAATATACCACATTTGAAAACAAAAATGTACAACCAATACCAGTGACAACATATGCCTGCGAAACATGGATTCTTACCCACAAAACGATAAACAAACTATGAGTACATCAACGAGCAGTTGCATGCCGAATTTTAAATATATCCTTAAGAAACAAACACAAGGTAGATGATATTGTCCACAGAATAACCGCACTTAAATGAAGCTTGTGCAGCCCATGCTGCTAGAAAACAAGAAGGGCGGTATAGTAAAATCATTATCGAAATAGAGGCAGACCATTCAAACCCTGGGCAGACAACATCAAGAAACATGCAGTACTTTTATGGTATCAAATAGCAGAAAACCGGAACAAATGGCATAATATGAGAGAGACCTATACTCAGAAATGGGTAGAAAAGGGCTTATAAAGAAGAAAGAAGGTAAGAGTTATAGATGGCAACCTCTATCAACGGAAAAAAGATAGAAATTTGTAGAAATCTAAAGAAAAAAAAGTAATACCAAATAAAGACAACGTTCATTAAAAACAAAAAGAAAGTCTAACAGGAGAAGAAAAAGAAATTATAGACTTATTGGAGAAATACTTCAAAAAAGAATTAAATTGATAAAATCCAAATTAAAACAAAACAATGCAAACTGATTGATGTGCCTCAGATTAATACTGCTTTAACATTAACATTTATGGCAATAAACACAAATAAAACCAAAATAATGGAAATAAAGGGGCGCAAAAAGAGTCTAAAAGGGTAGTGAAGCGCAACACATGAAGCTGCTAGACTCAGGGACTTGCAACTTATGAGTATGGGAACTTGTCTGAAGGGCAGTTACCTTCTCTTTATTCTTTCCTGTCTGGCCTCACTTGGCCAACTGTTGTTGCTTGCAACCCTGAGGCTATTAGGGTATCCGACGGCTAGGGGTCTTTGATTTCACATCGATCCTATCTTCAAAATAACAGAAAAAATATGGCATGAACATGACAATATGGAATGTTTAATAGCACAGAGACAGCCTACCCAAGCTTGGCTATGGAAGCTATTAGCAGGTGAAAACCCACCTAGGGTTAGAGGCCACAAGAAGAAGAAACGGGTGCAAAAAAAGGAACAACTTTGAATTCTCATGTAAAGGAAAATGACTAGAAAAGGTAGTTAGTTACCTAAGAACAATTATCAGTAATGATGATAACATAGATAGACAAACAGAAAGGAAATCAACACAAAACAAAACAACAAATATACAACAAAATAGTAACCCCAATGCTATTCTAAATCACAGAAGTTTTGCCAACTTTACCAACACATAAACAGAAACTAAGCTCGACTGAAAGAGAAACGAAGAAATTTACAACAACTTAAAACAAGAGCCAATAACAAACAAGTTAGAGAAGAAACAACTAAATTGGTTTGCTCACATTAAAAGAATGGATAAAGAAAGATTAACAAAACAACTTCAACAAATAAACATAGGAGAAAAGAAGAAAGCAAGTAGTATCACATGATAGAAGAAATAGGTGAAAGACATGGGAAAACAACAGAAGAGCTGAGAAAATAGCGGAAAACAAACATAAACTAATAAAGGCATGAAGGGAAAAAAAGAGAAGAACATTAACATTTAACATTAAAACATTATGAGAAAGAAAAGAAGACGTCAGAGCTTTAAAAAAACAAGGCCCTGAGAGAATATGATCCAACTGCAGAGCTGTGAGAGATAACATGGTACATCCAAGGATCAATCAAACATCCAAAACGCTGTAAAAAAAAACCCATACAAAAATGTATAAACACAAATATGTATTTAAAAAAGTTTTCAACAGAGCTTCTAATGTTCAATAAACTGATAAAATATTATACAGTGTGTTACCGGATGGAGTTGACACGAAGACCAAAAACTTAAAACAATAAAACCATAACAATCTAAATTTAGACTTGAAATTTTGTATTTAAACTATTTATATGTTTTTAATGAACTTTTTCTATTTATAGTTAACTCTAAAATGCAAAATAATGGCACTTCTCTCTTGAAGCATTTTCATGTTTTCTTAGTTTATTAACACCCTGTATATCTAATATAATTTTTTTAATAGCAAACTCGTTAATTCGACAAGCAGAATTTTTTATAAAGAATGACTTTTTGTCATCAAATCGAAAATAACGTTTTTGGTCCTCTTGTCAACTCCATCTGGGGACACACTGTATATACTGATAAAGGAAATAGGAGTGAAGATGAAAGATACCAGAGCAAAATCGACCACTGCTGTAATACAAAGTGATTTTTTAAAAACTGAATTGCAGCAGGTCCTGGATAACCTTAGACCTGTCTGTATTATTATTAACTGACTAAATGTGAAGTTTTTATTCACGAAATTGAAAAATATTTTTGTTACTTCAGATTTAAAATAGCTAGGGGGGGAGGGACAAAAGCTTAAAATACAGACAGTTCTAGGGTTATCCAAGGCCTGCTGCAATTCAGTTTTTAAAAAACCACTCTGTTTGCCTAGTTTTCAAAAAAGACAACAAGTTAAATTGTGATAACCACAGAGGCAACTACCTACCCAGTGTGGGGTATAAATTAATTACAATGTTTAAGCTATGTCTAAGTAATCATAAAAGATATTACATAGCTTTATACCGATTTTACTGTGAAAGGAGATGCACAGTATTGCCATGGTAATTTAACATGACGTTAAATTTAAATATGAGGTAGCAATGAGCATAGCAGAGAAAATGAAACAATACATAGCACAAATTTTGGAGAACAACAGACCACAACCCTAGAAAAATATTATGAGTACAGCATTATATACAGGTGACTTCAGTATTATTCTGTGGGTGACCCATCAGAGTAGGAACCACTACAACACTTGCTTATTTATATTTCTCTCTTTCTAACTTGTTAGTTTACCTCGTTGGGCCACCTGCACAATAAGACTGAAGTCAACTATACATACCAGAAAGGTATGATACGGTGTGAAAAAAAGACTACCTTTAGGCAGCAATTAAAGTATTTTCCTAACCAAATTCACAACAATGACATTGTAAGCCATCTAAAGTAAGCTGGATATCTACCCCAGAAGAATCAAATAAGAAAAGGTATTCGGCATTGTATTAGAGAAACAAGTGAAAGCTATTAAAAAAAATCCCAGTAAAAACAACTGAGCTTAGAATTGCATTTGCTAAATTAGGAAATTGAAGCAGATGCAACCAAGCAAAGAAAAAAAATAACCGTCTTCTTGAGATGGTGTGCCCTTTACAGGGCAATGCCATCCTTCTCTCCACATATCTGTTTCAAGTAGTCTATAAACATAGGGCATTTACACCTTACATGGGCTCCGAACCACAAAAGTGCTTGAAAACTTATTAGCCAGAATTCTGATGTAGGTGCAGCCCTGGGAATTAGTCGAGTCAATGAAGGTTTTTACTTCTAAACCCACTAAAACAGAACCGATTTTGATGATTTTTTTTTTTAATTGTTTGCTATATTAAATTATTCAAAATCAGAAACATTTCAGCTGGCGCTATTAAGTATTTATATTGTTTAAACAATTAATAAAAGAAAAATATTAAAAAAATTTTTTCTTCGGTGGAATTTTAACTAGAAGTGACTAATTTTGAAAATTTAGTATAATAAATAATTTTTGAATAAAAAAGTTTCAAAATTTCCATTTCAAAATGTTAATATTCAATCAGTCGGATGCAAGAAGATAATGTACAAATATATAAACATATGTATATTGTCAACTGAAAAAATCAATACTTTTATAAGAATATCTAAACACGCACAAGAAATCGACCTTTTGTATCACAGGCAGAGGAATTCAAAGTCAAACTCCTGATGTTTCACCATGATTTTCGGAGTGAACGCGTGTGTTTTGATGTTATTAATCTGTTAAAATAAGTTTTTAACACTAAATATTGAAAATATTAGTGAAAATTGTTGAAGAGAACTTAATTATTGATAAAAATTTAGAAAAAAGTGCAAAGAGACAAGTAAAAATACGATGGAAAAAGTAATTATATGTCATTTATTCTTGGTTTGTATTGAAAATAATTGGATTATATTTGCTTTTAAGTTTGTTTATGCATTTTGAAGAATCGAGTTATTATTCTTATTATTATGTTACATTTATATTACATTATTACAGTTATTATGATACATTTATATGCTGTAAAATCAAATTTTTTTGTAATTTTGATCATTACAGCAAAATCGCTTGCGTTGCATATAAGTTAAAAAATGTTTCCCGTTTAATAAATAATTACTCAATCTTAACTAAATTTTGTTTGCTTATTTGGGACGTATTGATTTAACGATTCTAAAAATTTTAGCCCTTTAAGTGTAATATTTTTAATTCTACAGTACTTTTTTCACTGAATTTTCCGCGCGTTATGCTCGTCGTTAAGATTATTTGCAAAAACAATTTGTGTTAAATTATTCTTTTGATGTAATGAAATCTTTTTAAATTATTAGAAATGTATTTCCTGTCTTACAGCTATTTCCCTTTGAATTTGATCCTCATATTTAAAATCATACGTGTTAAAAACATTTTCCAACATTCTTTTATATGTTAGAGAAACAGCAACAAGATACTGTAGACTCTACAGTTAATTGTTGTTGCATTTGCAAAGAACAAGAGAGTGCAGATACACAAATTATACTAAGTTTTTTCAAAAATTTAAAATTTGGAATTCAATTCTTGCATCCGAATGATTGAATAATTAACATTTTTCAATGGAAATTTTGAAAGTTTTTAATTCAAAAATTATTTTATAAACTAAATTTTCAAAATTAGTCACTTACACTTTGTTAAAATTTCATCGAAAAAAAAATTGTCAAATTTTTTTTTTTTTAATTATTTAAACAATGTAAATAATTGATAGCGCCAGCTGAAATGTTTCTGATTTTGAATAATTTAGTATAACAAACATTAAAAAAAAAAATTCATCAAAATCGGTTCTGTTTTTGCGGGTTTAGAAGTTTTGACGATTTTTCCGCTTTATTGACTGGACTAAATCGAACCGGCGCCAGTTTTAATCTCAGCGGTTGGACACACAGCTGAACCAACTGAGCCACAACTGCAGCAAAGCTAACCTGAAGCTATAGAAATTAGAAATAAGCATCTTGACAGAGTTGAACGCTAACAATCTACAACAATCATAATAACTTTTTCAAGTCCCTCTTTAGATCTACATGGCCACTTCAGAGCCTCGAGTAGTAGCAAAGAAGAAAACAAGAATAGCCTATTATTGCTAGAAAGAGGAATATTGAAAAGCACTTGGCCCAGTAATTGATGGTAATATTGAATAATAATTAACCCAATATTGTGACAACAATTAAAAGTCATCGCTTAGCACGATTGAACCACATAAATAGAATGTAACAAGTAAGAACACAAAAACCTGCATATGAGAAAAACCAAAGGGAAGACGTCCAAGAAGAAGGCTTATAAAGAGGCGGAGAAAAAATACAAGAGGACTTAAGAGCTTTGGAGGTTCAAAAACGGAGAGTCAAACTGAAGTTAGAAAGATGTGGCAGACGGTTGTAGAGTGGGCCAAGGCTTTGTAAAAGGCCGTTGAGCCAAGAAAACAAAGATTGAATTACTGGATAACCACCAATATAACTATAGACTTAGAAATATGAACAAGAACAGAACCGTAAGATCAAGCTCACTTAAAATAAGGAATTTCCTGTGCAACTGACGGCTTCAAATAACAATTTAACAAAAACTACACTAATTCTGTTCTCTCCTATACGATGGATACGAAGCAAGAAAGTAAATATTATGAATTGTCTTCAGGTTTTTGGAAAGTGGTTTTTAAACGAATGTTGCAAACATCTTGAGTAGAACACTCAAAAATAGCATGGCTCTGATGATTAAAAAGGACAAAAATGTATCGAATATAATCCAAAAATTGGAAATCTATGACTCATCACACAACACCATCGATATCGAAGGCTTAATGCAAGAAAAACATATCGCTGTTTTACTGTTAGCATCCATAAAAGGACTTTGCTCAACACCCCTGAAAACCACAAAAGAAAATAAATTAACGAAAATTGTCGTCGCACCATGCCCTCGGTGGCTCTGGAAGCCCTTCTTAACCTAATGCTCTTTCACATTGTGATTGCGATGGAAGCACGAAAGTCACCCATGGGCTGTTTACCAGTGACCTTTGGGAGGGTGACGGGAAGCTAAAAGGACAGGTTCAGATTCTGTCTCGTTTGATAGAATCTGATCAGCTGCTTAGTGCTTGCAGTGATACAGTGTCTCCCTGCTTTTCTTTCATCAAAAATTACGAGATAATTAATAACTGCTAGGGAAGACTGCTCATTACTGCTCAGGGACAGCGTCAGATCTACTGTGGTTAGCAATCAACCTAGAATGAGATTGTCTCTTGCACTAGGCAACTTTCCTGACTGAGGTATTTGCCCAGGAGAACCTTGCCAGAGGCTACCAAAACAGGCATAATCCATATATGCTCAGACAGTCGAACAGCGCTCTGAGCTCTGTAAAAGCCAAATTACAACTGGTCAGGAATATCGATGGGCCCTAAAAAAGCTCATCTCAGCCGAGACACAGTAACATTCTAGGCAATAAAAAGATCAATCACCTGGTCAGGGAGGGCTTCTTGGAATCCTTACAAGACCCTGAACTAGCCCTCGGCCTACCTAAGGCAAGAGTTCAGCAAGCAATTAGAGACTGAACTCACTCTCGGTCCATCTCATATTGGGCTTTGCACCCTTGGCTGAGGCAAGCAAAAGAAGAAGAAGAACCAAAATTGTTGTTAACCTTTAATTAACAATGAAAATCCAATATTTAAAAAAAAAAAAAAACAAATGCGCCCAATTGTTCATGACCGTAGGTTCTCAAACCTGTAACACGCTTTCTACTAAAGTAGCAAAGCAAAGGAATTTAAAATATAACACAGTATTAGGATTTTAACTCAACTATGAAATTTATTAGTATTGGGGCAAGTGTCACTCATGGGAACGTTTTGATACCAACCCACTTAGGAAAACACCCGTGAGAACGTGTAATCATCACCCCGCTGTACGCGGATTTTTCAGTATAAATACAAGATCAAATGTTACCAGTCTTGATTATTCAGTCTATCTGTATAATCGTCTGGAATTTCGATTAGTTCGCTGATTAGTGTATCTAATTATTGTAAAGTATACAGTTAGTTGTATTGCACTTTGTTGCTTTGCATTAACTGGTAGAAATTCTTCATATGTATTACGTACACCGCGGTAAAGCATTGCTTTCCGATTACGTGTATTGATCAAAAGGGTGAAAATACCGTAATTTCAATTGAGGGGTCTCCCCAGAAATCCAAATTAACGCACAACGTAAAAGTTAGCAATTTAATATACGTAACGTATTCAAGATTAGACTTTATCAAAATTACATTAGGGTTGCCCTCTTGTAGGTGCTGATCACAAGTAATTACAACCATACGACAATTCTGACTAATCAACAATAGGGATAAACATCCCGTACAATTGTGAGGTACCTAGTACTCGTACATTGTGAGTTGTACATAACGTATATTCTCGTTACATGAGAAGCAACGCTTACTCATGTAATTTAGAGTTATGCATAGTGCATATACTCGTCAATTGGAAGGTCAAGGTTGGTTGTAATACCACCTTTGGCTCCGGCCGCTTACGATTGATTTTAATATCAATCCCATAAAAGATCTCTTGTATCGTATATCTGACAGACGCACTGACTTAATCTCTTGTGATCGAACCACTGCAATCAGGCCACCCTGATTACATCAAAATCATAAAACAAAAGGATAATAATTATTCAAGCCACTGCCCATAATTGAACTTGCCAAGTTTGATGTTCATTCACTATGTTTAATTATTTACTGTATTTGTAAATATCTGTACATAAATATAACTTTATAATATACATATGTATTAAACTGGATGGAGTATTTATTTCTTGTTTATAAGGTGAGCTACTCTAAATCAACGAATCACAACAACATTAAAGGGCCTCTGACTAAATAGTCAGTTATCTAAATAATGGGTAAGATTTTCACTTAACCAATAAGGGTTGCGGGTAAAGAAAATCTTAGTGAAAAACTAGACGATCTTACAAACATAATGTAATTTTCTTTAAAGCTACAAAACACCACCTCATCTACAAAAACATCGGCAATAAATTTAATACTTGCTAATTACCATCAACAATATTCAATATTTATTGAAATGTAGTTGCATAATTGGCAATTTCAGTTATTTATAATTACACACTCTTAATTTAATGTTGCTGCTTTACAATGTACATTAATACACTGTCGTCAATATTTATTTGTTATCAATTTCATTGGACATTAACAGCTATATAGATAAACTGCTCTGTTTAAAGAATTTGCCTCTACATGTCTGTGTTCACAGTACATAATGTAAACATATACATATTCGGTGTTTTGGTGCCTGGCACTTGATGAACACACAAGTGGTTATGTGTAACATTGTTGACCAACTGTTGTTAATTTGTTTGCTTACAAACCCTACTGACACCCAACCCTTTTCTGTTACGGTAAATGCGTTAAACGAGCAGGTGTAACTAACTAGGTAACTAACACTGAATTTAAAATCAATTTAGATTATTATAAAACGCGATAAAGCATTTTTATTTTAAAATAGAAATATTGATTAACGTATTAACAGTTCTCTGGCTTGTCGTAGGACACTACAACAAAAAATAACACAGAAAGAAACCGGTTTTTAAATGGGAATAATCTAAATGAATTAAGCGATTATCATGTGATTTTTGAACTATATAATTAATTCCGATTTCAATTTTTTCTTCGACAAACTCACTTTTCAAAATCAGGAATTTAAATTAACATTTTATAAACTTATCAGAATGCACGGCTAGAAATCGCAGAGGAGTTAATATTTTAATAATAATAGGTTTAGAACATATAAAACACCTCCTACCTTAAATATAAATATGATTGTGATTCTAACTTCCTTTTAAATTACTAATTAGGAAAATTTAACTCCGAACAATTCCTGTTTCGATCACCATTCTACTCGGTTTTTTTTAATTAAACTGAAAATACGAGAAATATGTAGGACAAAATATACCAGAACAAATATAGAATTAATATCCCACTACATACTTTCCTTGAATATTAATATCTCAATTAACATAGCTAGTTCTGACATAGCTTTAGCTGTTTAATTACTTGTTTATATTATCACTTATTTTAATTTTAATACATACTTGGATTTTAACAATATACAACCAAAAAAACCCTGCTTAATCCATTTACCCAAATAAAACATATTAAATAATTCTTATTTCTGAGATAAATTGTAAGAACTAATAATAAAATATAATTTGCAAGAACCAGTTAAGGATAATTTAAATTCATTAAAATATACCAAACGTATCGATAAATAGTTAGCCTTGAATGTTTCCAAATTAAAAAAAAAACAAATGCCGTTACCATAGAAACAAACAACTTAATATCTGGGCTGAATCTGATTGGAGAAAAGTTTGTTTGTTTGTTTGTTGAAATGAATTTAAATTTTGATTAAAATCAATACTGAATACAGCTAATTGATAAAGAATCAATTGACCACCCTTTGCATTCGTGTAATGTAGCTTCGACTCATTACTATTTCTTTCCAAAATCAAAGACGGTTTTATGGTAGAAATTTTCAGCTGTGAAGGTTGTATGAACGATGCAAGAAGAGTCTAAAAATAAAATACGACTGCGTTGAATAAACAATATTTTGTATAATCTGGCTTCTCTCCGAAAGTTAAGGTGGCTCACCACTAACTTCGTATACAGCAATAATGATTTACAGCGATACAGGAAACCTCAGACCCTGAGAGAATATTAGAAAACAAGAAGTGATAAGGAATTCGAAGACTTCGACGGTCAGTGTCAGTATTAACAGAACATCTTCCACGTTGGGACCAAGTCATTCTGATGAAGCCCCTTAAAAAAGTGGGCGAAACATTGAGTTTTTCTGTCTCAACCCAGAAGACATTCTGTTAATAAGAAGTGATAAGAATCCAAACTACAAAGAACAGTGAATACATTATCGAAGCAGCTGACCTAACCATGCATAAAGGACAAACAAAAAGACAAAGGGTGGGTTGCACAAACAAGATTTAACAGCCTCGTCAAATGAATTGCTGGTCAGAATGAACAAAATCGAATCGAAGTTTGATTTCATAATACAAAAAATGTTAATTTAACAAAAGTTTTATGCAACCCACACAAAGATACTGTTATTTCTGTTTTGGTAGACCAAATCTATTATCATCAATTAACGAACTTCATCTTCAAAAATCAACATAAAATTGTTATTTATAGCTGTAAAAACTTCTTTTTTTCCTTTATATCTGTTAGGGCATCATGTTAGCCATGAAATCAAGTTAAAAAACTGGGAGTAAACATAACAAATCGCAGTGAGGAAGAAGCAGAAATTGACAAGAGAATAAGGGTAGTAAAGCAGCTGGTGCTCTTAAAGATGTGTCAAGCTACAGGTGTATGGAACAGTCATCAAACCAACAGACCTGGATAATGAACATGACAGCAGCAAGAAAATTGGAAATATGGGAAAAGAAGATGTTGGGAGTTATTTGAAGGTAAAAAGAATGAAGAAGGAACGAGCAAGATGGCCGGGACATGTGGTCAGAATGACTCAGGACAGAGTACAAAAAAAAGTGTTTCAGCAAGCTGAAGGAGGGAAGAAAAGAAGAGGACGCCCAAGAAAGAAATGGTTGGAAGCAGTAAAAACAGACTTGAGAGAAGTAGGAATTCAAAATGGAAAATAGAAGGAAATAGTTAAAAAAAACTATTATTATACTAATTAGGGCATCAGGTTAACCATCAAATCAATTTAAAAACTGAACTTCACATTAAAATCACTTTAATTATGCATCTTTTGCTCGTTCTACTTGAAACTACCCAATCAATATTACTAATAACAACAAATGAATATCAACCTACCATTAGAGTGCAGCGGGAAAATCTATAAAATATGCTCCGAATAGACATTTACTGTGACCGTAACTAAAAGCTTTAGTGTAATTCAGTTCATCAACAATCAAAAATAAACTAATTATGTTACCTTTGTTCTCTTGTGCCACTATAAGCCAATAGCGGTTATGTATATGTACAGCAACCGACAAATTAGTTTATATCTGTTATGAACCAAATAAATTCAGATTTTTCTACTCGCCAAATTTGTTGTTCTCTTGCGACACCGTTACAAACACAGAAACAGACTATATCAGTTTTATGACCATTTTACGCATCGAAATAAATTTTTTTTTAATCACCAAATGTGCTTTAACATAAGCAATAAATTAATAATGTTGCCGTTGTTCTCTTGTCACACCGTAAGGTATAAGAGGTTACAGATGCAGTGAACAAATGGATATTAATCCGTATCTATCGTAATGAAACATGAGTAAGGAAAGAAGATAGTTACCATTTTGATAATTTCCGGATAAACAGGTTCGGTAAGCACTCCTCGTCCACCCGTTATATAGTCTACTAGCTCATTAAGAGTGCAACGTTTAACTTCTTTACCCTTGAGATCAGCCACGGGGTCCATAAAATCAAATGGCACACAACACTGTCGCAGTTTACGAATAAAAAGTTCCTCCTGCTCGGCAGACGTAACATCTGTAAAAAAATACGATTATTAGTTCGACGTATAAGTAATGACACTTTTGTTTCGTGTTAAGCTTTAAATTTTTTCCTAAACAAATTAGATGAAGAGTTAGCAAGATTTGAAAAAAAAACAAAATTATAAAACTCAATTTGATATGTTTATCAGATAAACCATCTCTGTCAAATTTTGACAACTGACAATACATAAGAGTAAAATAAAAGGCATCTTAAAAATCCTACGCTTGTGTTATTAATCAACAGCCTTGACCGAGTGTGATACGTAATCAATTATAATTTTCCGTCACATACTATAAATCAATCACATTTAAAATTTTTGTGGCAGGTTGCTCCAGATCCTTGCATAAAATTATATAACAAGTACACGTGTTTGCTTTCAAGTGCAATAATCGATTTCGGTCATTAATCAACAAATATTTACTTCGGTAATACTTTGAAATGTCAAGACAAAAATTAATGCCCGTAATCAATAAACAACAGACTGAAATTTCCTTAAAGTGTATTTTTATGAGGTAGTTGTATGACAACAGAAATTCACCAAATAATGTTTAATGAGAATACATGTTCTAATTGATCGATTTGATTTGATTTAATATAATGAAATTATTCAGACTTCTGCTGATAAAAATGTACTTAAAAAAATTAATATTAAACCTCTCAGTATTGCCAAAATACCCAGTTGAGTTGCACAAACATGATTCAAGAGCTTAATTAAATTAATCACTTGTCAATTTAACAACAGCTTTATGCACCCCACCCTTCATGTATGAATGGGGATTTTGAACAAGTATTCGATTTATACAACAAAAAATTAGTAAGCGAAATAGCTATAACCACAAACTACCAAATCAAACCATTAGAAAGTGAGGGGTTGACCACCAGCAGTCTAAAGGTATCTTTAAGATAGTGACTGACTTGGGCCTAGCTTAGACTCACACATAAGGGATGTGTTTTTAATATTGGGTTCAACAAATTTTTGTGATTTGTAATATCAGTTTGTGTAAAAACACAAATGGCTCACACCCTGTACTGATTGGTAATGTAACAATCAAAGTGATTTGTGAAAAATGTACAATCAAGTAGAGCACATTGAGCAACTTGGTTTGCTGTTTGTCATTCTGTATTGATTAATAAATGCTCATATTATGTTACAAAGCTTGCCTCAAGTTAGTCACCGTATTTAAGGACAGTTTCGGGTACTCCAAGGTAGTTCACGTATTACATTATACAGTTTGCTTAAGTTAGTCGCCATCTTTAAAGGTAGTTTCGGGCACTCCAAGGTAGTTTACAACACTCTAACAAAGTTGGATGCAATTTAAGTAAGTCTGAAACAGTTTCAAGGCCTAATCAATATTTAGTATAATAATATAAATTTGTGGATAGTGTCAAATACCTGGGGGTGATGATAGACAGGAAATTATCTTTTGCTGACCAAGTGGATTATATATGCAAGATATTAGCCCTGATCACATAACAATCAGATTCGCCAAGTTAGTGTAAAATCTGGCAGCATTTTTATGCTTAGTTTGCATTCAGTGGCCAGGCGGCGCCACCATTGCACGGGCAGACACGCGACTCGAGCCATCCTGAAGTGCTTGATTTGTATACAAATCAGCTGATTCCAACTTGGCGACTCTGATTGTTATGTGATCGGGGATATTAGCTAGATTATCAAGTAGTATATCCTTTTTTGCTAGACTAACAGTGTTCAACTTGACAATTTTGCCGTATTTTCATTACTGTTGTACAGTATTATGTATGTCAAATAAAGGTGATATAGATAGATTACAGAAGCTTCAAAATAAATGTATGAGGGTGATATTAAAATGTTCAAAATATACGATACTCCTGTATCTATAATATTATTAGAGAGTCTGAGATGGATGAATATAGAGGATTTTATTGAATACAAATGTATGATTTTTCTGTATAAACTTACAAAAGGAGAACTACCAAGTTATTTTAATAAATATAAAGTGAAGTGTTTGGATGTACATGAACATCATACTAGTTGATAGGATAACATACCTATATATCAATGTTGTGCAAAATGAAAAAACTTTCAAATCGGCATTTGTTAAGGGATTAATAAAATTCAATAACTTGGATGTACAGTATAAAAATGCTTTAAATGTGAATTGCTTTAAGTTACTGCTAAAAAAATTGTATTTAAGAGGATAGTTTGAAACTCACAATTAAGATGTTTAGTTAAGTATTTATGTATATATATTAGCAGTGCTAAATAAAGATTTATTTATTTATTTATATAATAATTATCACACAGTTTTGTAAAGGCATCATTAGAAAAGTCGGGGCAGTCTCAAAGGCGTTTTGGGGCAATTTAAAGATTAAACATTAACGGAGTAATCACTAACGAGATAGACTGACAATATACGATAGTTTGCCGACAACGATTGTCTTTGCTCAGAACTGTACAAGAAACACATGCAACAGTTTAATAGAGACCTAAGTCCCGTATGAGTAGAACGTCAAATGTCGAATTCCACATCTTGAAAAAGGTCTGCTTAGTACATTGCTATATGTGAATGTGAAAACTATTAAAACTAGAAAAAGCACAAGCAAAGTCTAAAGGAAAGGTGAAAATCAAATTACATTAAAAGCTAGAAACTCTCTCTGTTACGTTAAAGAAGAGTAAGATTCCTGGTCCACAACAAACATATTGAAAACATCAGACATTAAATTACAAGGTAACAAATTTTGTATCTTGTTGTACAGTTAAATAAGAGATATGCTTTAAAAATTATTTAAGCATATCAACTGGTTGCCGGCAAAACAACGTAAGGCATATGGTACTACATTGTGCCTTACGTTGTTTTGCCGGCAACCAGTCGATATTATGCCCTAACTTGCGACCATGCCGAAGATGTGCACTTTACTTGATGGAAAAACATTGGAGACTCCAATGTCAAAGTTGGAGAAAAGTAAATGAAGCTGAAACTGCAATTGGTCAGTCACAGTAAAGATATCCAAAACGTAGAAGTTCTAAATAGATTTTCAGTTGACAGTGATCATTGTATTGTAAGGACAAAAGTAAAAGTAAACACAAAAAAGGAAAGAATCAATATTCTTGAAAGAAACAGTAAGAGATGGGAAACACCAGAGAACGTACAGACAGAGAAGAGATTACGCAGACCCTCAAATTCGACGATAAAATAACGGTAGACAACCTATTCGAAAAGAATAAAAACAGTTTACAAAATGCCATAGAGAAGATATGTACATACATACATCCGTAGCCTGTTCCAGAATGCTTCTCCAAATCCCAGAGTTTTAAGTCTTGGATTCTATGTTTAACTTTATTACTTTCTTGATCATTTTTCATTGGTGGGGTCGTCATCGAATTGTTCATTTGGCTTATTAATTGCTAGGTTTCTAGTTCTCGTTGTTTACTTCATTACTTACTTTGTGCATTAGTACCCTTAGGATCCATACTTTATTCTTTTTCGGTACCAGTATTTTTTGTCGTTCCATCTTCATTTGATTTTGTCGTTTGTGGCAAGGATTCAATTGATCTAGGTCCCTTTTTATTTAATTTGCTTCATGTCATATTTAATTATTCCATCCTTTTTTTGCTTTTCGAGTACCTTAGTAGGGATCATCAAAGTAATTTCAGTGTTTTTTGTTTTCTTTGCTGAAAGAATCATCTCTCTGAACGTAGTTAAACCAACAATGATTGGTGATACCTCCTTGTTCGTGTTCACTTTTCGTACAAAATCTATTTCGTTTCGTTGAATTTCAAATAATTGCAGCACAATGTTTTCCAGCTCAAAATAGCGTATTTTCACTGGGTTATGTACCTAGGCCATGAATAACTAAATTTCTTGTTGTTGTTTTAGAAGTTGATTTTACATTCCCTGTTGGGCTGTTATCCACGGATCTATCTGCGTTCAATTGATTAATGTTATCCTTTATACTTGAAGCATTTTCACAATCGAAATGTTCATTCGTACCCATCCTAACCTCACTTTTTCGCCACTTTTATCAAACCCAATCTTCGCATATAAACTTTGCAAATTGGGTTCCCTTTATTTCTCCAGCTTATACAAATATTTTTCCTGCTGCAAAACAATTAATTACACTTTTTTCCACTTCTTAAACTGACATTATAGACTAAAAATATTGCATAATGCAAAATGCATGTACCCAGTTCAACGCCCCCACAACTAACCAGAGAAGAAAAATCGTAGGACTTGATACCTACGTACGTTAACGAAACAGAGATGACGATATTATAAGACCACAGAAGAATACACAGGAAATTAGAAAACATCGGAGACAAAAGACTACGGAGTAGAAAGAAAGGATATACAAGGTCAAAAATAAACACAACAATATCGTCACAAACAAAAAGAGGTCCTAAAAACTATTGAGACATTTTATCAAGAGTGGTATGCAGCAGAAGAACGACAAAAAGAAATTAAATCAGCCTTGTCAGACATGAAAAATAATAAATCCCCTGGCAAAGACGAAGTTGTTATACAGGGTGTATCAAAAATAGTGTCCATCCTTTATATGTCATATACTACTGATTAATCTAACTCTAAAATCATAAACAAAATTTTCCTATGATGATTATTTATTATCGATAACATTTTGGCAAATATTATCGATATTGAAATTTCAATATCGACAGGGCTACCTACAACTTAACATGGACTCAAACCATGGAATCAACTCCAGAGAAGACTTACTAGGTAGCAATACCTGTGGTTTGCCATTGCCTTCCGAGGGAAGTAGTCGGAGTGTTTTCAGTCTAAACCAACTGAGCCACGACCGCTACTTGAAGCCCTTAAGGTATCGTATAATAAATGCCTTGTAGATGGAGCAACTCCCTCAAAATGGCAAAATGCTATTACTGTTATCATGCAGGAAAAAGGAGACTGTACAAACCTCGAAAATTACAGAGCGATCAATCTCCTTACTCATATGTACAAATAATAATTAACAAACGACTGACCAATAAATTTGAAGTCTTCTTATCAAAAGAATATGCAGGATTTCATTCAAGATATGGCAATAATGATCACCTTCTTACTATTAAGGTCCTTATTGAAAAGTGCATAGGTGTGCCACGAGGTATTGCTAGGTGTGCCGTGATGCAATTACAAATTAGTATAAATTCCCGTTTTTCCTAATACAAAAGCATATTCCAAGAAAAGGGAATTTCTCCGATAACTGGCAACATCGCAGCATACGTGTAACCTATCCGTCTGCTACCGGCTACCCTACCCTTATGGTTTAGTGCCGGTGAGTTAAAAACACTTATGTTATGAGAAATCATTTGGCTAGTTATGGGCTAGTGGTCATAGCTCAAATAAAAGCATTGTGCCTTGGAATACTGAGAATGGTTTAGGTATACCGAGCACTGGCATAGAGTATAACAAACCTCTTCTACTCATTTTCAAAGACTTTGTAAAGGCCTTCAACTCAGTTAACCATTATAAACTTCTAAAAACACTTGTCGAATGCCGCATTGACCACCGTTACTCTGAACTAGGCAAGTACATATATGAATACATATTATACCGACAAAATAAAAATTGGGAAGGGTTAAGACAAGGAGACACTCTCTCCCCCTATTTGTTACTATACAAGATTAACTGGGAACGTATAGGAATTAATACTGACAGGATGATGAGGCAAGGTACAGACGGACTAAAGGATTAATATATCACCATAAACCATCAGTATATGGCATATGCAGATAACATTGTTCTAGTTACAAGATCCAAAGAATAATTAAAGGAAATTTTTGTAAGGATAGAAAAGACAGCAAGAAAATTTGGTTTAATAGTTAATGAAGAGAAGACAAAATATATGGATCCGGCAAATTACCAAAAGTTAACATACTTTCAAGTGTCATTTACTCATGGTAAAAAACATAGTCTTTTAGGAGCTATATTAACACAAAAAAAGTGAGAAAAAAGGAGAAATGCCCAAAGAAAGTACAAGTGCCAGGACGTTGTCAAGACTACTCAAGTCAAAACAGTAACGAGACAAGCAAAAATAAGACTATACAAAACTCTTATCCGTCCAACAGTCTTATATGGGTGCAACACTTGGATTCTAACAAACAACTTGGAACATGTTGGAAATTAAAAAAAATATATGGTGGTATAAAAGAAGGAGAACAAATGAAGAGCTAATGGGACTGTATAGAAGAGATAAAATTACCTAGATGGCTGAACCATTTACATCAATTACCTAAAGAAAGAACGTCAAGGGTAGCAAGAAAGCATGAGGAGGACCAAAAGAAGGAGAGATTAACCTTGAAGAAGATGAATGGACACAGTAAGTGTAGATCTAAGGTGACTTGGTGTACTGAACTGGAAGGATATATGTTAAATAAGATTAACTGGGAACATGTGGGAATTAATAGTGACGTCAAAAATGTAAACCACCTGTCTTGCTGATGATATTGCTTTAATAGCAGACAATACGCAAGACACACAAAACATGCTGCAGGAAACCTCAAGATAAATTGGTTTGAAAATAAACAAATACAGCTATCAAAAGCCTTGTTCTGAGTGACTTAGTACATGAAATCTGCATTAGGGAGGTAATCAAACACACGAGATTCAGTGTAGGTGTAGAATAGGCCCAATTTCGGCTGTACTTGGAAAACTTAGGGATATATTACAATCTGAACTCCCGCTATGTTTAAAAAATAAAGTGTTTAATCAATGTGTGTTCACTTACGAAGCAAAAACACTTACATTGACCAAGCAAAATATAGATAAAATAGATCTAAAGCATCTACACCCGGAGATAAAATTCCAAACCGAATTATTAGGCACCGAACAAAGTGGAAATGGGCAGGACACGCTACTAGGATGACAGACGAGCGATGAACTAAAACGATTTTAGAATGGCAGCCAATACGTGAGGCCTACAGGAGCAGAGGAAAATCACCTAGCCGCTGGACGGATGATATAAAAAGAACAACAAAAAATTGGATGCAAGTGACTCAGGATAGAAAGAGATGGGAAGAGTGGACAGTGATGTCTTGCATTGGACGAACATGGGCTAAAAATGATGATAATGAAAACATAAAGACAATTTTTGTCTAGAAAAAATCACCCTAATTAACCCCTAGAAACACTGTATAAAATAATTCTAATTATTACAGGTAAAGATCCCAGGGGAAATGGTTAAAGGGATTGATGAATTAGACATTAAAACGAAAAGGAAACAAAAGAGAAAGGAAAATAATTGGTAGTGGCCGCATGGAATGTAAGGGACACGTTTGAGGAAAGAGCAATTTTGATCCTAACCAACGAACTCCAACAATGTAAAGTGGATGCATTTGCACTGCAACAGACTAAACAGAAATGGATACACTTTCTTTAAAAGTAGTGGCAGAGATAGAAAGGAACCAGATTTATGATCAGTAATCGTATGAAAAGAGGAAGAAAGGTCAAGAGGCAGGTATCAAAGAATTAATATTTTAAACGTCCATGCCCTATTAGAAGAGAAAGATTAGGAGGTAAAGGGAAGTGGAAAAAATGCCAAAATATGATACGAAGATGGTTTTAGGAGACTGTAATGCACAGAGAGGAAAAGAGGCCATGTATCGACCAGCTGTTGGAAAATATAGTTTACATAGAGAGTCCAACGAGAACGGAAGATTTTTAATACAATTTACCCAGCACAAAAATATAAGGAGTTTGGTACCTTTTCAATCATAAACAGATGCACGTGTGGACATGGATGACACCAGACATGAAGAATACTAATCAAATTAATCACATCCTTACAGAAGATCGCAATCAACGATGTGTTACAGATACAAGAACCTATAGAAGACTAGAGGCACACTCTGATCAGTTTATGGTGGCCGTCAAGTTAAAACAGATCGTTCCAGAAACGAAGAAATACAAGAAAAATATATAAACACTATAGGTCAAGACAATGCTGAACAAGGTATAGAAGAAAAAAACAATGATAAAAAGAACAATAGAAGAACATAGCCAAAGTACCGAAAGGAATAGACAGGGATGGTTTGAGGATGAGTGTAGGAAAGAAATTGAGAAAAGAAACAAAACATAATACTAATGAGATCAGTAACAAGCAAGCTAATTTATGAAGAGCAAAGGAAAATTTGCAAAAGAATTCTATAAGAAAGGAAAAGGGAAAAGCCAGCGGATATTGCAAATAAACTTAGGAATAAAGAAATAAGAAAATTCTACACAGTAATTACAGGAATCAGAAAGGGTAAGGGTAAAGGAAGGAAATGTGGGAAAAAACGCTGCAAAGATGGGCAGAATACTTCCGAGGAATTGTTAAATGGGGCGTAAAGAGCAAAGACAAAGCAGTACTACGAGTCAATGTAGTAAGAGAAATGGATGAAGAAGCAGAGTGAAAGACCAGAAAGTTCAAAAATATTAAGAATAATCATTAAAATTCCTGGGGAAGACGGAATAAAGGTGGAAATGTTAAAGTGGGTGTAGACAAACTCATAAAAGATGTATGGAGAAGGGAAGAAATGCCAGAGAGTCTGGGGACTACAGAGGGTATATGCTACTAAATACCTTATAGAAGATATTGACTACTATATGCATCAAGAATAGAATGGTAACATACAGCGAAGCATTAATAGCATGGCTTTTGGCTAGCCAGGTCGGTAATAGATCAAATACATCCTAAAAGATATCCAAAGAACAAGTCACGAATTTAAATTGATTATAAGCAGGCATATGATACAATATACAGAGAGCAGCTATACCATAATTTAGCGGAGTTCAACATACCTGGAAAGCTAGTGAGACTTATTATGATGCCACTAAGAAGAACAGAAAACAAAGTGAGAGTAAATGGGAAGCTTACGGTCAAAGCAAGGTGATCCATTATCCCCCTTGCTATTTAATTTAATACTTCGGAAGTTATCAGGGATGGAAAAGTTAATAGACAGGGATTAATCTATTATAATTACCACCAGTGTCTTGCCTTCGCAGATGATTTAGTGTTGATAACAAGAACCAAAAAAGAGTTACTAACAGTCACAAGAAATATCATAAAGGCAGGAGAAAAAATGGCATTAAAGATCAACGAAGTCAAAACAAAGGGTGGTATGGGATGATTCGGAGCGAGAAATGCAACAGTTGAGAGTACGAAGAAATCAGAACACCCAATACAGTTTCCAAGAAGTAGAAACCTAACCTACCTGGGTGCAGTTATAAAACGAAGATCAAATAGTAGTAAAAAGGTAAAAGGAATAGGTGTTTATTCGCACTAAAAAGCGTAAAGCCAATAGTGACATATATGTACTTGTGAAGTGTGGACAATGACTAAACAAGACCAAAAATCATTCAGTATACAGGAAAGAAAGGTCCTGAGGGGGTAATACAGGGGCAAACTAGTGAACGGAAGATGGAAAAGAAGGACAAATGAAGAAATAAAGTAGTGTACGGAGAGGAGACAATAGTAAAGCACAGCGAATTTAGCTGGATAGGACACCTAATTAGAATGAAGAAAACCAGAATATCGAAGAGTGTATGGAAAGCAGAAGTTTGAGGAAGAAGAAGAAGAAGGGGTAGACCAGGGTTAGAATGAAAGAAAGGAGTTCTGCAAGACCTAGAAATACTAAAAATAGGAGGATGGGAAGAGAAAGCAAAATATAGGATTAAATGCGCCTACAAGGCCTGTACTGCTGGAGATATACAATATAAAAATAGGGGAACTAACACCTCATTCAAAGCTCTTCATTCATCACTTCTACGCCTAATTCTCTTATACCTTGTTACAAATGAGGCAGTGTGGTTGAAACACTGGGCAGTGTGCCTTTAGTTAGACAATCACATTACCTTTCTGCATTCATAAAAAATTGCCTTGAATTTGAACCTTAAATTGCTTGCCACATGGTAGTCTACCGTCTTAGCGACTGCAATTTCAATATTGCCCCAGAAAACCAAAAGACATTATGTTTTTATTATGATATTTGCATAAGATACTCGATTCTAAACACTTTATTCGACAAACATTAACAACAGACAGGAAGTTATCCTACTAATCAAGAATATGATCGAGAACAAAATTAACGACATATCTATATTTAAGCAATGAGTTTTATTGATATTTAACGAAACTCTAATCCAGATTTATCAACAGCCCATTAAACTCGAAGCGTAATATTACAAGATTGGGTACTTGTTTATAGTGATTATAACTTGATGTACAAGATAAATGTGTTTAATTAAATTTGTTAATTTACATAGAATCGTTTAGGTTTAGTACATACAACGGTCTACTTTTCTTTTCACAATAACATCTACGTTTATCTGAATAAAAACACATTAGTAATAAGTTTTTATGTTCTCTCTGACGAACTTGTTTAATAACCTTTGCTACGTATTTAATCGGAATTAATTAAATATGAATCAAAAAACTTCTTACGTGCGAACAAATATCAAGCACACAGTCACACTATTTATTTAAAGGGATTTGGAAAACTGCATCTGTGCTAACTAAAACTACATCTGTACTAATTAAATTAATGAAAACCAACTGGTAAATTTAATGCAGGTCAGTTGATTATGCATCAGGTTAATATTTATCTAATACTTCATTTTCGTTTATTTACTAAGTGATAACATCATGGGGAATATTTCAATGGACCACTATGAGACCGTTAATTAGCATACAGATATGAATGATATGCAAATAATATAATGAACCATGACAAAGTGAATAATAAAACCAATTTTAGCATATTTTTAAAATTTTGTAAAAATAAATGTTGATCTGTTAACCAAGCCTAAATAAAGCTTTTTACATACTTGAGTTTTTTCCTTAATGAAATATAGTATAGTTTTGGATTGTAACACAGTTCATAGTATTTGATTTGTTTTTTGTATTTACATATATTAATAATTTTAAATCAAAATTTCAACAAACTTGGTTTCATAAATTCTCTTACATTATTTATGATATTTTTTCAATGTTCGTAAGGTTTCGATCCCAGTGTAGTAGAACACTACGGTTTAAAAACTAAAGAAGTTGATAAGCCAATGTTCTGGGTCTCTTTGTTACTGATAAAGAAAATTGGAAAATGACCAGGACCAGAAGAAATGGGTCATAGTTGGGGAATTGCATCGGAAGAAATATAGTATTTAGAACCCTCCAACTGTATTCCTATATGATGGCGTTTGTAGGATATATTTTGTATTCATACTTTCTTCAGGTACTCTGCCTCTTTTAGGCATTGGTAGCCTCCATAACAATTTCACGGTATCGATCCCTGTTTTGTGTGGCATGCAAGAGTTCTTCAGCTGACAGACCTGTCCACCGACTAAGGTCCCTAAGCCATGAAAGCTTTTTCCTTCCTATCCCTCGTCTGCCGTCAATTTTCCCATTTAGGATTAATTATGAAATTTTATATCTGTCGCCCCGGAGGTATGTTAACTTCTGCTCAGTAATCCTTGGAATCCAGGAAATTCTGAGGATAAGGCGGCACTCTGTTTAGCATCAACTGTAGATCTTCGATATTTTCAACCATCATCTCACTTCCTATTTTGATTCCCGGTAGACCTTCCAACGCTTTACAGAAGATATCTGAGAATATATATTGAATAGTGTGGAGGTAAGACCGCAGCCGTGTCTAACACCGCTTTTTATCGGAATTTCCTTCGTCTCCATGTTGTCAACTAAGACTGTGGCATGTTGGTTTCAATATACATTTCTAAAAAGCCTCAAATTCTTGTCGTCAATATTTATATGTTTTAATATGTCTAAGAGATTATTTTGCCGGACCTTGGCGAAGGCCTTTTCGAAATATATAAAGCAAACATATACTGGTATTTGCACCTCCCAATACCTTTGGAGTAATGTTTACATGCAAAATATGGTCTTTTCGCGTTCCTAATCCGTTTCAAAAACCAAATTGTTCATCTCCTTAGGCGGCAGTCTGATTGAGCCACCACTAATCACCAACCGCTGTCATTTACGGAAAACAATTTCCTTCTGCTAGGTCTTATAGTCAAAGTATGATTTCAGTTAGTCTCCCTGAACCACCGACACCCACCCACCGTCAACAGATGGTGGACGTTGGTTGTTGACATTGCGCGTGCAAAAAAAGCGTGTAGCGTCAATTGATTTACGACCGCGAAAGGCGGGAAATTTAAATATAAGTTAAACTTGGACAGATTATTCAATTTGTGGGTATTCTGACCTAAACTAAACGTAATCGAAAATCTGCGGCATGCGCATTTTTGAAACATAAATGGTTTGAATTGGAGATTTTAGACAAATTAGATAATTATAACCTTCAACGCCAAAGTTCCTACCAATATATCAATTTCAAGTCAAAAAACAGGCAAGCGGGAAATTTACATTTTTGGCGATCAGCGGTGGTGCAGTGAGACTGCAGCGTGTAATTTCAGTTGGTGGCGGTTGGTGGTGGTGGGTGATGATGCCTGAGTGGGACTGCCGCCTAACATTTCCTCACATTTTCTCTGTATTCTGTTTAAGATGGTCTTTAGCAGCAGTTTAAGAGCACAATACATTGCTTTGCGTTTTTTAGGAAGTGGTATGAAGTGTGACCGAAGCCAGTCTTGAGGTAAATCGCCAGTATCATAAATATCATTTGTCAACTCCGAGGTACATTTATCGTCCAAAAACTTCAATCACTCGACAGGTATTTGATCTGAACCTGGAGCCTTTTCGTCCAGTTTCAACACATGTCATTTCATTATTCATACAGTAAGCATATATTGACTCATTTTAGAAACCATGATTTACATAGATTAGAAGAAAAGTTTAATTGTTTACGAAAGTTTCGTGTGTTACTTAATAGAAGAGGAAATTTTTAGCTTTTTCTAAGCTTCGTTCGGCTCAGCTTGGAGATCATTTGAAACATGATCGGTTCAGCTCAGCTTGGAGAAAGTGTCAAATATTTTCGGCACGGCTCAGTTACCGAGCTTCAAGCTTTTCCCAAGCCTTGAAATTTTATCGAGTTTCGAGCCTTTGTCGAGCTTTAACCTTATATAAAGCTTCGAACCTTTACCGAGCTTTGAGCAAGGAGCATGAAAAAAGATAAGGGCAGGAGTATGGGCTTGGCCAGTTTCTTGAATTTAACTGAATCTCAAGCATTTACCCAACTTCAAGTCTTCACCGAGCCTCGAGCTTTGCAAGCAATTTAGAGAAAAGGCTTGGTTCAACAAATCTTAGGCTCAATTTCACTCAAAGCTCGAGCCAAGCTCAAGTTCCAAGGCCTGTTTTCCTAAGATTTTCCTGCTCAGTTCTGAACCAATAAATTTCCAATAGTCTTTGTAAATGTGCCAGGTACTTTCAGAACCTGTGACAGGAAGAAGTTGACCACCATGGTAATGTTTTATTCATCAATGAAGCTGTACAAGCTTTCTTAAGGAGCAGTTTAAAGTAGTCTTGAACATTCCGAGGCAGTTTGAGGTATTCTAAGACAGTTTAGTACAGTTTAATTTTCTGCTTTTTAAAAGCAGTTAAGTCGATGTTTAGTAATAACAATGTTACAATGTAGCATCTTAAAACAAAATGTATTCTTAAAGACAGTGCCAACTTATAACTTCTGAAAAGTCGATTTTTTTTTATTTTGTAATTTGATTGAGTAAACTGAGTATTGCACCTGTGCAAAATTTTACGGCCGAATTTTAATTCGTTACCGCTATGACGTCACTGATGTAGGTCGCGCGGCCGTTGTCTAGTAGCCTCCGGAGGCCGACATCAGTGACGTCACGTGTAGGGGATCTGAATTCTCTCTACCAGTTTATTGTGGTTATTATCAAAGATATTGAAATTCTACCAATGCGGGTACTTTTACGAGTATTTTAACTAACGTATTTTGATATTTACTAAATGGAGGCAGTCTTAAGGGTGTTCCAAGACAATTTTAAAGATATTCCAAGGCAGTTCTAAGAGGTATTTGTAATCGATCCTAGGGGCATTTCAAATCAGTCTTAAAAGTATTCTGAGGCAATCTTAAGGGCATTCCAAAGCAGTCTTAAAGGTATTTATTCTGAGACAATCCTAAGAGTATTCCAAGTCAGTCGTAGGATATTCCAAGGCAGCCGTAAAGATACACGGTAACAATGACGTTCGGAAGGGGTGAGAACAAACAGCTCTATATTCTTAAAATTTAGCCTTAACCAACTACTTATTTGCCGGAGTTTAAAGCTATGAGTGTATGTAAAGAAGTCGGAAATGTTTTCGTTCCTCTGCCGTATTAAAACTACAACAAAAATCTTGCAAATAAAAGATCCATTGCTGTATACACCTTAACATATGAATAATCTGTCATGGCAAAAATTATAGAAACAGAATCAGCACGTTTCATGGATATAATAATCACTTTGTCAAATGTAATTTATTGTTCAACATTTGAACCAACACAAAATCGATTTAATGATACATTTTTTTAAATTTCAGGAGGAATCCATAACGGATTATGAAACACACATCCTATTTATATGCAAAGTTATTATTAGAGTATGGAATTCCCACCAGCTGTTTGTGTAATTTCCAATTTTTTTAAAACTTACTTACATATTATACCTCATAAATTAGTAAACTTATATTAAAAAATATTTTTAAAGGCTGCAATGTATTACTGATAATTAATTCATGTTGCTCATGTTGATATTATATTATACTATATTATACTAACAAATGCTCTTGATCCACCCAAAATCATTTGTTTGTTATGATTTTCTCTGATTTTTATTTTTAACAGTCGTAGTTTCGTAGTCTTCCTAATAAACAACTTGAAAATTTCCAGGTCACCGTCAATCACACAGGAGGCTCTCAACCAAGACCACCATTTCTTCATTTATAAAGGTATGTCGCGACTTTTTCGCAGTTAATTGGGGTGCAATGAATGTATCAAGCTCCATAGGCTTTCACTGTTCGTATCCTTAGTTAACGAAGTTAAACCAAACCAGCTCATTTCATCATAAATCATAGCCACCACTGGAATCTAACCCATATTGAATGGTGGGCCAAATCTAACCAAGCACTAGCCTGATTGAGTTACATTTAAAATCAAATCTGTTTAAGTAATTAGCACCAAATTCGTTTTATTTTATCACCAAGGTGTGATTAGTTTTCAAATTAACATATTTTTTATTGTTGTTATACAAATTAACAATCTGTTTTAGTGCTAATTTAATGAGTTAACATGAGGTTTTATTCAACTGTCAATCCATTCTGTTTTTTTTTATTTTTTGTAACATCAAATCTTGGAAAATTGGCAATTTTTTCATAATACAACTGAAATTCTAAGTAAACTCCGTCTAATAAAATTTAATGTGAAGAAATTTTTTATAGTAAAACATTAATTTACGTAATTAAATCATTGAAGCTCTTTCTAGTTGCATCTATTATTATATCAATGTATCTGCTTAGTTTCAAGCCTCATACAAACCTAGTTTTGTGAGCCCACACAAATCTTAAAATGTCATGAATACATACACACTGTCATTAACCGCCTTTATTATTACGATCATTAGTATTTCCTGTCGTCATTATTGTTTCCTAAGAAATAAACTTGGCTGATTCTACAACTGTAAAAGGAAAAGCTTGTATGGTACATAGCATACCATCAATTTTTTTACTACGAGTAAAAGAACTCAGAAATTCTAGAAAAACATTGGAAGTTGCGAATTTAGAATTGGGAAAGCAAACCTTTAATTTATTACAAAGTTCTTTCATTGGCAGAATCTTGCTTATTTTCTTTTACTACCTCAAAGGGTTCTTTATGACTGCTTGAACTTTCACAACAAATTAAAATAGGCTCTCTGTACTTCGTTTTAACTGTCCTGAAATTCTCAACCTGAAAATGACCCTTAAGAATGCCTCTGCGCCACTGAGAGACCCAATACTGTCTTAGAAACCAACCCCTCACTATAATTCCTAATTTCTAAGGTTTTCCATTTCTTTCAATAAAACAAAAACTACAAAACATTTTCATTGTAAAATACACTACAATTTAAGATTTCATATACAAAAGGTTCTAATTAGTGTCCGACCGAAGGTCAGTTTGTCAGCCGAAACCGATGTTCGGCTATCGCCGTCACCTTCGGCCGAAGCCGAAGGTGCAACCAGACTTAGAATACTTACTGTAAATTTAGTTAATTAGTATAAATAGATTATAATACATAATAAAAATAAAGTCAAACTTCAATCAATTTTACACAAAAAAATATTCTTATTCACTTGTATTCCCAAATAGTAAATACAAATACAAATTATGCTGAACACATAAGAACACGAGTAACAAATGAATTATAAAAAAACTATATGAGTCTTAATAATCAAACTCAAACATCTTAATGTTATAGGCTAAAAATAAAAGTTTATTAACATTTTCTGCATGCAAATTAGCCCTTCTATCGTCATAGATTTGTCCAGCAGCACTAAATAATTGCTCACTTCTCTAGTCCGTCATCGCGCGCATTGTACGTAATATTTCGTTCGTTTACGTGAATCGCTCGGCTGGATGTGACCTTCGGATTCGGCCCTTTTTTCGCCGAAGCCGAATGTGCTTTTTGCGGCCGAAGGTGGCCGAAGCCGAATCTTCGGTCGGACACTAGTTCTAATCTTCTAATAAGTGTAATAAGTCAACCTGTACTGCATTCGTTTAATTAAGGGATTGGTCACGATTGAATTTTCAAGATAAAAACTATCCTTCTTGTATAGTATTACAATTCGTAATGCCCTTAAGATTACCTCAACCTTCCTGTCTTTTTTAAAATATATAATCATTACTCAAAACCGATTAAAGTGCCATAGAGATGAGAAGTAACTATGCCATATTTTTTTAATAGTTCCGAACTACTATAGAATGCCTTAAACTGTTTTAGAATGCTTGGAATAATTTTGAAATATTTGGAGCAGTCTTGTAATGCCTCGAACTATAGCATAAGGCGTTGAACCGTCTCGGATTGTCTTAAAATGCCCCTAAGAAAGCCTTTGGAGGGGGCTATTAATGAACAAAAGACGTCCATGATATCAACCTGTCGATATTAATTCTCGAATTCATACAAAGAACATAAAACAATAAAAATATGTATATAATCATAATTACTCAATATCCAACGAAGCGCCTCGAAATGAGTTTTTCTTTAACTAATCCAAAATGCTTTCAAATATCTCAAACTGTCTTGGAATACTTTGGACAGTCTCAAAATGCTTTAAATAGTCTCTAAATGCCCCAAACAATTTATGAGTGGCTTGAACTATACTAGAAATTGCCATTAACAGGAACAAAAGGCTACCTCCACCTTTATACAAAAAAAAACAATATATGTATTATGATCATCAATATCAATCAGAATGCCTAAAAAACTAATCCAAAATGCTTGAGAATATCTTAAACTGCCTTGAAATGCATCTTGGAAGGCACTGATTGTCTCAAAATGCTCTAAATAGTCTCTGAATACCTCAAATTAACCTATGAAAGCATCAAACTAAACTGAAATACTTCAAACTGCCATTAATAACACCTGTAAATTAGCCTATTAAGCAGCAAAAGCCTACTTCCACCCATTGATTTTGATTCCCAAATTCATACAAAAAAACAATAACAATATATGATCATTATTACTCAATATCAATCAGAATGCCTCAAAATGATGAAAAGTTTTCTTAAACTAATCTAAAATGCTTCAGACTATCTTAACTGCCTTGAAAAAAATTGAACTGTCTCAGAATGCCTTGGAACAGTCTCAAAATGCTCTAAATACTCTGAATGTCTTAAGCTAGCCTAGAAAAGCCTCGAACTACCCTGGAATACTTTAAACTGCCATTTCTAAATTATCCAAATAAAGAACAAAAGGCTACCTTCACGATCAACCCCTTGATGCTAATTCTCAAATTCATGCAAAGAACAAACTAGCAATACATGATCATATGTAATGGGGTGTAAGTGTGGATTACCTCCTAGTGGTAAACCCTGGGCAACTGCGAAAGCCGGCTAAAAGTCCACACAAACACAGAAGCGATTAAAAGAGAGACGACTAGTACTATTAGGCACATTTACTTGTTATGTAATTTATATGTTTCTCATTCGAAATATATATATCATATGTAATACTGATAAAGACGCCTTAAAAAGTGAAAAGTTACTTCAGACTGCCTTTGTTTTTCTTAAACTTATTCAAACTGCTTTCAAATATCCGCGTCTTAGAATGCATCGAACTATTTCGAAATGCCTTGAAACAAACAGTCTCTGAATGACTCAAACTAGCCCACGAATGTCTTGAGCTACACTGAAGTACTTTGAACTGCCATTAAAAACACCTATAAATTAAGGAACAAAAGGCTACCTCCACCTTTTGATTTTAATTCTCAAACTCGTGCAAAGAACAGAATAACAATATATGAACCTACAATCATCATTCATTACAAACACAAAGTGCCTTAAAAAGATGGAAAGTTACTACAAACTGTCTGCGCTTTCCTTGAACTAATTTAAAATGTTTTAAAATATCTCAAACTGTCTTAGAATTTATCGAACTTTTCAGAATAGATTAAACTGTCTTGGAATGCCTTGAAACAATCCCAAAATGCTCTAAATGATCCATGAACGCCTTAAACAGTCTACGAATACCTTGAACTGTACCAGAATACCTCAAACTGCCACCCTATTAGGCAACAAAAGCGTAACCTTCACGATTAACCTCTTGATTTTAATTCTCAAATTCATACAAAGAACTGAATGACAGCAACAGTATACGATCATCATTACTTAATATCAATTAGAGTGCATCCAAAAAATGAAGTTACTATGAACTATCCAAGATTTCCTTAAACTTAAACTGCCTCAGAATGTCTCAAACAATATCACAATGTTTTAAACAGGCCTGCATTATAAATATTCATAATAATTAAATCAATTGATATATGAAATCAAGCATCGATTAAATCGTCAAATCGAAATATCAAAATCCATACATCAAATGACTTAACAGGTGGAATAAATTGCTGTATTGATTCCTCAAATACTCAATATGGTATGTCAATATTAAACTCTTATAGATAACTTTTATCTGATAGTTTTCTTGTGAAATATGGATTTTCTGAATCATTTCATAGATAAAAAATCTTGATTGAATCCATAGGTCAACATTTTTATATTTTCAACATATTGCTATTTATATCTATAAAGAAAAAAATTCTTAGCTCTAGTTTTGCAATGCTTCGAACAGTTTCGAACTACCTCGAAACACCTTGAACTGGTCAGCTGCTTGAATTTAATGCTTAAATTCGTACAAAGTACAGAATAACAAAAAATTTCGTTAATATTAGATAAAAACAAATTCAATTATCTGGTTAAACATAAAACTTTTCACAGCTGATAACCCCAGTTCTAAGGTCAATAATTTTACAATTTTGTACAGTAAATCCTTTTACAAACAGAAACTTGTAACAATATTTTGAACATTAAGGATATACAGGGTGAATCACCCTTGTAATTCTTATGAAATTCATGGTTCATTCTACTCTTTGTTTACCTTAAAATTGACATGAAAATAACTCACGTACTTTTTATTATTTAAACTAAACTTTTATTAAGAGAAAATGTAATTTTTTTATAACCTCATAACTATAAATCCTTAAATATACCACAATTACAAATAGATATATCAGTAACACCCACGGATGTTAATAATTAATTCTTATCCTCAACAAATGAAAATGCATTGTACCAATGTAATAACAGATTATCAAGGGTATCGAATTATTAAACAATCGACTGAACTTTTCCACTGACATTTTTTCATTTACATAATTGAAGTAGTTGGTATCATTTCGTTGCCTCTATGAAGACGAGGGATGGTGAATAATGAAAAGGTGAAAAGTTAGCAGACATTCTACTTTTGTACAAATTTCACTTCAAGAATTTGCTGAACATGAGTACATACATGTTTTTCAACTTTTTAACAAGTAGTTAGAATTTCTATTAACGAGTATTATATGTAGATTTCGTTTGTTGAGACGGAAGTTAGATTTAATTTTAAGAAATGTTGCTTAATAAAATGCTGAAGTTTAATTGGTTCACTTGGACAAACACTTGCCGGTGAGCCAATTGACACAGGTTCAATTGCATTGATCACTTATGCAAGTGGGTAAGCCTCCATGATGTAGCAACGAGCATTTAAAATATTTATAACTGAATTAATCAAAGGGTTCGACCTTATGGATAAAACTACTGCTTCGGAATACCTTTAACAGTGCCTTGAGTTCATCAATGACTTGTCAAAAATATTCAACGATTTTTGTAAGTATCATTAGACTGCCTCAAAGAAACAAACTTAAACTGCCCTGAGTATCTTATAATGCCTCCACTGACTCTCTCTCACTCTCTCCTGGTGCCGGCATTGGTTGAACCTTAAAAGAATAAAACTACTGCTTCGGAATACCTTTAACAGTGCCTTGAGTTCATCAATGTCTTGTCAAAAATATTCAACGATTTTAGTAAGTATCGTTAGACTGCCTCAAAGAAACAAACTTAAACTGCCCTGAGTATCTTATAATGCCTCCACTGACTCTCTCTCTCTCCTGGTGCCGGCATTGGTTGAACCTTAAAAGAATAAAACTACTGCTTCGGAATACCTTTAACAGTGCCTTGACTTCATCAACATCTTGTCAAAAACATTCAACGATTTTAGTAAATAGACTGCTTCAAAGAAACAAACTTAAACTGCACCTATGTAAGTGTCTTATAATGCCTCAACTGACTCTCTCTCTCCCTCTCCTGGTGCCATCTCAGTTACTTCCAAGGTTAGCAATTAACATTGCATATCTCCAGCAATCTCTTGCTGTGTGTATTAATTTTTGTCTATCTAACTGCGACCAGTTTCTGATGTTCAACATCCATGATGTTCTTCTTCCTTTTGCACGCTTGCTTTCGATTTTCCCTCCTAATTGTACAGCTATGGTTAAATTATTAGCAATTTTATACTTTTTGAAACTAATAGAAGTTTGCCAAATAGTCTAAATACTTCTGGCAACTAATGTTTATTAAATTACATTTAATTATTTTAAAAGTAAGTCTCGTCTATTATAAACTAAATCTGGATTTACCCCTTCAGTATTGAAGACGGGGCAGATCCAGTCCCCGAAACTTCGCATCCATCAATGCAACAGAGTGTGAGAAAAGCCCAATTAACACCTCTAATAGAAATCCACACTCACAAACATTTAGAGAATACTTAAGGATAAGGGTTTTGAGCAAAAACAATAAAATAAAAGCGATTAACTTCCGAAACTATATGGTTAAATTGGTGTCAGAAGCAAATTTTTAATTCATAGCTTTTACTTATTTGTACAAGGTGGTGTTCAGGAACGCGACAATCAACTCTGCTGTTACAAAAAATCCTAGTATGTCAGGAGGGCACATTGAGAAGCATTTAAAAAGGAATATGTTGTGCAACACATAAAACATCCTATCAGTGTCATGATTCATGGAGTAGGGAAAGCATGTGTTGTAGAAGGAATACTAAGTCATCGACAGCTGTGAAGTCCCCATCTTGACTGAATGGTTTCCAAGTGGGGATGGAATTTTGCATGCAAGATGGTGCACCTTGCTATAAGGCAAAAATTGTAACAAAAAGAAAAGGACATCAAAACACTAAGTTGGCCAGGAAATAGTCTGGAGATGAACCCCATAAAATCGTTACGGAGTGAATTCAAAAAGAAAGTTAAATCAAAATGCCTTAGATGTATAGGATAATGACCAAGCCATTAGGAAAATGTATTGGACTGCTATTGAAGGGTTCCCATTTAGAAGAAGTCCTACTAAAAGCTAAGTAATTTTGAATAAAGTAATATTTATAAGAGTGTTACAATCTATATTTTCATCAACTGACTCGGAATGTTGGAAAGGGTCTATACATTAATACTAATTATTATATCAATCAGATTGCTTCAAAATAATGAAAAATCACTACGGATTGTCTAACAATTGGCTTAAACTGCCAATACTGCTTTTCAGTGTTTCGAACTGTCTCTGAATACATCAAGCCATCAGAGGATAACATTAAACCGTCTCAAAGGGATAAACTTGAATTGGCTCCGATTGTCTTGAAATTCCTTGAGCCAGCTTGGTAACCTCTTAGATCACCTAAGGGCAAAGGCCTCCTCCAAAGATTTCCATCTTGAGATCAAACAACAAATGGTCCAAACTAGTCACAACATGGACCCCTACACCTACACCAAGGAGTAGGAAAATAGGAAGACCTAAAAGACTAGCTGGGGAAGGAAAAAATGGAGAAAAATGAAAAAAATCTGAACATTAATTGCATCAGCTACCTCAGAATGCTTGGAACAGCCTCGGAAAGCCTGAACAATCTCAAAATGTTTTTGAATGCCTCAAAGTGCCCATACGACAGCCCCATTAAAAACTGCCTCATTACGGAACAAAAGAACTGTCTAGGTCATCAACCATCCGAAATTAACAAACCTATTTGTGTCTCACGACAAAAATAACAAAAGAACTAATATTATCAGCTTGACAGAAATAGACTATTTCAACAACAATGAATAAAATTAGAGTTATTTCAAATTTGCACTTCATAAAATGTATACTGAAAACCAGGTATAACAAAATCTCTGGAACTGGAAGATTTTAGCCATTATACCTCTTAAATGTAACATCCTTATCCTTATGCCCTTTTTAAACCGTCGGATTTTTATTATATTAAACAACCTGCTGTGTCTTGGATTCTGGGTGGAGAGTGACTATGTCACAACGTCCTCACCTTAGGCACATCACTCAAGCCATCCTAACCTTTGAATGAACCTGAGGATACTTGCCAGAGGAAGGCTGATGATACTGGCCATAATAGGCCAGAAGTCCCCTAGCATGGATCCCCTGATTGGAGTGAGTGCAGTGCGTTCGCACAGAATGTGCTCTGCTGTCTCGTCTTCTAAGTTGCAACCACGACAAGTTGGCTCCTCGACTAGTCCCATCCTGTGCATGTGCTTATTTAGTTTAGTGTCCTGACAATATTCCTACAACAAGTCGTAGTTTACCTCTTGACAGATGTATACAAAAGTTTGTCATCTTCAGTGAGGACTTATTTTTGTTTTTAAATGCATATATCCTCCCATAGTGGGAGAGGTGCCGTATTATTGGAACAATCGGGCTACCCATTCCAACACTAACCGGAGACAATGATGCTTAACCGGAGTATTTTATGACCAAAATAAATAGTGTTCAATGGGGATTGGTATGGGACTTTCAGAAAAGACTAGAAGATTTGGATTATGCGGATGATGTATGTTTGTTGGTGCATAGGTACAGTGACACTAACAACCAACTGCGCTGCCTTGAACAACAAACAGCTAAAGTAGAACTTAAATTTAACACAAGAAAAACAGTCGACACAACAATGGATTCATCTGTCAGAATCGATAAATTGAAGAAGCTGAAGCTTTCACCTACATGTATATTCCGTAGCCGTAGTAAGCTGAGTTCACCTACATAGGCACTATAATCACAAAAGACGAAGGAACCGAAGCAGATGTCAAAAACAGAATCCAGAAGGCACAGCATTCCATCAATACCAAGCTCCGTTTATTCAACTCCAATTTTAAATCCGTACTCTTGTACGGAAGTGAATCTTGAAAAGTCACCAAAGAATTGAGGCGTCGTCTACAAGTTTACGGAAACAGATGTCTGCCCGATACAATCAGCAACACAACATTATGGGCACGAACATAGGAAGATAAGATAGACATCCAAATAAAACATCGGAAGTGGAGTTGAATATGGCATACACTGAGAACCCCCCCTAGACTGGAACCCCCAAGACCCAGAGGAAGACCCCGAATGACATGGAGGCGTTCAACATTAAAAGAAGCAGAAGAAAGAGGTGTTTCCTAGACAGAAGTTAAAGCACTAGCCACCAACCGGGTCAAAGGACACAGTTTGTGGAACTAGCCTTATGCCCCACGAACAGTGACAGGAACATATATATTTATATATGTATATGTTACGGGCAGAGTCTGCAGGGTGTGTCGAGTCAGCACTGCCCCATTTCATATACTGTACTTGACATAGCGTGCTAGGAGCGGCGTTTATTGGAGGTTAGAAGTAGGGAAAAACATAAACTTCACTTAGGTACTCCGTCAGCAGACACTGCCCGGGCAGTGCTGACTGCACACTCTGCCCGTACCATATATATTATATTGTTAGAAGAAAAATACACTAAGTTGGGTTGTAATTTTGAGGATTACTCGTACATCCATTGTTAAAAACCGATGTCAGTAAACCAGAAATCCTACATACAAAAACCCTAAACAGATGTTTGTGGTTTCCGTGGAACTTTTAGAATAAAACTATATTTTTTGTGAACTGCGAACGTTACAATCAGAAAAAATTAGCAAGCAAAGAATGTATTCAGTTAAGGCCGGTTCACACTTTCGGTCAGATCACGGTTCGGTCACGGTCAGGACAAATATTGTAACATTGGTTTTATATGGAGTAGTTCACATTATAAGGCACGGGCTAGTCACGCTCCAGTAAAATGGCCGCGGTATTTCTTTCAAAGCAATCTTTGAGCGGACCGTGATCGTACCGCTCGCTGCGTTGACCGATAGTGTGAACGAGTGCTTCTCGGAAACGTGTATTTTTCTTTGTGATGTCGCCTGTAATTTTATTTAGTAGGTATTGGAACTTATCCTTTAGCATCCGAAAGTATTACAAAAATTTTATTTTGTGATCCATAAGGTCTTTGTATAAAGTGAAAAACTCTCCTTCGGTTTTTCGATTCTGAAGTATTGGATGCACCCATACGCTTTACGTCTTCTCTTTCTGAGCAAGTTATCACGTTGCTCTTCTTCATCCAAAATAAAGGCTATTATAGCCAAATCACTTAATGAAAAATTCTTAAACATACTAGTTTACGATTTTTAACCGATAAATGATCGTGCTATGTGAATAGTACGCAAAATTACTTGACCGTGACCGTACTGTGACCGAACCGTAATCTCACCGAAAGTGTGAATCGGCCTTTACTCAAGAAACGCTCATAATATCCACGATTTCATCATAGTCATACTCGTCTTAAGTGAGTTCCGACTGTATTTAAATTTATAAAATATACTGTCTCAGCCATCATCACGGTTTACGATCATGAGTTAGGCTTTAAAGCCTTTTTCTTACTCCTTCCTTTAAGTTCATATTCTTCTTCTTCTTCTTCGCACGACTAGGATTCCTCCTGTTTGTCTGCCTCTTATTCAGTTTCTGTTGTTGTTGACTGTATGTTGTCCGTTGTCCTGCCATCTTTTATGTTTATTGTTTTTTGATATGTTTGCCAGCTGGTTCGGTCTCATCCTATCTACATGTTCACTCCATTTTTTCTTTCTTGTTTTTATCCACTTGTTGACATCTCGTATGCTACTGTTTGTTTGTCTATCTCTTAGTGTTATGCCTTTTATAGATCTTAATACTTTCCTCTCTACGTTGCTTGTTTTCTGTTTTGTTCCCTTTGTATCTGCCCTTGTATCTGCAGCGTACGTCAATATAGGTCTCACCGTTGTCATGTATATTCTCATTTTACTTTCTGTGGTCATACATTTGTTCCTCCATATAGTTTCTTTTAAGCAGCTACTCACTTTCGTCGCTTTAATCGCTTGTTTCGTTGCTTCTGCCTTCAAGCTTCTTTCAGTGGTTATTTTAATTCCCAGGTAATTGGTTTGCTAATTTAAAACATGCGAGACCAATGCAGTACCATCGGTATTTATGATATTTTGGCCCAACGAGACCCCTCGTGTCTCGCAGCCCAAACTTTTATAATTTGCCGTGTGGGGCCACGTTGAACTGTTATATCAGTGCCTTGCTTATGGAACAGTAAAATAGGTGGCCTAAACCACTGTAAAATGTATTTGGCCTGTGTCTAAGCTGCACTCAAGTGGTCTCGCTCGGCCTGAAAGTTGTGGTTCTGCTATAAAGAGTAATGTGTTAAAATAAGCTTGTGGACCCAGAGATCAACTTGTTTTCTACATCATTTCGGCACTTTACGTGTTAAATAGCTAGTGCTTGCATCATTTGTTATACAACCCTGTTTGGTGTATCTTTACTAACCTCAAAAATTCCATTTACGTAGCCAGAACCTCGCTCTATCTTTATTTCTTAAAATCCACATTTCGTGCCTTATATTAAAAGTTGATATCACCATTAACATTGTCTACCGAAGATTCTATTTATAGTTCCACACAGACTTTAAAAAGATGTCATCCTATCACTGATCGACATTGCATCGCAAATACTTGAAATGTGTTGTTTGTTCAATGCCGTTACTGTTATCTATTTACAGATTTTAGATCTGATTGAAACGTTTTCTTAACAGACCATAAGTTTTGTTTTCGTTTTGAGACTCCACAGTAGTATTCTTGAGCTAATAAATGTAAGCGATGAGAGAGCCCTACGATTGCCTAATCATTTGCGATTAGTACGGCGTTCAAAAACATCTGTCGTTTAAAACGGATTCCTGTTACTTCAATTAATTTAAGTGGCCGTCTTAATATGATCTTTAAAAAATCCAGAAATGCTTGGCGAAGCTCGATCAGCTCTTAGTTTGTCTCTTTTTAATACGCCGATGAGATTAATAATAATAATTAGAAATATTCCTTAGTTTTACCTTGAGAAGTGGTGGAATTAACCTAAAAATCAGGTTAAGTCTGTTTCATCTAACAAATTTAAATAACATTAAAGATCCTAATGAAAGCTGACAACAATGAATGAATGGTTAGCTGACAGACAGAATAAATACCAATTCACACATATTCATATTCAGACTGTTGTTTGACCACGTGCTGACAATTTCCAATTTATTACACATGAATTACGTGGTTGATTCACTGCTGCTTCCCACATAGAGGATTGTGCAAACATGACAAGGCTCCAGTACAATCCTGTAGTCCTCTATGTATAAGTGCATTGAGAGTGTATGATGGAACAATGAAAGTAGTTCAAGAGGAGGACTCTTGTGACGAATTACACTATGATAAATAGGGCGTAAAATATTTACTCCTGCTTAGGTATATCCTATAATCCCATAAATACAATTTGGTCTACAAACAAGGCTTCCTTCACTTAAAAACCTCTCAGCAACCATTAGGCATTGCAACCTCTAACTTTTTATTATGGAATATTAGAAATGGAATACGAAGGAACGTACGGAATGATGAAACCAGACAATAAACACATAAGAAAGGGTGAAACAACATGTGATTATTGATCAGTGTCTACATTTTCAGAATAAATCAATAACCACACAACTGTAATTTTATATTGGAAACTGGCTTAATAAGCTCACATTTAAATCTAAAATTTATGCTAACAATGATTCAAAAAAAAATCTTAGATAAGTTTAAATAGGCCACATTCCAAATTGACAATGAAATCCCCCTTTAACAAATACCTATAGAACTACACAAAACGTATGTGTGTATTTGTTATAGTTACAGAAAAGGTATCAGTTTGCTTTGAACGGCGTTAATACTTAACAAAGAACTTCAATATTGATACTTGGATGTAAATTTTGGGTAGTTGAACGAAACTGAAATTTAGCTAGAATATGAAATAAAGTTCATTTAATGAGCCCCACAAACACTAATAATAATTTGATGCATTTTATCAATTATTTCCTAAATCATTAAATTAAAGAACGGTTTCAAGGAAGACATCTATTTAAAATACATTCCGTGCTATTTTTTACAAACAAAATCTACTTGCCGCGCTACAGCTAGGAATTTATAAGTGATCAAAGCATTGATGAAATAAGTTACATAGTACACCAGCCAAAAATATTTGACTAGGAACCATTAATCCGACAGTTGTTAATTCGATCTAAAATTCTTTGGCTAATTGTCAACTGCGGTTTGTGGCAGATCCTTTACCATTTCTAACCTTCGATTAAGTGCTGCATATTTAATTAGTAAAATAGTTACAAGAACTAGTTCTGATATAATATTTAGTGTTTTCAAACGAAGATATTAGATAGAAAATCGCAATAACTTTTATTCACTGACATTTATACTATATTTAATAATGGTATTTTAATCTACAATTTTTCTTTTGTGCTCATGATACGCAATGACTTTCCTACCACCACCGTAATGTTTTCACGTTTATGCAGTAGTACAGAAACTGCGAATACCTTTGTAGCACACGCTACATAATCGAATTTCCTTTATGGATCTAACATCACGATACACAACGAACAAACCACATCTTACTAAAATTTAGAGCGAGTTCTACGTTTTATGTTTTTCATAACAATTCATTTATGTAACAAGATCGTAAGTACAAGAAAAATTAGGTAATATCGTTGCGATTAACCTTTTCAACCTTTGTAATTGGTGGAGTTAAAAAGAATTGCTTTCGATCGTCTGTTTAGAAAGCCCTTCGTTCCCGAGCAACCCTTATAATATGGTTAAACAAAAGAATGCTAATCACTAATCAACTTACACACACACAGGGGTCTCATATCACCCTGGACCGCTCTTTAAAAGGTACTTTACATAATAATAATGATTATAACAATGAACGAATGTGATTTACATGCAAAACACAAGACAAATATAGATACAAGTTTTTATGAACCTGTAATTGCAAAACAATTGCTGGTGACATGAAAGCACAGCCACCTAAGGTTGTCGAGTAATTTCAACAAGCGAGAGAGAAGCTAAATCGAAGTTAACAACTTTATAAAAGCGTATTAAGCCACTTAGTGTCTATTCCAGAGCAAATTAATTATGATACAAATCATTTCCATCGAATATTTTTAGCGATTGATTTTTGTAGCGAGCGGTTTGCGTCGCGACCTTGCACATTCGGCACGACCTTGCGCACCGCTAGCCACAGATTGTGCACGAAATGTCGAATTTAAAAACATAACTCCTTCGGAACGTTATATAATTTATGCAGTTAACGTTCGGCATATAAAGTGGGCGATCAAAACGTACTGCAAATTAAAATTAACTTATATGGGTGTTCGATAATGAAGCATGCATCACAATGGTCGGACGGTTGGTCACGATCGCAGAAAGCTCCGAAACGTTAGGAAAAAATCACGTACGCCCGACGGGGGTGTACGTTTGCTTTGATGGGAGATTAACAGGGGTCGAAGTTGACCTGGTTACACTAGGTCGGGGTTTAGATTTCTTACCTTTGAGCAGAGGAAGCTGCTGAAGTTCGACGTCTTGAGAATTGCGATAACGCGAGCTGCCTTGAGACTTTTTCGTCTTTTTCTTAAGAGACCGTTTGGCAAAAGGGTCAATCCTATCGACGAACGTCGTCGTCGACATCGTTCTCAAAAACTTTTAAGCGCCACAACACAATTATTTACACGGGGGTTGTACACTGGCGCGCACAATCACTCTGCATTTCACTACAATCCAGAAAATCAAATAACCGGTGTCAAATTGCGCAATTTTTTAATCTCATTATTCGGCACTATAAATAGTTTCAAATTTATGAATGATTAGCAAAATATCAATGAGTGCAAGGAGTGCCTAGCAGTCTTCGTTAGAGTGCACGCCCAAACACTTAGCCGGCCAACGTTTGGGTTTTGCAGTTTGCCAAAACTCGGACGTGCGTCAAAACAACAGTTTCTTTAGATTACTAACGCTTCAAACACACTTTAAATGCCAGTACACGAAACTGGTATCGCTAAACGGGTAAACCAACGAACTGTCCAGTATTTTCACCCGCCATCAGCTGGTTACAACGCCACAAATTTCTCATTTTCGACTGCACCATAATCACCTGCCACCGAACCTCGCATTCTTCTCGCTTTAAACACTTTAATGAACGACGAGACGATGTTTTCTCCTTTATTTTACGCACCTATTAACACTTTTTTCAATAATTTTCGCACACTATCCGATCCGATGCCGTAAGTACCTAGGGCTGAAAATAGATGGGGGAGACTTATTAGTCAAATGACGCACCGTATGTACTGGAAATTTACAAGGAGTGGTCAAACTTGTTCAGGATACCTTTTAAAATTAACCGTCAAATTTTACGGCACGAATTTTAGAAATAAACGTCAAAATATTCGCTATTTCTGAAATCACGGTTGCTGAAAATATTAGCTACTGTTTTGCTGTGACCAATCGGAATTCAATATCGTCCATTATTAACCAATCAAAACCACTTTTGTGAAGTAAATGACAACCATTTTGGCAATCGAAAATGTTTGACAACTGCTTGACAGATACCTAACCTATTTTTTTTATTGTTGTTAATAGGCGATTTAATAATGCTAACTTGTCCCGGATGGTATTGTGGAAAGACATATCTATTAAATGATACCCTTAGTGAGTGTGGAGCTTGTCCACGCGGTTTTAGACGAAATGATACCACTTTCATATGCGAACCTTGCAGCGACAGTCCGATATTCTACGACTGGTTATACTTAGGATTTATGGTGCTGTTAGCATTAGTTCTACATTGGTTTTTTATAGATATGGTAGTTATGAGGCGAAGGTAAGTAAAACATTATAGTCATTGACTGTGAAGTACCTAATACGATTGCTTTTATAGTTTTAATAAAGACGTAATGATTCTACATTGCTCGGCGCTTAGTGAGGTACTATTAGCTTGTATATTCACACTCCTTTCGACAGATCCTTATGGTTCTTTTGCTGTACGTAGTTGCAGAGTACGAAGTATAGCAGATTGGTACACTTTGCTCCATAATCCTAGACCGTATTATGACAAAACCATACATTGCACGCAGGAAGCTGTTTATCCACTGTAAGATCCTTATTAATTAAGCGATGTAATCTATTGAAATGTTTTCTTATAGGTACACAATGGTGTTTGTGTTTTTTGCATATGCACTTATATTAATGTTGCTGCTTCGCCCTTGGATATGCAGGGAATGTTTGCCAAGACAAAGCAAAATGTCGATATACGCAGCAATGTATTTTTTACCTATATTAGCCCTTTTACAAGCATTAATAGGAGGACTTTTGTGTAAGTAACTGTTTCGTTTTGTGTATTGAAAACTAAAGTTAATTATTTACAGATTATTCCTTCCCATATTTAATTGTCGTACTGTCGGTTATATCATGCGCTGCTCATTTTGCCGTGAAGATCGATCAAACCGTTCTCTCGCTTATTATAACAACAGTGGTTGATCTTCGAAATGTTATAATTCTCATCGGCCACTGGTGTCTCCATGCGTACGGTATTGTTGCTATTACCCAACTTACGAATCCAACGTTACATGCTTTGATGATATTATTAGTACCATTACCGGCGTTGTTTTACATATTCACAGCTAGGTTTACCGATCCTTCCAAATTTTTACCGGTATAAATTATCATGTCATGAACATAATTGTCTCGAACTTTTAATGTTTTGTATTTTTTACTAATAATCAGACTGACTGATTACTAATACTTATTTAATATTGTAAATATTTATTTAGAGTTATTAGTAAATTTTTATTTTATAATTATTTCTAAGAAATAAAGAGATATTCGTTAGAAATAAGGGAAAGTTTAAATTTAAAACTACCCCCACAAGTTTGTTGAGTATTTTGCTGCTTAAATTAAATTATTCTAGCTAGTAATTTTAAATATTATTAGATTTGATTGTGAGTCGGACAGAGTCACTTCGCTTACAATAAGAATTTCTTCCAATCAACTTCTTAAAATTGTACAGTGCTACACACCAACAACAACCATCGAAATGAAGAAGCAGATAATTTTTATAAGACAATAACTAACAATCTAACAAAACAGCATACTACTCATACTCTAATTATTGGCGATTTTAAAGCAAAACTAAGTAAAAAACAAGAGGAAATAGGCCCTTGCAGTTTCGATGAAAGAAACCTAAGAGGAACTAAACTTCTTGAATTCCTCTCCTGCCACAAATTGTATGCCATGAATTCGTTCTTCAATAAGAAGAAACAGGGTAAATAGACATGGATTAGCCCAGATAATAACACTAAAAATGAGATTGATTACATCCTATCGAATACTATAGTAAAAGAAGTAACGGCGCTAAACTTGTATAACTTCAACAGATTTTTAAGGGCTAAAAAAATCTTCTTTAGGGTGAAGGCCTCCTCGTGGTTTTTCCATCTCGCTCGGTTTGTTGCTTGCATTTTCCAGTCGGCTCTTGGGAATGATATTAAGTCATCCTCCTATTTTCTTCTTAGTATTGAGTTTCCATGTGGTCGCTATTTTTGCGCATCTGTCATACTAATCTTTCTATTTTATAAAAATGTAAAACTTCATTTTATAAATTTCTTTTTTTCAATTTATACATTTACCTATACTTAGCATAAATATTATGTAATATACGGCTACAAAATAATAAATAATAATAATAAAAAATAAATCTTCGATAAAGTTGCAAAAGGAGTTCCACAAACATAATAAAAATAAAATAGACAGTATGCTTCTGAAAATACGATCAGACCAATACCAAGAAGAATTATAAGAGAAATTAGATTGGGATTAAAAAAGAATGGGAAAGAGGAAAACTAAATGGAAAAAGCCATATACTTACAACCCGCCGAACGAGGTTAAATCTTATCGTCCTATAAGCCTACTTCCTATCATATCAAAAATGTTTGAGAAATTATTTCTAAAAAGATTGCAGCCTATATTGAACGAACACGAAATTATACCAAATCATCAGTTTGGTTTTCGACAAAAGCATGACACTATAGAACAAGTTCACAGAGTAGTTTGTAACATTAACAAAGCACTAAAGCCTGTACCAAAAAGTTTTGTGACAAACATTTACAGCTTTATGTGAAAATAATGGCAGATTTAATATTAGCAACATTTATTAGAACTTTTAAAGATATTAGTAGTATAAAAGTAAATCAAATTCAAATTTTTAACTCCTGTCGGCTGAACTCTCTAACTTTTCTTTTAATCCCTCCCATCAAATTTTGTTTTGCACAACTTTCTTGGATACCGTTTTACTATATTTATTATATTTCCGTTGGAAGTCTTCCACATTTGCAGCTGTTTCTGCTTCTTTTCGTAATCTCTGTTCAGTGAGCAGTTAGGTGGGTGCTTTTCCTTTGAAACAAAACTGACGTTTTTCTGCTGAAACCATTCCAGGGTACCTTTTGCTTAATGGGCACTAGCAAGGTCTGGCCAAAACATTACAGGGTTTTTGTGTTTGCAGATAAGTGGAAGAAGACCTTTTTTAAACACTGTTCTAAGTACCTACTTTTGGGAATGAATTGTACCTTCAGTAAATGGCTTGCCACACTAAAATTTTTTTACCAAATTTTTCCATAGATATGCGCTTGGCTTTATCATTTAAATCATTTTTATCTTCTACTGTGTAAAAGTAAAACTGATCATTTTGAGGCTGCACAGCAACTGGCTCGCCGAATTGCCCTATTAAATTGTTCTCTTGTCTTCTTTGCAACCTTAGTCTTTTTATAGGTCTTAAAACAGTTTCTCATCTTCATTCTTTGTACCATTGAAGCTGCAGTTCCATTCCGTTTTGCCAAATCACGCACAGAAATTGTTGGATTTTTGCCAATCCCTTAACAAGCTTTCTTTCTAGTCTTTTATCAGAAGGTCCTCATGGTCGTCCACTCCTTGGCTTGTCAGTAATCGTTTGGTCTTCTATGAATTTTTTAATTACATTTCTTACCGGATTTCTATTCAATTTAATAATTCTCGCAATGTTTACATAAGACAAACACTTATATAGTCGCTCCAAATACGCAAAATATTTTTTTTTACTCCTTGTTTCGAAAGTAGGCTTTTGTTCCCTGAAATTAGGGCCGAAAGTAGGCAATGTCCTCCCTAGGGAGAAGAATTATAGCAACACTACCTTGGAAACGACGCACAACATACTGTATCTTGATAAACGAAATTCAGAAGGAAATCTAAAATAATAAATCATCGAAATGATTTTAAAAGTGAGTCGTAGAAAAAATTATATGTATAACACTGGAGGAAAGCCTTCTTCTCTCCCTTGGATGATTAATGCCCTCCGCTATCGCGTCGGGCATTAAACTTCATCCGCGGGAGAGAATACATGGCTTTCCTCCCTAGTTATACAAATAACTATTCCTTAACTTTTCTTTCTCTGTGGCCATTACGTACAATTACAGTGACAGGTAAACTGGAATTATTTAATACATAATATCATAGGGCATTTGTCACATCAATTGTTTTCGTGTGTGATTCATGACCTGATTTCTGCCATTTGTTTTTGTCACAAAACTTTTCAGAACAGGCTTTAGAAGAAAAAGAGTATTATTCAGTTGCTATGTTAGACATAAGCAGGGCGTTTGATAAAGTGTGGCATCAAGGTTTACTTTATAAGATAAAATAATACCTTCCGCATTCCACTTTTGGAATACTCAAATCATACCTTAATGATAGAACTTTCATGGTAAAATTTCAGTCTGAACAAACCGCACTATTTCGTATACAAGCAGGTGTTCCACAGGGTAGTATACTGGGACCAATTTTATACACTATAGACTGTAGATTTACCATGTCCACCTGTAACGTTTATTGGTCAACAATTAGTCCAGGCTGATAGCATCAAGTAGTATATAATTTGGGAAGATATTGATGAAATTAGAGCATTAATTAGCAGTATGGGTCGTCGCTGCCAGGCAGTTATTCGAGCAAGAGGAAACACTAAATATTAAAGTGTTTTAATCACGTGTTAAGTTTTGTTATAATGAGTCAAAAGTTTCTCTCTATATTTTTGCTATAATTTTTAACAAAGTTTTTAAAGGTGATGCGTTAATTTCTTTCGTCAGTGTATTATGAACAAAGTGAGGTACAGTTAAACAGTAAAATTAACAAACAACATCATTTAATGGGTATTTCCCCTTATTTAGACTTTATAGCCTACCCATATAGCATAAACACATACAACATACCTATTTTCTTGTTCATATTACTTATTGAATAGATTGTAAATTTTGCATTGAAGTATAAACGAAAATACTTACAACAAACCTAGAAGAGTCGGCAAAGAAAACAAGAAGACTAGTAAGAAAAGATCTTGAATATTATTATAAAGTTGAAAAAATGATTGAAAATAACAAAAGCCTTAAAAGCTTAAGCACCAGTAGGAAGAGACAAATAGCACTAAAAAACGAGACAGGACAGAAAATAAGAGTTATGGATAAAACGGCAGAACACTTTCACAATATGCTACCAAGATGAAAAACAAACCAGAACTGAGAAGCAACAAAGGATAATTAACGTGGGGTAAGGAGGAGATGCCAGAGATAACTGAAGACGAAATCCACAAGGCACTGAAAACAATGCATAGAAATGTCGAAAGAAGGAACTCCAGACATATTCAAAAAGCTTTGTGAACTTTTCAACTTATCTCATAGAAGGAAAAATCCCAGCCAACTGGAACAATTCTATAGTTATTCTATAGCATTATGGCATTTGGAGCCAGGAGATCCATAGTGATGGTTTGGCTGCCAGTTGAGGTGATCAAAGTCACATTTTTAAATGACTTGGCGCCACGAACTTTGTTATATTCCGTTTTTATGCTAGGGAAATGTGTTCTCTGCAGTTGTTTCCAGTTGCCTTCTGCAGAGTTTGGGAGCATGTATTAAGTGTATAGCGTTTGTGACTTGTTACTATCTGCAGTTGACCACTCTGCAGACAGAATCGTTAATTGTAACCAGACAATTAAATGGCTTCACTCACTCAAGTACCGACTTCGAACAGTGGGAAATTCTTTATAAAAATCCTTACCACTGCGTGTGATTCGAATCCAAGACTCCTAGCTACAAGACCAGCACTCTTGCCACTGCGCCAAGGAGCTTCTCAGTTATTCTATTCCATATTTTTTTTTTTTTTTATTTCATAAAAAGAGAGACAAGTCAAATCTGGATAACTATAGACCGATTAGTCTGCTCTCCCAAGTCTATAAATTATTCACAAAAATAATAACTATTAGACTAACTAACCCCTACACCCTTTGGGTAAAACAGGGAATTTGATTATACTCGTATATAATAGACTAACTAATAAATTGGATGGTTATTAGCCCATAGAGTCGCTTAATGTAACCTTGACCTGGTCTACGTTGATTCCCAAGAAGCATTCGATATCGTGGAACACTGGGCCATAGAAGACGCACTGGGGAATGCATAAATAGACCACCAGTAGGTATATACAAATAATTAATTATATATACAAGAATGCAACTTCTATTATTCGATTAGATAATGACACTAACACCTTATCTCCGAAATTATTCCCACTGATACTAGAAGATATATTTAAACAACTACACTGGGAGGATAAGGGAATATCAATAAACAGTAAAAAACTTAACCATCCCCCTTATGCTGATGACATTGTCCTCATAATGGAGAATCCTAGAGAAATGCTGACAGAACTATAGTAGGGTCGCGGAGTCGAGTCAGTGGAAGTAAACAAACATTAGTGCGTGATCACTGCATGCGCGCGATGCGATTGGTCCGTTGCTTTGAGTTGGCACGTTAACTGCTTGTACGGCCAATCGCGTGAACAAGTTTCTGCTGTGTTCACGTGTATTTGTTTACTTCCACTGACTCGACTCCGCGACCCTACTATAGAGAGAAAGCAATAATTGGTCTAAATATGAATCTACTTAAAACCAAAGTGCAAAGAAAATTCCAACATCACAATTGACAACACAGAACTAAAGGTCGGTGAATGTGTATCTTGGACACAGAATAATACTAGGGCAAGACAACTAAACTAGCAAGATCTCATGAAGGAAAAAAGCATGGAGTGCTTTCAGCAAACTAAGCAAACCATTGAAAAATAAAAACATCCCCATACGATTGCAAACCCGACTCAAACCTGGACCCTTACTAAAAAATCAGTGATGGAACTCAGGGTAACACGACGTGCCATGGAGCATTAAATGCTCGGAATATCTTTAACACTTTCACTGCCCACTTCGACTGGGGATACTGGCCGCTAGAACCAAGCATGGCACCGATCGGAGTCGGCGGCTCCTAGGCTCCTACAGTCAAATTTTTATCTTTACTGTAGATTCAACAAACTGCTTTGTCACTTATTATCTCATTCAGACAAATAATCACAACTTAGAAATGAAACTATGTCCAAAATTGTCTATTTACAGTCACAAATTTACATAAGGGTTGCTATACAACATACACTATTTTCTCGCTTTGACCAGCTTTTTCCAAATAAATATAGCGCGCAACTTAAAACCAACCCGATAAAATTCACTCTAAAACATTCTTCTGCCGCACCGACACGAAAAACATTCACTCGCTATCAATGCCAGCAAACAACTGAGTGTTTAGTGTATCCCTACAACTGGCCACGTACGTGGCCCCTGGCACAGGCCCATATAGCCGCGCGTCCCCGTAAGTGGCCGGTGGCACCGAACGTGTTAAAACAAAATAGCTATGTAAGGACAATCACAAAGGTTATAAGGATGTAGCACAGGCAGTCGCCGAGCTTAAGTAAAACTATGCCGACCATGTTGCCAGATACCCAGACGAAAGGTGTTCCATATATATTTTAAAATGGAGATCATATAACGACAGTCAAAGATCATGAGGTCATCCTCCCATTGATATTAAGAAAACGGCAGGTTTGGCTTAGTTCAAACAAGCACAAAATAGTTGTAAGCAGTTGTGAAGCAGGTGACCAGCATCCGGGTTCGAATCTGACTGTAGATCAATTAAGTGTGGGATGTGGGTCAGGTCGAATCCGAACCTGTTAGATTAAAATTAGAAGACATAATCAATACAGTCGATGTCGATAAGTTTAAATAAAAATAATTGCTCTGATTATAAAGAAACATGCAGTTAAAACAAAGCTCATTGAAATTTTAGAACTTTTTTAAATTTATTTAAATAATTTTACACCATAACAGCTCAAGAAAATTTGAACTTGGTAAATTGTTTGCAAAGCAGACCATCAATCCTCTACGCCACTAAGGCCTCTGTTACGAATTATATAGTAACCAAACCGCCATAATTTAACTCCTTTATTAAATATTTAATATAAACATGTGTAAAGCTAAAACTACAATTTATTAAGTGAAACATAAATTCATAACTTTTTCTGTGCATTTGGTGTGCAAATTATTTCTTTTCTCTCATGCTTTTGAGTCCTATTTAAACACATTTCATATGCAAATGGGATTTAAAACTAATTAGCCATAGCTATCATAACTACTTTTACTATTAATACAGATTTAGTTTAGTAGTAATGAGCACTCGTACAACTTGATCAAAAGCCGAACAGACAGCTAATCCTAATTTGTCATAGCACCAATCGAAACCAGTTATAGGCTGACTTGAAAGAGTGCTGTTTTGTAGCAAACCGAGGTCACCAGCAATACCAATGGGAATTCCATCGACGTCCTTATCCGCCCGTCTATCTGGATAATTACTGGAAGCACAGTTTTATTATAATTGCAAGATTTAACCACCAAAGACTTACTATTTCCACAAACAAAGCGAACCAGCACCTCCCGTCGTCATAAATATTTCTCTATTTTGTGGTAAGTGTTTAACAGACCATACTGTTGAATTATGTGCCTTTTCGGTGCAGAATGCAAAACCCCTTTTTGGATGCTGTGTTCTAAGATCGAAGCAATAAATTTTCGATTCTAATGTTGTAACTACAAGCTTGTTCATAGCTATATCCTTACGATCAAATTGTAATCCCACTACCTATAAATTGGTATGCGTATTTTCTAAATATACAAACTTTATAAAAGTTACCCCATTTTTAACACATCTTGACCAACGTAAAGACATATTTCTAAGATCGTACATTTTAACATCCCCGTTATCATAGCCAGCGCATACTATTCGTTCTTCAGAGTTGTACGAGTTTCCAAAAGCAACCGACCAGCAGTCCCTGCCTACCGTTCCTTCGGCAGGCAAAAATTTAGCAACGGGGATGTCTTTTTGGCGAACATCCCATACCATCACTGCCCCTAGTAAATTAATACAAGTGACATAAAATCAACTTTGCTTTAAAACAATGAAAATTACCATCTCGTGAGCCTGTTACTATTTCTGGAGCACCACATCCAATCTTTGTACCAGCAACACCATCGATTGCATTTATCGAAGAGGTATGCTTTGTAGCTTTATAGATGGGTACCAATGTATCCTCCAAATCCCTTTTATGAAACGTTAAGTGAGAAATTTTGTGACAAAAAACTTAGAACACTATAGAAACAAATATAAAACATCGATACCATACTTGTAATCTTCCTTTATAATCTCCAGTAGCCAAATGGCGAGCTCGTAAGCTTGAAGCTTCAAAAGTACCACATTTAAACTGATCGGCTTTAGCAAATTCACTTATTTTTTCGACTCCCTCGCTGCTCATTGTGTAAATTTCTATAATTCCAGTACCGTTTGCTTTCCCACCTATCACTACAAACTTAGCGGATGACGGTATCCATTTAACATCGTTAACTGAATATCCCACATCCTTTTCAACATGGCATATTATTTGTGGCTTTGCAAAAGCTTCCATTGCGGATTATTAGTTGTACAATAAAATAAGAGTTTGTTTATTTTGTCAATAATTTCAAATCTATTTTTTTTTGTAACCATGACAACTTTACACAGCCAGAGACATCTTACGGTCATGGACGACATGAACGACTTAATTTGAGGTTATGTAGAAAGTATTTTGAAGGTTATATTATAATAATAGCAGTGAAACTTATTATCTGTGAGAGTTTATATAAAAACAATTACTGACAAGTATAATTTATTATGTAACATTGTGTAATAACTTATCGTAATCATGATTCATCAAAAAATGACTTTACTATGTGATGATGAGTGTTGATGTAAAGTTGCTATTTTTTGCAAAAGCTCGCGAAATTGTTGGTAAAAATCAAACAGTAATACGTCTCCCAACTAGTATTTCCTATGAGGAATTGTTAAATAAGATTACGGAAGATTTTTCATTGACTCTTATAAAAAACAATATCATTCTGGCTATTAACCAAAACTTTTATGGTACTTGTGATACTTTAAATTTGCAAGAAGGAGACGAAATTGCAGTTATACCACCACTTAGTGGAGGCTAAACAGTATGGAGTTTTTAAAATTAACAAACGATAAACTCTCGGTTGAAGAAATTTCCGATCTTGTTGCTTCCCCAGCATGCGGCGCGATTTCAGTTTTTATGGGCACAACCAGAGATAATTTCGAGGGGAAGACGGTTGTTAACTTAGAGTATGAGGTATATGAAAGTATGGCAATGAAAAGTTTAGAAAATATTTGTTCGGAAATACGAGTTCAGTGGCCGGCTGTAGAAAATATCGCAATTTATCACAGGTTTGTAATATATCTAATGATCATTAATTTGTGTATTTTACGTATGTGATTTGTTGCACAGGTTGGGAGCAGTGCCAGTAAAAGAAGCAAGTATTGTGATTGCAATTTCATCACCTCATAGAGCTGACGCCATGCAAGCTACACAGTGGTGTATTGATAATGTAAAGAAATCGGTTCCTATTTGGAAGAAGGAAATCTATAAGGAAGAATCGCCGGAGTGGAAGGAAAATAAAGAATGTGCGTGGTCTAAATGTAATTCAAAATAAGCTTTGCTTAGAAATGCATGTTTTTGTTAATGTAGGTAGTTATTTTGTAGCAATATGTTTCTGTAGTTTTTTGATATGTATTTACTGCCTTGAGTAGCTCTTTAAAAGTAAAAAATTCTGTTGTACAGAAAACGGTTCCTTCCACTAATTGCAAGTGGTCCTCTATAAAATAACGAAATTCGTTTCATTATTCATGTAATGATAAATGATATAAAAGCAGCTTTAAAAAAATTCAAATGTTATAATTGTTAACTTCCTTTAAGCTTTAATATCTCTAAGTAATAGTCTTCCATTATACTGTTTTAAAAATATAATATGTTATTGATTACATAGTATTTTATAGCCTCAACCTATCCTCCAAGAATCCGTTTATTTAAATTAAATGAAACACCGGAAATAAAACTACCATTCGTACCCCCACACCTTGTTCAAATAAAAGCGAGTGGTGAAGAAATCGAACGCCGAATACAAAAATTTATCGAACGTAAACGGGAAGAAATTAACCAAAGCAATATCAGAGATTTTTGTTCAAGAAACATTAATGAAACTGTTGAGAGTACTTGTGCTCGAATTGATGCGAAATTAGCGAAACGGAAAGATTCTAAAGGACATTTACAAGGTGAATACAAAAATGCAGTAAAGCTTTTTACTAAATGTGTTGTTTTGTAGTAAGTCGTGTGCTAAATACCTATCACCGAGATCAAGGAGATTTCGAATACATGAAAAAGTATAATGCGAAAAATGGAATCGAAGAAAGAGTTCGTAATGCTGAAACTCAACTCAGTCTGAATACACCCGTAAACAGAAATATTTATCAGCGACTGAAAAATGTCGAAGATCGTTTATTGCATTTAGAATCTATTTCGCCTGAATACGTACAATTTTGGGTAAATGCAATGTTTGTTTTATGAAACATTTTTATAAAAATGCTTCATTGTAGGATAAGAATGAATACTTCCAAAAAGCCAACCACAAGAAGAGAATATTCTCTTTGGATGAAATTGACAGTTTCATTACACATTTGGAGAAAAAGAAAGCAAAAATTGGGCCACAATCGGATGAAGATACATAATAATTATAAATTAATTATTGTGATTGTGTTGTAAATATTCTAATGTATATATTTTGCTTATCATAATGCCATTTAAACTTTATTTATTTTGTATTATCCATGTGTTTTAATCTCCCCTTTTTGCAGTTGCTACACTCACAAATATAAATTTCACCCAGTCATCATCATCATCATCTCCTTCATGCCTTGAACATAAGTCCGTTGCGTTACTACTTCATTGCAGTTGCTGTTGTTCTTTTCAATGTTTTGTGGCCTGCCTATCGATCTTCTCCCTTTTGCTCGGTATCTGTAGTATCTCTTAAGTCAGGGGTCGGCAACCTATGGCTCTTTGAGCATGCCATTCTGGCTCTCCACCGAATATTTAAACAATATTCATATATAATAACAAGATATTATTCTTTGAATTCCGCGCGCGCTTTGGTTCATACGCCGCAATTCGTCAGCAGATGTTGAGTGAGTAATAACACACGAGTTAATTTTACCGTCGCAAAATGTATAAGTTACTTATTCATTTATTATTTTCTGTTGATAATACAGTGACTCTGCTGACCTTCCTTCAGTACGACAGAACACGGCGAGCACACTGTACAAGCGAAGAAGCAAATTTGTTAATGTTTTGCATTTGTGTTTTTCGCGGGAGCCGTATAATTTTATTTTAATAACAACGGGAACTTTTTACTAAAGAGAGCTTCTATGTAATTTGTAATTTATTTTTTCTACAACCACATTTCCATAAAAAAATTTAAATATTTCTGCAAAATCAAATCTGACATTCATCAAATGTCATTTATGACATTTTGATTTCGGTGCGGCAAAATTATACTTTGCCGCACCGAAAATCATGCATGTGCGTGCGGAAAGTAAATTTTCCGCACGCTAATTTCACTTGTTCGGCAAACACTCATTTTCAATACTCGTATCTATGGAGACGAAGTCTGAAAATCCCACTTTCCATGGTGGGAGTAGAAAAAATAAAGTGTAATACATGTGTTGAAAGCTTGTATTTGCCACTCTCATGTGACTGCAGCACTCACTATCGTTCGTGCTGCAAACTTCACATTCGTGTGGCAAACGCAAGCTTTCAACACTTGTATTACAAATTACTATTCTTTGACATCATAAACGTGAAAACTATGACAATGAACCCAAATAAACAACGTAAAACGGACAATGACTATCGTGTTTTCCAAGAAGAATGGACAATTTTGCGTATATTAAAAAGTTTGATGGAATGCCAACTTGTTTAATTTGTCATGACAAACTTTCAAATAATAAAAAAAATGTTAAATTCTTGTGTTATTTGCGAACGAATCGATTCCAAAATCCTAATGAGTTTATAAAACAACATAACAAATCGTTCAGTGTGCATGAGAATAATCGGCGTCACTTACATATGACATAATTATCATTTAAAGATTACTGACTTAATGGATTCATCCTTTTCAAACTTCGATTCCAATTTTTAGACATTTTTCGATAAGGAATACACTCAATATTCTGCTCAGAGTTGCCAAAAGACATGGTAAGGTGACTACAATACCGATTTTTTGTGTCCTGTCGCTTAATTTTTGCATATTTTAGAACAATTTAGGAACGGCGCGCCAAGCTCGTCCGCTTACTTTAAACATCACTTATTCAGTTCTACCTGCATGGCAGCATTTGCTTTTTCTTGGGAAACGTGCAGAACTTTATCGAGAACAGTTTAGCGTGCATTGCGGATAATTGCGTCATTTAGATTTTGAATTATTTAAAAAACAATGGAAAGGGACGTTTTATTTACCCTCACATGGCGGCCATTTATTCAGAATACGCAACCCGGGTTTTGTGCGCATGCCCAAAAGCTCGTGTATAACTTCACACCTATATGTAAATTAGTTTTGTATGATAGATGGCTTGTATAAATAATAACCCAATATTATTGTTTGTTTCGTCATCTGTTGCAATTGACAGCTGTCACATGATTTGACCACGATTTTCAATGGAAGCGTTTGATGATTTCGATTATCAAGTGTAAAGGTTGATGTTAAAGGTCAATTTATTGTAGTTATTTGTTAAAATTCTAAGCTAAAGGTTAATCAGTTATTGTAAAAATGGGTAACAGGTCGTCATTATTGCTTCGTGAAGAAGAAATAGCCCAAATCCAGCAAGAAACTGGATGTAAGTAATGTCGTAAGCTAATTAATTATCTAATTTAAAAGACATTATTTATGTTGCAGTTACTCCAAATCAAATTGAACGCTTGTATTCTCGATTTACATCCTTAGACCGCGGTGATTGTGGTACTTTAAGTCGAGATGACTTTTTACGTATTCCCGAACTCGCAATTAACCCACTCGGTGAAAGAATCGTTAATTCGTTTTTCCAAGGGGATTTGTACAATGACCGTGTGAACTTCAGACAATTTATGAATGTCCTCTCCCACTTTAGGCCTGTAAAAAAAAATAAAGATAATACTTTAAATTCCAGGGAAGCTAAATTAAAATGTAAGTATGAAAACAAATAATTATGAAAATGCTTAAAAATAATAAATTGCAGTTGCTTTCAAAATGTACGATCTTGATAATGATGATTTGATATCTCGTGACGAACTTCTTGCTATTCTGCATATGATGGTTGGAGCTAATATAAGCGAAGAACAGTTAACAAGCATTGCAGAAAGAACGATTTTAGAAGCAGATGAGGATGGAGATCAAATGATATCGTTTGAAGAATTTTGTAAGGCGTTACAGAGAACAGATGTTGAACAGAAAATGAGTATTCGTTTTTTGAATTAAGTGATATTAGTTTGTAGGATTAGTAGACTTCTGCCAATTATTTAATAAACCAAATGAGAAATTTATCGATGTACTTCAGTAATATATTTAATTATGTTTTGTGTATAAGTATTATTCTTTAAACGAAATTTAAAACTACATATTTAGTTTATACGTAATTAAAAACTATGTTATATTTTTAGATTAAAGAATAAACTATTTAAAATATAAAGTTGGTTTGAATATGTAGAGACTTAGAACTTAGAGATATTGTAACCAGTAACTTACCAATAAGCCTTACGAGGAACCCTTAATAACATACTTATTAACAAAAAAATTATCATTGAAAATCTTTAATATTTATATTTAATTGTTAAACTGCAAAGTTGGTGAATTCAATTTTGCAAAAGGAGAATAGCCTTACCGGGAAGTGCCAGATTTTCATAGTAATAAAAGCATCTATAAAAAAATTCCAAACTGTCCAAAGAAAAATGAACAGATCAATGTTTGGTATTAAATTAAGAGATCGTGTACGGAACACAGAAATACATCGAAGAACGGAAATCTGTGACATTATCAAGGAAATAACAAGGCTTAAATGGACTTGAGCAGGACACATCGCAAGACTGACCGACTCCAGATGGACGAAAAAAATAGTTGTGTAGAAACCCTGCACCGACAAACAAAGTAGAGGAAGACCAACACGTTGTAGCGATGTTAGAAAATGACTGACAGGACACTGGATGAGAGACGCACAAGATCGACCTAAATGGAAACAGTTAAGGGAGGTGTACGTCCAATGACGAAACTCAGCAATAGGCTGGATGATGATGAAATTAGTTGTATGACTTGGGAAGGGTTTTGGGAACACTAACTAAAGAGCAGAAATAGGGACTGGTGTGCCTAGGTATAACGCCCCTGGTACATCTGCCACATTTTCCCATAGTGGTGAAGTCGAGGACAATAAGCAGAGCATACAGAGCTAAACTACACTCTGTAGTGAAGGAAATTAGAGGTGTGCATTCTGCTATCTTCAAGATAGTGGAGAAGCATCTAATCTTGAATTTAGGATCGGACACAATACAAAAGACACATATAGTAAAATCTCTCTTAATATGGACATTGATAGTGCAACTAATTCTGTATGCAGAGGTCAGACGGTGCAATTTTTAGTCTTCTCTAAGTTTGGCTCGGAGAAAATTTGAAACATGCTCGGCTCGGAGAAAATGTCAAATTTTCGCCTTGATACAGTTACAGAACTTCGAGGTTTAACCGAGCATTGGGTTTTTTCCTGTGCTCTAAGATTACCTTTTACGGAGTTTTGAGCTTTTACCGAGGAGCACAAAGAAATAAAACAGAAGTGTACATTCGATCAATTTCTTAAATTTAATTGAATATCGAGCATTTAACAAACTTCACCATGAGCTACGAGCTTTACAAGCAATTTAGAAAAAGTTCGGTTTGGCTTAGTTCAATAAATCTGAGGCTTGATGTTGCTCAAAGCTCAAGCAGAGTCAAGCTGAATTCAAGCTTCGAGTTCTTGTTCCCACTTCTAGTAAAGGTATCCATTTAAAGTCCACATAAAATAAGGTTAATATATTTACTGTACTGTATTAAAAAGAAAATGTGAGTTACATATGAAAAGACAACATTATAAAAATATGGAAATTAGCAGCAATTTAATTATCCACTTAATTTAAAAAAAATTAAAGACTGGTTTGTTTCTTGTTTTTGTGAAGCTAGATTTCAGAATAATGATTTTCTAGATTTGATGCAAATTCGAATGCAAAATTTTTCATATCCAACAACAGCTCTTTTAGGGGAGGGCGGGTAAGTTGGCATAGCATCTTTGATTTTCCTATAAATCCCATATTTTTCAATCCAAGGCAATATTTTTTGTTCGTAGAGATGGTCACAAGAGTGTTGTTTGTTTTACAGTAAATAACGATTAACTTTTAAGAAACATTTATTTTGAAAAAAATAAATTAAAAAAACAATGCAATATCCGTCTTGCCCGACCATACTGGGCAAGATGGCATACAAGTGAAAAATATTTTAGAAACTGTAGCATTGAAAAATAATCGAAAGTTTTCACTCATTTACACTAAAATACATAAAGAACAGTGCATTAACTCTTATTGGTATAATAAACTAATAACAAAAATGTAAAAATATTTTGAAATACGCCAAAAACAAAATGATTCAGTTATTACTTGGTAACGTAATTAAAAATGAAAAGCTTTTGACAACAAATAAAATAAATAACCATTAATGGATATTAGTTTAAACTAAAAATAAAGAAAACAAGTTCAGTTTTCATATAATTCGCACACAAAATTTTTTGCCCTTTTTGATAATCCTGCACACCCCGCATGAGACCATAAACCACACGACTGACACTTTAACCAACCCTCGTGACTTTTGGAACGGCTGTATAAGTCATTGCAATATAAACATGCACAATCATCTTCATCACTCTGACTTTCACCATAATTTATGTTATAACCATCATCGGAGCTATCATCTGCAACCAGCTTTCTTTTGGCTACTGCTCTTTTACTTTTTCTTTGTTCCTTTAACTTTTTCTCAGTTTCTTTTTCACGAAGTTCCTTTAAGAATGGACTCTCTGTCAATACGGCTTGATATGTGTTCTTGGTTTTACGTTTTGGGTTTTTCCTAAAATCACTATGAGGTTTTGGCGATAATTCATCTACTAATGTTTGGATATTCTCAGAATTTAACGGGGCTGATAGCATATCATTTGACCCAGCTACAAGATTTCTAGTTAGATTGGAGGTTGAAGGACCTGGAACACTAGTTTCTAACTGATTTTCATCACATGGTTCGTTCAGTAGATTTTGATAATTTTCAGTTTGAGGCTTTTCAATGTCTGTAGTTAAACTGGATAAAAACATATGTTCCGGGAATATATTTCTATTAAAAGGGGCAATTCCAGTAGCACGAAAGCCACTAAAGGCAATTGGGAGTGTAGCTGCCCTTTCATATGCTGTATTAAAAAGCTGAGCGATTTGGTAAATTGTAACAGGACGACCCGGGTGCATTTTCATCCATTCTGTCATAGCCTGATTGTAGTACTTGCGCAGTGGCCCAAAAAAGGCCACATCCAATGGTTGAAGCCGGTGTGTACAATGGGCTGGTAAGCAGAAGAGTAGAACCGACTTCCCCTTCGCTAACTGCAATGCTTCTAAGTTTTTGTGGCTCACATGTCCATCGAGAATTAAGAGAGCTTTTTTCTCTGGCGTTGGTCTAACAAAGGAGACAAAATGCTGCATCCATTTAAAAAACAGCTCTCCTGTCATGTAACCAGATTCATTGTAGAGTCTTAAGGTGCCTACAGGGGCTGCATCGTACAAAAGCGCATTATATTTTTTGCGCGGAAATATAATTGTTGGGGGAGCATAGGTTCCGCCAGAACTTACGCAAGCTACCACAGTATGAATACCTCTCTCTGCGCTAGTTACCGCACCTACTTGTTTCTTACCCTTCTTGGCAAATACCTTGCTCGGTTCTTGTACAGTAGTCATCGCTGATTCATCCATGTTGAATATCATCGTATTATCTATTGAATGTTGCTCCACTACGTTCTCCAATCTAGAGAAATATGTCTCTATTTGAGCTTTATTAAACGCTTCTGCACGTGCAAGCGAGGTAGCTTCAGGAAGTCTCAATGAAATTTCTGGATTTCTTTGTCTGAATCCCCGCAGCCAAGATTTCCCGGCAATTTTCTCTTGACGATTAAATGGATGACGCAATTTCATCTTCTCTGCAACTTTATATGCAAGGACGCAAACATCCTTGGTTGTTAACCCAAAAAAGCGAGACTCCAGTTCCAGTATATTAGCCACTATGGCGCTTTCAGCCTCTTCGCTTAGTGCATTCTCATGACGACCAAGGTGTTTTGTGGTGTTAATTGCTACTTTGTTTTTATTTTGAACTCGGCGCCGTAACGTTGTTGCAGGAACATTAAAAGTTTTACTAGCGCGTGCCCATCCCATTTCTTTCTTTGTAACAGCGTCTATAGCTCGCGCCATGTTTGCCTCATCCCAGCTTCCCCTATCTGTTTTCCTTATATAAGTGTAAACCATCTACCAAAGAGATTAAGAGTCACTAAATTATGTAGCGGGCACGATAGGATGGTGCGGGCAAGACGGCATACCATATGCCATCTTGCCCAGCAAATAAGTATGCTGACTTGCCCGTTTCGTTCGTTAAAACATTTTTCAAAAATATAGGTATTTAAAAAAGATAAAATGAAAGGGACGATGCATCAATAGAGTGCCTGTTACTTTACAACAACGGTGGTTTATAAGAAATAAATAAATAATTAAATATATAAGGAAAAAAATGGTACTTATTAGAGACTTACATTCGATCGACCTCAATGGGAACAACACAAACACAGCTAACTTCGGCGTCGCTAGGGTAACTGATCTGCCGATGCATATACGCACTGTTGCCGGCTTGTTTAATATTATTTAATAGGTAACGATATTTTTGTTGAGCTAGATTAGCCCATAGAGCCAATATGCCATCTTGCCCGAGTATGCCGTCTTGCCTGCCTGCCCCTACAACTTTTAATATTATGTGAACCAATATCGCCAGAGTGGCTGAGTGGTTATAAGGTATTCGAATACAGCACGGATGGTCTTGAGGTAAAATCCGAGTCAGAAGCCCAGCTGGTAATAACTTACCCAGCCAGAAAATAATTGGAAACTGAAACACAGTAGTGGACTATGGAAGGTAAGCATTTGTCAAGGCACCATGCCTACCACATCATCTCGTATGCATAGCGTGCAAGACAACCAAGATATGAAAGACTAAGTAGGAGACCATGCTCCCTCAGAGGGCGTTAGTGGCGATATCTTTACCTTTTATAATGCAAACCAATCACCATAAGTATCTTCATTTTCTGTTTGCTGCACATTGTTTGCATCTTCTTCTTTGAGTGGCGTGCCGTCTTCTCTCCATATGCCTGTGGTGTATGTGTCAAGCAGCCTCTACAGACGTAGGAAACCTACATTTTTACGTTGGCTCCAAAAGACTAAAGTGCTTGCACTTCTACTCCAGAGAGGACTTTACTAGGCAGAATACCTCGGTGGTTTGCCAGTGCCTTCCGAAGGATTGATTGCATGAATATCAATATTTGTGTCTTGTATAACAACCAATTATCATATGGATAAAGTCTTTTGGTACAATATTATTATTTACAGTTGTATTTATCTGCATCAAATATTGTTTCAACAAGTAAGATAGCAGGCTCAAATTTAGCATTTGAAAAACAGTGTTTAACTGTAAAAAATAAAAAATAGTTAACAAGAACAGAAGGGCTTACAACAGCAACTTCATGTTTAATACATTTTAAGTGAAATTTAAAGATTACATTTTTAAGGCAATAGGAAACTGATGTAATTTTCTGCAGTTAATACACACAAAAACTGATTACTTCCCTGGATTGGGTAGTGTGTAGGGCAGGGCTTCTCAAACTTTTCCACTTGGCGACCCCTTTTACCCGAGCAAATATTTTCGCGACCCTGGTTATAGAGGCATATAAACTAGGAATACGAATTAAAACATTTGTTGGTAATAAATTAAATAAATCATAAAGAAAATTTATTCGAAAACAATTCTTTGGCATACATAGGAATATTATTTTACCATGTATTAAAAACAAAGCCAAATATTCATATTAATGAGCTGGGTGTGCTTGTTTACCTTTACACAAAGACTTAAATCTTGGATCAATATTTGATACAAAATGCTGCTTCACATAAATATGTAGTACAAAATGGTAGAAGTATGTTTAGGGCCATTTCAGAAAGTATTGGAAATTCTATCCGAATCCCCAACCAAAATTAATTTAACGATTTTTTGGAAAACTCAAGTTTCAAACCTGTGTCGCTCGATAACTCGGCAAATTCTTCTTGAGCGTTTAATGGTAAATGACTGACATTAATCATTTCAATTGAATATGGTTTATGAACCCAATTTTCTTTTTCAACATCAAAATTTGAAGGAAAGTATTTTTGAAATTGTGTCTCCAGACACTTCAAATGATCAATTATAACTTTTAGAATTAAATCTTTGGAAAGGTTATTTTCAATTATAAAAGCATCTATAGCTGTAAACATTTCTAAAGATCCATTTTCCACTCTATTTTTCCATATGTTCACTTTCTTAATAAAACTTTCAATTTTATATTTTAATGTAAACATGTTACAATTCTTTCCTCGAAGTGACATGTTTAAATCATTCAATTTTTCAAAAATATCTGACAAATAATACAGTTTTAAAAGCCATAACTCATTGTGAAAAAAATTAACAAAATCGGATTTCTGATCAGTTAAAAATATAACAACTTCATCTTTCAACTGTAATAATCTGTATAAACTTCGTCCTCTTGAAAGCCAACGTACTTCTGCATGTAGCAATAAGGTTTGGTTATCGGAATTCATATCTTTGGAAAGGTTTAAAAATAGACGACTGTTAAGGGCTCGGCTTTTTATGAAATTAATAATTTTGATAGCACAGCACAGCATTTAAATCTGGTGATATGTTTTTGGCTACGAGTGCTTCCCGATGGATCATGCAGTGAGTAAAAATGATATGTTTATTGCCATTAGCTTTAACTTTTGATATAAATCCAATATTCTCACCCATCATTGCCCCAGCACCGTCTGTACAGACATCGACGCAACTACTCCATTGTAAACCCTCATTTGTGAAAAATTCATCAACTTTAAGATAAATGTCTTCCCCTCTTGTGCGTGCTCTCAGAGGACGACAAAACAATAATTCTTCATGTATACTTCCTTCATACGCATATCTTACATACACTAACAATTATTGCGCCAAGTTAGAAATATCAGTTGTTTCGTCCAATTGAATTGCAAACTTTGGGCTGTTCTTAAGCCTAGTAATAAGCTGCTGTAATTGGTCATTACTAATTTCAGAAATTCTTCTGAAAACAGTATCATTCGATAAAGGAATTTTACGAATTTCATCTCCATATTTTTTTCCATGAACTATTTCCGTCATTTTTATTGCAGCAGGTAACACCAGATCTTCTCCTATCGTGTAAGGCTTTTTATTTTTTGCAATTAAATAAGATGTTTCGTAAGATGCAAGTAAATACTTTTCATTGACAGTAACAAATTTCTCAAAACATGGTTTTTCTGTATTTGAGGATTTTAGAAGTCGTTCAAAGTATTCCTTTGGTTTATTGCAGTACGTTGCATGCTTGGTACTAAGATGTCATTTTAGTTTGGATGGTTTCATGCTCTCAGCAGCCAAAACTTCATTACAAATTAAGCAAATAGGTTGTTCCACTTCATTACGATTAACATAAGAAAATCCAAATGACAAAAACGAATAGTCATATTTTCTTTTTCTTGTCGAGTTAAGTCCCACTTTCCGACTACTACAACCCACTAGCGAGGAATCTGCTGCAGTGTCATCACAATTTTTATCCTTTCTGTTTAAATTTAGCCACTTATCCATAACAAAAAAATATTTTTCCTCTGAAATATAAACATCATAATTAAAAAAAATTAAATAAAAAAAAATATATAAAAATTAAGTTCGTTTTACTCTTACCCCTATCTATTTTCAAGAATCTGATTTTTTTAAATATAGGTGAAAAGTTGAAAGGGCCAATTCATTTTATACTTACTTGTCAAGGAATAACACTAATAACAGTAGAACACTTTTACGATAAAACACTATAATTCAGAACATGTAGTCTCAACTGTGCAAGCAGAGGCGACAACAGAATGCATAGATCAAGTTGCAATTATTGGCGAGTTGGCACAAACGTTATTTTACTATCATAAACTCACAGACATAATATACGTGCAGTATTGCCAAACTGGTTGTGAATTAATTTTCGGTCGTTACGCGTCCAGAAATTTTTTAGTTTTGCTAAAATTTCTGCGACCCCATATGGGGTCGCGACCCACACTTTGAGAAGCCCTGGTGTAGGGTATTAGACTGCAATTAACTGGATTTAATCGACTTACGTCCGTTGTCCCAAATGAAAAAACTTTGGCTAAAGGACCAGGAAATAACACAGTTGTAACACTTCAAACATTTATTATTGTCGAAACCAAAAGAATAAGTTACATGCAAAAGCAAATCAAATTGATTACGTTTGAGTTGTGCAGGATTGTGCTAAATAAATCAAAACAAAATACATGTTAAAATATTTATTTTATACAGAAATACCAATTTATAATCACAGAAAGGAAAAATAATGCTCTTTTGATTAAATTTGTTTTTTAAAGAAATAACTTTTACTACGTTTTGTACAAATCTATTGAGAGAATATTTGTATATCTGTAATAATCAACATAAGTTATAAATACCACTATATAATTATGTACCACTGAATAAAATTAAATGAACTAAAAAATCTATTTTTAAGCGGTAGAAGAAACCGCCAGTTTCTTTAAATGATCCATAAAAACTTGCAGGGAAACATCATCCGTCAGCACGGGAGCACCACTATCCTGTAAATCAATAATTTGATCAGTATAATAACTTTTAAAGGCTTGCAAGATGATGATATAAATAATCCAATTACTTACACCTCCGTATGAGTACATATTATTATGTGTTTGGCTAGGATTAACTTTCGACAACAAGAAACGAGCCTGTGAACCTCCTTGTTCTGTATCAATGTAACGTGGCATCGGAAAACGTGTCTGCAAAATCTCCTGAGCGTCGTCTACCGGTGCTTGCAATAATTGTCTGAAATTTTCATACTCCGGCATATCTTGATATTTAAGGCTACGCCACTGCGCTATAGTCTGAAAAATGTTATAAAATAAAAACCGTATTAATTTTAAACTAACAGAACAAACCTCGCCGTGGAAAATTAAAATTTGGAAAAATGTGTCCATGAGTAATATACGATCTGCTTGAATTGAACTGGTGTCAAGTAAAACAGGCTCCGGCGGACCATTAAAACTGTAACTATATAGAATTGGTTGTATCATGATAAGCGATTGTGTAAGATCTTCACGCATTAACATGTGCCTATAGAACGAAGTTTCATCGGGTGAGTTATTAAATACTTGAAGAAATTGCGAACGTCGCAGATGGTACATAAATTGTGGATACAAACTGAAATTCTCGCTTAATCTAAAACTAGTGGGATCATCTTTGTTGTACTCTCCGAACTTTTGACACTAAAAAAATTATTTAAATAAGTTAAGAATTTAATTATGAGAAATATTCGATTTACCAGTCTTATTAACATTCGATCAACCCATCTCAATACATCGGGTCCATCATCCGTTTCTGCCTTATACACAACCATTCTAGACATTAATACTGCCGCAGCTTCCTGATCGAAACCTGCGCTAATGTGATGCAAGCTAGTATTTGCATCGGCCCAATTTCGAGCTATTGTTGTTACTCTTATGCGTCTCTGACCACTTGTATGCTAAAATTAATACATTAATAAATCGCTTCAGTATGATTCTTAAACTAACCTGATATTGCGTTATAAATTGAATACATCCACGACCACCTTGCGGAATAGGCGCTGAATGTTGATTTACAACTTCAAAGAATAAAGCCATCGTAGTACTAGGAGTAAGCGTACACATTTTCCATTGCACTGTATTTCCCATTCCTATTTCTGTATCGGAAACCAACGGACTTTTTACGTTTAATGAAACGCAGGAACCAATTCCTCCTTGGACTGGAAAATAGTAAAATTTTAAGGTTAGGTTAGTACGTAATTTAAAAATGTATCAGAAGACATACCTTTCAATTCTCTAGAAAATTTCACTTCCAATGTTCCATTAAAGGCCATTTTTAGCTCTCCTTTCTGATCACGAGCAAATACTCTTTGGAATGTTTGCTTGAAGAGCGACGAATTAAACGAATCTGCCATAACCATATGTCCTCTGAAATATCACATTATGATTTCAATCTGTAAATTTAACTGAAATAGATAAACAATACCCTGTGGAATTGCAGCACTGCTTCATTTCCATTAGTCCGGTTTGATCGAGGGCGCAAGAATAGATATCAACGGAATGCCCGTTTGTGGCAGCTCGCATTGCTAACCCTTCGTAATGCTTGATGCCTTTCTTCATGTATTTAGCATTATCTTTCTGTATATCATGATGGGATCTAATTAAATTTTAACGTACATTATTATCAGAAATCTGGAAAAATTTAAGTAGCATCTTACCTAATGGGTTGTTTCAGATCATCATTAACAACTTGACCTGGACCCTGAGAGCAAGGACCTCCCAAAAACATCATTACACGTCCACCTGTATTAGGGTAAGTGCATTCCAAAAGGCCTACCGCGATTGAAAGCGCTGCTCCTGTTGATCTTAGGGAACGTTTGCCTTGAGGAACTGGCCAAGGATCTCTTTGGAGTTCGCCTTTAAAAAATATTTTTTTGATGTACGTTTTACATCCTCAGTAAAACTTTAAGGTAGAAATTTTTAGTTTTTTCTAAGGTCGGTTTGGCTCAGCTCAGTTACGGAGCATCGGACATCTATCGAGTTTCGGGCCTTTGCCGTGCTTGTCTATATTGAGGTTGACTAAGAAAGGAGAGCGAATTCGACCAATTTCTTGACTTTAAATGAATGTCAAGCATTTACCGAACTTAAATACCTCATTGAGATTCAAGACTTTAACCAGCTTTGAGCCTGCAACAAGCTACAAGTTTTACAAGCAATTTAGACTCGGTTCGGTTCAACAAATCTTATGTTCGATTCCGCTCATTGCCACTTCTAGTTCAAACCTCAACTGTTCCAAACTTCATTCACACCCGAGACCTCTCGATCATGCAGCAAACATTCACTTGCTTCACCACAAAGATTTTTAAAAGTATTTAATAAAGCACTCTAATTTGCCAAAGTATTTTTAAGCATCCAGGAATCAAGGAATAATAAGAATAGACATAGAAAGGTTTACGAAAGATAATTTACCAATAAGATCGGTTAGATTCATGTCACACTTTGCCAGAGGCTGCAAGAAACGATTTATAGGAGGTACAGCTTGAATTGGAGGCCCTCTTGCTGGTTGCCCTGGCTGCTGCGGCTGTTGCTGCTGTGGACCTGTCGGAACTTTAGTAAGTCCAAGCATTTCTTGAATTTGTTTCGCCGTTAAATCCTTTGTGCCACGAAATACATAAGATTTGCTGCATCCTTCTGTACCTGTAACGTACATAATTTTTAATTCGTACTAATCCAGGTCGATTATAAATCTACTGACCTAATTCATGAACTTGAACCATTTTTCCGAAGGTAATTAAACCAATCAGAGCATTGGGAGGTATCAAACTTAAAGACATTTGTAAGGCATCTTTAAGCGAGCCTAATTCATCTTCGTCCATACATGTATCCACTACTAAAAGAAATATTGGGGGCATACATTGGGCTCGGGTTATGGTGTACTCAATAGTTGAAAAAGCTGGTAGTAATTCTGCAGGCTGATGTTGCTCCGATATTGCAGCATATTGAGGAGGGAACTAAAAAAATAACAAACGTACATATGGAAAATAATACGAACAATATTAATACTTACGGGATTTCTTTGAAAGCAAAAATTGCACACCCATAACTTTGCACGATAATCTACTTGGCAAAGGGGATTTAAAATGGCACGACAGTTATTTCTTGTACACAGAACAGGATCATATTGAATAGGAGGCAGATCGGCCCGTTCCTTTATAGGTTGATATAAACATCCCAGAGGGACAACTAGACGTGTTGCTTCGATGCGACTCGATGGCCAAACATTCCATGTAAAACGAATACCATCGCGATCTTCGTTTTGCTGAATATATTCTTCAAATGTAGCCATCTAAAATAGGTTTTGGTTTTAGCTCAATGATTCTTACAACTACGCCAGGGATTTCTGGCGAAAACAATAAACACGAATATATTAACTTACATTTAAACTAACAGTTTATTGGCGTAAAACCATAAAACTGTAGGAGTTTAATTAATAAATTTAGGAAAAACCATCACTTCACTACAAAACTCCACGTCAGCTGTCAGCTACTGGTAGTACAGGGCGAATTTTATAGAGCACCTTTAACCAAAGAACACCCCCTTTAACTAATATTTGTATAACTCGGTTGCTTGTTGTTCAGAATACGACACCGTTACTTAAAAGTAATTTTTATAAAGCAACGGATTATATACGCGATTGTAATGTTTGCGCAAGCTTTTAATTGATGTGTATCTTAAAAAGAAATTTCTGTGACCGGTAACGGTCGTTCTGAATAAAAATTGCCTAGACTACCGATTAACGTCACCGTAGCACACGTGTACCGGTTTGTTTCTAAACTAAATTTAAATGTCAAGTGACTTCTGGCTGTGAAAGTAACCTACCAAGGTGAACTATTTTTATTTAAAAAATCTTGAGTAATTCTCTCTCTATGCATATTGCAGTTTAGTTTAACATTCTCTTCGTAGAGGAGTGAAATATGGGTGCCTCAAGACAGGTATGGCTCTGACGTATTACTTAATTATTAGTAACTTCCTCCGATTGAATTAAAAAAATAGATAATTTTAAGCCTAATATCTTTTGATAAGATTTTAGTATAAAATGCAGTATTAAGGAATTAGTCTTATCAGATTGTGCAGCATGAATAGTTTGGTATGGGTTATTAATATGGATGTAAAATTAAAGTTGATTTTTCGATTATTTTCAGGTGCCCAACAATGGGACATATTTGTATGATCCTGCTCTATTGGAAGGGCTTGATTGGAACTCCGTAAAGAATTGTATGTCACCACCCATTACCAATACCGAACCTGGTGAACAGTGGTTGCTCGTCAGGCCGTTGCAAATTGAAGATTACGATAAAGGTTTCTTACCTTTGCTTTCTCAACTAACATCCGTTGGAAATGTTAGTCGAACAATATTTGAACGTAAGACACTTATTTCGTTCTTTTAATTTAATTAATTTATAGTAAGCGCAGAGAACCGGCAAGAAATTATACAAAATAATGAAAGTAAAAGATGTTAAAAATAATGGCTTAGAACAAATCAGTGAAAGTTTTTTTTTTTTAGTTAGGAATGTGGAGAAATTATTAACATAATATGAATAATATGATAAATAAATAACAGGAAAAACAATTAAAATAGTTTAGTTTTTTGTTATACATATTTATTAACTTTCAAGGATGAATACCAGTAAAATCGTTCACCTTAAACGTAAATTAAAATCAAGCATTTTGTACGGGTTTTATGATCGTGAAAATATAAAAAACAAACCTTAATTGTTTTTGTGTAATTTTACGTGTCCACTTATGTGATTTTAATCGGTTCGGATTGAATTCAAGGTTACATAAAAGGTCAGCTTCAATGAAGCATTGCAACGTCTTTCGATATTTTTAAGAAATATCTGATATTAATGGAAATTTATTGATTTTATGCTGATATTTTGTTATGTAAAATGTTTTGTAAATTTCTTATATAATGATATATTTTATTTGACTGCTAAGTTAACTATTAAAAGCTTTTTTATTTTTTCCTTTGGTTGCTGATTAAGCAAAGTTTAGACTTGCATGTGCTAAGTGTCTCGACATGAGTGGACTTTTATAACCATTGGCACCACTCAATTAAATTTTCAGTACAAGAATTTATCGCGTTGGTTCTCGTATTAATTTAATTTCACTTAAGAAGGATGTTTTTAACGTTATTTACATATTGAAGGTCAGTATTGGGCTATGCAAAAATCCGGTGGTTACTATGTAACCGTTATTGAAGATACAAGAAATAGGAAAATCATCGGAGCGGCTACTCTCGTAACCGAATTCAAATTCATTCACGACGGTGGTATTAGAGGAAGATTAGAAGATGTAGTTGTTAATAATACCTACAGAGGCAAACAGCTTGGGAAATTGTAAGTACAAATAATATTATTAAATTGTAATTTGTAACAAGTTTCGTTTACAGGATCGTTTTAACGGTAACCCTTTTGGCGAAAAAAATAGGCTGCTATAAAATGTCTTTGGATTGCAAAGATTCGCTCATTGTTTTTTATAAGTCAATAGGATATAAATTAGAGCCAGGTAATGCTAATTCTATGGTCGTAAGATACGATGCGGCACCATCCTGACAATTAGCCGTCGACACTCCTAATCCTAAATCCAAATTGTAAATGTCCCTTTGTAGGACCTTTAGTAGCCCTTTGTATTTAAACATTTAGTAGAGTAGTGTATCTATTGCTGTAGGTAATTTAATTGTTAAAAAATTTTATCACTTAAAATCATGTTCTTTTATGACGATTTCATACCGCTGTCTTAATTCATCGTCAAATAATTTTGAATACTAAGAAGGTACTAATCTCGTTAATGATAAACGACAAGAACTTCGCAACGCTTCTGCTTTAAAAGCCAGTTACGATTTTTATGTAAACAACGACTTGGTAGTTAACTATAAATGTTTACAAAATAATGACTAATGCATTTAGTACCTTTCCAGTTTTATTTGTTATTGTATGACAATTCTGTAAAATACTACAAATTGTTTTTAGGCGATTTGTAAATACTGTCATATGTCACTTATAGTCTTAAGATATTAAATATTTAATTATAAATATATTATATTACAATAACCAACAGCAGAATATTATTTGTTACTGTAAAAAGTACATAACTCTTAGTGAATTTTAAAATCATTACATTCCAATTGTTTAATGTCTTAATAAGTGTTACTTGCCTTTATACTGTTGGCTTTATTGCTTTATATTACAGTAATTAAGTACAAAGGGTCATATACAATGCTTTTTTGTACTGCAGTGTACGTACAAAGAAACATTAGTATTTGGATTTTGGATCAGCTGTGTTGACAGAGAAAGGGCGCTTCGGAAACGCCATTGTTGTACTTAAGCGTATGGGCTTGCCTGTCGCCATTATTCTTTATTTTTTGCTGTATAGGTTTTTATACAGCTTAAAGTGCCTAATCTTTTCCTTATTTATGGAATGAATTGAATTTTATAAATAAATAATTAATAATACTTGTGTTGTATTTTATGTAAATCCTCTTCTTCTACAGCGTGTCCACGGATAGGGTTTGCAATAGGTATAATGAACCAAACATTTTTGAAGAACATTTCCAACTTGCTTGGTTTACAATGAATTTTTACCAAATTACACTTGAAATGATATCCAGATGGCGTAGTTGGCACAAAAAGAATATAAAGCGGGTTAGGTAAAGTGGTCTTTTTATTAACTTTACATAAAAATGTTATTTTAAAAATTTGTTTTAAATTACAAATTCGGGCTGTATGCAAATTTTGATTACATTTGAGCAGAAAAAATTGAGACCTTCAAAATTACCATAAGCAACAATAATTCTATTTTTACACAATTTCTAAGCAGTTTTCAATAAAATAAAGGTAACCCCCTACCTAAATTAGCACCTAATTCTATCCTTTTTCTAAATTCTTGGCAACTGTTTCTAATTTTGAGAAGCGGTATGGCCCTAATCACATCAGTAATTTTGTTTTTCAATCTGTTCAAATCGTTACTAAAATTTTTTGTGTACACTTTTTGCTTTATATTACAGAGCTGGAAAATAAAACAAATTTCATTTTATATATTTAGATATATTTAGTTAATATCAGTCTAACAGGTAAACAAATACTCCTACATATTATGATCTCTTAACTTTAACGAAAAGGTTTATTCGCCTTTAAAAATATTAATTTGTTAAATGTCTCGTCAGATAAAGATCGTCTCTTAGGCCTAAATATCATGCCACCGTAACTAAAAAGTCGCTCAACAGCTGCGGATGATGGCAATGGAGTTTTAAATTTGAGAAACACTTTTTTAATAAGGCGAAATTGATTTAAAGCATTAACTGCTCTATTATTATCATCTAAATAATGTAAACATTCAAGTTCAATATTTTGATTTACTGTACCAGTACCTGTACCAACATTGTTTTCAAAGTTAAAAAAGTCATCACTGATTTCTTCTTTTACTGAATTGTGATTGGTTTCAAAACAAACATCGGCAAAAACAGAAGCTTCTCTTATGAATAAATTTTTAGCGTAATGAAATTTAATCATAAAATCACAATTATTTTAAAAAGTAATCACACTGATTAATGATTAAGTTAAATTTTATTCAATTAAAATTTTTGATTACTTTTAATCGATTATTTCCAGCTCTGTTTATAAACTGCTGGACAAAATTATCGCATCACAAAAAAAATGTTCTGAAAACAAAATTTTTCATAGATATTATAAGTGTTAGGGCTTCGCAATAGTAATAAGAACTATTATAAAGGATTAGTGGAAATTTATTGCGTATTTGAAGAAAAACAGGAAATCTTTACAACTATCGTAAAATCTGAACAATAATAAACAATAAACTTGAAACAAAAAACACAAAGAAAACTGTACAAACATGCCTCTTGCTCTCACTATTTCATTGAGCCTTCTAGGCATTGACCGAATCACACGGGCTATATATTCCTGAGGAATGCTTTCCCATTCTTCTTGGAGAGCCATTTCCAGCTCTCTTAAAGTTGTGGGACGATGCACACGAGCTTGGAGACGTCTTTTTAGCATGTCCCATACATGTTCGATAGCATTAATATCAGGGCTTCTAGCTGGCATAGCCAAAACATTAATGGCAACTTCTGCAAGGTACTCTTCGACGACGCCAGCAACGTGAGGCCTGGTATTATCTTGTAAAAGGAGAAACTCTTCCCCAACAAAGGGCGGGAAGGGTACCACGTATTGTTCTAAAATGTCCTCCACATACCTTTCAGCATTCCATGTTCCCCTGGCAATGATGTGCAGCTCGGTACGCGCCATTAATGATATGCCTCCCCACACCATTGTCCAGTGGGCATGTTCTCTGGCAAATCTTAATCTGGCAGCTTTGTGAGCCCTGGTGAGAAGAGGTCCTGTGGCAGGTCATCTGGCAGCCATGTTACCTTCCTTTAGCCTTCTTCTGATAGTTCATGATGATACTGCTGCATTCCATGCCCTTTGTAGCTCATCCCTAAGGTGATTGCTGGTTTGAAAACGATCTCTAGACACAGCCAAGCGGATGAAACGGTCGTCCCTTTCTTGGGTACATCTTGGACGTCCTTGCCCTCTTCTTCTTTTGTTATTTCCAGTCTCTCTGAATCGTTTCAATTCTCGAGAGACAGTAGATTGGTTCACACCGAGGCGATCTGCAATATTTCGCTGGTTTAACCCTAACTCAGCATACACGATGGCTCTGCTTGCATAACTTCCGAAACATAACGTTGTTCGTTCATGTTGATTATGTTTTCTCCAATTTTGCAAAAAAAAAACGGAATACCAGCGTTAATTTTCGTTTATGCACGATATAAAGTCAGACTGATACATGGGGGCAATTTGACATTATTTAGATTTTTCCCTGCACTCGGTGCAATTGTTTCGGTTTGGTGTTGTTTGGTTGCTAGGAGGGGCCAACTTCACTTTGCAATAACAAATCGAAATAAATGCATCTGTTCTGAAAAGATTAGAGACCTTTAAGAACTTTTTTTTTTGTGATGCAATAGTTTTGTCCAGCAGTTTATATCCCCAGAAATAAAAATCCATAATTGTAATATCTGGACTTCTTGGTGGCCATGGCTGCATTCCAAATCGACCAATCCATCTCCTTCCAAATATGGTGTTTAAATAATGGTTTATCAAAGCAGTTGAATGTGGGCCACAAGCATCTTGCTGAAAATACAGGGTCCGGCAAAATGTATTGTGTTCAATTTTGTGACAACCAACTTTAATGTAGGGGTGGCGGGCGATTTTTGTTTCTATTCATTTATTTTTTGTCTGTGTAGGCATAGACACCTCGGGTTTGTTAAATTAAAAAAAAAATAACGATTTAGCAATAAAAACGTACAACTCTATTTTACTTTAAAAAATTCAAATAGTATTTGCAAAAATTGAGATATCGAAAAAATCTCCACGTCAATAGATAGATAAAAAAATCCCCTTTTCAAAGGCCACATGAACATTTTTTTAAAATGCAAATTAATTCGGAAATAATGGAAATAAGATTTTAGAAATATCGTTGTAACTCACTATTCATAATGTAGCGTGTAGGCAACTCAACTAACATGCGAACCAATAATAGGAAAATTTCACTATTTCATTTTTTCTTCCAATTTTAATGAAATTTTGTACCATGTAGCTAGAATTTTTAATTTGGAACATATTTTTTAAATAAAATTTTTGCGAAAAGTTGGTTGTAAGACCACTTTATACCTAACCCGCTTTAATGTTCTTGTGTTGACTATGCCATTTGGATATCATTTCAAGTGTAATTTGGTAAAAATTCATTATAAACCAAGCAGACTTAGAATACAAAAGATGGAAATTTTTGATTCATTACCTATACCTATTGTAGACACGTTGTAGAGCTGTTTCACATGTGACTGATGGTCAGCTCTGATAGATCAGTCCTAACAGTAGGACTATGTTCACATGCCTCTGTTTGATCAGTAAAAAGATCAATCTGCAATGAATCGAAGGAGTTGTTGCTGCTTTTATGTATTAAAAGATTATGAAAAGATGCAAAAATAGATCTATGTGGATGCATCCAATTTGTTCAACAAGAGTCTTGCAAGGTGCATTTGTAACCTTATATTCAAATTTGAGGGTATTTCCGTATCGATACGAAAATTTTTATTCGCCATGGTTTGTGCACAGACATACACAACTTAACGGCAATTTAGCAACACTGTTTCAAATACGCTGTTGACTGTCGGGACATATATGTGAAATACTCCATAACAATAATAGCCCCAACAGATCCTGACAGGCATAATGTAAATTCAATGAAGTGTAACCGCCTACTCTCTGTGTTTTTACCACCCATTCAACCACCGATTCAACCTGCTCTAGTTTTGGTAACTCTTCTCTAATTTTGCACATAAAGCCTTTGTAGATCTCGAAAACACATTGTCTTCCAATCTTCTGCATGGTCCTGCGTTTGGTTGTGCTATTGTTAGTATACTACTAAATACTCTTTGTGTTGTATCAGTGAGTGCCATTCGTATCGCCTTGCAGTAAGCCCAGGAAAACAACAAAAAAAAAAGATAACAATATAAAAAGGAAACAACAAAATATAGTTATAGAATAAAATGGTTTATTTATAATTACAAAAAATAATCAATTATTTTAAATACATAATATTGCACTCAAATTATTATAAACAAATAATTATTTAATTATCCAAGTAAAATATCTTTACATTAACATTAGACGCCATTACAAAAACGTTTACAAAATATACACTGTAATTAAGCTAATTATAATATAAAACAATTTACATGCGTTATACACATTCCACTAAAATTTTAAATATTAACCTTGGTTTAGAGGGATGACTTATACAACACTAAAGCAATTTTAAAATTGCGGAAACCTCTCAGTCATTTTTATTATTTTTTACTACAAAATTGTTTTAAGTAATTATCAGAAATGTAATAATATCCATTATATCGTTTTATTAATTCGAAAAAGCAAACGTAACAAGTTTAAATATATTGTATATACACATTGCTGATATACCACGTAAATATATAATTTTTAATGTTCGTTACACAAGATGCATAAAAAAGAAGGCCAGAAATGGGAACGAGGTACAATATTTCACTTGTATAAAATGTTTTAGATACACAGTGTACGTTAAGAAAGAAGTTCCTGTTTTTCAAGGTGTTTTGACGAAGTCGGAAAAACTATATTATTGACTTTGTTGTACAAAAACAATATTTCAGCAGCTAGCCTTGTATGAATAATATGTTTTACATTGCTACCGCGAATTTATTTACAATATTTGTCAATTTTTGGTGTTTTATTATATATGTTAACTGCTTTCATAATTTGCCTGTAGAGGACTCTAATTTGTTAAGAAATGGTATTAATTAGGGACAAGCAAAATATCAAGCCAGTTGATTTACCAAAGTTTATCGCACTGATGACATCAACTTTTTTGCAAGATATCTGCAGTTTCTACACTACAAAAAATTTGTAACTATAACATTGTGTTTGTTAAAGAATCATCAATTTAAGATTAAAACAAAAAATTACCGACGCAAGCGCCATCTCGTTCTGCGATCAAGACTTTAGTAAACATACTGGCTTAGATAAAGTATTAGCAAACTATGCTTTGCAGTTCCATCAGTATTATATCCATGATGTTTTTGCATTACAATTGGCTTTAGACTTCGCTGTAACTGTTGATTATGTGACGATGATAAAAATACAGTATAAAATTTGAGGTTATGGTATGTAGCCTCCTAAGTTGATTCTACTGTCGTACGATTGTGATTATATAAACGGATTATAAATTGAGAAAACCCGTAAAGTCGTATTGCTGGTTCTGAATTAATATGCTTTTGTACTGATTCGCTGAAGACTGAGCAGGTTTAGCATTTGGTTAATGGATATTGATGCCATAATATAGTGATTAATAAAACACGCTGGTGTAACTCTTAACATCCATTTATCATATTGCCTCAAGCATGACAGGTTTAACCTTCATTCAGCAACTGGCTCTAGTGCTAGCCTAGCTCTGTCGAATTATGGTTGCGAACTACCACTTCGTCTTTCAATAACCATTCGACACATTGTGGAAGCAAATTTTGTTATGAAAACTGGAAATCATATTTTTCGCTAGACTGACAGATACCTATTTTTTTTTAAATTTCCAATGCCAACAGCAGTGCAAACACTCAAAATCGACAAATCAAAGGATTCTGAAGTAATTATATTAAAGCAAAAGTAATATTTATAAACTTAGTAACTGTTTCTCTATTTAACTGCCTTTATGTGGAGCTACCTATTGACTGATAAGTATTAAAGACATTCAGTTCTAAAAAATGACTCGTCATATACACTGGGACATAATTCTTTTAAATACAGACATATAGTAAGAGGATATAGTACGAATATTTAAGGGAAACTGTATATAAGCACCACGTTCTGAGTCACAAACCTGATCACGTATGGATTAATTCATGCGAAAAATTAGTGTAATCCATTTCCATAGCAAGTAATTTGTGTGCTACCCTATCGGCCAACTGTAAAACATTGTTACATGAGTGGAGCAACAGATATTCAATATTTTTACAGCGGTCTTTGCATGAAAGTCACAGCCTTCTGTATTCATAAGCAAATGTGAATTATACGGCTGGTTGTATTTGTAGTTGTTAAGACCCCACTGTACAAAACATATAATTACATTAACAGTGAAGAAAGTATTATTATGTAAAGCTTACTACAGCTATGACGAATTTTTAAACTGTAATTTTTAAACTGTACTTTTAATAATTTATTATTTTAAGAATTTGTGACTTGTGTAAATACATTCATGTATCTATGGCACGTAATAAATATATTTGATATTTGATAATTACATGTAGTTAATACGAAGGCAGCGCGGAGCGCTACCTTTTAAAAATTGCTTTTGAACAGATACAACCGGTTATACCTATAATACTCTGTTTTATAAATGCAGGAGGTCCTGGTGAACCTTCAAATGCCATGTAAATTATTGTTGATACAAGAATATACAGCAGTCTATAACAGACATAGCCTACTATAAAAAAAAATCACCATGGCCATTCTTTTAGTAGGCCATGATCCTTTAATAGTTTTTACTGTGTACATCAAACTTCAAAAATTGAGGTTATAGTCCAGTCAAATGGTCGAAATAAACAGGCAAACTTTGCATTTTGGGTCGACAGCTATTTTTTTTTTTATCGATGTGTAGAGGGGTCAGCGGTGAGTCTAAATCAGGGTTTTCGGGGTGGTAGCCGCCTCCATTCGGCCGCCATCTTGAAAATAAGGGTTAGTTGGTTTTTGGGGTATATCTCTGTAGTCGGAAATCTCACAAAAAATTAGTACAAAGCCTTTTTGTAGAAAATCGTATTATGTACCATTTTTATTCATAACTTTTTTACATAGCATCAATAATAAAAAAGTTATAAGCCGGAAAAGACAAAAACTTAAGGGCTTATAACTGTTTTATTATTAATGCTACGTAAAAAAAGTTATTAATAGAAATTTTAGAGAATATGGTTCTCTACAAAAAAGCTTTACACAAACTTTTTGTAAGACTCACGACTACAGAGATATAGCCGGAAAGCTAATTAACCCTTCTTTTCAAGATGGCGGCCAAATGAAGGGGATTATCACCCCGAAAACCCTGATTTAGATTCACCACTGACCCCTCTACACACCGATAAAAAAACATCGCTGCCTACCCAAATGTAAAGCTAAATTACCATTTGACTGGACTATTATATCTACAGAAAAAGAACCTAATTTACACAACAGTCCATAAAAACCATGGCCTACTATGAAAAAATCACGAACAGATCTGTAAACAATTAAATTTTTAGTAGGCCACGATCACTTGACAGATTTTACCGTGTATATCAAGCTTTTTTTTAACCTCACACGATCAGACTTGTAAAACACAGAACGCAATGGTATAAGCGCTGGTTATTAAACCAAGATACAGATATTTATAAAATGGCGGATTATACTCTAACTTTACTTTACATGCTTTATAAAAATTTTGAAAAATCTGTTAATATGAATTATGAAAAATCGATGAAATAAACACATGATTTAAGACATCTATATAATTACAAATATGCAATATTTACTACAGACTGATCGTAAATCATTGACCTTGCCGCTTTATAGCGTGGAGGTGCTGAATTCAGAAAAAATGGTGTTTTGCCGCTCTACACTTGTTCTGGTTTAGTAGTAAAATTTTGTGGTTGGTTGGTTGTCATTTCGAGTTGCTTGTGTTAGTTTATTTTCGCCGTTTTTGCATTTTGAAGCCTCTTACTCTTTACAAAACAGTCGTTTTCACGACTACCAGTTCCAGGAATATCCTTGACTCGTAAGTTTTGCATGTAATTCCAATTTACAGCGGTAAATATATTCCAATTTTTGTTAGGTTAACTTTCTACAAAATGCCAATTTCTAACAGCAGGAAAGATTTATGGTTGAATCTTATTTCCGAACAGGCGAAGAAACCAACGGGGAGTGGAAATATTCGATTATTTCTTGCATAGCACAGTTTCGTATAAAATTTCCAAAATTTGAGTTCGACGAAGATGTTTTCGCAAGACATGTAAATAGAATTGTTAATCGTTTTCGAGAGACTGGCACTGTAACTAAGAAGCACCCTACTGGCAGGCCAACTGTTTTAACAGAAGAAGTTTTGGCGAATGTGCGGGAACGATTAGATGTTAGTCCGCATAAATCTTTGCGGAAACTGTGCGCAAACAGGTAATTTAGTTATAAGTCACTGTAACGAGTTTTTATTACCTATGTATTGCTTTTTTAGGTTTGTCGTACGGTACCTGTCACTCCCGATTTTCAACGACGTGTAGAATTTTGCGAATGGTTTAATGCTAACCTCAACCGTGATGATAGACTGGACCTTACTTTCTTTCCGAAATAGGATACATACGCTAGAAGAACTGCAAGAAGCGATTGTTCAAGAAGTCAACAATATTAGCGAACAAATGTTACACAATATTTTTGATAATTTAAAGCGTAGAATTAATTTATGTTTAGAGGTAAGCGGTGAACATTTTGAACAACTTCTGTAACAAAAATTAATAAAGCATTAAATTAATGTTTTAATTATTTCAAATGGGTGTGAAATAAATTTCCTTTATTGTTAATTTTGAGGTTATGCTAATTTGTTTATGTTTGACTGCATTTTCAAGGCAGCGGCGCTGCCAACTTAAAAACTGAACTATGAAGCGGCAAACCGTAATTGAGCAAGTCATTACAATAGAGCGGCAAGGTCAATGTAATACGATCACCCTGTATATGGTACTGTTTTTATTTTTATTAGAGAGTTATCGCAAGTACAACGCTAAATTTAGCGTACGTTATTTCCGTACAATCGGACGAATGCGCATGCGTCTACATTTAGCGTACGCTAAATGAATAACCGCGGTCCGGTATTTTCATAAAATAGCGTAGGGTTTTTGCGTACGTTATTTTGAGTGGTGAGGTTATGTTGCCGTGTTTATAAACAAGTAATTTTATGTTTTGAGGTTAGGTTCGGAAACTTTAGCGTACGATAAAATAGCGGCGTGCGATAACTCTAAAATGTCATTTGCCGTATAAATAAAATAGCGTATAAAATCACGTGATTTTAGCGTTAACGGAAATTCAACGTAGTACTTGCGATAACTCTCTATTAAAAATCAAATCATGCCGCTGGTAACGATCTTCGTTACCGTTAATGCTATTGTTATCGATACCTGCTTAATGCACTGAAAATTCCCTCTGTTTAATAACTATTTTTAGTTTACTATTAATGAAAGTGTATCAGTCCAAGTAAAACGATATGTTTATGTAAAGACTTGTACAGACTCTATGTTCTAATTTGGTGTATACTTCATAAGATGTCTGTTTTTAGCATGTGTATTTCTAGTAAACAGTTTCTCTTATCTACAATCAATTCTTTCGTAATTAATAAATCAATCAATTCGTATCCTGTAAGGAGTTGTCCGATTTTATTGCAAATTGTACGATACTTGGCATAATTATTCTTAACCAAATACATTTTTTTACAATAGTTTAGAAAACCTGTTGTGTATTTATTATTAAAACAATTATAATTACATAAAGTAACATCAGTAATTGTACATTTTTTTTATAGACTTTATGTTCTTAATTACTTAATTTTAACGTTACGTAGAATAACTGAAAGACATTTACTTCTATTTAGGTAAAAACACCCATTTAAAAGACTCCATTTCTATTTAAAAATAAGTGTGTATTTCGATTTGAACTTGAAATTATGACTGGCGTATGGCACTTTAGATTTATGTGTTGCCGCCTTCAGAATTATGGCTCTTTAGTTCACGATATTACTGTCATAAATGCTGGGAGGCTCGGTGGTGAAGTAGATCATTCCATAAATTCAAAGCAGGATAATATCCACAAGTGATTTGTTAATTGGATTTAGGTTAAATTGGTCATACAACCGAAACAATCGTGATGAATTAAAAAAAGGAAAAAATATTTGATTAACTAAAGTGTATCACTGTAAAATCAGTGTAAACTACACAGTGCCTAAAAGCTTTCAGCAGCATTTTTTTTGCATAGTTGACAAATAATTTAGCTTTCACTTTCAAGACAAGTTCTCACACCTGGTTCTTTTCGTTTATTACTTTACACTTAAAACGCAACCAAGGGACTTATACAGCCGTGCCGTTTCCCATTTTTTACATTTTATTTTTTTATAAGGGACGAACTCCCTCATTGATATAGTTGGCCTTGCAGTAAAGGCCAGCTGCTGCCATCTATTGGCCATTCAAGGAATGTTTGCTAAGCCATATTGTAGCTTAAAATAAATGCAACTTATCGTTGAGTATGTTGGAAATCAGCACAAATTAAAAGGCAAACTGCTACCATCTAACATGTTGGTTTAGAAACGTTCATTGCTGTAGAAGTGGAGGTAAACCAGTGAGTAGATAGGTAGATAGCGACGACAATTGTTTGGATATAGGCAAAGCTCTACCTAATTTATTTGGGGCTTAAATCGATTTAAAAAATTCATAACTCTTTCAGTTATGCATTTACCATTTGATTTTTGTTAGACAAACTAGAAAAATTGGCATGTAAAGAGATTCTGTTCAAGATCAACTGGCAATTATTGTCGAAAGTTAATTTCAAAATAAGTGATTAGTCATGCTTAAAGACAATTTACAAGAAGAACCTCTACCTTTTTAATTTTAATAATTAACTGGCCTGCTTAGATGTCAGGTTCAGGTGTGTTCCATATGGCGCCACCTAACAATGGAAACATGCGCAAGTCCAAAGTAATCCGGCCAAAAATCACCGCTGCTAGCCTTTGTTGGACTCAACTAAAAGCGCTGTGTTGATCTTCCTCTTCCTCGTTTTATATTAAAATCCAGAAAATCATGGCAAGAAATCTCATGACTTAATTTAGACAAATTTTGTGCATTTATTTCTAACTACTAAGATACGAGTATAAGACAATATGTAGAATACTTACAATAGGGTTTACCTACAGTCACGAGCGAAAATGATTAAAATACGATAATAGATGTAAAAACAATAGTGTAAAAATTTTGGAATACATTATAAGATAATGTATTATTATTAATTTTTTTAATTCTGAGCATTCGGAAAATAAATAAGAAAATGCTTTTTTTGGCATATTGCAAGAAAAATTGTTCATTCTATCGGTACTGAGCATGTTTGTTGTACAGGTTGGTATTAATACTATTAATACTATTAATATCAAAAATTAAACATGTGCCTGTCTATTCTGATAGTTTAGCCTTTTTTATATACTAGACATTTTGATAATAGAAAACATGTGACATAGAAAAAAAAAAAACACTGAGGCTGAAAGGAAAGTTGTAATTAGTTTTAAGCAAAGAACTTCTTAGAAAAGCATTAGTATTTCTGAGATGCTGAGATTAACGTAATACTCAGTAACTTGGGAATTTGCTCAAATAATAATGATCCACGCTACGTCACCTCAAAAAAATTGTGAAAATAACAACAACCTGGAACCCCAACAGGGGAAGAAGATGAAGGCCAGTCAAGAAATGGATAGAATATATTAAGAAGGATCTAAGAACAACAATGATAAATAACTGGAAAGAGAAAGTCCAGAACAGGAAAATTTGGAACGAAATTGCGGAGCAGGCTAAAACCCACTCAGGGTTATAGAGCTGAAGAAGAAGAATAATGATCTACAAACTGGTAAACCTCCACACTAAGCAAAGTCGTATCAACCAATAAGCTTATTCAAGAGGCAATTGATCTCAACAAAATTGAACCATTTCACCAATTTGGCTCTCGTGAAAACCACTCGACGATACAGTAAAGCCACAGAATTGATGAGAAGAATCTGTGTTCAGCAGCTTTCCTTGACAAACAGCAGGCCTTTGATTGTGTGCGGCATGTTGTGACCGCTACTTCACACAAAATTTAACCTGGAAACATATTTGTATCACCTCTTTAAATTAGGGGTGTGAGGTCCCAATCAGACAAAGCATAAAAATCGCTACATTTGCTGATGATACTGCCCTAATTGCCATAAACGAAAACCTCCAACTAGCCCCTGAAAACTTACAAAATCATCCTCAAAGAGTGGCGAATAACTGTAAATCAAACTAAATCAACCCACATTACATTTACAACCCGTCACGTTGGATGTTCTGCAGTCACAATAAACGGCATCCTCTTACCTGTGAAAAGTGAGGTCAAATACATAGGTCTAACTCTGGACAGAAGACTCACTTGGAAAACACATATAACATGCAAATTAAATTGGTAATTAGGTCCTAACACCAAGTGTATAATCAAACCTATTTGAATACATGGGAACTCTGGGGATGTGCCAAACCATTAAAAACCAAGATAATCAAAGACTGCAACCTAAAATACTAAAAAAAAATGCTCAACATCTCTTGGTACAGTAATAACAAGACCCTCCACCATGACTCAAGCATACCGACCGTTGAAGATGAAATTCAGAGATTCTTAAACAACCTCCCGGAACAATGAAGCAGCCAACAACCTAAACATCCCTCCTGCACTACCCCAGAAGACTGAAGAAACGACGACCCACTGATGTAAAAATACTTTTGATATGAATTACTTGACAATAGAAGAATTTTTCAGCTTAGTGGCGGATTACCAGGTTCAAATACAACTATCATAAATCCAAATTTCGGACTAGTGCGCCTTCTGTTACTTGTGTTTTAATATACTAATCTACCAATAAAAAATTCATACGATTTTTCTAAAAATGTTCATTTTTGAATTATGTTGCTCTTCTTGAAAACTGACGATATATATTTACACAGTTTGCAAATGAATGGGGATATTAAAAATATTTTACCTAGATTCAGGAAATATGACATTTGTTCGTTTTGACAGGTATTCCGAATGAAAATGTTTAAAGCTGAGGAAGTTGTGGTTTTGAAATGATTTAGCAGATAATCTTCAAACGATGCTCGGGTTTGAGGTTATGTGTCATCTCAACATGACATTCTGAGGATGACATTAAATTAAACATGCACACAAGAGAACCACACTGTTTAAATTTATGTAGCAAGCTTGATAAAAAAATTTAACAAATCACATGATTAACAAAGGACAAACGAAAAACAATTTTTGCAAGTAGCCTGTGAAATAATAAACATCTACTTTTGTTTTATATTTTATACAATTTTTCATAATCTCTCTTTACAAAATCTTAATTTAAACCCTTCAAAATCATTAGTAAAAATGCCCGTTTAGTTTACTTTTGAATACATCCGCGCCTTCAAAAATGTAAGTAAAAAAACAGTATTTAGCAATTAATCGTTTACTCATTTGATTTGTTTAGGTCCAATATTTAATGTCAAAACGATTTGGATAAAATGCAGCTTCATTTCACGTTAAAATTTGATGAGAAGGTAGATGATAGTTAGCAGTAGGTACATCACGCATTTGGCAACTCGAGAAGATTTTAATTATTCCTCTACTTGCATTAACCCACTACAAATTAATCCAAAGGCAACTAAGCCAGTGGTGTTAAACGAGATATTTGGCGAGTTCAGTATTCAACAACCAGGGGTCGTCAAGATTAAAAATTAAACGGCTATTTGAAGACCTTCAGCATGGCATGTGCATGAAATTTATGTAACGTATCAGTAATGCTTGCATTCAAAGTTTGGACTAAGTAAGTCTATTAAAACTGTGTGTGATGGAATATTAAACGATAGTTACGCGTTTAAGGCTTGAAAAGTATTAACCTTTAGACCTACTCTTACACTTAAATCTATAAAGAAATTTTTTAAATTATTTTAGAATACTAGGGATAATGCCAAACTAATGCCAAGTAGCAAACACCAGGTAGAAGCACAATTGAGCTTTTAAAAAAGTTTTAAATTTTGTACGTTAATTTATTATAAGCAAGCTTTCACTTTTTTCTAATACGATACAATGCAGGAATATTCAATTTATACATATGATTCCAAATGTACTTAGCAATGCTTTTTCGGTAGTCGAGGATTATTTGGTACTACTAGAAAAACAATGACCAGCATAAAAATTTCTTAAAAACCTACTATAATAACAAACCTGTTTGGAATATCATTTTAATAAAAATTTCAGTGCTAAAGTAAAAGACAAGCATTCCGTTTGAATTTATAAATGATTTCATCAAAACGGCTTCAATTAAAAAAGAAAAGTTTTTAAGCAAGGCTTTTATTCAAAATTGTTCCTAAATCTCAATCTCAATTTTGTGGGCACCCCTGTTATTGCATTGAAACAAACAAACTTATTTTAAAATTTGGGAGTTTACGATCAAATGCAACATATATAGATTGTATTTTAAAAATGTTTGGAAAAGAAAAACCTTCATTGAGTAATTACTTCAAATTAATAAAATTAGGAAGTTCACCCTAGAAAAATATTAACCAGATTTAGAAAACTTTTTTTATGTTCTAATTGCTTGTCGAGTTCAATCATCTTAAAATTGCAGTAACAATTACTTTACATATTATTATTACACAAGTACAATCGCACACAATTTTACTAATTAAATGCAATATTCAAACAATAATGAAATCAAACAAATGTGCGATTTTAATGTAGCGTTGTTGGTTTATTAAAATTAATTTAAGTACGACAATAAAGACGTAAACCTACATATGTAAGAAAAGAATGTCCTATATTTTGCTGACTAAATGAGAGTTTGTTAATGTTAATAATATACAAGTTTTCAAATTTACTTTTGTTATTACAACAAATTTATAAACGGGATAACAAAATTACCTTTGAAAGAAGATAATTTTAGTTATGGTCAATCACGCAGCGAACACCAAAAATAAGATTCACGCTAAGGAGGTTTTGGAAAGTACAGTATAAATTCGTTCGCAGAACACATCATAACAACATTTGCACATATCACTTCGAATAATTAATTTGTAGTTCTCACATAAATAATTTAAAACATACACTCGGAAAATAATTCACGAATTTTTTTCTTTCGGATTAAAAAGTCACGATCAAAGGAATTTTTTTGAGTTATATCAACAGCAATAAATATCATTAAGAAGAAGAAACTTACATGGAAAAAATTATTTAAATGTTCGCAAGGTCATTTCGTCACGAATCATTGAGGGCACTACTGGGTGGCGATTTATACCATGATCGGAATTATGATAGGGTTTTGGCGGACGCTCCATAAATTCCGAATTTGATGTAAACACTACACGCTTTCGTCCAGTAGATGTTAGTAAAAGCGAATTACTTTACATTTTGTTTTAGTTAATTATGTTAACATTGTATTTGACCTAGTGTAACGTTCAACAACTTTATGGGTACAAGTTTTGGGTTTTCTTAAAAGTCAAGAATATCAATAAATTCAACACTAATTAAAATTGTATAAAAATGCGTTCTGCGAAGTAACTCTACTGATTGAAAACAGCCAGCTCGAAAAAACTAAAAATTTTATCATCGAATAATATTATACAAGGTATTTTGGGTATTCATATACCAATTTAAAATACAACCGTAAAAACGAAACAATCACAAGAATTGCTCACTTTAATTATTGTTAATCGGCATACAGATCGTGTACTAACAACAAACGAGTCAGAGTTACATCAATTTTCGTTCAGCCTTCATGAAACAATAATAATGAATTCTATTTTCATTACATACAAATTTATAAATTAAACGTCCTAAACACTTAAATTAATTTTCCAGGTGCGTGGTTAACATTTTTAAATCAATATACCGGGTATGTTAAAAAGAATTACATCTAGTTAGATGAAGCCGCCTTTTGCAATTTAAAATGAAATCAAAATAAAACCGATGTTTTTCCAAATTTCGATGATTTCCCTTTCTATCATTCAACGGTTACACATGATAAGCATAAAAACGATTAAACATGTTAATAATTCTACCACTTTTTTAAATGTAATTTATATCTCCCATACGCGTTAATGTGGGTGCGAAGTCTAAAAATAACTCGTCCTACTCATTATATCTTTAACACAACAAATAAAGTGGCAATTTAATTTTGATACGCAATTTAAATCGCCAACACCCGGACCGTTTGGTTTTCACAAATGAGTGTTCGACCATAATGTTGTTAAAAATATTCAGTGATTAATTTAGAAGTAACTGCAATCAGATGAATAGCAAATAACGAATATTAAATTTATTAGTAAATATCGAACAAGATGTTCAACAAATTTAAAACAATCTACCGATTGTTTTCTTTTATTTTCAATTCTGCTACAGAAATTCATTAATTTCAACCAATAAAAAAACCTAAAGGATGCGATAGCGGTGATCGTAATAAAACTCACAGGATTCCTATTGTATATTGATTAAGTATCATAAAACAATTTTTAAACTGAAGTGTGTAGAGTAAAAACTACTGACAACGAGTGTAATCATAATTACATTTATAAAAGTAATGTTTGAAAAAATTCTTTTTAATTTGATTATGGCTAATACAACCATCTGTTGCGAGAATCCCTAAACTCGCGTTAATGTTAATTTTTTATTTCCTAACAATTTTTAGTTATTGTAATTTTATTAAATTGGTATACATACCTTGGTCACAGTCTTATTATCACATTAAAAAAGAAACGATGTGCAAAAAAGCATTACCAAGCAAATCTATAATGTCTTCCATTGACTGAACGATAGAAAATCCTTTCATCATCATATTATTCTTATTCCAAATTTGTTTCAGAATTGTTAAGCCGGATTATTTACAAATACTCCCGCAATATTTTGTTTAACAAAACTTGCAATCGTACAATATTACAAAGCATTAGTTTGGAAACGATAAATTTCTTTGGTCAAAAATAAAACCATCCATCGATACTAACTGTGTATTTTTTATAACACAATTGCCAGCTAATATTTACTAAAATTTGGTAATGCAAGCATTACAAATACGAAATTATACTGTTTATACCTTGTTTTTAATATGATAAAAAACTATTGTGGTAACCTTTGGAATGTCGAACAACTGTTTCAACATGCGTTATAATAATTATGTTTTAGTATGAACAGCTTGGCAGGACTGAAGGAATACTTCAATAACATAACATAACCTCACATTTATTTATTTTATATTTTTTGAGGTTTAGCCGACGCTTTTATATTTCCCAAAAGCTGCTGCGATAATTTTGAAAACATTATAGAATACTAAGTATTACACCTGTAAATTAGATAATTATAAAATAGGTATACAGCACAATAATTGCAATCTTGAAAATGTGTCTTTTACACAAAATTTCAGTTAGTTAATATCTAGAGAATGCAATATGTTTTTCAGTTATTCTACGTTCCAAGTAAAATCCAAGGTTAACTTTCAGTGTGGTAGAATTATTAGAAATCTAATCTTTCCTATCATCTAAATTAACTACATATCGACTGGTTACCGGCAATACAACGCGCCTTACCTTGTTCTGCCGGAAACCAGTCGAATATCGACTGATAAAAAAAAATAAATTTGTAGATTACATTCATAATAAACGCGTCGATTTTTGGTGTGTTAAATAGTCTCCTTTAATCTTTTCTTTTTTCAGTTAAGCTCGCAACAAAGCAATGTACACTAAACTGGATAAAAATTTTACAAACCTCTCACATTTTTCACCCTGGCTATTCCTATTTAAAATTTGTCTAAAAGATCCGATCCGTCAATGCTGTTAATGCATATTTCGTAGTCCATATTGTGAACACGGTTATTATTTAAAGACTCGTTAAATGTGATTCACAAATAACTCACATTTTTTTCGACCCTAATTTCATAGGTCCACTTCCTCCAGTTGTTCTGTTGGCTCTTCGAGCTTCCATTTCCTTTTGTCGCATTAATTTCCTCTCTTCTCGTTTTTTCCTAGCTTCTTCTAATCGTGAACCACCGGTATGGCTCTGATTTTCATCCAGCGGTTCAAATTCGGTGTCTTCCCAAGCATTTTGCGATTTTCTACTGGTAATGTTTTGTCCTTCTGGGGCCCAATTATGAGCAGATATCGAACGGGGGTGACTTCTTGTATCTTCTGTCGCTGTTGTAAATTCACCTGCGCTCCATGGTTCGGAAGGCGAAGTTAATTCAGCTTCGGCCTCCTATATAAAAGCATAACAGAAAATTATTTACATGATAGAAATTTTCTTTTACAATTTTAATTTATCGCCAAAATTATTAGGTTACGTTAGCAGAGTTTGAAAAAGTGTGGTTATGTTATGAGTTATGTGAAGTAAGCAGCACAAAATTGGATTTAAATAAAGTATGATCAAAATTTCTGTTCATCAAGTATGGCCGTGGAAGTGCAAACCAACGCATTTAAAATTGGCTCACATATCTTTTTTGACAGCTGTCACATTTAATATTATATGTAAGCCAATTTTAAAGGCGTTGGTTTGCACTTCCACGGCCATACTTGATGAACAGAAATTTTGATCATACTTTATTTTGTGGGAATTCATTATTTATTTAATTAAAATACATCGGTTTTAATCAACTCATTACATTCTTAGATTTTTTTGATATAAATAATTACTGCTATAGTGATTTGACGAATAACGAGATTCTCATTTCGGCTACCATGGAAATTATCTTATAGACATGTTTGTTAGTAATATGGTGAGTTTAATCTGATTCATTGGTATTTTATTTCACAACTAACAAAGAAACCATTTGCAGCATGTCAGAAAACTTTGAGGTTATGGTAGTTCTTATTCTTTTTGAACAACTTTGATTCGGTGTGCTAATTTTTCTTAGACTAAGAACACTTTTTAACTGATGCGTTATTTGGATAAAATCACATTAAACCTACGAATTTTGACATTACAATTTACAATTGAAATTATTTGCAGTATGTAAGAAAGTTTTGAGGTTATGGCAAATCTTATTCTTCTTTTCAACCGATGTGATGTTCACAGTTTTCAGTGGTACGATTTTTAGATAACATAATCTCACTTTCAGTTTCATGTAAGTGCTTCTGTGAAACGAAACACTTAACAACAGATGAATTCTGATGGAAAAGTAGAAATTTAACCAACTTTTCCGATCGACAGATAAACTATCCGCGGCACAAAATAATCGATCAATAAAAACATAGAAACGCATTGCTATGAATCTAGCAAAATATTAATAGCATTAGGTAACTTTACACCTATTCCCAAACATGGACAATAATGAAAATTCAAGAAAGAAGCCTACAAGTTACGCAAAATAAAATGGGGAGAAGCATCCTAAAAATAAGGCTCAAGGACAGAGTAAAAATAACAACAATAAGAAGAAAAGTGGAACTGGGCTGGGCATCTAGCCAGAATTAAAGATCACCGATGGTGTAAGCTAACTACAGAATGGACCCCAATGCGTAGAAGAAGACCAGCAAGAAAATGGACGGAACACATAACCAAACAGATAGGGTGTAATTGGAAAGAGGAGGAGGCCTTTGCCCGACAAAGGGATTCATAGGCTATTATTATTATTACACCTATTCACCTTCAAAAAACGACAACAAGTACAACAATAATCTAGATTGATTGATGACGATCAGGTTATGATCACGGACAATGATATAATTCAAACTTTAAATCACAATTAAACACTAAATAAACTTCCCAGAATTCTAGGGAAGTTAAAGACCAACACCCTCCGGGTAAAATCAATTTGACTCTAAAAATCTGTACCATGAATGTTTTAAGATCCAAAGAGAGCATACAAGAATTAGAAACAACACTGGAAAAAATAAAATGGGATGTACTTGGAATTGCCGAAGCAAGAATAAGTGGAGAAGGCATTACTAAAAGGAATAGTGGGTTCATACTCTTGTGAAAAGAGCACTTAAAGGGATTTGAAGGAGTCGGGTTTTAGGTAAGGAAAGAACACAGGGAAAATCGAGGAATTCCACACTGTTTCTGAAAGGATAGCAGTCTTAAATCTAGCAATTGATAACAACAAACACATAACCGTAATTCAAGTTTATGCCTCTACAGAAAGTTACTCAGAATTACTGGAACATATGATCAACAAATATAGAAATAACAAAGGACAAGATCAGCTAATAGTAACGGGCGACTTCAACAGTTAAATTGGAGAAAAACTGGAGAAGAAATTGCATCAAGGAAAGTACAAAGATAGATCTAAACATTAACATGGCTAAAATCAAAATACTTACCAATAGCAGCAGAAACTGCATAATGCTAGACAATCAGAAAATTAAATATACAGATGAAGCAGTCTATCTTGGAAAAAGTATATCTCTTGAAAACGATGATGACAAAGAAATACAAAGACACATTACTCAAGGGTGGAAAAAATTTTGGTGTTTTGGAGCACAGATGTGGGCAACAAATAATAGTGATCTAAAAAAAACTTGAAACAAGGCTAAATAAAATGCTGAGAGACATCAAAATCAAACTTATTTAAAAGGAAGAAAGGACACTGGGAAGACGAAATTATAGCCACAGCTGGAGCCAACTGGAAGAACACAACACTGGATAGAAAAAGATGAAAAACCTGGAGGAGGCCCTTGCCCATTAATTGGGATGCTGTACAGGCTAATAATAAATGACTTTACATTTAGTCGACTTTATAACTATTGTAGTCAATACCGTAAAATAAATAAAATAACTTAGCATTATGTTATTGTATGTAATTGTTATTTACCGGTTCTTCTTCTAAACTTCCCCATTCCTCATTGTCCCAACCATCTGTAGTCCTTGCTGGAGCAGAACCTGACGGTGGGCTGATGGGATCGCTTGTAGCTCCACCTCCTCCGCTACCACTGCTGCTTGCCATTTGGCCACCCGTCTAAATTGAAAACAAAAGAGAGATCCTATATTTTTTTAATATTTGGTTTTAACAGATTTATCTAAAGGATTGTTACGGCGAGTTTGAAATTTTATATTTCTTTTATTGGGATTTTCGCCACCAGGCGCTAAAATGAGATTATATTAATTAACTAATAACATGTAACGTTTTGGAGACAAGTCTATCTCCGTATTTAAACAATTCAAGTTCTGTAATTTAATTTGTTTATACTTTTGTATGTCAAATTAAATTACAAAACTTGACTTGTTTTTAAATCTTTTTGAATTGTATAAAAACGGAGATAGACTTTACATGTTATTAGTTAATTAATATAATTTCATTTTAGCAACTGGTGGCGAAAATCCCAATGAAAGACATGTAAACTATTTTAAAGTAAACTTACACATAATTTATAACGTCTGGAATATTTTGAGGTTAGAATATCCTCTTCTTATTGGGTAATTCTAATATTATCCATTCACTTAACTCCTGTGACGTAAAAGTCACCATGTGTTGGTTAATATGAAAATCCCTATTAGGCTATTAAAAATTTTTAGAATTGAGATTGGCGCACCTTTAAATTTAAATTTAATGCTTTTGTTTTTTTTTGTTTTCACTTTGACACTTAAATTATTTATTATTCAAGTTACGTTTTATAATTCATAATCTTTAGAGAAATGGATGAACAGAAGCACCAACGAAGTTTATTATCAAAGAGAGAGAAAGAAGCTGTATGCAAATACTGCTTAGAAAGGCAAGAAATCAGTCCTCACTTAAATAAATATACAATTTTTGAAAAGGCTGCATATATATTTTCAGTAAGATTTCCTACATTTTATCCTTTATAACCACTTTTCCAATCCTACATCTCCTTTCTTATTAGATCAGCGTAGCTCAAGTGAAGGACATTTTTACAAAATTTGAAAATGGGGAAGATTTAGAAGATACACAAAAGGGTGGCAGAAAATCTACAAATTTTGATGATTATTACAAGGTATTTTTAAAGGAGGAACTACAAAGAAAAATTTATTTATTTCATCACAATAATGAACATTTTACCATTGATGATTTACATGACTCAGATACTGAAGACGATTCTGATGATACTTTTCTTTAACTTTATGCCACCTTTAACTGATTGAAATTTTACGTAGATAATAATTTTTGAATTTCATTTAGGCTGCATATACTCATAATACTACACTGCATACTTGTATTATTAATAAGCCCATTTTTACCTTGTTCTACTTAATTTTACGAAAATGACAAATGATTTATCATAACCTTACATTTCAGTTTGACGTTAAGTACATTCACTAAAAAAGTTGATAGGTTCTGTACATAAAGTACACTCCCAAATTTTCATTTGACAGCGTAAACGTCAAGGGAGTTTTCTGAATGGATTATATATTTATTTGTACCGGGCCATTGTTTTGTTTTCTATTAGGATTTTTATTGTTTAGGTATATAATTTTGTTTTAGAAAATTTGTTACAAAAAATTTATACAGAATTAAATGCAAATGAATAAAAATGGGTTTGATGACAGTTGACAAAATAATTGAATAATCACCATAACAAACATTGTTTCAAAACCTACTAAAATTTTAGATCAAAAACAAATTAAGTCAGATTAATTACCATGGCAACATTGCATGTCTCTTTGTTACACATTGAAATTGCATAAAACCATATAGTCCAGGCAACGAAGGCCGTTTTTTAGCAAATGAAAAAAATAAATCGGAAAGTTTTGAAATTTGGTAGGAATGTTTATTTGAGCGTATTATTGAATGCGTAAAAAGTCCTGAAAAATTAGAGGTGACCTCGGTCCGCCATGTTGAAAAAAAGGTGCGTTTTAATGGTTTTTTGTAAATAACTCGTTATTTATTAACTTTACTGAAAAAATACTTATTATAAAAATTAAAGAAGATTAAATTGTCTATAAAAAAGATAGAATTAATTTTTTCCGTAAAGTTAATATTTTACAAGTAAATAACTGGCAAACATCATGGAAATTGAGTGATCTGTATGATGTTTGCCAGTTATTTACTTGTAAAATATTAACTTTACGGAAAAAATTAATTCTATCTTTTTTATAGACAATTTAATCTTCTTTAATTTTTATAATAAGTATTTTTTCAGTAAAGTTAATAAATAACGAGTTATTTACAAAAAACCATTAAAACGCACCTTTTTTTCAACATGGCGGACCGAGCTCACCTCTAATTTTTTTTTACACAGTCAATAATACGCTCCAATAAACATTCGTACCAAATTTCAAAACTTTCCGATTTATTTTTTTCATTTTTCCTTCGTTGCCTGGACTAATATTACAAGCTACAAATTTTCTTTCATTAAAGTTAACTTCCAGTTCCGAGGATTTGTTATTAAATTCTTCATCAAAATTGAAAGAGATCACATTCGATACTTTTCTTTTTATATTGACTTTATTAATTCATTCGCTCAATTTGCAGATTTATTATGGGATTTTAATTTCAAAATTCGTTTTTGTATGCTTACGTTTCTTATTTACTGCTTCAGAATTATACCAATAAACATTACAACAAATTATAAAGATAAAAGGCGTTATACTTAATTAATTCAAGTCAAAGATGCAGCCCTTAAGAAAAAATTTGCAGATACTGTCAAACTCACTCAGGTTTATGTTCAGACTTCTACAAGTGACAATCTTGAAACCTTCTATGAAGAAATAACAACGGCAATAGAAGATTGTACAGGGAGATTATAATGCCAAACTGAGACCAAAAGCAGACTTGGAGAACAAGCTCGGCAAATACGGATATGGCACAAGAAACCCAAGAGGAGAAAGAATATCTAGAACAGGAAAACCTGTATGCCATGAATAGCTTTTACAAAAAGAAACCAAAGAGAATATGGCGCTGGATCTCGCCAGACGGTTTAACAACAAACGAGATAGATTATTTCTTGATCACAAAGATGTGACAGTGACAGATTCACAACAGCTAGTGATCATCGGATGGTGAGAGTTAGAATCTGCCTAGATCAAAAAACTGAAAGCAAAAATACAAATGTTTAAAAATAAAACGCAAATAGATGCTCAGAAGTTAAGGCTACATGGCAAAGAATTCAGGAAAACACTAAGAAGAAGTATAGAAAGCAACCAAAAATATATAGACAAAACCAACAAAAGGTTAAACAAACAGCTCCTTAAGGCGGGAATGAAAGTAGCTAAAAGAAGACAAGATAAGCGAAGAAACAAGAGAGCTAATGAACCAAAGAAGAATACCTGTAGGAGAATTAATACTGTAGAATACAAAGAGCTGAATAAGATAATGAAAAAGAATATCTAAGGAGGAACAATGAAATATTAATCGAAAAAGTTATAGAGAAAAATGCTGGAGGCCAAAGCTCGGTATATCTATATAGCTCAAAGAGAATTCCAGATTCACACATGAAAGTGAAACTTCAGCAAAAAATAGAGAATGTTGGGATCTGAAGAAATACCAGACATAGAAAACTTTGAAATTGAGAAAGTTTGAGGGACTTAAAGAACCACAACGACCAGGGTCGGATGGCATAATAGCCGAAATGTTCAAAGAAGGGAAAGAAATCATACTGCCGAAATTAAAAGGCGTAAAGGAATATTACTATTTATGAAAGGTACAAGAAGTGACATAAAAAAATTATAGGTCCATTTTTCTTTTATATCAAACAGTAAACTCTTTATGAAAATCATCAGCAATAGATCAACTCCAAAAATGGATAGCTACCAACCCGTTCAGCAGGCTGGCTTCTGTAAAGGGTACAGCACATCCGACCATCTCCTGACTATAACGACAATAATAGAAAAAGCAGTATCATCTTCCCCTGTATTTTGCTTTTGTAGATTACGAGAGAGCATTCGACAATATCGAATTATGGGCTGTAAAACGAGCAATGAACAATTGTTGAATTGACTCACGATATAGACAAATAACACATAACATTTACAAGAATGCAACGATGACAGTTCAATTAGACGAAAATACAAATCACATATCAATCAAAAGGGATATGTGATATCCCCAAAACTGTTTACGTTGGTAATGGAGGATATGGCATTAGCATCAATGGTAACAAATTGATATCGTCTTAATTGTCAACACACACGACGAAATACAAAATTTGACTAATCAACTAGTAGAAGCATCTGAAACCATTGGCCTAAAAATGAATATGCAAAAAACCAATGTAATGACAAATACCGGTGAAATAAGAAACGTGGTTAACGGTTGCATTCTGAAAACAGCCGACGTATATAAATATCCGGGGCAGATCCTAAAATTAAATAAGGAAAACCAAGGTGAAGAAATTGTTAGAACAACAAGGTTGATATGAACAGGGTTTGGAAAACTTTCATGAATCCTCAAAAACTTTAAAATACCCCAATACCTAAGAAGTAAGGTTTTTAACCAATGCATTCTGCCTATAATGACATACAGCTATTGAACCTGGACATTCGCCAAAGCCAACGTAGAAAAACTGTTCAAAACGGAACAAGCCATGGAAAGAGTGATGTTAGGGGGTGAAGCTGACGGACAAGAAGATAGATGCCTGGATAAGGGTCAGAACATAAGTCGAGGACGTTGCAGTAAAAACAGCCAAACTGAAATGGAGCCTCGCAGGCCACATAGTTAGACAGAAGGATAACAGATGGAATACAATAATCCAGCAATAGAGACCATGCATGGGACATAGAACAAAAGGACGACCTCAGATGAGTTAAAAAGAACCACTGGATTACATTGGAAACGTGCTGCACAAAATAGAGATCACTGGCGAGAATTGGGAGAGGTCTATGTCCAAAGTTACATGACTAGAGGCTTAAGAAGAAGAAGAAGAAGTCTATAGATAAAATTAATTCTTTAAAAACATTGTCTCCGACATTAAATTACAAGGTATTAACGAAGAGTCGCCATTCAGAATTAGGGACAGTTGATTTGCGTATTAATTAAGAGTATTAGACTGTTAAAATTCGCTTTTACATGACTATATTTTTCTTAGAATTAACGTTTATTTATATGGAAAACCATATTGCTAAAAATTAAAAATAAAACAAGTAAAACTACTAAAAAGCGGCGGAAAAATTAAAAAATTGAATTTTATTTTTTATACTAAAGGATTACTTACTTCCATGTCTCCCCAATTATCATCACCCCAGTTATCATAATCATAATCTGATACAGAATCGTTGCCACGACTGCCATCTTCATGTTCTAAAGATGTCATTGATGTAACGCTAGATGTCGTTGTTGATAAACTACTGCTTGAAGGTTGTTCTAAATTCGTGTAACATCAAATTAGTAAAATAAATACTTGCCATTCAAAAATACAAAGTTTACAATTTTGATACGAGCCGACTCACATTAAAAACAGCAATTTTTATGCAAAGATTTAAATACTAAGTAGATTATCATAACTATACAGATACAGAGCTTGTCACGACAACCGTCGATTAGATGTTTCTTGGAAATTACTTACAGCATACAAATTAAAATTTAGTGCTTTCTGATACATCCATCATGTTAGGTATTTTATTAAAGCTTAAGACAGTAGTTATTTAATTGGCAAATCTTCTTCTTCTTCTTTCATGATTCCTTCTGTCCTTTCAGGCGTCGTATCGTGGGTCCAGTCCTCCTTTCACTCAGTTCTTCCATGCTTTCCTATCCCTTGCTAGAATATTCATCTCTGTTAATGATTTCCCTTTTGATCTCCCCAAGTCCTCTATCTGGTCCAGCCATCTTCTTCTTGGTCTACCTCTTCTTCCTCTTATTGGTTTACCCATTTCCATTATTCTTCTTGTTAAACCTCCTCTGTTCATCCTTGTAATATGGCCGTACCAATTTAGCTGTTTTCTTTTTATTTTTTCCAGTACCGGTGGTTGATGGGTAGTCTCCCTTATGTGCTCGTTACTCACGTGTTCGAATTTGGTTATTGCCATGATCTTCCTTAGATGCTTCATTTCCATTGCATTTATTTTCCCTTTGTGCTTTTTCTGCAATGTCCAGTTCTCTGCTGCGTAGGTAATTATGGGAAGCGTTATTGTATTGTGGATTTTTAGTTTAACATCCATTTCGATTTCCTTGTGGCCAAACACCGTTTTATTCAGCGTATAGTATACTCTCGTTGATTTGTTTGCCCTATTGGTTAGTTCTGCATCGATTTTACCGTCACTTGTTAGTATTGTCCCCAGATATTCATAGGTTGTTACTCTTTCTAGTGGTGAATTTTTGTTAATTTCCATCTTCATGTTTTCTATTTCATTGGTCCAGTTGTCTAATAGTTTCTGCATTTTTCCTCTAGAGTTACTAATACCACGTTGTCTGCGTACATCAAGCTGGTTATTGATATGGGCTTTAGGTTCTTGTATCCTACCACGGTGTTTAGCTCTGTTTTGGTCTTGATTAGCTTTAGTATTTTATCCATCATTATCACAAATAGCAATGGGTTTAAGCTGTCTCCCTGCTTTATCCCTCTTTTCATCTCGAAAACCTCTGATCTTTGTCCTGTTATTTGTACTTTGCCCATCACCTTATTAACCGTGCTTCTTATTATTCGTATGAGCTGGTGTTCCATAGTGCTTGTCTGTTCACTGTGTCGAAAGCCGCTTTTAGGTCGATGAAAGTTATATATAACTCTTTTCCTTCTTCTATTGCCTTCTGTATTAAGGTTCTTAATATGAAGATGTTTTCGTTCGTTTGTCTTCCTGGTCTGAATGCCGTTTGCGCTTCCTCTAACTTGTGTTCTACGTAACCTCTTGGTCTTTTCTCTAGGATTCTTGTGTATAGTTTATGTGTGGTTTGAGCAAGACAGATAGCTCTGTAATTCCCGCATTTTGTGAATTGGGATGTCTTTAGGGATTCTTTCCAGGTTCCAGGCTCCTTTGAATAAAACCCATAACCGATCCTTTCCTTCATCTCATATCCATTTAATCAATTCCGGGGCTATTTCATCTTCTCCACTTGCTTTCCCAGTCTTCAGTTGTTGGATTGCTTCCTGTTCTTCTTCTTTTGTTATTTCTTGGATTTCTTTTGTGTCTTCATTCTCCTCTCTTTCTTCCTCAACTGCTTCTCCAAATTTTTCCCCGTAGAATTTCTTCCAGGTTTCCAGTATTTCCTTGAGTTCGTTATGTTTATTGTATATTGCTTTTAATTCCTTTTGATTTGATCCCCTTAACCTTTTTACGGTTGTCCAGAATTTCTTTGAATCTGTTTTGTAATTGTCGTTAATTTCTGCTCCAAATTCTCGCCAGCTTTTCTTTTTCGCTTGTTTAATTGTTTTCTTTGCTTTGTTTCTTTTTTTTGTGTAGTTTTCCTTGTCTTCTCTTGTTTTTGTTTGAGTGTATTTCTTCCATGCTTTTTTCTTTTCCTTTACTAATCCTTTTATCTCTTCATTCCACCGCTTTGTTCTCTTTAAATGTTTGCTGAATTTTCTTCTCGCGCATGTTTCTTCTGCCGCCTTTAAAATTATTTCCTTAAGTGATTTCCATTTTGACTCTAGGTTCTCTTCTTGTCCCTCATCTTTTTGATTTCTGAGTAGTCTGATTATCTTTTCTTGGTACTTCCTCTGATTATCTGGTATTTTTAGCTTGTAAGTTGCTATTTTGCTGTACATAGACTATTTCTTCAGTTTTGTTTATGTTGGTTAAAAATTATGCCATCACCAGTCTGTGATTTGTGCCTAGTTCTGCTTCTTTCCTTGTTTCTATATTTTGTATTACCTCGTTGAGACTTCATGTATACACTATATAGTCTATTATGCTTTTTGCATTTCGTTCTTCTGCTACGAAGGTGTATACGTCCTCTTCTTCTTGTCTTCATATCGTGTTACCTATTATTAGATCGTTGCTTTGGCAGAATTCTATCATTTTTGTTCCGTTCCTGTTTGATGTTTGATTTCCTATACAGCCCAGTCCTCTGTTGTGATCCTTTCCGACTCTTGTGTTCCAGCACTACAGGCCAGTATGGTCTATGGCTTCAATTCGTTTCTTCCATATTTTCCTGTCTAGGATCTCCATTCTGTTAGCTCTTCTTCTGGTAGGTCCCCCTCTGTTTGCTTCTTCCAAGTTTTCCTTGGTCTTCCCACCTTCTGTTTCCCTTCAGGTTCTTGTTCCAAGGCTTTTCGTATGGGTTCTTCGTTTCCTCTCCTCATTATATGCCTGAACCATCTAAGTCTATTTTGTTTTAGTACCGTGGCGATGTTTGCTTCTTTGTATAACTCTTCAAGCTCCTTATTGGTTCTTCTACGCCACGTTTGGTTTTCCTTTCCCACGCTTGTAGTCTATTTTCTTCCACTTTTGTCACCACCCATTATGATTGGCAAACCAAAAATTCGAGAAAAATCGAGGTCGGTATTTTTGAATCAACTAGTATACTGATAAACACTATTGTTCTGGCCATTTTATTGGTAATAAAGTCTTCTTCTTTTTCATAAATCCCTCTGCCTTTACGGCGTCAGGTTTAATATACTTCTTCTTCTTCTTCAGCATATCCCCTGGTACGTCGGGTGATTCTTTGACATTTCATTTATTCGTACTTTCCATTTCTTTCGGTCTCTGGCGCAATCTTTCATTTCATAATGCGTTTTCCCTTTACGTTGTCCTATATTGATAATTTGATTTATCCATGTTTGTCTCGGTCTTCCTCTCTTCCTTTTCCTACTACTTTTTTACTTCCAATGTTTTCCTTGGTAGTCTTTCAGTCGATATTCTATTGAGGTGCCCAAACCATTCTAGTTGATTTTCTTTTTTCTATTTTTATACATATTAACTCCTGTTGTAGCATTGATCTGATGTCTTCATTCTTTATGCGGTCTAGTTTTGTTTTATTTGCTATTTTTCTTAAAGTTCTCATTTCAGTGGCTGTCAGTTTTGATTTGTGTATGCTATGGATAGTCCATGCTTCACTAGCATATGTCATTATTGGAGATACGATGGTATTATATATTAACAGTTTGTTTTTTCTGCTAATCTCTCTTTTGCCAAAGATAGTTTTATTTAGTGAGTAATATGCCATGTTTGTCTTTTTCGTTTTATTTGCTATTTCTAGGTCGATTTTACCATCATTTGTGAAAGTGCTTCCTAGATATTCTATCCTCGTTACCTCTTCCAGTGTTTTCCCCTTGTAGTTGAAATTGTATGGTTCATCTTTTGATGTTTTATTACAAATCATTATTTGCATTTTCTTTTTGTTATCTGCCAATAAAATTATATCATCTGCATAATATAAGAGAGCATCCATTTGTATTGGGTTCAAATTTGTATAGCCTATTGTAGTTTCCATACCTTAATTTTTTTCTCTAACGTTCTTCAATATTCTATCCATGACTATTATGAATAGTAGAGGGCTCAGGTTGTCCCCTTGTTTAATTGCAACTTTTAGTTTGACTTTGAATTCCTTTGATCTACTACCATTTATTTGTATTTTCGCTTTGGCATTTTTATATACTGAATTCTTGTATTGTTTTTGATCCATTGCCATCCTTCTTAGTTCCGGTATTTTAGTACCTCTGTTTTCTGAAATTTCCTGGGCCTCCCTCTTGGTATTTTCCCTTCTATCACCATTTCACTCATTATTTTAGGAATTCTGTTATTTTCCATTCGGTAGAGATGTCCATACCATCTTAGCTATTGTTTTGATATCTTTCCTATTACTGGTTCTTGTTGTAATTCTTCTCTATAACCTCAATCCTGATCCTATCCCGTCTCGTATATCCTTTCACTTTTCATAAGTATTTCATTTCTGTGGCCGTGATTGTAGATTTGTGTTTGATATTTCAACTCCAGCTTTCAGCCCCATACGTCAAAGTGGGTAAATACACTGTTTTGTAATGAAGTCCTAAAATTAAATCATTCAAATTAATTTCGCAGTGGCGTTCGTCCAAAGTGAATATTAATGATAGACTCGTTGTTGAAGGACGGTTCTGAATGTCTAAAAACCGAAAGTTATACGATTTAAAAAATATTGTTGATCGATTTGCAGTATTCCATAACCCTATTTTGCAAATTTTCATTTATGTACTAAGTTTTTTTTCAAGGAATATCTCTAATCGACGGTTGTTGCGTGAAACCCTGTATAGAAACTTATATTCTTGAACAGCAATAGATGACAGTTGGTGTTTGCATTATAACACAAGTCCACTGTTGGTCTAGCTTTTAGAAATTTATTTTTGTACATACCTAACGATCCTGGTTTACTAAGCATTTTGCTAGCCATTGGATTTATAGACTTGACAGTGTCGGATTGACTGCGATAAAACTTAGCTGTCACCGCAGTTACAGCCCAACCTGCCCATGTAGCAGCTGCATTACTTAAACTTGGCGTTGCGGTATTTACATCTGCCTCTGTAAAAGTGAAAGCAAACACTACAATGCACAAACTCACAAATTACTTTTTTTTATAAACATTGCTTTTACGAATATTCACGGCTTCATGCAAAAACCTTTTTTAGGAGTTAACTTTTATATGGTCATGAAAATGCTCATATGCCCTTTTGCACAAAGCTTTTAATATATTTTGCAAAACCTACAATAAAAACAAATTCATTAAATACCTTACCCATGCTTTCCCTTAAGCTGGGATCTTCCGATACTTTCTCAAGTTTTCCTAAAAATCCTTTTATTGTTCGGAATACTGAATCCCTCACTGATTTTTCTGGATCCATTGTTAATTGACATAATGCTGGTAAAATTCTTGTTGATACTTCTGACAGTAAATAATACTGCTGGGTAGCAGCCAAAGCTAGTACACCTGAAATATTGGTTAAATTATTTTATATATCGTATATTTATACATAAAAATATAAATGAAATAACAACATGATAGACCGTATTCTTAGCTCATATTTAAAGTTGCCTCTAACTGAAGTCAAACATAAAACGATATAGCTTTATACATATAACAGAAAAACACGATATTGCCATGGTAATTAAACATGACGCTAAATTTAAATATGAGATGAGAATACCATAGTCTTCATGATTAACTCCAAATCCATCAACTGCTATGACTATTACGATTATTATTATGCTACTAAAACTTTGTCAAATTCAGAGGGCTGGAGCGCTGGTCGGGATCTTTACCTTGACAATGCAATTCAAATTGCAATAGAATTGAATTTTTTTAAGGATTCGTTCCTTCGAGTGCATACAAAAATATCACCTGCAACGGAATTTGAACTAACCATGGTTTATGCCAATACTGTAGTTACTGTATAGAAAGGAATATCATATTCTGAGTGATTTGCCTTGCACTGGCACATAAAGCCTAATATCGGTGGTTCAAATCTCTGCAGAAACATTTTCTGTATACACATTTTTTAAAATTCAATAGCAAATCCTGTTTTACCTCATATTTGAAAAAAATTTTTTGACTAATGCTATGTGCAAAATCTTGCTTGTTTAGGTCAGGACTGCATACCTACTACACTAACCAACAAACCCTCCAGGTTGGCATCATACATTTATTTAATTTAATATGACCTTTTTGATTTTAACAAAAAAATGTTTTTATTTGGCTTGTTAGATATTAACACAGTGCCGCAACTAAGTTGCATCCCCTCCCTGTCACCTAGTCACTGCCAAAATAATTCTTGTATTTTACAAAAATACATAAAAGATCAGTTAATCTTCTTCTTCTTACAGCGTCATCCTCTAAGGCACTTGGCAAGGAGAAGAAGTGTTTACTAGCGCCATGCGGAGATCACTTAAACTAAGCATATGCTCAAGTAATAGGAATAAGTCAATTAGTAAAAACAAAAAGGTTGTGGTTCAAATAAAGACAGTTATGGAATTTGGCGATATTGTAAGAAAGTGACCTTCTAACTTGCACATGTGTTGAGATATTTCGTCAACATATTGAAAACATTGTACAGCTGGTAAGAATCACGGTCGGACACCTGCATAAGATATTGAAATACAGATTAGCATGTGTCATGATGAGTCATTTGTTATCAGCTATTTTTTTTACTAGCCACCTGCTTGCCATATGACTTGTAAGAAAAGAGGGGACTTATTTTGTGTATAAACAGGTCAGCTTATTTGACAACAAGTCAGTGAAGTCTGGGTGCGAAGGAGTAGGCAGATTGAGACCTAAGCACTTAGACTTCCCAAGTTAGTTAGTTAAGGTGTTTGGGAATAGGCAGATTGAGGCCCAAGCACTTAGACTTCTCAAGTTAGTTCCGTCGGTGAGGCGGCTGTCTACAAAATGGGTGCTCTAGAGAAGGTGGTCAGTCAGTGTTAGATAATCAGTGCAGTCCCATCCTTCGTACTTAGTGGTTGCTACAATGTATATGTAAGAATATTATTCTGTATTTAATTTAAATGTTATTCAATTCGTTGTAAGGCTTGCTAATATGTAGTTTGGATGTAACCCTTTGTTTCATTTATTAACTTTAACGTTTGTAACTTATCTCTAAAACTGTTTAATTAATAATAATTTGCAACTTTGTCAGTAAATAATATTTGTAAAACATAATTCAGAGTTCGAACAATATACGTTATATTAGTTGAATTAGACTTTCAACAAAAACCTCTAGCACAGCTAAGTAAACCCCACATAACGGAGTTGGGTTAAAGACTCTGCCTCAATTATTTAATTACTTATATTTATTTAACTCATTTTTATTATACGGCCCTAACTCACTTCGTTACAATATAGTTATTGGTTTGTTTATCAGGCAAGATTTAGGATCTGTTGCACAAAGCATTTGTAAAATTAATGAATGTTCAAAGAACGTTCGAATTAATGAAGTCATTAACTCATTTTTGGGTAATCCGCTCTTAGGCTTTTAGAATTCAATTATATTAACGTGGATCATTATAGTACCACCTGACTGGAATTTTACCCAACCATTAGTAAAATTTGTTCAGTCAATTCCGCATTTGGATGTTAGATATTTTAACAACCAAATTTGATTAATAAAAACATATGAGTTTCTTCACTGAACATACAACTCTTTTCTTTGCCTGTTAAAGAACTTCCTATATTTTCATACTAATTATAAAACGAAGAGCTGACACTTTTTCTTCTTTCTCGATCCCTTATGCCTTCACAGCGTTGGATATTGTTCTTCCATTCATCTCCTCCATTTCTTGCAATCCTCTGCTATTTCCCGTTTTCTTCTAGTGTCATCATGTTTCTTTGCTATGTCTTCTATTACATTTTTCATTGTTTTAGTTGGGTCAACCTGGTGTTCTTGTTACAGTTGTTTTAGCTTGTAGATATTGTTTGGTTTTTCGCTTCGTTTCTCTGTTTTATATATTCATCTTGGTCTTCTTTTTTATTGGCTTGTAGAAATGTTTTCCACGCTTTCTTCTTGTTATTTATCTTTAGTTTTACCTGCTCGTTCCACCATCTGGTTCTTTTCGTATTTGGTTGTACAGTTTTTTCTCCACACATTTCTTTTGCTGTTTGCAATATTGCCATTTTGAATGTTTCCCATAGTTCATTTATGTTCATTCTGCTTTCATTTTCCTCCAATTTGTAGTTTGGTTTGATATTCTTTTCTTATTGGGTTTTCTTGTAACTGTCTATTACTTTATAGCTCTTTTTAATCTTCTATTTGTGGTTGTTTTATGTTTATCTCTACTGTCGGTAACTTGTGCTGTATGTTTAGTTCTGCTTCTTTGTTTACCCTTACATTTTGTATTAGTTTTCCATTTGTTTTGTGTATACTATGTAGTCTATTAGACTTCTTGCATTTCTTTCCATTGTTTCAAATGCAACTTTATTTCTTGTTCGTAAAGTGTTCCCTATTCTGAGGTCGTTTTCTATACCAAACTGTAACATCTTATCACTATTACTGTACGAAGAGATGACACAAAAGATTAAATAAATTTTAATATTACAATATCCATAAAATAAAATTTACAAGTGCTCAATTTTTGTTAATGTTTTATCGCTGTTGTACTACTAACATTGAAGAAACGTATTTAATTAATTATTAAAGCTTTAATTGTATTAGTGTTATAATCTGATAAAAATTAACATGCAGAGAACCTTGCATGTTACTTTTAATTGAATATTCAAAGTTGTAGATTTATCACTAACAGCACACATGAACTTCATATAAACTAAACAAAAACCAACATAAATTCTTTTTACTTTATTGTTAGTAACATTGTACGATATAGAGAAATCTTATATCCTTCAAACAATCAATATTGTTTTTAGAATAGAATTTTGAAGTACCGTTAGACATCCTAAAGATTAGTTATGAGCGAATTATTAATGATTTTCAAACCAATAATCTACGCATGTGAAACGTTTAAGCTAGCACCTGTTTTAATTCGTAATAATAAAATACAAGCACTACCTGTTACCGCATTAAGAATTGTTCAAACATTGTCATTAATTGTGGTAATTGTCACATCGGCAATAATTAATATAATTCATAATAACGATGAAAATTTACAAAGCAGCAGAACACAAATTGAATACATCACCAATATCGTAACCATTGCTGTGGGAATATTATCCTTTTATATTAATCGAAACAAATCACTTCGAATGATAAGAAATATTACACAAGTCGATTTAGTTTTGGTGAACCTGAGCTATAAAATACCATACAACGAACATCGAACCAAACTATTGCTGATTTTGGTGATGACCGTGATAATTTCCGGTTTGAAGTTCATACTGTACAATGTCCTATATTTTAAAAATGGTTGGCTAATGATTGTAACATTTCTAAGTCAAGATATTACCTTTGTTATGAATATATTATCGCTGGTTTTCTTTAGTAACATCATTCTGATTATTTATAAAAGATATCAACTATTAAATGAGTTGCTACAGTTGACCAGCAAAAGTTACTTCCAGAATGGAATACAATGTATTTTACCATTACCAAAACCACAGCCAAATAATTTGTTTGTTTTAGTGCGGATGCAAAAAATACGACAGTTGCACTGTAAATTAAACGATGCGACAAGGATGTGCAATTACATTTGTAATATTCCAATTTTGCTGTCTGTTGGAGCACTATTTGCGTTAATCACTATCGACTGTTATTTGCTATATGTTGAAACTACATTTATAAAGAAGACGTATGATATTGTTTTGTTATCTACAGACCTTACAAAGCTGTGTTTAGTAATTCTACCTTGTAATTTGCTAACAGCAGAGGTAATTTAAATTTTGTACATTTTATTTATTTAATCTATTAGTTCTTACACTGTTAGGTGTGTTATTAGTTTTTCTTTATTTTCTCTGTCTAATTGTTTTCTGTCCTGTGTTAGTTTTCTTATCTCTACACTGCATGGTGGTAGAAGAGGATTGGATAAGTAAATAAGTTAGTTTTCCTACATCTTTCCATTAGATTCCTCGTTTCATGGTAGCCTGTTGTGCCTGTACTTCATAAATTTGTTTGGTCATTCTTCATTTTCTGCGATTCTGTGAAGGTGAAGGCTCTTCTTCAATTATTGTTGTTATTTAAGAAGTTCAAAAATAATTGGCATTACAATTGTTTTCTCTTCACTACTCATTCATTAGGACGAAGTGAGTACAAATTTCATTAGAGGTATTGTCACGGCTTTTGAAATTTTGCATAAATTAAGTGTAATACGTCCCTGTTGTTAGAAGTTTAAGCCCGCCTGAAGTTGCAGAATCCGTGCGAATAATGCCAGTTCGGCATATTCTTGTTGTAGCGAAATATTTCGGAGAAATGCCAAATAGGATGATGTAAAATTTTGTTCAGTGTATTTCTTTGTTAAGAATTCGGGGAAGCACCCGCTGATCACGAGGCAACGCTAAGAGTGGCGTCATTTAAGGTTCCTCCCCCCCGCTTACAGAAGGCGCGTTTGTTCATCTTCTTCTAACATCCTTTTGGCTTTACGAAAAAGAGAAGAAACGACTCAGAGTTTAGCCAGCTTTCGGACCTATCGGTCATGCAAATATCGTTCCGGGCCTATATATTTCTGTGTGAAAGTTAGTGTTGGTTTCGTCTTGGATCAAGAAAACCTACAGCCCTAAGAACTCCCTTTTATCTTCGCACCCGCTTCCGGGAAAGGACATCATCACTTCTTTACCGACCGCCGCTACGTCTCCCTGGGATTCGAAGCTTCCATTGCTTCTTCTCCCTGGGACTCGAAGCTTCTTCTGAGCTACTCTCAACAAAGCCCTTTTCCAAGTAACAATATTTCAGACTGTCCCTTTTACTTGTCGGTTGTGATTGTATCAGCTTTAACCACATTCAGTACCGTATATCGCAGTTCACTTGTAGACAGCCACCAGTCAATTTGCCTGTAATTTAAGTACATCAAGCGCCCCCCTTTTTTTAATCCGTTCTGGCAAAGTGTTTGATTCTTCAATCAGAGAGTATTATTTTTGCTTTAGTGGTAACGATTTAGAAACAGTGCGAACTGTCGCGATGCTTACCTATTTTATGTTGCATGTTTGGAAATTATTTTTAATCAAATTCTTAATCTAAGGTTTGTCGTTGTCATTCATTTTCTTGCGATTAAGTGAGCCTAGCTGTTAACCATCTTTACAGTAGCTTGAGTAAATGTGGTATCCGTCAATCCTCTCTTACTTAAATTAAGATAAAACTCATCTCGTGTCATATTTTAAATATTTCCTTACATTCATTAAATCTTATTGTTAATTTACTTTTGCCTTTTATTTGTGTTTTGTGCCTGTTTTAATATTTGTGCACGACCTTGTGAGCCTGCCTACCAGTACCAGTGTTTTTCTTTCAGTAAGAAAGGGTAAGTAGCATCTGGCAGTAGGGTGCAGCCACCCCCACCCCCCTCGAGCCCAGAAGGTACGTTCCTTGAGACCATCTTGGGTGATTTCCGCAGTGGCGCCCATTTTTCTCCCGATGACGACCCCCCTATTTGAAGGGTTTAGCGTTTCGAACCCCCCTTCTTCGACTGCTTGTTGGCCACGAGTCACCCGACTTTGACGTCGCTCTATAGGTTGTCTTAGTGCGGAATTAGCACGTGACAGTATTCACCTTCAATGTCTATACACTTTTGCCAACTTTCCGGCAGTTTCCGTAAAGCTGCTGCAAATCACTCTTTGGGTGTAACACAGCACCACTTGTGGATAAATGACTGAAGCTCGTGAAGCTTCTTACTGCGCATCACCTCTTTCATTGCGTCAAAGCGTATTCGCTGGGTGCATGTACCCGAGAGCTTACAGGTGGCAACGGTGTGGTGACTGACACGTGGCTGCGCATTGTCATGTTGAAGCAACGCGCCGCATCTTCATTTCCCGCAGCAGTGTTGCTGAATACATCTGGCAGTACTGCACACTGGTAATGCTCTCCATGATTATCTGCTTCAATAGTTTTCCGCTTTGTCCATGGCTGCACTCGCAGGGCTGTACGAATGGCTCACTACCTTTCCTTCTGTGCGTTCGAGCAACGCCATCCGGTGGTACTATAGTCTATCTTCACACACGCACCGGACGTACATTTCAATCTGCGATCTGCGACTCAACCAGAGTTTCGAGGGGCACTGCCAATCATTTTTGAATACCAAGTACTTGTTTTTTAGTACTTAGTTATTCAATGACTATCGTGTTTCTCGCTCTCTTCTTGTTATTCCTTCAATCTTTCTTAAAAATCTCATTTCTGATGTTGCGATTCTGTTTAAGTTTCTCTCTCATTGTTACATGCTATAAAGAGGGTCTTACAACTTTATTATCTTTTTCGGTATTTCTTTTTTCCTAGGATATAGTTCGTAGTGTGTTGTAGATTCTTTCTGACTGCCCTATTTTCTCGTTCATCTCTGCACCTATTTTTCCGTTTTCTTTTAAAATTGTGCATTTTTACTTGTTTAGTATTTTCCCTTCTATTTCCATTTTATGTTTTCTTTCCTTCGTTGATATTATCATTATTGATTTTGATTTCATCACTGTTTATTTCTATATTTATTTTCTCTAGTTCTGTTTCATATATTCTTAGGGTTCGTTGTAATTTTTCCATTATCGATATCTTGTCATCTGTATAGCTACTTTTTCCATTTTTCGATATGCTATTTCCCTATTTATGCTTCTTTCTACGCGTTTCTTTCTTTCTTTATGGCATCATCCATGATTATAAAGAATAATAGTGGGATTAATTGTTTTAATACTATCTTCACGTTGAACTTTGTGGATTCGTCGTTGAGTATTCTTACTTTGTTTCTATTGTTTTTGTTTGTTTCTATTCCTCTTCTTTTCAGACTTTCCCAGTTGTCAATTCTTTTCACTCTGTAGATCGATAAAGCAAATATGTACTTTTCTAAGTTTTTGTTTGTTTCTATTTCTCTTCTTTTCAGACTTTCGAAGTTGTCAATTCTTTTCACTCTGTAGATCGATAAAGCAGAATGTACTTTTCTAAGTAACTTTTCTCCTAGTTCCTGGGTGCTTCTGTTTTCCCCCCTTGTTGTAAGACTTCTAGCGATGAATCTAATTTTCTTCTATCTGTTCTTTACTATCCTTATATACCCCAGTATATTTGTTAGTGTTACTCCCCTGTAATTAGAACATTTCCTATCTAATTTTTTGTACTTCTTCTCTTGGCGGTGCGAAGTAGCAGCACTCAGGCCCTAGGCCCACTGTGCATCCGCTGCAAATTAAGGGATGTCTTCATATAGAATGGCACCTAGCCATAAGGCCATGATCTTATCCATAGAGGCGCTCTATATATCATCAAGCTCTAGAGGACTGGCACCAAATAGGCGATGTCTCAATAGAAATAGTCTACTGCAGAATTTGCAATACCATCAGATGCAGATGACTACTACTACTACTATGACTATTCTGAGATGCCTCTTGCTAAAGCTAAGGAGCTGTTGGGACCTAGCTTTTGAAGGTCTGTACATAAGTTACTTCGCTTACTTGAGCTCAGGGCGTAGAGCCCAGTATGAGATGAACTGAGAGTTATTCCATTCTCTAATTGCTTGCTGAACGCTTACCTTGAAAGGGTTCCAAGGAACCTTCCTTGGCCAGGCAATCGGCTTCCTCGTTGCCTAGAATGTTACTGTACTTGGCACCCAGATTAGTCAAACCCAGTTCACACAGGACCAAAGGCTTTGAGTGCTTGACTAACCAAACATACATACATAGGTATGTCTGTTTTGGTAGCCTCTGGTGAGATTTTCCTGGGTGCAAACTAAGATAGGTAGCAAAGACCTCAGCCTGGAAAACAATGGGTAACTTGCCCAGCGTGAGAAACAATCTTATCCGAGGCTGGTCGTCATAAATGCCAGCAGTGCATCTGTTTTTGATCCATCTGTGAACTCCAGTAGATTCGAAAATCTGATGTGATCCTTGAGCAGTAACGAGCATTCCTTTCTTGCAGGGACAGTTATATATATGTTGTATTTTTAAGATCATACAGCTTAGTAAAGAATTGGCAATAAAACTAGTGACTTTCTTATAGTTCGATTGGAACAACTTGCTTTAAACTTTAAAAGGAAGATTTTGTTTATGTTGGGGGTTGCTATTTTTCGTTTCCTTTATGTTTTCACGCTGTGCCAGCTGTCAAACAGAGTGGAGTGGGAAATTTCAATATTTGTAAAAAAATATTTTTACGAAAACATAAACTCGAATAATTAAATACATTCTATACACATTAAATTTTAAAGTTGGAATTAACACTATTTGACGTTTGTTTATTCGTTTAAAGCAAAATAAAAACATTAACTGTTAGTTTGCCACTACAAACGATCATTCAGCCGTTTCTAGCTGCTACTACGCAGCACTACCATTAGCTAGCTTAGTGCTAGGATCAGCTAAACACACCCAACTGCTAACTGAAACGGTACTTCTTGATCACACTGTACGTAAATACAATGAGGTAAGTTGGAATTCCTGTGGGATTCCGAAGAATTTCAAAGAGATTCTGGTATACAGGTCAGGCACGTGCGGTGCGGTCAAAGTTGTGTTGTTTCGGTTACAGCAATCTGTCTAATATTTATACGCAAAGAAAGCATCACATGCCCATTGCTTTAGCTTTGCAATGGAAAATAATATATATCAAATGATAATTTAATATTGTTCTCTTGTTCTTGTAATAATCAAACCTATTTACAGAGTTCGGAAACTGCATTTATAATCCATAGCTTGCCATACAGCACTAATAAAAAATTTCAAGATGAGGTAAAGTAAAGTGTAATAAAATCCTATTTTATTTTCAAAGCTTTTTTTGCAGAAAGAGCTATTTTCTTATCAAACGATACATCAGAAAACAAAATTGACAGCATGCGGTTTTTTTACCTTGGATTCCACTTTCTTTCTAACAGTATGTAAACGTTTCAAGAAATTATTTATACTTTGAAAGTAATTTTAAGTGCGGTTTATTAAAAATTATTGTTAGGGCTTTCAGTGGTGTGCGAGATGCTGGGTTCAGACCCAGCCATGGGCAGATTTCAGTTCGGAGCGCATTTGGTACTCGAACCTTTTAGATTAGCAGCTTTCTCCATTTCTTTTATGGTTTTTCCGTGTTTTGCTCCAATCTCTTCTAGTATGTTGGTTAATGATTTTCTAGGTCTCCCTATTTTTTTTTTTCCCCTATTCTTTGATTTTAAATATTGTTTTGTTTTATTTTCGTTGTTCATTCTAGTAACATGTCTTAGCCATTTTAATTGTTTCTTCTCTATTTTATTTGTTAATGGTTCTTGCTTTATAGTGGAGTATATTTCGACATTTCTGATGTGATCTAACTTTGTAACGTTTGACATTTTCTTTAAAAACCTCATTTCTACTGCGGTGAGTTTTGATTTATGTAGTTCTAGTGTTGGCAACACTTCTGTTCCGAATAATATTGTCGGTATCTATTAGTAGTACTATTTTATTGTAAACTTCTAGTTTTGTTTTTTGGCTTAAATCTTTTTTGTTTAAGATTGTTTTATTCATAGCATAGTATATATTTGTTCCTCTTTTTATTTTTCTGGCTATATCGGTTTCTATTTTTCCATCATTACTTATGATTTATGATTATATCCAGGTAGTTGTATGTGGTCACTTTCTGTAGGGTTTGCCCCATACATGTGAATACCTTGTTTAGTTGTTTTTTGTTGCAGTTAATTTCCATTATTTTGGTTTTTTGAATATTTATTGTTATTCCCATTTTATTGATTACGTCAGTCCAGGAGTCTATTAGTTTTTCCATTTTGGATGGTGTGTCTGCTATTAAAGCTATATCATCGACGTACACTAGCGAATCTATTTGTAATGGTCTCATGTTTCTGTATCCGACTGTTGTCTCTAGCAAGTCTCAAAATCCCGAGTATGTGGATGCAGCTTTAAAGCACATTTATGTTTAAGTTGGAGTTTATTTTTAGATAAAAACTGAAATATATGTTTTATGAGGGGTTTTTACTAGCAATTTGGGTTCAGTTAGATGTAATATACTGTGCATGATGATGTCGACTGAACAACCTAATTTTACTTTTTTCAGATTACTGGCGCAATAACCACCTACATCATAATAATCATTCAATTTGAAGCATTAGAGCATTCACAGGCTTAACACCTTGCAACATTATTTCTGACGTAATAAGGATTTATAAAGGAACACCTTAAATTACCTTTAATTTTATGTGGGCACAAAAAATATTCAGAGGATACCGCAAATATTACCAAATAAAGAAACTCACCTGCATTTCTAGCTGGCGGAAATGGATCTCGCATGGCACGTATAAAAGCAGATATTAGAACCTTCTGTCTAATCTGTGGGTGTAAATGTTGTGCAATTTTTCCTAGGCAAACAGTGGTATTAGTGCGAATTCCACCCTGATCATCTTTGGCTTGTAATCGTGCAAAATGTCTTAATACTTCCACGTTGAGATTGTTGTAGTTTAGCTTAGGTGCTAGATGTATCACAGACTGTAATTTAAAAAAATCGTAATGTAATTATATCAATAAACTTAAATTGGAAACTATTATTAGCTAGGTAAATCGAAGGCTCACGTATTACATTTTTTTTTAAACAACACAATTGTCAGCTCAGCACATGACAGAGATGATTATTATACATTTGAGTATTATTATATTATATCACTTTATAAGCTTTTACACAAGCTGAGTGCACAGTTTATTCGCAGCGACAGTCTTCATGAACCATATTTAGCACTGAATGTTACTCACTTATCCTTTGCTTTATCATCTTTATATATGTTCGACTTTCGTACGGGACGGACGTGAATGTTTGTGTCTCGTGTTTCGTCAGTAAATAGTGCCTAGTTTTTTTATTTATTATACATATTTAGTATAATAGTAGTAGTATCATGAATAAGGACAAGGATAAACATATATCTACCTTAAAAGTTGTACAGCTAAAGGAAGAATTGATTAGGAGAAATAAATCTACTCGAGGTACGAAAGAAGCACTAGCTAAACGATTAAAAAGTACATTAAATTCAAGTTATTTAAATTCAAGTTATTTGGAAGAAGATAATGGGCAGGAGGAATATGTAGATATAGATACAGTATCCGACGATGGAATTAATGCTATAACAAACAAACGGCAACGGTCTCGGAAACAACGTAACAAAAAGCGGAAACAACGTGCAAAGAAGAAGATTTTAAACCTTGAAGCAAAGCTGCATGAATTAAAAACGGCGATTAAATTTATATATAATAAACAGTGCGAATTAACAAAAGAACTTAAGTTAGCAAAGGAAAAGGTACGCGATAAGTGTATCAAAGAAGAAACTGTCGTAATAAAGCAACCACCTGGAGGGTTTAATAATAATAAATCTGCGGAAGAGTTTGAAAAAGCAACCAATGTTTGCAGCCAACAACAATCGAACATCGATGTTACTGTGAAAAAAAATCTGTCTAAAATTTTAGTGCTAGCTGACAGTCATGGGCGTGGTTTGGCACCTGTTCTGTCTGATACTTTTAAAAATAATAATTTCGAAATTTCTAGTATATTTAAACCAAACGCAAATTTTGAAAACGTAGTTGTGAATTTAAAAAAATTATGCGAAAGTTATACAAAATCTGATTACGTCGTAATACTAGCTGGGAAAAATGATGCCCTATTGGGCAAAAAAATTAATCAAGAAGTGATCTCTATAATTCGTAATTTAACCAATACAAACTTTATAATTATTACAACACCATATTGGTATCGTCGGACGGTGTTAAACAGGTTCATTTATGATAACAATAGTTTGATTTATAATGAACTGTTAACACCAAATAACGATAATAACATAAGCTTTTTGGACGCAAACTCGTTTTTAAATAGTGATGATTTTACAAGACATGGTTTGCATTTAAACACCAATGGTAAAAAGAAACTGTGTATTAAACTGTGTGAAGTGATTGAGTATAGAAGCGCGCAAACTATCAATGAGTATATAAACAAGGTAAACCGTCAAAAAAATTATTACATAATCTATGAAAATTTAATAACTGTTGAATTAATGCCTCAAGAATCGAAAAGTAATACTGTTCATGGCGAGTGTAATAAGAGTGAAACATCTGCATCTTACTCGTTTATATATCCGCCTTTGCCTAGAAATGATACTGATAATGATTTAGACAACCGTCAGTTTTTAGGATAAATAACAACGGCAAATTTATAAGTAATAAAAGCGAAAATAAATTAGATTTAAGTATTTGTTGTTTGAACGCACAGAGTTTTTTAGCGCATAAAAGTGAAATAGAGCAGTATGTTGTAAAGTTATGTCCTCATGTGGTATGCATATCTGAGGCTAGGGTTACTCCGGCTATTTTAGATAGTGAAGTTTGTATCGATAGCTATGAGACGATAATTTGTTATTCTAATAGTAGATTTACAGGTGGGACTATAATTTTTGTGCATAGTAAACTGAAATATAAAGTACATTGTAATTTATCACTCGACAACAATTATTGGGTATCGATAGTTACAATTGGTAACTCAAAAATTGGTGTAATTTATCGTTCTCCAAGCAGTAAAATACGGACTTTTTTAAGTTTTTTTGAAAATTTACTGAGTGAATTGATTGATTTTGATAGCAGAGTCATTCTAACAGGGGACTATAATATTGATCAACTAAGTAATGGCTATTATTCTAAACAGTTAAAATTATTACTTACAGCTAATGGAATGAAACAATTAGTTAATGAACCCACTAGAATTACATCTATATCGAAAACATTAGTAGACTTAGTAATCTGCAACGATTCCTATTTAGATGTTAAAGTCGTACGTACTCCAAAAATAACCGATCATGACATTATTTTAATCAAACCTACAATATTAAGTGATAGAACTGTAGTGAATAATAATATTTGTAAAAAACGACTACTTAATCCGGGAAATCTGAAACTAATGGGTGATCAATTAATTGAGAAGCGGTGGCTGTATGAGCATGACAACGTCAATCTTTTATGTAACAATTTTAGCAGCAACATTATAGAAGTATTAAATAAATTTGCACCATTAAAAATCTTGACTGTTAAGCGTTTAACAAATCCTTGGTTTAGTGGGAAAATTCGAGATATTCAACGCGATAGGGATAAAGCTTATAAGCAATTTAAAAACACCAATGGGCATACATTTTGGTTAACATACAAAAAAAAGAGAAACGAGTTAGTATGTGCTGTTCGTAAAGAAAAAGAAAATTACCTTAACAAAAAAATTGATGGTCAAAAAAATAACTCTCGTAAAATGTGGGAAACACTAAAAACAGTTATTGGGAAACCCAAAAATGCTTTATGTAACAGCATTGATTTTGAAGATTTTTATATTGGTAGCTGTTCAATCTCAGATGGACTAAATCAGTATTTTATCGAGAGCTTATTACTAATAGTAAAAGGTGGAAACAATATTTTAAGAAATATAAATATCAGCTTACCTTACCAGTTAGTAGGCAAAAATGGGTTACAAAATTTTAATAAAATTGACATAGGCGAATTGAAAAAATTAGTTAGTGCCGAAAAAAATAAGAATAGTCCAGATGAAATAGCATCACGTTTAATAAAAGAACTCTTTGATATTGTGGGATACCCATTATTACACCTAATTAATTGTTCTGTAGAAACCGGTGTATTTCCGGAAAATTGGAAAATTAATACCGTCGTCCCAATACCAAAAGTAGGCAATACCAAAAAGATTAGCGAGATGCGACCGATAAATTTATTACCTTTTAGCGAAAAATTACTAGAACGTGTAATTTACCAACAATTAAAAAACTATTTCGAAAGTAATGACATATTGTATGAACTGCAATCGGGGTTTCGTAGTCGGCATTCTTGCGAAACACTTATTCAGTATGTAATTACCACGTGGAAAAATGATCTTGATTCTGACAAAGTAATTTTGGCTACATTTATTGACTTAAAACGAGCATTTGAGACGGTGGATAGACGCATTCTCATTGAAAAACTTAGAAGGTATGGGGTTAATGCCACCGCACTCGCTTGGTTAACTTCTTATTTAACGAACAGGCGACAAGTTGTTAAATTTAATAATGATACTTCGAATGAACTATTAATAAACTCCGGAGTGCCTCAGGGCAGTGTGTTGGGTCCGCTTCTGTTCCTCATTTATATAAATGATATACACCTCTCGATAAAAAAATGCAAAATCGTTCTATTCGCAGATGACGCATTAATTTATATAGCCAGCGACAAACTTGTGGATTGCTTTGATCATATGAATTTTGATTTGCATAATATAGCTGTTTGGTTACAGAATAATAGTCTAAAATTGAATGTTAAAAAAACTAAATGTATGTTCATTGCATCAAAAGTAAAGAAAGCAAAACTTAAAGATGAACTTAAGTGTATGCATGTGCTGGTTGAAGGTGTAAAAATCGATTTCGTCGGTGAAATTAAATATCTTGGAGTTTATATTGACGACACACTAAATTTTAGTAAACATTTTGATTTTATTTGTAAAAAAGTTAGTAAGAAAATTGGATTTCTTGGTCGTGTTGCCGGCAGCCTATGATTTTGGTCTAGAATTATTGTTTACAATACAATTATAGCTCCACACTTTCAATATTGCTCCACGGTTTTTTTGTGCCTACATGAATACCAAATAAAAAAATTTCAATTGCTACAGAATCGCGCTATGCGAATTATTATTCGTTGTAACAAACTTACTCCAATAAATGAAATGTTGAAAGCCCTAAATTGGTTAAGCATTAAACAACACGTTATTTTTAATGTTATGATTCTTATTTTTAAGATGAGTAATAATTTTGCTCCAAATTATCTCTCGGACTTTCTACAACGAAATAATGAAATTCATGCACACAATACTCGGAACAATAATGCTTTTCGGATTGCCTCACTATGTAAAACTATTACCCAAAAAACTTTGTTATATGAGGGTTTGAGACTCTATAATGAACTGCCGATTCACGTTGTAAGTGCTCAGACAGTAGTTGCTTTTAAAAGAAGTTACTTAAAATATTGCGCAAAGTAAGGGCATTTGGAGCTAGGTCCGTGCTTTTGCTTTTGGAGTACGTAGGCGTTCTCCTTTTTGCGTTAAGTGATACTATGTGTTCCTTTTATTTTATATTAATTTACATTTATATTTATACTTATGTGTATTTAGTATTGTACCATGTTCTGTGTAAACTAATAGCATCAAAGCTAAATAAAGATACTACTACTCTTTGCGTAATTCGACTGCAAGTATTGGCATCAGACTTTTGTTATGATTTAATAGTCTGGTAGTTTTAACGACAGGATACTATGGGACTAAATGGTCTGGACAAGCTACATATATATTATTTTTTACAGCTAAAATAGAGGCACTTGATGCTTTGGGTGAATGTTGAAATAGTAGATTGCCACAAACAAAACTTTAGTCTACGTCGAAACGTTTTACTTACTTTTACAGTCTGTTCTCGAATGGTAGGGTTAGTATCCATAAATCCATGAGCAATTTGAGGAAATATCTGGTCGTTAACAGTAGCAGACTGAAGATGACTAATAAAATGCTCTAACTGCATAAGTAATCGTGAACGAGTCGCTCTATCATTGCTGGCAAATAATTTCACCACACAAGGTACTATTTTCTTCTGATAATCAACTTCATCCAAAAGCCGTCCCAGCTAAAACAAACAATTCAATTCAACTAAATATATGCACAAAAAATATAGTTTCCTAATGTGCTTACCTTAAACATAGGTGCTAAAACGGCTGATCCAGCATCGCCGTATTCAAATGCGGTAATTAATTGTGGAAGTATTTTATGTTTACAAACGTTATCGGGAAAATTATCTAAATGCGGGGTAAGATTCGAAAAGAACCTATTCTTTTCGTTTTTATCTTTAATTTGGATTTCCTCCAAAAACAAAAGAGTATCGACGAGATCGTTTTTAAAATAACCTCCTAGTTTTCTACAGCGTGTTATAATATCTGCTGGGTTAGGCCGTGATGCAGGATTTGCTCCAACTAATTCACAATATAAAGGGCATAACTGTTTTGGTATCTGAAAATATACAATATTGCATTGAAAAAATAAAAAAAGGGAGAGATTAATGCAACAAACATTGTCTAAATTCTTTAAAGAAGACTGTTGTTGAAGAGGTCCATCGAATACTTCCCAAATAAGACATCCAAGACCCCACATATCCGTTGAACTACAATTTTAACAAAATATAGTTACGTTTGCTACATTTTTCTTCAAAATTAAGTTTACCATTTTGTAATTTGCCTCTGCTTGCTGGGATCGTTTTTTTCAGGAGGATCATATATTTCTAGGGAAGGAATAATTTTAATGGCAGTAGATACATTTTCTTGTGCACTTGCAACATATTCAACACCTCCCAATTTCCATTCTCCAGCTGTATTTACAAATATTGACCAGATATTTACATTGTTATGCCTTAAGTTTCCGTCATTATTTAGAAATGAAAGTGCTCGCTACAAAAGAACACATTTATTATACAAAAAATATAGCCTTTTGTGTAATATTAATAATATTTCGTTTCTTAACTTAACATAACAGTGGGCTAATATTTTAAACGCCTGTTTTGATTAACGTCGTAAAATAAAAATATGGTCTTACCGTTATTTGAAAGATACCCCATGCAATATACAATTCTTTCTGTGGACCTTCCATATTTAACATATCAATATGATAAGCTAACGGTTCAACATATTCCGATGCTAAATACAACATTTTCTCCGATTCCAAGCTATCCAAGAACGTAAGTACACTAGGGTGACGTAAGGTCTTTAAACGTTTCACAGCACCCTTTGCTATCTCCAATTGAGTTTCTGATCCATTTTTAATATCATACATAAATACAGAAACCTCCTCATTTGTTCCTTTTTTCTTGCCTTTGTGCAGTGTCCATACGCTCTTTTCTTGCAGACCCGGCACGAGGTCTCCGATTTCAAAGCTAAAGTCTTTACACGGGTCGCGTGAGAAAAACGACCACATGTTGAACTCTTTTGATTAATTTCTACTTGTTTAAGCAAAATTAAATTAATAACATTTAAAAACCTAACCTAAATGCCATCTCAACAATTTGACGTTTCAACAAATATCCGTCACTGCAGTAATCTATCGGTAGTAACTACTACACCGTTAGAGTTTCAAAGTGACCGTGTTCTTTGGGAGTGACTGAAAAAATAAAACATCTGGGTTTAAGTAGCATGTTTAAATGCTGAAAATTGGGGAATTTTAAAATAACGGTACGGTTAAAAGTTGGAAAGAAGAATGGGTATGAATTAAAATTTTTAAACCTTTCCTTCATACGCAACAAGACCAGAACGACCAATTTTAATATAGTAATTAAATTATGACCTATTATGTAAAGCTTGCAAAAAGGGACTTACACAAGACATCCATCAACAATGTACTGATTTTTGCATGTCGCGGGGTGGGTTTCAATATTATCTTCCTATGCATGTATCGACCCTTTTGCAAATTTGTATAATTTTGGCGTAATCTTTATTTGACTTTAGAAAAAATTGCATATAATTTTTTAAAAACTGATTAAAGATAGGCAACCCAACTAACAGGCAATCCAAAATCCAACATTCACCGACTCTGTTCATCACTTTCAATGTTTACAAAGAGGATTAAAAGATTAAAAATCGGTATTCACAAATACTTATACCACTGCTCTGTGCTATAGCTAAGTTTGGCTTGTCTCAAGTTAATAAATGATATTTTAAATTTTTTAAATTTGTCCTTTGAAGCGTTTCACGGTCTCTTAGACACCATCTACTGCAAGGCGGGAAAACTTGCTTATAATTTTTAGGTTATTTACTATTTACATTATAACTATACATAAAGTTGCTATTTGTACGTTATTATATTAATAAAAATGTCTAATAAGGAAAAATTAAATAATAAACTATACAATGCTTTTAAACTAAGTGGTTTTTCAGTGAGACGTGAATTTTGTTCACTTATAATCGAAAAGATTTTAGAGGAAGACGTTCAGTTAAATGATAATCGTATCTTTGAAACATTCGTTAAAAATTTATGTAATTGTCTTGAAAAGCAATGCTTATCAGATAAAAGTATTGAAAAAGAACACATCGAACAAGCAATTGAGGTCACTATCACACTGTAGTTTTATCCATGTAGCTAACGATTTCACACTTTTAGATTTGTTTACACGAAGGCTGCGATAAAAATGAAACAGCATTTAATGTACTTAGTGCATTCGATTTTCCAAAACTACTTTATGATCCAGATAAAAAGATTTATCTACAGACATCTACTAAACCGAAATTATTATCAGGTCCGAGTTCCAAAACAGGGTTGTTCTTGGAAAGATATTCGACGATTCTTCAACGAACACAACGCAATTTTAAAAACAAAATAACTGAAAATGAGGAAGATAGACTTGCGCTTCAAACTGTTGATTATTTACTGACACTGAGTTATGCCACTTTGGATAGGACTTTAGTTTTAGGAGCATTACTGCAAGTGTCTGAGGGAAAATATTATTTAGAAGATCCATCTGGGATTGTTCAGCTTGATTTAGCTCATGCCAAGTATGTAATATAACCAAAAATCGGGAAACAAAAATTTAGATTATTCTTTATTCAAAAAGTATATTGTTTTGATTTTAGATATCATGGTGGATTCTTCGTAGAAAACGAATTTGTATTAGTAAATGGTTATTATGAAGATAAGATATTACATGTTTCAACGATTGTGCTCCCGCCTGGTGAAGAATATGTAGACTCGAGGTAGTTAATTGTGATTTATTACATTAAAAAGCTTTGTAACTGGTTCAAATGCCGAAATTAGTCTTAAAAAATTTCATTTTAGACCTGCATTTGGTAATGTAAATTATTTTGGTGGACCATCTCCAATTCCCTTGAGGGATTCCTCAAATTTACAAGAACGATTGCGTCGAAATCCACATGGTATGATTTTATTTTTTTCCGATGTGTGGCTCGATCAGTCTGTGGTATGTTCATACTTTGTTATTAATGCATTTGGATAAAATGAGGAACGTTTTTAGATATTCGAAAAATTAGAATTACTATTTGACGGATTGCAAAACTCACCACCGATTGCTTTTGTTTTTATGGGTAATTTCACGAAAGAATTGCAAGGTTTAGAGAAAATGCACGTTTTAAGAAAGTTATTCAAACAATTTGGAGAATTGGTTAGTCATTATCCGACTTTAATTAATAACAGTCAGTTTGTGTTCGTACCAGGAATGTCTGATCCGTGTATGCTTCACATCGTACCAAGGTAATGTTAATGTTATTTTAATTCTTTGTTATTCGAACAAAAAAGCTTTTTATCAGCTAAGAAATTTATAATCGATATGATTTTGTTGGGGTTGAAATACTCAGCAATTGGTGTAAGCGACTGTAACCAGTAGAATTTGACAGTTTCTTATATACAAATTTTTAGATTGCCTTTGCCAACATATATAACAGAGGAATTCAGCAAATATGTGCCTAAAGCAGTATTCGCTACAAACCCCTGTAGATTGCAGTATTGTTCCAGAGAAATTACCTTATTTAGAGCTGATGTTTTGGTTAAGTTGATGCAAGGTACGATGCATAAACCAGATAAACAGGATACTGCCGAATGTGTAAGTTATAAAGAGTTTTAAATGTAAAACTTGTGTTGAGTTTTTATAATGTTTTCTGCAATATTATTCTCTCTTTGTAACGTAAAAATTTAATTAAATGTTGCTTGCTTATTACCTGCACTGTTGTGCGTGTGTAAAAACGTAATTGAATCTGGAAATTTAATCTTAACTATGTATTTTGCAAAGCGTTATTTGAAAGTAAAAAATGCTAAACTATTTTAGGCAACGAGAACGATTATTAGTCAGGGTCATCTTACACCGTTATCGCTTAATGCATTACCAGTACACTGGGATTTTGATTATGCTTTACGTTTATACCCTTTACCTAATCTCATTGTAATTGGTGATAAATCGGAAGCCTATCAGGGCAAATATAAAGGATGTCAAGTTGTAAATCCGGTAAGTTATAACACATTCCTACTTCTAATATTACATAACTTATAAGTTGTATTAATAGACATTATTACTTTTGAGGGGGTTTCCTAGAATAGTAATAAATAATTTAATTAACTTGACTTTTATTGCGTTTGTATTTTCTGATGAACTCACTGGTGATAATAATATAAGTATCATAAATTTAAATATTGAATAATCATAGTTAATTACTTTTTTGTTTTTTTTTTTAGGGATCTTTCTGTGATAGTGGTTTTCAGTTTAAATGCTACACGCCTTTTACAGACTTATTGGATGATTGTATTTTGTAAATTTTTATTTTCTTGTAATATTAATAAATGTTTAGTTTTTAATTATTTTTCTTTTTCTACAGAAAAACTGATTTATAAATACTAAAACCATTCTGTAAGTTAAATCATATGCCTTAGCAATTTTGAAGCATACTCATTGCCCAAGTCATTATATTGCTAAAATGGGCTTTTTTGCACCTGTAACGCATTTATATTTAATATCTTAACTTGTGTATTCTCTTGTATTGGAACCATCCTGTAGAGGCTGGTTCAAATCATAACCAAATTACCCAAACCGGTTTCATTAGTGACATCACTGTTTCAACATGAAAATGGTTGAGTTTAAACCGGAATGAAATTGGGTGAAATAATATCCTTGTTAAAAAATGTATTGTTTTGCCGATTAACATTAAAAGCCTCATTTTACTGGTAATTGTCAGGCAGAAAATTATACTTTTGCTGTTGGGTACGTCATTATTATGACGTCCCAAATTGGTTATAAAAATGACGTAAATGTTACGTCATAAATAGGTCTATGACGTCCCTGACGAGTTATGACTAAAAATTCACGTGAATATGACGTCAGTGTGCTAGCTGGGTGGTTAACTGACACAATTAAAATTATGATGAACTTATGAAATAAAGCCTTTTTGAAATTTAGGAAAACCAAATTAAAAGAACATTGGGAAAATTATAAAATATTGAGGAACCTAACAACAGTGGCGCTTCGTCGGGAGAAACGAGCATACTTAGAATATCAACTTACTGCATGTAATTCAAAAATACTTTGGAAAAAATTAAAAAACTTGGATATTCATACATCTAAAAACAATAATTCTATTCCAGAAGATTTATGTGAAGCTAACAAAATTATTAATTTTTTCGTTAATTCGGCGCATTTGCAATTTCAGTTAAATACCAATGAAATAAATGACCAATACGCAGGCATAAAAGAAAACATAACTGGAAAATTTACTTTTTCTTTAATAACTGAAGATATAGTACTTACAGCATTATCTAAACGAAATAAAAACCACCGCTGCTGGGTGCGATAATATTAATATAACTTTAATAAACTATTGTGTTCCTAGAATTCCTCCTGTAATAACACACATTATAAACTGTTGCATAGAAAAAAGTTATTTTCCTATATCGTGGAAACAGGCGAATGTTTTGCCTTAGCTAAAATTGATTGCCCTAGTGAGTTGCAACATATGCGTCCGATAAGTATATTTCCAACGTTTTCAAAAATATTGGAAAAAATTATGAATATGCAGATACGAGAATATATTGATAAATACAACATAACGTGTGATCGAAAAAATTTCACCTCAAGTTGGCTATGAAACATGAAATGGAGGTCACATAACTCATCTACTTTAAAATAATTTTCCGTTAATAACATTTTTCTGTTCAGTTTGTATTTAGTTTTAGTTTTTAGAATAATTTAATCTGCTCTAATTTTTATCAGTTAGGCGTGGTTTTAGATTTAGTAGTTCTAATGGCTTAAGTTGTATGACTCTAGCAAAGACACGATTTATATTTTTCATGGAAAACTTTGAGGTGAAATTTTTTCGATCTCACGTTATTACCACCTACACAATCTGGATTTAGGAGGGGTTTCAGTTGCGGTACAGCCTTACTGGGTATAATTGATGATATTTTGGCAGCCACTGAAAATAATAAATTAACCGTGCTGGTGTTATTGGACTTTTCTAACCATGAAATTCTATTAAAAATATTAAATTATATTGGTTTTGATGTCAGTGCCACCCTATTTATTGAAAATTATCTCAACGGTTGATCACAAAGAGTTGTCATAAATAATCAGATGTCCGAGTCATTATTTATTGATTGTGGTGTACCACAGGGGTCTATCTTGGGACCTCTCTTGTTTACAATATACACCAGTAATTTTAAAAAATCGCTAAAAACATGTTCATTCTATCAATATGCCGACAATACCCAAATTATGTATTCATTTGACCCTAATGAGGTCAATCTTGCTAGCAAATTAATAAATGAGGACCTAAATAGATTGACTTCTTACTCTGAGATGCATGCATTGTGCCTGAACCCTTCTAAATCCACTGTTATGCTTTTTGGTAAAAGTAAAGTACGAGAATTAAATATCAATTTATTAAATATCCATATAAACAATTCACTACTACAGGTGAGTGACTGTTCAAAAAATCTTGGTTTACTAATAGATAGCAATTTGCGTTTTAAACACCATATAACTATGTGCAATTCTGCAATTACTAAGAGAACCTACTTTAAACTGAAATTACTTTATCAGAACAGAGAATACTTAGGTAAAAATCTGAAAATCATGTTGTGTAACTCTTTAGTGCTTTCTAATTTTAATTATTGTGACATAGTCTGTGGCCCATGCCTTGACTCTGTAGATAAACTTCGAATTCAAAGAGTCCAAAATTCTTGTTTGAGATTGATTTATAGTATTCGTAAATATGAACATATATCACATAAGTTAAGGGACACAAAATGGTTGAACATGAAAAATAGATGGCTGTTGCACGCTGGTACTCTATTTCATAAAGTTATTACTGAAAAATCACCTCCTTATCTGTATGAAAAAATTCGCTTTAGATCTGATGTGCACAATATTAATATAAGAAGGAGAGATATGCTTACTCCACCACTTCATAAATCTGCCTTATTTGAGAGATCTTACTCATTTACATTGCACAAATTTATAACTCATTGGCTTCTGAATTAAAATTAAAATCACTTGAAAGTTTCAAGAGCTGCTACCGTAAATTATTATTTGAGAATCAGTGTCTAGAAATATAAGGTATTTAAATTACTACGAATTAAAATAATGAAGTTAGATATAGGGTTGCCAACAATGTCATTTTGACCCGAACACTTCGGGTTTTGCGATCATTCTTCGGGCTTAAAATAAAATTATTCGGGTTCACTAAAAGTTATACTCATGAACAAAATGTTAGTAGAATTTCTTTTTGGCCTCTACTGCAATTCACAATGACAACAAAATTAAAGCGACAACATCGCATATCGGGACGGCTAGATATGATAATTATTTGAAATAATATTTCTTCGGGTCAGCAGCGACTCGATGTTGGCAACCCTAGTTAGATATACCTACCATCTGATCGACTTTTGTACAATTCAGCTAATACACCTTAAAATAGTTTAAAACAGTTCAGTTGTTTACGTTTTTAATCATTGTAATTATAAAGGTGAGGTTGAGTTGAAAAGCAGACATTGTTCTGAACTCCGCCGATTGGTTTGCATAATTATAGTCTCTACCACATATATACTTTCTTTTCTTTTTTTTTGTTTTTGTATTTGATGATGTAACTTGTGCAAGCCAATAAAGCCATTATTATTATTATTATACTGTTAATAAATACTGGTGGTGTAGGCTCTACGATGACAGGTATTTTTTTAACTTAACGAGTAGGCCTGTATGCCACACCTTGTCGAACGCTTGACTATCATCGAGAAAGGCAGTATTTTTTAATCTCAAAAGCTTGGTTAATAGCCTCTACGACTCTATGAACTTGTTGAATAGTAGAATGGCCTTTTCTAAATCCAAACTGGTGGTCGTGGATGATGCCTTTTTCCCTCTACTATTGGCATTTATCTTTTGATTAACAGCTTTTCCAGTAATTTGTCTAATATAGTAGTAAACTATCTGGCCTGTAGCAGTTTACTTCATATCGAGATTTACCAGGGCTGGAAATTATGATCACCTGCACGACCTTCCACTGTGCTGGAAAGTATCCCAACCTTATAATAACATTGTATATCATAGTTAACATTACAAGACCCTTACATGGCAGTTCTTTAACCAATTGTCCTGTAATTAAATTGTTTATGTGTAAATACTGTAGATAGTTTGTAAAGTGGACTGTATTTTGTAGTTTGAATGGAATGGTAATATTATTTATTTGCTAGGTCTTCTCTACTTCACCGTAGAATTACCACTGTATCCATATTTGCTATATTAATGAATGTATTTGTTTGTGCAATAATTTTTTTCCTCAATATTTTAGTAATTCAATTCTTATCTCATTTTCCCCGGGTGCTTTGTTATTTCTCATTTTGTTTATCTCTTCCTGAACCTCTTCTAGGGATGGGGTGATTGCTACTTCATTTTCCTGTTCTTCTATTATAGCTTCCTCTTGGGTTTGGTTAGCTACTGTGTTGTTTTCCTCTACAAATAGGGTTGTGGCGTAATATTCTTTCCATATTTTACTTATTTGTTGGGGGCCAGTTTCTACTATTCCTTTCTTGTTTTTTATTCCTCTTATTTTTATTTCAGGTTTACTTTTAGTAGTTTTGATCTTTTTATAAAATTGTCTTATTTTTTGATTTTTTCTATCGTCTTCTATGTCTTTTAGGTTTTTATCTATCCACTCATTTTTTTTGTTTTTACTATTATTGCTGCCCTATTTCTTGCTGCTTTGTATGCTTCTCTGTCTTGTTCTTTATGTGAGTTTATCCATTTTAATCTTGTGATACTTTTCTTCTTAACTGCTTCTTCACAATCTCTATCATACCATTCTTTTATTCGTTTTTGTTTGTGTTCTTGTTTCAAGATACGTGATGCTGTTTTAATTACTTTTGCATTTATATTTTGCCATAGTTCTTGTATTTCTGTTATTGCCATCTTTTTAAACTCTTCATTTATTTGTTGTACAAATTTTTGCTTAGTTTTGTCTTGTTGGAGAGCTTCCACACTCCAGTCATTTGTTTTTTTTAAAATGGTATTTGCCGTTTTATTGACGTTGTGTAAGTGTCCTTTCATTATGACCATATAATGATCGGTATCTCCAATGGCCCTTCTAAATGTTCTTGTATCTATTGTTTTCTGGTTTAACTCTTTTGTGGCTATTATGTGGTCTATTTGATTCTCTGTGTTACCTGATGGATGTCTCCATGTGGCCTTGCGTTATACAGGGTGTATCGTAAATTGCGCATAATATTCGCACCATGCGATTCTGCGTTAAAAACTGGACAAAAAATTGTATAACTGTTTTAGGCCAAAACATGTAGTTTTTGAAGAATTGTTAATTAAAGTCTCGTAAACTTAGCAACACTGTGCACAGTCTACTATGTCACCCGCGATATCACCAATAGCAACCCGCTTGATTTAATATAATTGCATTTTGCATTGTACATCGTTGCAACATTTATGAAAAGCACAAGCACTGCAAAAATTTCAAACTTCGGATGGAAATTCTAATTAAACAAAGGGTATGTTGAGTACAATTACAGGATTTGTTATTTCTTTTGTTGATGAAACTACAACTAAAAATTATTATTTCATAAGAATATGACACGACAAGCAAACCAGAATACGACTTAAGGCTGCTAATAACTCCATAACTAAAGAGTTAACAGCAAATTGGTACTGGAGTTTTTTGGTTGGATTTTGACGTAGAATCGCGTGATATAAATATTATGCGCCATTTACGATACACCTTGTATACAGACTGCAAAAAGAAACAAAAATAAAACAAACAAACAAAAAATTAACCAGTTTACCAAAAAAACTTGATTAAAACCATAGGAAACTTTGTGAATCAAGCTTTATGTAATTAAAATGATGATGAATAAACAAATAATATAAAATACTTAAATAAAAAAAAGTTAGATGTGTTATTAAAAGTTAAATACCGCACCTCCATCTTCTACTTCAAAACCTGAATGCACCCATAAATGCATGTTGATGTTGATGAGTATCCGTCAAGATGGTGATACTTACCGACAGGAACTTACCTAAAATTACATTTTAGGTCAATAGGTCAATATTGTAGTAAAGTGGGCGATATCAAAAATCATGTAAAAACATCGTCATAAGAAATGCGTTAAATACGTTAACATTTAGGTGTGGTCTGAGGTCTGATATAATAAGTTGTGCAATTATTACAAAGTAAGGAACATTAAAATTGTTTACTAGTTAAAGATGCACTTGTATAAATATGAGTCATACGACGCAGCTGGTTGTATACAAAGTTGCATTTGTTTATACTAAATTAATGTGGGTTGTGTGTGGGAACATCATGACCTATACTCATACAATCTAAGAATGAATGAAACCCTTGTACTAACATAAGCAGATGTTAAAATGTAAGAGAGAAAGAACACATCTTGGGAGTATAAATATAGGAACCCTTATAACAGGTAAAAGCGAAACAAAGAAAAATAATCACCTACCTGTATACTTACAAAAAAACTCAAAAGAATTCGCCGACTAACTTAGTTGTTTGCGAGGGCCGTAGATCGCCGAGGATTGCCTTATCAAAGTTAAAACTCATAAAGTGAATACTAATAAAAAATGGAAAAAATTGGGCGCCAGAAAACTTTTCAGTTTTCAAAAAAATCTAGAAATACAGATAAGTAAGTTTAATAAATTCAAAGCATTTAACAACAGACAAATTAAATGAAAAAAGTAAAAGCCAAAAATATTCAATCAAACATACAAAACAATTCGCTTAGGTTAATTTCAAAAGAACCAAAAAAAAAACTAAATATCAACGTTAGTTGAATTAAAGAAAGATATACATGAATGGTAAAAAAAACGATCAAGGTGGATAAATAATAAAATAAGCGCTTACCTTTATTACCTGAGTGAAAACAAGTCTAATAAAAATGAACGATCAAAAATATATAGCAATAGCCTTGTTTAAACTCAAGCTTATTACCTTGAAAAAAAACACGCAAATTCGTTATGCTAATAAAATAAAATGGAAAAACCAACCTAAAGCGTTACAGTATATTACAAAAACCAAAAATATAAATTTATTTCGTGAAGCGAAAAAGGATTAATATGAAATAATTAATATAAATGCAAGTTAAATTTGTTAGATTTCAATTATTACCGCCATTGCATTATATAACCTATGTAACTGTGTTAAACTTAGTCACGCCAGATGGCGCTTCGTTATCGATTTAGTATGACCTTCTCATATACATAAACATAACCTTACATTGTTAGTTCTATTCCGACTGTCATTCGGTCAGCTGTATTCTTAAAATAAAGCCTCGCATTTAAAGTTACCCCGTAGTTATTATTTCTCGACCTGACCAACAGGTTATGGACTCAGAGTGCGCTACACCCACGCGATCGGGAACGCGATAATATAATAAAATCCGGATATTAAATAAGATCTCGGAAATCGAGAATTTCGCGAAAATCGACCGAACAACGTGCCATATCTAAAATGGCGTACGCGGCTGTGAATCATTCGACGCGACTCGAAACGTTATCTCGTGATAATTACGACACATGGGTAATACAGGCGGAAGCCCTACTAACGAAACACGACACATGGGGTTACGTCTCCGGCGAAATCGAAGAACCGGAAGTGCAAGGCGAAGGTGCGTCACTAGCCGTGGCGCAAGCTGCACACAAAGAATGGAAAAAGATGGACGCCAAGGCAAAAGCGGACTTAATCCTATCAATAAATCCCTCTGAACTCAAACAAATTCGTGGGTGCACGACTTCGCGCGAGGTATGGAACAAATTGGATTCAATTTACGCTTCCAAAGGACCAGCCCGTAAAGCCACGCTTTTGAAACGTCTGACGCAACACAAGATGCAAGATGGCGACGACCTTACGGAACATCTCGCGGGATTTTTTGATACAGTGGATAAGTTGGAAGCGATGAACGTGAGTATTAATACCGAGCTCTTAACGATCATGCTGCTCTACAGTCTCCCTGCCAGTTTTGACAATTTTCGCTGTGCGATCGAGTCTCGCGACGAATTGCCCAGCGCTGAAACTTTGAAAGTAAAAATCATCGAGGAACATAGTGCGCGTTTGACAAAAAATGGTGATACCGCGAGTGCCGCCATGTTTGTGAAATCGGGTAAACAGTTCTCGTACAAGTCGAAAGGTGGCGCCATTGCTAACAACAGCGCAAGGAAGTTTTAGATATGGAAGGAGCATACTCGACAAACGTATGTTGGTTCTTGTTACAACATCTCGTCGTACGTTTTTATACTTTTCTCTTTTTAACAAACATCATTCTGACACGCTATCACTGTCGTAGCCACCGGAAGTATGAACGTTAGTGTTTTCTTGTTGTGTACATTTGTTTCTGTGTTAGTGACGTTTTGTGAATGCGACTGTGCCATGCGCCACGAATTTTAGGTTATAACAACTCTTAATACTGTTACATAACATACATAACAATACACGTGGTTTGTGCTTCATTCGTAATTCCTTAACTAAGGTTGGTGTTTCACGTATTAAAGACAATGGGGAAAAAGTGTGTAGTTTGTGGTATTCCACAAAAAACAGGAAGTTCGTATACATTTCATCGGTAAGTAAAATATAATACTCAAATGTAAATTACGAATTTACAAGCGTAATTTATTGTAGCTTTCCTAAGAATCGAAGTTTAGTTTGGAAAAATGCCCTCAACATTAAAAACCACATCAACAGTAATCATGAAACGACAAAGAAACGTCACCAAACAAGAAAAAGCGAAGCCTATCAGGTTAGCGGTACCTTTTTAAAAGTAGGTTTATGTTAGTCTTAATTAATATTATTTTAGATATTCGTGTCACTTACCGGATGCTGCCGAGTTTGAAAAGCCTTGTAAACATCGCGATAATAACAGTTACATGTGTAACACTATTACAATTGAAGATATTATATTGGCTCGTAAGAAATTCTATAAAGATAACGTAAAACTCAGTCAAGATACGAAAATTTCCCATTTGATGTACATTAAAAATCCAAAACGACGTCGTTGTGCAAAAATATAATTTCCCTGAAAATTCTACAACCCTGAAACTCTTCGCCGATGGATGTGGCGGACAGAACAAGAACTGTCACGTCAATCACATTCTTTCATTTTGGTTACAGCGCGAAGCACCCAAGAATTTGAAAAACATAGTACTAACATTTCCTGTTCGCGGACATTCCTATATGCCAGCAGATAGGACATTCGGCACCGTTGAAAAGGAACTTCGCTGCAATGATGTACTTTTGAACAAGAGTGATTATTTCAACCTGTATGGAAACTTTGGAACAGTAAGGAAACTTTCTGAGGACTGGATAGTGTATGATGTTAAAAAATTACTAGATGCAATGAAAAAGATGAACGGAATTGCTGACATGAAGAGAATCTTTTTGAACAAAATTATAAAAAGAAATGGCGAAGATGCAGTGAAGTTTAAAGTGGAGCTTACTTACAGAAACTGCGATACATCAAAGCAACATCAGAGTATTCTAAAAAAGGCAAAACTTTTGCAGCAATCCATTTAAAGGCAGTTGAATTACATCAAGAGTTTCCGGAGGAGAAAAGAAAGAGTTTAACAAACTTGTTGTCTGCATACAATAAGGAGTGGCTACGTTTGGCTGAATACAAGTGGTACAGAAACATTTTGGGCTTTTCAGATGATACTGAAAACTTAGAGATACTTCCTGAAAACACAGAAGACTTGGAGGGAAGCATTGCTGAAACTGCAGAAAGTGAAACCTGTAACTGCCTTGAAGACGAATGTGCCTTAAACATATAAAAATATCTCAGTTTTTTATTAACAATACCTATATTCTATTTTTTCTAAGTTCATTCTGGTCTTGTTTATTAGCTTTGTTAGGTTTTTAGATTTTAATTATTTTTGTGTTGATTTCTTATAGTTTAATAATAAACAACTACTACAAAGAAGCAAAAACTCTGGTTTTCATTTCAAAATGGAATAACTCCAAAACCTTTTTTTTGTTTAGTGAGTCACTATAGAAATTTTCATATTGTTTATTTCAGTAATTATGTCGTATGTATGGTACAGTTAGCTATTTACCATTCCTTTGTATGTATTTTTTAATATTAATTTGCTAACAGATTTTATAATTATAAAAGAAAATAGGATAAAAAATATAGTGCATATGTTACCGTTAATATCAAATTTCAGTTAGTACGCATAATAGCTAAGCATTTCAGGGTATATGCATAATAACTGAAATCTCTCGTGGTTATGCATAATAATTCGTAAGGTTCAGGTATTACGCATATTACCTCCAAGGTTCAGGTAATATCGATATCAACTAACAGTCTTGGTTATTATGCATAAGGAATTAAACATATTCTTACAGAAGAATGCAAAGAAAACTATATCAAGTTTCAAATACGTTTATTTGAATCAATTTGAACAAGAAGAGCTTTGGTGGCATTTACTGTTACATAACGTATTATTTTTTTACAACGACAACTATTATTATGACAGAATTTGTTACAATTGCATCTTTGGTAGCCTTGAATACTGCCGGAAGCAATTGCAGCTGCTTTTTTTAGTGAAGTTGATATGTTCGGAACATCATTCACATGCAAAAAATCTGAATTTGCAGAGGGCTCAAATTGTGATCGCACATATAGTTGTTGTAATATTCCATCCTTTGCTCCAAGTTTATAGTTACCATTATTTTCATCTACTTCCATTACAACAGCAATAACATTTCGGAAAGATCCATGAGCGCTATCGACATCTGGAATAGGGACAGTAACGTTAGCACCCACTAAGCAAGGTGGATATTTTGCATTCGAAGTCTAAGCATTTTATGTGCTTGTTGTTGGAGATTTTGTGTTGCCTCGCTCCTTACTTCCAAAATTCGAACACTTCTGTTCTCTAGAATTGCAGGGGTGCTATTATTATCGTTGTCTTCCTGATCATTATTATCAATCTTGCTTTTATTTTCTTCATTATTGTTACCTAGTAAAAGATCGAGGTCTTCTTCATTAATAATTTCTTCAATGCATTCGTATGGTAGATATTCTGTTGCTAGGCCAATTTTCGGTTCTGTGCCGAATAAAGCTTTATATGGTGACATTTTTAGTCCAGCATGCAGTGACCTATTTTTCATGAACTGAACAATGTTTAGACCTTTTGACCACTCTTTTATTGGTTATTGGTTTTATTGTCGTACATCCAAGTAGCTAACATTGCCTCAATATCAGCATTGGCACGTTCAACACTTCCTTGACTCTGGCTATGGCGAGGCTTCCCATTCGCCAGCTTTAGACCTTGCCATTCTGCAGTAACGTCTCGAATTACTTGGTTTACAAATTCTCTTCCATTACCGCTAAAAATGTTTGACAATTTGTAAATAAAATAACTGAAAAACAACTATTTACCTGTGTAATATTGCTGGAGCTCCAAACAGATAAAAAATACCTCTTATATGTTTGCTTACTTCCACAGCTGTCTTTGATGTGAAGGTGCGTAAAATGACAAATTTAGTAAGATGGTCCTGGTAAACCAGTATAAATTTAAATTCTCCATCGGATTCAGATTGCATATCAATTAAGTCCATTTGCGCCCGGCTATTAAATTCTTTGTGTATCATAGGTTTTACAGTAATCCCTTTTCGTTTTTTAGACCGCTTTAAATGACAAGCCTGGCAATGTGATAAGTAGATCCTAATGATTTCTTGTGTAATATTAGAATACTGTTTTGAAACTTCAGTTATCATTCGGTCTCTTCCTCCGTGACCGGTATTCCTGTGGCAAACGTCTAGAACGTCAAACATTCCCTCAACAGGTACGATGTAGCGCACATCTTGAATTTCTATTGAAATATCAGAATTTAAATCGTGTTCGACCTCTGTCAGTTTACTTTTATTTTCCGTTACAAGCTTTTCAACACCTCCAACCTCAATTATTCCAAATCTCTTTATTCTGCGATATTGTAGAGGGGATTACGGACCATCACACAAAGTAACTTCCCTGACCTAATGGCACCAGCGATTTAAAACGGTTTTATAAGAATTCTAACAAATATTTACCTCGGCTAAGAGAGCATGATATTCTTCTTTTAATAGAATATTTAATAGAGAGTTTGTTTTTCCCTTTAGCTTTGTAACTTCTTCAATAAATTTGCACTTTACATTATCAACAACTAATGTAGACGTCATTATGGACTATAGAAAGTAAATATGTAACACAACCTATTCCATACACGAGAGATTTCAGTTATTATGCATATACCCTGAAATGCTTAGCTATTATGCGTACCTACTAACTGAAATTTGATATTAACTGTAACACATACCCAAAAATAACACCTCTGTTTTCATATTTGTTTTACTACAATTTTTCCCATTTTTTACCATAATTATTTTTAGATTTAGAGTGAATATGTTTTATATTTGACATTGACAATGGTATTTTTGTAAAAGTTATTAATTTGAATTTTCGCGCCCTATAAGCTAGCAACAAGTTGACAGTCGGAAATGGTGTGGCTAAGACAAGGATAGCAAATCAAAAATACGTGTAATAACAAAGATAGGTTAAGGGACGTTTGTCTTTGATATATGGTAACACACCCAACAGCCGTATGCTCCTTCCATATACTAAAACTTCCTTGCAACAGCGCGTCATCCGACTCAAAACAAAAGGCGCGAAAACCAAAATCAAATGTGAAGTGCGATTTTTGTCACAAAATCGGACACAACGAATCCGAGTGCCGTTTCAAAAAGAAACTTAGTGAACAAAGAGCCAACCAAGTTGATGAAGCTCACTGTTGTTTTTTCGTGGACAAAGTGACATTGAACTCGAACAGTGAAAACAACCTGTGGTGCATCGACAGTGGCTGTACGTCTCATTTGTGCAACGACAAAAAGGCTTTCACGCGTACGGTTGAAGCGAATAGCAAGGTGAAACTCGCCAATGACATTACCACACGAGTGACCGCTAAAGGTGACGTGCATATCGCGACCGCGAAAAACACCGTTACTCTTAAAGACGCTTTATACGTGCCCGAATTACGTACTAACCTCATTTCCGTCGCGAAAATCGTCGAACGTGACCACGAAGTGACATTTAAAAGGGACCGTGCAATCGTAAAAGACCTTAACGGCGAAGTGAAAATCGTCGCGAACAGAATAGGCGATCTATTTTACTTACGCGAAATCGAGCAAAAAGCATGTGCTATTTCGGAATTGAAAACCGCCAAAAGCGACGCGGAAATATGGCATGCGCGACTCGGTCATCTCAACTCGAAAGACATGTTCAATATGCTTCGAAACGAAGACGTTTTTGGTCTAAAATTCGACGATTCGGTAAATTTAAACAAATGTGACACGTGCCTCGCCGGGAAAATATCAAGTGCTCCGTTTACCAAGCGAGAAACCTCATCCAAGCAACTACTGGAATTAATCCACACCGATGTTTGCGGACCAATGAGGACCACTTCTCAAGGCGGCGCGCGGTATTTTATAACCTTCATCGACGATTACAGCCGATGGTGCCAAGTCTACCTTCTCCGCAGCAAGGGAGACGCCGTGGACAAGTTCGTCGAATTTAGGAATTTAGCCGAAAACCAGACTGGACACAAGATAAAATCCATTCAATCGGACAACGGCCGCGAATTCTGCAACGACAGGATGAAGCGACTTCTTAAAGATGCAGGCATCCATCAGCGCTTGACGACGCCATACACCCCGCAACAAAATGGAGTCGCCGAACGGAAAAATCGTACACTCGTTGAGGCGGCACGATGCATGCTAATCGACTCGGGGATGCCACCATCATTTTGGGCCGAAGCAGTCGTCGCGGCGAACCACGTACGAAACCGATGCGTGACGAAAGGGTTACTCAATGGGACTCCGTACGAGAAATGGACCGGAAACAAACCGAATATCTCACATCTACGCACATTCGGGAGTAAAGTCTTTATTCTCGACAAGTCTCCAAACAAAGGGAAGTTCGAACCAAAAGGATTGCAAGGATTCTTCGTTGGATACTCGGATTGCTCCAAGGCTTACCGGGTATGGATACCCAGCGAACGGAAAATTCACACCTCCAGGGACGTAAAGTTTCTAGACGAATTCGGACCTGAAAACTCATACGAGGACTTTTCTCCGGACGAAGAGACGCCAAACCGAAAGGCTTCTTCGGGAAAAGAAGCTAAAATCGACGCAAACGTCAACAATCCGCCTGCGGAAATCATCGAAATTCCACAAGAGCAACCGGACAACAATGCTACACTGGCTCGAGGACGTGGCAGGCCCAAAATCGTAAGGACCGGAAAGAGGGGGCGACCCGCAAAGTTGTACAACACGACAGCTGATCGCGTCGATCCAAACGTTTTCGACGTCGGCTCTTCCTCCGAGGACGGCGATTCTGAACCTCCACCGGCAGGCCCATTACAGCAACGGACCGACAACATGGATGATCCAAGCGATGGAGATGACGATTCGTTTCACGATGCCGATATCGCCATGAACGCATCGGAGATCCCCCTTGCTGACGCCATAAACGGACCGGATCAAGAGGAATGGTTCGACGCCATTTATTCGGAAATGAGAAGCCTGATTATCAATGATACCTGGGAAATGGTGAAAAGACCCGCTGACGCCAAACTGGTCGGTTGCAGGACCGTCTTAAGGAACAAATACAATCCCGACGGCACGCTACTTCGAAGAAAGGCCAGGATAGTCGCGCGAGGATTCACTCAAAGACCGGGAATCGACTTCATGGAAACTTTCGCTCCAGTGGCCCGAATCGAATCGTTTCGATTACTTATGGCTTTATCAGCCAAATTTAATTTACAAGTCTCACAGCTCGACGTCACCACGGCATACCTGAACGGCGATATTGACACGTCAATCTTCATGGCGCCGCCGGATCTACTGGAGGAAACTCTTCAGAAGATGATCGAGACTGAAAATGACAAAATCCTCATCGAAAAAGCAAAGGATATGCTCCGAAATCTGAAGTCTGGGAACAACACTTGCAAGCTAAGGAAGGCGATTTATGGACTTCGACAAGCGGGTCGGCAATGGCACTCCAAGCTGAGTGCTGTCCTGAAATCCGTTGGATTACGGCCCACGAACTCGGATCCGTGCATTTATGTAGACGATGGAGGGAAAGCTCCTGTTTTCCTGCTCGTTTACGTCGATGACATCGTCATAGCCTCCGGAAACGCGAACCGGACCAGACAAATCAAGGACGAGCTCACGAGAAGATTCGATGTAAAGGACCTCGGAAACATAAACTACTGCATCGGTATCGAGGTCAAGCAGACAAAGGACAAGATCACCCTATGTCAGACCGGATACATCAGAGACGTCCTACGAAGATTCAAGATGGAAGATTGCAAAGCGGTGAAGACTCCAATGGCGCCGGGGGCCAAGCTTGATCTCCCCGACACCAGCGACGACGCTCCGCGCTTCCCGTTTAGGGAGCTCATCGGAGCACTCATGTACATCGCTATTGGCACTCGTCCTGACATTGCCTACACGGTCAACATGCTAAGCCAATTTAATAATAGTCATAAACAAGACCACTGGCAGGCCGCCAAACGCATCCTGCGTTATCTACGAGGAACTATCGACATGAAATTGATCTACAGCGGGGACCAAGAAAACATTATCGGGTTCGCAGACGCTGACTGGGGAAACTGCATCACCGACCGGAGATCATACTCGGGATACTCTTTCATCCTGTCCGGATCAGCTGTTTCTTGGTGTTCTCGAAAGCAAAGAACAGTCGCACTTTCTTCGACTGAGGCTGAATACATGTGCCTCACTGAAGCTGCAAAGGAAGCGGTATTTCTATGCAATTTTGTACGGGAATTGGGTTTCGAAAACTTGTCGAAAATTGTCATCTTCAACGACAATCAGTCTGCCGGGAAACTCGCCCAAAATCCAGTATTTCATTCTCGCTCTAAACATATAGATATCCGACACCATTTCATACGCCAAGCTCTTCAAAGTCATCCTTTGGAAATCAAGTACCTACCAACCGAATTCATGACTGCCGACATCCTGACGAAGCCTCTACCAGGAGCCAAGCACGAAAGTTGTGTTCACGGATTGGGTTTGCGAAATTGACTTTATCACGGTTAAAATTGAGGGGGGGTGTTAGATTTCAATTATTACCGCCATTGCATTATATAACCTATGTAACTGTGTTAAACTTAGTCACGCCAGATGGCGCTTCGTTATCGATTTAGTATGACCTTCTCATATACATAAACATAACCTTACATTGTTAGTTCTATTCCGACTGTCATTCGGTCAGCTGTATTCTTAAAATAAAGCCTCGCATTTAAAGTTACCCCGTAGTTATTATTTCTCGACCTGACCAACAAAATTCGCTGAAGGCGTTAAAATTCAATTGTACAAATATTTAAGTAAAGCAAAGTTAAAAATTAAGAAATTTAATAAATGGACTAAAACCAGGTAAATTCGACGACACTTAACAATTCAATAAACACCGACCTTGAATCCTCCAAGCGATCGAGTGGCGAATAACCAGCAATCAAAAATAACTTTTCTTGATAAACGTCAACCAATTTTGCAAGTAACGTATCCAAGACTCCATAAATAATTCAGCCGTAAAAAGGCAATAACCAAAAGCGCCGGAGTACAGGAAAGTAACGCAAAAGAAAAAGAAAAGAAGCTGTAACAAAGTCGCCATTAACACGTGCGTTCAATGATAAGGCAAAAATCTCCACTTACCACCAGTATCTTGGTGCTTCTAAAAAAATAAGTTCACAACGTGAAACAAAACCGAAAATCTCGGAAGTTATAATTACGAAAATTCCATCAGAATTGAATGAGTAACTTCGGGATAAATTCAAACTCAACTGCTTCGGCAGACGACCCAACGGAAAAAGCCAAGATTTTTAGCACGCAACACCTATCATCAAACGCGCATGACACTCTTTAATCAAATCAGAAAACCTACTCAAAACCAAAAAGTCACTAAAAACGTAATCTTTTACCAGTGAATATATAATAAATAGAGGTTCAATAAATGCATTCACCGTAAATAAGCAATTGAAAGGAGCAAAATAATATAACGGAAAATGAACCGTTACACCCTAAGTCAGTCTCTTGATTGAGTCTGACTACGATGCCTGATTAATACCCAGACGAGAGGCTCTTACTAAGACCTAACCCTTGGCCATAAGTCAAAGGTTGGTTGTTACAAACATGCGTGCGCTTCTAAAGTTATTCATGTAAGTAAATGTTAATGTTAAGGTTTTTGTACGGTGTATTGAGTCGTTCAGACTTAGAACAAGTTATGTATTTGGATCATGTTTGTTGAACAGTTAAATTGTGTTTGTATTTAAAGTTATAACAATATATTTGATGTTAGTTAACCGTGTACTTTTAATATAACCTCTTGCAAATGCAAAGCATAAACACTCGTAATGAAGTTGCTATAAGTCTCTACCATCATAATCAATAAATGCAAAAAGCACTTCGTTACAATATAAAACGATAAGAAAATAAAATAAATAAAAGAAACGACTGTAGAAGTAAAAATTTAATTATTAGTATAGTCGTAAAATCAAAAAAATTATTCTGTAAATCTATTTTTATACATTTGATCACTTCGAATAGTAGTAGTTGTAGTAGATATATACACAATAATTTGTATTAAAATATACTCTCAAACCATTTTAAAAGCAACCGTGTGCTCTTAAAAAATAATTACAGTAGCACATTAAATAGTTTACTTACAATATAATACCGAAATAGCAATACGTACAAATAATGTTCGTTACTCTGAACACACACTCGTTTCACGGAAAGTACGAACATGAACAATATATTCATATAACAAATATCACACAATCTTAGTCTAAATGAGAATTAGTAACAAAGAAACTTGCAAACATATATACAAAAGAAAACAGTATAACGATACTGGTATCAATTACTAACAAACTTACAAATATCACAAGAACTGTTTGCACCGTCCAAAAATTGTTCTATTTATTATAAAGTTCATTTTCCTGTAATCGGAAGTTGTTTCTTACTACCTGAAAATAGAAAAAAAATGTTTATTAATAATCCAGTAATACTTATTATTACCTAAAAAATATTTATTATTTTCTACATCCTTTAGATTAAAATATATTCATATTTCATTTGAAAGTGGTTCATTGTTGTTTGTGCTGTTTCTTATACATACAGGGTGAGTAAAAAGTCGTTAATATTTATTTTAGAAAAAAATGTTTAATACAAAAGTTTTTTATGAAATTTTTATCTATGTATTGATTATACACGAAATTTTTTTTCTTCAATTGTTTTTGAGTTATGACTTTGCGCGATATTTTCTTAAATGGGAACCTATTAATTTTATGCTACCATTCGATAGAGAATTTTTTTCTCTTTACAACCGTATTAAAAAAAAAGGGCATTCAAAACTTTTGCAACAAGATTTAAATACATTAAATGGAGGATAACTCTCACGATTTCTGTACTTCATCTAATTATTTAATAAAATTAATTATTAACACAAACAAAGAACAGATAAATAATTGATTCAATAAAATAATTTTTTTGTACGTCAATTTATGTACCGACCACCCTTTAAAATCTAATTCCAGCACAAAGAAATTTTACAGCAAAATCAAGAAAATCGTGCCAATTACATAACAAAAAACCAAGGCCTACTCTGATTATATATCTATCTAGTTGAGTTCAAACAATTTATTTAAATTATCAACTTGGTGCTATTCATTCTTCTATGAACAAAATCTTGTATGTATGTTCTTATAAAAACGATAAATGAGTAAATTTGTATGGTGATTCACACTGTTTCCAAACCTGTAACTACATAATTATATAACCAACCACCTTAAGATTACTTACTCACTTTAAAAAGAAAGCTTGATAATTTCCAGGAATGATTCATAAACATTTTATTTATGTTATTGTTGGTTTGTTTATTTTCTGTGATTCTGATTCTAACTTGAATTATAACGAAATGAATTTTTTCCATCAATAACCGACGGAAATTTTATTCTATCTAATAATAAAAGAAATCAAGTAATTATTTGGTACTTACGTTCTTTTTCATACCGCTTACATGCTTCTGCTCTTTCTCTTGCATCAAAATACCATAATGTAATTGCATAGCGGGTATGAAAGGCAGGTTGTACTTCGTGAGGATTTCTTCTGTCCGACCAAAAGAATAGTAAACGGTCAAAATGAGGTTCTATATCGGCTACCTGTAAAGATTTCCATGAATTAATTTTATTATAGGTATGTTTTTCCCATTTTTGTTACTTCAATACCCCACTTTTGAGGTTTGTTTATTACTAATAAACTTGCTGTGGGAGCTTTGGTGGTATAATAAATTAAGAATCAATCAGCTTACACATATTCAAATCCCAGTAATCAATCAGTCTGTGAATGAATGAATTCACCAATGCAGTCATCACATTTTGTACATTTTTCCAATAAATAAATTAATAAACAGAAAAATCTATTTTCCGATATAACCACAATAGTTATTCATAAAAAGTAGGTAATTAAAATACATTAAAAGCAACCTTTTGGGCCCCTACCACCTACATACACAAATGTAACCTTGTATAGGTAATTTAATTAAACTTTTTTAAGCACGTTGTGCAATACTGATAATAAACCTCCATAAATTATATATTGTGCAGATGCACCAAGGTCATTTCATTTTTTTAAAGCATACTTTGATAACATAATTTTAAAGAAAACTTATGTACATAAATTTCACTTTACTTTGACATAAACTATACCAACATTAAAATCATTTCTTCTTTGGGGAAACACTTATTGTCTTTATTAAAAAAATATACAGTTTGGTTTCGATTTTTAAGTCAAATTATCTGACAATTCTCTTGTTCTATCTTCTCTTAGTAAATAAGAATTAATTTCATTGCTTGTGACTTTCACTGAGGCAAATAAAAATGATAATGAATTTCCTGCATTAACATCCTCCATCAAATTTCCCCACAAAATCTTAATATGCGAAGTAATGAAGACATTTTTTACATTTAGCATTCTGGAAATTAAGCAATTCATAATGGTGACCCTGAATTTTCTTAAAATAAGACAGGTATATTTTACTTGGTGTTACAGAAGCTTAACGTAAATTTACACCTAGCCAATTTTTTATTTTTGTCATTTCGTATTTTTGGGAACAATGCCAGATGATAGGTGCTGGTTTTCGTATATTGACAGTGGATAAGTAATTTAAAGCAATATTTTAGATTATTATAATATTACAATCAGTAGTTTGTTGGCATAACAAATTGGCCTACAATAGTAAAAGAAATGAAGCTAGTAAGGAACCAAAAAATACAAGAAATCGAAAGTCATAACACAACACAAAGATACAGAAAATTTTATAAGGCATTAAGAGAACAAACAGAATATAAGGGAACACAAGCAAACATCTGTAAAAATTAACAAGGTGAATTATTAGAAGAAGATAGTGATATACTGCAAAGATGGGAGGAACACTATTCGCGATTCCAGATAAGAATACGCCACCTGGTGGCGGTTTTGTGAACCTTTACAAGTCATACTCGTGCCAGTTGTCAGTTATGTTTTAAAGGCGTTTATTTATTGTTTGCCTGAATTATTTAGTGTTGAGAGATTATACTGTCTTCTAAAAAAAAAACGGGATAAAACAAATTGTTGTGTATTTGTGTGTCATACTTTAAGAATGGAGGAAAATTCAGTCTTTCATTTGATTACTTGAAGATTCATTTTATTTCGAGTACCTGAATCTCGAATCCAGAATAAAAATTGTGTAAATTATGAATCCGAAAACTTGCCCTTTACTTTTGAACTTTGAAATGCAGATCTGCCTTGATGAAAAACAATCTGGTTTGTGAAAAATTAAAATCGTTACAGAACACAGAGATTCGATCTTTATTTTAAGTGCAACATTCGAAGACTTATTTTCGCTTCTGAATTTTAAATATGGAAACAAAACTTCAATTTGAAATATGAATTCAAACGAAGGCTTGACTTTGAAATCCTAGATTTAATTCTTCCTTGTGAACAAACAATTTCAGTCTCAAACTTTGACAAAGATTCAAGGGTAATTTTGAATATGATTTTTTAAGTTTTCACTTGATACTTATTAAAAATCTGATTAAATTATGGATCACAATTTTGAAAGTCTGATTTTTTTAACTTTAAATTGTAGATTCAAATTTAATTTAGGAAAAATAAATTTGATCTTAGAATTGAAAAATTCCTTCTTAAACTAAGTGTGATGCCTTCAGCCTAAATTCGAACCCACAAGTTTGACTTTTGAATTACAGATTCGGATTTTTCATAAGAAAAATCAATTTCAATCTAAAAACTAATATTCGATCTTTATTTAAGTCCAGCTTTGATTTCTAATATAAGAATTTGAAATCAAAATTTAAATTTAAACTATGATTTTGAGCTTTAACTTTCAATTAGTAAATTCAAATCTAGTACAATCTTAATTTTAAATTTCGTCATTTGAGGCTTTCATATAAACGATGTGTTCAAACTTATGAGTTTTTATTTTGAATTTTATGAACAACTAATTTCATTCTACAACTACGAGTAAAAGATTCAATCTTCAGTGTAATTTTTCATTATTTAGGAGCTCGAAACTTTATTTTGGTTCGAACATTTGATTTTCAAATTTTAAACTTAAATTGCAGATTCGAAAGTTGATGTTTTGATTTTGACAACTAAATTAAAATCTCTCTTACGAAAAATGTTTCAAAATTCAGAGCTTTGCTTTGATTTCAAAAAACCTGTCTCTCGTTTTGGGAATAAAAAATTCAAATTTGAATTTCATCATACAATTATCAAAACAGCATTATGAACTTGAAGGTTAAACCATTTTTTCACTTGCATAGTTGTATACAGTTAATGTTGAAACACTCAAAAATAATAAAGTTCAATGTTTATATACAACTTAACACTAATAACAATTAAAAACAAATATAAAAACCACGTGTAAATGTCTAACCACAAAACGCAAAAATCTGTACCTAACCTTGCCCGGCCAAGAAAGGTGTCACTTAAATTCACTAACTAGTTGCTAAAATAGTCTGACTTATTATAACCGCACTAAAATTAATTAAACACTACTAATAACTAGAAATAAACAAGAAAAAACAGCACAGTAACCGGTATCTAAAACAATGAAACGACAGAACGGTATGATTTGTAGATCACGTGACCTTAGTGCTGCCAGCGCCACCATCGGTAGCCGAAATCGCGAATACAGAATAATGAATAAAGGTATCCAAGATCATAAAGTTCAAACTCAAGTAGAGACCGAAGAAGACCACAACATTGAAATACCCCATAGAGAGGAAACAGAAGCAGTCCTTAAAAGTTTTAAGAATAACAAAGCGCCAGGATCACAGCAGAAATGATTAAAAACAGAGGAAAAGAATTAATCAATAGAATCCACGGATTAATACAACTGATATGGTAAAAAGAGAAAATACCTGAGGAATGGGAACTAGGTATAATAACACCAATCTTCAAAAGTGGAGATAAAGCTGACTGTAAGAACTACCGACCAATAACGCCACTAAACCTAACATACAAAATCCATCAGCAATTATAAGCAATAGATTAAAACCATACTATGAAACTGTGCTTGATGAATATGGCTTTAGACAGAATAGATCCACTGTAGACTGCATACACTGTATATGAATACAGCATGGATGTACACGTACACTGCATCTTTATAGACTTACAAGCTTTTGATACAAGAATTGATTTTAGAGTAATGTAATTATATAGTAATAAATTAAAAGGCATTCGTTTTTAGGGAGTAACTTAATAAACACACCTTACGTAGAATAAGAACTAATTATTAAAAGCTACAATCTAAGGTTATAACAAAAATCTGAAATTAGAAGGACGTAAGTCGATCATATTACTATTATGAAGGGAACTGCAATAACAGAAGAGAATCATTACAAGAAATTTTATTGAAAATGTAATACAATGTCATGATTTTTGTTACATAATATGAATCGGTGAATAATAAACCACAAAGTTATTAACATGAAATGGTCAGGGGCAGGGCCAACAGAATCCAATAAAAAAAGCACGGCGCAGGAAAATTTCGTCAGGCATTATTAGCACTCATTTGCTGTAAAAATGTACTTCTTTAGAACGCATGTAAATAAGCACCGAACCTGCAGAGTGTTAGCTTACTGGTTATGGCATTCAGCACAGGCTTTACAGCATTGCTAACATTTTTCATTCGTCAGGGTTTTGCACCAGATTGCTTGAAGCATTGCATTAGGTTGGACTTTATATTGATTTATATTTCGGTTGGGCAATATATCAGCCACAGTTTCATATACAGCCTCTTATTTGCATGAGGACACCACCTTACAGGACGTGTGAATACCCATACTACATTTGAAAAATTCATAGGCAGCACCACAGTAACATTTCTTGTAAAGCAAACACGACTAGCCATATAAAAGACTTTGTTCTTATTAAAATAAATAAAAAGCAGACGAGGTTAGCTATCTGGTTTACGGTTTACGACTTGATGCTTCAAACTCTTTCATTTACATTTTGATGTTAAAAGAAACAAAATATTATGAATAACACCGAGTGCATTCAGGCAAAGCAATTTATTAACGACAAAAATTTTTTTTGTTTGGTAATACTGATTAAATTAGTAAATTTAATTGTATTTTTAATTAGAGTTGTTTTAAAAGCTAGGTCCGAACAGCTTCATAGGTTCAATAGAAAGCACCTCAGGGTAGTCATAGGCCTCCTTACAGGTCATGGCTTCTTTCAAAGACATCTGCATCTGATGGGCCTCTCTGAGAACCCAAGTTGCAGTTTCTGCAACGAAGCAGATGAAACCTCCCTTCATCTTCTTTTGTGATGCCCCAGACTACTTCTTCTGAGGCATTGCCTATTTGGTGCTGGTCTTCTAGAGCTCGATGATACACGGAGTGCCTCTATGGACAAGATCTTGGCCTTTGGGCCTTAATTTGAGGCGAATGCACAATGGGCCTAGGGCCTGAGTGTTGCTACTTCGCACCGCCAAAAGAGGAGGAAGAAGAAGAAACAAACTGGAAATTATTTCTATTGAATAATGTGCTGTTTGTGGTAGAATGCCGCTGGTTGTTGAGCTGTGACTCATAAATCAGTGAATTGCTGGTATAAACATAACCTACTATTTAGGTTGTATCTTGTTCTGCTAGGAAAACTGCTGTTTGCATCAAATTCACCTAATATGATTGCCACACAGCCATCAGCTGAGGGCCAGCAGCGAACGGATTTCTTGTAACATCATTGTACTTATGCATTACAAAATTAAAAATTTTATTTGGCTACATAACACAAGAAACTACACCACAAAACAGGCTACCATTAAAAGTGAGGTTAGAAATAAAATACAGATGTGGATTTTACGTACGACACCACTGAGCTCACAACTAAAACATAATGATTTAATGAAAATTAATTTATGTGAATTGCATACTTCTTAGAGCAAATTGATCTCTATTTATTCAATTAATTTATTTAAGTATGAGTTGGCTAGGAAGGTAGGAAGACAAAAGTTACCAAGCTCTCTAATTAAATTGTTCAAATATATTAAAAATCTGCGACTACTTCATTTAATAAATTAAATAAAATGATATTACTTTGATTCTTACTGGACACTATTCGAAGAAATATTTATGATGGAAGTGAGGTTAGGTAAGATTATTTAAAAGCAGACAACTGATTTATCGGTAGCTGTATTATATTAGCAAAAAATTAGGTGCATTTAGTGCATGCAGCAGCTACCAAATTTTGCTACACTGCGACTGGTGTGTAAACAGTGTAAACCGAAACTATTTTTGGGGATGTCGATTTATACTTTGTTCAGCAATTTAGCTACAGCTACTTGTATTGCAACACTTATTTTAAATTAAGCAATTCAAATTTGATGTGTGTATGTGTATTAAAGTTGTACCAGTCAATGGCCAGCCCTTCCAGCAAAAAAAAGCTGTCAAACGTCCAATTTTGACTATACAACTCATCGGAAAATAGACCAATCAGATAGCTCAATTTTTCTTAGTTACGCTGTATAATATTGATTATTTGCGTTGCTAAGTTGTTTCGCGAAACACAATTCTTGGCATATTTCGGTTGCAAACAAATGAATCATATGTAATCATATCATCCATGGATGTAACTAAACAAGTAATATTGTAACAAAGATGAATATTAAAATATTAACCAAAGCTTGAATTGCATTCAAGCTGTTAAATTAACTTGTACACGAGTGTTGATGTGACGTCATTCACTTCCTAAGGTCGTTAACTGAATAGAAGCACACGTGCGGCGTATCGAGTTACAGCGTTTAAGAATGCTAGGAAAATCACGTAGTAATGAAACCCGATACTCGCTACGTGCTTTAATGCAGTTTTAACAATACCCACGCGTAAGATAAGGTACTAAATATTGTAAGAGGGGGTTGGATTTACTGTATAAAAGCGGAACTGAAATGCATCAGAGCATGGTCTTTATCCTGCCATCATCCAAGCAGCACCGACAGTAAATCGACACCCGTCAAGATGTGAACACATGTAAGATTGTTTTTATATTAACTCAAATTACTATTCTGGACTTGTAAAATCTTTGTGTTAAATTATTCAAAGGACTTAGTCGTTTAAATGGCAGTCTTTGGACTTAGAAAATATTTGTGTTAAATTATTTAAATTCATTTCATGTACTTAGTCGTTTTAAATGTGATTGACACTTAGTAGGATTTTGTATAACTTTTTAATATAATCAGAACTTAGAATACCTAATTTATGTGTGTGCATTTTGCATCCGGACTTGTAAGAATTTATAACGATGTACTTTGAACTGGGACTTGGAAATATTTAGAGTGTGTTGTAAAAATTAAAAGAACCAATGTTAAATACATGATTTGTTAGTTGAATTTGACTTTGAATTAGAACCTCTTGCAAAGCTAAGCAAACCCCGCGTGACGAATGTGAGTCAAGTCTCTACCATCAGCATTAGATTAACTTAATTTATTTAGCTTATTATATTATACAGCCCTAACTCACTACGTTACAATATTTTTGACATTTCGTAAAAATTTTGTAAAAATGAGTCGATTTGGTACAGTTTCAAACGAACTTCAAATTTGTTTAATATAGTTGGTGGATTCGTTGTATAGTTTTAATATACAGGGTGTAAATAAAATGTGGAGCAAAAACTATACTGCGCTGATCTATGATCTGAAGAAACTTCGAAACCGCCATCAAAAATTTCCCGTAGTCCTTTGTTCCTTAATAAGGGGCCTTCCGTAACACTTCACGCATGATATTCTCATGTTTTCAAACAGCTGAAACTACCAACAAAACAAAAATAAATAATGAATCTTCTAGCAAGGTTGACACGATGATTCAATCTTCATCTTTAAAAATCAATTCGTACATTTTTCTCAAAATTAAAAACAAAACACTGTTACTAGTACTCAATTGTAAAATATGACGGCTTACGTTTTGGGAATATTTTAATTATTTTATAGCAAAGTTGTCTTGCAACCCAAAGGTTTCAGGTTCAAATCCGAGTGATGTTAGAAGAGATTTTTAATGTGGAAAAAATCTAAAACCCTCGCCCAATAAACAAACACTTGCATCTTTTAATTTAATTCAACTGGCTAATGTCATGATTTACACAGAATTGTAAGATGTTGGATTATTGATGATCGGAATAAACGATCTCATCTGGAGTGTTTAGACAGAAGTTGTAAATATGTAGAATTTTTTCAGCTTATTTATTTAGTGACTTACTGTCTTGATTGTTTAACCAAATATAACTAACGAGGTTAGATTGGAAGTCCCAGACAAATCTTTTATAGCTACGGCAATTTGAATCCCAATTATAAAACAAACTGCTAATCCACTGGGCTTATTATTATTACTATAATTATTATTATTGCGAATTAACCACATAATATTTTATTAGAATGCATAAAATAAATGATGCAATATTATTCTAATTCCATAAATTTCCACTCCACCAACAGCAAATAAAGAATCAATATAAAATCAATTTATAACATCTAACTTATTGCGCACCTACTTGCATATTTAAATATGTACCTACCTAATTAATATAGCAAGTCTGTAAAGTTAAGACTTTAGACGGTTTTTTAAATGTATTTTTATTCTGTATTATTACATCAATTTGGAGTAAATCCAATTATGTGTACACTTTTAGTAACTATGTAGGTGTTACGAAAGAAAGGTGAACTAATTTTCCAACTGTTCTTAATTTTATTTTCCAAGTATTATAAAATAATGTGTGAATACTAAACTAAACATTCGCATTTAAATATTTATATACACTGGCGAGCAAAAAAACCGGGCCACTTGAATATTATCAAACGTAGTGCACTGAATGTGTTTGAAACTGTTTATAACTATTCAGCATTTATGTAGTAGGCTTAGTAACATGTGAAACAATAAAAAAATTATCTCATTTGTGAAACAATTTAAACTTAAGTGCATAGATGTTCATTTTGAGTGGTTAATTTGAATTAATATTTGTTCTTTTTATCAGTTCTTTGAGTTAATTTTGATTATTGCGATACTGTATCATTATTTAAATTTGGCGTTTAGTAGTATCACTAATAAATTTCTGTAAAATTGACAACACATGCAGCTCAAATTATTGCTCTGATAGAAGACGGACGAAGTCAGCCTTATGTTGCAGCAGCTTTAGGAATCAGCCGTTTTAGTGTTCAAAGAGTGTGGCAATGCCATCAGGAGACGGGTTTACTTGGAAGAAGGCCAGGTTCGGGACGAAGAAGGGCTACCTCAGAGCAGAATGGCCGTTTTATTGTTTCCTCCATATTAAGAAACAGGCATACTACTGCAGTTAGCGTGAAAAGTAGTCTGTTGGAAGTACGTGGTACCAATATCAGCGAGTGGACAGTAAGAAGGAGACTTTGAGAAGTTAATTTAAAGGCATACAGGCCAGCCACAGGGCCTAAACTTCTCAAAACTCATCGTGTAGGCAGGCTTAATTTTGCTCGTATCCACAACAATTGGACGGCGGAGCAATGGCGTGTTGTACTCTTTGCAGATGAGTCAAGATTTTGTTTATATGGTGCTTATGGCCGAGATTGAGTGTGGCGAAGACCAGGGGAACGCTACGCACAGTGCAATTTCTCTCATCGCTTCAGTTTTCAGGAAGGATCTTTGGTGGTTTGGGCCGGTATTTCTTACGAAGCTCGCATGGAGTTAGTCTTCGTTGATGGAGGTTCATTGACAGCAGCTCGATATGCGACAGATATCCTCCAAGAACATGTGGTCTCGTACGCTCCATTTAAGGCGATGCTTTTATTCTAATGCACGATAACGCTCGGTCACATGTAGCAGGAGTTGTAACTGACTATCTTCATGAAGCAGAGCTAACTGTCCTTCCTCTTAGTCCGGACTTGAATCTGATAGAGTATGTCTGGGATGAGCTTGGGAAACTTGCTAGAAGTCGAATACCCTTATCTGGTAACTTGGAAGAGCCTAAAACAGCACTTGTAGAAGATTGGAACAACATCCCGCAAGAAACCATTCAGAAGATAATTACAGGAATGAATACAAGAATGCAAGCAGTTATAACAGCAAGAGGAAGGAACACTTCCTATTAAAACTCCAAGAAGACACTTTTGAGTTGCGTTATTTCGTTTATGTTTCCCTTTTAATTTTTTGTTAGTTCTCTAAGCATTTCTTTCGTTAAATAAAAACAGTAACTTCATACATACATCTACTGAAAACCCACTATTTAAGTTGTTAACAAACCAGACAGATAGTTATTGGTAGTTTAATATAGTTTTCAACATATATAATATCTTGAATCTGAAAATATACCGAAATTTTTAAGTGGCCCGGTTTTTTTGCTCGCCAGTGTATAATTATAATAAAATTATGAATAAACACAGGAGTAAAGGCACTTAGCCAATGGCTTTCTTCATATAGCAAATCATCATCAAATAAAAGTGGTTTTGTTTCAACAACCAAGTGAATTTGTGTCAATTTTCAATATATCAAAACGGTCTATTATGTTCAGTTCTGTCATATTGAAGTTAACATAAGGTGCATTTGTTTATTTGTAAAGTGGTTTCATACGGCGAAGTTACTGTACCAAAAATGATAGATTCACAATTTAAAAACTTATCTTGTGGTTTTGTAATGCATAAAAGCAATACTTAGGTATTAGTAATAATAGTACTTAGGTACTTCATATAAAGACAGCTTAACTGTGAAATATTCAATATTAACAACATTTCAGTTAGAGTAAAAAAAAGACGAATCCAATTAGAATTTTGTAGAATTTCAGTGTAGATAATTTTATTGGTGGTTTATCCCTTAGGGTTGCACAATACTTTCTCTTATGGCCGAAGCCTAGGCCAATGACTGGTTAATAACTCATTGATATGAGTACTGTGAGCCCTCTTCGCACGTATGCTGGACTGGAGGCTAACCTTACCCATCGACAAAGGTGAAGAAAATCGACCAGCAATGTCGCGAGGTTAACAGTTATCTAAGGTGTTAATGATAACCGGGATCACCGGCTTAACGTGAGAGACCGAGGCCTTTTACATGTGGCTAGTGGCTCCTCCAATACTATCAATCAAACTAAATAGGAGAGTACCACTTTTGGTCTATTAATGTGTTATTTGTGCAATGAATTATGAATTCCCAATTTTGATTAAATTTTATTTCCTTCGACAAAGCTGTTAAATTATATTTGTACAATCCAACCTTAATCCTGTTATTCACATTAATTTATTTTAAAACGTATACGAAATATAATTCACAAATAGAATCCATGTGCCTTTAATTAAACCTACCTTATCTCCTCTCCAACCTTCTGGGAATATTCGTAATAATCCACCACTTCGTTTTACGTCCCATTGTAAATTGAGATAATAGATAGCTGTTATGCATCGGCCATCTTTATTGGGATTATCTACATGTTTTACGTAATGTGAACCTGAACCTGGATAGCATGCTACCATTGCCTGAAATAACAAATATTATTTTTTAGATTTAAAACAAGTATTGTTAACAGTAAATATATTAAATGCCCCAGTAACTGTTTGATGTGAGGGAAATTTGCGCAACTAGGTCAACTAAGAAGCAAATACCCTTACGAAGCAAACGGGAGTGGATTAATAGTATATTATACACGATGCTATAATGAATGCTATTATTACCGAGGATAATGTTTGCAACACGAGCGAGCGAGTTTTGCAATTATCCGAGATAATAGTAGCCATTATAGCGATTTGTATACTATACTTTGTCCACGAACACAAATACGAAAAACTTTGAATTAAAATTTAAATAACAACGGCACTAAAACCATGTCGTAGGACTATGTTAAACGAAGTGGTAGGATTAGAGACATAACCTATTTCCTTCATTATACACCATAGACAATGATGTTACCATGACACCGTGAATAATGATTATTCACTGCTGGCAGTGTATAATGAATAACATTATGTTTGACCACACATGAATAATTGACAAGATTATTGACTAGTCGTGGACAAAGTAGTTTTACACTATGCGATTTGTTGCTTTTTAAAATTTAGTTTACATTATTTGGGACTACTATGCAACGGGTCATACCAAACTGAACTTTGACAGTTCATAAATTGTCAGTTGATCCTAGCTTATATTCCACAGATGATTGCTTTTTTTATAATTTAAATTCATTATGTAAACAGTAAACATTATAATACTACTTCGGTACTGAAAGGGTCGCAGTCGTGATTCAGCATGCAGACTACCACTGAGATAGTCTGGGTTTGATTCCCAGGTCACACATACACCGAATTCACCCGACCGCTTCCCTTGGCAATGGCAAACCACCGGGGTATTTATGCCTAGTAAAGTCCTCTCTGGAGATGGGCCGGGTTGTGCATTGCATCCGTAAAAACTACACACTAACGCACCAGCCACACCGAAAGGTAAACGATACAGGTACAGAAAGTTCTCTCTGCAGTAGAAGTGCAAGCACTTCCGGGGTTCGGAGCCCGAGTAAAGCTGTAGGTCCCCTATGTCAGTATGCTACTGACACGCACACCACAGGCATATGGGAGGATCGGTAATGCCCTGTAAAGGGCATGGCACTTCTAGAGGTACTGAAAACATTCAACAACCTACAAACATAACCTCAAAAGTGAACCAGTTGCGTGAATCGCATGAAAATAGGCGTTGCACTATTTTTCAAAATATTTTATGACCAGTTGCACTCACTCGAGTCGAATTTGAAATAAATTTTCATACAATTCGATTAGTTGAATGACATATCGAATTAGTGTTGCCAACATTGAGTCGATGCTGACCCGAAGAAATATTATTTCAAATAATTTTCATATCTAGCCGTCACGATATGCAATGTTGTTGTTATGAATTGCAATAGAGATCAAAAAGAAATTCTACTAACTTTTTGTCATTGAGTATAATTTTTAGTAAATCCGAATAATTTTATTTGAAACCCGAAACCCGAAGTCTTGTTGGCAATCCTAAATCGAATACCTATCGTAAAGTTACTCTTACCTAACCAATATTACTGATGCATGAAATAACGCATGCTCATTTGAATTTGTGTCTAGTTTACTCTGAAATTCTTCGTGTCATGTCGTACATTAAATCGTATGGCCGAACACTTAACCTCACATTTAATATTTTTGACAAATTTCTTCAAATAATTATTATACAAATTATTTATTATGTAAGAAGATTATTATTTTTATTTAGTACTGAAATAAATTTAAAAAGCAAAATTTAGTACTAATATAAAAATAATAATTTGGTGCAAATGTCAAAATTAAAAATATTAAATGTGAGGTTAGGTATTTGACCATAGGCAGATTTTAGCGATGAACCTGGTTCCTGGATTTTTTGAACCCGGTTCGTTAATGACGTTATCAAATCTACTGTTCGTCAAAACGTAATTCGGTTCAAAGGACGGTTTGACGTTTAACACTAACTCTAATCTCTAACATAATTAGTATCTGCGCTGGATTTAGAAGAACTTGGCGTGTTAGCTGCTTATGAAATGCTTTTTTCGAATGATTTTGAAATTTACCATGATTTATTAGTTAAATCGCGTTCAGGTAACTAGCAAGTAATTTGTAAGACACTCCGTCATACATGATATCAACGGTTTCCATTTTTTCTATGAAATAATACTAGTATTCGCGCTCCGATAATTTACGAACCCAAACGACTTGTCAGCAACACATTTTCAAAGATTGGTTCGTCGGTTGCTCGAATCTGGTTCAATTTTATGAACCGTGACGTCATTGGTTCGTCGATAAAACGAAGCGGTTCGAAAATTTGGAACCAGGTTCGTTGCTAAAATCTGCCTCATATGACTTAAAGCAAAGCAAACTAGACCACATGTAAAATGAACGTCTGTTAAGTTTTTAGAAATTCAGAAAAAACTAGTAATTTTTTCTATTATTGTAGGGATAATACAAAAACTATAATTGCATATATGAAATTATCGATATAATCCTTTGTGATCGGTTTAAGATAAGAGAAGACGCAATAGGTGCGATAATTTAAGCAGCAGCTGGCAGCAAACTGGGAATGATTTCTATTGTTTCTATTGAGCGATGTGTCATGCTTTATATTATACCTACAAAAAGTATTCGAACAGTCATAAAAAAAAAAACGGACCATTAAACAACATAGCTATTTCTTGCTCGGTTGCAACACAGGGACAGAAACTTGGGTAGTAAATAATTGGTAAGCCTTAACGCAGATTGACATCTGACGTATTACACTTAGGTCAAACTCAAATTAGACGGCTCTTAGGACGTATCACAGAACACTACCATTTAAGAAAACACCTACAAAAAATAGGAATATTCAGGGGAGACACATTTTGTAGATTACGTCAGGAAGATCAGAGTTGAGGTGCAAGAATGCTGGGATGTATGTACAGCACTTTCAAGCCTGAAGGCCTATGGCTTTTTTTTGCTGAAGCTATTTTTGAAGATGCCAGTTTACATCTCGTTTAACAAGCCGGCAGCAGCTGTTTTCACACAAAATATCTGTTAAGAAAGCTGCTAGTTACACTGAACACACCCATTGTCATTAGTTCTCATTTGTCATATGACATACGTACGCATAGCCTTAACTGCTTTAATATTTTAGCTTATTGACAATGACGGACCAGTGGAAAGAGCTCATGCTAAAGCGAAAACCTGCATCTTTTATTGTTAAATCGAGATCCTGAATATTCTCGGAAAACGTTACTGCTTTCGAGCCTTCCATATAAAGTTTCACATTGCTTATTACATGTATAAAAATAAATTTACTGGGTTTACAATCGTAATAAAATTTAAAATAACATCTGAAGTAAGATGCCGTACTTAATGGTAGGTTACTACTTTTAGTTATCCATGAAGATGTATTAATAACATATTACAGCTATGTAGTTAGGAGGAGGTGAAGGTAAAGCAATCTAATCTAATCTAAACAAAATGTAACTAATTGTGGTCACTGAAATGAAGTTAAATATTGTCTGTTGTAAAATGTAATTCATTTAACCTAAGCCGCCGAAGAAATATTAAAACAAGGAAAGCAGAGCAATACTTGTTCTTTCATATTTGTATACTAATTCGGTTTACAAATACCTACTGACCACATAAGCATAAGTGCCTATGAAAGCAATTCAATAAAATGTAGTTTCGTTATGACTATTTTTTATGATGATTTTTGTGCAAAGCATGAAAACTAAAACTTCATATAAAGGTACTATTTATTGATTTTAAATAAATATTATTGTTGAATATTATGTTAAATATGTCTTTCACTACAAAAGTTGTTGAAATATTCAGAATTGATTAATAAATAAATGTTAAATTCCGATCTTATAACCTCCATATCTTCAAGGAATCACGAGATAGAATTTTTTTAACATTTTTCTAGTACTCAGGGGGTGTCCCTGAATAGTCTGGTATAGCGTTGTTTCGCCATTTTTTAAGCACCCCGTATTGATTAAAAGAAAATCTTCCGGGTTGGGACAGTGTTGAGAAAGAAGAACTCAACGTTTCGCCTGCTTTCATATGGGGTTGCATCAGGAGGAAAAAAGAGAGCTTAAATAAGCATGGTAACTCAACTTGTCAACCAAGCTAGAGGCGCAACCCTTCTATTAGTGAACCTTTTTTTCTCCTTCAACAATGATATGGTCCCAACCGGGAAGATGTTCTTTTAACATTGACACTGGCTGTGTAAGTCTTCAAATTCAATGCATTGATTAAATCACCACGGTATTGGAAAAAATTTATATATCTAATGATTCAATGTGTGAAATAAATTGATACATATTAATAATTCATACATAGACAATAAACTCTTATAGAGAGCTTCCTTACGTTATATGGATTATTTCACGAATCAAAAAATCCTAAAATATTGATTAAATCGAAAAAATTCCAACCCCAGTGTCGAAGTATCTCAACACACATTAAAGTTTCAATAAATCAAGTTACCCATCAATTTAATCTCTTGTAATTAATGAAGACTGTATTTAACATTAATTATTATTAATTAATAGTCAGAACAAACTCGAATAACAAATACATCTAACTTCAACCTACGCCTTTGGCATATAAAGCCGGCTAGTTATTACGCGCTACTTGGAAGTACTTGTCATTACTTCACGAGTGCTGAGTAGTGTGTATCTAGACGAGGCATATAACTCGGCACTACTTGCCAAGTCAAAGCGACGAGTCGTTGCTTGCAACATGTTTTCACGACCGCGCTACACTACTCGCCCTACTACGCCACATTATTTCAGTTTATTTACTTGGATCGCAATGGCAGGCACTAATGAATTCAATTTCGCCACTCTCCATGATGTTGATCGGCACAAACGAATGAACAGTCACTACTTGCCGAGCATCTACTTGTACGTCCCAGCCAGATTGGCTAAGTGGAAGTGCACGCACAGTGTGTATGGTGTGACTTTTACTTGCACAAGTACTCGCCGAGTCCTTGCCAAGTCAAGCTACTTGCCAGGTACCGTGTAATGAGTAGCAGGTTTAAAACCTTAAAAATGAAATAACTACAAATTTATTACTATTGTTTTATTATTTTACTTACTGCCGAGGTCATTAGCCTTGTAAACTTATCTAACTGAACCTAACAGGTTGAACGGCAACCATGCTCCAGACTGATATTTGGCTATGGCTGAACACAAACACAATTGCGAAACAGGCTCTCACCTGCTGCATCACTAAAAAGCCCTAATATTGTTTCATTATCATATTTCTTTGAATTAATTCGTTTCAGCTGGTGCTTGGATTTTTATTATTTTGTTCCTATTATTCTGCAAAAATCAATTGATAATTAAATGTTTAAAATTTAAATAATAAAATAGATACCTACATATGTAAGTTTTATTTTGGAAATTCAAAATAAAATCGAACGAAAATACAATACATTGTAAGAGTGTTACTAATTAATGCCCATAAAGCAGCCTCGACATGAAACCGATTATGACCGAAAACTGATCATAACCAACAAATGGTCAAAACTACTAACCGGTTAAAACTGCAAAGTGACCAAAACTGATAACCGGTTATAAGCGGTTATACCAGAACCCAATTATCACATAGAGATTTAAACATTCATGCGAAAACCATCGTGAAAACATCAAGTATCGGTCACTTTACTCACCTAAGGCTGTACCCACATTGCTTGTACTCATGCTTGGGAATCTGAGACTTGACAACTGTGGATGTAGCCCAGTTGGTTCAGTGATTATCTGACCATCGAGATTTTAAATGGCCCAGGTTTCTTTCCTGGGATACAATGGCAAACCTCTGAGTTATTTTTTGGCTAGCAAGTCTTCTCTCCGGAGCCCATGTAAAGCTGCTGATCCTATATGTCTGTAGACTACTTAATATGCATATCACATTCAAAAGACGAAGACTTGAAAGCCAACTGTCCTTAGCTCGATAAGCTCAAGTATACTACAAAAATTATTTTCCATCCACATGGCTTGCAAGTCTCTACAAGCCTTTCTTTGATATACAAAAAAGTCATCGACATGACTGGCTTGCATGTGGCTCGTCAGCCTATCAACATACATACGAGTAACAAGTATGAGCATAAGTAATGTGGATGCAGTTTAACAATGTGTTGCACCGTAATACTTACATAACGTAAGCTGTAGATAATGTTGATTGAACAGGTAACAAAAATAGATATGTAGCAGTCAGAGTCATTTATTTTCAGAGAAACGCACAAGGTTTGTATATTACCTTTGATAAGGATTATTTTTTATTAGAAAGGGTGTTCGATCTTTTCACTGTGGTCTGTCTTGAAGGTGAAGGTTTAAATACTGAGAGAATTATCTTGAGTAAGCTAGACGATTTTGTCAATAAGAAACATGTATCATTAATCAATATACAGCGGAATATTGATATGTATCAAAACTTCGGTTAAATCAATAGGTATCGTTGTAAGAAGACTATCAAAAAACTTAGAACTAACTAATGAAATAAAGAAACGTAAACTTCAATACCTAGGTCATGTAATGAGGGGAGAGAGATACCAGCTATTACAAATCATTATATATATACAAGGCAAAATTACAGGAAAGCGCAGTATTGGGCGAAGACGAATGTTATGGCTTTGCAACTTAAGAGAATTGTTTAATTGCTCAACATACCAACTTTTTAGAGCAGCAGTTAACAAAATGCAAATGACGGCACCTTAAGAAGAAAGAAGAAGTAATGTGATAATTGTGCCGAAGAGTATGCATTAATCCTACCTCATAAGAACATTAAAAAAAGCATTTTAAAATGTTTTAAAATAAACGGCTTTATATTATTTAGAATATATTTTGTCTCTATGAGTTCCTCCAACACCAGTGAGGTGTATCGATTCCTACTGGTGAATCAATTCAATTTGTATTAGTTTAACGATATTCGATACTTAACGATTTTTGATATGCCGATATTTTTTCACTTCATATTGAATGCATCAACACACAATAAATATCCATGTGTATTGAGATATCGATTTGCTGACCTAGCCCTAATCATCACGAAACTAATATAACTTCCATCTACCTAGGAATTTTTTTCGCATGAGAGCCTGCATTACTAATGAACGACGATGACCAATGCGAAACTTTCTTTGTATATGAAATAATCTGCAGCAATAAAAAGGGCAAATTTAATAATACAAATGATGATACATAAGTTGCTTTGTTAAGTGTACTACTTAATTTAAGTACATTAAAAATCAGATTAATACATATTTTTGATAATCAAACGATCAAACCACTTCATTGCGAAGTTATGTATTTACTCAAGTTATGTGCAATTTCTCAGGAAAATACACTCGTATTTAGTCTGTAATTGTTTAAATGATTTTTATGAGTTTTTTAATTAACTAACAACAATCCTATCATCAAGATTGTATAAATCCAGGCTACGTTCTAACCGATAACGCACAAACCTACTTGTAAATATTGCAAGAAATTCACTCGAGATTTACGAAAACCTTTTAACGGAATGTTTCAAAATCATTGCCAATGATACGGATGAACAATTATCAATTTATTTAATTGCTGCATTATAAACCGGTTACCTATTTTTAGAAATTTAATGAAAATGTAGTTTAATAAACGATTCCGACAAAAAGTTCTTTCATTCGATTTTACTACAGTACTTTAATTAGATCAAGTGGTTTCTTTCAGTATCCTGAAGATAAAATCATTATCACTTAAATGTTTAGGATTTTCCATGTTAGTTAACGTAACCACTACAGAACGCATCTGTTTTAAACCACTCCTCGTAAATACCTGAGATAACCGAGGAGCGTATTGTAAATTGCTAGGATTTTTGAATATTTAAATGCCTTCTGATCAAAATCGTAACAACTCGAACTTGTACTTGTAATTAGTAAAAATTAATATTTAGTAGTGATATTTAGCATAAGCAACGATTGAAAGTAACCCTGGCCAGAAGTATTTAATAAGATGAATCAGATGGGGTTGTTCAAGATTTATTAGGTGTGGTTATGATTTAAATAAAAATGGCCAAGGACGTGTGCAAGGTAACATTTGGATTCTGGTACTGGTCGGTACAAATATGCAGTATTTGTTTGATCAAATGTTACACTCATTTTTAAGCAAAAAATAAATAAATTATATAGTATTTAATTGGTTCGATAATCAATGTTTTAAGTTCGAAGATTACCCATATTTTGATATTAAATTACAAACGAAAGGAATAACTTGTACGAAAGGAAATCTATTAAAAGGAGCTTAAACGAAAACAAATTCCCATCGGTTTATTTCCAGATTTACTACATCACCTGAAATATTTACTTATTCATTATGTACTCTATTTTCATGCTTACAACCTTGAAGTAATGTAAATTCCATGTACTTGTTATAATTGGTTAAACATTTTTATACCGAAATATGTAGATCAACAAATAGTCCGTCATCTGTTCATACTTAAACTACAACGATTAAACATTTTTCCAACATCTACAAATTTCTTTTAATCTCTGAACCTCAGTAATTACAGTAATTTAACGATTTGTATCAGTCTTATGACATATCCTTTATTTTTTAAACAACTGACACAAAAAATGAATAATAAATTAGGCAAATTTTCAGCCTTAAAATTGAACGACGTGACGATTTGCTCGTTTCATACCAAAGAAAAACGCGTATGGAGGGGCTAAAACAACTCACACCTTTTTTTAAAGCAGATTACGATGGGCCATCATTAACGACTAAGCAAACTATGGCTAATTTTATGGGCTGAGCTGCTTTTTTACATTCTCATTTATTTATTTTTATAAACAAATACGTATAATAAAATGATTGATGTCCATACTACTCGAAATGGGAATGGTGATAAATAATAGAATGTATAACAATAATTAATAAACACGAAGTCAGTTCCCACAAATGTATTTAATCTTAGATCTTAGCTACTCATTAACGTTTTCGTACCGACTCCGGTACATCATCAGATGATACAAATAATTATTATGTTTTTCATTGTTTTTTAGCAGGTAAGATTTTAACGTGTTATTTTAAGAACATATTGTTATTATTTCCCTTTTATCTTCCAGTATTTTGTATCATCTGATGATGTACCGGAGTCGGTACGAAAACGTTAATGAGTAGTTAAGATCTAAGATTAAATACATTTGTGGGAACTGACTTCGTGTTTATTAATTATTGTTATACATTCTATTATTTAACAAATACGTAGTTAACATAGTTCTACTTTCATAAGACGTATTTCATTTTCCTTTTTTATAGCACCGCAACTCTGAAATAAAAATGCCAATAAATTTTAGAACCTGGAAAACTTTAAAGTGACCAAGACGAAAAGGTTATTTTAAAGTTTCAATCAATGTTATTATAAATAATTCACCCGAAATGGCTCAGAACGATTTTCAATAGAAAAACTAGACTAAAAAAACAAGCATGCCGTGAAATAAACGATAAAAACAAGTGCGCCATGAAACAAATTACAACAAAAAAAAACAAGTTATTGTTTTAGTATAATATAAAAAAAAAATCAGGAACGTTTTAGATTTTCTTTTAATGAGTAAAGTAACGATTTAGGACTTGGGTCATTCATCTCGGGAGTTTTAAACTTTCATACAAGCGTGAAATTAAAGTTGCCGAATTAAAACAATAGACAATCGTTGATCTCTACGCTTGTTTCTATGGTAACAAATGTAACAATAAACAAAAACGTTACCTTTCTTAGTTACGTCGTAAAAAATGCATCATCTTACGCATGCGCTATAACTTTAAAATGAGACGTGCGATTGTTGGGAAACAACTGCAATCGAAAATTTTGCGTACGTGACTATGATCATGCCGTTGGCTTGTACGTGGAAAAGGATGGCACTATACGGTCGAGCGTGTGCGCGAGTGCGCACGGTTTACAGAGCGAGATAAGATTGTTTACAAGTTTACGCTTGAACGACGTGTGCACGCTCGCTTCAAAACATTTTAAATACCGCCAGGTATACATTCAAATTTGTTTGTAAATAGTAAGCTACGGAGTTTGCTACGCTCCTACGAATATTCGAGTTAGTTCACTGTATATAGAAAAACAAAACAAATGAATACCTAATGTAGTCCACGGCCACCTTTGTTGGCGATATAATTGGGGCATACAACTAGATTTTTTTCACACTAACCTTAGTCCTTCCGTTAATGTTATATTGTCCAAGTTTTCCATTATTGGCCAATTTATTGGCCCTCATAATAACAGCGTCTACTTGGCTAATCAAAAGTCCTATATTTTTGCACACTTTTTCTCTACCGTCGATCCAGGTAATTTGATCTCCTCTAATTGTTTTTAAATCTCCCTGTCTGCCGGTGCTGGATACGAGCTGTCCATCTTTGAAAATTCCTTTTGTGTACATATCTATGACCTCTCCGAGGACGGCTTTTCCTCTTTCTTCCCCTAAGAAGTTATCTACAACACACACGCCGTATGCGTCCATATCCTTAATGACGTTTCTGCACATTTCTTCGATGACATCTTCATGGTTTTTATGTAGAAATGGCGGGGAATTTGATTGAAGGGAGATTTCTGGGAAATCACGGACGTTGGATTTACGAGGGTGTACTATGTTTTCTCCACTAATAGGCATTGCGGATTTGGCGCAACGTAGGGCCTTCTCCGTAGCAGATTTTTCTTCCCGGAAGTCTAGGTCGAGATTTGGTGATAAACTTTCTGCATCGGTACTTAAAATTTCATTTTCAGAACTGCCTTCGTATGTTATTGCACTAGTATTGTTCGAATCTGTGACAGAATTTAAGAAATTTTTCTCCGAATTAACTACAACAGGCTGATCAGTCTTAACACAATTTATTTTGTGTCTCTTCCAGTCTTGTTTTTGATGTACTTTCGAGCAATAGTATGTAATCTTACAACGCGAACACCGCAGCAAGTTTTCGCTAGAACCGCACACTTCGCAGGCGTTCACTGATACTAAACTCATTTTTTATCTGACTATCTTAGACCGCCATGAATTTATGACATTGCACTCGGGCCATACGATCTCTGCTTTCACCTTGAAGTAATTCTAAAACGTGACACAGAGTACGCTCACGTAGTAAAATCAGCTGTTTAACCTAAAAATTCGAGTTCTATTTACTACACGTCACTAGGAAACAAAGTAACATGATATCCATTTTGTATGTGATAGAAAGAGATAACTATATAAAACAATTATCAACCAATCGTACTGAATGTGGCTTTTAATACGGCTGCCGGGAATTCTTACATTCGGCTTAAAACAAATAAATAAATAAAGCGAATACAAAAACAATAATCTTATTGTATAGCAGCAATGACAATAATTTAAATGTTACATAAGAAGTTAAAAATGTTGTTTTTCAAAACTTATAAGAAAAAATTGATGTTATTAGTCTGCTTTCACATACATAATTAATGTAGTAGACGACGACAATTTATTGTTAATAAAAAAAATTTGCATTTTAACGCTCGCATGGGCAAAAGAACCAGAGAAAGAAAAAAGAGTATTTTAATTAATTATAAAAATTCTATATTTAGAAAAATACGATCTCCGCAGGGGTTTGATAACCGAAATCTATAAATAGCTATTCTAGCGGTCTTGTTTGTTTATTTATTTGTTGGATGAGATCTAGGTTTGTGGATACCAGGGTTCTCAATACTCATAGACTACTAAGATCATTTGTCAGTAACCAACATACCAACAAGTAACTCCATTCTAAAGTAGATCTTTACTGTACCAAATATTGCAATAATTGGTACAAGACCGACGATTTTACTTCGTATCCAAAAGAGAATAAATATTCAAATTTTTTCCTTATTAAAAATTAAGTCTGTCTTTGTTGTATTCGGGAACGTGGAACACGTGCTTAAATATCAGCATTTCTGCATGTAACAAGCCAATTTTGTATCTATGTATTGACGTATCGATAATATTGTTTAATGTTTTTATTCTACTTCTGCTTCATTTTCCAGGATAAATCCAAAAGCAAACACTTTATTTATTACTGTTAAATAGAGACAGTGTAAGCCAGATATTATCTTAAAATAACTATTTATATCATTAATAATGTGGTGGCAATACTTGGTAGTCGCAACCTTAGATTTCACCAACAAAATTTTCGCATCGATTCTTTAGCCGAATTTGCAATTATTTGCAATTAATTGCCATTATTTCAATAATTCCATATCGAGTTCCGTTTATAGATTTTCAAATAAAATTAATCAAGCAACTCGTAATCATACTCCCGGTAGTCGGTTTAAGAAGCACTGCTTTATGGGTTCCTTGCCTTTTAACCTAAAAATTGTACAACTGTCAAAATTTCTACTTTAACTGGGAATATTTAGAATTTAGATAATAAATTATTATTAATTTATATATTTATCTTAAAATATGGACGATACATTATTTGAATTTTTACACTCAGAAGTAGTAAATTATGTGATTGATCGAAATGAAATAAATAACAAAGATAGCAAAGTAGGTTTATTTACTATTTATCAATTTTCATATTTAATTAATTTAATATTTAAGGACGAAGATCTTTCTAACTTAGAGTATGTAGGGTTTGCAACCGGTTATAAAATAATTGAAAGGTAAAAATCTTTCACCTGTTCTACTATAAACTATAATAAATAACTCGATTAATATTTTAAGGTTAACAAGAGAAATGCCAAGATTTAAAGACGAATTAGATATGATGAAATTCGTATGCACAGATTTTTGGTCAGCAATTTATAAGAAGCAAATTGACAACTTACGCACAAACCATCAAGGAGTTTATGTTTTGCAAGACAACGCCTTCCGTTTCTTAACTCGGATATCGAACGGAAAACAATATTTAGATTTAGCACCTCGATATGTAGCATTTACATGTGGAATAATCAGAGGGAGCTTATCGAATTTGGGAATTAATTGTTTAGTTACCGCAGAAATACAGAATATGCCTGCTTGTAAATTTCACATACAGGTGCAGAGAACATAAGCATAATGTTGGTTTGTTTAAGTGTATCATGAACTTTTTAAAAATAATTATTCAGTAGTATAGAAGGTAAAGCAGATTTATGTATGTAAGTATGGGCTGTATTATGTTAAAAATAAGCTGTGCAGTAGTTTCCGTTGTTCGTTTTTTGTAGAAAGGCATGTGGTCAGCAATGCACCTGTTTTCTGTATTGTGTATTTTTACCACAAAAACTGAGCAATGGGTACCTGAAGGTTGTCACAGTGGTCTGTACATGAAGGCTTACATGTTAGGTGGATTGCCATGACTACACGAATGTAACTTCGGTTTGTAACGGAACTTGTTTGTAACATAATATGGGCTATACAGTTAATACGTATAATATATTAATTTAAAAATCAGAATAATTAACATAGTCATAACCAGAAATAAAGAATAAATGAAATTGAATGAATATAAAATCGTATTTAAAAAAAGTATTGATAAATGTTGGTAAATACCGTAAAAGAATAAAGTGATTATCATTCCTTGTTTCCAAAAAAATGTATTTATTTGTTTGAATTGAATTCTGTTATGTCAAAAACAGTTCCTGTCAGATTACTAACGTGTGATCGAAAAAATTTCACCTCAAAGTTTGCCATGAAAAATATAAATCATGTCTTTGCTAAAGTCATACAACATAAGCCATTAGAACTACTAAATCTAAAACCACGCCTAACCGATAAAAATTAGAGCAGATTAAATTATTCTAAAAACCAAAATTAAATACAAATTGAACAGAAAAATGTTATTAACGGAAAATTATTTTAAAGTAGATGAGTTATGTAACCTCCATTTTCTTGGTGGCAGATTTGAATTCTGTGTTTAATAGAATTAGTGACTTTTTATATGCCTGACAGCAAAACAGACATAACCTCACACACCTCACATAACCTATAAAACAACAGCTGACATTTGTATGGCTTAAAAGTCGACATGCCTAATTTTGTGTTTTCATGTTTCATAGCCAACTTGAGGTGAAATTTTTTCGATCGCATGTTATGTTATCGAGAATCCGCCTACTTTTTTCAGTGTTTTTATTAATTTTATTCAGAATGTATCTCGATAAATTTAGATAACTTTTTATGTGAGGATATAAAATGCGAAAAAATAGTATAAGCGCTGCGTCAGAAAAGTGATTTAACTAGACTCGTATGCCATTTAAGTACTCGGTATCGCTTGTACTCAAACCTGCCATACTCGTCTAGTAAAAATCCACTTTTCTGCACTTGCCACGTAATCTACTATTCTCTGTTTTGGCATTAGAATGACATTTATTCTAGCACACATTTTGATGCTTTAATGAGCTTCATTATTAAACGATTTTTGGTGATATTTTGTTTTCAGAAATTGGTGATACTGTATCAAATAATACAGAAAATACCTAGGCAACCAGTCAGTTGCTATCTTAGATCATATATATTAACATGGATAGCACTACAAGCGTTTAAACCTGAAGCCAACATAGCACAGACGTGCTATTTTTGCACTATCTCTTTCTAAATCAAAGTATTTCAATCTTCTATCTCACTTGTGGGAACCTCAGTTGTGAGTATGCGTAGAAACGTAGAAAGTGTGAAAACTGACGGTAAATTCAAAAATTTAACTGCATTAATCAACATAACCTGACACATACATGGGAATGTATACCTTTTACAGAATTTTTTATCTTTATATTTACTGTATTGTTGAATAAAGTGTATTAGGATTTTTTTCTTATGTTTTTGTCAAGTTTGATATTGTTCTGTTTATTATAATTTTGATGTTCCTTTATTAATAAGAACAAAACAATAAACTGTCTTTCAACCTTATTAAAGTTTTACTGAAATATTTGTCACTTTTAGATGCATTTTATTTTCATTTGGGTGTAAATATAAAAACTAAAGGCAATGAGGCACATGTTTTCTATGCATTTTTTCATATTTACATCGATAATTTTAGTATTACGTACAGCACGGGAATTACTAGTTTGTTTAACTTTTCCCAAAGTGAAAGTTAAAAATAAAACACGATTTTTATTTATTTTTAACTAAATATTTGTTTAATTTAAACAGAGAAGGTGCATAATCGACAAGATCACGTAACACTGCGTCTAGTGGTATAATTAGATATTTTAATTTGTGTTTTTAAGTGCCCTAAAAATGAAAGTTTCATATTTCGTTGCATATTTACCCCACTTGATCCTAACTAAGATAAAAATAAAAGCCTGAAATCCAGGCAACTGTAAAGTGCATTTGCGCATGTCCGTGTAAACGCGTTCTGTAAGAGAGATAGGTTATATTGTATTTATGCGCAGTAGAAAGAGATAATTTCAATAAAGTTTGTCGTTATATGTTGGCTTCAGTAGCTTCTGTAGGCCCACATAGGGATGATGCTATCCATGTTAATATATATGATCTAAGGTTGCTATGCAACAAAAACGTCAAATCTCAAACTTTTGTTAACTGTCAAGCAAAAATCACTATTACCAACCTAACTATTTAACGAAATTTCCCCAACTCAAAATTGTCAAGTATTTAAAAAAAATAATAATGTAAATGGAAGCCGAAACAGAGAAAATAGTATAAAAAACTCGTTACAGAAGGCAATTCGAGCACTCATCCGTTCGGCTACGCGGCTCGTGTCCAAATTTCGGACTCGTCCGCGAAAACGATGCCTTCTGTAACTTGTGTTTTAATATACTATTAAGATAAGAGGTAGATTAACAAGGTCCTACACGTACACACACTTACACTACACTATATACATTGTGCAGTATGTAGGTATTAAACATCGCACCAACTTCGTAACCTGCAGAGGATTGCACCAGCCTCTACACTGAAATGTTACAGATTAAGACAAGACGATTTATTAGGCGAAATCTAGGCTTGCAAGTGGATGCTGAGGATTTCAACACGTATTGTAATTTAGCATTACCCGACTAGAATTTTACTTAACTTAAGGGATCGTATTGTTTCAAAAGCTTTTCATGTTAAAAAATATCATCGAACTTGAGATTTTTAGTTTGCAAAGCGAGTATGCTAAATTGAGACTGTCGTAAAAGAAAACGTTAAACTTAAAACTGCATTGCACATTTATTTCACACACATCAGCCTTATACAATCACATTACAGGAATTTTAGAAAATTGTTAAAACCATTTGCATATTAAAACAGCAATCAAATCACTACTATGCTTAGAAAAATGTGTCTTATATAAAATAGAAATCTAAATGCACAAAAATAGCAATTCTTCTTTGTTGTTATTGATTAGCACTGCTCTCATTATTATTTGTAATGTAATGCAGTAGATCTATAATTGAGATCAAACCAACAATTTCTTCTTGTGATTTACTTGACGATACTGCAAAAAAATTAAAAGTTAGTAATGCTACTATCAAATCCTCAATGTAAAAAGGGCTAATCAACATTTTTATAAGCAAAAGCTGAAATGTCAAAAACTCTCGATCTACGTATATTTAAAAAACAAGTTTACCATGTTTTTGGTCTTGAACTACAAGCACAAAGGAATCTTTCTCAAGAATTCTCGATACTAATCCTAAAGTAGAGTCAAGTGTTACTTTTCTAAACTGCCTAGAAAGTGCTTTGCTAATCGGATCGTTGGATTGTACTTTGGAATTCACTAACATCGTCATTAAATTCGTCATAGTTGCCATGCCCAATAAAACTCTGAAAACAGAACACTCATTAAAACTATTTACTTCTCATATGTTAAAGCACCAATCTCTACACTTAATAGAAAAAGGTTACAGTTGAACCTGCACAGGAAGCTTTACACCGACTCCTGCTAATCCCAAGCCCAGATAAAGGAAGAGGGTTAGTTAGGTTTAACGATCCCACTCTTAAGCACTACACTAGATGGTTCGCTACTTAAGGCGCCTCCGGATTGCTTCGACACTTGGCCGATGTGAACGCAAATTCCGTTAAACTTTCTATACAAACTATGGACTCAATAATTAACTTGAAGCAATTCTCGATATGAAAATACATAAATAATTGTAACTGATTCCCACTTTTTTTTATATCTGTTTTTTTAGAGAGGCCGTATGTAATTTTGATTCAAATTATTAATTATAGAAAGACTTGTATACTTTATTACGAGTAATGTATTTGCTACAAAGTTTTAAAAATATGAGGAACTACAGAAAAATCTGGGATTTAGTTAAAAGAATTTTACAGCAACTGTTAATCCTATAAGTACATGTTTGCAAACAGGTAAAGCCTGGTTTAAGAATATGAAGGCAATTTCTTGGAAGGTTTTAGTAAGTGGGGTTGCCTATTTTAATTCGACTTAGGCGCAGCACGATTTTTTGCTGATTTCTGTCAGCAGTCCGGAGGTGCCTTAAACTTAATATCAATCTAGCCATGATCAGGTACAAAAACGGAACCTCTTAATCGTGAAGCGGGCACTCACATGCTACACCATTGAAAGGCCCGAATAATAATACTTATTACAAAGTCTACAATTATATGTATGATGTATTTAACTTACTCGTTATCATCAATAACAGGCAGCTGATCGTATCCCTGCTGTTTCATTATCGTTAATGCTTTCGAACATGATATGGAATGTGAAATAACCAAAGGTTTCTGTACATTTAATGCAGCAATTTTCTCGTCCCACCACCTACAATATACAGCAATAATTAAACAAATACTTGCACAATTTATTTATTTAGTTTAATTTACCAATGTCCTTGGGTATTAACACAAGGAATGAAGTTTCTTGCTTCCATCCAGTGATCGGAAACGAACTTCGTCATGTAGTTACGAATGCCATCTGGTAACAATACTACACACCTCTGGCCTTCTTTTAATGTAGATGCTGCTTTTAACGCTGAAGCCATTGCTGCTCCACTGCTGCCACCTATAATTGTTTAATATTTTTTCTAATTATGGCAGCAGCTATTTTAGTCATTGTCAGGGCTTGACAAATCATGTACTCATTAGACAAAAAAAAACAGTAGATACCTGGTCATTTCAAAAAAGACAATTTTTATTAATAACATAAATAATCTACTTCACCCAGTGGTTCAAGGATCCTCGAAGGACTCATTAAAGTTTGTAGCCGCCACTAACAGCCGGACAATCAGATTTGTCGAGCCCTGATTATACGGGAAGATTCAAAAGTATTGTCATTAATTTTAAGGGTAGGTAGAGCATATCAAATAGAACAACTTTTCTCAATAAACCATGTGTCGCAAGTAAACGGTAACCTCAGAAAAAAATTAAAAACATCAATACAAAAATTGGTTTGGGGGTTACTGGAGTCTAAATTTATCAAACGCCTTACTGATAAGAGTCCAGTATATTATGTAGGTCAATCACTCTTTGAACGTTTTAGTGGAAGGTCAGACAAATTCGACTTTATTTTAATTTCTTAAAGAAAGACGGTTTCTGTTTGTGTTTTTTTATTGTGTTTGTGTAGAAGTTAATGGAGGAACATTTGAATATGGTACGTAAGTTTTATTCCTCTTTATTAACAACAATTTTTTCTAATATCACGTTTTAAACATGCCAGTAATTATTTACTGCCAGCCTTAAACCTGAAAGAATGTGAGAGGAGAGTGAAACCTGTAAATTACATAATTGTGTAATGTTTCATTTATTTTTGCAGGGTCAAATTTCTGTCGCAGACTTTTTAAATGCATATTAGCCCGCGGTTCTCAAAAGTTACTAATAAAATTTAAAATAAAAAAAATCGCGATAAGCTTTAAATTTTTGCTGGAATGTACACACGCGAGCTAAAGTAATGACTCAGTGTTTGGGTAATAGGCAACCCAATTCACCACTCAATATGTGCAAACCCGTTTGGAACTGCTGTACTCATATACACCAAACATCAGGTAAAGCTTCAGGTAAAAGGATTATTTTCTGCAGAGAATTTTCTGCTTTAGTAGAAACCACATTTGTAACCCTATTGTGCTCGGTTGACGAGATGCTCTGTTTACTCTGCACCACCAAACCAAATTATGAAATTTTCAAATGGCCCATGTTCCCTTGTAAAACCTAGTAATAAGTGGGTTTTTAAATAGATTGCAAGCATCTTGTCGGCATGGGCCATACAAATAAATTTTCTAGGAATAACTCGTTTACAGTTACGTATTCAACTGGAGTAATATAGTTAATCCTACAGGTTTATCCTATTGTTTGAGGCTTTTAGGAAAATCCTGTATATTAAAATATGGTGCATTCAAATATATTTTTGCTTAATTTCAAACGGGACACCAACTTCTTAATGTTTACATAAAAACGTTTAAAAGTTACTCTTTCAAGAATAGAATTTCCACAGAATTTTACCGTTAATCACAACGTAAATGGTTTTCAGATTAATAATGATAGGCGATGAATCACATAATAACGAGTGCAACTTTATTATATTTGCACCAAAAATCTGTAGGCAACAGTTATAATTATTCGATAAATTACAAATAAAAAACGCTCTAAAAGAAAACGAGATTGTTTACTTGGAAGAATATTGCACAATTATGCAATCTTTAGCATCAACATTAGATATCCTGCAAGGAGAACATAATACATGTTATTTCGGATATTTATTGCCTAGTTTAATTTCCTTAAATATATATTAAATCAGAAAAAATTAATGATACTGAGTTATCATACACAAATCATATCCACTCGGCTTGCATCAATGGACTAACGAATAGATTTCATTATTATTTTAATCTAGAAATTGTGGCAAGAGAAGCTATATTTGCTGCATTTTCTATACCTCAGTTCAAATTACGTTGGGTATCTGCTCTAAAGAATACAACACATAATGGATGTTTGACGTCCAATTCATGGAAAGCAAAAGTGTCCGATTCACAGAACATGTTGAGAAATTATTTACCTAATAGTTTTGTTTCTCTGAAGACGTCTTTAAATAAATATAAAAATATAGTGTCCCATTATGCGTTACTCAGCATACATTTAATACTTTAATAGTAATAATTGACAGCCCATTTGAAAAATTATTTGCATTTAAATAACCGTAAAAGTAAATTTGCAGGTCTACAATCACTACAATTAGTACTAATTAATTTACAATTGCATCTGTTACGCATTAATTATAACATCTATGTAGATGATTTTAATTATGATTATGCAGTTATGCTATAAAAAAACACATCACAAGTTTTACTTCTGGAATCAAATAAAATAAACCAGTAACAGAATTTCTACAGAGAACTATTAGCTACCTACTTCAATAACTTTAGATCTAGTTTCTATTATAAACCATAATAAAGAAACTCCTAAACTATTAAAATATCGCTTGTCTTTGCTAGACAAAAATTCTTCTTCTTAGTATTCTTTGTAGAGGTTTTATTAATAAATTTTCTATTATCTATTCAGGTTCCTCTAAACTGACTCTAAACGATTGTTGGAAAACGGAATCTGCGTTATTGAACGAAAGGAAAAAATTATATGTCTCTGTAGGTAAACAAGTCATTAAGCTATTTATCTACCTGTGCAATCTTTACTGTTAAGCTGCTTACACATTACGGTCACTCCGTGAACCCAGCAGTTCCAAAAGGGTGGCACATATTAAGTGTGAGTTGTGTTGTCTATTACCCAAACACTGAGTCATTACTTTAGCTCGCGTGTGTACTTCTATTAAGGTCAGCATATACCCATTTAATTTAATGCCAATACTTTTGAATCACCCTGTATAGTCTACTTAATCACTTAATCAAACCTTAACTATCAGGATTAAGATTAATATCTCGACGATTCAGTTTTGCCAAAAATTCTAAAGGTCCGTTCAGACTACTCGTACTCACGTTCAGAGTTCAGAGAGTTAGTGCTCGGGTTTTTGGAGTTCGCCAGGTTAGCAGAGAACTATCCACACATCAACATTACTTGTATAGTTCGCCACTTCACTCATGCTTGTAAGGATCTTCTAAATCAGTGGTTCCCAAATTATTTGTAGGTAACTTTTATTTTTTTTTAATGCCCACATCCCAATCTTAAATGTTTGTAGATATGGCGAAGGTTCACGGAAAAATAAGTTTGGGAACCACTGCTCTAAATAGATTAATATTTATTCACAATAAGCGAACACGAATGCATTGCTGTAGTAAATACCAGTTTTATTATTCTGCTTGGAAAGAAAACCAGAAGAAAATGTTGTCGGATGACTTTTGTTTAAAAAAGTTGAAGTAGATATAATGGAAGACATCGACTATATGTGCATACTGCAAAAATCACTTTCTCTTTAAGACACCTTCAAACAGTGTTTACCCCGAAAATATCTAATAGAAACCAACCAACAGCACGTATAATTAATGCCTACATCGAAACGCATGCACCAATAATCGACGATTTTGACCATCCAACATCTCCAAAAGAAATAGAAGGCTACATTAAAGCACTACCGATTAAAAAAGCACCGGGCCACGACCTCATTCCTAATGTAGCCCTGAAGTACTTAACAAAAAAGGGCCTCGCTTACTTGGCCACACTATTTAACTCGTGTATGAAGATCGGTTACTTCCCAAATGAATGGAAACTCGCCCATATACTAATGTTTAGTAAACCGGGAAAAAATAAACATGACTGCAGCAGCTACCGACCAATAAGCCTCTTACCTACCCTGTCAAAGCTTCTCGAACGTGTAATAAGTAATCGCCTGAATGAATCGATGGATGAACTCCAAATAATTCCTGCCATCCAATTTGGATTTCGAAAAGAACACTCAACCAGTCATCAGCTACAGAGAATAGTTGAGCTAGTAGAACAAGGATATGAAAACAAACTATTTACAGTGGCGGTCTTCCTAGACAGGGTATGGATAGAGGGACTACAATATAAAATTCTGAAAACACAAATCCCACATTATATAATAGCAATCATCTTCTCCTTCCTAGAACATCGTACATTCGCCGTTCGCATCAACTCCACCATCTCTAGTGTAAAGGAAATACACACCGGCGTTCCTCAGGGTAGTGTCCTGGGGCCAACACTCTTCAATCTATTTATTCACGATATTGCTACTCCGAATATGAGCGAAATTGCACTATTTGCCGATGACACAGCCATTATCACCCAACATAATAACCTCCTCACAGCGATCAACCAACTTCAATCGGCCATTGATATCCTAAGCCTATGGCTGAGCAAATGGTGCATCTCACTAAACTCCACCAAATGTGTTGCCAAAATATTTACACTCAAACAAATAACGGATCACCCGAAAATACGAATATCAGGAGAAGAAATACCATGGGACCCTAAAACTGGGGCAGTTAAATACCTAGGAGTGCATATGGACACCAGATTAACCTGGAGTTTTCACATAAATAGCAAGCTAAACCAGGCTTACGCAAAATTACACCAACTATTTCCCCTAATCAACAGAAACTCTCCGTTACGCAAAGAGTGCGCCATATTGTTGTACAAAACACTTCTTAGGCCAATATTAACATACGCCTGCCCTGTATGGATAGCAACTTCAAAAACAAATATTAAAAAACTACAAGTATACCAAACCAAAGTACTCCGCATTGCCATCAACTCCCCGTGGTTTGTAAGGAACGAACAAATCCACCAAGAACTCGGAATAGACACAATAGAACTGTTTATCAGAAGATTGACAAAAAATTTCATCGTGAACACCAAAAGCAATAGCAACGAAATCGTACGACAGTTATGCCAGAAGAATATCCACACGAGACTGAAACGCCAGCTACCGCAAGACTTGGTAGATATATAGACTAAAACTCACATATTTAAGTACTTAGTGATTAAGCTAGAGGAAATAGTAATCCTCCATGTTAATATACATATGGCGATATTTATTGTAAAATACCTCAATACCATGTATAACATAGTCATATGTTGATCTGGTGCACTAATTAAAAAAAAAAAAAAAGAAATATGACTAATGCATCATTCTGCTGATCATCTCAGGGTTGTTCTAAAAGGCCATCCAGGGACAAGGTGTTTAGCTAAATTATTTTGTATTTAAGTGTTTATTTCGACGGTGTGGGAATTTATGCATGTTCGGGCAAACCTAACTGTTTCAACATGGTTAACGGGGCATTGAGAAACGACAGTAGGTAAGCCCTTAGCAGTCATCATCAGGCCTTCTTACAGGTTACAATTATAATTAAAATGTAAAAATAAGAATATATAGGTAAAGGAAGCAAAACTTTGGTCTTACGTCACCGTTCGTGGGAATAGTAATACCACTATAAAAACAAAAATATTCCCTCTTTCCCTGACTCTCCGCCGCTGTCATATTCAGTTACTTTCTCGCGTAAGGTTGGCAGTGATACGTGATCGAGCACAGTGTTGTCATTACAATCCACACGTGTATGAAACTGTATGAAATACTGTTTTGGATTTACCAATTATTTAAAAATGCTTTGTACAAAATATATGTAGTAAATTCCAAATAAAAGGTCATTTTATTTCAGTGAAATTTTTGTTAGTTTTTTTAAAATTGAATTGTTTAAATTTCATAAAATAAATGTAAAGGGTCATTCCATCGTTTCGGGTGTTACATTTGTACACATAAAACTATAATTTTAAGAAACATTTTATATGTATATCAACCATGACCATTATGATGCTTAAACAGCCCCTTTTTGCTTCTATTTCCTCTTAACAAGGTCATATTTTTTGAATAAGTAAACAGTAAAGAGAAAATGATGGAAAAGGACACGTTTCGGGTGTTACGCCAAATTGCCTGCTCTCTCTGACTCTAATGTCTTAGATGCGAAATTCAGCGAATTTTCTTAGGTGACCTGGTAGTTTAATTTATAAACAAGTAATATATTAGTTATGCTACAATTATACTGCAAAAAATTAAGATTCGATTAATTTGAATTATTTTTATGCAATTAATGAAAGGTTTTGGGTGTTACAGATGGTTCGTTTCGGGTGTTACGAGTACGAAAATAAGGCACATTTGAGCCAAATTATGCAGCTCTTTATTATTAAAAATAAAATGCAACAACATATACAAGAATTATAATAGAAAAGAAATATTTCACCTTAGATTGGGATCATTTTTCAAATACATCTACCTCACTTGGAAATTCGTAATAAGTACGATCACCTTTTGTTTTTAAAGAAGGATTAGGTAACACATTTATAATGTCCTCGTAAGGTACATCACAGACATCTTTTTCATTGGGTATGAATGTTCTAGTAGTTTCTCCTGCTACCTTTAAAAACATTATTTGAACCTCTCCATCATCATCACCTACAGAACTTTGGCATATTCCGGCATATTTGTAATCCAGGATCCAGGGTTAAAAACACACGCAGTTAGGGGATTCCCAGAAAATTCGACTTGTATAAGAAATTATAAATAAACTAGGTTGCAAACGAGCAAAAATTGATGTAACACCCGAAACGTTTCGGGTGTTACACATTTTCATACATCAAAATCACGCAATAACTTTAATGTATGCAAATATTGCATAGGATTTGGTTTAGTAACAACCATAACCTTTCTTTGGCAAGACGGGCTTAACTTAAAAGTTATTTAGGCAAGTAATAAAAGAAAAAATGCATTTTTTTCGTTTCGGGTGTTACAATGACATCACTGTTTAGAAAACACTAATAAAACAGTCGTAAAACGTTACTTTCTTGCAATTTCAATCTCGTGTTACGAAACTACAATACATAACCTATGGATTGAACGTAAAAGTAATGAGAGATGACAGTTTATTCTTTGTTTTCGGTGTTGCTAAATATTGGTGTACAAAAGCCGTCATTATCCTAGAACTTTCTTACGTTACTTTGGGCGAACTAAAAAGGAGGAAAATAATGGAATTTTAATTTTTTTCTTAAAGATGTGAAGTTTTGTAAATGTTAACTGTTGAAAAAAGTTAAAACATACTTTCCATGGCGAGTTTTTTCAAAAAGCATGTGGTATCGTTTACTATGGAATTACCCTAAAGAAGAGTTGGAAACAAAGTGAGGTTAGATTATTTATATACATTTGGCAACGCTGCGTATTAACAAACGTCAAAATATTTATTACGTAAGACCAAAGTTTTGCTTCCTTTACCTATATACATAGTCCACTTTTAAATATGGGTTTTATTAGCCTCATAGCCTAAACAATGCGAGAATAAAATGTAAAAACAAATATTTATATGTAGTGAAAAACAGCTAAAATATGGACTTAATTAAGTAGTCCGAATATAAACTGCACCTTCAGCAATACATACCTATATAGCTTTTATTCTTTCTTGCAATGAAAATGAGTTTGTAAATATTTTTAGATTTCATCGCACAGAAACAAGATGTACACTTGGACTTATTCTACATAAATCTAAATATACTTGGTAGTTATAAGCCGACAATAGGAATGAATAATAAGAATCAAATGCACAATTTTATGGTAGGTAATATGTAAACATTTAAATATTATAAATAATGTTATCACTTACCACATAACAAGCCTTCTTCTTTTATTAGCCTTCTAGCCATAGGTAACGATTCTAAATCATTACCTTTCAACCAACGATCGACGACCGACCTATCCAAAACCGTAGGGACAAAATCATAACCAATACCTTCAACTTCGTAAAATGAAACATCTGTTTTATTTAAAGATTCTGGTTGAGCTAGAATGGAGCCTTCAGGATCGACAGCAACAATAGTGCAATTAGGGCACAGTTCTTTTAATCGTCTTCCTACACCTGTCACAGTACCGCCTGTGCCGGCTGTCAGTACCTAATTAATTAAATAATATCAGATACGATATACGGTTCAGTGAAGTTTGCCGGCCCAAGCAAAGATTATTATAATTCAACGATTTACATTTAAACACACGGTTTACTCTGAGTTGCTTGTTAGACTTTTATTTTATTACATTATTCTTTAATGCATGTTACCGAGTATTACTTATTTTTATTTAAAATATACATAATAGTTGGCAGTGAAAAAACAACAAAAATTTACTTACAACCATGTCGATTTTTCCCTCACATTGTTCATATATTTCAGCAGCAGTTAAATCATAATGTGCTAACGGATTTCCAGCATTACGGTACTGATCGAGTACAATAGAGTTAGGTATTTCCTTCTGTATTTTTTGAGAAACCGCAATAAGACCTTCAGGTGAATCAAATGCAGCCGCTGTAGGTGTTCGAATTATTTCAGCACCCAAAGCTCTTAACACATCCACCTTTTCGTTGGACATCTTTTCGGGCATTACGATTATGCAACGATAACCTGTTACAAATTACATTAATTTAATAGTATGTCTCATTAGCCCATTAATGTTAATCTTGTATTTGTAATTTATTTACCTTTAACGGCACTGGCCATAGCTAAACCAATTCCAGTATTACCAGATGTAGGTTCTATAATAGTGTAACCAGGTTTAAGCAATCCTTTCTTTTCTGCATCTTCCACCATTCTATAACCAATTCTGTCTTTTACTGATCCTCCAGGGTTGAAAAATTCGCATTTTGCCACTAAAAATAGAAAATTTGTGTTAAACCTTTGCTTTGTCATATGTACAGTTGTGGACAGAAAAAAATAGGACAGTGTTTTTTTTCTAGTTTAAAATGGCCCCTGTGTTGTAATTTGATTGCAAGTCAATGTGACAAATATCATAATTATAAAGCCAAAATCAAGTAACTAAATTTTATAGAATAAAGTTTACTTGATTTTTCGAGTTGTCCTATTTTTTTCTGTCCACAACTGTACCTATATGTAAAATCTATTTAAATCATCGACGTCAACATAGTTATCGTTGTTGACAACGCCTTTAAAACTATGTTTAACAAACATTTATGCATTTATACCGTAACATTCTTAAATATTGGCAAATTGATAAATAGAAATTATAACTATAAGGCAATTGCAATTTACACTTACATACATACTTATACATAAGTAAAGCTACAGAAATAAACACTTGAATTTGACAGGACAGTCATTTGTTTTGTTTTTAATTCATTTTTTTGTTTCCCACCAGTTGTTTGATAATTGGGTGCAATCATGATTTGTAAATATTAGAAAATTGGTTGATATTTAATTCCTTATTTAAAATAAATGTATTAAATAAATAAATTTTAGAAGGAATAAAAGAAATTAACTTCATTTACAATTTGGTAGATACAATAAGCAGATAAGTACCTACTTACTTATAACTTATAACCATAAATTGTAAATCTGAGTATAAACTATGGAGCTGTAAAATTGAACAACATCCTAAATGGAAGCTTGAAGTTTTAGTAATTTTGCCATAAATTCGTATATGTTTCAAAAATTAGCTAGTAACTGCAGAACTGAAATGGAGGAAGATAGAACAGATGAAAACTATAGACCAATAACAGTAACGTCTATATTTTCTAAATTGTACGAATTATCGTATCTTCAGAGACTTCAACAATTCTTAAATGAAAATAATTCGTTTTACAAAATTGTTACTAATTTAATTGATGCTGGTGAGTGTCCTGTTGGGATCTTTTGTGATCTCAGCAGGGCATTCGATTGTATAAATATTGAATTACTTTTAAATAAACTGCTTTCGTATGGTGTTACTGGATTGGCTTTGAGATGGATCCGATCGTTCTTAGAGAATGGTTCGCAATACGTTAGTATTGATCACGAGATCAACAATGTCAGACAAAAATTTTCTTCTGACGCAGTTGATATCGATATGGGAGTTCCCCAAGGAACAGTCTTGGGCCCCGTTCTTTTTATTCTATACATCAATGATATTGACTCTGTATCACCTATTTCCCATTTTACAACTTATGCCGACGATACAACGCTTGTAATTTCAGACCAATGTAATCTAACATTAGAATCTAAATGTAACGATGTTCTTAGTGATTTATTCAAATGGTATAGTGGAAATAGAATCTTTATTAATGCTGACAAAACGTCATACATTAGATTTCACAACAGAAATAATCATTGCAATAAAGTAAACATACAAATTAATGGTAAAATTATATCTAACACTCAACATGTCAAATTTTTGGGTCGTTATATTGACGACTGTCTTATTTGGAAATGTCACTGTGAACATCTAGTCTCTAAATTAAATTCTATTTTCTACATGATTAAAAATTTAAGTACGGTTTTAACTAAGGAGCAATTAATTAAAGTATATCATGCCCATGTTGAGTCTAGATTACGATATGGCATATGCTTCTGGGGTACATCTACCCTTTCTTCTGATGTTCTTATTTCACAAAAACAAATTCTAAGGTGTATTGCTAAAGTTTCTAGCACCCACAGTTGTAGACCATTATTTAAAGAATATAATCTGCTCACTCTTTTTTCTCTACTTATATATGAACTTTGCATTTATGTGTTTAAAAATAGAGAATCATTTGAATTAAACAAAGTTTTTCATAATCACAACACTCGTATTAACAATAATTTTCATATGCCTTTTCGTAAATTTGTTATTACTCAAAACTCACCCAACACACTTGGACTTAAAGTGTTTAATACCTTGCCCGCTACAGTTAAGGAATGTACTGTTTTAGCACAATTTAAAAGTCGCTTGAAGACATTTCTTGTTGATAAATGTTTATATTCTATTAATGAATTTTTAAACTGAATGTACTGAAATTGTAATGTATTGACAAACTTCTATATTTATTTTGTTTATGTTGACTTGTTATTTGTTTTTTGTCACTATTTGTATTATTGACTAGTCCTATACAACAACCTTGTCTTTTAAGGATAATAAACATTATTATTATTATTATGGAAGAAAAGAAATATAGTAGAATAGCAATAAAAACATTAAAAGATGCAGATCAATAGAGAATTTGCAACATTGGAGACTGGAGAGAACGGAATTTAGAAGACAGATGTAATACTAAGAGCAGCAGAACACATCTGTGGAAGATTAAAGCTCAATAAGCATTGCAAGAGAACAAGCTGGTAGAACACAAAAATCCAGGAAGAAGTGAAAAGAAAGAAAAAAGCATACAAACAATATAATAACACTAAGTCGGACCATGACAGAACAGAGTATCACAGAAGAAGAGCTGGAAAGATTTTAGTGAAGAAATTGATCAAAGATACAAAGTTAACAACAGAAGTTGTTGGTGGGAAAAGAAAAAATAAAGGGAATAAGAGATAAGGACAAACACAAATGAGGTTCTGGAAACATGAAGGGAGTACCTATTATAAAAGTAAATACCACAAAAATGAAGAGGATCAACTAACACAGACCATGGATGCTCAAAATGAGATGGAGGATAATAACAACCACGTGGAAGAAATAAGTAAAGATGAACTAGAAGAGGGATTAAGGAAAATTCGGATAGGAACAATATAGATCCAGAGATGATAAAATGGCTAGGTAAAGAGGGAAAAAATTGGCTGCTGGAAATAATGAAGGAAGCATGAAAATCAAAGTCAATAGGGAAACAATGTTACATATTATTAATACTTTACAATTCTCCAAGTCATGTTGTTCTCAAAATCTCAAAATAAATAAAATACTTCGGTATTTTTCAATTTTCTACTTACCATTATTACAGACTAATAATTTACTTAGAATTCCAATTGTTATTAAGTATGTACTGTGCATATAGGTACCTACATATGTATTTATTAATCAGTCTAAACATTAACACAAAGAATGAAGTGTAAATTTTAGATCAAACATATTACCTAATACAAACTCCTGACCGTAAAAATTAATTTTTATAGGTTGTTACAATCGGTTACAGGGCCGTCTTAGGCCATGCAGGGGCCCTTGGGCACACAGAGTTTGGGGGCCCCTTTAGATTTTAGAAAGCCAAAAAAAAAAAACGTGAATGAATTGTACCTATGTACTGAAAACGCTTAACCCTCTTGCTCAAGTTGCGACAAATTCGTTGCACACGTTACGCATTCCAGCTGACTCACTAGAGTTAAAATCAGAGGAATCCCCATCCAATCGGCAGATCGGGAGCGTCGACATCTATCATTATTAATGTTAATACCGTACCGTGCGTGTCTACATCAAGGCCCGCTGGATTAAATATTGCATATTAAGGCCTTACCACTTCATTTAGCCAAGGCGCAATTTAGAAAGGACGATAGCGCCATTTGGGGCGAACTATACCTATTAAATGCCCCATACACCTGCGAACAAGTTGCATAAACTGACGTTGCACAATAGATTGTTGTGCAAACAAGGTCGCTCATACACTATACGCAATTTTGTGCAAACTTCAGTTGCTTTTGTCGTGTACCTACGGAAACATGCCGTCTGACGACGCAGCCTGTTTAGCTATAAAACCTTCCATACTTCCGGCAACTGACGGTGTAAATCAATAAACTCACTCAAAAATTCTCTATTATTTATAAAATTGGCCATTTTAAAAACACTACCTTCTACCACAGTATAAACCTTAAGTTTATACTGTGCTTCTACTTCCACCCATGAAAAAAGAAACTGCAGTTTATTGTACAATGTGGTGCACAAAGCCCATACACGATGCAATAGTTGCGCAACGCCACTCGTTGTGCAATTAATTTCAAACAATTTTGAATTTCTGCAACTAGTTGTACAGCACGACAAACAAAACCATACACTATACAATTGTTTGCACAACAGCCCCTGTTGCGCAATTTGTTCGCAGGTAGGTATATGGGGCCTTTTGGGACGAATGTATAGTTCACCTCAAATTGCACCATCGTCCTTTCTAAATTGCGTCTCGGCCAAATCAAGTGGACAGGCCTTAATATGCAATATTTAATTCAGCGGGCCTTGGTCTACATTATAGGTAGCGCTAACGTAGGTGACCGCTAGATGGCATGGTTTCGCATCTGTTTTGTTAATTATGGGTTGAACTAAGAAACCAATGTTTTTTTTTAATTGATTAACTTAATTGGATGAAAATATATCATATATGGGCATGGGTTTCGGCATTTCGGGGCCCCCATCAGGCCGGGGGCCCTGGGCTCGTGCCCCACGTGCCCTTAGGGTAAAGACGGAACTGATCGGTTAGCAACAAGATTAATATTGAATTAATGTTAGAAAATAGTTATACGTTTCAATAACACTTACACATTTCACATTTGATTCCCTCTGATTGTGGAATTTTGTTAAGCTTAACCATCGGGGTATTTCCAATAGCATGTAAAACATTGGGGATTGTTTTCGCCCTTGGTGTTCTAAAAGAGAAGTATTGTAACGTTTGCTTTGCAAACAAATGACGGCAATGTCATGGCTAACTGAGCATGAAAACAAACTAAAATTAATTAGCAACTATTAAGGGAAAAAAGTTATAGAATTTACAATACTTACAAAGCTACTTTAGTGTGTGGGCTACTTGTTGAATAGGCGTTTCTGTTCCACGTGCATTTTGAAGGCTGATCTGGTCTAATAAAGTTTTCCATGTCTAAAAACTTATTTGTTTTAGGCCGCTGTAAGGATTGCTTCCTCCTCGTGTTGCTAACAACAAACTACTGCAGTCTTTATGGTAACACCACCTTTACCTGTCTCGCCAGTAACAAGCAATATCAATTAGGCAGTAAACCAGTTGAACTCGAGCACGTTTATCTTAGAGCGATCCCGATAACTTCTTTGCTCAACTGTAGTGTAGGTTAAACTGGTCTGCAGCTGAAACCAGTTGAATTCACGAACTTCCTCTGAATTTGATAAAAATTCGCGGTTTGTACGATCGTGAACTACTTTTCAGAATATTAAACGAGATTATCGAACGTGATTGGGCACTTTATACGTCGATTTTGATGGGGAAACTGGAAATCACTATCTTATTTTTATGCAATAATGATGGACTAGGTCGAGAAGCGTAATCGGTTTTGTGTTTAAAAACATTTAAGTATTTTATCACATTTTCGGTATGTAATAAATTTACACTGCGTAAACGTTCCATGTTTATATGAGGCACTTAAATCGATTTTATGGTGTTCGTTTGTTTTTAGTGCAAACGTCTAATACATCAGAACTACTCCAACGTTTTTAATTAGTGGCAATAAACTTTTTTTTAAATAAAATTCCGGCATTTTGATAATTGAATGACATCAGAAAACAGGACCAACTTCTAAAAAGAAATATTTTGTTGGAAACAGAAGAATATCTTCTTTCGAAATAAGTCATTTGTTTCCACAGATTATTCGATTAAAATATTTGCTTGCGAGCTATGACCAACTTTGTAAAAAACAAAATAGTTTAAAAACGGTTAAACGTACTTGTAAACAAAGTAAAAATTTGATAAACCATCTACATCACCGTTTTTAAAAAAACATCACCTCTGAACTGTTATCATTTATGTTGTGCGTTTTGTTACTTTTTAAATATTTAGTGGGAATTGCTCTTAAAAGTATAATAATATTTGTTGCAAAAATAGGCAGCCTGTGCAATGTTTTGTTCCCAAAATGTTGGAGCAAAGTATAGGGTTGCGGTTTGCCACTTTCCACATAATTTTGCGAATTTACTAAGGAAAACGTTTTTAAATATTTAAATTCTAATCTAAACTAGGAAAATAAATAAATTCTTATGTGCATTAAAAAATTATTTTTAATGCTTTATATGTACTTAATTAACCACCATGTTAATATTTAAAGCTACATCCTATCAAATTGGGTCTCCTATTTTTCATTCTGTGTTAAACTAGTAACAGTAATTACTTAACATAATAATAATTTTTGTTGCTTGTTGTTGACTAAATTATCACTTAAATCACTGCTGTAAATAATGTAATGGCCGTTGATTATGTTGGGCTGCTGATAAGTAATTATATAAGTTTAATTATTCAACACACAACATTTTTATAGAAATTATAATTTCAAATATTTCCATAAAAAAGGGATAAAATTCAATTGTTATTTTAATTTAATTATTTTGTTACTAAAAACAAATTTATATAGAAAAATTCCTTATTCAAATTGAAGACCAGGACCTGCATTTGTTTAATGATTTGTTGAAGTCAAACAGGCCATGGTTAATATAAAATATAAACAATCAATTCTCTTAATTGAAACGGCAAAAAAATCCATTTAACTTGAGTATTCACTAACACGATACATTTTTTGAATTCAAGCCTTGACACTTATTTTTAAATTCTATAAAAAAAACTGTACTTGGTATAACATTAAATACGTGTAGAAAGACATGTCAGCTTAGCTTTAGCTTTAGAGCAGATGTGTACGTTGAACTTGTCTCTGTTATTTAACCCTTTCTATTTCTTTGAATGAATGAAAAATAAAAGACATTAAGATGGCGATTAGGTTCGAGTTCATCGGCCTTCTAAATATATTCTAAATTACTAATCTGCAATACTGATTTTACATGCAGACCTTTTTAAAATACTCTTGCTGTATAATTAAGAATAGCTAACCCAAAGATGTGTTGTATTGTTTGAATTAATTGATTTATTTGTTATAATAACATTTATAACGGAAGATTGTGCAAAATTTGTTAACTTATTGAGTGAAATCTAAGTAGGAGGATACTAGAAACAAATTAACACAAAAGAGTATCGATTTTTGAACATTGCACTGAAGTTCATTTGTTTTGTTGAACTTGAACTGAGCGACGAAATGTATAAAAAACGTAAGTTAGTAACAAAATTGTTATCACTTCAGCGTACGAATTGCTAAATTTTTATACTGTATAAGTAAGTAGGCATAACGGGATATGGTGTTCCTACTCCCACTGTTTTCCATATAAAACTTTTGTACTGCATCGTTTGACAGTATACGTACTAGTTTAGATATTTGCCCCTAGATGACGGTATAAACTTTGATATTTTACAGTGACCTGTATGATATTTTCATAATCATAATTTTCTATACTGTGATCATAACCTATTATAACGTACCGTATTTTTATAAATTTTGCAGAATCTAAGCCATATTAAGAACACATAAATTGAAATAATTACACTGAAACAGTTGTTGTTACCGAAAACCTTTTAATATATGTGGTAAGTATATGTCATAAATACGTACCAATACAATTTTGTTAGTTTTGCATGTTTTTTTATATTTTCATTCGCTCGACCTAGATTTACTTTCTTTCTGGCAGGTTAATGTTAATCTCATAACAATGAAATTATGCAAAATGTCCTGCGTAAGCTCTTCAGAATGAGTAGGACATCCCAGCAAGTATTTGAACTTGTGTACCTGTACCTGTGATTATCTAGTGCTTCATTGATTTCTACCAAAACATTTTTGCGGAGTATGATGTTTTTGAAAATTCCACTTACTACAACCTCAGTTTCTAATAAAAAAACTGTATTGTTTCTCTGAAGGAGAAGTAAGAAATTCTCTGATTTTTGCTGTAATTAACTGATTATAGTTTATAGTTTTCAGTACCACTTCCTAGCAAGAAAGATTTGCACTCAATACAATTAATGTTTTTGTATTTTTTGGTATTTTAATAAAAAGAAAAAATATTAATGGAAAGCCTCTAATTGAGTATAATAGGGAATGCGATGAAAAATAATACAAATACAATGGTTATAATAAAAATGTATTTAAAAAAATCAGAATTTCACCTTAGAAGCTGCAAATAAAGTTAAATCTTCATTATTCGTTTTTGATAATACGCATAAGCAACAATATCTGGGCATTTTTGAAAATCAGATAAAAAATCTGGTGTAAAATCGGCAAAATATAAATACTCTGTGCCGCCAAGAGTTGTGATAAACATTCAAAATTAAATAATTTGACAGTTCTTAGTGCCAATATTCAACTGTCATTAGCGCCATCTTACAGCAATTGTTGAAACTAGTACGCAACTTGTCAAAGAATACAGTTCACAAACAATTGAAGGAGTGGAGACACCATCTTAATAACATCACCGGAATAACTCTTGCAATACTACTTGTCAAAATAAATACCACAATACTTTCAACTAAAAACTACAACTGTGTAAAGAATTATCCGGGACAGCGCGTACGCAGTCCCGACTACCAAAAATTACGCGCCCGAGTTATTCACATTAGGAATAATCGCAGGAGTCAGCCCAATCTAAGTGCAATGAAAGGGCCTCATCCTGGGGAAACCGCCTTAGTGATCACGGTAATCCCTACGCCAGGTAAGTATGCTTTGTCAGCGTTTTTCTGATGGTTATAAAACAACTGAGAAATATATTACTTGGGAGCGATAACGACGGCGCCATCTTACGATGCTTGTTATTAAATATCGGCAACTCCACTCCTTCAATAGGAAACTGCATCAATAACTTCCCACTTCTTATTTTTACCTATAGATGGCGCGCAGCCACTGAAAACGTGCTGAAAACCAAAAATTCTTCCAGAGCCACTGTTTCTCCAAAATATTTTAACATTTTATAAATGAATTGAAGAGTTTGGTGCAAGAAGGGTATAAGTGCATAATTGATAATATGAAGTAATACAACTGCAAAGCTAATTGCTTCCTGAAAATTCAATACCGGAATTAGCATATTTCAAAATTAAATATGTAAGTTGTTCGAAAATAACACACTTTTCTTATTGTGGAATAGAAATTTTAATCACCAAGCTAATTTTTGAAATTTCATGCACTCATACCTTTTTTGCACAAAAAAAAATTATTTTGCTTTGGAGGATTTAAAACAAAGACAATATTTCAACGAAAAGCTTTATTTATTACAAAAATCATTATTCAGAATTTGAAGCTGTGTCATATACAGCGTCGTCATCATCCAAGTTTGGGTGTACTTTCGCATCTTCTATATTATATCGTTGTCGTTATTTCAGGGCCGTAGCTAGACTATTTTCTGAGAGGGGGCTAAAGTCATGTTAGGGGGGGCCGTAAAATAAAAATAAAAAAATACTATGTATGGTATATTTAATTAAGAACATTATTAAAAAAAAACTATAATCTTAAACCGCTACATAAAAATAATTATAACTACATATGTATAAGTATCTTACATATACATAGATACATACATTAACATAGTTATATTCTTATAGGTCATATATGCGTATCATATCAAAAGTATTATTTAGAAAAAATAGTTAAAAATGAGAATATACAGGGTGTAACAAAAATGGTGGGCTGACTATACACAGGCGGCTTCTACGACTAAAAATAAAGAAAAAAGTTCCTATAAATAAGGGTCCGAAAGGAATCAATTCAACAAGCAATGTTTTCTGGTAGAAGACCAGTGCTTGTTGTTTGGGTCGGTAAATCAAACGATATCTAATCTAAACAAATCACAGTAGATAGGTAAAAGGGTGAAAGGCCCGTAGCGCGGGCTTTTCCGTCCGAGAATAATGTAGGACGAATATGCCCCTGTCGCGGGCATATTGCTCCGAGACCTCCGAGAAAATGCGAAAGTCCTATCGTATCTCATGCGGAGCTGTTACGGGAGAATATGCTCACTTTGTGGGCATAATTGTCCGAAGGAATCGAACTTTGGTTTTAATTTAATTTGTAAAAGTGATTGAATCTCAAAGCGAACGTACAGATTTTAGGTCCAGGTGAGATCCTGTGTTCGAAACGAAGGAGATTCTGAGATTTTTGCGATGCTTGTACGGAAATTCGCAACTTCTGTGAGAAAATTACTCTCCAAAGCGAATCTATAGATTTTAGCGTCACGTTTCTCGTAATTCTAAAAATGATGATCTCTATAATTATGGGAAATAAACTGTTCGCTGTACAAAGTTCTAAATCTGCCTTTTACACGTGAAAATCATCCATATAGACGCTTAAAAGGCGTTGAAACACATACAGGGAAATTTTCTTTTTAGTATACATATACCCTATGTATACTTTTATAATAAACGCAAATAGGCAACCCACTATACACTATAAACGTTAAAAAATTAGCATGCTGTGGCAAAAATCATCAAATTAAGTTAATGTCAAAAAATTAGTCTTTAACTGTTGCTGTTTTTATTTTCCTTTCTGTTTTGTATTGTTGATATTTTATGTTTTAGAATAATCGCTGAATTAAAATTATGTTGATATTCCACTAATTTTGATTTATTTTTTATTTACAACCATGAAACATAACCTTTACGCACCACGTGACGTGACGTTTATAGTGTATAGTGGGTTGCCTATTTGCGTTTATTATAAAAGTATACATAGGGGATATGTATACTAAAAAGAAAAATTCCCTGTATAATGATTTCTAAAATCTAGGACGAATATGCCCCTGTCACGAGTATATTGCTCCGAGAAAGTATATTCAAAGCCGCTAGGGTGAAAAGGCCCGTAGCGCGGGCTTTTCCGTCTGAGAATAGTGTAGGACGAATATGCCCCTGTCGCGGGTATATTCCTCCGGGATTTCCGTCCCAGAATAATGTAGGACTAATATGCCCCTGTCGCGGGCATATTGCTCCGAGAAAGTAATAGTTCCATATGCAGTTTTTAATTCTTCGTAACATAGATAAATTGCCTTGTGTCCTCTTTCTGTAAAATTCACGGTTCAACATTTAGGTTACATTGCATGAAAATTTTTATTTTATAATTAATTAATTTGTTTAAATGTCAGATTTCAAATTTCCCTCCAATCATATAGTAACCAGAAATAACAACATTACAGAGCAAATTATCTGTACCAATTGTTCAGCGCATGCCAACATGATTTCCGCCATTTCCGGCGTCATTTCCGTTAAGTGTTACTTTTGGTTGGCGTCATTCTTGTTCGCTTGTGTTGTTAAGTGTTGTGATCCAAAGAATTCGAATACAGGCACTACTTCTGCTAAAAAGCATTGCTTGATTATCGAGGCTTGAAATTTATTTATAGAGGTAAGAATTCACAGCATTCGTATTTGTACTGGTTACAGGTTATTAAATAAAATGTACCATTGCAGATCATGGGTTTACCTATCTACTGTGATTTGTTTAGGTTAGATATCGTTTGATTTAGCGACCCAAACAACAAGCACTGGTCTTCTACCAGAAAACATTGCTTGTTCAATTTAATGGATTAAGTAACACCTCCATTGTGGGAAACATTGTTCTACACATGGGAACTTCTTAAAAAGCTTCACAGAACAATTCTTTTACAACTAGCACCGGTCTTCTACCGGGATACATTGCCTGCTGGTAAATTGCATTAAACAGTACCTCTCTTTTGGGGGAAAACATTGCTGTATAGGGGAACTTCATAAAAATAATATTATACTATACTGTCATGGGTATAGTAAAATTCCATGGGAAAAGCTTCCGCGCCTTCCCCATAACGGCCTGCCGCATAATAAGAGCGATGAAATTTGTGTTCGCGGAGCGCAAGGTTATACCGACGGCCATAAACGTCGAAAACTGGCAGATCCAGGCATTAAGGGCGACGTATGGAGTTAAGTTGCCCGGTAGTGAAACCCCCCATCACAAGTCAAATTTGAAGTCTGCCAGCATTTTCAATTTGATCGGCGTTTTCGAGAATGCCTACGTGGATAGGCTGCAACCCTGGGTCCTGTCGTCGGTGTATACGTTCGCGTATTTCACACATAAATTGTAAGTAACTTAATATGTCCGTAATTGGGAACCCTGAAATTAACCCACCCCTTTTTTTGCAGTAAAAAGTCTGATGACGGGCATCTACGGGGTGCGTACGATGCGTTGCGTTCGAAGACGGCACCTTCGACCTCATCTCTTCGGGCCATCATCAAAGTCATTGTGGGCGATGCGTATGACTTCGACAAGAAGATCCTTGGAAAGTTCCGCGGTCTCGTCCGGAGCCAAACATCCAGACAAGAGTTGCAGGCCATTCTCAAATATGGAAAATTTTATGGAATGGGAAAGCTAGCCCATTACGAAGACGATATGCGTTTTTTTTTTAGAATTTTACAGTAAGTATGCAGGAAAATGTCTACATTTCGGGTTCCGAGTATATTTTCTCTGATGCTTATAATCTTTTTTATTTTCTTGTTCAGTGTCCCTCGATTCAACATCAGAGAAGTACAGAAGCGTTGTCTCATTTATAAAATAAAATCAGGCACCTGGCCCGTCCGACGCGCCCTCGAAGACGTCGCCGATGAAGGCGAAGACGTCGACCCGGTCGAACATCCAGAGTTACCGGAGTAGCTACCGCAGCCGGAGCTAATGGAACATCCGGCAGCAGATAATCTGTTCCGGGCGGAGCCCGCAGGCGACGGCATCATCATCCGGAGGTATGTACCTATATACATTTATACAGAACCTAGGGGAAAAGTATCATAAAAACCCTTTTCAGGTTTTCTATAATAAAACATTTCAAACTTCAAATAATATCGGTACGATTAGGGCACATATCAAACTGATAAGTTTATTTTATTTTCAGTGACGCTGACCAACTAGGCGTGCTACAGCCCGCCGTGCAGGATAACGCTATCATCAACAACGCCTTTCTGGGCCGTGCCGAGGATGCCGATAGCGATAAAGACGACAACGGCCTTATGCCGGAGGGAATAGCGGTAGAAGAGGGGTTAGTCGAAGAGGAGGAAGACGAACACCAGGAGCCCGACGAGGTGGTAACCGTGCCCGCCAAGCGGGCAGCCGCAACGATGGGCCGAGCACCTAAGCGGCGCAAGAAGGCCGAAGTCAAAGTTTGGCGACCTCCGATTGGGACCCTCGTTCTGGTCAAATTTAACAGGTGGCCCCTCTGGCCTGCAAAAGTCACCGGAGTAGCCAATAAAACTGTAGATGTGCTCTGTTATGACAAAGAAATGAGTCACACAGAGCATACGCTGCCGATTAAGGCCGTCTTGCCCTTCGACAGGGAGCGGAGCCTAGAAGCTTTAAACAACTGTCAGATTGTCAACAGTACGCTTTTGAAATGTTCAAGCACATCAAACCAACATTCACCGCAATAGGTGAGAATGGCAGAGCTCAGTATGGCCCCTCGACGAGAGAATCCGTACTCTGCAAGTTTTTGATGTTCGCCGAAGGACCCCATTATTTGCGGCTATTGTTCGGTTTGCAGTTTAAACTATTCCTCAACATGCCGGAGGACATTTATGCGAGATATTTGAGAATGGCCTGCAACTCTTGTCTGGACGTTTGGCCCCGGACGAGACCGCGGAACTTTTCAAGGCTCTTCTCGTCGAAGTCATACGCATCGCCCACAATGACTTTGATGATGGCCCGAAGAGATGAGGTCGAAGGTGCCGTCTTCGAACGCAACGCATCGTACGCACCCCGTAGGTGACCGTCATCAGACTTTTTACTGCAAAAAAAGGGGTGGGTTAATTTCAGGGTTCCCAATTACGGACATATTAAGTTACTTACAATTTATGTGTGAAATACGCGAACGTATACACCGACGACAGGACCCAGGGTTGCAGCCTATCCACGTAGGCATTCTCGAAAACGCCGATCAAATTGAAAATGCTGGCAGACTTCAAATTAGACTTGTGATGGGGGGTTTCACTACCGGGCAACTTAACTCCATACGTCGCCCTTAATGCCTGGATCTGCCAGTTTTCGACGTTTATGGCCGTCGGTATAACCTTGCGCTCCGCGAACACAAATTTCATCGCTCTTATTATGCGGCAGGCCGTTATGGGGAAGGCGCGGAAGCTTTTCCCATGGAATTTTACTATACCCATGACAGTATAGTATAATATTATTTTTATGAAGTTCCCCTGTACAGCAATGTTTTCCCCCAAAAGAGAGGTGCTGTTTAATGCAATTTACCAACAGGCAATGTATCCCGGTAGAAGACCGGTGCTAGTTGTAAAAGAATTGTTCTATGAAGCTTTTTAAGAAGTTCCCATGTGTAGAACAATGTTTCCCACAATGGAGGTGTTACTTAATCCATTAAATTGAACAAGCAATGTTTTCTGGTAGAATACCAGTGCTTGTTGTTTGGGTCGCTAAATCAAACGATATCTAACCTAAACAAATCACAGTAGATAGGTAAACCCATGATCTGCAATGGTACATTTTATTTAATAACCTGTAACCAGTACAAATACGAATGCTGTGAATTCTTACCTCTATAAATAAATTTCAAGCCTCGATAATCAAGCAATGTTTTTTAGCAGAAGTAGTGGTAGTGCCTGTATTCGAATTCTTTGGATCACAACACTTAACAACACAAGCGAACAAGAATGACGCCAACCAAAAGTGATACTTAACGGAAATGACGCCGGAATGCCGGAAATCATGTTGGCATGCGCTGAACAATTGGTACAGATAATTTGCTCTGTAATTTTGTTATTTCTGGTTACTATATGATTGGAGGGAAATTTGAAATCTGACATTTAAACAAATTAATTAATTATAAAATAAAAATTTTCATGCAATGTAACCTAAATGTTTTTTTAGCCCACCCTTAAAAGTGTAACCAAGCCACACCTACCGCCTTTGACACAGTAATGTGTCACATGTTGACGTTATTGAAAAAGTGTCATATGTAAAAATTAAAAAATCAAATTGTGATAAACCTTCCTCTCTTGTCTTCTCTACCTTGGTATATAATATACTATTCCAAGTGTTTTGAACTAGTAGGTGCATAATTAATCAAATTCATGAAGCAGTTCGCTTTTGCAGTTTTAATAACGGTTTGTAAAATATTTCTGTACCTCAAATAATATTCTTTAAGGTTAATGTTAGCATATCTATTTAATAGTTATTCGTTTTAGATGGTTTTGTTTGTTGATACATTTAACGATTTAACAATACCAAAAGTAATCCAGTTCTTACGTTTTCTGGTCTTAGCATTCAATTTGATAACTTTCTGATAAGTAGATTTGTTAACGGCGTGGTTTATTATTTGGATGAGGACATCTAAAGCACTCTCTGGTTGGAAAACAGATTGCCAAAAGTAAAAAAAAAAAACAGATAACAAATAAACAATTTGTATGTTAAAAGAAATTGTATGTTGCAGCAAATAACCAATTTTTTCCTGTCAGTCATCTATGTATGATCACTCTGTAGATAATCTTTTATTTTCCAATATTTACAGTTTCTCTGCTTAGATGCATTACTAGAAAAGGCATTCCGACTATTGTAATTCAATTGATGATAAGTAATTGATTTTTAAGTGTTTTGAAGTACTTACATAAAAAAGGTTATTGACAACCAAAAAAATATGTGGTGAATCCAGATGAGTAGATAGAATAGAGATATCTTATTTTCGATCAGATAAACAACTTATTTTTACCCCAACAAGATCATCTGCTTTCCAAATATCAATTTGCTGATAATTTGTTTTTTTTTTGTCAGGCAATTATGAAAAGAGCAAGTGCAAATTTTTCCACTTAAACATTGGCTTTGGGCGTGGTTATAATGTAAACTTTCTGTTTTCCTTTTACCCTCTTTTATACCTTTACAGTGTCGAGACTGTCGAGAGGGCCGAAGACACCCAGCCGCAAAGTGGTTACCCATTCAAGATCTGGCCTTTGCTTAACTTTCTATATTGCAGAACTACGTGTGCTCCCACTCTGCCGTACTGCAGGCTTAATATAAGCTAAGTTTGTTTAATATTCGTATGCTAGGTGGATTACAAAATTGAAAATAAACTCTTTAATAATGTCTCTTTAAATTACTTTTAAAACGGAACAGCCCACCTTTGCGGTTTAAAGTGTAGTAAGGTTGCTTTGTGAACCAAAGGTCTCGGGTTCGATCCCTGCCGAGACCAGTTGAAAATTTTAAATCTGAAAGTATGCCCTCTTTAGGATACGAGGTAAAACAGTATGTGTCGTTGCTGAGCTTCTTTGTTTAATAATATATTAAAAAAATTCGTATTACAAAATTTACCAATTTTAATTTTGTTGGTTGTTTCAAGCAGTCAGTGTGTATTTAGAATTTAAAAACGCAATTTTTAGTCTACGAATTTACTTATAAAATACAATCGATTCTAAAAATACACATTTTTGAAGGTAAAATTTAAGAGACAACCGATACTTAAGATTAAACGTCGGCGTCAATTTATTATCATAAAATAATTAAAAATTTGACCAAGAGGTTCGAGCTTGTAAATACGATAAGATTTAAAATTGAATTTTTGCGTCTGAGCTTGTTTAATAATGTTTTTCTAACACTAATATCTTATACTGTTTCTATGGTGCATAAGAGCTCACTTGTTATGTTTCCTTTAAAATACGCTTTCTTTATAAAATACGCCGTCAATGACAACGTATTTTATAGGCCTTTAAATACGTCGTTGCCTAGCAATCTTCGCATTTTGTGAATTATGACACGTCTCAAATAATAATTTATTAAAATTTCTAATAATATATTAGTGAAAGAAAATGTCTGATATTAGTGTTAGAAAAAATCTTGAAGATAACTCGTGTTTTATAGTTTAAAAATCTCGGTCTATCAAATCCTCGGCTCACTTCGTTCGCTCGGATTTGAACTACGACCTTGATTTTTAAACCTTCTATAAAACACTTGTTGTCTTAATAGCTATTTTCATTAACCTTTTTTGAAACTTGATAATTGTTTTGTTTTAAGTGATAGAACCTTTCAGTTAATTGTTTATTCGAATAACATTTTTAGATTGAAAAATAAATATTATTGCATGTAAATTGCTTATCTTGATAATTATTTTATAAATTCAAATACCGTTGAGCGTATGCTACTCCTCCACTCAACCAAGAGGGCGACTCAGCCACCCGCGCACAGCGCACAAGTTTTTACTTACCATTTTCAGTAAACTCACTTTAATTTAAGCAAGGCAAGTTGTTTTATTTTATATATTTTACGAACCAAGCGACCAGTGTGGTCCATCAACAAACAATTTGTGCTAAGCGACCATTGTGGTCCACTAATAAATAATCAAACATATACTAAGTAAATATCAAAACTAATTTGGTATTATCAACAAACATTGGTCCATCGAGCCGACTATCAATCGTCTCCAACAATTAACTGTGGTCCTTCGATGAACCGGATGTAACAACAAAACATATTAACAACATCAAACATATTATTGGTTCTTCGAGCAATTAACAAATACTTCGAGCAACTCGATTGAGAGTTGGAAAAATACTTATAGGTTGAAAAATTACTACTGTAAGCCTCGTGTAGTCAGATGAGCAAATATTATTATTTTAACTATTAATTAAAAACAGTGCGATTTTAATAAAAAAATGCCAAGACAGAGATATCTTCTCCCCTCTTTTGTTCAGGAAATGTGTGGAGGTTGAGGTTGTCTTCATTTTTCCAATTCATATCCATCCGTGTACTTCGAGATCTTCCCCTCCATTATTCTCTTCACCAATCCTTCTCGTTCATTCTTGTGATATGTTCCAGCCACTTGAATTGATCTTTTACTGTTTTATCCATAATCGACTCTTGTTCTATCATTTTCCTGATGTTCTCGTTTCTAAAGTGATCCCATTTCGTCTTACCTGTTATTTTTCTTAAACATTGCATTTCAACTGCATTTATTTTACTTTATAGATTCTTTGTCCTTACTTCATCTGTCGTTATACGTCTGTTATGATGTTATATGCGTACTTCTTATTTTTTTAACTTTACTTAGTGTCAATTTCTCCTTTTCATAACACCGATTTGAATAGTGCATAATGTTTTCCTTCCCTTTCATAACCTGTTTGTAGTTTCACTATCAATTTTTCCGACATTCGTTATTACTAGAGCTTTGATTATATGCAAAATGCATATCATCATTTTTAGGCATATCTTCTTGCAATTTTGTTTCTGCATGAATTAATATACCAAGTTTCATTTGATATACGTATTTTAAATATAATTACAAAAATAGGGATGCCACAGATTTCATTGGCATCCTGTATATAGATATAAAATTTCCGCTGAAATAGCACTGAAGTCACGTTTTTAATGTCGATTATTTAAACATTCATTTCGTTAAATTTTGTTTTGGCAACAAAGGATTTTGCACATAAAACAGACTTAAAGAATTTCAAGGGGAGTTGTGTTTGTTTTTCTTTAAATTTATTTTGTTTGCATTTCGTACTATAATTACATTGTATACACATTTCGTAACCTGAGTAATCTGCCGATAGCACTTTTCCTTAGAATTTAATCCATTCTTTGTATTGACTCTGTAAACAATAAGTTAATTGAGCGATTGCTGCTAAATTAACAAACCACTGATTTTGAAGCGTACGATATGATTTAAGTCAGTGGCGTATATTGATACCAGTATGAGGCAGGTATGAGGACGAAAAAAGGCGCCATATTATACAAGATGTCTCGGAGAGTTTTGCACTTTTCCTTCTAATTTTGCTCAGCTATCATCAGTTTTCACAACTTAAAACTACATTTATTGGAAATTCATGTATGGAAAATTATATCATCTAGATGTCGCCCATTTCGCCGCTGGCACTCTTCCAAGCGATACCTTAGATTTTCCATTACACTTGTGCATAAGTCAGGAGTAACGGCTTCAATCTCTTCCTGGATACGGTTTTTAAGCTGAATCAAATTTGCTGGGACGTTATTAGAAACTCGACTCTTAAGATATCCCCACAAAAAAAATCGTTTGGGGCCAAGTCCGGGCTTCTTGGGGGCCAGTTGATGTCGCCTCTTCTTGATATCAATTAATCGGGGAACCATTCTCTTACAGATTCTAATGGGGTATTTGCTGTGTGGCTAGTACCTCCTGCTGGAACCACCACTGGTCATTAATATCATCAAATTCTTGGAGCGCAGGGCCAAAAAATTCACGGATCATCGCGGCATACCTGTCAGAATTTACAGTAACTGTTTGTCCGTTGTTATTCTCAAAAAAGTATGGGCCTATTATGCCACTGGAGGATATTGCTGCCCAAACAGTAACTTTAGGGCTATAGATAATGGCGTAATGGAAAATCTAAGGCATCGCTTGGAAGAGTGGCAGCGGCGAAATGGGCGACATCTACACTGCGTTTCAAACATCAGATTCAGTACGGGCTCTTATGGAAGGCGATGTAGCCATATTTCAGTACAAAACTGTTTGTAAATAAATATGCACCTGTCAATCATAAATAAATCCTGCTTTTGTATTTCAAGACACCTAACCTTTCTAATAGCTTCAACCGCTGGCCTCTGCCGAGAAGTGGCAACATTGACCACGAAACTCCCATAAGAATAACATTGCCCTATCTTTACCGTACTGAATCTGATGTTTGAAACGCAGTGTAGATGATATAATTTTCCATACATGAATTTCCAATAAATGTAGCTTTAAGTTCCAAATAAAGTTAGTTGTGAAAACTGATGGTAGTTGAGCAAAATTAGAAAGAAAAGTGCAAAACTCTCTGAGACACCTTGTATAACATTTAATATACACAACAAGTTATACAGAAATAATAGATATTATAAATTAATAGTTCGCTTTTTTAAGTTTTTAAATAAATCAATCACCTCATTTAAATCTATGTTTTTGGAAAACTCTCGTTCAATATTTAATATCTATTGCCAAATCAGACAGTCTTGTCTCAGCCATTGTAGACCTTAAATATGACTTTATCTGTTTCAGTCGACTAAAGCTTCGTTCAGCAGTTGCGCTGCTTATCGGAAGGGTCAAAAATATTTTATATAAAGTACCCAAATTTTTGAAAGTATCAGTTATATTATTGACATTGATAAAATTTAGAATATGGTTTATTTTAAGTGTTTCTTTTTTTGAAGTGAAAATTTCTTTGTACAGACTTCTGAACTGCTTGTTATTCATCGACAGTGCTACTTATTTCGTCTAAATAGTCTTTGTAAGTTAAAGCCAAATCCATAACGCCTTTTAAACTCTCTTTATAAAAATTTTCTGGTTGAAGACTTGAAAAGGTTGAGGACACCTGATGAAAGTCTTCAAATCTATCAATAAATTGAGTGGATTGAGTCTATAGATTTATGGTCTAATACTACGTGATAAACTTCTATTTTAAAACTCAGCCATCGGTCTTCAATGGGCTCATCTATTGCTTGTTCGTCAAAGGGTCTTTTTTGTCTTCTGATTCACGATTTTTATCGACTAGATTAGACGGGAAAAAGGCGCCGAAGACGTGAGGCACCGGGTTTTGAAACCCACTAAACCCCCTTAATATACGCCACTGATTTAAGTACTCGTATATTAAAGAAACACACTAAATTTTAGACAACAGCGGGCCATTTTATGGTCTTGTTTGTGTAAACAAAACTTTTCCTGGTTCGAATATTCCGTCAGTAAGATCATACTAACTTGAGAGAATGCTTCATCAATGCTGTAACCTTCGATATTGTAATTCAAATTAAGAGTAGTTCTAACAAACCATATTTGGCAACAGCACAATTTCCATATATTCTGAGAATTATGCAATGCGGTACGGTAAAGTTTTGCAATTATTCTTGAAATACATGGGAGCTGACTTCTTACGTACAACGGGTGCAGTTAATAAAGAATATTTATGCATAGTATGGTAATCTAAGATCTCCTTAAGGACTCTTGTTGTAGTGTTCATGTTCCAACAAAGGGAAATAAAATTCAAAATTCCTTGTTGTCTTTTCTATCTGTACAAATTGTAACGATACTCGTATTATTTTCTGTTTCGATGCCTTATCATCTTCCTCCCATTACCATGTACCTACTGCATTTTGTCTGTGTTAACCTCTAATCCCCATTTATTATATTCTTCTATTAGTTTATTTAACATATACGTCATGCCATGTTTGTCTTCAGCAAGAACTATCTGATCGTTTGCAAAAAAGACGAAAAGGATGGTGTAGATGAGACGATTTTCCAGCCATATTCCCATCGGACTACATTTCCTTTTCCATTGTTTTAGAGTAGCATTCAGACAGATTTTTAGCCCTTTTGTTGGTGATATTGAATTTCCACATTTTACACCAGCCTAGCTTCCTTTGTATAAAACTTTTGTAGCCTTTGTGTACAGTTTCTTTATGCATCCTTCTTCCATTGCTACCCATAGTTTTTGGAGGTACACCGAGTTGTAGACCTTACGTAGATCTATAGATTTCACATGGATTTCTTCTCTGCTATCTGTTTCAACTTAAAGATATTATCGACACAAGATCTTCCTGGTCGGAAGCCACTTTGTTCTTCTATATCTTAGGTTTGTTCTTCAATTCTTGTTTTTATAACTCTTTTATAGCTTTCGTACGGATGATATTATACTAATCCGCTCTATAATTTCAGCATTCTTTTCTACTTCCCTTTTTATAAATGAAATTTAGATACGACATCTTCCAATCACTTGGAATTTGAAATGTTGTCTCCAGCTATAATTCACCTATTAAATATGTCGCAGATAATTTCTAATATTTTTGTTGTCGCATGTTTGATCGACTTGATAGGCAGGTCACTTGGTCCTGATGCCTTGCTATTCTTCATATTTCTTAATGTTACTTTAACTTCTTTTAATGTAATCTTCTGAATTACTTCTTTTCTTTCTGCTGTTTTTGCTTCGTCTAAGGGTGTGTTTATATACGTACTCAGGACGATGTTCTGTAAGAAGATCATCATAATAATCCTTCCATTTCTCTAACTTTATTGGATTTATTCTCCGTTTTTCGTTCGTATTTTTCCTTAAACTGTTCCAGATTTCTTTAGACCTAGACCATCCTATCATCGAATTTAATTGAGCACATTTCCTACGTCCTACACCATGCTTTGTGTTTGGCCTTTTTTATATATTTCTTTACCATATATCGAATGTATTGCTTATGATTCTCTGCGTCGTTTGTTGACAACCACCTATGGTATAACTTTTTATTTTCATCTGTTAGTTCTTGTAATTCATCAGTCCACTAAAAGTTTTTTTGTACTTTCCCTTATTTCTTTTTTAGTTTTTCATACAGCTCTTCTGCTAATTTTCGCGCTAGCCTTAGTTTATATGAGAAGCTCGTAGAATAATCTCTCGGACAATCTAGGTTGTAATATTTAGTACTTCTTGTTCCTTCTTCCTTTTTAGAATTTGTATTTTATTTGTTGTGTTAATAAGCATTTAATTAAAAAAAAAATGTTTTTATTAATAATTGTAATTTTTTTAAATGGTTTGTAATTGTCAGAAACATGAGTTTGTAATTATTTTTTTCAGTTCGAACGAAAGCCAGAAAAATACCAAACGTTTTGCTTTTAATAGATTTGCAATATTCATGCTATTGCCTGAGTCTTTTAATTTTTATTTAAGAACAATCTACAAAGCAAAAATATTTGTACAAAAAAATGTTTATTATTTGTTGTTTAGGACTGAATGTTCGTCACTTATTTCTTCTATTATGTCTTCAGGAAAACGGTGGTCATTTTGAATATCTTGTTTAATTTTTATGTAATTTCGTTTCTGTTAACTACTTAAATAAAAATTATAATTTCCAGTTACAATCATTACTTATTATGATTTACTTATCGCACGGTTTATCAATTTAGCTGCTACCGTTATGTTATCGTCTAAACAGAACTAAAACATTTCCCGAGAAATTAAGGCTAAAACAGTTTCTCTAAAAAATAAGCATCTTATCACTTAACCTCTCCTGAGATTTACCACAACAACGCCGTTTTATTTGCGCTTGCGGTATTACTTGTTGTGTCTAAATGTTAACCAACGGATAATCAGCTTACAGTTACCTGACCGAATTATTTTTAGATTTGAATATAAAATTAATTACTAAATGCTGTGAGCATAAATTTTAAAGCTTGTTTTCCATTATCAAGCCTTATGTGACCTTTTCTTTTAACTTAAACCATAAATAAGTTTGAAAAAAGTTACATTCTTGTGAAAAATACCCTTTTCTTTAAATAAAGAAAAACAACAATAATAATAGAAGCAAAAATAAATAACAGGTATGCTAACCATTGAGCTTAAGAGAGTACTCATAATTATTTGTAATAACAATATATCGTATTATCAGTTTACATTAGATTTATTTTAGTCTGGCAAATAAAAGTAACCGATTGCAATTTTAATTAAAATCTTAAAATTAAAGTATACTAAACCATACGCTTCTAATCAGGAAAATTGGATAAGTTTTATCAACAGTTGTAAAAGTTATAATTTACGGCCCCTACTGGACGATTACAATAAACAATCAGTTGTTTATGATAGGCAATCAAAGAGTAAATAAAGAAAAGCACGTGCATTTGTTTACTGTACCCAAAATTAATTTATTTAGAATACGTTTGTTCTAGAAGATAAACCATGTTTAAAAATAAAGAAATATACATGGTGTAAACGAAAACAGCCCCCCCCCTTTGTTATACACATATAAAATTATATAAAACTATAGGTATCGTTTTATATTTACGCTAAACACGACTTTAGTTAGAGACAACTTTAAACATAAGATCAGAATAATACGGCCCATTAAATTTACGAACTTTTAAGACTACAGTTAAGCGGCGAACCTTGTTAGAAGAGTTTCATTAGTGTAAATAGGGTTTTTGTTGGTATAAATCTGACTCGTCAAATAAAAATCAAAACTAAATTTTAAGGTTAAAATTCGCTGCTAATTAACTCTAACCACGACCTTCCTGATTTCACTAGGTGACGCCTCTCTACAGCCTGAGCCTAGCCTTAGTCTAAGTGAGCTCCGCATGGCGTAAGTAAACACCTTTTGATAGGTTATTAACTGGTGAGACCATTCACAGTTGGGCTTAATTAATTGTGCTCTACTCGAAAGACTGGTCTATGAGATAGAATAACAAGACCGCTACACACGTAGTAACACACACATGACGCAGTCGCCTGACTTGAAGTAATGCCTAAAGGTCTTTCCGAGCAGATTGGCTATACACGCATTTGACGCATACAAGACACACATGAAAAGAAAGAGATAGGTTATTAATGGCGTGAAATTTAATTTAAAAGACGGAAGTGATGAACATATCCAACAACGAGCAACCAATGGAGTTGAATCTTGGCAATGAAACTGCGAAGCAAGTAAATAATTTCAAATATCTGGGTTAAATAATAAATAGTAAAGGTTTAGAAGCGGATATAAGCAACATAATTGGGGTAGCTGCGAAACTATATAACGCGCTAAGTAAAGTATTTCTAAACAAAAAAGAAGTTACGAAACACATAAAAGTTAAAAATCTATCAAAGTTATTCATACCTGCCATAATATACAGAAGTGAGTCCTGGGTATTGAGCAAAAGGCAAAAATCTAGATTACAAGCACGCGAAAAGCGTGTGCTGCGAAGAATAGAAGGAGTTACCAGAAAAGATAAGATCAGGAATGAAGAACTTAGGAGAAGACTGAACGTGCAACCTTTATATAATTACGTCGAGAGAAACCAACTACGATGGTATGGTCATTTAACAAGGATGAAACATTACCAAATTACAAAAAAGATCTGGGAAGTGGGTTCAGATGATAAGAGAAGACGAGGAAGACCGAGACAAACGTGGAGCAGCGTAGTTGCCAGAGTACTCCAGGAAAAATGAATTACATGGGGAGGAGCAAAAACAATTGCGAAAGATAAGGATAAGAAGGCATGGAAGGACCTCTGCGAAAACTAAACCAGGCCAACTGTCCAACAACCCTGACAATACAAGCCTCGACACCGAAAGGTAGAAGAGGGCAGGGTTATGTATGTAGTATGTACGAGGCCTGTCTAAAAAAAATCCGACCTTTAGTTTTCCCGCACAAAATAATGACGGCAGGGCGGCTCCACTTTCCACAGTGGAGGGAGACAACTTCATGCGCATGCCTAAATTTTTGCTTTGCCATCGGTTGCGTTATTCGCTGCTTGGTAGCTGCTGTGTGAGGTGTTGTTCCACGTATGCTCGAAATGACTGAACGTGTTGAGCAAAGATGCTGCGTTTTGTCAAACGCTCGGTGACTCTCAAAGCGAAACAATTCGTAAGATTCGCCAGGTGTTTCGAGACGATGCCATGGGGGGAACACAAATAAAGCAGAGTTTCATCCGATTCAAAAATGGCCGCATATCGGTGGAGAGTGACCAGCGTTCTGGGAGGCCACAAAACCGCTCGCGGCGCAGCTGTTGTCGAGAGGGTGCAAACTCTCGTAATGGGAGTACGTCTCCGTGATAAAGTTCGACGCAAAATACCAGACCTCTGGACGGTGAAAAACTGGCAGCTCATTCATCGCGCCTGATCCAGAATTTCTTGGCGAAAAATGGAATTCAAGTCGTTCTCTCCCCCTACTCTGCAGACATGGCTCCTTGCGACTTCTGGTTGTTTTCCGAAATTAAAGAGGCCACTGAAAGGATCTCGTTTTGAGAGTAGAGAAGAGATAATGCGATACGCGACGGCGGAGCTGCAGACCATTCCAAAAGAAGACTTCCAGAGGTGTTTCCAGCAGTGGAAGGATCGGTGGGCTAAATGTGTGAAGGGGCTTAGGGTCCCAACCCCGTCAGGTACGCAGTATTTTTTTCCTAGCCGAAGGTCGAATTCTTTTTAGACAGGCCTCGTATGTATGTATGGAAAATAAAAAAAATGCCCAGGCTATAGAGAGACTTGTAAAATCAAAAAGTTCGAGATTCCATTAATCTGTATGTGGTAAAGGGGGAGCCTCTACGAAATCTAGCGTTTACCTCTAACCGTTTGTTTAATTTCAAATGAGTGCCAATAATGGCTAACTAATATTGAATCTCACTTGATTATGGCCGTCCCAATTCGACTTTATAAAATTTTTGACAGGTCCTCACCGGGCAGATATGTAAGTACCTACTATCCGAGTTACACCACTGGTTTGTGTTTACCTTTACCCATTTTTAACATGCATCTAAATTAAAAAGTAGAAAATGACTTATATGATAATTTGAAAACGTTAAACGTTGTTAAAATCGCCGGAGTGGTCGAGTGGTTTAGGCATTAGCCTGAAGCGCGATTGGTTAAACCCGAGTTGGATGCTCGATGGGTGGCCTACCCAGTTACTGAAAATAATTGGGAACCGAAACACAGTGGTGGAGTAGGGAAGGTAGGCGGTTCTCGAAGGCGTGGTGCTTACCACATCACACCGTACGCACGCGTGTGAGACAACCGGGTATGGAAGCGACTTTTTTTAGTTCGGGTTGCTTCTAATGTCCTTGCATCGCGGCCTTGTGGCCTTTTGTGCTACCCGTTGTAGCTGCCTAGGGTGGCACTCTTGTTTCTGCAAAGAATTCCAAGATATTGTCTATATCTATAGCTTTGAGCATTTCGGGTTCTATCTCTTCTTCCTCAATGTTTCTGTCTGAGAGTTGTTAGTTCCTCACAGTAGACCAAGTAGTGAACTGGAGTTTCGTCCTCGTCTTCGCAGTTGTTTGTTCGTTCAGTAAGGATCTTTGTTATTCGCCTTATTTTTTCCCTTTCACATGTAAGAAGTTGTTGCCCCGTAGGTTTTGTCGGTTCACTTATAAAGACTTTAAAATACTTTTGCTGTAGGGTATTCTGCCCATTGCGAGCATTGCTTTTGTTTTAACCATTTGTTAATCCGCGTTTTGATCACAGAATAGGTTATGTTACGTGTAGGTTCTGGCTCCATGATTTGTTTGAAGCTGGCTTTCCTTGCTAATTTCTCAGCTTTTTCGTTGCCTTTTATACCTTGGTGACCTGGTGTCCATACAAGGCCTAGACTTGAACTGGTTTGACATTAGTGCTTTAAGTGCTGCCTGGCTATTCCAAATAATGCAGATTCTTTTGCCTATGTAGGCCCTTTGTATCATTATTTGCGCACAGTTCTGTACTCTGTACTGCTGTAATTTGAGTCTGGAATACTGTAGTATATTGTCCCAGGTTTATAATAAAGGCATCCCCTGGTCTAGTTCGATATAGTCCTAGACCAGTTCCATTTTCTCTTTTGGATCCGTCGGTGTACCAAATTTCTCCCTTGATTTTGTTGAGAAGTTCTTCTTCCTCTTTGTCCCACTCTTCCCGTTCTGGAGACATAGGTACTATGAACGATTTATGGAACCCGAAAGAGGTTTTTATTCTGGCTGATCTCATTTGCAATGTGCGGCGTTCCTTAGTTCGATTCATGGAAGCGACTTAGGACCCTTTAACCCTTCATGTTGCCGGCCACACACCGTCGCGGAGTGTAAGTGCCGTTACCTTTATCCGTCGCCTGCGTTGATTCAAACTGGGGTTTATAAAGCCTGCCGAATAGGGCCGTTTGACAGTTAATCGACTAGTTCAAATTTTCTCCGTGGCGCTAGTTATCCTTTCACTGACAGCTGTATTTCTAATTTAAATTTGTTAATTTTCGGTTATTCGTTTAGTTATACAACAAAAAGTACGTTCTAAAAATGTCTTTTTGCATCCCTCCTTGCCATAATTCTACAGATTTAGTTTTATATTTAGGCTAAATAACCAGTCCAATCCCTCGAAAGTCTTCCTGGTTTGTGCCGAGGAAAAGTAGTAAGTTTCTGCACCCTTCTTACACTATTATTTAGTTAATTTTTTACACAGTCTCATAAGGTTCTGAAAACCTGTCTAAAATTGAAATTTATGTTGTAATACACTTTCTGGATTAAATATTAAACATCCAATAACCCGTATTTGTTGTAAATCGTAAAAAATCAAAGCCAGTTGACAGCTGTCAAAGATGGATAACTAGCGCCACAAGCAAGCAGTGGCAAAAATTCGCATAATGGCCATTTTTGCTATTCGGCAGGCTTTATAAACTCCGTTTTTAATCAACGCAGGCGACGCCTTTATCCAAGGCCCGCTGAATTAATATTGCATATAAGGCCTTACCACTTCATTTAGCCAAGACGCAATTAGCAAGGACGCAGGCGCCATTTGAGGTGAACTATACATTTGTGACATTTGTCAAATGTATAGTTCACTTCAAATGGCGCCTTGGTCCTTGCTAATTGCGTCTTGGCTAAATGAAGTGGTAAGGCCTTATATGCAATATTAATTCAGCGGGCCTTGCTTTATCAAATGTTGTTAAAGTGTCTAATTAATAGATGGCGTCACGGAGAAGGCCCATAGCCTACTTTCAAAACCCGTTTTTAGGCAAATTGGAACGTTTCAGTTGAGACAAATAAAACTGGCTCTGGTTCCAACATACATAATAGGCTGAAACAATGGCCTGCCTTGGTCTAGAAAGACTGTGAATGCATTATTCCGTCGATGTTTCCTGGTTTCAAGAGAAAATCTTCAATTTCTTTAGACCAATCTTGAACTACACAAACGAAGTTAAACTTTCAAAAAGGACGAAATGGTCGTTTACAAAAAACTAATTAATTTAAAATCTAAAGCGGCGTATCACTGCACCTTATTACTTTATCAAACTTATAATTAGTGTATTTTAGCATTCACATTAGGTCATTTTCTTTCATTTATCACTGATCTACTTTTATTTAGTAGAAGTGTTTATGTTTGCGCGGTTATCAGAACAAAAACATAAAAAAACGAAATTTAAATGAGTTCACGAACGTTGCTAATTTGGGTAACCTATAATAGTAGTACTTAGATAAGATTTGGCTTTGAGATTTTGTAGTGGGTATAAAAGCTATAAATTAGCCATCGAACAATTGATTGCGGATTAGTGCCGATTTACTACTGAAAACTGTAACGTTTTGAGCTGATACCTTTTAATCCTGTAAAGTTGATTGGAATAATCATGTTGTGGGGGTGCTTACTGCTGTTTTGTGTGATGGTTGCCAATTCGGTTGGTGTTCCTGTTGATTATAGCGATTGTGGTATGTACCTACTGTACAATTTAGTTGTTAGAATCTATTGCATGATCAAAAAATATTTGGATCCTGGTTGTTGTCGAATTTAAAGGTCATCGCTGAAGTTAATCATTTTCATTATTTTTAAGCCATTGACGTTATTTGACACGTTTCAAAAGCAAGTAGATTGCAATTAAAAATGTTTCAAAAAGAACATAAAATCTTTTCATCAAGAGAATTTTATTAAGTTACAAAAAAGTTGTTGTTTTCTTTGAAAATTTACTTTTGATAGATAAAAATAATATAAGTAAATAATTTGAGAAACGACTTTTAACTTCCACAACCGCGATCTTAAGACTTATTTTGATCGCACTATACATAATTTCCACTCCATAGGTTTCTTGTTAAGGCTTCGCTATGGAAAAATGATAGTTTAAGTACTGTAAATGGGGTTGAATGTTTAAAAAAATTGGACTTTTAAAATACAATTACGATTTCGTACACTTTAAGGTTATGATTTTCGTTAATTAGGGATTATAGAAATTTTCAAAAAATGTAAATGTTGAATCTGCAACTTTACAAAACGAAATCATACCCTCGCCTTGTACAGAAACATTTGGAATGGTTTGTACAAGGTATTTGTTGCCTTTTTAAAACTATACAGACCCTAATTTTAATCCATTCAGATATCGAATGTTCGGTAATGTACTGTATGTATAATCTATCCTGTTACCAAACACGTCTTGTTCATATAGGCAGGAAATAATCCTATACAAAAAAGCATATCTACTAATTTAATCGCTGTCCAACTTTTATACGTGGAAAATCTGATAAGGAATAATTATATCGGTGCAATCCTTGCTGTTATCCTTTTGAGGAAGGGTTTGCCCCCTCCTTCCTTTGTTTATTTTCGACAATTGTTAATAAATAAATAATGTTGCATTATCTTTGGAATAATCGCATTAACGGTTGGGGGTAACAATAACTACGCTATATTTATTTGTAGGTGAATAGTATTTACAGATACTGAAAATGTCATTTATAAATCTGAAACATAAAATGGGCAATAAGAGCGCCTCTTGCGGAACGGTAGTCAGATGTACTTTTGAAATGTCAAACGTGGCGGCAAATCAACTGGCTCTCTTCTCCTCGGAAATGGAGCGACAAAGTAGGGGAATGGCCAGCTTCATTTGTTTCCACTGAGGTGTATACGTGTCCGTTCCAATTCGCCTAAAAACGGATTCTAATACAATAGGCTATGGGCCCTCCCCGTGTCGCCATCTATTAGACGCCTTAACAAGTTGACAGTTGACGTTTTCGAATTTTGATTATTAAATAAGTTATTTTTTACTTTTTGAATTTAAGTATAACCGGCAGTATGGCAGAGTGGGAATGTACGTAATACTGCGTGAGAGTCGAACTCAAGACTCCTAGCTAGGAGCCCTGCGCTCTTACCACTGCTCCAACAAGGACCGTGATTATATAGGGGATGAGGTAAATACGAAATTTGAACGTGGCCTTTCGAGCTGCATATCGTAAAATGGTTCGACTTGGGACCCTGATTCCTCCCGGGCAAAAAAGTTATTGAAACGAATGTTTAGCCAAAATTCGCCCTCGGGTGGGTACTATGACTTATCCCAAAAATAACCCCTCGGAAACAATTTATTGTCCGGAAGGTATATTTTTCTTCATACTCATGCCATCTAGTGTGACTACTCGTCGTGGTTTAACTAGCAGTCACATGACGCTGCTTAAAAGAGGGAGTCTCAAGATTTTCGATTTTTTACATTTATAAAATCTACAGGAAAAATGTAGAGTCCTCTTTTACTAATACCCCGATTTTTTGTGACATTTTGACGTGAACCGATAGGATCCAGTGGCGTAGGCGTTCCCTTTTTTTCGGGAGTTTTTGCGAACCTACAGTTTGAAAGCAATGTTCTTGATTATTCGATTAAACCTGTATATATGCTGAACGATACGTTTCATAGAGGCCTCCTTTGCTTTTCCGAAAAGGCAGGGGGTCCGGTTACTTCAGTCGTTTCTAAATTTCTAAATCGGCCAGGCGAGAAAGTATCACAGAATAAGGGCAAACCGTATGTGGTATGAATGAATGGTATAGCTTTTTTTCCGATCAGAGCTAATCTTGGTGGTCTCCAGATTAACCGTTCTTTACTTTGACCTCTCAAATTTCGACCTGAATAAAACTAACGCATTTCCCTTTGTTCTACAACTTTATGTCTATACTTTGTGAGTGACGTGAGTACTGCGATAAAAATTTACAAAATGTGGTTTGCTTCTGTTCGATGCACCTTTTGGACAAGAACAACCTATTTCTCGAACATCAAAAATATAACCCTGGGTCGTAGTATCATCCACTTTGTCTTTTTTGCAGGATGAAACTTTAAAATGTACTCAATTTATAGTACGATCAAATAGAAAGCGATTTTACCTACGTCGTTTGGAAAGTTTTTGAAATTGACTATCAAGCTTTTCCCACGAAGGAGGTCCTATACCACGTCGATTTTTTTAGAAATTTGAGCTGCCAAATCTATTCCGTGGACGGTATGTTCGCATGGCAGGGGAAAGCGATTTCTATTTCTTTAGAGAGGCTTTATAAGAGCCTTGCTCGTAACATTTTCGGGATTTCTTATACATAATTACATTGTAAGTGGTTTTGCTGGTTTGCTTAGACGCATGCTTTGCCCCCCCCCCCCCGTCAATCTAAAAGTTTTGGAAACACCGATACCAAGTAAGAAACAAATATTTAAAACGAGCAATCATTTTTCGATGGAAAACCAAATAACCTTCTAGAGCCATGCATTTCCCTTGTATAAGAGGTTATATGTTGTGGAAAATATATTTTTTTAATTTGAAAATATGTAAGCATGGGTTTTCGCGGTGTTTTGATAATCTACGGCTATTTGCCAAAGGTTGCCTTCAAAGGGCGATCTGTACGTAAAAGGTGATTCGTGCGAAACTATAGGTATGTTGTGCGTCGTAATTCGGAGGTGATATTTTTCTTTCATAATTCGTTAAAATACACTAAAAGTATTACCACAAAGGAGTGAATACTTAAAAAAGATTTAATTTCTAAAATAATTTTTTTCTTTGCCTGAGTTGATACCAATAAACAACAATAAGCGAATTTTGTATTGCCAGTGGTTCCAACAAACTTCAATGGAGAACGATGAATTGCTAAATTCAACTTATTTTCTGATGAGGCTTGGTTTTTCCTTTAGGGCTATATTAATTCGGGAGTGCCGAAAATTCCCATACTTTCTACGACACACCGTTGCGTCTATTAATGGTTAGTTGTGACTGGAAAACGTATTATCGGTTGTGTATTATTTCACGAAACTGTTACTGCTGAGAGATAACGGGGTATTATAACTAAATTAATTAATTAACTTGATGAAAAGTGCCGCAGTAAAATTTTCAGCAACTGCGCGACTGTCCAACATTTTAACAAACCATCATCTTCCTGAATTTTTTATGATCGAATCCATAATTAATTTATACCTAGATCGCCAGACTTAACTATTTTGGATTACTTTTGTATTTTCTTATTTGAAAAATAACAGTATCCAGTGATTTTCAAAATAGAATTACTCAATGTGCCAATATAATTCCATAAATGTCTTCAACAGTGTGCAAGGGCCAGTTAATGTATGTCTCGAGGATAACAATGGCCATTTTGAACAGCTTCGTTTGTATGTGGTTTTATTTTTATTACCTACTGAAAAAAAATTATAATTTCCAATTCAGTGATACATTTTTAGGATTTACATATTTTATAATTTATCAATTTAGTTGTAACTGTTTTTTTATCCTTCAAACCGTAAGAAAAAAGGCCTTTTCTTGATAAATTGTTTAATCTAATAATACTTAATACTAAAACAGCTCCATTAAAAATTACGCATCTTATCGCTTAGCCTTTACTGAAATTTAACACAACGTGTCGTTTCGTTACTCTTGTATGTGATGTGCCTAATTGCCAAGGGAGAAACTACTTTTAAATCAGAATATAAAAAATGATCGAAGTAATAATTATCACGGCATAATTTTTGTTTTCCATGGCCAAGCCTTTTATGCAAAAGTAATACGACTTTTTACAAAAGTGCTAAAGTTTAAAACAAGCTTAAATGAAATTTTGTTGCCAACAGGTTCAGATTATACAATAAAAGAAGTGGAAATAGAAGGATGTCTTTTTTTACCGTGTGTACTGGAAACTGGAAGCTCTTACGGAATCAATATTACAATCAAACCAAGTAAGTACACGAAATCCTGAATGAACTTTAATATTTTTTCTTTAATTATTTGGCTGTTTAATTAAATATATTACTCCTTCTGAATGTTTGGATTATACAGAATATGTCGTAAATTTGGGAATGCATGTGGCTTCTTTTCTGTATTTTATTACTAATAATCGCCGGAATGGTGGAGTGGTTGAGATATTCGACTAGAGCGTGAACGGCCTCGAGGTCAAACCCGAGTGGGATGCTCGGCTAGTGGCCTGCCCAGGCACTGAAAATAATTGGGAACCAAAACACAGTGGTAGGGTAGGGAAGGTAGGCATAACGTGCGAGACAATCGAGTATGAAAGTGACTTAGGAGGCCTTAACCCTCCATGTTGCCGACCATACTACCTCGCTGGTTGTAAATGCCGATACCTTTACCTATTACCACTAAGAAAGCCTAAATAATAATAAGTGGAGGAGTGTTTATTGTTTTAAATTTCTGATTAGTATTAGTTTATTGGAAGAATGATAAAAAAAATTAAAAAATAATGGTTACGTTACTAGTGGGCTAAAAGCATTATTACAAAACGTGTGTGAAAATTGTTCGACGAGATCGAATCCCCAGTCGTATAACGACACGTTTATAGTGACTTTTGTCAATTGACAAATTCTATTTAAAATTGTTTGAAATTTGTTAAAATCAAATTTGCTTCTTGCAAAAATATTTGTGTAAAATAAATAATAACAATATGATTTAAACTCATAATTTAAATCCAAAATATATTTTCAGAATACCCAAGCAAAAGTTTAACACAGGAAATTTTCCTTGTACTGTGTGATGTTCACATGGTGGTTGATGTTACTCCTGAAAATCCATGTGCTTCCTTCGTTTGCCCTGTGCAAATCAGCGATGGTACGAAGTACAGTGGAAAAATATACCTTGCTAAAAATCTCGTTCCGGTGAGTTTTATATTATTACAAAGTATTGTCCATCACGATTTACGTATTTCGAAAAATATACCTTTCTGCAGATCTACGTGCTAATGTTTTAATGCTTTGCAAATTGAGTTACCGACCTAAAGGATATTGGTTCAAATTCCCGCTTCTGGCCTTAATAAAGCTCATATTAGTATTGATTTGTCGTTTTTTGTGGTGGTCATGGGTTAGATAAATAGTAAAAAGTTTCGGCTTTACTAACAACAGGATCAATAAAAATACCAATTAGGGTAGGCCGTGAAATTGAATTATTTTGAATTGGTACTTTAGCCACATCCACAGAATGACATTTTATAACGTTTGTAATTTGACATTTTTATTGTAAACAAAGTTTATAACCTTAAATTCATGTCAGAAATGTCATTCTGTGGATGTGGCTAAAGTACCAATTCAAAATAATTCAATTTCACAGCCTACCCTAATTGGTTTTTTTAGTGATCTGTCGTTATAACTACCCGATTCATGAGTTTGTTTAGTATCAATAGTTTGTTTTTCTATGATATTAATATCATAGTGATAAAGTGAATTGGTTGAACTGTTACTAATCAAATAAGCGTCATAATAAATGCAAACATTCTACTTCAGTCACCAAACAACACATCTCAGTATAAAAAGCTATGATAAAAGAAATAAATAACTTGTAATTAAACTGCGCTTAAGAAATATATCAAATAAAATTTAACGAAATCAATAAAATATATTTGTTGGGCATTGAACTCAAGATAATGCGATTGTGAAGGTCCTAACTGTTGCAATGCTAGGACTACCTACTTCAAGAACGTTTAAATTTTATTTAACAAAATAAAAAAAACAATCGAAGTCCATAAGTCCTCTCGGTTATTAACTGGGCTCGCCCAATAAAGGTCTAAATTATGTACTCGTACATGAAAATATTATTAATGGTTTCAAATGCGCAATAGAGCTCCTTCAGGACCGCCACTGTTGCATTGGAAGTAATTCTAATTTAGTCACTCGAGTGTTGTTCTTAGAAGTAATGATTTATAATGAACCAACATTAATCAGGCTATGACTGTAATTATAAGAAAATGAACAAATGTATTGTTTTAAAATCGAAAAGTTATCTCACAACGTAACTTTAAAAATTAAACTGTGTAACAGTGTAAACGCACTTGTATAAAATACAATGATTTAATCAGTAATTACCCAATAGTTCAATACTAATTATAAATCAGTGCTTCAACTACTAGATATCTATGTTTCGAGTGTCTTTTTAAGATATTGCAGCCTATTGTTCGGCTTAAGTGCTTTTAAGTTAAACATAATGACGCCAATGTATTTTTTTTCAATATGCTTGTAAAATGTATCGGTGTTCCCAGTTGTTTTTCTTTTTTAGTTGTAGGTAATCAGAATTACAAAAACAAACGTAACACGTTTACGTAAAATAATTGAAAAAATATATCTTTAATACAGTAAGAAAAACAATGAGTTTTTGAAATATAGGGCACTGTACAAAGTTTAGATTATATTCGACAGTTAAGTAAATGATAAGATAAGAATTATTACGTGTTTGAAGATATGACCTTCGCTTCGAACAAATCTAGAATTTAAAAATTTGCCCTAAAATGCGGAAGGACCAAGAGAAAAAAAACAAAATTAAAAGTCGTTTGGTGGAACTGAGAATTATAGTTTTGAAAGAAAAGCAGAAAGGTAAAAGTATCAGCACTTACGCTGCACGAGGGAGTATAGCCAGCAACATGGAGCGTTAAGGCTTTCATACCTGGTGTTATGCATACGGGATAATGTGGTAAGCACCTACTCCTACCACCTTCCCTACTCCACCGTTTCTATTCAGTTCCCAATTATTCTCAGTTACTGGGTAGGCCACCTTTTCACCTAACCTCGACTTGGATCGCATCTAATATCTATGGTTTTTAAGGCAACCTTGCTATTTATTATTGTACAATACCACAGTTAGCCTTTAATAATGTAAGAAGAAGAAAAAATGAAGAATTACTAAAGAAAGGAGGAGATTAGCTGTAAGATGGCACAAAAGGTTTGAAGAATTGAAGAGCATAGGATATATCATTTTGTCCATACACAACCAAAACAGGAAAAATTGTAGAAATTCAGGGCAATATTTGAATTATAGACAATCAATAATAATATTATTATTATTAGTCTGAACATCCGCATATAGGGCAAAGGACTCCCTCTTTTTCTTTTATTCTTGCACTTTTTCTAATCTACTCACTTTATAGTGAGGGGTTTTTGGTCTACTCTCCCATAGTGACCGGTCCTCGTGGGAGCGTTAACGGAGCAATCGGGTCACCCATCCCAGTACTGACCGGAGACAACGCAACTTAACTCTTCTTATCAAACTGGACTGAGGTACCTAGCTACCGCAACTCAGGACCTTAGACAATCAATAATATATCAACCAGAAATATAGAGAACAGAAACGAAGCGGAAATCATCATAGAAGACGCACAGAAAGCAATAAGATCTCTTAAATGTAGAGAAACGCCTGGCCCTGATAACATAAGTAATGAATTGTACAAATATGGAGGACAATACCTACAAGATGAACTACTGAAGTTGCACAGAATTAATGGAATGAAAAAGCACCTTAGACGCTTCCAATTTATAAAAAAAGGACAAAAAACAGACCCCAACCATTACTGGGGTACCTATACCTCTCCTGAACATGTCCCAAAAACTTTTGTTTAAAATTATCGTAGATACGCAAAATTGAGTGAAGAACAACAAGGTTTTCGGAAAAACCGGTCCACCATAGACGCGATGTTCATTGCAAGGAAAATTGCAGGAAAAGGGATCGAATACAACTTGCCAGCCTTCTTATGCTTTGTAGATCTAAAGAAGGCATTCGATCGAATTAGACTATAAGATGTCATCACTATGTTGCAGACAAAAACTATACCACAGAACCTTATTAAAGTAATTTATGATATAAATACAGAAACAACAACAAAATTATAACGGGGGATGATATGACCGCTACCGGTATTAGACAAGGTGACTCATTGAGCCCCATACTGTTCAATCTGATAATGGACGATGCATGGTACAACCAACTTAAAGGGATATAGTATGGGTCCCAACCATGTCCGAATAGTCTGCTATGCCGATGACGCTGTACTTCTCGCCAATACAGAAGCTGATCTGCAGAGACTACTCCATCGCTTCCATTTAACATCGAGACAATGCAATATATCTCAATAGATAAGACAAAAACTATGGTACTATTGAAAGAGCCAATTCGTTGCAAGTTGGTTGTTGAGAATTAACCAACAGAGCAGGTAATGGGTTTTAATTACTTGGGATTATAGCTAACGAGTAACGAAGTAAGCAACAAACATTAAAAGGAGCCAGAAACTCCAGATACCTAAAGGACGTAATCTGGGAGAACAAATACCTGCGCACGAATAGTAAACTCTAAATTTACAAGATAATAATTGTTAGGCCGATTATTACTTATGGGGCCCAGATAAGAGGCGACACGTCAAAGACAAATCAATTACGAAGGACAACTGAGATGAACACTCTCAGAGCGATTATAGGAAAGACACGACTAGATAGAATAAGAAACTAGGAATGAAGAGAAGCTTACCACGTAACAGACGTAAAGTTTGTAAAATAGAGAAGAAAATACTGGGACGAACATATTAGTATAAGAAGCAACGAAATATTACTCAAGGATACCGAAACTCAAGAAGGCCACAGAAGAGATGGGCACTATGGGCAGAGAGCTGGAAATTATCAACAGACTCCACGCCATGGATAGGTGAAAAGAAACAAGCAATGTGCTTAACATGAGAGAAGAAGAAGAAGACAATCAAAAGGTGATGTTTCGATTATCTTTTTGGCTAGAAACGCAGTGTAAAAGTAGTAGAAAAAGACTTCAAGAAAGTTAGGGCGTCCTTCGATCAGATACCAAGAAGCAGGCATCGAAAGGATTAGAAAGCATTAGAACTATAAATAAGCCAAAAACTAAAAGGTTCAAAATTCAAAAAAACGAGTAAAAAATAATAAGCCCGAATTTTTAGCTGAAAATTTGCGAACCGACGTAAAATGCCATTCTGAACAACTTTTTCAAATGAAATCTTTCGAAAAAATCATAAATAGGGCCACTTCTGAAGATTCTTTTCAAAAAGTGTCAAATTTGACAGGTGCAGAATGTCATTTGACCAAATCTGTGTGCACTTTTTTTAGTCCTTAGGCAAGGACAAACGCCGTATTGATTTTTTTTAATAAATACTTTAATAAAAAAAAATTCCATATGACCCGTACTTTTTGACAAACCCTGTACATAAGTAGTTCACCGTACCTGTCGGTAAAGAAAGTTTTGAAATTACCGTACATGGGTACATGTAGGTTAGTAACTGAATTCTACAGCAGAGGACTATAACATTTAATTTTATTTGTATTTCTTCGCAGTAAATGAGATTTTTGTTTATTATACAGGGTTACTGGTAATTCGATACATTCCTTTGGAGATGTGATAGGGCAGGAGCTAAGAAACAAATTTAACCCTAATATACATTATGCAAAACTCAATAGTTTTTGAGATATGTCAATTTTTGTGTTTTTCTCAAAAAAGTAGATCTTAATGGCCCGTATTCTGATCTCATATTTAAATTTAACGTCATGTTTAATTACCATGGCAACATCGTGTATCTCTCTTATACATATATAAAATTATATAAAGCTATATCGTTTTATGTTTACGCTAAACACGACTTTAGTTAGAGACAACTTTAAACATAAGATCAGCATACGGCCCAATGTCTTTAAAGTTAATTTTAAAAAAATCTGCTTGACATTTTTTGAACTTTTTTACTGGATTACTTGTCCCACTCTATGGTCATCCGTTTGGAATGGAAAATATCCGGAAACATTTCGATTATGTGAAAATTTTAAATAAAAACTTATAAAAAATAATTTTTAAAAGTCAGCTATGAAAATTACCAATTCGTTTTTCTCAAAAATTATCAACATAACATGCGTACAAATTATTTAAAAAACTTCCTTATTTCAACAGCTATCTATCAAGGTACAAATGTTCAACGTGCCCTTGATAGTTCTAATAAAAAAATAGTAAAAGTGATGCAAGTAGTATGGTTCTTATTTTTGGATAAACAGTAAAAAGTAAATGTGTGCGTAGAAAAAAAATGACAAATTGTTCATGTCAGTCAGTCAGTCCTTAACTTTGATGCTTACGCTTGTGTATTATTAACTGACATTATTATCTCCGTGTAACTTAAATTTGTTGCTGTTATTGAGTTAGTTGCTGAAGATTTTGGTTTAGGTCGTTGTTGTTGTTATTGTGTTTTAAGTGCCGTGGCCACCTACACCAATGCAGAATACGCTGACATCTTGTTTGTTTACGGATATTGTGACGGCAAAGCTGCCGAAGCTCGCCGAGAATATGAACGTCGCTTCCCTAACCGTCGTATACCAAATGTTCGTGTATTCGGTACGACATATCGAAATGTCGCTGAAATTGGCTCCGTGAAACGTAGACAAGATAACGCCGGTGCTCCTCGCGTTTATCAACCAGATGATGAGAAAGAAATATTGCGACATTCGATGCCATCCTTACCACTATACTCCTGTCCAAGGCTTTCATGAAGGCGATCCTGGAAGGAGAGTGGAATTCTGCCGCTTTATGTTAAATTCAGATGCAGACAATGCAAATTTCTTACTGAACATTTTATGGACGGATGAAGATGGTCCTCTCACCGTGACAGAGCTAATAATATTTCAGCAAGACAGCACGACGGTTGTCCAGCACATTATCGGTTGACGGTACGACAGTTACTCGGTCAACGTTTTCCTAACCGTTTGATTGGAAGGACAGGCCTTGGCCAGCGCGAAGTTCAGATTTAACACCTCTAGATTTCTACGTGTGGAGCCATATGAAAGAAATGGTCTATTAAACACCAGTCGATACGGAGAATACCGTAGACCTTAGACAAAGGATAGTCGACGTTGCCCAACACATACGGCATATCCTCACAACCAGAGTAACAAAGACGGAAATACGAAGGCGCTGCCGTGCTTGTATACGGAGTAGGGGCTCCCATTTTGTGCAAGAAATGTAGTGCAACTTTGAAATTAATTAAGAATTAAAAAATTACCTTTACAATACGGTTTTTACTGTTTATCCAAAAATAAGAACCATACTACTTGCATCACTTATACTATTTTTTTATTAGAACTATCAAGGGCACGTTGAACATTTTTGTACCTTGATAGATAGCTGTTGAAATAAAGAAGTTTTTTAAATAATTTGTACGCATGTTGTGTTGATAATTTTTGAGAAAAACGAATTGGTAATTTTCATAGCTGATTTTTAAAAATTATTTTTTATAAGTTTTTATTTAAAATTTTCACATGATCGAAATGTTTCCGGGTATTTTCCATTCCAAATGGATGACCATAGAGTGGGACAAGTAATCCAGTAAAAAAGTTCAAAAAATGTCAAGCAGATTTTTTTAAAATTAACTTCAAAGACATTAAGATCTACTTTTTTGAGAAAAACACAAAAATTGACATATCTCAAAAACTATTGAGTTTTGTATAATGTATGTTAGGGTTAAATTTGTTTCTTAGCCCCTGCCCTATCACATCTCCAAAGGAATGTATCGAATTACCAGTAACCCTGTATATTTTTTTTAAAAAGGGCCACTTTCCAACATCAAAAGGGCCACTTTGCAACATCTCCTAAAGGGCCACACTTGCACACCCCTGTTCTAGACTTTTGTAGTGTAAATCGAATTCAATAATTTCGTAATAACATCTTAATCACTATGAGAAGTTCAACCTACGTTTACATAATATTTTTTGTTCAGCATTTATTGTATGTCCTTTCTATTCATGTTCCTATTGTATCCTAGAACATCGTGTACCTGTTTAGTATAATGACGGTGATTATTAAGAATTTTTAAGTTTTAGACGAAATAAACCAATTTACAACTTTATTTGAAGGTAGTCTAAAAGCATTAACATATCGTCGCTTGGCGGGCAAAACCTTCTATGTGTCATTTTGTTCTGAAATAGGGTTTTTCTATTTGGGTGCTAAAATAACTCCATTCTAGCACCCAAATGACGTCATTTGAGTGTTAAAATAAGTCGTTGGAGTGCTAAAATATACTAGTAAAATTTACTGTATTGATGTTGGTAGCGTTGAACTGTCAACTGACATACGTCAAAAATTCTTTTTCATACTGGGATCGACTTGTCCGGCAATAAATTTTCTAACCTAAAATTACGCCAACATAAACGTCACCAACCACCGCAAAATTCCCTAGATTTAAAATTTTTATTTTTTAATTTATAAAATGGTATAAAGCGGCAAAATAGAAAAAATAGTATAAAATACTCGTTGCAGAAGGTCTTTCAAGCACTCATTTGTTCCTCAACTCACCGCTATGCGGCTCGTTTCGGAATTTCAAATTCGTGCTTGAATACATGCCTTCTGCAACTTGTATTTTAATATACTATTTTATCTATTTAGATTATTTTGGCCTTTCTGCAGTGTTTGGTAAAACTTACGTGTAAAATGGTGTATACAAATTATTAGGAGTAATTTTAAAAATAATATTACAATAACGTTATGATTATTACAAAGCGTTTTTTTTGCTACTGCTTGAAAATTTTGTTTGTGGTGGTAAGTACATAGAAGGTTTTAATCGCCAAGCGACGATATATTTCTTATACTGAACCTTCTATTGATAAAAGTGCAATTTAATCAAGATAAAATCAATGATACATTGTTTTTCACTTTCAAGTAAAGTACGTACAAAAATTCATTTTTGTAAAAATTACGTAATAGATAAAAAACGATTAAAAATGACCTAGTTTAAGATAGATATTTGCTAAGTAAGTGCACGTGTCTTGACAATTTTGATAAACAACAAAAATTTCAAGGTAAACTGAGTTGTTTACAAAATTGCTTAAGTAAATCAAAGAAAAAATAACCATTCTTTGGTCAAATAAATACTTGTAATGACAAGGCCGTTAACAAGTAGGTAGGACTACTGTCATAATTACAAAATAGTTAATTTCCATCATATGTTTAGTTTATAGGATTTTGCTTGACGCAATCGATGATATTTCTAATTAAAAGACAATGTTATATGAGAAGCATGATAATACTTTGGCTTCTTCTCACTCAAGGCCCGCTGAATTAATATTGCATATAAGGCCTTACCACCGCAAATGGCGCCACCGTTGTTTCTAATTTCGTCTTGGCTAAATGAAGTGGTAAGGCCTTATATGCAATATTAATTCAGCGGGCCTTGTCTCACTCAAGGCCCTCTGAATTAATATTACATATAAGGCCTGCCCACTTTATTTAGCGAAGACGCAATTAGAAAGGACGATGGCGCCATTTGCGGTGAACTATACATTTTTTAAGGGAGAACAATTGTACAGCAACACAGTTAGGTCATTTGTTTGTGTTAATCTCTTCATTATTTAATCATAAATCATAGTTGTTGTTGGTTTGTATAATTTGTTGGGTGCAATATTTAAATCTTCCAATAAAATAATTGAGGTGATACAATATGTCCTAAGAATTTATTGATGACGCTGATTGATCGACTAATTACCCTTTTTAACTTTTGCCCACGACTTTTCAATGTTGACGTCTTTTTCTGGCCTGCTCAGTTGTAAGTTTCCTCATGGCGCCACTTATCGACGGAAACAATTGTTTCGAATTGTACGAAATCTTGATCATGCGCATTAATAACCGTCAATAATTGTAGCGCAGTTTCAAACCATAAGTTGCAAGCATAATCGGGGGAATTATGGCTAGCTTCAATTGAATTCGTTGAAACGTCTACAGGGGCGTTTCAATTAGTCTAAAACCATGATGCTTACTTTTTATTCAAAGTTGTTAATTTTTGCTGTGATAATTATCTATTTTACAACAATGACGATGTTGTATTGAACTTTATACCTAGAATAATTCAGACCAAAAATAGCTAACTTTAGAGTTAAAAAATAAAAAAAAAATAAGTAAGAATAATTTTTTGTTTCAGACTAAAGGAGAGCTTTGGTGGAAAATGACGACAGATACTGGAAAACTAGCTGTGTGTATGAAAACTTCCATCAGAACAGTACGCCCGAGATACGTGGATGATATAGTGAAGTCTTCTTACTTACACAAACCTTTATAGCTGTGTAAATAACAAGGGAACTAACAGTTTTGTGGTTTGTTAAAAACGGACGTCTTTTAAGCTACAATTTATAAGTCGAATAAAAGTGAAGAAAGATGGAGTTGTATTTACATAGTTTAAACTCTCATTCTTCAACGTTTACACGTGATTAAACTAAAGTCTTACTTTTAAGTGTTCTAAAGATAGATAGTTTTTATAAAAAGCAAGAAAAAAAACTAAGTAATCGGTTGTTTATTCGCATACAAGAATTGCGTTGTGTTATTTTGTGTTTACGTCTAAGAAATACATAAATATAATTGTTAATTTAAATTGAAATACTAAGACTGAGATAGATTTAAGCTAAACTAAAATATAAATAGTTGTGTGATCGACAAGTGCCGAGTTCCATATCCTACACCATTTAAATACAATGATATACACTGCAAGCAACACCTATGTTACTTCTTATGATATGTACAGTCACGTGCAAAAGTAATGACTTAGAAGTAATAATTTATTCATTTGTATATTGTTAGTTTTATAAATATATGCTGTTGTAATTACTTAGTTTGTTTAATTTTAGTAACTTTGTTGAAGTTATACTTTACTAATTACTATTCTACACATGAAAAGTTATTATTAATTCAGCGGGCGTTGATAGAAACCAAGGCCCGCTGAATTAATATTGCATATTAAGGCCTGCCCACTTCATTTAGCCAAGACGCAATTTAGAAAGGACGCTGGCGCCATTTGAGGTGAACTATGCATTTTTTAAGCGTCGCCTGCGTTGATTAAAAACGGAGTTTATAAAGCCTGCCGAATAGCAAAAATGGCAATTATGCAAATTTTTGCCACTGCTTGCTTGTGGCGCTAGTTATCCATCGTTGACAGCTGTCAACTGGCTTTGATTTTTTACGACATACAACAAATACGGGTTATTGGATGTTTAATATTTAATCCAGAAAGTGTATTACAATATAAATTTCAATTGTATGCAGGTTTTCAGAACCTTATGAGACTGTGTAAAAAATTAACTAAATAAGAGTGTAAGAAGGGTGCAGATACTTACTACTTTTCCTCGGCACAAACCAGGAAGACTTTCGAGGGATTGGACTGGTTATTTAGCCTAAATATAAAACTAAATCCGTAGAATTCTGGCAAGGAGGGATGCAAAAAGACATTTTTAGAACGTACTTTTTGTTGTATAACTAAACGAATAACCAAAAATTAACAAATTTAAATTAGAAATACAGCTGTCAGTGAAAGGATAACTAGCGCCACGGAGAAAATTTGAACTAGTCGATTAACTGTCAAACGGCCCTATTCGGCAGGCTTTATAAACCCCGTTTTGAATGAACGCAGGCGACGTTTTTAAGGGAGAAATGTATAGTTCACCTCAAATGGCGCCATCGTCCTTTCTAAATTGCTAAAACAACCCGGAATTCAGTTTGAGTCCAACGAGAGAGAAATTTGCAAAGGGTGCAAGTTAGAAAAACAAACACAACGCCATTTCGGGTCAAGACAAGAACGAGCAACAACAAAAGTTGAAATAAAAACGTCAACAATTTTTTACATAGCCTGGAAACGTTTTGAAAACCTGTGTAAAATTGAAATTTAAATTGTAATATTAAAGCCAGCTGACAGTTGTCAAAGTTAGATAACTAGCACCACGAGCATGCAGTGTCAAAAATTTGCATAATGGCCATTTTTCCATTTGGCAGGCTTTATGAACCCCGTTTTTAATCAACGCAGGTGACGAAAGAAATAAACCAATGGTTTGGCTTGGATTTATTATTTATTTCGTATGTCCTTATTCAGGACGAGGGGGATCAAAACCACATTCTTAAACGACTTGGCGTTATGAACTTTGTTATGTCTCCCTTATACTAGGGAAATGTGTTGTCTACAGTTGGTTTCCCGTTGTAGAGTTTGTGACCGTGTATTAAGTGTATAGTGTATGTGTCTTGTTACTATCTGAAGTCGACCACTCCGCAGACAGAATTGTTAATTGTAACCAAACGATTAAATGGCTTCACTCGCTCAAGTACCGATCTCGAGTAGTGGGGAATCCTTTGTAAAAATCCTTACTACTGCGTGAGATTCGAACCCAAGACTCCTAGCGATTCCAGAGCTCTTACCACTGCGCCAACGAGCTTCTTTGGCTTGGATAATTGTTATATGTATTCGCTCGGAGAGGGCGCTGAGTGGAGACTTGTCAGAAATTTTATGAAATCGAATTGGGACGATCATAATCAAGCGGGGCGCATATTTAATACTAGTTGGCTATGATTTGGTTCTTTCTTATGAAAATATACCTTTTTCTTCAAACGTCAGAAAAACACGACTTTGTGTCCTTGGATACACACAGTTAAACATTTACTTTTACTCCTAGGAGTAAAAGTGAAACAAAATGAGCCAATGGCAACTTGTAATTTTTCTGTTTTTATTTTTTATAACAAAGCAACCCTTAGCAATGACAGCTGGTATGACGTTCATTTTTGACTTTTTTAAAATTTTCTTGCTTTTAATTTATGCGTTTGAAGAAAAAGTAAGATGTCCTATTCGGAGTAAAAGTGATTTTGTGTGCCTCGCATGAAATTGTCCGACTCGCTAGCGCTCGTCGTTCAAACGTCATGCTCGACACACAAAATGACACTTTTACTCCTAATAACACAATATACTATTAATAGAGTTATTTTTTTAAGAATAACTTCAAAAATCTATTTTACTCTCTGATGAGTGAACTCGCTGTGTGTAAACATATTTAGCTAGTAAACTCGCTGTAGACCTTGGATTAGCCGGCAAAATGTCAACAGAAGTAGTTCTTGCGGGAATTCGTGTTGCAGTCCTTTTATTACGTCGGGAATTGGTAAAAAGGAAAAAACGGAAATCTAGAAAAATGTGGGTAAAAACTGGGTAGCAAGATGAGAAAAATATGGTGCATTCAATATTTTATTGAAGGAGTTGAAGGATGAAGACCCCCCTAACCTACCGGAATATTTTGAGAATGGATGGGTCCCAGTTTGATGTTTTACTGCAGATGATTGATGGGCTGATCAGGAAATAGGACACCCAGATGCGAACGGCAATCCCAACTGCCACAAAACTAGAAATAACACTACGTTATTTAGCTACTGGCGATTCATTTAAGTCTCTAAAGTATCTATTTCGAGTTCCTAAATGTACAATTTCATTATTTGTGCCCGAAGTGCTCACAGCTATTTCTCAAGTTCTGAAACCATCTCCTTGAGCAAGTCTTCATTTTCAAGCTGTCTTTGCAGCTTTTTAAAAATTGCATCTTTTAGTATAATATTACAGTAGTCTGTATGTTTGATATTCTACAGTAAAGGATATTGTTCATAAATCTTTTTGTAAAAATCAACGATGTTGTTACTATTCCACTTCATTTTGCAAACCAAATTATAAAACACAACTTTCCACGTGAATAAATTTAACGCGAGTAGGCGAATTTACTAGCTGTGTGTAAACGATACTCGCTGAGCTAGTTGCAACACGCTCGCTCGCGAACGAGTTTTCTCGCCGGCGAGTAGCGAGTAAACTCGCTCAATGTAAACGAGGCTTTAGTAATTGGTTTTTAAATAATTATCAATCACTTGAAAGTATTGAACGAGAAGAAATTAAGCAAGTATAAGTAGCTTAAATTTGACACACTTCTTACAAAAAGTAATTTAAATTTTCTTCTCATCAAAAAACCCTCCCTTGGCTTTTATGACCTTTTTTATAAGTCGCGGCATTCTGTCTATTAGTTTACTGATCTTTTCTTGTCCTAAAGAAGACCACGCAACTTATACTTGCGGTATCCAGACCATGTTAATAGGTATGCAATCTGCTTCTTTCCTCTCTAAATATCCTCCACAAAGATGGGAACTGTGTTCAGGATCAGTATCCTGTTGTAGCACGAAGCCACGGCCGATGATTCTGAGACCGGAGGGTACTGCATGTTTCTGGAGTATCCGTTTGTAATCCTATTTTCTCATGATACCGTCTATTTGAATAAAACCTCCAGTGCCTTTGCCAGAAAAACAACCCCACACCATAATGGAGCCACCCCCATGTTTCAGTGTGGGCACAATGCACTGAGAAGCCATTTTTTCATAGCTGTGTCTTCTGACAAAAACAGTGTCGACGTGTTCCAAACACTTCAACTTCGACTCGTCAGTTCAAAGTACGTTTTTCCACTCCTCTAGCGACCAGTCTCTCTACCCACTGTAAACTTCTTTTCTGTTTAATGGCCGTAGAAAAGGTTTTTTGACCGCAACATAGGCTTTTAAACCAGCATCTCTTAAACGTCTCTTCACTGTCGGGAGTGATACCGGATTACAGCGCGTTTTGTTGATGTCGGCACGGATTTCCGATGCTGTTAATCGTTTGCTTGTTACCACAATATGTTTATACTCCTGAGAACTAGTTACTTTTAGTCTTCCAGTGCGAGGACGATCACTATTGCTACCAGTACTTTTGAATCGCGCTATAGTTGATTGCACACCTTTTTCGGTTTTTCGATATGATAGGTCTTCATTACGCAGCGTAATAATAGCACTTCGCTCAATTCTCTACTTTTTCCCATTTTTGCCACTTTTTTCCTAAAACAAAATCAAACAGAAGTTTGTTGTCATGGAGACGGCGTGCGCATATGCCCAGTAGTATTGATAATTCCCACTGGTGTCACGTGCGCCTCAAGAACAAAGACAAAATTGAAGACAAAGATAATTACGTATGCAGTTCAACTGGCTACCGAGAAAACAGTGAATATTTACTTTAACAGGTTTAGTTGGTGTATTTTTAAACTTTATGTTATAGAACTTTCTGACGTTTTATGGTTTATTATGAAATAACTTGTCAATTACTGACTGACAAATTATGTGTGATCTTTTTCATGTATGTACATTGAATAAATGGAATACACGATGTTACTTAATAATAAGAATATCGAAAATGTTTGCTATTACAGAAAGCGGCAAGGTGGGTGTTTTGGATTATCTTTAAGTACGAAAAACAGCATTAAAGTTTTACATACGTGAATATTAGTTGTTATATCCAGTTTTAGTAACTTTGTTAGGATGAATTTGAAATTATAACATTACTGTGCAGTATACAGGATTGTAAATGGGAAGCACCCTTAATAAAGTGTGTTGAAGTTTTAAAATTTTACTATGTTGAAATGTAAATATAATGATGGAAATGAACCACAAGAACGTCGAATAAGTAAAAAAAGCAAAGATAAAAAATATTTCTTAGATTCAGACGAGGAAGACGATGCTGGTGTAGAAGAAAACGTATTAGATGAGAATGATATCGAAGGCGAGGAAGAAGGTGTATCAAACAACATCGGAGAGGAACGCTTTACTGCATTTAATATGCGGGAAGAAATGGAAGAAGGTCACTTCGATAAGGACGGTCACTTTATTTGGAAGAACCAAAGAGAAGTAAGAGATAACTGGTTGGATAACATAGATTGGCAAAAGATTAAACCTGATGGAAAACACGGTTCAGAAAAGGGTTTAGGAGATGAAAGTGACAATTCAGATTCTGAACCCTTTCAAGAAATTCAGTTTTATAAGCAAATCCTGACGTATATGCAACCCAAAGAAACAATAAATAAGTCTTTACAAAGACTGGGAGGAAAAAATAAAAACCTTTCTAGCATAGAAAGGTTAAAACGTAAAAAAGCGGGATTGTTAGATTCAAATACTGAGGTTATTGAATTAACAGAGTTAGTCGACAAGGTACTGAGTGAAACTGGAAATATGGACATATACCAAGAAACATATGAAGCAATTACTAGCAAAATAAAAAATTATGAAAAGAAATTCAAATCTAAGGCATCAGCAAAGGAAGCGGAACTAGACATGTATTCTGATGACTTTGATACTAAGGAAAAACAAAAATTGAATGAACTTGCAGGTACTTCGAGCAAAAATGAGGAAGAAAAAGAAGAACCAGTAACGTCAACTAATGAAGTTATGTGGGAATTTAAATGGGATCTTAAAAAAGATGATGTTGATGGACCTTATAACACACAACAAATGTTAAAATGGGCCAACGAAGGTTATTTTAAAACTGGAGTTTGGGCACGAAAGTGTGGCGACCAATTTAATTTTTATTCAACAAATCGAATAGATTTTGAACTTTATTTATAATTGGGATATACATTTTTGTTTGTAGTTGTTATTATTGTGTATATAATTGAAAATGAGTATGATGAAATTTATATAAATAATTTTGTAATTACATACTTTTTTTGTTAAATAGTAGGTACTCCTATGTCAAATTATTGAGGTGTTATACATTTTTAATAATTAACTTAAACTTATTCATGAATTGAGGAGTAGTGCTACCTAGAATATGTAACGGCTTTTAACCAGCAAAGGTTAACCTTTTAGTTTGTTGTTAAATTGATGTTTTTACATGTAAATATTGAATAAATACTTCAGTGGTTATATTTATTTTACTTAACTTTATAAGACTTAAAATTGACAAATATAAAAAAATAAACAATGAAATAATAGCCTGTCGCAATGACAGACGCCTTCAGTATTTCTATCTCTTTCTAGCGTTAACTAAATCCAATAACCTACGTTGAGCACTGAATCCATAAATATTCCAAAGGTATCGCGGATCCTTTCTGAAAAAATACATTGGTGTTTCCCCATGTTTCGTCTTACCTGAGATACCCGGTATAAGGTTGCCTCAGGCTTCATTGGCACCCAGTATATCTGCCTTTTTTCGTCTTTAGCGTTTCATAATTTTAAATGTAGTTTATTTACATACGCCGTTCCCAGCTTGCACGATATGTGTTATATTTTTAGCTAAATTTCCTTTTTGTTTAATAGTTTCTTCACGTTCGGGAGTTCCGTTTGCCAAATAGGTTTCATATGCCCTCTTCATTCAAAAGTTTCAGCTCTTTCCTTCTCTAGTTTTTCTTTATTCTGTCAACTACCTTACGCAGTTTTATGTATGGTATTTTTCAAATTTAGCCATTCTTCTTCTATTCCAGATGTTGTATTCCTATCCTTTAACTGATGTGTTAATCTTGTTTGGTAAAAATATCAAATACAAATCTTGCAACAGAGAAGTGTTGTATGACTAATCAGGTTTGCCTTTTTAAAACTTCTTACCAAGGACAGTAATGGTGCAGTCTTTAAATATTTATTGCGCTTAAATTTGTTTATAAAGAGGCACTTTTGATTTCAAAATTTCATTAAGAATATTGCGGGAAAAATGGTGTTTTAGACATATTCTGAAGGGCCTAAATTTATTTTGTTTTAGTATCTGCAATGCCTGTATATGGGATACCTACTGATACAACGTTACCTACCTACCTATTTTTGTACTGGAACAAATTAGATTATTTGCTGTTAAATACCGTAAAACGTTGGTAGCATCTTCGCATTGTCTTGGTTTAATATATTGTTTATCTTGTGGTTTGTTAAAAGATCCAGAATTGATTAAGTTATTCTCAAATTTCTTATCTACTTTTATATTAGGTTGGAGACTGGATTGCTAGAGTATAATTTTTCTCTGTTTCGGCATTAGAATTAAATTATTCTAGCACGCATTTTGATGCTTTACTGAGCTTCATTATTAAACGATTTTTGGTGATATTTTGTTTTCAGAGATTGGTGATACTGTATGAAATAATACACAAAATACCTAGGCAACCAGTCAGTTGCTAGGCAACAAAAACGTCAAATGTCAAACCTCTGTCAACTCTCAAGCAAAAATCGCTACTAGAGTGCGAATGCTGTTAGTTTAACACCGCTACGTCACCGATCGACAGCGACAGTTGTCCTTGGTCTCCGCCTACTTACTAAGCAAAGAAGCCCGTTGTTAAGAAGGGGTGGAGCCTGGCGGCCATTAGCTTGGTGACGTTACGGTGATAAACCAACAGCGTTCGCACTTTACCAACCTATGTTATCAAAATTTCCCCAACTGAAAATTGTGAAGTATTTTTATAAAAATAAACATAAATAAATAATGTAAATGGAAGCCGAAACAGAGAAAATAGTACCTATAAAATACTCGTTATAGGTTATACAGAAGGCATTCGAGCACTCGTCCGTTCGGCCACTCACCGATTTCGGACTCGTGCGCGAAAAGGTTGCCTTCTGTAACTTGTGTTTTAATCTTTGAGTATATACAGGGTGCTGAAAAAATGGCGTATTAACTCAATGGTGCGTTGTTTACGGATACTTCTTGAGTATGGAAAAAATAGCAAAAAAATTATGTGTAGAATATTCTTCAAGATGTGGAGCTCTAAAGTTGAGTTTTTAACTTTCTTATTATTTTATATTAACAAAAGTTATACCTTTGTTTTGAAAGTTAATAACGTAAATGATGAGAGTTGTAAATAATTTAGGCCGTCGCCGAAGAAAAATTCGAAAATTATTGATTCAAAAATGTTAAAAATTTGGAGCAACAAGCACTAAATCCATTTGGCAACAGTGACAGGAACACCGCAGACGACGATTTTTTGCACAGGCATTTTAACACACACCTACGTGATTCAAGATTTTTATTTATTCAGTATTTGACATTTTTGTCAAATTTTTATGAATTATTTTCATCTTGAAAATGTACCAATTCAATGAATACGCCGATATGTATTTAGCATTAGGCCGCTGTAATGGCAATGCGACTGCAGGTGCTAGACATTATGAACAACAATATCCTCTAAGAAGACATCCTGATCCAAATGTTATTAGAAGATTAGACCAACTAGGAGTACTAGAGGTGTAGCACAGGAATTTGGTTTAGACAGGAGATTAACGTGAACTATTATTAATGATGAGGGATACCATCCATTCCACTACACCAGGGTTCATTCTTTACTACCAGAAGATAACAACAGGCGAATTAACTTTTGCAACTGGTTACTTGCACAAAACGAAGCTGATCGAAACTTTACATCTAGGGTGATTTGGACAGACAATATTCAATCAACACAACGAACATTGTTATAGCCCTGAAAATCAACACCAAACATATGTTAGAAACTATCAACATCATTTTAGTGTAAACGTATGGGCTGGGACATTGGGGAACCATGTAATTGGACCTGTTTTTTTTACCAGCATGGCTACGCGGAGAAAACTTTTTGCAGTTTTTAACGAATACTTTTGTTGAGCTTGTAGACGATATTCCTCTGGCAGCAGTGAATAATTCGTGGTTTCAATTAGACGGTGCACCTGCACATAACACATCACCAGTCCGAGCATGAACAATTATCCTAACCAATGGATTGACAGAAACGGCCCCGTACTTTGGCCAGACTTGACTGCGATGAATTTTTTCGTTTAGAGTTACATAAAAAATGTTGTTTGTCGAACGCCAGTTCAAAATAGAGAAAATCTAATTAATCGAATACACGCATCCTTTCAATTAATAAATCAAAATATGTTAGAAAGAGTTTCAAATAATATTATCAAAAGAGCTCGAGCTTGCTTGAACGCACAGGGTCTTATCTTCGAACAGCTTCTCTAATTATTTCAACAACATTTGTATGATAATATTATTTAATTGTTATTATTTGTTTGTTGCATTGTTTCTAGGATACCTTACTTAAATACTGTACCTACTACTTTTTTTATTAATAAACCACGTTGCCAGTTCAACTTATTTTAATAAATAAATAGTACCTCCATATCTTGAAGAATAAAACTCAAAGATGTTCACCAAGTGTCCCTTAACAGCGTACCATTGAGTTAATACGCCATTTTTTCAGCACCCTGTATACATGGAGAGGGAAAGCCGTATTTCAAGTCCACAGTCGAAGTTGTGTCCAACATCTGTGCAACAAGGATGGATAGAGTCGTACCCAAGTGCGATATGCGCGTGTGCCAGGACAAACTTTTAGGCGGGAATTTGAAATATTCTTTGTTTTCTAAATCAAGAACCTACTTTGTCGAACTACGGTTTCACATGCCCCGCCTAGTTTTACAACATCTTCAGAAGGGCTAACGCTAACGCATGCGTACAATTTATTTCAGTGCGAGTGCAGGTATAGATTCTTTCTCTCTTTGATGGACACACTTTTACCGGGTTTGTTCCCTCTCCATATCTATATACTCAAAGGTTTTAATATACCATGAGATCAAAAAGCAGAAAATACACACATCGGCAAAATTAGGGGAACATTAAAAAAAGGCCATGTTTTAAAGAAATTTTAGTTTTCGTTATTAGTTTTTTTTATGATCAACCATCAAGTACTACAAGTAACATACATAACTTGTCTTATATACCTACAAATGTTTAACGTAATGTACAAACCGGCCATCAAAGGAACAATCTTTTTTGACTTTAGACTAAGCATCACTGCCATGATAAATCACCATGTCTGCAAAAGTATATTCCGGTCTCTATAAGTGATGAATAAAGTGTCAACACAACAAATTTTAACTTTCCCAGAAAATATGTTTTATCAACCATGTGACATTTGCGTAAGGACTGAACCGAAAAATATTGTCGCTTTTCGATTCTAAATAAATGGATAGTTTAAAAATGAAACAATGTATTGAAAATATATTTTGAGAGCTACAAGTTTAACAAAAGAATTAATATCAACACATTTTTAGTTTTTATTCCGTTTTCCAAAATTCTTGACTTTTTCCGGGACACCAGCCATTAAGTTTATTCATACCTCTTGAGTCACTTGCTTCGAGTGTTTATTCCATTTGGATTTAAATTCTTCGACGTCTTTTACTTGTTCACGGCTGCTTCGAAGCTTTTGTTTCACGAGAACCCAGTATCGTTCCACTGGGCGAAGTTCCGGAACATTTGGAGGATTAAGTTCTTTGGGGACGAAATTCACATTTTTGGCAGCCTACCACTCGATTGTCGATTTCGCTTAATGAGAGGTGGCCAAGTCCGGCCAAAACACTACAGATATTTCATGCTTATTCAAAAATGGCATCAATCTTTTGTTCAAACATTCTTTAATATAGACTTCAGTGTTTAAGGTACTTTTTGTAAAAAATGGTTGACTTCGCAGCCCACATTGGCAAATTGCTTGCCAGACTAAGATTTTGGCACCGAATTTTTTAATAGAAATGGTTTGTTCTGCAACGCTAGCGCTTGTTCTACTCTCAACAGTATTTCAAATTTTCTTTACATAGTTTTTTGGAAGCCATTTATTATTTATTATTTTACAACCTAATTTATCAGTCCTTGGTGTTAAATCTAGTTTATCAAAATTCATTTTGACTTTTATTATTCTTTCTCTCTCGTAGTCCTCATCCTCAGTCTTGTGACTTTGTAGTTTGTAGTCTTCTACCAGGGAAATGTGTTCTCTGCAGTGCAGTGCATTATTATTAATTCCAAAGGAAATAATTAATAAAAACAGAAAGACATTCACATAGAATTTGTTTTACAAGTAAATAATGGGACATCATCAACAAAGGGAAGAAGAACAAGAAACATTCTAAGAATGTGGGGCATACCTTAAACAACAAACAATCTTTATTAATTTATTTACTTATTACAGTAGATCAACCGATAGTACGGCAGAGTGGGCGCTCTGCGACTGGTTGTGTCCGGTCCCCTCGACACTGTAAAGGTATACGAGGGTAAAAGAAAAAGAAAGATTACAGTAGATCAGATAAATAATTTTAAAGGGAAATTGGTTGATATTTAATATAAATGTATTAAACCGTATATTTAAATTGGAATTCTCAAATCAAATTTGTGATAAACAGACATTATAACTTTAAAGCCTAGTTAGATTTTGTTAAGTAGTGTAAAGATTTTTACATATGTAAAGCTAGATAACTAAATGAATACTACTGAAAGTGAGAAGTAAATGATCCTCACTTATTTTATTTTTTGTTCATTTTTTATTTCTCATAGGTTATTTAATCATTGGAGCATTTGTGATTTATAACTTTTAGGAAATTGGTTGATATTTGTTATTTAAAAGTTTAAAACAGGTGTACTAATCCATATATTTTTGGAAACGTAGCACAGCGAACTGTTTAAAGGTGTCAAAGCCAACGCAAGTTTATGTTATAACATAAATTGCAATGAGCAAATTAGAAAACCAATTTCACCGTTAAATTCCAAGTTTTACTTTTTGTTTATATATCTGTAAGCAAAACGAGTTATAACTCCAAAAAGGATATATTCAAAAAATTTGATTTTCGTTTGTAGCTAAAAAATAGTAGACGATTTTAAATTTCAGCTTGCACCATTAAATTTGCCTCAGAAATTTGACACGAGACTCATTTATTACATTTTGCATAGGTGTAATAGTAAGGCAATAGCCTGGAATCTCTTCGAAAATGGTTCACCCTGTACTTTTGATGGTTATAGTATAAACTGATTCGTCGGTAGCTAGAAAGAGATGTTGTTATCACAACTCAATAATGCTTACATTTTACTTATAGCTGTGTAATTCTGAAACTTAATGTAGAAATGCCAATTTAGTCATTGTAATAATATTACGATATTCATCATTTTTAACGTAATCTATGGTGTCTTCAGTGGAAATATTGTCCGATACTTAATGAATACAAAATCATTGCCACACTATTTACTTAAATTCCTTGAACTTTTTCAGTAACTATTAAAAAACAACTTATTTTTGTCAAATAAAGTTGTAAAGTTTCTAGGTTTAAATTTAAATTATTCAACAAAGCCCCATATCAGAAGGAATTATCTTCGTTTAGGCTAATATTATTTGCTGTAACAAAAAAGGTTATTATGTTATTAACTTAATATTTTAACACTTTAATAAATTTTTTCTTGTTTTGTAAAATTGTCAGAGTAGCTGTTATGCTGTTAACCTGTACACACAAGGATTTGACAGATAAACAACATATGTCATACATAAGATGTTGTGTATAATAAAATTCATTTCTACAAATGGTTAATACTTATACAAGTGTGTTATACCTATAAATATCTGTAAAAGAACTAAACTACGCCAGAATTAATTAAAATTGGATATTTAGGGTTATTTAGACTGCTTCGACTGTTTTAAGCTTGGTTTAATTACAAATTGTCTTATTTACCATTGTTTTACTTTGAGTTGTAAATATATGGTTTACGTTACTCTTTAATTTAGGTAAGTTTGGTGTAATTGGGCAAATCCTCGTTAGTTTATTTATTTACCGGGCGAAATGTAGGCCGTGAGTTTAATAAATTTAGACAAATTCAAGTTTTTATTCTCCAGTATTGTACACTGAAGGGTAATTTAAAAGAATTGGACATTCTTTATATTAATAAAATTTAATTGTTTGATTTCTCCTACTATACAGGGTGGTGCATTGCCTCACGCACCATAGGAATTAGGAATTTCAATGGTAAATTTTTAATTTGTAAATATTTGCTTCCCTAATTATTTTAGACCAAACGTGCAAATATATTATTGTGTTATTTACACATTTTCACATTTATACAACACTTATTCAATACACATGACACAAAATAACACAAAATGACATTTCGTTTATACATTTTAATTTATGATTTATACGAAATATAATATTTGCTTTCATTTTTATAAGAAACTACATTAAAAGTAATTTTTATAAACAATTTTAAATGTTTGAAACCCTGTAAAGTTAGATGATCCATTGAATTGAATCGAAAAGTTTTCATCGTTGAAGCCCAATTTTGATATGCCGAAATCTTCTTTGTTTTGATTTGTTAAGTTGTAAAGATGAGATATGTTGATTCCTCGTTGTTATATTTTTCAATTCCCAGGCTACAATATCAGATTGAGCTATAAAATTGTGTATTTAATATAATTGAATTTTGTTAGTTTGAAAGTTAAGTTATAAAATTCTATTTATTGAAATTGTGAGTATTAAAAGAAATGTGACCGGATTAAAAGTGTTATTAAAACTTGATCAAGCTTATAAGCTATAAAATTGTCAAGAATTTGAAAGGTGAAAGGCCATATCATGTAAATAATCAGAAAAATAAGATTTTGAATAAAAACGAGCTCTGGTGACCATTCGTCGTTGGGCACCTAATTAACGACGCTCTCCTCCGAATACAGACCTACGAGGTAGAGTAACAAGGTTCTATACGTACACACACATACACTATACACATGGTGCTGTATGCAGGCAAAAAACGGCGCACCAATCACGTGACTCGCATGCGGGCCGGATTGTGCATTTCACGCGTAAGACCACATACGCTAACGCACCAGCCTCAACACCGAAAGGTATAAGAGGTTAACGATTACATACACATAAAGTTTTTTTAGAAGTAGTTTTTAAGATAGATTTAAGCAATTTTGAGTTGAAAGTCATTTAGGTAAAGTGTTAAGTGGAAAAGAAGTGAAAAAGAAACATTTTATGATAAGTTAAATTGAAATTCAAAATAAATTTATAAATAATTATGATTTAATATTATGAAGTCAATTGAATTATTGATAAAAATTATGAATTTAAATTAAGTATTAATAATTATTGGTTAGATGTTGTTGTGAAGGAAAGTTCAGGTAGATTGTAAATAAGTAAATAGATTTAGATTTAGGTAAATTTCAGATTTAATATGTTTAAAAACGAATTTTGAATTGATTTATTCTTCCAATACCAAGGTTCATTATTGGTCCAGCAATTGTTTATTTTACAAGAAGTCAGTATTATAAAGAGAAATTTTAAGTTTCGATTTTTTTAAACCAAGCAAATGCGAAGAACTTTTTTTTTATAAAAATCTTCTAATACTTCCTCTAATCTTAATATTGTAATTCGCGAAAATATTATCAGAAAACTTTTTGGGACCCTCGTATTTAAACTGCTAATGAAATTATTTTGAGCATCTCAATGTCACTCGTAGTATTTCTAAGTTAGGTAGACCCCTTTTCCGACCTGCAGGAAGGTACGTTTTTCGGATAAAGAGCCTGACTATTGATTTAGGTCATTCCCTGATTTCTTAAGAAGTAAAAAGACTTATATTTGCATGTTTGTTAGCATCGACACGTTAATTAAAATTTATGCTCAAAATCAAACTTCTAATTCATATTTTGAAATCAGAACTTTAAAAACCAGAATTGGATTCAAATTTTCATTAAAGAATTTAATAGAATTTTCAGTTTTGGGAATTTTTTGTAATTAACAGTGGAAAATCCAAAATCCAGGCTTTTGAGTTTTTCGATTCACAGTCAAAATAGTGCTACGAATACCGAACAATCAATTTACTTTTAAGGCCAGGATTTGGGATTGGATTTCAAAATCAAATGATATTCTTCAATCCTGAATTCGACAATAAAATAAATCCAAAATTAAAATTGGCACTTAAATTTAAGTATGAATTAATACCAAACGGAAAAAACGATTCTCTAAAGCCAAAATCAAACCAATCCTAAGCACAGAAATTTCAAAAGTACATTTTTGTAAAATAAGTTTATAATAAATTCGATCTGAAGTTTTCAGTATTTCAATCTAACCCAATTGCAAGTAAATCTTTCGAAAATAAAACTTTTAAGCTGTTAAACTTTCTTGATTCGGATCGAGAATCAAACCATCTTTTCATCCAGAATTGCAATACGGATCCAAGAATTTCAGTTTTCAATCGTCAATTTCCCAACCTAATTTAATTTCAAGTTTCGATCTAGAACTTCACATATAATAGTGATATTTAGATCTCCTAAATCAGACTTGGAGGGCCAATCCAGAACAAAACCTTCTTCTTTCTTTCTTTCTTAATCTATTTCCTCTTTTTACCGCAATGCAGTGTCGAGGTTAATTTTACACTTGCTGGTGTGCAGTGGAGGTGATGGGTCCATTTTTGGCCTTGCACCACATTCCAACCGGCTTTCATCCACAACACATTCCTACACCTTAAACCGAATTCGGCCCAAATTGGCTCCATAATACTATGGCCACCGTTGGAATCGAATCCGTGTCAGCTGGCTAGCTAGCTAGCAGACCCTTACCTGACTGAGCTACCCAAGCTGCCCAAAAAGCTTTAATTAATTACTGAAATTCAGAATTTATTTGAATCCTATTTGAAAACTATCCAAGGGAAGTTTATATATAAACCATTTAAATCAAAACAGAATTGTTTATGTCTGAATCTTGAATTAATCCAAATTATGTTACTTGTGGTTTACGTTCTGGTTAGTTTAAAACAAATTAATCCTTGAATATTAACTATATAAAATTTGGTTAAATATGATTATTTTCGTACTATATTTATTATGCCTAACGATGTCAAGTTCTTCTTCTTTTAGAAAGGCCCTTTTAGTCCTCTTCTAGCTACGCCACTGATTTTGGATTGTTTTAAGAAAAACTAGACTGATTAATTAATATTAAGGATATAATGGATTTTACTTAAAAGGTCGTAAATATAAAATGTTATAAAATTAATTTCCGTCTATCTTTAAAATGGCCAATTTAATAGAAAGCGAGGAGTTACATACTGTAGATACTGTCCGTACAACAAATATTAAAGAATGTAATCTTAAATTAAAAACTAACCTGGGATTGAAAATATGTCATACAAATATTCGAAGTATCGCAAAAAATTTTGTAAATTTAGAAGTATGGTTGTCTCAATTTGACATGCAATTCGACGTGATTGCGTTATCAGAAACGTGGAAGGTTGACAATTCTGATAATTTTATATTACCGGATTACTCTGTCGTGTACAACGAAGGTGAAATCAATCAAAATGACGGGGTAGTTGTTTTAATAAAAAGTACTTTAAATTTTCAGCATTTAATAATACAAATTGGTGAAATAAAATGCTTACGTCTTAATGTTAAAGTAAATAACCAGCAAATTTTTATAAATATTATTTATAGACCACCTTCCACGAATCTCGATAGTTTTCTGGAAAATTTTGATATATTCTTAAGGGAGGTGTGTACAACTAGGGAGGAAATAATTGTTGGCGACATTAATATAAACATTTTAAATGATTCTTTAAAAACCAACATTTATTTAAATTCTCTGTACGAATCAGGATTTACGTCGTGTATAAATGATTACACCAGGGATGAAAATGGCTGCAAATCGTGCATAGATCATATTTTTATTAAAACTAAACATCTATTAAACAATATTACTTCAATAATTTTAGAATCTAAAATAACTGATCACTTTCCTATAATTGCTTGTTTAAATTTTCTGGAAATCTCAAATTCGGAACCTAGACAAAAAATTAAAAAAAAATTAAATTTAACGAAATTAAGACAATTGCTAAATGAAGAAACCTGGTGTGAGACACTTGTACATGAAGATTTAAATTTAAATGAAATTGTGGATAATTTTGTTAGCAAATTTTTAGGCTATCCGGAACTAAGCACAATGGAGTACCGTCAAAATAGGAGAGAGATGCATAGAAAACCCTGGATCACCAATGGTTTGGTCAAATCCATACAAATTCGGGATAATCTTTTTCAAATATATAAAAAAACTCGGGATGCAGAGGTGCACCAGCAATATAAAATCTATCGCAATAAAATCAGTGGTCTGGTGTCAAAGGCTAAAGCTAGCTACTATGGAAAACGATTTTTTGAAGCTCAGGGAGATAATAAAACCATCTGGAACATTGTAAAAAGTTCATTAAATAAAGTAAATAAGAATGGTAAGATAAATAACATAAAAATAGAAGGTCATCTTGTATCGGATAATAAAGTACTAGCTAATGAATTCAACAATTATTTTATTAATGTTGCAGAACAAATGGCAAACAAAATTAAAAATCCTCAAACTCAAATAAAATATCCAATGATGTGCAGTAATACCATCTTTTTTTCGCCTGTAGATGTTTTTGAAGTTAAAAAATACATACAGCAACTTAAAAGTAATAAATCACCTGGCCTAGATGGTATTACTGCAAATGTATTAAAAGAAACCGCAGATCAAATAGCTTACCCGCTAGCTCAAATAATTAATTTATCTTTCGAAAAAGCAGAATGTCCGAATCATTTTAAAGCTGCAGTGGTCAAACCAATATATAAAAACGGTGACCAAGAAAAACTAGAAAATTATCGCCCTATATCACTTATATCAAATTTGGCAAAAATATTTGAAAAGGCCGTCAAACATAGACTGGATAATTTCATTGCTACAAATAAAATCTTATCCGACAACCAGTTTGGTTTCCGTGAAAAAAGAAGTACACAAGATGCAATAGCGAGATTAACTAGCATAATATATAATAATTTAGATAATAGTAGTCCTACAGTAGCAGTTTTTATGGACCTAGCTAAAGCCTTTGACACTGTTAACCACTTAAAATTGTTAGAAAAACTTGAATATATGGGTATTAGAGGTAATGTAAATAAATTACTTAAAAGCTATCTATCTAACCGAAAACAATATGTACAAATACATGATACAATAAGTGATTTTTTGGTAATTAAATCTGGTGTGCCTCAGGGAACAATTCTTGGTCCAATCTTATTTACCTTGTATATTAACGATCTGCTTTTAGCAAACCGTCCGGGTGAAATACTGGCTTACGCTGACGATACTGTAATTGTATATAAGGCGAAGGATTGGAAGGAATTAAAAGAACTTGTAGAAAAAGATTTAGTGCAAATAAAACTTTGGCTGGATTCTAGTTCATTGTTAATGAACACAAAAAAGACAAAATTTGTAACTTTTGCTTCGTACAAATAATATCTTCCCAATTATTGTCAAATAATCCTTCATGATGAAGGATGTAATAGTCAAAATTGTAATTGTTCTACGTTCATTGATAAAACCACTACAGTTAAATATCTAGGTATAACAATAGACTCATGTTTTAAATGGGATATCCACCTATCGCTATTAGTTAAAAAAATACGTGGGTTCTGTTATGTTTTTAAAAATCTAAGAGAATTTTTACCTTTCCCGGTTCTAAAAAGAATTTATCAAGCCTTAGTTGAGTCCCATCTCACCTATGGCATTATAGGTTGGGGGGAGCTTATAAATCAAATTTACATAAACTAGAAATTGTTCAAAAGCTTATATTAAAAGTAATGCTAAATAAACCAATTTTGACCCACTCAGAGGAAATTTTTAAAATATCTCAAGTGCTAGACATTAAAACCCTATTTGTTAAATCTGTTTTGTTGCGAGCCTTCTATAATGAGCCTGTTTCTAATTACTATGAGTATAAAACCTGCCATAACACAAGAAGTTATACAAATAAAATTTTAAACTTTCCTATTATTAAAAAATCTCACGGCCAAAGAAGTTATAAATATTTGTTAATCAAAATCTATAATTCAGTACCCTTTCATATTAAACAAGAAACAATTTACAAAGTATATGTACAAAAAATTAGAGAATGGCTTTTGTATTGCACAAGTAGTAAATATTTTCATGAAATTTTTTAACACAGCATTCACTCACTCCTGGTTTGTCGGCGCTACACAATAATTAATTAATTAACTAGTTATTTCACATAGGTTTTTATAAATTAGTTTTAAGCTACAATAGGTAACAGTACTATCCGCTTCTGGCGACAATAATATAATAATTATTTAGATAGACTCACGTGCAAGTTTAAAAAAACTTAAGTGAGTATAGTCTTTGTTTATTTTATTTTAAAAGGCGTTTTGTTTTTCTCTCATTTTTGTAAAAGTGTAATGTTTTGAAATAAATAAACATTCTTATTATATTATAATATCTGAAACTAACCACATGTAATATTTACAACAAAAAATTATTTATTTTAATTCTTACATATCAGTGTGCAGATTAACATTTTACCGGTTCATAAAAACAAAAACAAAAACATTATCACAGTTGTTCGTTTTTAATGTTTTTAACATTAATATGCGTTTAATTTGTTACAATTTGTTTATGAATAACTTATTCTTGAATGCATCCATTGATTATTGTGTTTTATTTTGAATTATTTTTACTTCAATCTTCTATTTACGTTTAATTTATCTGAGTTATTTTAATAACTTAATAAATAAAAACAGATATTTTTAACTCATACTGAGATAATTGGTCATAGTAATTAACGCGACTTATCTAACAGAATTCGCATCCCCGCCGTTTAGGATTTAAGAAACGACTGAGAATCGCACCTGTGTCCGATTGGTTACGAAACTGAAATCTCATCCATCAAGCCACTAAGGTACATTTATTATTATTGATTAACTTCAAAGCTTGAAATTATGGTACTGGTATCTACTATTTTGTTGTTTTTTTCATTAAAGCGTTTGACACCGAAAACTTGCAGTTTGGTATTAGAAACGCCATTTTCAAATTTAAAAACTAAAGAAAATCTATAGTTCTCATTTCCCTTACTCGTCACGTATTCAACTAATTTTCATGGGTAATAATATTAAATAATAAGATGTAGGCGTAATTAACTCAACTGCAGAATTCCCTTTGTTAAGCAAATTTCTTAAATTAATTCTATTTACTTTGTCTGATGTTGGTATGCATATCGTGATATGGCTTTGATCGGATCCGTATTATGGTAAGACAGCTTAATAAGGATGCTGAATTTCAATGTGAGGTGTTTGTTAAAATGTGCAATTAAAATAGTTATTTAAGTATCAAGGGCGGTAGGTACGTTTTACCGGTCGAGGGTAAATGTGTGGAGACCGACGCGTAGCGGAGGTCCCCATTTTTTTTTACCCGAGACCGGTAGCACCTACGCCCGTGATGCTTATTACAATTTTTGCATGATCCATGCAATAACCAAATTAAATGAATCTAAATTTGTTCATGTCAAAGTGACAATAATTGTGTGATAACTGTAAAAAAATCCCACTATCTAAAATGACAAAAAACACTCAAATTTTCATATTTTATTACTTACCGCCTCCCGATCGGTAAGTGAATGCTTACCGATCAGTAATTTGTAAGCATAACTTACTATTGTCCTAATTAAATCAGTAAACATGTCAAATTGACGGATCGTGCAAAAAAATACATATATGTTGAAATGAGCCCCTATTTAGTAATACTTACGTTGGCTACTACAATATTCAAAAATATAATTTGCTTTGCTCTTTAATTTAATTGCTTAGAGAGATCTTACCTCAAGGTCGTTAGTTAGGTTCGTTGTTTGTTATTTTAATTAACCAAAATAAAACTTTAGTCAAATTTTATAATGCAGATTTCTTTTATTATTTTGTTTTCCCTATCAGCCCTACTTAAAATTATATTTTATACACTCACTGATTCTACTCTTGACTTCCATTTCTTTTCCAAAATTTCAATTTTTCCCCAAAAACCAAAAATTTCTATCTTCCCCCGCTCGACTCGTTCCTGCTTGAAGTTGTCCCCTTTCGAATTGCTTTTACTCGAACTCCTTCTGTTGAACTGCTTTTGCTTAAACTGCTTGTGCGCTTGAACTGCTTTTGATCAAACTTGCTTTTGCTTAAACCTTAAACTGCTTGAAGTTCAATCTTGACTTAATTTTTCTTCAAAATTCACTTTCTATTTATTGGATACTGGTTCTTTTTGTTATTAACTGTATTTATAGTTGATTATTTATTATATATAAATAAGAAAGAAGTGTCAAAGAAGACCAAACTATCAGTATATAAAGCAGTATATATGCCAATACTGCTCTATAGCGGTGAATCTTGGACAGTCAGTAAACAAAAAATTAATAAATTGCAGACAGTAGAGATGAAATATTTGCGTCGCGTTGCAGGATACACGAGATTAGATAGGAAGAGGAACGACTTCATCAGACCCCAGTTAAAAGTTAAAAGTGTCCAAAAATGCGTAGAAAAATCAGTGCTACGGTGGTGGGGTCACTTATATAGATTACCGGCAAACAGGCAAGTTAAAAGGGTATGGGAAGCCAAGATGTGTGGAAGAAGAGGTAGGGGAAGACCAGGGACTGAATGGAATACATCAGTTACAGAAATACTAAGAAAAAATGGTTGGACATGGAAAGAAGCAATGGAATACGCGAAGCACAAGAAAGAATGGAGAAAACTTATCAACGAGATATAGTAGAAAGTGAATCCTCTACGCTGGTTCCCGGCAGAAGAGGCATAGATTATACAGGGTGGTGACTCGAACACCCGAACATAGGGATTTAACATGTAAAATCATATTTTCATAATTTCCTGCTCCCCTAATTATTTTAGGTAAAAAAGCTTCAAATAAAAGTTTTAGAGCATAAAATTCTGCATCTGAATCAATAAACAAAATTAATTTTGCGTGCCTTGTAACCTCAGAAATTAGGTATGAAAATGACGTAAATCACCCCAAAAATAGCGATAGCCATGGAATTCAAACAAAAATTAACAAATGTTAACGGTTTATCTGTCAAGTTACGCTGCGTTAGTTTATTTTTATTATTACTTGTAATTACTGTTAAAGTGAAAATATGGGCAACAATTATACAATAAGTGAAAAAAATCAATTTTTAAAGTTATTTTACAGTGGTAACAGTATAAGACAAGTGCGAGATCTATTTGCGAATTTATATCGTCATATACCAATTCCGTCGACATCAACAATCCATACCATCATCAATAATCAAACAAAATATGGGTCAGTGTTCGTCCCTTGCAAGAGTTGTACTAAAAAACAAATAAATATTGCACCAGAAGAAGATATTGAAGCTGAAGATCATAACGCTAACGAAATCAATGTATTAGCTGCTGTATCAAATAATCCAAATGTGAGCCTTAGAGAAATTGGATCTGGATTAGGTTTGCACCACACCACGGTCCTAAAAATATTAAAAAAACACAAATTTATATCTTTTAAATTTTCCGTTCACCATGAAATTTGACAGGTAAAGCGTTAACATTTGTTAATTTTTGTTTGAATTCCATGGCTATCGCTATTTTTGGGGTGATTTACGTCATTTTCATACCTAATTTCTGAGGTTACAAGGCACGCAAAATTAATTTTGTTTATTGATGCAGGATTTTATGCTCTACAACTTTTATTTGAAGCTTTTTTACCTAAAATAATTAGGGGAGCAGGAAATTACGAAAATATGATTTTACATGTTAAATCCCTATGTTCGGGTGTTCGAGTCACCACCCTGTATATGTATATATTTATTCGATATTTATTCGTTTTGGGACGAGCAACTTAATTTCGTTGTTTTCCCTTCGATTTCAAAATATCAACTGATTTCCAAATTTGTTTTTTCTGTATCCTGGATTTTTAACTTACATTTGTTTTTTTTTTAATATAACGACTATTTACAAGGTTTATAATTATTTTACGTTTCTAAGACTACAAATTTAGTTAATTATTTACTAACAATGATCATTATAATAACTTAAATTTAATCTAGCTATCTTAAAATTATACTCGTTTCGAGTTTCAAGACTCGGCTCCTTCGTCGCCTCGTCTTTAAACATCTCACTCATACTGTAAAATATGAGTTCCCGGACTTGTGACGTTAATTACTATTCACGCACAGCATCGATATTCTTCGCGACAACAGAGGTGCATGGACGACCTTCGCGAACATCGTCATCAAACATTGGTCTTCCACGCTTGAATTCTGCGAACGGCGAACCATTTGTAAACCATAGTTTTTGATGGTGCTTCATCCCCAAATAAGGAACTAAGTTTTTCCACACATTGCTGTGGTGTTAAACCGTATCGAAAATTATAAAAAATCACTCGAAAATCACGATTCGAAATTTCCATTTTTTCACACAATTATTACTTTGTTAAATTTTGTTGCAACGAAATTGCTAGGTTTGAAATCGAACTGTCAGCTGAATTATAGGTGAAAAATGTTAAATTTTACGAATATGACAATTGCAGAACACTGGCAATTTAGTTACAACAAGATATAACGCATGTCAAATTTCACGAGTCAGAGAAATCTGAAACTGCATAGGGTGAGGAAACAAAAACCCGTTCAACCGCCATTTAAAACTTACTTAGAGTATACCTACTCGATTCCGCGAAATTTAGCAGTGACCCTCGTATTTATGGTTACATTAACTCAATACCAAAAATATATAATGAGAGCATTAATAAGTTTTGAACATAAAACGTTGGTATTTGAAAATCAATAGTTTATATTATTCATTGTTATTCTGCTTGCTAGACTAATTACGTATAATATTTCAATAACTGTTGTAAATCTTATGTCAACTTGTTTGAATAATATGTCTGTTTTTCTTTCCGCTTTCGTGTAAATTTAGTAAAATTTGCATCCTATTATTAGATCAACGATCCGTTGGATTGCAACAAATAAAATAAGTAAATAAATAAATATGCAACTCTTACATAATAGGACTTATTGTTTCAACTCCCACCTTTTATTACAATAAACTGAGCTCGTCCAGTAAATTCCTACATTATGTGCTCGTTAGATAAATAGTTATTAATGAGATTTGCTTTCTTTACAAACCTTTGGTTGTACTACATAGCTGAAAAGAAGATACACTTTCAGAATATTAAATAAAAAGTGACGGCATCTGTTTAAAATAATAGTTTTTTCTTCTACGTCATATTAATAACCTCGCTTCCTATTTTTTTTTATGTCTTTTAATGAGAATGATATAGACTAATTTATATATATTTATATGGTTCGTGACTCGCACTGTATATGAACGAGTTGAATGCGGTTTTTACTGCGATCCCTTGCATCGTAAAATAAATTAGACGTAAACAGACAATAATCCAACCAGAAAAGGTAGAACAAAAAAATATTTTTATTTGCGATTTAATCGAAATCTTTATCAAAATCTTTTAACTTTGTTTAAAAATTAAGATTTTGTTGTTCAAAATTTAAAACTGCACTCTAATAAAAATACATCTGGTTTTAAAAATTAGCAAAGTTTATAGAAACATTAGGTCATTTGAAGATCACGATATATCTCATTTCGGAATACATTATCACTAGATATGAATGGAAAGTTCCTAGTCCTTGAGAGAGAATTAGAAGGTCGATCTGAATATTTACAATACTTATTTATAGCCTATCACAAAAAATTATTTCATTAAAATTGTACTGATCCACGCTCCAGCTTATTTTTAATGCAACAGGTGATCGTAAGGTAAAGATTTTCCAGCTTATAATTTAAGAGGTCTATCATGAAAATAAGCCGTTTAAAAAAGGACTTCTTGATATTTACTGCATTTATTCTAAACGTGTACAATAATCCAATAAAACATTTATGCGAAGGTATGCGAATAATAAAACAGTATCTCCTATTCCCACAGGAATATGTTTTCCACGTGCTATAAAAGGTCCAATTTTTACGAAATGTTTATCTAGCGACCTAAATAGGGAATTCGGAACAATCGCAATAACTTTATTAGTTACACAATCAAACTTATATCGAAATGGGTGATATCTTCTTCGTATCTTTATGTTTCGCCCCTGTGTTTATGTTTGTATTTTATGTAATGTGATCAATTTGCGTCGAATTGGCAGCCCACTTTATTGCTGTTTCATATTGAAGTAATATTTGTCATTTTCGGTATGACACGATACTCGAAAAATTATGCACAGGGTGTTCCAGCAATACCAATAAAGCTTCTGATAACCCTGTTGTAGTTGACTTAAGGAGCGTTCTCACGATTATCTATCGATTATGTTGAAACCTTGTTGGCCACCACAACCGGTTCTCACGTTTAAAATTGAAACAACAGTGCAGTTTAAAATGGCGACAAATGATATTATTAGAGCGTAATTTGTGTGGCCTAGGCAATGAACTTCGTCAAATCTTGACTGGTACCACCAAAAAACATTTTCTGTATTTAATTTAACTGCCTATTTACAACTAGCCGTATGGCGAACAAGCAAATTTGTTCTTATACAAACATTGACATGAGGAGGGAGTTTCGCCCAGTCGCGATTCCCTGAGGTTACTAATATGCTACGTATTAATTAGTAAGGTTTAGCGTTTTAAGTCTATTTAATCTTCGAGTGATATTAGTATTGTCTAGTAAACTGAGCACTAACACATTTGTATGATTATGTATTCTGTTCACATAGTTGGTTGTACGTCTTTTGACTTCCTCTGTGACTCATGAAATTTTAAGGTTTTCACGAAGGGTTTTATTGCTGATGTATCATTCGGCATTGGCTATAACGCGAAGAGTTTTGTTCCGGAATCTTTGCAGTATTTCGACGTTTGAATTATTTAGGAGCTTCACAACCACTACTGCGAGAATTAACGGCAGAAGACGATGTAAAAGATCTTTGTATCTTAAAGCAGCAAATAAAATTTTGATTTTTGATTTTGAAGATTTCGATGCATTCAGAAATGATTTAAGGATGAATGAAGACCAATTGAATGCACTACTCTTACAAATTGAAGATAAGATTCAAAAACAAGATACAGTAATGCAAGAAGCATTGCCAATCAAAGTAAAATTACGCATAACGTTAAGAGATTTGGCATCTTATTGATCGTTAACCTTTATGTACAGGGTTTCGAGGAATTCAATATCTAATTTTATAGCTACAGTCTGCCATGAAATATATATAGCACTGCAAGATTTTATAAAATTAAATATATTACATTAACTTATAATTACAAAGTAATTAATGAGACTCCATAAGCTAATAAAAAGAAAACTTTAATTTTGTAAATACAGAACGCAGTAGTGTCACACTGTACCATATTATTATATATGTACAATTGGGGACTTTAATAATGTCGCGGATATAGAGCGCAACAGGGTCTGAGTATAGGCAACACACAATGCGGCTGTAGTAAGCTACGACATACCTACTTTAGTATCAAATACCTGCAATTTCAATTAATATAATATGACATTTAAAACACTTAAATTAAATAATTAATTATAATAGTATATCGGCGACATTATTAAAGTCCCCAATTGTACATAATATGTATTAAGGTACACTTTAATTTAAACTTTGAAAAGCTTGAGACAAAATGTTGTGTTTGTAACTGATTACTCCTGTGAGTTCCGAGGAATTTTCATTTAGGTGTAGTCTAGGTGACCATGGTGTAATTGTATCGTCAGGTGATGAGTAGATACCATAATCTGTCGGTGATGTTAGGGCACTGATATAAGAATGAGATGTTGAAGGAATTACTGGAGATGGTGCTTGGTCTTTTGCAGTTATCAGTCGAAAACGTTCGCGCCTTATTATGCTTTGAATTTTATTCTGGCACAATATATCCGCATTCGGCGTAGTTGTAAAGCAATGAATTTACCAGATATTTCAAATTCATCATCATAATTTTTGTTTTTGATCCAACTTACTAATTGCATCTTATATGGCATTATTTTTGGTGATTTTCCTTTTTCTACTAGGAGTTTCATTATCTAAATTTGATGTAGCTAGTATTAATTACAGGCAAAACTTCTGGAGGATGAATTTGTTCCTGTTGACTAGCATTGGTACTTGGTATCTCATCATCAGTTACAAATTCCAGAGAATTTTCATTTTCTCCTATTTCTCCAGTAATTTTGACGTTACATGAATTTTTGAAGAAGTCATTCATGATATTATGATACCAAACTAACCATTCACCACGTAATTTTGTATATTTACGTAAATGAATATCTTTAAATTCAAATTTATTTTTCTGCAAATTTCTTCCAGAAAGTAATCTGCGATGATTGTTTTTTGGTAAAATAGATTTTTAGTAAAATGCAATGACATGCCTGCCCTGTTACATGTTACTTTATGTTAGCTTAGTCTAATCATTATTACATATTATCATTACTAATATTCTTATATTCATTGTACTTCACAGGTATACATACGTATTAGTTGTTTCCTTATTTTTATTGTTATTATTATTATGGTATTGAATCAAATTGTTAAATACAGAATAATAGTCTTACATTACAAATCGTAGAAAGCATCACAAGGACAAAGTACCTGACTTCTTAAGAACATGATTGTTCGACGACCACACGAACCACGAACCAGAGCAATTCCTTATATAAGACGTCAACTCCCACTTTGTAGGTGCCATCTAGTGAAAATAAATGGAAGGCAATACAGTGGAGCGCTTGCCGGAAAGAACGTTAATATACAAAATGTGTCCCATAGCGGGTCAGTATATTTCAATTATAAGGGTACATTTAGCGTAATTTTATTTGCTGCTGTTGACGCTAATTACTGTTTTCGATATATGTATTGATGAGAATTTTAGGTGCTTTATCCTGTCCCATCCTGTAAATGTGTCCAAACCAATTCTTCTTGATTTTATAAAATATGCTATCTTCTCGTTGTTTATTAATGCTTCTAGTTCAAAATTTATTCTGGGCCTCCAATTTCCGTCCTAATCTTGAATTGGAACAAAGATTCTTCTTAGCACTTTACGTTCAAATACTTGCGCATTATTTAAGTCACTGTCATTTAGGGTCTATGTGTTGCACCCGTACGCTATGACCCGTCTTATTATGCTACAGTATATTGTTAATTTATCGCGTTTATTTAACAACCTAGGGCCATATTCATAGACAGTATTTAAAGTTAGTAGGGGTTTAGTAGATATTAAACAAATATAATTAATATATGTTGCTATAGCAATTAGTAACATCTAACTTTAAACACTGTCTATGAATATGGCCCTTTGAGTTTAAGAGGATCTTATTTGCATATGCAGTTTGTCTGACCAAGGCCCGCTGAATTAAATATTGCATATTAAGGCCTGCCCACTTTATTTAGCCAAGACGCAATTAGAAAGGACGATGGCGCCATTTGAGGTGAACTATACATTTCTCCCTTAAAAAATGTGTAGTTAGAAATAACAAGAGCAACAAGTAAAAACTTAACTCAAGATGAAAGTGAGGACGTTGAGACAAATCGAGAGAACCGGACTGATCACCCGGGACTGGTTGAGTTGTTGAAATTGCCTCAAGATTCATTTGAATTAAGACTTATTACTGAACATGAGTTTCAAAAAATTTTAGTACACGAAGCATGTGATTATTCTAACGAGCGGTTAATATGTAACTTAAGTAAGATGTAATATTACAGAATTTTTCTCTTACCCGTAGTTTACGTATTCTTTCGTTTATGGGTTCAAAACCCAGTAGACAATTTCTCGTTTTGTTATTTACAAAGAAGCCTGTGCCATATGCTCCTTGTTTGTCAAGTTTACTACTGAATGAGAAGGTGAAGTTCTTTTTTATTATCTCTCCTTGGTCTTTCCAACGAACTTCTTGTACATCTAAAATATCTATATTACAATTTGCTTGTTCTCGGGCAATTTCGTTCATTTTTACCGGTTATAACATGGTTCGTACGTTCCATGTTCCAATGTTTATTTCTGGTGATCTATTCTTCGCAGCTAGAGTTGTTTTACGGTGATACTTCGGAACATGATTGAAGAGAACCGGTATGTTACCGTAAGGAGTATTCAAGCAACTTCAAAGATTGGTGTGAAAGCAATTAACACCATTTTACACAAACATTTGAAGATACGTAAGCTTTGTTCCCGCTGCATAATGCTCGGCCACACACGGCTGCTCGAACGATTGACTTTTTTTTTGTTTTCTCGGATGCAAAAATACACTGACTGTGGAGGGGAATACTTTGAAAAATTATAAATAAATGTTTTTTTATCAATAAATTGCGTATTACTTTACTAGGCTCAACGGAAAGAGAACATCCTATATAATCAGGCTTTAAATAAGTAAGGCTACTGTTTATATATTTTTTATGATTAAAGTAGTCTGATGCCAGTAGTACTATATAAAAAGCTTTTTACAGGTTACGACCTTCATTTAAATAGTAGTTGAAACTGTAAAATGATAGTCTTATTAAATTAAATAAAATTCTTTGGGACGAAGTTTTACAACGTTTTTTAATATGCAGATATCAAAAATGTTATAAAAAGAAGACGAACAAGTTAATCGAAATTGAACAGAAGGTGTTAAAACGAGAAGCTATGAAAATACCTGTCAAAAGCAGTCCAATTACTTTGCTTTTGTCAAAGCCTTCTAACTTAAAACTTTTTTCTTGAGTTTTGTATTATCGCTTATGCTTACAGGTTTAATATACAAAAAGTACTGGACGAATTTTCAAACTTTTAGTACCGTTGAATTTGTAAAAAACATAGTTTATACAAGCGTGGTCGTGGCTCTGTTGGTTCAGCGTGCGTTTGACCACTGAGACTGGCCCGGGTTCGATTCCCAGGGTCACATAAATAACGAAAACAGCCGACTGTTTCCCTCGGAAGGCAATGGCAAACCACCGAGGCATACTGCCTAGTAAGTCTTCTCTGGAGTAGAAGTGCAAGCACTTTCTTGCTTCGGAGCCCACGTTAAGCTGTAGGTCGCCTCAGTGGCGTAACTACCGGGGTTCCGCGGGTTCCGCGGAACCCGGGCCCGGGCTCCTAGGGGGCCCGGCGGGCCTGTCATTTAATTAATTGCCTTTTCGGAATTACTATGGCCATCGCCTAACGACGTTTTCCCAACACGTGTTTGTACGTTGTCACTCATAACTCATATTACTTTGGCGTGTTTATTGGATCCCGCCCGCCTACTGCCTAAACCGATAACTACTTCTCGGCAATTCGGCACTATTCAAAGGAAATAGGTATAAAGCAAAGCAATAAACTAATCTACTTTACGAGATGCACGTCCTAGAGGAAAAGAATAATTTATTGTTTCACATGTTACTAAGAGGGATGCAAAGTGTAGTTGTATAGTTTGCATGTGTCACCGTTTATTTGAAAAATACACAATATCCACTTAAAATCGTTTAGTCTTCAATTTTAAGTTTTAAGGATGACACTGTTTACTGTTTAGTGACAGTGACTTGTTCAGTATTTAATTCACCTATTTGTTTGAAGTTATACTTGTGCGTTAATTAATATTCAAATATTTTCAAAACTCGTGGCGCAATGAATCCAACAAAAAAGTATGTACATAAGTCGGGTGCGGCTAAACGTAAAAGATTATTGGAAAAGCAGGAAAATATAAATAAACTTGTGGAAATAGGCACATGGTATAAATCAAGTTCGCATAAAAACAGTGAAGTTAATCCAAATAAATGCAGGGAAAATGGAGACTCTAATAGCCGTAAGTTTTCAAATATATTTTTTAAGTGCTTAAGAACTTGAGAACTTCACAAATTTTTTTATTAGTCGGGGGGGGGGGGCAGTTTTAGGTTTGGAACCCAGGCCTCACGTACCCTAGTTACGCCACTGGGTCGCCTATGTCTGTAGGCTACTTGACGCGCATAGGGCACGCTACTTAAAGAAGAAAATGTCTATACAAATAACCCAGTGAGCTCCCATTGTTCTATTTGCAAACATTGAGTTACAGCCAAAAAACTGATTGGACAAACTTCAAACGCCAGTCTTTCATAGCTGCAGCGAAGATTTATTATTTATTTAATTACAATAAATTAAGAAAAATTTTAATTCTCTTAATTAAAAAATTAAATTTATTCTAAAAATGTAGAAATACAAGGTATATTTATGTAATTTATAGGTTTCACTTTCCTCTCGCATTTTTTCAGGCTTGAGACTGGCGGTAAACAATTATTGGCATGTGGCTAATTCCGCACTACGACAACTTATAGGCAACGTCACCCTAACCACAGGGCGCCAGCCTTTTGGGGCGGCAATTTTGCAATATGTCGGCAGATGCCAATACCGAATTCCGCATAAGTACATATTATGATATTATTGATAAACTTCTATCAGAAATACAAAAAAGAAAGTGTGCCTATGATGACATTTACTCAAAATTTGGCTTTCTGGCCAATTTAAAATATTTAGATGAAGACACAATTAGAAAGAATGCTGCAGTTTTGTAAAACATGTGTTGACGTTCTGGAAAATAATTTTATCGAAGAATGTCTTCGTTTTAAACACGTTTATTTATGTGAAGATAAAGAAAATATATCTACTGCGGAACTTAATTTGAGGACAATAATTGATTCAGAAATTGAGTCTACATTTTCTAACGTGGCCACAGCAATGCACATTTTTTTAAGTATTGCCGTTACAAATTGCAGCGGCGAAAGATCTTTTTCAGACTTGAAAGAATACAAAATTGTTTTTTGTGTATAACAGTTTGTTTGTGTTTATATCGTTTAATTGAATTTTGTAAGAGTTTTATATTTTTATTTGGTTATTGGTAATACGTATATTGACTTTTTCTAGTTCTGAAACTTTTGTAAAACTTCCCCCTCTCCCCCGCGTGTGTTTTCTTATAAAGAGGGGCGCATTATTGTTAGTAGCCCGCGGGCGCCAAATATCTTAGGACGGTCCCGCTTATAGGGGATGTCGATGTCCTTAGGCTCGCGGCTAACAAGCAGTCGAAGAAGGGGGGTTTGAAACGCTTAACCCTTCAAATAGAGGAGGTCGTAATTGGGAGGTAAATGGGCGCCACTGCGGAATTCACCCAAAGATGGTCTCGAAGAACGCACCGCAGATAGTTCCATCGGGCTCGAAACGGGGGTTGGGGATGGCTGCACCCTACAGCTGGATGTACTTACCCTTGCTTGCTGAACTGAAACACTGGTAGCGAGGCTCACAAGGCTATACATAATTATCTTAAAGTATAAACATAATAAACACAAATAAAACCCAGAATGTATTAACAATAAAATTTAATGAATGCAAGTAATATTCAAAATATGACACAAAATGAATCTTAAATTACGTAAAAGGGGATTAAGGGATGCCACATTTACTCTAGTTACGGCAAATATAATTAACAGCTAGGCTCCCTTAAGCGCAATCAAATGTATGGCAATGGCAAAGCTTAAACTAAAAATCTGATTACAAATAATTTTTCACATGCAACATAAAGGGGGTAACCATTGCGACAGTTCGCACTGTTTCTGAATTATGAACACTAAAGCAAAAGTAATACGCACTAGTTGAAGACTTAAACACTTCGTCGAACAAATTATACAAAGGAAGGATGCTCAAAGTACTTGAATTACATAAAATAATTAACTGGTGCCTGTCTGCGAGTAATCGGTAATATACGGTACTGAATGGGGGTTGAACTGGTACACTCACAACTGGCAAGTAAAACGGGCAGCCTAAGATTTCATTACTTTGGCAAAAGGGCTTTGTTGAGGGTAGCCCAATGAAAGCGATGGCTGGCCTCCTCAGGGAGAGATAGCAGCGTAAAAAAGGGATGGAGTCTTTTCCGGAAGCAGATGCGAAGGCAACAAGATATCCTCAACTGGTAGATTTTGCATCCGAAACGAACTGTGTGGAACGGTACTTCACCAAACATCAAACTTAAACGGAACTTCCAACACAGAACTTATATTCACCCGATATGAATAAGACACTCTCTGGGATAATCCGACAAATATGCCGTAAGATAGTTTTTCCACGAAAACTAAACGAAAACAAGAGGCCGACAAACACGGGATTTTCTATCACAAGTCCGGGAACGGTAATTGCACGACTGATAAGTTGGAAAGCTTGACTATACTCTGAAGTGGCTTGCTACTCTTCCGTAAAGCGAAGAGATCCACAAACGTGACTTCCGTCCCCTGGGTGTAAGTAGGGAAACCTTGAATGGCGTTGCCTCATTATCGGGACGGTGCTTCCCCGAATTCTTAACGACGAACTTCACTGCAGAGGATAATGCATCATCCTATTTGAGACTTCTCTGAATTATTGCGCAGCCAAAAAGGAATGTGCTAATTTGGCATTATTCACGCAGGTTCTGCAAGCTTCAAGGCCGGCTTAAACTTCGAACAACAGGTCCATATTATACTTAATTTATGCAAAATTTCAAAAGCCGTGACATAGTACTACATATTCTTTGGAACAGTGTAACTTTGTCATTTTCGTATGATACATCGCATCCTAAATATGTAAAGTGCGATATCTATTCAAGATAATAATTCGCAATTGTAATTTTTAGAAACAATATTAAGTGAATATACGGCTCTTTGAAGATCCTCTTCTATTATAGTATGTATTTATTTGTCATTAGCTGTATACCTTGTGGTGCTACTGCATTCCATTTTTTGATGAAGTCGTCTAAGCATAAGTTGAAAATTACTGGGGTAAACAGTAACCTTGCCTTACACCTTGATTAATATAGATCTGTTCTGAATTCAACGAACGAAATGTTGGTTTTGGATACAAATTTTGATTATAAATCTGATTATTAATTACTCAAGCTGTATTTGAATCTTAATGTGTCGATCTGAATCTTGTAGATTAAGACATAGACTGATTTGTTTATTTTAGATTTGGTGGGAGGAGTTAAATTCAAGAATTCAGATTTGTATTTGGGGAGCATTTGGATACCAATTCAGAAGCGTTGATTTTAGATTCAAATTTTGATTCTAAATGCCATTATTAATTATGGATTTCAAAGTCCAAATTCGATTTTTAGGTTGAATAATCTTTGACCTGTTACGCCTCTGTTGGAAATACACCGACTTTTTTTCCGTATTATGACTCAGATAAAATATTGATATCGATATCGAAGCTCAACGATTTATACCTTATCATAAAAAAATGCGAAACATCCAAGGTAGTTCATTTACTTCGTTCCAATTTTTCCCAGAATTTCCCATATTGGATATGTCAATTAGCGGGCATCAGGAAAGTAAGTGGTGTCTGAGGCGTCGGGACGTCAAAATAAAGAAGTCCGCTGTTATCAGTGATTTTGGCAGCCTACGCATCAGGCGCAAGTCAACGTGATGATAAAAGCCGGTGTACATCTTCTTATTGCGTTAGTTCGCGCGTGAGAAGCGTCCAAAACAGACAAGCGGGCTTTCAAATAAACGGCGGCGTCCGTCAACGTTATCGCTCGAAAATTCGGAAGTTCGTGTGCGTTTTTCGTGATTCGTAAATTTTTCAACAATTTCATATCAGGAGTAAGTAGCAAAAGTTACTTTTTATTTATAACTTAATTGGACAGATAAAGGGGATATAAATAAGTCGAAGATTATTGCATTAAATTTAAGTTGTTCCACATTATTTATTGTTGGACGTTTATTATTTGCTGATAAAATATTTTTAGATCGTCTTGTTTTAGGTCAAATAACTTCAAAGTTTTCGTCGGTTTTTGTCACGTTCGTTTGAAAAGTGGGTTTATAAACAAATTATGCAAATTTTATTCTATCAATTATTACGTTGGAAAGTTTCACTTTTTATTTCTGCTTAAAATTTTGGTGAAGTAACTGTTTGTTTATTTAAGTTATCAGACTTTTCGCCGGCATCTTAAATTAAAAACAAACTTTTACCGTGCGAACTTAGGAATTTAAAAAGTATTTACTTAAACTGCGAACGACAACGTCCGTTAACATTAATAAAAGAAGTTTTTATTAAACGGTTGTTCATAACGGAAAAATCCTTGTTTATTGTTGTATATTTTACATTTTACCCTGTTTACACGATTTGTTAGAAGCATTAAGTGTGGCGTATTTTTGAAACTGGTAATTAAAGCAAGGCGAAAACGTCAATGGAAACGGTACACAATTAGTAAAAATTAGTACAACGTAAAATCGTAAGTACACATAACGTTTATTGAGGTTTAAATTTGCGAAACTTGTAAATGTTTTCGAAATTGCTCGCTTTGAAAGTTTTTAGCACGTTGATAATTCGTCTGCGTCTGATTTAATTTCGAACATTTTGCAAAAGGAACTATTTTATTCAACCAGGTTTGATTATTATTAATTTTAAATTAGGTTAGTTAAATTTACAGTACAAAATAAACGAACGAAAAAATTCAAGGTGTGCCTTGTCGAATCTTTATCAGTTGATTACAGAACAGAAAGCTCAAAATTGTGGTCAGTGTTTGAAATACGCACGTGTAACTCGTATGAAAATGATTAGATAAGTTTCTTTTAAATAACACCGAGGAATAATTAACAATAACAAATTTTGAAGTTTTTGTAGCGTGTTGTTGTTTATCGTACGCAAATATGGCAAGAATTTTTTCTTTGAGTAATCGGACCGATAATCATTCTTAGTGCGCTGTTATTACTAAGATTTAATCTGGTTTAATCTTGTTTTATCTTAAGAAATATGTGTTGTAAGTGCTTGAAAAAACCAACGGAAAATTTTATTGATATTATTGATGGAATTAGATTAGCGTTTGATTTATTCAAGTTTGTAAAATATAAGCTTTGGTTTAGGTAGTCCAGAATGCATTTAGTTAAAACTATCGCTTTAATTTCGTGATTAACAAGTTTGCGTGTTGAAAATTTTAATTACTAACTCGTTTTATTGAATATGCATAGTTAAATTGGTAGAAAAGTTTTTCCCTATTGATCTGGATTATGTACAGAACATTTTGTTTTGTTTAAAAGAATTCCATTAAACAGTGCTCATCAAAGCTTTATGAAACCAAACTTTGACAGTTTTCAATGTTAACAGCTTAGTTACCACGATTTATAATTCTTTTGCAGTTAATGTATAACGATGGTCAGAGCTGTACTTAAGTATTTTTGTCGCCCCTATATTCAGGCTGTGAAATTTTCTGTTCGAACGATCCAATGACGAACGAATAAGTTTGGTTTGCAACACTTCTAAATTTGATATTTATTTTTTTATTAATTGATAACAAATCGATGCTTAAGGTACATAACCCCGTAAGTGAGATTTCACATAGGATTTTACAGGAGAAAGATAAAATGATACTGATACTTAAAAGGAACGAAAGACATCTGCCTTGTCCAAAAATATAGGTATAATAGCATGATAGATATGTATATTGCTTAAGTTAGCCCTTTTTTTTTGTTAATTGAGTTTCTGGGTTTCGATTTCTAAAATTTAAAGAAAATATTAATGTTACGAGGTTTTATCCTTTATAATGAATTATCAAAATTGCATAAAACATGTTTTTCTACACCTATTTAATTATATTGCAATGATTAGCATTTTCTTCGTGAAAAATAGTACCTATAATTCGCTGATCCAATGATATTTTAAATCGCCCGCGATTAACTCTTTCTGGGGCTGGCAATCGACTCGCGTGACGCCCAAGTGTTTTGTTATATTGTTTGTTTACGTTTTCAACGTAATTTGAATCTTATCTATTTGTTTAATAGGTGTAGAAAAAGCATAGTATTACATTCGCGATTATGGCCATTATTCGCTCAGATGATTTGCGCCACTCGCATACGGCTCTTGGGCTCAAACGTCATCTTCGTGAATAATGGCTGTCATAATCGCCCATATAATAATATACTATTATTTTCATCAAAAATGTTTTTTTTATTTTCAACCTTATACATATGTAATGACGTTATTACTAAGTGTTTTGTAATTTGGAAAATGGGCCTTTACTGACTTTTACTTTCTACCCGGGCGGAAAGTTGTACCGGCCACGCCCACTGTCATTAAATGACAGCTTGTTTGTTCAAAATATTAATTATTATTATAACTGATTCATATTAATTTATATGTATGGTTGAAAATAAAATAATATACAAACCTTGGTGAAAAGTTTCATTACTGTCTCGAGATATAGTAAACCTCGACGCTTCGCGTCTCGGTTAACTATAATTATCTCTCGACAGCAATGAACTACTTTCCATCTCGGTATGTAATATACTATTATTCTATACATAAAATAAACAGCCATGTAAATTATATCTATAATATAACTACTACCTATTGTGATTTTCAAACTCGAACATTAAAGACTAACTAAAATAAAATGCAAAGCTCTTCCAAAAAATTCTATTAACGTACTTGTACAATTAATCATGTAATAGTGAATAGTAGAAATAATGAAAATCTTCAGGAATAAATTGTTTTAATTTCTGAAGGTGGTTGAACTTATCAGTCTTAATCCTCTGGTATATAATTGGGAAACGTTATTTGAAATGTTCGTATTTCGTATTCTGGTTTTCCGTTTTGGTAGTTGATCTTATACTCGATTATTCAATTTATACGGTATGCTAAACACCTTAAATCCATCACTTTATTAGGCTCACCAGAACGACTGCCCAGACATATTGAAGGATATTGTTGCAAAGTTGAATAATTTTTAAAGTACTTGTAATTCAAGTAATGAACACCATATGGGGTTTGCAACTTTGCATTTTTATAAAGTTGAACATAACACCCAGGAACATAGATATCTCGTCTTTTAAGTTTTCTTTCTATGCAGGCATGCATGGAGTCACACTTCATCTGAGTGTGACCCTTTTCTAAATAATATTGAAAACTCTCAATATTTTCAGTCTTATCAAGGGAACATAATGCATTTGACAAGGTGGTATTTCTGTTCTGGTAGCTACAACCAACCATCGCTGAAAATGACTACGTCATTGTTGTAGGGGATACAGATTCTTTAACATGGTTTACAATAATGGTAGTAAATTTGTTGGCAGTAGCATTTCCCGATCCTTCATGCTACATGTAGCAATCCCCTTTCTTGGAACTTAAATTAAAGAATGTGAAATTATGTACAGTTAATTTCGTTTTGTAATAAGACAATGAAACTTGAAGCCTTGGACATACACATTTACACATACAAGTGCAGACTGAGCATCCATGGTAAATACTATTTTAGATGGGTTTTTAAGAGCAACCTGTTTTTTTTTTTGGTTTTCTTTCTCATCGCGAGCAGCCGCTTTTCTCTGTTGATGAAGAGTATACTCTTCCACTGAAACGTTACCAGCTGTAAAAGCAGTGCATGTATCACACTGATCTTTTTGGAAACCGATAGTAAATAAATGACTATATATTAGAGAAGTTAATTGCTTTACTTCAATACATACAAAATAAAAAACAATGCTCACTTTGGACCGAATAAAGTTAAATTCAGTTTATCAAAATGTCTTCTAGAACTCGTGTGACTTAAATGAGCTTTTCCCTCCTCTTCGCATGTTTTTACATAACATCTGTATAATACATAAATATATACATATTAGAAACTAATAGGAAGATTGCCCTACCAAGCAAATTAAATACAGAAAGTTTCAAATTGTAGAAAAATGATACCACCGCGGGGAATCGAACCACCGACATAAACGCAACAATGCTCTCACCAATGGGCTACGGAGGCAGGTCCCCGAGAAAGCGTCAAACTTCTACACATGAACTTCATCTGTAGAAGTTTGACGCTTTCTCGGGGACCTGCCTCCGTAGCTCAATGGTGAGAGCATTGGCGCGTTTAACCTTATGTCGGTGGTTCGATTCCCCGCGGTGGTATCATTTTTCTACAATTTGAAACTTTCTGTACATCTGTATAAGTCATTAACACTTTGCCAGACAGGTTCTAAATATAATTTAGATGTTTGAGCACGACAATAATGACTCCAGTTTTGGCAATTTTAATAAAACTCAGTTGCAGTTGTATTAATCTGCCGAGTCAGGCAGTTGTGTTTTTTTTCCATTGCATTCTTGCTTTGGTATCGTCTTTTTGTACCCAATTGTAAATACAACATTCTCCAATTGAAAAAGTATTTAAAAATAATGTTTTACAAACTCTTTCATTAATGTTAATTTTCAGATGAAATACAAAAGAAAAGCTTCTCTTAAATTCGTTGTTGTCACCTGAATTATACAAAAATTGAGCTAAACTGTTCGGGATCTAAATCCTAAATATCTACATGCTTTGTGCTGTTTAACAGGTTCTATATCCACTAGGCCCAAAATGTAAACCTTCTTTTCAGCCCATGTAAGGTTTTTCCAAGAATTTCTAAATAGTTTAATTCTTATACCTTCATTAAATTCTCTATAAAAGTATTTAGAAAACTTCCCAGATATCTTACAGTTGCACGGGGGGCCCATTTTGCTCTCCTCTTTTCACAGGTTCGTATTTATTTGTTTTGGCAGACACATACTGCTCTCCCTTCATTCGCTTAATTTTGTTTCGGACTTTCTACTCTTGTATTATCTTTTTCTACAGTATTATGCCTATTATTATCGCTTCTGTATCTTCATCAAAACTGTCACTAGAATCCAAACTTTGTTCAGAATTTGGTCCACTGTCACTTGGGTAACCATTTGTATCACTTGTTGGAATATCATTGCACCACTATTTGGAGACAATATTTTCGAAAGACGGACCAATAAGTATTTCGTTGTTTTCAGGAATAATTTGGGTACTGACATCTTCAGTTTCAGCTATACTAATATTATTGTCATTATCAACTATGTATTTCAAAACTATCATTTAATTCTATTTCAAATACATTTGGTAGTGTTAGATCAGGAAGTAGAGTACCAGGAAGTTCATTGTCATTAATTGTTTCAGTTTCATTAAATGCGAAGAAATTGTTATTGCTATTTTGGTTTCCAGTGTATATGGTTACTGGGATCTATTACTACAACAGGTGGTTTTTGACTGGAATAAATTTAATTATTAATATCACAAAGTATCACTGTCATTTCACGAAATAAGGTAAGAAGAGCTAATTTGCATCTCTCTTTATTTTTTAATTTATTTTATTAGTTTTATGCAAATAAATAGGAATTTCTTTAAACAATGAATTTGAACATAATCCTACTTTCTCACATGTACTCACGTATTAAATTGTTAAGAAATTATATAAATTAAAGATTTATCTTGAATTTTTGGATGCTAGTATGACCATCAGCTTCATTCTACTACAAGCCATAGCTTTACAGTAGGTATCACTATGTAATCACAATTAGTTAATCATAATAAGCAACGACTGCCTGCGAACAGGAAATGTAAAGCCATTTCAAAACCTTGTAAGTACAAGCTAAGCTACAGCTACACTTCAAATAAAGATCAAAAGCTCGCAAATCGAGTTACTTACAAGGGACTGCATCTTAAAATTTTATTTGTACTAGTTTTATTAGGTATTAAGTACCAGATGGCGATTTTTTTGGGTTACGAGGTTTTGAACTTTAGCCATCGAAATGTGAAAAACTATATAAAAAAGTGAAAAGGACTGATAAAAATAAAACTTATTGGTTACCTTAAAAAATGTTACTACTCAAAGTTAAGCCAACATAATTGGATGTTATTTATTAGATAATATGTTAGCGAACAACCAAACTAAACAGAACTAAAAATTAGAAAAAACGCTATAGGTACTTAATGATTTACAAAAGGATTACAGAAATTCAACTTTTCTAATTTTAAGTTCAACAAATTGTTTTCGTTCTCGATAGAAATAATGACGCGCAACACCTTAAAACTAGGGTGTTCGACCAATGATGTGTCTTACCAGTAATGACATGTGGAGCAGAAAATTGGGCAATTACAAAAAGTAACATAGAAACGATTAGGATAGGTCAGCGGGAGATGGAAAGAGCAATGTTAAACGTAACTAGAAAAGATAAAATACGGATCGAAAGACTTAGGTCAATCACCAAAGGGATAGATGTTGCAACCAAAATTGTCCAACTGAAATGGAGTTATGTAGGACACGTTGCTAGAAGTAATACGAATAGGACGTCCTCGTATGCGCTGGTATGACGACTTCAAGAAAACGATTAAATTAAACTGGATCCAAATCGCACAAAACGGCGACGAGCGGAAGAGTTAGGGAGCAAAAATTTAAAGCTCATCGCAATTTTTGTTTATTTTAAATCTTGTTACACACTTTTGAAAATCGCTGGGTAATGCGCATTTAAAAAACCTGCGATAGAAATTTGACCCTGCAAAAATAAATGAAACATTACACAATTATGTAATTTACAGGTTTCACTTTCCTCCCACATTTTTGCGGGCTTGAGACTGGCAGTAAACAATTACTGGCATGTTTAAACCGTGATATTAGAAAAAATTGCTGTCAATAAAGAGGAACAGGACTTACAGAATATGTTCAAATGTTCCTCCATTAACTTCTACACGAACACAAACACAAACACAAACACACACAATACAAACATGAGCTGTCTTTCAGAGCTGCTGCAGCATTCTGGCTGCTAAAACGTTAGAAAAATGACTGACATACTGACCTAACATACCTGGACTCTCTTATCAGTATGAACAAGAAAGGCGTTTGATAAATTTAGATTCCAATGACCCCAAACCAATTTTTGTATCGATCTTTATAATTTTTGTCTGAACTTACCGGTTACTTGCGATACATGGTTTATTGAGAAAAGTTGTTCTATTTGATATGCTCTACTTACCCTTAAAATTAATGACAATACTTTTGAATCACCCTGTATATTATAACCTAATTTGTACGTATTTTCTAAGAAAAGTTATTGATTCGTTAATTAAATTTAAATCATTTAACAAGTCCTGCTAAAATCTGAATATAAATAGCATCTCTGCTTTTTTACAAAATGCCCCTGTATTCCAGAAACTGCTAAATAATTTGTTTATACCATAAAATATTGCCAAAAATGGGAGCAAAGCGCCAACATGAAAAATAAGTCGCAATCTCGCAATCTAGGAAAAAATGGCCAAATCTGGTAATTCTGAGTTATTGTACAAATACTTAGATTTTTCCTTGCATCAGGTACGCATAATTTGATGCTACTGATATAGAAGCTAATCATCTAATAAAATAAATTGGAAATTGCCAATGCTGTTAAAAAAACCTACAGGGAGCGACATGCTATTCCATACTTTATCATATTTATAATTTGTCCTCCTGTTTAATTTTTGTTTAATAGAACTCTTTAGAGTTTGCATAATATCTGGATTATGTTATTTGTAATGTATTTTAATAGGTTGTGAAATTTCCATGTATAGAAAAATATCACCTCCTCAGGGATTTGAACCTCTGACCTTCGGTAGTAAGCGTCAAATCCCTGCGGAGATGATATTTTTTGTATGCATGGAACTCTCATAATTCATTAAAATACATCAAAAGTATTTTCCCTAAGGAGTGAATCCTTAAAAAAATTAATTTCTAAAATGAAGTATGATATGTTTCACTAGTTTTGGGATATTCTGTATATAGTTCAATACTCTTTTCTGTCCTAATTAGCAAATAGTGTCGAGGACTGTATTTTTCTAAATTCAACTTGCACTTGGGGGTGATATTCGTAAAATTGCGTGTTAATTGATTTTGTTCCTTTGACGAATCATTAATTTGGTAAAGCTGTTAAATCGTGTTTGTGTAACCTGCCTTAAATGTTTTGCGATAACAGACCAATTACTCTACAGGGCGTAAACGAAAACAGGCTTACCCCTTCTTTTGATGTCATTTTTTAGAGATCTTACAGAGTTGGATATAAAGGGAAAATGCTGTATTTTGTGCTGCGATGCAATTTTGTAGTACCTTTGGTTTCACCTAAAATGAATTCAATTTTCCACTTTTAAATGAAATAACCTGTATATTTCGATATTTTTGGTTTGAAGGAGATTCTGTATTGAAATCTCTGAATGTTTGAAAAAAAAAATTACAATTTTTTTGTTAATGAAAACGGTTGTTGTGCCGTTCTTCTTAATTTACGACATTCATTTCCTTGTTCTTTTTCATTAAACCTCATTACATAACTTGTTTTTGAGTTTGGAGTTTGTTCTTTCGATGTTCTGGTTTAACATTTTCAGTTGTTTAGTTTACTTTCATTCGTCGTTTTCGCGTTTCCATTAGTGTCAGTCATATTATTGATAGAAATTTAATGATTCTTTTGTGGTACTGTTTCTTGAAGTTAGCTGCTTTAATAGCTGTCTTAGGTGTTTGATTTTCATCAACGTCAGGGTTGCTTAGTTTTCTGCTGATTATTTCTGTATAACGAATGTCTCAAAAGTTTTACAATTTTGGGCGGCGTTTGAGTATCAAGAATATGTCTTAACTTAAATCAGACCTAAGTAATTTTTTAGCATTAAGTCAAATCAGTTTTAATTAAAAAATGCGTGCCACAAAAATGGCAAAGAGTTATATTGCTGATCAATAAAATACCTTAAAATAAATTGTCATGCCACGAATTTATATCAAAACGTTTGGGGCACATGTTTCTTTTTTTATTGATTTAATTAGCAACCAAAATGCAAAGTATTCTATAAGCTAATTTGTTAGCCTAAAATCTAAGTATTAAGTATTTAGATGTAAAACCATGATGAGATCTCCTCCAGTGATGAGAGTCCTGTTTTATAGGTCAGCTGATCACTGTCTTTTTATTCTTCTTATTGTAGTATCTTCCAGTAAGGACTGCATTAGTGGATTTACGTGTGGTTCTAATTTTCAGCGGTGGGTGATGCTTCTCTCGTGGACGACTTCTTTTACAGCTGGTATCTTCAAATCTTTGTGGATCCTTTCATTTTTATGTACCTTGGGGAGTTAACTATTGTTCTTAGTTAGACAGCCACCTTTGGATTATTGCGACGTTTGATTTGCTGGCACAGCCCCACACCTTTATTCCATAAGTCCATATGGGTTTGATTATTGACTTGTACAACAATATTTTGTTTTCAATAGATAACGGAGACCTTCCAATCAACCAATATAGTTCTCTTTGTTTTAGTTCCATTTGTTTTTTTTTTTTTGTTGATGTGTTCTCTCCAGTTTAACTTAGTATCTAAGTGCAGTCCCAGATATTTTACTACTACAGTTTGTGGTATTTCTATGTTGTGGATGGACATGGGTCTTTTCTTAGAGTGAATGTTACATGAGCAGATTTGGTCTAATTTGTTTTTACATTTCGCTTTTTAAGCCAATGTTCTAGTTCTAGATTATGCAGATATTGTTGTATTAGAGTGTCTGCTCGGGGGGCACGTGTTATACTTTATTGTTTAGTCCTCATCTGAAAAAGTACGAGTAGTACAGCGTTGCTATAATGTACCAAGTACCATGAGGTCAAAAAGGAATTACATGAGGCTCGGCCATGGAAAAATAAAATAATGTCTACTGCAAGCTTAGAATTTATTAACTGTTATCTTTGTTGTTGTTGTCATAAGTTTATATTGAAAATTCAATCAAGCTACAATTATAATGGTTTTTACAAGAGAAGACAAAAAATTTATGATTGAATCATATTTAATTTTCGAAATGATGTTCGAGCGAACGGCGAATGGATCTACAATGCGGTGTCATGTTTAGAGGAATTTCGGCAACAATTTCCAGATATTGCTTTCCTTGAAGGAGATTTTTACAGCGCACTTAGAAGATGTGTTGAATTATTCTGAGATACAGGGAGCATTACTCATACAGATAGAACTGGAAGGCCAAGAGTTCGTACTCAAAATACAGTTGATGATGCTCGTCAACGTATGAACGAGCAATCCACTACATCACTACGTACACTTTCGCAGAGAGAGATTGGTTTATCATTAGGAACTTGCCATACTATTGTCAAAAAAGATTTAAAGCTGTTACCATATAAAATTCTTGCTTTACATGAGTTGCTGCCAGCATATCACAATAGGCGAATTGTGTATTGCCAGTGGTTTCAACAAAATTTAATTAATAATGATGAATTATTCTTAAATTTAACGTTTTTAAGAGCACTATAGTTTCTGATAAGGCCCTTTTCGAAAGTGACCGAACCATGTAAATGTCTTTGCTTCTATAGCATCGTTGATTGATCCTTCAACGTCCATGTTTTCCTTTATAATTTCATTTCTTACATGATCCATCCTCGACAAACCATTGCTTCTTCTCCCAAAAATCCATTTTTAAAGTACCATGAGATCGAAAAAAAAAAGATTCTGAGCAGGCCTTGACTAGTACAACATGATTGGCTACACTGGTTCTAGAAGGCCTATGAATTATAATGTGACAGTGACATTTCAAATGTAAGTCAGTTTTGCAATCTTGTTTCCAGAATTATTTAAGTTTATCGTTGTAATACTAGTGAAGGATCACATTTTCAACACCTACTCTAACATGTATTCATCTTAGTTTTCAGTTTGTTCCCTAAATAAATACTGTTTTGTGTTTTAATTTATTTGACATTTATTAACCTCTAACCCACTGCCACATTTTGAAATCAGTCTTGCCAATCGTGTTGTACTAGTCAAGGCCTGCTCAGAATCATCTTTTTTTCGATCTCATGGTAGTAAGCATACTTTTATCGCGTTGATTTATACATGGTCCAAATTTGAAAGACGACCATTTACCAATATTTCTTAATACTTTTGTTTAATATACTTTTATGTCCTACCGTGATATTAATTGACAATAATGACTCTATTTTGAGGTATGTTATATACAAAATAAGGCTCTAGGTCTATTATTTTTTTATAATGCCCTAGGGCGTATTATGACCAATAAAAACCAGTAATACCATTTGTTTCCATGGATAGAACTTTATTATGCACCACTGTCACAGTGAAAATTAATGACAGCTCAGTTAATGTCACAAATCTAAATTACAAAATAAATGTGAATTAGATAAGAAAACTGGTAGGACATAAAACGTTGAAGGCACCATGGGCATTATGAACTAAGTGCCCGCGATTGTTATACACCCCTCGGGCCAAAGGCCATCGGGTTGTAAACTAACAATCTTGGGCGCTTATTTTGCTCATAATTCCCTTGGTACCTTAATAACTATAATGTATGTTTCTTTTAACTGATTGTAAACGAATATTATTAAATAAGGTATTAAAACGTAAAAGCAATAAATTTCAAAGGATGTTTTACGCTATATTTAGAAAATGGATAAGTGGTGTAGAGTGTTGGTTTAGGATAATTGGGGAAGGATAATCGGATTGTCCCGAAATATTTTCGTGTTGCTGGATGTGAATGACCTTTATTTAAATAATTTTAAAATATTCTTTAAAGCTGATTGTATTTAAATGTGTTGTAACGATAGTTAAACAGGTCAGATGTACTTTGATCTTTAATTATTGCAATTTCTTTGCAGTTTTTGAATGTCCTCTTAAGATATACAAGAATTACTTTTGTAAATTCTTCTAAAGGTAGGAATCCAAGGGAATTTTTTATTTATTTCTGTAGTAAATAAAAGTCGGAGAGAAATGGAAATTTGTTGCGTCTCCTTCTTAAGCTAAAGACGTAATTTTGTTATTTTTTAATACTCAAAAGCTCATTATCCAGAAGGCACAGCTGATGCAATGTAATTTTTATTTTTCGGCTATTTTGTAGTCAGCGAGAGCTCATCCCATCGACGGAAACTTTTACCTTTCTAATCATTTTCTTTTTATTTCTAAAAATATCGAAATCAACAAAGTAATTCAAGGATTAAAATAAACAATAATTTGGCTGCAGAGAAAGACAGTTTGGTTGCTACGAGTAAGATTTTTCCTGGTGTAAATCTGTCTTGTCAATAAAAGCCACATTCAATTAATTTTAAGATTCGATGGACATATAGGCAAATAAGAAAAGTGAAAGGCGGGGGGGGGGGGCAGGGAAACAGAAAGTAGGTGAGACAAAATACCGACCGAGGAACAGGCCGATAAATAGGCAGAGCGTTAGCAGACAAGCAAGCCAACAGGCAGAAGAATGCAAGAAATCTAGCCAAGAGGCTAATGCAGAGCGAGAAAGGTAGGCCTCACAATAGGTAGAATCATAAAGCGATAGACAGAGAAAAATTCAGCCTGAAAGACAAGTAGACGAACTGAGGGAAAGAGAGAGAGAGGTAGGTGAGCAGGCATCTTATATAGACGAAGGTGATAGATATACGCGGTCACAAAGAGAAAGGAACAAAAAAAGAGAGCTAGTCAGACAGAAAATAGATCAGTCAACAGATAGACAGCAAGCAGACACGTAAACACAGATTTATAGGGCGAGGGAGAGGCAGGAAGGAAAGTAGGCAGAAAGACAAGAAGATATTCAAAGAAACAGGCATAAAGATAAAATGCAGAGAAGAAAAGCTTAGAGAGATACAGGCAGCTGAAGGAAAGCAAGGGACAGGAAAAGAAAGAGAGAGATGAACGAACTGAAAGATGGGAAACAAGCAGAAAAAGGGAGAGAGCGAAACGAAAGGAAAAAGACGGGGAAATAGAAAGCGTTAGAGCAAGTCCGCCAAAAGGACAGGCAGATAGACAGAACCGGACAGGTAAACACTTGCAAGAAAACCGGCAGAAAGACAGGTCGATGTGGATAGAGAAAGGTAGGCAAGAAAAAATGCAGAAAGATAAAAAGGCAGGTTGAGAGAAAGGCAGCCAGAAAGACAAGCAAACAAATAAAGATAGAGAAAGAGAGGTATTCAAATAGGCATCTCAATGTTAGAAAAGGCAGGCAAGCCAGAAACAAACAAAAAACAACAAGTAGTTACGCATATACCTATAGACAAATGAGGTGAAATAGAAGCAGGAAGAAAAGAAGGCAGAAAGACAGTAAAATGCCAAAAGAGATAGGTATGAAGCTAAAATGTACAATACAAACAGGCGGGTAAAACAAGGCAAAGGGCAGCCATATAGCGTGACAGAAGAATAAGCAGAAAGATGGGCAGATAACCAAAAAAGAAAGAGAGTGAAAGAGGAAGGGGAAACAGCGGAATAGAAAGAGGTAAAATACGTCAGAACGACAGGCCGATAGATAGCAAGAGCATTAGTAGGCAAGTAGATAAACAGGCAGAACTAAACAGATAGAAGCCTGTAAGAAATCTACTAGAAAGGAAGGTCTGTGCAGAGAGAGAAAAGTAGGCAGGAAAATAGGTAGAACCATAGATTAAAGATCTTTAATCTATGGTAGAACGGTAAAAAGACCAGCAGGGAAATAGAGAGAGAAAGAAGTAGATAGGCAAGCATCTCACAGATCAATAAGTAGGCAATATATGGCAAAACAAGAAACCACAAAAAGAGGGCAAGCAAACAGACAAACACAGACACATAGAGTGGGAGAAAGGCAAATAAAAACAGGCAAAAAAACAAAAAGGTGAACAGAAAATTGATAGAGATACGGACAGATAGCTAAACAAAGGCGGAGAAGTAAAGAAAGAGACAGAAAAATAAATCAGAGGCAGGCACAAAGAAAATGAGACATGCGGACGGACAATTAGATTGATAGATAATTACATTTAGATAAAGACAAAAGCAACAAGAGAAATAGCTAAAACTGGATAGGAAAGACGAGTCGAAGAAACAAACAACGGAGATGCAGACAAAGAGAAAGAAAGATAGGAAGAAATCAGGGAAATCGACAAACAAACAAATAAGATGATAGACAGAGACAGTAACATATAAACAAATTAATAGAGACAGAAAAACAGATAAAAAGAAAATAGAATGGGGGACAGAGTGAGATGAAAGAAAACAGACAATCAGAGTTTTAAAAAGCAGACAGACAAAGAAAATGGATCAAATAAACAGAAAGAGAAACTGTTACAAATTAAAAAAGGAAAAGCAGAAAGTGCGTTAAACATGATAAAATATAACAAATTTAGCAATTATTTTGAGAGAATGCGACAGAGCTAGAGTTGGCAATTGTACGTAGTTCCTCAAGTTTTTTTTTATTAATTTAAAGTTTTAAGAACGCCTTTTAATTTGGGCTTTTGTTTTACAATTTTAATTCCAAAAACTAATTATTTTTTGTTTAATTTAAACTTACCCAGAACTTTACATCTACTTAAAAGTAATAATTCTAAATTTGGCGACCTGTTGTTCTGCATATAATCTAAAATTAGATACCTGACAAAAAAGCCTGTTTAAATTTCAACCAAATTTAATTCCAATGTAATAAATTGAAATCATAATCAATTATTCTGGTCGTGAATGCTTTATATTAAAATTTAAGCATACGGAAAGTGCCATAGCAACACAATAGTAACCAAGAAAATTTGTGACTGGAAGCTTTTTAAAGATAGATGGTGCAAATGGCTCTTAATTGAAAAATTACTAAGTGAAGGAAGATATTTTAACATATGATTTTTGAAAATTAATTTGGTTAATGGGGTTAGCAGATACAGTTTTTTGATTAACTAAGTAACATTTGAAGACAAAGTTTTATAACTCAAAAATAGTTACAAATATTAAAAATAGCTGCCGTTTTTGGTTTCCACAAAAGGATTCGTATTTAGGGTATTAGTTGTTTTTGTGGTTGAAACGAGATCTATATAATTTTGATAACCTAATACGTATGTAAATGTACCCAATAAAAAATTTGTCTTAATATCCTTAAAGAAATTCTTAGATATACTTGACATTTAAAATTCAATAAATTATTGATGTGTTTGCCATTTTAATAGTATATTATACACGATGCTATAATGAATGTTATTATTACCGAGGATAATGTTTGCAACACGAGCGAGCGGAGCAAGCGAGTTTTGCAATTATCCGAGGTAATAGTAGCCATTATAGCGAGTAGTATACTATACTTTGTCCACGACTACAAATTCTAAGAATTTTTAATTACAATTTAAATAAGAAAGCTACTAAAACCATGTGGTAGGACTATATTATGTTAAACGAAGTGGTAGGATTATGATCATAACCTATTTACTTCATTATACACCATGACACCGTGAATAATGATTATTCACTGCTGGTAGTGAATAATGGATAGCATTATCCTTGACCAAATACATGAATAATTGGCAGATTATTGAGTAGTCGTGAACAAATTAGTTTAGGAATCTTCATACCTTGTGATCAAGAATACTTTAGTGGGTCATGCTTTCGAAAACATATTATGTCATTGGAATTCTCCAGTATCGCTGAACGCAACTATCGTAATATATTTTTTAGGTTATGTTCTCAAACTTTCTCTGATTTTGAATATCTTTTTATGTTTTTCATTAATGTTTAATAATTAGAGTGGTTATAAGTTAACAATAAATGCAAAATAAATGTTTTAATCGCTCTAAATTCCTGCGAAAAACGTAAAAAATAAACAAATTTTCGTGAACAATCGATTGCATAACCTCAAAATGTGAGTATGATGGTTGCGTTGCGTTCAGCATGTTTGGGGAATTTTGATAATTGAAATATTTTTTCATTATGGAAATAACTAGTTACCTCTTTAGTAAATTTCTACGAGTATTATAATTGCCATAATTTATAATAAAAAGGACATAGGTATGTATAGCATATTATCAAATATGATAATATGATATACGATAACACAAAAATAGTTATAAATATTAAAAATATCTGTCGAAATTTAACAATTATTTTTGATTATTATAATTCCTTTAGAGGTGGTCTCCTTGTAGTCCCTGTACTGCGGCCCATAAAGCCTTATTATACCCCCTAGATTAGTGAAACATTTAGGGAATATCTGTGTCTTTAACAAGCGCGGTTCGTACCCAATATTTTTGGGTGTTCTGCATTAAAAAGAAGTATTAATAATAATAATACACCGGGAAAGCAAAATAAAACATTTTTCCGATTACAACAACAGTATTGTTCCTATTGAATAAGCTTTTACTTGACTACTGCTAACTGCTTGACTGCTGGTCAGTCACAATATTTCAACACCCCGTTTAAAACGCAGCTTTTAATGAAATGGAGCTGCATGTTATGTAGCTCATTTCTAGCTTTAATTTTGCGACTTCGAGACCCATCGTAACGCAGCGATGTCTACCGAAGAATCAGATTTTCGAGCGGAGCTCCAAAGCTCTAAAATAAGAAATCTGTTTCGTGAATATTGCAAAACGGCCTTATATTAAAATATTAATTTGGTAGATTGGCTCACAATTTCCATAAGTTTGACATTAAAAAAGCGCGAGGATAGGTTGTGGATTATTCTATTTTATTAATAGATAATTTATTATTTTTCTTATTTTTGATAGTTCTGCAGCTCTTAAGGACGAGTCATCCCTGGTCTTTAATGAAGTCTAGAATTTTCTTTAAATGTACCGACCTTACTCTTCTTCGGTTAGTTTTTTCAGCCCCACGAATTCTACGCCTACTACCGTCACAGCGGCATAGTAGATGGAGAACAGTTCCTTTCTTCTCTGCACATCCTCTACACCTTGGTTGTTTTCTGATTCCCAATGTGTATAGGTGTCTATTTCGTTGTAATTGCAGCCATCAATAGTTTGACATTCTCTCCCTTTCAGTGTGCGCCATTTTGCTTTAGCAACGTTTTAACCTACTGCTTTATAACTGCAGATGAAATTTCATAGGCCAGTTCCTCGGTCTTATAAAAGGCTTATCTCTCCCGTTCTTTGCTAGACAATCATCTTCCTAGTTTCCTGTTATTTCGAATGCCCAGGTACACATACTAGCTTCACTTGCGAACGCAGCCCAGTACTAAATCTGAACTAACCTTGCAGGTTGTTAACGTCCACAGGGTAGCCTGACTGTCAGTCATTATAAAGGTTCACTTATTGCTGTACCTGTACTTTCTCTGTAGTAGCTAATAGGTAGGTTAATATGGCATACATTGTTGCTTGAAATATTGAGACAAGAGTCCTGAGATTAACAGGCATCTCGTCTGTATATTTCAGCCCCCAGTTCCTCGTAAAGTTTTGGAGCCATATGTATGAAATTCCAGTTCGTTAGACTCCACTGGTTTTTGCTTACGTAGCCAGCCTGCCCTAGTAGTAGTAGTAGTAGGAATTATAATTCCAAAGGTTCTGCTGGTGTACGCCTTTTGAATCCTAACTGGCACCATTCTAAGTTTAGGGTGTTTATCAATTTCATTTAGGATGGCAAGATGCCTTTCCCACCTCAGGAAAGTTTAAGTTTTTAAGCCTGTATGCCCCACTTACTGCTTTCGACTTTACCATCAGGTGAAGAGGGGGGTAGATCCAGCAGGGTTTCAATGGCCGCTATGGGTATTGCTGACATCACCCCCGTAATTCCTAGGCAAGTTAGTCTTTGCACCTTGCTTAACCTGTCTCTGCAGTCTTTGAGTAGTGTCCTCGGCCATATTATGAGTGATATATCTAATAGATCATTTTGGAAGATAGCCCCATATTCTTTCCGAACATACGTCTACAAGTAAGTCCATAGGGCTATAGTAGTTTTGTTCGTTATCCTCTCCAAATGGAATTTAAAGGTTAATTTGCTATCCAGAATGACTCCCACCTATTTAACTTCATTCTCCCCCTTTAATGGAGTATCGTAAAGGTGTAATTCTTTTAAGTCATATGCCTTCATTTGTTTTGTGAATGGTACTACAACAGTGGTCTTAGTCGAATTAACCGATGAGCCCTCTTCTTAATTTAATAGGAGCAATTAAGATAGGTTGTAAGTCAACAAATGCATGGCACAGGAACACTTTAATAAATTACTAAATTTTGGCGCTGTTATTGAATTCTGTTTATTTATTTTCTACGAGTATTATAAAAAGCACATTTTAATGTTCTTTACAGATATTAAAGTGTTTTTCTTGCACACCGCATTATAAAACGTGAAAAATTGGATAGACTATTCCTCTCGAGTTATTTGTTTATTTCTTATGTATCCTAATAAGAAAAATATTTAGTGGGTCCTGATTTGTGGGCCACACTGTATATAACTTCCCTGCTTTAAGAATATTAACAAAACGTCTTCCGTATTGGGACGTGTCATTTTGAGACAGAAAGACTCAACGTTTCGCCCACTTTTTTAAGGGGCTTCTTCAGTTGGAAAGGGTTCAGAAGGGTTTCGCCTCTGGCTTGATTGACAAGTTGAGTTACCGTGCTTTTTTAGTGCTCCCTTTCCTCCTGACGAAGTGGGCGAAACGTAGAGTCTTTCTGTCTCAAAATGACACGGAAGACGTTTTGTTATTACTGACACTGACCGTGGAAGTCTTCGAATTCATTTAACAATATTGTTTATTTTACTGCAGCTAAAATTTGCATTTAGTTAATAACATTCAAGGAAATTACTCACGGTCTAAAGATCAATATTTAATGCAGTCGCTTATTATAATATTAATAATGTTAAAACGTTTTAGTTTGTATAAATTCCTGGCTAGTTCAAAGTTATTTTAATTTTAATGATGAAATAATAAACCGGTTAGGAAATTCCATTCACAAAATCAAAAATTTAACTATTGGGATTTACGCAGTTACTTCCGGTAACACAATTGTTTTCTTTGTAAAATAAAGTTTAGGCGTTAATTAATTTATTATGAAAATATTAAAGAAAAAATCCTACAAATGTCATGACATCACTTTTGTCCAATAACAACGCTTGGATCAGCATTTCAACAGCCAATCATTCATTTTTATCATGATAAAAAATATCATTACGTCCTTCTCGCACATTGAAAAAAACGACGCGTCTCTGTCTGCTTTGTTGCTACAGAAACCTAAACTTCAAAAATCTTATTTGACATTAATTTCTAAAATAAACGTCAGAAAAAATGTCTTTAATAAAAATTTGTTTGTTGTTTCAGGATTTTTTCCAATTAAAAAACACTCGACCTTTTATTTTTATGGATAAAATTTCATTCTTGTATCACTCAAACGAAGTTTCCATAAGAAAATGGACTCGACTAGACCTACATAAAAAAACCCCTGCCCTTCGGGCGCGGGTTTTTAATTAATGTAGGCCTAGTCTCGTCCATTTTCCATGGCAACTTCGTTTTCGTACAAAATGAAATTTTATCGATAAAAATAAAAGGTCTCGGGCTTTTACTGTTGAAAATAATCTTCTGTTCCTGGATCATGTATCTGTGTATTTGAAATATAAATCGGTTAGGAAATTCCATTGACAAAATCTAAAATTTAAATATTGGGATTTCCACAATTACTTCCTGAAATTGTTTTCTTTGTAATATAAAGTTTAGGCGTTAATTAATTTATTATGAAAATATTAAGAATATAAACATATGATTTTCCCACAAACAAAAATTATTTAGATGTGACAGAAAGTAAGACATACTTTGTATCAATATCATTTGCTAAATATTTCAAGACGTTTGGGATACTTGTTGCATTGACAGCCATATTAAAAAAAAAGGTTGAAAACTTTGTTGTCTAACGATAAAAACCCACGGTTTGTGGTTGCATGATTTTAATATATTCGTTTTCGTCTAATTATTTAAGAGGGATTAGGCTTGAATTCTTTTTTAAATAAAAGAGTGATTAAGCTTTTTTTTTATTTATTGGTCAGTTTTTTGTTATTGACATTAAAAGACGACCAGTCCAATAAATATTCAAATATTGTCTGAGGTAAATTTAGTTATTTACGAATTGAAAAAAGTCAACCTTTGTTATTTTTTGGCACAACTTTGAAATTTTCTTAAAAAGAGAAATATTCCATGTGCGGTAGATTATTATTTTTTTTTGTCAGTTGAATGTTATTTGAACACGCAACCCAAAACCCTCTGGTATTATTATGAATGAAATGAAATACTACCTAATGAAAACGGAGTCGAGCTGTTTTAGTCACCTTTGTGAATTTAATTCCCCTAACTATTATTAAACTTGTACCTATATTCACCGACTATTTCTGGGGAAAGTCCGACTTATTTATCGCAGTTTAAAATTAATGTTATAATCTAACAAGTTTAGTTGTAAAGCCGTTCAAATGTTTAATTTTTGATTAATAAATAATAAAATTGCAAGGCTTAGCGTGTTAGCAAGCACACTATCATGTAGGGGGTGTCAAGAAATCCGGAATAATGGTTGTATTTTTTAAAAATATTATCTTGCTTTAGTTATTTAGCGTACGGCATTTGTAGCCTGGAGATCACGTAGTTATGGTTTGGCTGCCAGTTGAGGGGATTTTAAGTGACATGGCGTCGTGAACTTTACTATATCCTCTTAATGCTAGGGAAATGTGCTCTCTGCAGTAGTTTCCCGTTGCCTTCTGCAGAGTTTGTGAGCGTGTATTAAGTGTATAGTGTTTGTGTCTTGTTACTATCTGCAGTTGATCGCTCTGCAGACAGAATCGTTAATTGTAACCAGACGATTAAATGGCTTCACTCGCTCAAGTATCGACCTCGAACAGTGGGGAATTCTTTATAAAAATCCTTACCACTGCGTGAGATTCGAATCCAAGGCTCCTAGCTACGAGAGCAGCGCTCGTACCACTGCGCCAACGAGCTTCCTTCCATTAGCTTGATGAAAAATTGCTTTAATAAAAGTTGCTCAGCAGTTTTATAGACGTATCATGGTGACCTTGAAATTTTTACATCCTTCTCGGTTATATTGCTATGGCTATGGACAAATAAAACAAAACATCCTCAAAAGGTGTGTCATTAACAGTCAGACAGTGAGGCAGGTAGTTCTGAAACCCTCTGCCAACACATCCTTGTAATCTTTGTTCTAATCCTTTCTTCTAGTACGACTAAATTATCTAATTTACCTCTGCAAACTTGACTTTACAAGTGACCCCACTAAAAGAAATCAAGTGGATTAAGATCTGCCAATTTTGCTGGTCATGCAATGCTCCCTATTCCCCTCTACTACCAATCCACCTACGAGGGAAAGCTTCTTCAATGTAGTTCTGTTTTTGAATACCATAGTGAACCGAGCTGCAACTTCTATCTTTTCTGAAAATATGCCGAAAGAATTTTAGTATACGTGAGTAGATAATCTGTGAAAGTCGTTGTGGTTCTTTTATTTTTCTTAGGACCGATTCATTTGTTTCTCTTGCCGTCCAGGAGATAAGCAATATTTTTCTCCAGCACCACATTTCTAGTGCATCGACTTTCTTCCTATCCATTGCCTTCATGGTCCATGATTCCGCTCCATAAAGTACTATTGGAAATACTAAGGTTTTTATTATCTGTTTTTTTGTGTTTAGTGTGATCCCTTTATCCGTCCATGTTCGATGTAAATCTTTAGTTGCTCTTTTGGCTATTTCACATCTTCATCTTATTTCAAGCAAACTTCCACCTTCATTTGATATACCTATTTAATTGCTCGCAAATATGTGTATTGACTAACAACTTGGCATTGTCCTACGTGAGTGATGTCAGGTCTATTATTATTTTTTCTGTCTATTATCATGGTTTTTGTTTTTTCATAATTTATGTTCAGTCCATCTATTCTACTCTCTTCTTCTAATCTTGCTATCAACATACACCATTGTCCCAGTATACAAGGGTTCTTCTCATGATGTATTCTTCATATATGTTAAAAAGTATTGGCGATAAGATACACCCTTGTCTTGCACCTTTTTGGACCTTGCGGAGTTTTGAAATTTCTTTATCTATTTGCATTTCCGCATTACTCTGTACATATAAATTGCGTATTAGGGATGTGAGATGGTTAGGAAGACCCATTCCTGCCATTATGCTCCATATTTTATTCCATTTTAGGCTGTCAAATGCTTTGCGGTAGTCAATGAAGCATAAGTAAATGGGTTATTAATTTCACGAGATTTGCCAATAATTTGCCTTAGAGTAAGTATCTGTTCGCGTGTTCCTCTTCCTTTGACGAAGTCTGTTTGTTCTTGTCGTATTTGCCAGGATAGGTATGCTTTGATTCTCTCGTTTATGATCATAAGTAAGATTTTGCTGGCGTGTGACATCAATGCTATGCGTCTATAATTTTCGCATTTTTTCCTTTGATCCTTTCTTTTGTATCGGAACAAATATTGATGTCCTCCAGTCGATGGGCCACTTTCCAGTTATTCATATTTTTCACAGATCTTATAGAAAATATCTGTTCCATTTTCATCCATAGCTTTAATGACTTCTGTCGTTATTTTATTAATACCTGCGGCTTTGTCAGGTTTTAATGGTCTTATTGCTTTTGTGATTTCATCCTTCAATATTTGTGGGACAAGCCAGTGCAGGTTCAATCTTTGAAGGGCAAACTTCGTTAACAATATTGTAGCCCTTGTTGGCTTTATTCTCTGTTTAAAGTATAATAATAGTTAATAAAATTTAAATGTTTTTGTCGAGAGAAAGAAAATCGAACGTTAGATTCAAATTCAACCATTTTCACGAAAATTTAGCGGCACTTCTTAAAAAGAATTTCACATAATTCTCTAAAAACAACATTTATCCAAAGGCTATTAATGTTATTTAATTTCGAAAATAACTTTCAGTCAGGAACAATTTTTGTTAAAGCGTGAAAATCATTTTGTTTTGGTCAACACATATTTAAATCAAACCACGACGTAGAAATCGCTACAACTGAAAGTGGAAAATGTCAAAAACGTAGCAGCTAAGAAAAAACAGAGAAGAAGGAAATCATAAACAGTTTCATTGTTGAACACATTTTTACTCATCTAATAGTGTACAGAAATCCAGCCTGTTCAAGATAGACTGTTTCAATTGCTTCTGTTCTCGACAATGGCATTTAAATGTTTTAATTTGGTAAAAAATGTCCGAAGTTTCATTGTCAACTGCAAAAGTATTTCTAGGACTACAAATGTTTTCTTTAATTGTTTACCAAAAATATATTCACTCCAAACAATTCAAAAACAGATGAATATACTCTATTAATTTTAGGAAACCTGTCTTGTATATTTTTAGCCAAAAATAAACCACGATTAATAACAAGGTCAAATCCAGTTGTAGCATTTGACTAAAATAAAAAAAAAATATAAGCTGATATTTGGTTGCATATAAACAAAATTTCGAATAGACTCCAAAGTACCGGTATATAAAAGTAAATCTATTTGTTTACAAAACTACAAAAGCAGGTGCTGCAATGGTATACAAATTTAAACTTAATTTTTTAAAAATTCCTCTAAGGTATAAACTATGTGTTGAAGAATATAAGCTTTTAAAGCGCCCTACCGATGTAAAATGTTTAACTGGGAGTACTAAGTAGTTGAAAATCCTAATTCCTGGCGAATTTCTGGAAATCTGCTATCGTTAAAATGGTATTCTAACATTCTCTTAGGATCTTGTATTTATGCAATGTACATAGTTGTTTTTCTTAAATTTGCTTTTATTTGTAAATACATAAGCTGATAATTAAATGATGTATAAACAATAGACCATTACCGGATATAGACAAAAACCGGTGTCGGAGTTCAGGGCCCTTTTTTGATGCTGATTCAACTTCCGAAAACAGAATTCCGCTATCGTTTTTTGTTTTTCAGTTATGGGCCAATATTTAAAATTTGCCAATTCTGAAAACTTCCAATAACTCCTTTTGAAGACATCAAGGAACCAGTGGCGTAGCTACATATTCAGCGCCCTGGAGCAAGCAAAATCGGTGTGCCCCCTTGTTTCTCGGAAGAGGTCTGGCGAAATTAGTTTTAAACATTTACTTTAAAAAACATATCAGGGAATCCACGTAAGACGCGCCCCTTAAAAGCTTCAAATGCAACCCACCATACGAGGATTAACATAGATCAAGGTTATTTATGAAATTGTAAGTTGGGTTGCCTATTCCAGTTGTTAAGGGGCGCGTCTTGCGTGAATCACCCGGTAAGTACTTATTTCGACCTTACTTAATAACAAATTCAAATTTTTTGTGTGCGCCTATTAATGAAGACGTGCTTCCGTAGACTTAGGTCATATATCTGTCAAACTTTATATCACGTATATTTTTTATTTTTTAGGTACTTCACAAAAGAATGAATATCCTGCTTGTAATGGCTTTCTCTAAGAAAAGCTTTCCTAATTTACTCTTTATATTCAACTCCTAATTTTGACAGGATATTCTATTCTTTTGGATAATTTCGTGCATGTTACTATGTAATTCTTAGGTGTTCCACCCCACTTTTCTAACTTTGGTTGTTCCCAAAGAAGCGCAACCTAGTTAGTCTTAAGGTCTCATCCCTGGCGATTAGTCGACCGCATTTACTATTTTAAAGTCTTAATTCAATAGCCGTTTCGATCAGTTGATCACATTTACTCTTATAAACTCTCATGTATGTGTAATTGTTAATATATATTGGGCCCATCAAATAACTTACGAAATATATAAAATTATAATTTAAACGCAACCGCTCGCGTACTGCAGTTAGTAATATGTGTAATCTGACATTTCCTACTATCTATTCACTACTATGAAAAGCACTAAATTGAAATATCTGGTGCATTTTTTTGTTATTGAATTGACAGCACTACATGTTTTTAAAATTCAGTGAAATATTTAGTTCCCTGGAATGTTGGGTTATGCTATCATGATGACAGATATCAAAATCAAAATTTTTATAAATAGTTCCATATGCAGTTTTTAATTCTTCGTAACATAGATAAATTGCCTTCTGCCCTCTTTCGGTAAAATTCATGGTTCAACATTTAGGTTACATTGCGTCTTACGTGAATCATCTAGTATATAAGCAGCAGCAACGACCTATTACCTATTTATTTAATTACGGGAATCAGTAAGAATTTTTTTATGGACCGTAAAGCCCTTGATCAAAAAACAAATTCTGTAACTTTGTTTTTAGTTTTCCAAAAACACTCAGAAAGTATAGGTTATGCAGTTTCAGAGTTTCGCCTGGATTCCAAAAATATAAAATTATACAGGGTGCACCATTTAAAAATCGAAAGTTGAGGTCATTTCCGGCGTAATTGGAAGCGTCACTAAATTGTTTTCTAGTTTAAAAACCTACATTTTTCTTCTATATTCAGCAGATCCATTTTTTAACTTCTAAATAATAAGAAATAAGCAAAAAGGTGTGAGTTTGTTTTATTTTACACCCTGTATGTGTAACTTAGAACTGGATAAATGATAGATAGTTACAGATTAGCCTTTGGTATAAATAAACGTATTCAAATAAATCATTGACGGATGTTACCCAAGTAAGGAGTAAACAGTGTATCAGTGCCGTATCTAGGCAATTTTGCGCCCTGGGCAAACTTGGCTCCTTGCGCCCCCCATCACCTGGATCTTAATTATTTCTTATCAACAAAATTTTTATAAATAAGGATTGCAGGATTGTACGAAAGAGCCTGAAATTGCGCCCCCTCTGAGTTTGCGCCCTGGACAGGTGCCCCTATGGCCCTGCCCTAAATACGGCACTGCAGTGTATATGTTATGTATTTACTAAGTGACTGCTAAAACAGGCCATAAATATTAACCTGTTTAATTATTTACACTTGGAAATATGGAAAACCCAAAATTCTACATTGAAAACAATAAACAATAGTGGAAGCATAATCGAATTCGAAAATATTACATTAAATTAAAATACAAATTTCTAAACGACATTCAGTAGATTAGTGAAAAAAATCTATAAATCGAATAATTAGTGATTATTATTATTTCTGTTATTCGATTAATGAAATGTGATTATTCAAATAATCGATTAATGAAATGTTTTACAATTTTTGATGTAAATTATCCATTGCAATACATGCTAAATGTCTAAAACAAGAATTGAAAACATATAACGTTGTTTGGACGGAAAGAGTAACATTTTAATTTTTTTATCTGACAAACTGTATAAAGTTAGGTATACATTTTAATACCTTTTGGTAAAGTATAATTTACGCATTTATATTTTTGTTTTTTTATAGTTTTTTTGATTTATTATTGCAATAAATTGTAATAAAATGAAAATTCATTTTAAAATGAAAAATTGTTCAACAAGTGAGAACAGCAACTGGCAATTTCTTGACTGTGCGCACCCTTTTAAAAACATATGGTCATATCCTTAGTTTTTGAAAAGCACGTGTTCTTTGTTGATTAGATCTGCCACAACAATTTAATCGCCGCAGCCCAATCACAGGTGTATTATCAGCGAGAAACATTCTGTTTGCAAGAGAATTTCTTAATTTCAATTTAGTATCGACGCGACTCGTGAACATGAATGTGAATGATGTGTTTGTTGTTAGTGTAAAATGTTTAGTTATTCTTAAATTAATTACCTAGTGTTACTAATAATTCATGTGTGGTAATTTTGTTTAATGAAGTTATCAGGCAAGGAATTTACAAGAGGTAGGACGAACAAATTTTGAATTGAATACCTTTATATCTCTTTATAAATTCTTATTTGTTTATTTACCTTTTTTTATTACAAACAAAAATCAAACATAATTTTTAGACATATATTGGTTTAAATAATGGCACGTAAAACTGTACAGGGTGGGCCAAATTGGACACTTTTGATAGGAAACACCAATTTGTAGAGGAGCTAGAAAAAACTAACCTACATGTTACGAGCTCGATTTTTGTGAGAAACTGAATGCCGAAAACCGCACATCGAAATCTTGAACTGTTTAGAAGATATAGGGTGGTTTTCAATTTTGTGCATTTTTGACCCACCTCCGTAACTTATTTATTTATGAATATTTTTTGTTTCTGTAAAAACATTCTTAAGGCACTTTTTTTAAGGGAATCCAATAGTGTCCCAAGTTTTTTTTGTAAAAAGAATGGTTTTGAAGCTAAGACATAAACTTGTACTTTTTCTTATGGACCACCCTGTATATTTTTGCATATTCTTTTTCTAAATATATAAAATACTTGCTACTTTCCTTTTTAAACATTTATTTCATTGCCGTTTCTAAAATACTATAGATGAATTTTGTAAATCTGGAGTGTCACAGTGTCACATGCTTGAAAAATAGAACGAAATAAATTTACAGCTGTTATAAAATAATTGTTACCTATTTTTTAGTAATTTATTGATTTAATTAAACAACACAAAATAACAAAAGCAAACAATATAACATTAAAACTACATTATAAATAGTTTTTTCTATCTCCTCTAGAAAATGGCGTTTCCTATCAAAAGTGTCCAATTTGGACCACCCTGTACAATATAGACTTAATTTACAACCTAATCATTAAATTACATCAAGAGAATTATATGAATAAATACTTTTCCATATTTTCGATTGTTAAATTATGTCTGCGGTCATTAAACATGTGTTTGTACAGAGAAAATGTACGCTCAACTTCGCACCAGGTAATAGGTGCGTAGTTGAATAGTTGAAGTGATCTATAAATTGGAGATCTACATTAAGTAGAGCTTCATTAAAATCAACGCCGCTCAAAACCCTATTAATTGCGTTTAATTTTGTAAACCCCTCATTTTTCTTTTAAAATAAAGTTCAACTTTTCATTTATTGATTTGCCTACGGGGACATTAACACTGCTGATTTTGTTTTTAACGTCTTAACTATCTGAATACTTTCTTCTAAAGAAAGTTCCCTGCCTTGAAGTTTTTCTATTGCAAATGCAGTGCAGGCAAAGGTTGATTTGATGTGTGTTCGCTGATTTACAACAGGCAGTTTTTTAAAAATATTTTTACATTTTTCAATGAGATTGAACTATCGGAATCAAATTCTGAAATTAAATTTTTAATACCATTAAAATGGCCGGCGAGAAATATTACACAATCCAACCAGGTTTCCCATTTAGTCAAGACTGGTTCTGGTGGCAGCGGTATCCCAGGAAGTTGTTCTTTATATCTTTGCACTCTAAGAGGTGCTTTAACAAATACCTTTTTTACATTAGATACTAACTTATTCACTATGGGAAATTCTAACCTAACTAACTCAGCTACCCTATTTAACCTGTGCGCTAGACACGTACAATGTATTGAATTAAGGAAAATATTTCTAAATTATCTGGAGATTTTATCATGTACGGTGCAGCATCGCTAACCATTAACAAGACTTTATCGGTTGGAACTCTATCGGACAAATAAAAATTATTTTATGCCAACATTTCAAAAAAGTATGCATCAAGAGCGAAAAGATCCGAAATATGCACTGTTTTGCATATGCATTATGTAATATAATGGTAATGTATGCACTAAAAAACTAATTAAAAACCGCGTTAACATGTTGTGAAACGCCTAGAAACAAAGATCCAAAAAGGTATGCTATAAAATAGAGTTATGTACTTTGGTTATCTACATAAATTTTATGACGAAAAATAATTTTTTTTAAATTTGGGAGCGCTGAAGATACTATACATACCTCAAATAAGAGAGGATGTTATAAAAGTAGCAGTCGTATCGAATATAAAAATTAATAAAAATGAAATTAACACTATGAACACATTAGTACGGGGAAGATTTGGGTCGATATTTTCAACAGGAGAACTTGTTGAAAAAAAGTAGACAAAGCTTTAACTGTACTGAGCTAAAATGGGCGTTGAATTGATGAAGGCATAGTTTGATGTATGAATTAGTTTCAATATGGATTGTAAGCAGCAAGGGTCTGCGTGGCCACAACTTGGATGGGTGACCGCTCTGCGGCTCGGTGTGTCTGGCCCCCGCCACCACATAAAAATCTAAAAGGGAAAGAAAGAAAGAAGAAAAAATGAAATACTGTTTATAAACTTATTTTAAAGAACGTTTCCTACTTGTAAAGCTAAAATTGCATGGAATTCCAGTTATTTTACCGTGAACGTTGAATATCAAAAGAATTGATAAGGTTTGAACGTTACAAGCAGGACTCAACAGTCTTGTTTTAACCAGATTGATGTGACTTTGAAGACTAATGTTTGTTATGTATTAGGTAACTAGCGTGTTGTTATTTTTCAGTCTTAACATTACTGTTTACGTAATACAAATTCGCCCATGGCTGAGATTCGAACTTGTGGTCCTTTGACTGCAAAGTTGATCCTTAATCCACTAGGCTCGAAAAGACGATTTGCTATTGTATTTCACTGCATTTCATTTATAGCAGAGAGTAGACGGTTAAAAATAGGAATACCTGCGGGATTTTATGATCTAAATTAATTTTCTTTCCCTTACTCTCTGTCTATCGCTTTCTGTGTTTTTCTTTCTCTATTTTTCGTTCTTTTCCTCTTCAGCGGTTCACGGAGATTGGGTATTCTGCCTAGGTCTTCTGTCTGTTTATTCTCTAAACTGTATTTAAGTTAAAGATAGAGTGGATGTAAACAAATACATGCACTGTTCACGTGCTTGAAAGAAGCAGGGTAGTATTAAGGAAATTCGTAAAGATTTGCATACAAACAAGTATAGCAAAAAAATATTTAAAAAACCAAATAAAAACAAATTTGAAATAATGTTAATAATTAGACATTTGGTAATGAATAAAATTCGATGATAAAGTTAGGTACAATAAATAAAAAATAAAATGAAAATAAAATAATTTTAAGCCGGACATGGACTGATATCAACGACGTGTAATTCCCGGGTGCAGTGGTGAGGGTTCAGCCAATCGCATTAGCCAAAATGCCGCACAGGTGCTGATTATGCATTGATCACGCGCCGATCATTGTTTACATCCACTTTATCTTTAACTTGAATGAAGTATAGGTTATGTGTATTGCTTCTACATGGTGATTCAAGGTTTGTAAAATTGGTAAAAAGTTTGCATAATAGACTTCTCAAAAATCTTGATAAAAGTTTGTGTGTTTTTCAAAATGCGAATTATACATAACAACTGTATTATAACATACTGTTCGTGGAAATTTGTATTTTTAGCGATAGGAGCAGCAACGAACTATTTTATTTTAGAAAGTTAAAAAAACAGGTCTATCTCTTTTTTGTTATTATTTTTTGGTGTTGAAAAATAAAACTTACAGAATTAAATATAGAGGAAGAATGTGATTTTGGTGTTACCAATTTGTTTCGTGGGTCCAAAAACAACATTTTTTTCGATATGTTGAACCCTTAATGTCTTATTCGACTCTAAAAATACTCAGATAAGAAATTTGATGCTAAAATTTTGGCATTCAATTTTTCTTATGTATTCACCAAGTTAACCTTCAAAAAGGAATTGCTCAGCAGAGCTCTTTATGGTTGATATAGTCGTCGAATAACCATGCCCTTAAGAAGTCAGGTCCTTCGTGTTAGTGATGTTTCCTTCGATTTTTATGTAAAACTATTTTTATGTATTTAATTTAGTTCATAGTAAGACTTGCTAATAGTTTGTATCAAACCCTTTGTTTCATTTTAAACTTTGATGTTTGATGGTACTTGGAACTGACCTCTAAAATTGTCTAAATGTCTATCTTTAACTTTAATTCTAAATAATATTTTATGAAACTTAACCAAAGTCGGGCAATATATACAGTATTATGGTAGTTGAATCAGAATTTTTATAATAATATCGCAGCAAATACCCACGTGACGTAGCTGTTTAATACACCATCACATTGGTACTTAAGAATTATCAGTAGGAATTCTACTAAATTTAATTAATTTATTTTTGCTAACTTTTAACATTACGTTTGGTGATAACCACTACATTACAACATTACAACCTCTCGTACTAGACATGCCTGGTTAATTCACTCTTACTTTGTCATGTGAGTTTAATAGTAATTTAAACTACCTCTTTCAAATAAATGGGCTATGTTTTAATTTTCATTTTAAGGGCTTTTCAAAATAATCCGCTTTTCATTTTCTTTGAAATAAATCCTTGATACAAACTAATTTCGTAAATTGTTCCTAAACACGAAACTAGTTTTAGTATGTTTAAATAAATTAGTTTTATCATCATCAATTGACATGGAGCAGATCCCCGTGGACCAATCCTGGATTACGCCCGGCCCACCCCATGCCAATAAGGTGTGAAGGAATTTGTTATAGTTAATAGGTGGGGATTGGGAGCACTGTATAACGTTAACATGCCTGTGACGCCAGCCGCTAGACACCGCTTCTACAGTGCAATGTAGTTAGTAAGTCATATCCAATGGGAGTTGGATATATGACCGAGATAGTTAAACATGTTCTTTTCATCTTATACTACAATATTTTTAGTATTACCGCTACTTTCCTAGGTCTAAGATATGAAACGCCTATTCTTCGATATTTATATCGTTGTCTGATTCTTCTCTAGATAAATTAGTTTTATGGAATAAAAATTGAAAAACCTAATGGCTTATCTAAAACGGTTTTAATTGAGGAAAAATAGGAAACACAATTGAAAAATCTTTAATCGTTTTCCTTTGAAAATCTTCAATTGATATCAAATTTTGGACGTTTAGTAAAACAAAACGCCTTTCAAAACTTAGGTATTAAAATTTCAGCTTCACTAATAAAATTAAATATGTATATTCGTCTAATTCAAAATTTAAATTGAAAAATTCGGGCCTATAAGCGCTGGATATGTTAAAATTTCAATTCATGTTTCAGAAATTTATAATTTAATTAACAATCCTTCCATTATATTTTCGAAATTCAGTTTCAAATTTGCTGTACTAGATTACACTAATTGTAAGATTTTTTTTACTTTTAGTTTTAGTTGGAAATAATTAGTTATAGCCAGAAACTTCAAACGCCAGTCTTTAATTCTGCCAGCTACAGCGGCAACTTTGTTTTACGCATTCAAATATAAAATTTCCTCCGGGGTTTAAAAATGTACAAACATACAGGGTGTTTCATTTAAAAATCGAAGGGTGGGATTATTGACAGTGAAACCTGCAGGACAAATAAATATCTTTTACGCTAAAAACATTTGTAGTGCCTTTGGAAACATGTACGTTGGGTTTCATTTGAAATTTTTAAAGGGTGCGTCGTAGTAAATCACTCAGTATATAATGTTACAAAAATTGTCTATAAACGATAAGCTTTTATTGTATCATTTGTTGTTGATTTCAAAAGGTTGTTTGTGCTTTTATTAATTACAATTTCAAATATGCCCAATGTTTAATTTATACATGTTCAAGGGTTTCACTATTAAACGTGACCCTCATCGTATGGAGCTGAAGGTTCGATTCTTGTTGGATTTTGAACTGATGGGATTTTCCCAACCTGAGCAATTAAAGTAGGAGAATATAAATACAATTTTATTTATATAACTCTTCAGACAATTTATGACTATTTTTTTTCGCATTAGGGTTTTACGAGTACTAAGCGTTTTATGACAGACATAAAGTTAATCCCTTTTATAGAAAAATCTACTTCGATGTCTCCTGGGTTTCTTGGTATTAAGCACGTCAGCAATATGCTGCTGAATATAACAAAAATCTCTACGGACTTTTATTAATTCGGATTTGTATAGATTTCCTGTTTTATTCGCTTTTATTTTTAGGTTTTGTTTTATTACTTTATTTCGTAGAATTTTACTTATTCTCTGAGTAGGCAATCAGTACATCAGCCACCGCAAGGTTTTATTTGTGAATTGCAACATGTGTTGTGGGTTATCCCATTGAATATACTCGTAGAGCATTGAACGTGACAAGTTTTAACTCTAGGCTTCGGGTTAAGGGGTAAAAGAGACGTCCGAAAATGCTAATGCGGAAATTAGGAAGCAGTTACAAACTTTTGAGTTATGATTTTTGCAGATTGCTGTAGAAGAATTCGTTTTTGAAATTTTAATTAGCTTGTGTGGTGTCCACTGTGTGGTTTTCTAGCGGAGACTATAAATTTGGGGAGTCAAAATTACTAAAATGAGCAAACTGCATATTATATTATTACAGATATTTGAAGGGAAGAAGAAAGAAAGAAGTAAGAATAATCAGAAATAAAAATAATGAGTTAGTAACTAATAAAGAAGAGATATCCCAAACATCGAGAGAGTATTATGCAGAAAAATTTAATGATACAGAAGATGAAATTGATATTTATTTATATTGGTAAAACTAATAGAGAAACAGAAGAAGAAAACGATATACTACCTGATGAAGAAATAAATGAAATAAAAGAAGCGCTAAGAAACATAAAAACAGGGAAAGCTGGAGGAGAAGACGAAATTGATCCGGAGATGATTAAATGGGTAGGCGAGGAAGGAAAAAGATGGTTACACGAAATTTGCAAGAAAGCCTGGATAGAGGAAAGAATATCAAAAGGATGGGAGAAAAATCTTATTTTGTCAATACACAAAAAAGGAGAACGTACGAATTGCAATAATTATAGAGCAATATGTCTATCCACTGTAGGGTATAAAGTGTATACGAGGATAATCGAAAAATGACCCCATAAACAAATAGAAGGAAAATTAGAGAACGAACAAGTAGCACATAGAACAAACAAGCAAACAATAGATAATATAGGTAGCTATAATAAGAAATTTAAAGAGCTACAGAAACCAATGAGCAGCTATATTTAACATTTATAGACCTAAGAGCTGCATTTGGTAACATAAAAAGATCTGTCATGTGGAAATGCCTAAAAGATCTGAAAGTAAACAAAAAACTAATTAGAATAATACAAAGTGTATATAAAAACGTAAGAGCACAGGTTATCAACGAGGGACAAAAATCAGTAGAATTCGAACTGAAGATGGGAATAAAACAAGGAGATAGCCCGAGCCCACTATTATTTATAATCGCTCTTCTTCAAAAAAAGCTGTACGTGTGACACATCACTGAAAAGACAAAAAAGAGCTGAGTTTAGTTACGACAAAATTAAATATGGCGTCCATATGAAAATCAAATGTAGTTGTTCATAGAATAGAAACAAAGCGTCATAAATATAAACATATGGTACCACCCGATTCTCCGTAAAAAAGTGCCTTCACAATGTACAAGTCTTGAAACTAATAACTTAATTCTTTCCGAGATATTTTGGAAAGCAGAAAACTCCAAATTTCGGTTTTTTCAAGATATCTCGAAAACGATCAAAGTTGGCTGTGATTTCTCAACGGATATGAAATGAGCATTAAAATTCCTAAAACTTTCCCTATTTAACCAACTTTGTAGCTTTTATAGTTTCCGAGATCCTAATGGTGGGGATTGAATTTGGGACAGACTGTATAGTCTGATGGAACGAATCTCGAATTTACAGTCGATGTTTTGAACTTATATGAAATATGAATTCGAAGATTTAGATCACCAGTTTGGGGTTTAGGATTCTGAAAATTCTGAAAAGATGCAATTGCTTTCAAATTTGGGATTCGAATGTTGAACATGGATTGATGAAACAAACACCAAATTAACAATCGAAGTTTCAAACCTGAAATATAAATCCGAAGATTTGAAACACAAGGGTTTTGAATTTTAAAGATTTAATTCCTCTCGAATTCAATCACCATCAGAGTCGAATCTTGAACACAACTTGATGAATCAAACCTCGAATTCACAATCGATGTTTCGTATTTGAAATATGAATTCGAAAATTTGGATTACGAATTTGAATTTGCAGCTTCGAATTTTAAAAAGTCAATACAATTCAGTTTCGGGATTCAAATGCTCAACACGAATTTCAAATTAACAATCGAACTTTTGAATCTGAAATATAAATTTGAAGAGCAGAATAAACACATTGAAGGAACATTGGATTGGGAACTTGAATCTTTAAGTATTCACAGCTTAACGAATAACGAATAATTTTCTTATTCGTATCTGAAAGTATTGAAGCTGAAGATTAGAATGTTAAAGATTCAGTTCCTCTCAGATTCTGGATTTGAATGTTAGACACTTCGAATTCAGATGTTCTGCAGATTTGCAGGTGCCAGTATCTCAACTTGTTTTACACAAACTTTTACAAAATTATTTTAATATCCAAGAACATTTTAGGCGCCTACAAAATTTTCCTTTTCGTGTTCTGATTAAGCTAAATGTGAATCATCGTGACATGAAGAAAGACAAATCTGCAATTCTCAGAAACCAAATTATCTACTTCACTCCTTGTTTTACTGAATTTTATGCAATCATCGATTTCTGGTTCAGTCCAGTTTCAGTCAAGTTTTAACTTAATTTAACTGGACTATTTGAGCATGTTTGTCTGTATTTGTGTTGTCAATTAATGCGAAATGTGTGCCTATGAAATTAGAGATGATGCAAATTATTCTAAATTTCGTTTTGAAATGGGAACCTAACTCTCGAAAATTCAGATTACAGAAGCATGAACAGACTTGCTTTTTTTGCATTGATAGCTGGTGTAAGTGCATCCGATATTTTTATTATTTGAATATACTTTTTACAAATTTGTAAATTACTCCACATTAGTACGGTATTATTGTATTAATTATTAAATCTATAAATAGAATTCTGTATAGAACTACTGCTGGAGTCTTGAATGAGTCAGACTTGGATAGCAATTAGTTTTTGAATATATGCAATTTGATGCACACAGTAACCCTGTTGTTTTGTTATGGGCGTAAGGCTGTAAGGCGTGTAAGGGATACATTAAGGCAAGCTTTAACCAACAACAAGGAATACCGGAAATATTTGCAGCTTGTTGTTGTTAATTGAGTTAATTACTTAACTGTTTGAGTTAGAAATAAATCAATTTTTAAGCGTTTGTAAAAATCATAAAACTAAGAGAAAGAAAAAGAGCAACAAGGAAATAACTAACTAAATAATCACGTTCCTGAAAACAAGAACTTAGTCTTAGGTTTTTTCATAATTTCAGTAAATATGATAAAAAAAGTGTTTACCTTAAAAATCTCAAGGCTTTTTAAAATGTTAATTGAAAACTAGAGTTAGATGAAAACAAGAAAGCCTTGCTTTAAATATTAAATAGAAGGAAAATTTTGTGTGTTTCCATGCAAAACCACTGCTGATTTTTCAAGAGCCGTTTGTTTAATTGAAAACATCTTTCGTAACAAAGAACCTTTCCTGGTTTTTGTTTAATAAGATTTATAAAATATTTTGCTTTTTTGCTGAAAAAAAAATTATTTAGTGCTAATGTTGAACAATATCGAAAGTTTGAACATCTGTGTAAAAGTTAGATTTACCCTGACAAACATGGAGCCATACCAGGCTTAAGTGAATCACGTGACCTTTGTGCTGCGTAGAATATTTACTTTAAATTAAAATAATTTTTGGCGTAATAATTTGGTATCAATTGTCACCAAATAGTACAACATATAGGGATTGAAGGATGACTCACCATCGTTTATTTTTAAACTCAAACTTAGTACGAAAATACAGAATGGATGGAATGGAACAACAAATCAGTTATTATTAAAAAAACATATCCATGAAGCAACGCATGAAGTTCTGGGAGAGGTACACAAATCAACTACCAGAAATACACCCACTTGGTTAAATGAAGGGCAAGAAATAAACAAACTCCACTCGCGGGATTAAATGCGTCACTTTGGTCCCGTGGTATATAATATAATATTATTCAATAATAATTAAACTCAACACATAAATTACCACCAACTATCATAATCTAAAACTTAATCTATTTTTATTAGTTACACAGTTAGCTGTGTCTACATTAGCACTACCTATTTCATAATGTGCCACTAGTTTAAACTACTGTACATAAAAACTACGAGTAATAGAAGTACATAATTCCATAGATGGATTTTGGTCAGCAATAACAAACAATAGAAGTAGAACTCATTAAAAGAATATTATTGAGATTAGGCTTGCATAAGAAATCCCCTTCATAACAAATAGAATTTTTAGAATTTTTGCCGATTTAAAACATTTTGCACGTGAATAATTTATGATAAAATCGAACATCAAACATTTTATTTAGGTTTCTTTGAGACACCCCGTGTATTAATACAATGTGATTTTTTAAAAAGTCATTGCAGCAGGCCGTATTCCAACTTAATACAGACAGTTCTAAGGTTATTAAGACAGAATCCGGCCTGCTGCAATTGAGTTTTTAAAAAGTCACATTGTATATGAATCACGTTTCGGCCATTTCTCTGATTTCTAAGTTAGTTTATAAACAAAAAAATAGAATAAGTCAAAACAACGAAACCGGTCTGTTTGAGTTACTTTTTATCCCAATTACTTACTTGTCTTTTATTATTTTGTTTTATCAACATTTAATATTTACAAACTTCAAAAGCCAGTTAGCAACTATACATATATGTGTATAGCATGTTTTACAAATTACAATAACAACAAAAATATAAATTTATTCCATGCTCAAAGCAATTTAATTACAGTTCGGTAGAGAACTAATTATCACTCTTTCTAATAAATTATTCCGCATAAAATTGCGTTCAAGGTCGTACCGTTTGATAACAATGCTAAAACATTTACAGGAAAAACAATTTAATTTAATTTCGGTTACGGTTATTTTTATCCTTAAACGTTTAACTTTTGTGGTTCCGTTATTGGAACCGTTTTCCAATTTTCGGTTCTCTAAAATAGTCGATAATTCACTTATAGACACATAAAAATCTCATCTATTACGAAACCTTTAATGATCGTCTGTATTTTTATTTATATTACGATTACCACCTACGAGGAAATTAATTTAGGAAAGTTTTCTCCTGCATCGATAAGAATTTTAGCAAATTATTGTTTTATTTAATATTTATTTTATTATTTATTTATACACATACAATGTTTTACAGGAATAATTGAAAATTTAGGCAAATAATTCGGAACTTGGTTGGTTTGTTTATTGTACTACTGAGTAGTAAATTTTTAGAGCTTTAGATTTATGGCGAAGGCGAAGTACGGGTGCCCTAATTAACTGTCAGGCTACTGGCAAACTTCATAGGACAAAGATAGTTGATGTACAGCAAGGTGTAGAAGTAATGACTACTGCGCCTTGCAAATATGCAGCCCATCTATCACCAGTCCGGCAACAAGATGTTTGAAACTGCCGGACTGGTGATAGATGGGCTGCATATTTGCAAGGCGCAGTAGTCATTACTTCTACACCTTGCTGTACATACCAAAGCTTAGATTTCGTACAATGTCGATACGCTTTGATTGTGTAATATGTATCAGTCAGTCGAACATGGCTTAGTGTAACGATGAGGTAGCAAATACATTTGGCTTTGTATGGCACTTTGGCATAGTTCATTTCGTATATCATGGCGATTCTTTTATTTCGAGTTTTCTTTGATTTCTGTTTTGCTCCACTCGAATTCCTCAAACGCATTTTCTTAGTACTAATAGCTCTATCTGTGTCCCTTTCCCGATTCCGTTTCTTTACTCTTCGTCGATTAGTGGGTTTAGGAGGCTCGTCTTCCTCAGCCAAACCTTTGCCCGTTGTGATAGCCATCTTCTCCCCCTTCTTTCTTGATTTTGTAACAGTTTTCTTTTCACGAATTCTTTTAAGATATTATTCGAATGATGCTGTCCTAGCTGTTGTTGAAGCAAAGCTCATTGTCTTTTTCAGAAATCGTTTTTCCTAAGCCATCCAGCACTTTTGAGGGGTGCAATACCACTCTTTTAAAATCCAGCTTTCAGGTTTGCTGTCTCCAAGTTCATCCAAAGGTTTCTTTAGAGGTCTGGGGCATTTTTTTCTAATAACCTTCTCAAACTTAATGTTTCATTATGTTAGTTGCCTGCGCAATTTTTCAACTGGCGGAAAAATCCCAAATATAAAGGTATGTACTATTTGATGGCAATGAAATGAACCGAATTGTGTCCTCAAGGCGCTGCCTTGTTGGTAAAAATATGACTTGCTATGTTGTCATCTATTATAGCTTTTGGGCCATCACGAAGTTTTTTTAAATATGGCGATTATTATAAACCAATTTACAATACCTAAACTGTCATTTTTCATGGTCAATGTTTTATCCAGAAACACTTACAATGTATATTACTTATCTTCGTTAGACTATATGATCTCAGCACTAAAGTACTGATTGCTACTAGGCCTCATTAATAATGCTACAAGGTGGCGCATTTATGTTTACTTTTTTTTTAACTTAATAGGAATTGTGTAGTAGCGATGCTGGCGGAGACTGCTGTGGCGTCAATAAGGCTTTTCTGATCACGAACAATCATTTTTTGGCGAGTTTAGGAACTTTCCCGTATATAATTGCTTTTTTAGAGAATATGAAAGTTACTGCATGTGTGATTCTGGAAACTAGTGAAGATACAGCCCATTGACCTACGAAACCAATCAAGTAGACGTGATTAGGCTAAATATTAGAACCGTCTGGTTCTATAAATGTTAGGAATTCGGCCGATCACGGCCTCTTCTAGTAATAAAAACAAAATCTATTATATAGCCGGTCGTATCCTTTTTTAAAAGTTGGTTTTAAAAAATGTTCCGTACCGTGACGCCCTAACTAACAAATATGAGTGGCTATCCCAATTAGAGTCAAAAGTGGGTCAATGTTATAAAAATATAAACTAATGCTTTAATTCCGACAACTAACCTAAAGTTTAGCATCTTCTTAAATTTCGAATCAGTATTAATATTTCCTTATTGAATAATAAACAGTGGAAAGTCAGTAAATTTACCAAAGAGGAGTGATGAATGTAAAAGGTAACATTAACAATTTCGTATCCGCAAGATGTCGCTTTTAAAAGTAATGCAGTTGTTAGTAATTGATTTTACAATAAGAACTATAAATTTACGCCGGAACTTTAAATATGGTCCTTTTTTGAATATTGAAAACTAAAACTTTACAAAATATTCAAACTATCGTTATAAAAATAAATACCGAAGTGACTCCTAGCAGGGTGTTACTAATGAAGCCTTCAGTGGGCACCTAATACGCTTGGCATGGTTAAAGCGTTTTGGAATATTACCGTCTTTTTGTGTAGTTTATACAGTTATCTAGTGACAGCCTATACAAAGGCCAAGGCCCGCTGAATTAATATTGCATATAAGTCCTTACCACTTCATTTAGCCAAGACGAAATTAGAAACAACGGTGGCGCCATTTGTGGTGAACTATACATTTTTTAATGGAGAAATGTATAGTTCACCTCAATTGGCGCCACCGCTGTTTCTAAATTGCGTCGTGGCTAAATGAAGTGGGCAGGCCTTAATATGCAATATTAATTCAGCGGGCCTTGACAAAGGCACTGCTTACGATCAAGTCTCCGTGAGAGGCGCTGGTATCACCCGGTTTAAAAAAACAAACTGCCACAAATATCAAGGTGCTGCCTGATTGACAAATATGCGTCACTGGTGCCTCAGGACATTCATGTCGGTACTTTTGTAATACAGTTAGTTCTATTAGAGGTGTTAATTGGGCTTTTCGCACACTCTGTTGTTGCATTGATGGAATGCGATGTTTCGGAAACTGTATCTGACTCCGTCTTCAAGCATGGTTCGCTTTGATAAGACATATATTTTTATTTATATATTTTCTAGGTTGTAGAATTCTTGCCGGCATTCGGACTCGAATCTTGGTTCGTAATCGCTTTTTGGATTGCTAAGCACGTTCGTTAACCACTGAGCTGCGGAGTTGTCCGAATATTATTGTTGTTAACTTATGTACATATATTTAAGTTTCATTGTCCAGGTTGCGCAGTAGTCATTTACACAGACTGCACTGTAGATAATGAATTCGAAGACTTCCACGGTCAGTATCAATATTAACAAAACGTCTTCCGGGCTGGGGCCGTGTCATTGTTGAGACAGAAGAACTCAACGTTTCGCCCACTTTTTTATAGGGCTTCTTCAGGAGGAAAAAGGGGCACTAAAAGAGCACGGTAACTCAACGTGTCAACCACGCCAGATGCGAAACTCTTTTAGCAATAGGCAGAAGGGTAACGGTAACTCTGTAGATGTTTGCGCAGCTGTTGGTTTGTTGCATCTCAGTTGCTTGGCTGATCGGTTGTTCTGCTTCTTTGAGCTTCCTACGAGTTCGGCTATCTTCTTTGGTGATTACCCGTGCATCTTCCCACTGGATCCTATACTCCTCCAAACATATTCCGACATTCTGGATTTTTCGGTTTCTCCTTTCCGTATGTTGGTCTTGTGTTCTTGAAGTCTAACCCTTATAACAACAATTAGTTTTGGAACAATACAAAACCAGTTAGTGTAATAAAAAATACCAACACTTGCCATACTTGGCCTTATTTATGATATTGTTCGCTAGGTGGTGCATTGTTATTTAGATGTTTATTTAAGTTCATTGTTCAACGAAATCATAATGCATGTATGTACTTCTAAAACAGACTAACGACCCTTAGACCGAGTTTTAGGTGTCTGATAGATAAACGCAAATCTCGATAGTATCGCCTCTGACGGAGTGCGCTATCGTTAGCTAAACCTACCAATAAATTTTTGGTGAGTGTCGGTACTTTGGTCTACATCAACAGAGCAACAGACTTTAACAAAATTTTCAGAACTTAGGGGTGTAGTCCTCTAAGGGTTAGTTTATCTATGGTTTGTTTATTATGTGAGTGAGAGCTAGGTCACCCATAATTTTATTGGCTACGTTTCTAAAGCAATCTTGTACAAATCAGTTAATTATCTATTTTGATTTAAGGCTTATTGTAAAATTGTGAAGATGTCGGGATAAAAATTTTCTTTCTTATTCGCACTTGATAATTAACTTACTGATTAGGCAATGAATTTCCTTTGCCCTATTAACTTTAATTCATTGTTTTTCACAAATTATCATTGGTTCTTCATATTTAGAAATGCACCCAACAAAGGTTAATAAGCAAGGACAGTGCTAGGCTGCTAGGTACAGAAAATTGGGAATAAAGCGTCGAAAAGGTAAAAAAACAAATAAAAAATAAATAAGGTCGATCAGCGATAGAGTGACATATAAAACGCTTTTATGGTTATTGCCAAACATTTATTGGTATTTGAGGCTCTACAGAGATTAACTACGTTTTTCATATATTTATCTTGAAAATGTATGATGATAACACTTGTTATTATATTGTATTTGTTAACAAATTGTTGTTAAAATAAATCGTCCCCGAATTTGAAAAGTAAGGAGCTAATGTTTTTAAATTTAAAGAACTATCAACTTCCCTCTTTCTCTCTCTTTTGTTTCCATTAACCCATTTCCTTCTATCTCTTCATCCTTCTCTATCTTATTCCCTCTTTTTGTGTTTTAAATAAATGTATGCAAAAAGTTTAGAAAGTGGAAAACTTTTTTATTTATTTCAGCCCCTTTCATAAAAACAACTGTTTTGCTAGAATCTCACCTTTTATACACCTAAGACAGTCTGCATCATACAATCCTTTAAATTTGTAAAGAACGTAATATCTAACGTTACATTAGTCTTTTATATAGTTTAAGGTCCTTGATTATGTCTGTGTAAATCTTAGAATATTTAGGTTAATTCGAAATTAAAGTTTAAATTGTGTTAATTTATGTCTGAGAACAAAACTTGAGAAAAACGCTACGTTACAATCTGCCAAAGGAAAAATTAAGAAGACAGGCGTTTACTGAAATTAAGGTTGCTTTTTCAGGGCATTGACACTCGTTAAGAATTTTCTAACTTAATTACTTTTTAACACCGTCTTGCACAGCATGCTATTATTTTCAAGAAGCTTATTTCAAGAGTTAAGTAAGAATGATTGTTAATTTTAAGGCAATTTCCTGATTTCAAATTTTTTTCATAAGAAAAATTGGATTTATTTCAGGAGTTTCGTTTCATTATTTATTATATGGCTAGGAAGTCACTTGATTGTTCCTTATGAAAATGCATATTAGAAATGTTTTTTCATTTGCTTTAGCCTGTGGTCAATGGAACTCTGAAGAAACCTGAAAACCACAATTAGTTATAAAAAGTTGTCAGGATTCAGCAGCGTTCCATTTCATTGGTTTGCTGAAGTCGGTGTTAAAGCAAAAGTTAGTTGTAAAACCAGAGATTAAAGTTTGTCTTATAAGGTTTTATAGATTGAATTACTTTTGGAACCTTCATTTTCAGACAGCCAAATTGATTTTTACTAGTTACTTTCAAGCTCTTACACAATTTCAAAATTAGTTTCCCAACTATTGTGAACGTTTTTCTAAATCGATTAAACATTTTAAAGGTTTTTCAGGTGAAAACGAACACGTATTGGTTTCAGATGTTATCTGTGGAAGGTGAAAGGAATTCTCTATTCTTAAAGGTATTTGTAACCTTTCTTACCTATAATCCATCATTCAAAACCTACTGTTAAGTTTCCTTTGGGGGAATATTGGAAAGCGCGTTTTGAATGAACGATGAGAACAAGATCCGGTAACCCAAATTAAATTTTTCTCGCTGCAGGTGCCCAGGCCGCGAATTCTGTTCGAGTTTCTGTAAATTAGATTAATGATTTTTTGTTAAGAATTCGAAATCGTTTTTAAGGTGCAACTTCTTATATATTTTTTCACGAAATTCCATTCAATTCCCTTGAGAGTTGGCACTGTGTATAAATAACTTTCCATAGGATTTCCATGGAACTCCACAGGTATTCTAATTAATTTGGCAAAATCCCAAGAAACTACATTGAATTCCATTACATTGGTTGTCCTTTTCCTACAATTTGTAGGTACCTCTGAGATTTTAATTCGGAGATTTTATGGGAAATTTCACAAAATTCCATACACTTGTGTGCCATAAAACTTATACGGTTTAACTAAGCCGATAAGCCAAATTCTTGGAATATTTACGTAATTATTTTACGGAATGTAATAGAAATGCTACGGAATTTCATTTAGTTATTCACCATAATTCGTGTTACAGTAGAAATCACTCGCTTGCTGTTTTACGTTAATTATCGGATTTATTTTGGTCTGGTTATATATTTGGACTTCCCAGTTACATATGTATAAGATTGTATAGTTGCACGCATACAATGCATACGTCACGCCTCTTCTTATTTTTGACCTTCACTTAGTTATTTAGAATCTTTAGGGAATTTGTAAATTTTTAGGTTGGTTTTCTTCAGAGAATTCTGTTGGCAAATTCATTACTTAGCTTCTTCTACTTTAGTCATCGGTCACGGATAGACGTCGTGTACCTTGGTTTTAGAATTTTGGTTTTCCAAAATTAGTTTAATCATCCAGAGGTACGACATTTTTAAAATGGTTTAATTAGCCTTAGAGGCCTTTAGAGAATTTGAAACGTTAGTGAGTTTTATATTGAATTACCATTTTAAACCTTTATTGGGATTTTAACTATTCGACGACCACTTTGATAGAAGCATTTCGAAGGGCATTTAAGAACTTTTGGGTATGTAATGCATTGGTTTTATTTGAAGATTTCTTACGGTATTCGTTGTATTTCAGCCCTTCTTTTAGTACGTTTTAGTACGTTCTAGTACTTTAAAGTACTCTTTAGTACATTTTGTGGTTGTTGCTGTTTTTCCTGCACAACGTGTTCGTAAAATCACCTAATAGTTCGACATCTGTATTCCACGTGCTGTTGGTTTGGTTTGGAATTCGTGATCCGAAGAAATCGTCCACCCCGTGATATTTAGAAGGCAATCATCCTGGAATTAATTGGAATTTTCTTGAGTTCAACTTCGTATCCTCCAAGTTTAGTTTTAAACTCAAGGTTTGATTTTGGGGTTATCTTTTGTTATTTAGTTAAATTTAAAGACATTCAAACATTTTAGTAGATTTGATACGGTATTTAGTTGTGTTATTAGAAATTTAATTAGAAGCATTTATTAGAAATATTACCCGTAATTGTAATTTGCATTGTAATTTAAAGTATTAGTAAAATTTTCCAAGGAATTCTATGGCAATTTTCTTGAAATTTCATTCTCTGAAATGCATTTCTCTAATTACAAAAAAAAATGCTGAAGTTTCTCTTTTTTACTTATTATTATTCCTCTACACTTTATGCCATTTAATAAAGGATATGTTACGCCGCGCATATAGGGCCTTGGCGTCCCCTAGTTTCCTCTGCCATCTCTCCCTATCTTCTGTCCATTTCCTCCAGTTGTTTATTCGTCGAATTGTTTTGGAATTTTCTGACCCGTTTCACTCCATCTTTTTCGTGGTCTTCCTCTGCTTCGTCTTCCTTCTAGGGATTGTTCTTCAACCCTTTTCGCTATGGCATTTTCGTTCATACGTCGCACATGTCCTGCCTATCTTAGCCTTCCCAAACCTATGTATGTGACTAAATCAGTCTCCTTGAAATCTCGGTATAGTTCGTGATTCCACCTTCTTCTCCATATATCCCCTTCCTTAATTATTAATCCAAAAATCTTCCTTAGACTTTTCATTTCAAACACTCCTAATCTGTCTTCGTTTACCTGCCATCGTTCAGGCTTCGCTCCCGTAGATGACTATCGGTCTTATCAACGTTTTGTACCTATATCACTATTTTATTTTTTTTTCTGTGTCTCTGTCTTTCATTATTCCGTTGCATGCATAGTATGCCTGGTTAGCTTGAGTTATCCTAGTCATTATCTCTTTTGTCTTATCGTTGTCGTTTGTTATATTAACGCCCAGATATTTAAAACTTCTAACTACTTCTAAGTTATAGTCTTCAATTGTTAAGTTCTGTTTCATCCATGGTTGATTTTTGGACAGGGTTATACATTTGGTTTTGTCTTCATTGATTATCCGTTCTATCTTTTTTCCTTGTTGGTCTATCTCTGTAAATACTTCTTTGATGCTTGACAATAGGTTATCTTCCTTATCCTTAATTACCGTGGTTCTAGGGTGATATCCTCTTTTGATTTTATTTACAGTCTCACTTGCTTGCTTCTATGTAACGCCTGTATATTGTCTAATATCTTCTTGTTATTTTCTCGTTTCTTTCTTGTGCAGATGCTTGCTGTTTGTATCCTCGTTTCTTTGTAGTTCTCTTCTCTTCCTCTTGTTGATCTATCCAAGAACCGGTTTCGGCTTTCTCTTTGTCTTTGTAATGCCTCCTCACATTCTTTATCGAACCAGTTATTTCTTTCTTTCTTCTTTTTCTTACCAATTACTTCTTCTGTTTTTTCTAGTATGACTTCTTTAAGTTTAGCCCATTCCTCATCTACAGTATCTTCTGCTTTCCTTGCTATGTTTCCTAGTCCCTCGGCTATCGCTATCTCCTCTTCCTTCAGTTTATCTATCTCCCACCTATGAGCTCGTTCGCTACATGGTTTCTTCGCATTGGATAATCTCTCTTTAAGTTTTAGCTTCACCAAGTAGTGATCAGAGGTGCATTTAGCGCCTCTGTAGCTCCTTACATCTAAAATACTTGTAAAGAATCTGGTGTTAATTAGAACATGATCGATTTGATTGTTTGTTGCCCTATCAGGTGATGTCCATGTCTTTTGGTGCACTGCTTTATGGGGGAAGCATGTACTTGCTATTGCTAGACCTTTTGCTGTTGTAAAGTTCACCAGTCTTTCTCCGTTATCGTTGCTTTCCAGATGTAAGCTATATTTCCCTATTGTCAGTCTGAACGCTTCTACTCTGCCTACCTTGGCATTAAAATCGCTAATTACTAGCAATATAATCATGTTTCGGAGTTCTGTATACTTGTTATTCTAGTAGGTTGTAGTGTTCTTCTTTTTCATCGTCGTTCTTTTCCTCCGTTGGTGCGTGTGTGTTTATCATAGTTAGGTTGAATTTCTTCATTCGGATTGAATTCTGCATAATCTTTCATTTATTGGCTGGAAGTCCATGACATTCTCGCTGATTTCCTTGGTTAGTATAAATACCGTCTCCAGGACATGCTGACCTCCTGCGTTTCCGCTCTTAAACATTCTACAATCCTTCCAATCTCCTATTCCCCTTCCTGGCTAGTTCATCTTTTGGATTGCCATGATTATAATTTGGTATCTTGCCATTTCATCTACTATAGTTTGGAGTGATCCTACTGGATACGCATTGCTTACGTTACAGGTGCCTATTTGGATATATTTCTCCTTCACTCGTTGCCTTAAGTATTCGTTGCTTGGTTTGTCGTATATACATCCGTCCGTAACAATGTGGTCTTTGCGGGGATAGGGTTGTTAGCTTTACCCCAACCCTCCTCCTTTACCTGGTCTTGGGACCAGCAGGGTGCCGTAATAAACCGTCACACACCTGGCGGAGTTAAAGGACATATGCACTTCTTGGGAAATCCGGTGGAAATGGAAATTCAACATAATAACAAGGAAATCTCGTTCAATTTAGTTCAATTTCAGAACATAGTGTCATTCCGATTTGTTCACCTGTACAGATAAAATCATAAGAATTGCGTTGAAAATGTCATACAAATTCTATGGAATTTAGGAGAATAATTCCGCCGAGGATTATCTTTTCGTATAAATACTAACGAATTTCTAGGAAAATATTCCGGAGTTCATCAGGAATTTCACTAAAGCTCAAAGGAGTTGCACGGAATTCTATTAGTTATTTATCAGTATTCTTCTACGTTTTATAGTTCTAAATATGGGAATTCTATGAAAATTTTACGAATTGTCAGGAGAGTTTCACGAAAGTTCAAGTTCAACTGATTTCACAGAACCTCATGGATATCTTACGGAATTCCCATGATTTAGTAGCACGAAATTTAATGTACTGTTATAATTATCTGCTACGTTTTATAACTCTTTAGAAAATGCTGCGAATTCCACTGCAATTTGGTTTGAACCGAGAAGTATTCCATGTAATTTTGCAAAGAATGAGCGAAGTTTCAAAGAACTTTCGCGGAATCTCAACGGAATTTTATAGAGTTGATTTGTTTTATTTTGCTCCAAGTAAACAAAATTGTAGAGTTTCTATTGGAAACTCCAAGACAAGTGTACGGAATTCCAAGGAAATTAGGTTGATAATAATTATGCTCCATTTTGTAATTCTAAATGGAATCCCATAAATTCCATGGAAATTTCGTTTGACCTAATAATTATTCCGCGTAATGCTACGGGCATTGAACGAAGTTTCAAGGGAGTTTCGGGGAGATCTAACGGCATGTTCTAGAATGGCATTGTTATTCGCCGTAATTTTTTCGCAGTATAATTAATAAAAATAAGAATGTTCATATAATCTAACAGAAATTCTAGCTAATTTTTCGGAATTCTACAGAAATTTCACTAAATTTCCCACAATTGTGCATCATCTTGATTTTCCACTAAATAAAAATAAAGTTGTGGAGTTTCTTTTGCAAACTTTCTATAATTTCAACAGAAATCCATGGAATGCATAAGAAAAGCTGAAAACTTCGTTCACTTGTTGATAACAATTATTCTCAATTTTATAATTATAATGGAAACCTTTAGAGAATTTCACGCAATTTCAAGGAAATTTCAGGGTGTTTCATTCAGTGTTGATAATTTAATATAATAATCTACTTGCGGTTTATCTCTCAGTATAAATAATAACAGCACAACTGTACGGAAATTTCATATCACTCAACAGGAAATTCAACAAAGCTCATGGAATTCCAATAGCCGGAAATTCCATTTACTCGTTGATAATTGTCTTCGACGTCTTATAACTTTGAAAAAATCTTGTGTACTCCATGGAAGCTTCGTGTAAATTGGGCAGAGTTTCACATAATTCTACGGACATTCTGTGAAGTTCCAATGGAATCTGATGAAGTAAACTGTAACTTTTCTGTTGTTTATTCTCAGTATACAAGTGCGGGATAATACTGCAAATACTGCAATAGGAAGCCATAAAGCCTTTTTGAATTATTTTGCTCCAAATAAACGAGAGTCAAGAGATTATATTGCAAATTTTACTTTGTAAAAGAATTTTAGAAATTCCAAGAATAATAGATTTTCTGCTTTATAACTTCAAAGGAAGTTGTATGCATTCCTTGGACATTTTGTAAGGAAAATATCACGTAATTTCGAAGGAATTGCATTTAATGTTATACCATGAGATCAAAAAAAAGATGATTCTGAGCAGGCCTTGACTAGCATTCTAGAACCAGTGTAGCCAATCGTGTTGTACTAGTCAAGGCCTGCTCAGAATCATTTTTTTTTCGATCTCATGGTATTATAATCTTCCTGCGGTTTTGTGTCTCGTTATAGAAAATAATAACTAAACTCGAGCGCATTTTACGTAATTCAGCAGGTAATTCACGGCTATTTTACAGAATTCCAATGATTCAATAACACATTTCGTTCACTTATTGATAATGATATTTTCTGTGTCTTATAAAATCTAACGAATTCCATGGAAATTTCGTGTAAACTAAAAAGCATTGCATGTAATTTTGCTGACATTTAGAAAAGATCGAAGCTAAGAGAAGTAGGTGGTGTTCTTAGGAAAAATTACAGAATTCCAAGAGACTTTCATGGGAATTTATGGAATTCTAAGAAAAGTAGACGTTTTTTTTCTGGAATTACATGTAGTTCTCACACTCAGCTGTTGCTGAACATCATCACGACTCTAACCATATGGTATTATTTGAAAAAACTTCGGTCATCGCCAATGCCCCTTATTTTTTCAACAGGAAAATCTGGGAGGCCATTGAAATCATTAAGACCCCCCAACAACATGAATAGTGGCACTGATTATCATCTATCAGACATTTGGGAGTCTGCAATCACTACTGGCTCCGCCCCCTCCACACCTGACCAATCGTCGTCTTCATCTTACACGCTCGACCGGTTATAGACGGTATAAAACCGCTGCCTTTTCTTCAGAAGGGTTTCGCCTCTGGCTTGGTTGACCAGTTGCGTTACCGTTATCCTTCTGCCTCTTGCTAAAAGACTTGCGCCTCTGGTGTGGTTGACACGTTGAGTTTTCGTGCTCCCCTTTTCCTCCTGAAGAAGCCTCTTAAGAAAGCGGGCAAAACGTAGAGTTCTTCTGTCTCAACAAAAACACGGTCCCAATCCGGAAGGCGTTCTGTTAATACTGACATTGACCGTGGAAGTCTTCGAATTCATTATAAGCGCAAGGTAGTTCCAGATGTTATTAATATTGCAGAATCCAGAGAAATTTCACTAAAATCTCCACAATTGATTTGTGATTTATAGTATTCCAAATAAACGAGATTGTAGAGGTGCTGTTGGAAATTTTGCACAATTTTAAGGGAATTTCACGGAATTCCAACGAAAATTCGTTACTTGGAAATGATAATTGACTTTATAACTCCAAGAAAAATCCCATGAATTACCTGGAAATTTTATATAAATCCAGGAGCTTTCCATGTATCTTCAATGAAATTCATAGAGTTTCAAGGAAGTTTTAGGGAGTTCTAAGAGAAGTAGGCGGTGTTCTTAGAAACAATTATAGAATTCCAAGGGGCTTTCATGGGAATTTATGGAATTCTAAGAAAAGGAAACGGTTTTTTCTGGTTTCTATTTTTTTGGAATATCATAAGGAAATTCATTCAATTATTTACTGTGTTTCTTATACATTTTAAACCTCTTAATAAAGAGAATCCTAGGAGATTTCGCGAAAGCTGCATATAATTGCATGGTAATTCCCGAAGTTTCAACTAAAAACCAAATTTCAAGTAATTTCCTTTTCGAGCTTTAAGTTAGTCATGGTTTTACAAATACAATTCCAGCTTTATTTAATCGACACATAGAAGCAGAAATTTTAAGGATAAAATAATATGATACCTATCGTAGATGTTACACAAAGGAAAAGCTATGCTTTTGAGGTAAGCTTTATTGTGGATTCAGGCAATGAAAAGTATCTGAAAAGTCGTAAGAGGAAGTTGAGATTAAGTGCACTCAGAGTAGTCTGGGCGGGTTTCTAACATTTGATTTACAGTTGTTAATGTTGTAGAATTTTTACGAGCTTTATTTGTCGTTTCCCGACTTACCACTACTAACTTTTTACCTTCACATAATTCCTTTTTTAGTTAAAGCTTTAGTAGTAACTTATCTTTTTATCCATACGTCAGGTTGTTCATATCAAATATTCGTCATTTTCAGCTTTAATTTCTACAAGCATTGAAGAATCACAGTCCATTGAGTACAATATCAGAGATAAGTTTTCATTCATAACAACTGACCTTTACATATTTAAATTTCCAGTCAATTTACTTCCCATATGTACGATGACGTAAATGAACTTCGCTAAATTTATTTATCATGCAAATTAAATCTAATACCGAACGTTAACATACATTTCGGTGACATAAATTTGCTTACATGCATCAGAGCAATTTGTAATTTCTGACATTATCGAACAGAGATAATGAGTGGTTAAAAACGGAACGCGACGTTAGCACTTCGGCATGTATTAAATCCAGTAAATCTGTTTTGCTGGCGTCAGCCTTTTTTTAGGGTCACAAAATTTCGATGTTTACCCTGTTTACAAAAAACAAGAACCCTTAGTTGATTTAGAGAAGCTTTTGTCATTATTAATGTAGACGGACATACTGCTGGAGCCCGTTTTTAGGTTTAATGCGGAGTTGATTTTGAGGGATTATTATTTTTGCTTTATTAAATATTTAGGGATTTTTAATGTCGAAAAGTGAAAATTTGGATTTTCGAGGTGTCTATGCGGATCTGGGTCGGGTTAGTTATTTCGAGATTAATGATTGAACTGAGTACAGAAATTTTGTAAAATTCTGTTTAATTGTCAGATTGAATTATTGGAATTGAAATCTCTTGAAATTTACAAACTTCTTAATAAAATAAAGCTAGACTTTTTTTTAAGTTTCGGCAAAATTCTTGGGAATAGAAAAAATATATACAGGGTGGTTTAGACGTATTTTGAAACAAAAACTTTAGCAAACTATGTTGATACACAAAGTTAAAACTGTTATTGATATACAGGGTGGTCCACGACCAAGACTGTGCTCAGTAACATCTTTGTTATACAAATTGCAAGAAACCTGTTTATAGAAAAGTTGTTTTTAGTGACAGGCTGTACAATATAAAAATATTTTCTATGGTACAAAGTGTCGAAAATTCAGCAAGCTTCTATATCAAAAATATATATTGTTGAGAAGGAAGACAATTATGTTTTGAATATCATGTTCTAATATTTTCTTTTATGTTAGATTAAAATAACATTCTATACTCCTACAGTAATACAACGAATATATGAGAGTTTGAGGTTATTTATTTAGACTTCCCCCCAAAAATTGGAATATTTAGATGGTTTTGTCAGCAAAAAGTTGATAATTTTTGGATATAGAAGGTTGAGATTTTTGGTAAAAAGTTTTTTAAAAAGGAGAACAATCGATAAATACACACTTAAAAACCTTTTATGAAAAGGTATTTAGCATTTACACACTGAAATAAAGAAGTTTTGCAAATTTACATAAATTTCTGAATGAAAGTAAACTTATTTCTATGGATACTACCTTGTTTTGCGCCTTTTGTAGTAATAGGTACATCTATTTTGATTTTAACAACTTTCCAATATATTTAAAATTTCTTAATTTAAAACCTAATATTATTTTAGTAGCAGGATATAAAAAAGTATTAAAGCTATTTCGCCTGCAGGCGACAAAAAATGACATAAATGTAAAGAAAATAATTTTGTTATAGCAGAAAATATATCTTAAATATTTTAAAATACAGGTAGTACTTATTAAAGTTTTTAAGGTTATATAGATCTTCCACGTTTCCTGCACGTGAATGAAGTTGGCTGCAGTAAGAAATAAGGGAGATGTGGTGTTGTCTGAGGATGTCAATATTGACTTTGTAGGAGAGGATAGATTTATCGTCAACGAGAGGCTTTGTATCATATTGTGGCGAAACCATTTTGCCTTTAATGTTGGGAATTGATATAAATAAGTTACTTTAATAATTTAGGTAGAGTCTTTGACCAACGCTTGGCTTTTTCCGAGAGGTTTTTATTCAAAGTCCAATTCAACTAACATTAATGTATTTTGTGGTACCCCACTATAGGAAGAAGTAAATACTGTGGTGTATGCTTTTATATTATGCTCTAATTTACAAATTCTTTACATAACATCTAACTGTCACTATCAATAATTCTCCATAGTAACTTGTAACTCATATAATGTGATCATAAATAATATTACTAATTCTTCGGTCTCCACATATTTCATATCTGTGCTTTAGTGTTACAAAATAATATAAATTAGTGCTGATTTTTTACACCTTAATGTTTGTATACTCCAAGATCTGATTTCCTCAGTCACACCCATCACTACCAAATAATAACCACTGCCCAGGATATACTCTGTTCTGACAATTTTGATCTCTGTTGGTGCTTTTGTGGTACTCATATAAATGCATTTATGTATATCCAAACGTTGTGTTGTGTTAATTAAACTAGAAAGGTTGTTGATTTTTGGTCGTTTTTAAAATTATTTTCTAACAGTTCAGTTAACGTATTCTCTAAAAATTGTTTGTTTATTGGTCGAAATCTAGGCTTATGGGTGCTAGCCATTTCAAAGTGCGTCGGCTAATATCAAACCCAAAGGATTTCGTTCCTTAGAAGGTATTGTTATTGTGCCAAATAAACATCGTTTTGACACGGAGCCTACGGTTCCACCTCGTACTCGAAAGAGGGCATACGTTTTCCACGTTAAAAATTTCAGTGGCCCAAACCGGAAATCAAACCTGAGATCTCCGGTCTCCGAGGCGAGCGTCAAAAATTGAAATTAATGTGAAACTCATTAATAAATAAGAAACAAGAGAACAAGAAATTCTAGGTTGTAGCTATTTTTGACTTAAATAGGTCAATAAACCCCAACATAATTTACAAGATGTTGTTTTTCGTTAACGAAACGTTTGTTAACAATTTTTTCCTTTATGTTAACAAAGAGATTCTTGTGCGATATTTCGGCCAAATCTTTCCAAATCACCCTGTATAAACTGAAGTAACTGGAAGGTTTTTTTGCGACCTTTTCTAGGGCAATGAACGAAATTGAACAACAAAATACATGCGCGTAGTGTAGCAACTTATTTCCGGAAACTAAATTCTCTTTAGGTATGTCAATTAGTTTCGAGGGAAAGTAATGTATTTGTGCGGAGTTGGTACAAGAATTTTAACGGAAAGTTTTAATAAAGCCTTTGAATACCTTCGGGCAAACTCCGCAGGAGAAAACCTAGGGCAACGACTTTCAAAGAATCTATACGTTTAGGTTTTGGGAGTCTGCACATAATTTATGGTTTTACTTTTGTCATTGTACAGAGTGATTCAATATCCTTGTTGTAAACTAATGGTTCGGTTGGTTTTCAACGGAAATTTAGAATTTTGTAAAAAGAAATTCCAAACTTCCGAGGTTCGTTTGACATTTTATAATGCTCAGCCTTTTTTTTATTTGTAATTAAAGCCAGAAATTGTGCAGGAATTATAAGCGATTTCACGGACTCTCAAAGAAGTTACTCGGAATTTTATTTTATTGTTAGTTAACAAGAAATGAAACAGATATACACTGTCAAAATTTAGGAAAAATAATTTGGGTCTGAAATCATAAATAGAAAATAAAATTATACAGGTGCAGACACATTTATAAAAACACCACCCTTGAAGAAACTTTAATTGACCAATAAATAATCGAAATTGGAAATTCCGCGAAATTTTAAGCGTATTTCAGGAAATACGAAGAACATTTTGTTGAGGACGATTCTTCTACGTTTTATAACTCTAAAGTAAAATTTCTTGCTTATTTCATGTAAATTTAGGAAAATTCCACATAATTCCAGAAGACTCTTATCGAGTTCCAAGGAAATTTTACGGAATTTTCAAGAGAACATCATGGAGTTAATTATTATTTAATTAAATACATCGTTGTTCCTTTGTGATTTTTTTTTCAGTATAGAAAACGTTTTAGCTGTACTTCTAAGTAGCTTTTCTGAATTCCGAAGAAACGACACAATTTTCTTTAACGTTTTATTGTTCTAAACATTGTTAATTTTGGGAAACTTTCAAAGAAGCCTCACGGAATTCGTGGTGGATTCAAGTAATTCCATTTAGTGGCACATAATAATTTATTTAGTGGTATATAATAATTGTCCTAAATTTTCATCAGTATCAGTATACACACAACCAAACTTATATGGAATCATCCAGTATTTCCGAAAAATAAAACTGGGTTTTCACTTTAATAGTCAGTGTTGTCACCTCTAACCCTCATACAAGCTTCAATCCGGCGGAGAATGCTTCTAGTCAAACTGTCAACTTTCCTCTTGAGCGGCTTGAATGAGCAGTTCCACATTTCCTGCAGCTCTAATCCTTCTATTAACGAAGTCCCACACATGCTCAATCGAATTAATATCAGGTGAGCAGGCAGGCCATCCCAGAACAGTGACAGCTTCTGTTTCTGAAAGTTCTGTAGCAACTCTGCTGGTATGTGGAGGGGCATTATCGTACATAAAAAAGAAATTGTCTCCCATTGCACCTCTCCATAGCCTAACCTTGGGTTCTAGCACCAAAGCAACATGCCTGCCTCCTGTTAAACTCTGCCGTATGGGAACCAAAGGAGCTTTTTCTTCCATTATAATACCTCCCCTGAACATTACAGTTCCTCTTTTATATTTTGTGACAGATCTGTCAGTTTTCAGTCTAGCCTGTCTACCTCGACCTCTTAAAACTCGAATTCGACGGTCATCCGATCTCAGACTTCTTCTTCTGGTTTCATATGAAAAAAAGAACATTTTTCTAATCGTCAATTGCCCAGTTCTGGTGTTCCAGACCCAATTTAGCCAATCAATTTTGTTCTGCCTGGATAACTCGGGAACCCTTAGCTGTCTCCTGCTAAATAAATTTCGGGCACGAAGTCTCTTTTGTATTGTTTCAACAGAAACATTAACACCTGTATCCTGCAATTTAGACTTAGTTTGGTTACGATATTAATAAATTTCTTTATTGGTTTATTTGAATGATAACATCATTATTAATTTTCAATTTCAATTGTATATATGTCATTTTGCTTATGAGTTAATATATCCTATTTCGTTAATTACAAAGCCTTGCGTTTTATTATCAAGTCAATTGACTTTGGAGGTCTATTCTTCAGGAGATCCGACTGAAGACAGTGTTACTTAAGACAATTGATATACTTCACCTAGTGCTGGTGTAGCACCATGTCGATCAGTTTCCGATTCCAAAAAATCTTGCATAGGTTTTTGAAACAACGCCCTGAGAGACGCCCACTGTTGCTGCGATTTGCCTTAGCTGCAACAAGAGTAACTTCTTCCCCTCTTAACTTCTGACAAACGTACGTAGGGAATAATTAGCTTTTTTGAACACAAAGTTAAGTTTACTCAAATCGGGGGAATTAATAAACAAATTTATCGTTACTGGTCTGAGGTAAATCCACAACATGTTCATGAAAGACCCCTACATGATCAAAAAGTCACCGTGTGGTGTAGTATTTCGACGTTTGGTATCGTAGGACCATACTTTTTCGAAGAAAATAACGAAACTGTGACAGTAAATAAATAATATTGGAGCAGAAATGTTGGAACGAGTTATGCAAAATGTTAGATACAGATTGCAAAAATGTACTTATAGAGAATCAAGGAGGTCATTTAGCAAATATAATTTTCAAAACATGAATTGCACATATTAAATTTGTTATTTACCATAATTTTTTTTCCAATAAACTATTTTTTAGACTTGTAGCATATTTTTGAATATAGGTAATACCAGATGCCTAACCCTATACAATACAAGAATCTGCATAGAAACTAAAATTTGTGTTACTTCCGGTTATACTTAAAGTAAGCAAGTGCGTTGGGTTACAAAAATAGTTCTAACTCAAAATAAATAGTTGTTGTTTAATCAGCCTTCTTACGAGTAAATCTTTGAAAGGAGGCCTCGATGGGGCAGTAGGTAGAGAGCCTCTTTCACATAAGGTTCGCGAAAATGCCCCTAAGTCACCGAGATTTGAAACTTATTAGGAAGACCGTATGACCATAGCCATTATATGAAAAACAAAACATATGTCTCGGGATGTAATTTTATTCCCCAACTAAAATATCGTGATGATGTAGTTATTTGTTGTACCTGTTAGAAGTAGTTTGTTGGAAAAAATAACTAAACGAGAGCAATGGGTTACACATTAAACAAACGCTTGTCCACACAAAAATAATCCATGTACTTAAATGCACTTGAAAATATTAATTTGGGCTTCATCCGGGAATACCGGAAGTGTATTTTTTTCTTGTAAAAGGGTTTTCAATAGGGGTGATATGTTTTGAAATTGACATAGCGACCATATTTGAAATGTCAAAATTGTCTGTCGTTGTCAAGTGTGTTTAGTAAAGTCTGCAATTTCATCATGGAAAAATATACGCTTCAGCAACGTTTGGAACATCTGGTCCCAACAAGACGGCGCTACGTGCCACACGGTCCGTGAAACAATTGGTTTATTGCGTCAAAAGTTTGGTCAGTTGATTATTTCCAGAAATGGACCTGTCGAGTGGCCTTCAAGAAGCTGTGATTTAACACCTTTAGACTTCTTCTTGTGGGGTTATTTAAAGTCTATTGTTTATGAGAATAAATCAGAGTCAATTGATGCATTAAAACTGAATATTCAACGCGCCGCGCCATTCGTGACATAAGGCCTAATTTATTGAATAGAGTTCTTGAAAATTGGGTTCATCCAATTCGGTCTTGCAGGAGAACCAGAGGCGGTCATTTAAATGATGTTATTTTCTGAACTTAATTGCATCGATGACGCATCAAAATAAAATAAAAATTTTTGGTCTATTTCTATTTGTTGTTCTTTCATTTCAATTTAAAAACATATCGCTCTTATTGAAAAACCCTTTATTTCTGACGTGCAAACTTTGAAATTAATGTTGGTTTATGCAGCACCTGTATGACACTTCTGTGTCTCTAAGCCCATGATATTTTTACATATTTAATGAACCAAACAGATTAAATAACAAAAATGTGTAAAGATTAATACTTGATACTTCATAAATATTTTAGCACCGTCAGAAGTCCTATTTACATACAATACGAAGATTTCAATAATCTGTTTTTAATTACCAAATGTGGAGTACGATTTATTGATTAAAAAACTTTATTCCACGCTTGTGTTAGAACACGGATTGTAAAAAGCAGGTTGAAATTTTGCACAGATTTTAGAAAGGCCACGTTTATTGTTACTAAGAGATTCGTTAGTCGGACGGATACCCATATTGATTTGCAGTAGAAATAAATTTAGCCCATAATTATGATTTGTCAAAAGTACTCTGGTTGTCTCTTTGTGGTCTAACGAAGTCAATTAATTGTTTTCTTTCAGTTTGTATGTTTGCCTGAGGCTTACATAGGAAGAGATTGCGCTTTAGATACCCAGTTTCTACTGCCTTGGATTTATATTAAAATTCATTCCTCTTTATTTTAAATATTCTCTAAATGTTTTTATAACGAAATACTCAGAACAATATTCAGAATAAATATAACTAGAACATCTTAGTTATATTGCATGAAGCATGAACCCATTTTTGTTAATATTCAATATTAATTTTGAATTGTAAAATGAGAGAAATCAACACTCAACAAAACGCTTCGACTAATTTATAATTTTATAGTTAAAATTTTAAGAACTTTTTCCTTTGGTGGAATATTTTTTAATAACTTTAACTGAATTTTATTAAACTTATTATTGTAAGCATTTTGAGTAGCATACAAATGGGTGTTTTGATCATTAGGGAGGATTTAGAACATCCTTTTATATTCTACTTTTTAAAAATGAATTTTTCTAAATTTATTACTGTATGCACTTTGAGTATGATGTAAAGTGGTGTTCTGGATCATCCTCCCTTTCCTGTCCGTGAAATTATACTAACAAATGGGCTTGAATTTATGTCGAGTAATAGCGGAGATTCTATTGTACAACCCACCTACATTGCATTGTATACTTTTATAATATAACATAAAAGTAAAGCTTCCAGTTTTAATTTTTAGTTGTTCCGAACAATTAAATAAACAAAATGGTTTAGCTCTACTTTTAGCTAACAGAAGAGTAGTAGGTATTGCTTTGTGCGTACTCATAAAAGCACTCAATCGATCTGCATTCCAAACATCAAAAGGGAAGATTCCACTATACGGCAAAGAAAATGTAAGTAAACAAATTACTAACAATGAAAAGATGAAAGAAGCTTTTTGCATCGTCACAGAGGGATTATGCAAGCTTGATAAATTACAGACTTTTAATATTAATCCCTCAAAATTATAAACAATATTACTACATCCCTGGTGTTAAACTTAAACATATTTGCTGATCCTTTCGTTGTAGGAATAATCAAGAAAAGATAATCCGCAATGAATACGGTTAACAAAATTGCTTTTATCTAAATTATATAGGTGTGTGTTGCGGTATAATAAATTTTAGGTGCGTGTTAATACGGTTGACGGACCGATTAAATTAATCACGGAATTATCTTATCTTAAACAAGTGAATATTGGATGGGGGCCTTCTTGAACATTTATTTAGCATGAATTGGGTTTTTGATATGGAGTGGCCCTTTACTTAATTAGTGAAGTTAATCAAATTGCTCCTCATAAACGTACATTATTACGTAATTAATATAGGCAATTCATGTGAGCAGCGCATGCTGAAAATATACATGTATATTCGCATATTATAATTAAAATGTACTAAATAGATTCTTACATAAATATGACTTGGCTAATAAACGCTATGTTGCCCGTTCTTGCCGGGATGCATTTTTATATATGTGACGGTCGTTTATTCTTGAATACGGTAGAAATTTCCGGTGTGTTCTGAGTCTTCGCTATTCGTTAACACGCTTCCCACTATAAGATATTTTAATTCCTCCTCCTAGGTGTCAACTCTGTGAGGTCGGTGACTATTATAGCAAATTGTTCTCTATTTTGTGCTGTGTGAATCAGAGTGCTTCCGTTTATGTTCGACCATTCTTTGATATTACGCAACCATGATTTTTTCTTCCTTTCTATCTTCTTGCGTCCGTCGATTTTTCCTTTCAGCATTAATTGCATTATCTCGTATGTTTCGTGTCTTATTAGGTGTCCCCTTTTTATGGTTTTGACAAGTTCTAGTTGTGTGTTTAATGTCCTTAACAAAGTTTCATTCGTCACTCTTTGTACCCAACCTATACGTAACATCCCTCTGTAGGTCCACATATCTAAGGAATTTAATTTCGTTATATCATTCTTTTTAAGCATCCAAGTTTCATAGCTGTAAAGCAACAGGGACCAAATATAACATTTTAAAGTTCTTAGTATTATAGGCATCGAAAGTTTTAAATTAGCAAGAACTTTATTGATATTCACAAATCCAGGCCTCGCTATTTCAATAAGCTTTTTTACTTCTTTAGGTGGTCTAATTGATTCTTTATATTCCTACCCAAATATATGTAGTTACTAACATTGTCTATGAGTTTTCCAAACAAATTGATATGGGCTACTGGTTTGTCAGGATTTCGGCTGAACACAAGAGTTTTGGTTTTGTTTGTGTTTGTGTTGATGGATAGTCCCATGCTTTCGCTTTCGTTTGCTAATACTCCCATCAAAAGTTGTTGTTCTTCATTTTCGTCTATTACCACGGTATCGTCCGCGTATCTTTGCTTCCTCTGAGCGATCTTGTAGAGATGTTTTGATTACTCGCTCAAAATATACATTGACCAATATGGGGGATAGAACACAGCCTTGACGAACGCCTCTTTGTATATTCATGTATTTGGTGTTTCCTTGTTCTGTTTGCACGCTACCTCTGTGGTTCCAATAAATATTGCAGATTATTTTTATATCTTTGCCGTCGAACCCTACTTCTTTAAGTACTTCAATTAGTTGTTCATGTTTTATCCTATTGAAGGCTTTCTGGTAATCGACAAAACACACATATAAATTCTTTTGTACTTCTAGATATCTTTCAGTAGAACATGGCTTCTCTTGTTCCAGAGCCTTTTCTGAATTCGTACTGTGATTTGCTTAAGTAATATTCACATCGTCCTGTGATTCTATTGAAGATTATTCTTGTAAAGGTTTTTGGCTGCATGGCTTATTAATCTTATTGTCCGATTATTCCGGATTAAAAATAATCGTCAGCTTTGTTACGGCATTTCTCCCAGATGTTTAAAATGTTCCGTCGTTATTATATCCGCCCCGGGTGCTTTATTGGATTTTACTTCTTAATGGCTTGTTCTACTTCTGATCTCAATATGTATGGTCCATCTTTTGTCTCTACTTCTGGATATTTTGGTGCTCGATCCTCACCAAAACCCCTCAAAAGGTATTTTTTCCATATGTCTTTCTGTTTGGTTTCATCCAGTCAAGTGAATTGTTTTCGTCAGTCACTAATGTTTGTTTTCTGGGTTTCCATAGTCCCGCGGTTTCTTTTATTGTCTGGTGTAATTCTTTACTTTTATGTTCTATCTGGAGCTGCGTGATCTTGTTTGGTTTTCCAGCTTCGACAGTACTTCGGAAGTTCTTCCACGTTCGATCTACTAAGGATTCCTTCTGTCTCATTTCTTGGATTGGTTCTGTTAGTTGTTTTTCGACATATTCTTATATTGTTGTTTTTGTTGTTTTGTTGCATTTTCACAGCATATTTTTTCGATTCTCTTCAGTTTAACTGGCATATTTGTAACTACAGGGCTGTGATCGGAATTGATATCACAACCAAGATATGCCTTAGCACTTGGAATACTATTTCTGAATCGGTCGTTAATTATTATGAAATCTATTTGGTTTTGAAGCATTTCTTCCTCGTTATCTTGTGGTGCGATTTCTGTGTGTATAGCCTACGTTTGGGTACCGTAAACCATGTGTTGGTTGTTATTAATTTGTTTTCTTGGCAAAATTGTATTAGGTGGTAGCCTCGTTCATTCCTTGTTCCTAACCCGTATGGTCCGACTATATTAGCAATTCCTCCTTCCCCTGTCTTCATTGCATTGTAGTCATCCATGAAAATCCTTGTAGAATTCTTCCAATTGGTCTTCTGATTTCTCAGTAGTTGGAGCGTATATTTGTATCAAATTGATGTTACAGAGTGCTCCTTTTATTTGAATGAGCATAACTCTTTCGTTAATTGTCAAAAAGTTGGGCACATATTGGGCTATCCAGTTATTTAAAAGTATTCCTTCACCATATTAGGTCTTCGTCTCTTCCTCAATAATAAAAAGTATTTCCATTTGCTGTTACGAATGATCCGCTTCCCTTCCATCTCCCACTTCACGCATAGCAAGTACACTCCATTGTTTCCATTTCTCTCGCTGCATTTGCTAACTTTCCAGCTTTCTTTAAACTCCTCTCGTTCCATGTTGCGATTTTAATTTTCCTCCCGGAGATTCTTAGCACCCCCTGACTATTGAAGGTCTGTCTGGGGGCCATTGCTTGATTCTTTGCCATAATAGTATGCTTGGGAAAATAATGCGATAGTTTCCCACTTGCCTTTCGCATCCTATACCGTTGATGAGGTATCTTGAGATACTCATTCTTCCGTATTCGGGGATGATTTATCCTCCCTAGGGTAAGAGGGTACCCTTCGTCACCTGCGTTAGCCACCTAAAGTTATTTTAGGTGCTGTCCGTCTTCTATCAACTTGGAGGTGCAGGTTGGAATTTTCCCTTCTTTGAGTGCAGGACCATAAAGGCATTTCCCGAACTCTCCAGTTACTTTAATTATGCACTTCTAATACCTAGATGGTTTTCCTTTTTATGGCCGGCCTTTTTTAAATAAAGATAATTAACTGCATTTTTTTAAACTTTAACTGAGCTTACATACAAGCGGGTGTATCACGGAATATGCGATAAATACAGGCTGAACTATTTTATAGATGTTTAACCCTCTGAATAGCAAAAAATGATATTATTTTGTAGTACCATTTTCAAGTTTCCCGTGTAAATAAGTGTGTTTCGTTTGAACGACGGGATAAATTTGTTTAAAGCCATTTTAGGACCTTCGTAAATATATCCCCATTAATTACAAAACCGCTGCTGTTCATTTGTGTCAACGAAATTAATGTTGGTGCAGAATACAACTATAAAAATTCCCAGCATCGCTAAAGTCTAGAAACCTACAAAAGTTGTGACTTGATTTTGGAAAAAATTGCAACGAAATATGCGGAAATATACCAATATGAATTTCTTTTTCTAATTATGCAAATATATAAAACGATTTTTTCATGTTGTATATTGTTTAAAACAGGAAACCCACGCGTAAGAAATAAAACAAAAGATTAAGGTAGTAACCTAAATACAGAGAATCAAGATAAGGATTCTAGTTGTATCTACAAATTCGTCTCTGCTAAATATTTATTGCTTCATTTGAGCTGAAGTGTTCCGGAATGTTTACAGAATGGGAAGGTAAAGGAAATAATCGAGCGTGAATTTTAAGGGATCCTTGTATTGGCTTACTTAAATTAAGATCTAAGAATGGCGAGAATTTTAATGTACGAATCGATTAATGTATTTCATCTTCGGTTGTTATATGTTTATTAAAAATTGGGATGTGTGAAAGTATAGTCGTAATAAGTATAGCATGTTAAAAAACATGCAACATAAAATACTAAAATATGCTCTAAAAAATTGCTAAAATATGCAGGTGAATATGCAGTAAAAAGTAACATATTTGTATAACAATCACGATACTGTAGGTGCATATTTTAAAAATACAGCAATAGATAATTGACGCTTCACTATAGTACATGTCTTAGTATGCTTAAATATTCACGCATATCCAAATATGCACTATGTTACAAAAATATGTAAAATATGCTGTAAATATGTAAAATAATCTAAAACATTTGCAAATGTATATCTTCCCAAGCTTTATTTACTCTTATTATACTTCACTTTTATTTATTTACTATTTATCTTCAACTGATTTTATCTTAATACTATACTGTCCCTTTAATATGCAAAGAAATTAATAATTTTAATTTATCAATAGCTTTACTGAAGGTTGTTTCACGAGTATTCGAAAGGAAACTGTAAATAATGTGCATAGTTCCCTGGGTTCATTCTCTTCGGAAGGATGTAAGCACAAAAACCAACCGCTAATTAATTGCAATTTAGAATGGAGCACTAATTATTTTTGGATCGACGTCAGACTTTACAAGCCCCAGCGTTAAGGTCACATGAGATTCGTTTAGGGTCAAAAAGTTCGTTTATTACTTTTCAATATCGTTTTCCCTCTACCGATGAGTTTAAATTAATTAAGTTTAAAGGTGAATGGTGAAAAACGCATAGTTTTTCTGCCTAAATGTAGGATAAAACATTATTATATTTTTTAAATTTAATTAATTGAGAAAAGGTAAATGTATTGGCACTAGCGTCCCGAGAGGAAGCATGACCTCCTAAGTTGCACGGGGTGGAATGGTAAGCCTACCTTCCTTACTCCACTGCCGTGTTTCGGTTCCCAATTTTTACAGTGACTGGATAGGCCACCCGCCGAGCATTCGACTGGGGTTGGACCCCGAAACCGTCCGCAATGTAGTCGAATACCTTAACCACTCAGCCACTCCGGCGATTAATTAATTAATTAGTTATAATATTTGTTGGGTGAGATCTAGGCTTGCGGGTGCCAAGTATTTCAATGCACGTCAACTACTTCGGTCATCGACACTATCTAATTGGAATTTTACCGAATGGTATCGTATTAGAATGAGAATTACTGTTTTACCTCGCACCTTAAATTGAAGTTATTTGAACTGAAAAAGTTTCTTATTCTAATTCGTAAAGAATTATTTATGCGTAACAAAAACACAACAACGATTAATAAAACTTGTACACTAATAACACGAAACTAACACTTAAATTATACTAATTTAAGTACAACGGGTGTATTTATTTCACCACTATTTATATCCAACCGTGGGCGTGGACCCTTCTATTCATGGCTACAAGTAGACTGCTCCCAATCTGTTCTTAGAACGCGTGTAAATCCTATAAATCCTATCGCATGCTCTAATTCGGTTCTCGAACAAGCGTCTCTAGAGTATTTTCGTAGCGTACGCCTCTCGAGAGTTCCAGAATTTGCTGGTTAGTTATAGATTGTTCGAGAGCCTGCCCACAGATGATGTGTTTTGTTACAATATTTCAAGCTCCTAATTACTAAAAAGATTGCAAGTAAGACAAGACAGACAGATAATTGTAATATTTATTCTTAAGTTTGTTGTTATTTTAACAAGATTCGTTTAATGAACTATAGCGTGTGTCCACGGATGGATGCTACGACGAAAAACAAGTTTTATATTGATTTCTTAGAAAATTTTACTCTTAATAAAACTTTTGCTTTGCCTTACTGTTCCTTGATATGCAAAACCAATATTTATTTTTGAATAATCGTGTAATTTTGTAGTTTTACTATTCTTTAATGTTAATCAAAAATAAAATTTTACTATAAATTTGTTATTTAATATTTTTGCTCAAATCACTTTAACAACTACCAAAAATTGTTTACCAACGGATATTTTTCTAACACTTATTTTATTATTTATACCTCTTGTATCATTGATTCGTAGACACACTGTATGCAGTAACACCTGTTTGAATCAATTCAACAATTTGCTGGAAGTAAACAAATACTACTCAATCTAATTTATGATTCTCCAGTAGTAAATTTATTTTCCAGGTGACGTTTGGTCCATTTCTTTCATGTATAAAGATTTATTTGAATTCACGGGTGAATCGATGTATACTAATTCGTGGCTACTGTTCAATTAGTTCGTCTTGCCGGGCAGCGTTTATCTACCCTCTGGCTCGTTTGGGAATTATTCTCAGCGTCTGATGTCTGGTTTCCTAAACATGCGTACATAACAATCGTTCATTAATGGCGCATAACTCGCAACAGTATAACTGATCTGTTTATGGCTTAACAACTTCTTAACAGTTAAACGGTTAACTTAAAGTTTATTTTGGTATATATATATATATATATATATCGTTTTGAGCTTGTCTTATATCAAAATCCCATCCGTTTTGTTCTAAAAATTATTGAACAAATGCACTAAATATGGGGTGGAGAACTAAATAAGACAATCAAAAATCTAAACTACCAGTCGGTAGCACACGACCATGGTTTCAGAGTATGTTGCACTCATGGGGTTATGCATAGCCAACTGATATTGTACAACAGAAAAACACAAATTCAATAAATATAATTAACAAAATAGTTTCATGATGAGAGGCGAGTTTTTCCAGAAATATTCTTGCCTTACCTTACCCCTTGACGCTAGAGTCCCTGATGGGACCCTGGTTTTTTATGTTTCTATCCCATTCTGCCCTGTCTACTGCCTTTTGCCTCCACCTTCTGATTCTCAGTTGTCGCAGCTCTGCCTCAACATCATCCAGCCATCGTTTTCTGGGCCTCCCTCTTGTCCTTATTCTTTCTGGTCGCTCTGTGAATACTCTCTTAACTGATCTATCAGAGTTCCATACCTTCTATGTGTCCAAGCAATTTTTTTTCCTTCTCTTAATTGTGATAATTTCTGTTATCAGATCCGGATTCCCATATAAGATTCGAATTTCGGGATTCGTATTTTTCTGTAGACTACAGATTCGAGAAATCTAACTTCATTTTGTATTTCTTAATTGGGTATTTCGTTAACTCATTTTGATTGGTTTAATAATAGGTACCTATAATGCTTTAGCACTGAACTAATTTCTTGGCACCTTAATTCTTGTAAAAAGTGGCGAAGTCGGTGGTTGCTTTATTGTTAGAAATTAATATAAATAAGTTACTTTAATAATTTAGGTAGCGTCTCTGACCAACGTCGCCAGTTGAATATTGCTTGGCTTTTTTACGAGAGGTTTTCATTCAAAGTTAAATTCAACTAACATTCATGTTTTTCATATTTGTGCTTTAGTTTTACAAAATAATATAAATGGTTGTAAGTCCTAATTCAAAGTGCATTGATACAAATTATTACAAGTCCTGATGCAAAGTACTGATATAAATTATTATGTTCCAATTCAAAGTAAAGTTATACAAAATGATTGTAAGTTCAAATAGACACAATTTACTCTAAGCGCAGAGTCAAAATAAATTCTTTAACAGTTAAGAAATAAGTTCCAATTAGATTTAAAACGGCTAAGTTCATAAATCGAATTTAATAATTTACACAAATATTTTACAAGTCCTGAATTACAATTTAAGCTAACATAAAACAATCTTATATGTATTTACTGGAACATCGTCTTGAAGGGTGTCACTTCTGTCGTACATACCGCTACTGTGATGGTTGGATATAAACCATATCTCTCATGTGATTTCGTTTAGTATTTATACAGAAAAGTGACCACCTTCTTCCAATATTCAGTATCTTATCTTAGACGCTTGGGAACTGCAGATCTGCATACAAGCACGTACGAGGTGTCAAGTTTCAGTACATTGCACTTCATATACGTGCCTTATCTTGCATTCTTATAAGATGTAACTCGATACGTTACACGTGTATCTCACCAGGATAATGACCCCTTATAACTAAACTGACGTCATCCACGCTTAGATTCTATAATTTTAATATTTTTACATTCGCCTTTGTTACAATACCATAAAATATACAACGGATTATTTTTCTGATACGGTGAAGAGCATATTCGCTGCTCTGTCTCGGCCAATTTTATTGCTCTTAATTTAATTTATTTGCTGAAATACGTATTTACATTTTTAATCATTATTATCATTTTCAGGTGCACCTCCACGTTCCATCCATTGGAGCAGATCATAGGCTTTATTCGAGATTTAACGATAGATGAAATAATTGTAAGTATATGAATTAATCTATTGGTTATTTATCTTACAACCGCTCTTTCTAACAAAGTTACGGTATATCAACACATTGTAGATGGTTTATATTATAGAGAGGCTGATGTTTCCGCTGATCATCTTTGATAATTGCGGTCCCATCATGACTTCAAACAAATACTACGAAATCTTTCAGTTTAGTAGGCAGATATTTCTATGGGATTCTATATGCTAACAGTTATTTTTATACAAAGTTTACTTATAACGGAATTTTTCTTTTTAGGATACATATCCCCTATGTATACTTTTAAAATAAACGTAATATGTAGGCAACCAACTATACACTAAATGTCACGTCATGTGGTGCGTAAAGGTTATGACCGGTAAAACGCACCTACCGCCCTTGATACTTAAATAACTATAATTCAATCCCCAAAAAGTCGCAAACATAACCTCATTATGACGGTCACATTCAACGATATGGCTTGGCCAGATTGACGAGAACGGCCAATTAACTAACTAAGATATACAGGATGTGCAATAATACATCCACTCGGAGCGATTTACGTCATTTTTAATGACGTTTCTGACAACTTCATATTCATTTTCTGGGGTTTAGTCGGTGCTTTATGCATTGATTGTTTTTTAATATTATGGCGTTATGACTCAAAATGGCTTTTAGACTTGAATAAAAATCGTTTGTGACTGGAAGGTGCGTCATACACGAAATAATAGCATGTATGTTGTTGAGGCTTTCTTGAATTTTTTAAGAATCTCCAGATTTGAAGTACGCCCATGGTTTGAAAAACCACACATTCCAACAGACATTAAAACACGTGATCGTTTGCTGACAAAGCTTTTAAATGAAGTTCTAGCAGCAGCGACAGAAATAGTAGAAAATATGCCATGTTTTTAGTTTATTGTATGATAGCTTTATTTAGGAATTTATCAGAAAATGCGAAACGCACGATACGTTTATAAATTTTGAAAAATCTAATTTTCCGCGCTCGTATTCAAAATTTAAATGAGAAAGATAAGTTTAAAAATTAAATATGTTACAGTTTTTTGCATTATCAACTTTTCCAAATAAGAAAAAATAATGGCATGTTTAAAGTTATTTCTAACTAAAGTTGTGTTTAAGGTAAACATAAAACGATATAGCCTTATAATGCTTTTAATGTGTAGAAAAGAGACGTACAATATAGCCATGGTGATTATGTAAACATCACGTTAAATTTAAGTATGAGGTGAGGATACGTATTAATATAATTTGTAATAATGCTTTTGTTTGGCTTAGATAGCGCCAAGGTTAGTATACTTGTTTTATAAACCAGAGATCTCGGGTTCGATTCCCGGTCCAGGTCGGTGTGATTTTTAATGCTGAAAAATATCTGAAAGTATGTCCTCTTTCCGATATGAGGTAACATTCTAGGATTCGTGTTAATACGATGTTTGGCATTTCTAGGGGTGGAAATCTCTTCGCCCCACTTTGTTATTAAACATTGGACATTAAAAACAATCCTCGAAGTGACAAAGACGACTCTGATAAATTTTGATACGCAATTATTATTTTGATATTGACTGCGGCTTGTCATCATCAGAAGCTTTCTGGGTAGATAAGGGATAATAGGGATCGTTTTGTTTGGGTTCCTCTGTGCCTTTGAGGATTACTTTATGATTCTCCTAACCGAAAAACAAATACGATTTCAGTTTCGTATTATATTGTCTTCATCTCGTCATTCGTGCTTTTAATTATGATAAAAGTTCTCGGTTGGATATTTCGTGCCCATGGCACAAAAGGATCAGAAATTTTATGTATAAATCCCCTGTATGTCAAGGTTTTCCATAATTATTATTATACCCGCAAGCCCAAATCTCACCAAACAAACTGGTTGTTTTCAAGTTTGTTCAAAAAAATAAATAAATAAATAAAATTACCAATTTAAAAAAAAATAAAAATTTTAGTTTACCCATCGTGCTAGATTATTTTTTTTTGCGTACATAATGAATACATTACCTTATTCGTATTCCGCAACCCTTTAGAATTTGCCTTTTCACTTAATGTAATTTACATACACCGTTTTTGATGTTTACACTTTTTGTCTGTTTGTTTTCAGTCCTGATACTGTAAAGCGATACCTTTTGGCTAACGTACGGGTTTATTGTAGCATAATTTTTAATTACGCGACCCGTTTTTTTGTGATCTTTTTAATTAACTAACCTTAATTTGTATTTCGCTCTACAAATTTTTGTCTTTTAATTAAATAACGCCCTTTGTTTTTGCGCTGTTATTTTTAAATTTTTCGTGTACATTAATGTGTTTTTTATGTTGATATTTTGTTTTTATTGTATTTTAAAAAATCGTTTGATGGGTTTGTGTGAATTATTTATTACGTAAAGAGTTAAAAAAATATCAACAACTAATAACAAATGTCACCTGCCAAACGCACACTACGACATTGAATAGCGGATGTCAAATCCGGGATGCACGCGGCTAAGCTGCAGTGAAGATGGGTGGTTCGTATCGCTGAAAAAGCACTTAATAACACTTAAAAAGGCTGGTCGTAAACGGTAGATAGGGCGCCACTATGACTAAAATCACCCAAAGATCTAAAAGGAGGAAACCCATCATGGAAGATTCCCAAGGGCTCGGAGAAAAAGGGGGTTGTCGTTTAGCTGCACCCTGCGGAAGATGTAACTTACCTTGCTACTGAAACTTTACTGTAATGCTCGAACTTGTAAGGAGGCTAACACTTTATACATGTAAATCTTAAGCAAAACACTGAAATACAATAGGTGATCGGGAAAACACTGAACGCAATAACAAGGCAAACTGAATTGAATACTGAAATATTTAATGAATTTAAAGACACAAAATGAATACAAAAGATTACATAAAAGACAAAAGATAATCAAAAATATTACGTTAAAACACAAATAAAACAAGTTACACTTACTCTGAAGGAACGAGAATTGAGGGTGCTATATTTTTCTTTACGTTCGGTAAAAATATTCACAAGCTAAGCCCCCTTAATTCCAAACAAAGAATAGGAAGACACAAATAATAATACATTAACAAATTAACAAGCACCAATAAATTTTACATACATGCAACTCAACACCAAATATTAACTTTACTTGTCTTAAAACCTGAACCTCAATTTGAACACAAAAAGTTCGTAGTGAGATAACACCAATACTAATCACCGACAACAATTTGGTGTAAAAGGGCATTACCTTGTTGTTGATAGCCTATCAAATGCTGTAGTGATAAGGCCGAATGCAAATTGATCAGTAAACAAGTGTGAAATCCACTGAGCAGCAGGCCAAGGCTATAAATAATGGAATGAACAGTTCCTACACTGATGCTCAACATTTTAGTAAATGTTCTAACTTTAATGCGCCTATTTGCGCGTAAAGCAATTTCCAATGCCATTTTCCAAGTTAATCACAACGCTTAGAAAGAAGCAAACTTGTGACAGACGCGTCACTAGAACTTAAATAATAAATATAAATAACTGAAATCGCTTGTCGTGGCGATGAAGTCGCGTCTGCGTAGTCCAAACGTGTTTTTATTGAACAATCTTCCTAGTAATTTTTATAGTTAGAATACATTAAAAGTAATTCAAAAAATTCGCCGTTTTTTCCTACAGTATCAGATGTTGCTTCGAATACTACCCAAGTTCTATTTTTGCCAGTTTTAGTTGGTGGTTTTCGCATAGCAACGCAAAGATGTCTTCTTTGTGGATTCGCAGTTGTCTATACCTGTCGCTGCTTACTTGTTAAACAAGACGTAAACTTCTACAAGTATGATTTATCCAAACTATATCGAAATTTGCTTATTTTCCTGTAAATTACAAAGTTTGTTCTAAAACAACCACTTGTTTGGATTAACTTTGTTGTTTAGAGAATTACTTTAAACGGGCACGTGCGGGTAAATCAATAAAGGTCAATATTCGCACATGAAAATAATTAAATAATTCATGAATTTTAATTAGGAGTATTTGCATACTTTGCCACAGACTCCCTTTGTTTATAAAATTAATTACCAATAACGAAAGTTGCTTATTTTCTAATGGTAGCATTATTTTATCCCAATTTTTGAGTTTGAAATTGTCCAGTTAAGGACGAATTTTTTTTACTAAGTAAAATATTAGAAAAAAAATGAAAACGTCAGAAATTTCATAAACTTCATCAGAATTTAGATTAACACTTCAGCGTTCTTTCATTTGAGGCCATGAACTTGGCTAAACATTTCAGGAACATTTTCTGTATTTATTGCGGTAAAGGTTAAAAAATTGTAATTAATTTTTAAAATAGGTTAAAATATCTTAACTAACACACAAAAAAGCTGAACTTGACCTAAAATTCTTATTTAATGGGTTATTCAGTCACTAAAATTACAGTCAAATGGTCAATTTACAGAAAAAGAGGGTCAGGGTTAACAAAACAGCATTTTAAATCATTCAGAAATTGCTTTCGAAGCGGTGGAAAGTTTCATATACACATTAACGTCACTAGATGCGAAAAAAATTGCCCGAAGCCGAAGCTCATATCTAAGGAACACAGTTACTTAAAATTGAATTTTAAATCCCTATCAAGATGAGATACGCTTCGGAAAAAATGTAACTTTTTATTAAAGTTTAAACTTTTAAAATAACACTAATATTGAGTTAATAAAAAATGCCGTATGTAGGTGAATGATGTTTAACTTAAAGTCTCTTTTTACAAAATGCTTACATAAAACAAACCGAAATTAGAGAAGAAAGCTTATTCGAAACGCAATGTTTGTTCAATTTTAAAACAGAGTATTCAATTTCTGAACAAGCGTGGAGAAAATGCGAGCAAGTTTACTTACGTTCAAGCTGTTTTCCTAGCTTTTCAGGACAGGTTTGCATTGAAAGTTAATATTTTTGAACTGATAACAATGACTAACTTAGTTTTAGGCCATTTTTACGTTTTGAATTACTTAAATTCTGACAACAATTATTTATTAATTAATTTATCGAATTTAGTAAACAGAACGGAAAATACGAGACAAATCCCTTCGTCTGTTCCAAAGGAAGTTGTGTCTGAATTCATATTTATAAACGTAACAACTAGGAGCGCTAGCGCCTTTTTACATTAGTTTAAATTAAGACTGACGGGAGCTTAAATAGATCAGAAGTATAGTAGCTAGTATGAATAACAAATTTGGCTTATAGTGCGTGTATAACTATAACACACACGCATGGCCTAATCATTCACTTTATTCGTTTAGTAGCGTGTCATCAAACAGAAACGTTATCGGTGTCCCTTGAAACATTAAAATAGTTGTCTGTAGATGCTTTCTAATAAATGTAATGCGATGTGTTGGACTGTTGTTGGTGGCACTAGATACCAGACTTACCTTCAAACACCACATCGAACATATTATAGCAAATAAAGCATACAAAACCTTCTGGATCTGCAGAACCTTGTTTGACAAAACATGGGGATTAAAACCGTCTGTAATGCACTGAATGCACATCAAAATAATTGTGCCAACCATAATCACACACCCAGCCTTAGTATGGTGGCACAAAGCAAAGAGCACAGTCCACAAAAGCATGTTGAATAAATTACACAGAATGAATAACGGGACCCCAACAGCTGTTCTCAAAACGTCGAAACCCTACTAGATCTTCAACCTACGGGTTGAAGCAGAGGCTATGTTAGAGGCCTACAGACTACGGGCATGATCGACAACCCGTATACAATCGATTTCATTCCGAAATCCAGAATCGAACTAAGGAACACCTTATGCTTATTGCAAATGGCGTAAGACAGAATAAAAACCTCTTTCGAGTTCTATAAACCGTTCAAAGTATATCTTCCAGAAAGGGAAGAGTGGGATAAAGAGAAAGAATTTTTCAACAAAATCAAGGGCGAAATTTGGTACACTGACGGTTCCAAAACAGAAAATGGAACAGTTCCAGGAATATATGAAACGGGACCAGGGAATGCTTTTAGTATAAACCTGGGATAATGTACAACAGTATTCCAGACTGAAATTACAGCAATTCAGACCTGTGCGTAAAGAATGATACAGAGGGCCTACATAGGTAATAGTAATTTGTATCACAAGGCAAGAAACTGCCACTTTGCAAGTGCGAGTACTTGCAAAGCAGTTTCTAGGCGTGTGACACACAATATTTTTTCGGCCGATAAAAATACGTTAATTAGAAAAAAGAATTTTTTTTATTCAAATATCTGACGTTAGAGAATTTATTTCTAGAGAATTTATTTTGCTGGGCGTGACAATAGAGAGGGCGGAGTCAGTTCGGTTCAGCACCAACAATCAAAAATCCTAATTTTACTTTCATGCCTAGGCACGCAAAAAAGCATTTTCCAGACTATTTATGCGCATGAAAATTGAGTGTTTCTAGACGGAGGCCGGAAAAAGAATCTGCATCATTTCGGATAGCCAGGCAGCGTTTAAAGCACTTAAACCATTTTGTAACGATGCGGTGTGTTGAAAATTCACAATTTTCTGTAACTGGTGAAAAGCCCCGAAGCCTTGGATCCTCGTTTGTTTTTGTTGTGTATTTGTAACACAGTCTTTGATAAAGGGTAGGAAAGAAAATCACATTTCAGAGTATAACTTTAAAAGCTTTATTCACAGACAAGGATATTCATGAACAGCGAATCTTAACAACTGGTCGGTAACCGAGTTGTTGTGTTTTGGCGGCGAATCTCCTGAAAAGAACGATATAACAAAGAATGTAGGAACCGAATAGGACACTCTCGTACGATTAAAGAGTTAAGGGAGTTTTGCAGGAGCCTAATGAGATTTGTGAGGTCTCAGGTTAGCTCTCGTACAATGGAAAGGGTTAAGGATTATTGCAGGAGCCTAACGAGATTGTTTAGATCTCGGAATAGCTTCTTGTACAATTAAAGGGTAATAGCCCGTGATTAATTGTATTTATACAATAATTTTAGACAACCCACAAATAGAAGGGGTTCTTTTTGTCAAATCAAATCAACTTTCCCACTACAGTTTTAAGTTAACCGACACCCATAGTCGAATATGAAAGGCAATACTCCTTTTTGCATCACGCTGTAAATATCGTTTGGTTTTTTACCTTGCACGGTTGCAGATTAGTTGTGGGGGACGCATATCAATATACCCACTGTTTTGTGACACCATTCAAAGTTAGGGCCAACCAAGTGAATCTCCGTTGGGGAGCATTAAATTCCCTAAGCTTTTCTGTTATTTGACGAGTAATTAAAATATCTTGCGTGTAAGGAGTAAAAACCCTGCCTATTGGACTGATATTAGAGGTTTTATGTGTGCTCGGCTTGTAAGTGAAATCAGTATCATATGGTATTATCAGTGATTATCTTCATTGGTGATTGGTTCCTTTTCGTGGATAGCTAGAATTGAAAATTTTGTCCATCAATTCGACCATTGTTTAGATTTTACTATCAAGCCATAATTTCAAACCTGTTACATCTGTAGTTTAAAAATGTGTGTTTCTATGTTTTAGCTTCTTTATTGTTCCTACAACTTTATTTTTCAGAATATTATAGTCTTCCTTATCAGTATAATGGTTAGTTGATTCTTGTCCATGTATAAGTGTTGGCAAATAGGGCCTCCAAACTTATGCACTTCTATTAAAATGGTCTTAAGGTTGCTAATTTATCCCTCATACCAGCCTCAACACCGTAAGGTATCAGAGGTTCCAGATAATACATGCATACCTCATGTTTTCAGTTAGAACATTCGCTCTGTAAATGCTATTTGTTATGTTATCGAACAGATTGTTAGGCTTTGATGTTCTAGAATATTTTTCATAATACTCATTCTTGCCGTTCATACACGATCGCTGAATTTCGATAGTTGCACTACGAAGCCGGTCACCCTACCTTCTTATTATCGCCACCTCTTTGTTTGTTTTTATGTTTGCCACGAGCTCGTTTGAAAGTTACTTGATTACTTATTATAATTTTCTTATTTTGCAATTTAGTTGTTACTATTGTGTTATTGTCTAAAAAGAAATAGTTTTTTGAGAAATAGCTTTATTCAAGACTAAAACTGCCCTTAAATTAAAAATGACGCATGTTATCACTTAACCTCCTCTAAGATTTAACATAACAGTATTGTTTAGTTACTTGAGCTTGTACTTGCTGTGTCTAAATCCGAACCAACGGATAATCGGTGTACAGAGGACGGTTACTTTGTAACCTCAAAATCTACACTAAAATATACTCCTATGATAATTTAGGTCACTAATGCCGGAAGCATGCATGTCGGACAGTCTAAGGTACAAATAAATAAAAGCCAGAAAAATGGTTAACAATAATTATATTTTCAATTCAAAATATTACTAAAATTGCAAACATCGAACATTCAATACATAGGATAGTTACTTAAGCTTATCAAAATTAAATTAAGTTTGTTAACATCACACATTTAATAAATTAAACAGATATCTACTTTAATTGAAATTAAATCAAGTTTGTTAACATCAAATAAACCATTAGCAAAACTCTAAATTAATAATCAGACAAATTGAAAGAACAACAATAATTTATTATTAATTAAAAATTCTTACAACTTGACTGAATTACTTTTACATCAGAAAAAAACAAAAATATGATCCAAAACGCTGATGTTCTAAAGCTTGCAGTAGACGTAATATTTGTTTTCAATTGACATCTTCTTGGGCAGACAATATACATAATTAAATTAAGTTAGTTAAGCTGCCGGCAAACTTGTACGAATGCCTAAATTTATACCAATTTCCTTTATGTTGCAAACTACGACTGCCATCAACTTTATAAATAATTACAGGTTATTCAATAACAATTTTATCGGATGTCCGGAGTTAACACCAGATTATTGAAGTGAATGAAAGTTATTTAAGAGCTAAAGCGATAAGTCAAGATTATCATTATTATGAGACTAATAATGTCATTCAAGTGAGGGTTTAACTTTAGGGTTTCTCCCGATCTCGAACAGTATCGTTAATTTGGCTTTTAGATTGAAAATTATTAGTCTGTACTACGTTGCAATTTCGAGGGAAATCTTGTATAGTCGCGATTCTACGCACTTTAAGGGATGTACTAATATTTTAAGAGTATCTTAAACGATTAGTTTTGTTGTGGAATTAAATACACGATCTTAAATTTGTAAACATGCTATTTAATTATGGACTTTAATTAGGAAACTGAAAATTTCGTGAAAATTATCATCGTGGGTTTTAAGGCTCCTGATTAAACAATATGTTTATTAAAAATGAGTTCAAGAAGCCCAAAGAGAAACTTAAGTTTATATTCTAAACCATCGGTTCTCAAACTTTTTTTTTTCGCGCACCACACATGTGTGCAACTACTCAGTCACGTACCTACAACTAACACTCACTCTAGAACTTTAGATAGAGTGAGTGTTAGTTGTAGATACGTGACTGAGTCTAAACTCTACTAAACTGCGGCTCGCGTACCACCGTAAGAAACTCTGCGTACCACCAGTGGTACGCGTACCACAGTTTGAGAACCGCTGTTCTAAACAATTATATAAATTTAAATTCTTCAACCATTGGATGGTACTGTGAAACTGATTATAGAAAATACATGAAGTTGTGTTATTAGTTATTACTTCGAATATTGAATAAAAATATCTGAGAGAATCCATAAATCGGAGACGTCCGCAAAACCCTTAAGGAAATATGGAAAACATGCAAATGCTTTTAGAAAAAATGATAAATTACGTTTTAAGGAGCAGAACATCAGCTAACTGAAGCGAGCTTTAAAAGAACCAAATGCTGTTTTGAATATTCTGAAAATACATTATTTTAATTTTTTGTATTTTCATCTCTATTTCGTGAGGTTTAATATCAACCGTTCGGATTAAGTAAACGAGATTCTATTTCAATTGTTTAAAAAAGATGATGTGACAATGAAAAGAAGAAATAAAACTCATGCAAAAAAACTTTTAGGAAAATTCAACACAAAAATTAAATGATGCATGTAGGGGGGTCAGTGGTGGGTCTAAATCAGGGTTTCGGGGTGGTAACTTCCTCCATTCGGCCGCCATCTTAAAAAGAAGGGTTAATTAGGTTTTCGGCTATATCTCTGTAACCGTGACCCTTACAAAGAGTTTGTATAAAACTTTTTTGCAGAGAATCGCATTATCTACAACTTTTATTAATATAACCCCCCCCCTCATTCGACCGCCATCTTGAAAAGAAGGGTTAATTCGGTTTTCGGCTATATCTCGGTAACTGTGACTCTTACAAAAAAGTTTGTATAAAGCTATTTTGTAGAGAATCATATTATCTACAATTTTTATTAACAACTTTTTTATATAGCATTAATAATAAAAAAGTTATAATTTTTTGTCTTTTCCGGCTTATAACTTTTTTATTGTTAATGCTATGTTAAAAAAGTTATTAGTGAAAATTGTACATAATACGATTATCTACAAAAAAGCTTTGTATAAGTATGTAAATCAAAATAATGCGTTCCTCAAAGCTTAATACAGTAGAAGCATTGAAAATACCGCAAAGTATTTTGGCATTTTGTAAAATCAAGAACCAATTTCATTACCCATGTTGCAATCCTTATTGTAAGAGTTTTTGACAGAGTTGTCTGAAGTGTTTTTCTTAAAACAGAATTGGTTTCGCTCCTTTTAATCTAATGTAACGGCAAACTTCAGATGTCCATTTCAGTTAGCAAAGGAAGGTAAGTTAGGTTAGGTTATGTTAGATTAGGTTAGCCAGATTAGGTTAGATTATTCAGGTTAGGTTAGGTTAAATTAGGTTAGGTTAGATTCAGTTAGAGTTAGGTTAGGCTTAATCCAGACGCGCTGCAACAATTCAACATTAAGGGGGACCAAAATATTGAAAAAGAAGAAAGAAAACAAGAAGCAGTAACACCAGAAAATTGTATCTAACAAATTAAAAACACGTGTGACTAAACACTTCCGAAAAGAACATTACGACCTAACAGGCGACAAATGTATTGGTGGAATGACCAAATCGCAGGTCTAAGGAAGAAATGTTTAAGCAGAAGAAAGAAAATGACGAGGATAAATGGAAAGCCGGATGCAACGGAAGAAGAACGAAACCAACGCCAAACAGAATACCATGAGCACAGAAAAGCTATTCTGGAGGCAAAAGAAGTAAAAAAAATAGCTGTGATGAGACAACCCCATTACTGCCTGGAGGTATATAACGGAAGTGAAACACAAGCATATCACTCGCGGGAAAATTGTTTGAAAATCTCATAAGCCAAAGAGTGGAAGAAGAGATTGAGCAGAAAGGGAGACTAGCAGAGCTACAATTTGGATTCAGGAAAGGCCGCTCCACAATAGATGCTATAGAAACAGCGAAGAACATTGCAAGAGAAGCAATTTTTGTGTTTTGTGTTATTCATTCATTCATTCATTCATCACATGGGAAGGAATCGTAAATGAACTGAAGCATAAAACGATATCGACTTATCTGATAAAATTGATCTGCAGCTATTTCACGAACAGGGCTAAGAACATGAGATAGAAGTGATGTGTGGGGTCCTTTGCTGTGGAACATACATTACGATAGCATCTTGAGAATGGTAATGCCAAATGATGTTGTATTGATCGGTTACGTCGACAACCTCGCCCTAGTAGCCTGTGGGAGAACAGCAACATAGCTACAAAATAAATTAAACACGGCAGTAGTAAGAATCCAAAACGAGGTAAGAAGAAAGAAGCTTAAGCTGGCGCTCCATAAAACAGAAGCGGTACTGCTAGTAGCCACAAGAACGATAAGAGAATTAACTGTCGAAGTAGATGGCATAGAGATAACAACAGCGAAAGCCATAAAATACTTGGGAATCTACCTGGATCATATCATGATTATACAGGATTTAGAATGGCCTTTTTAAGGCCACGCCTAAGATACTAAGTTACGAGGTTTGGTTAATACGTAAATGTACCCGAACTATCATTGTAAAACTTTATTGATAAAAAATTCTTCTAATTTAAAATGATCGCCCGCGGTAATTACACGTCACTGCCAATGCTTTTTCCACATCTGGAAGTATTTTTGTAGACACTTTAGGAATCGCCCAGTCTTTGAATTCGTCAAAACTTGTCGAAATAGAAGGGGAGCGAGAGCTGGTATATTAACGTGCTATACGACTCATGCCTAAAACATTGGTTAATTGTCATGGAAAGGCCACTATTCTTGCTTCTTCTGCAACATCTTTTATAGTCAGTTCGCGAACCTGGGTAATGTTTTTGTTGATTTTCGAAGCAGTGGTCCTACTTGATCTTTTATCATGTTTTATTGAAGTTCTACCTTTTTAAATCATCTTCTTCTTCCTCTTATGGCCGAAGCCTAGGCCGATGGCCTGTTAGAAACTCGTAAGAACGAGTTCTGTAAGCCCTCTTAGCACGTATGCTGGGCAGGAGGCTAACCTAACCCATCGAAAGAGGGAAGAAGATCGACCCGCAGTGTTGCGAGGTTAACGGTTATCAAAGGTGTTAGTATGACAATTTAAATCATCTGAAACACGTAATACACGTAGTCCGACTCAGAACACCTTCTTCATATGCCATTTCAAAAGTTAAAGTGTTTGTAAGGTGGCCACAAATTTTTTAGCACCCAGGCTGGGCTGCTCGGTGGTCAGGTTCATCTTAAAAATCACCGTGATAAAAAATATAATACCTACATAAATATAATAAAGAATTTTCCAGGGCAATTCTTCAGATCTGGAAGAATAATTTTATGAACATTCGAAGGCACTGGTTGGTTACAAACAAGGTGCATCCTGGAAAATTTTGACCGTGTATGATATAATCGAACGTCTTCAGTAAAGATAGCAGGCATTTTAAACAATTTAATTGCAACAGTAATCAATGATGTTTGAGATTTCATAAGGTGTCAGCAAGATGGGTAATACTAATTTCCAACGAGTTACTTAATTTGGCGTCCTTTTAACCCAATTTAAAAATTTGTTGCTGAAATGGGTTCGCCACTTTAGTCCTCAAGCTAGCCTCATAAAATAGCAATATCGAACATGACCATTACCAGCAAATTTAGGGTGCAATCCTCAGCTGGCAGAATTATAGCCGCTTTGTTTTGTTTGCTCAATGACGGCTCATTTCTTAGTCACCTTCGTTTTTCTGTACTTCTTCCATAGGGCCCAGTAGATCTCAGTGAAATTCTGCGGTAACAGAAGGTTATGGGCCCCCTATGACATTCAAATTTTAAATGAAGGCCATCTGATTGAAAACGTATACGTCTACGAACACAGTATTTTTCACCTAGGATTTGGGTTGTGACGTCAACGCGCTGTTGATAAATGCACAATCCAACTATACTTCATTACCTTCTGCGCCCGAACGCGTGTCTACCCATACAGTTTTTAGGCGGACCAAGTTGACGTCACAACCCAAATGCTAGATGAAAAATACTGTACCTACACCTTAGACACACTACCAAAATAGATAAAAAAATCAGGTGGCCGAAGTGTCTGGGCCGCATTTGATAAACTCGCATACATCGTGAAAAAGCTTGAAATTGTCATCAATGTAGAAACGTAAAGTACACTCATGTATTTTGCTGGTATCCACGTAATATGACCTGGAAACATGGCGTTACAAAAACTAATGTCAACAGATTAATAACGGCACATACATAGACATAGGATGATCGATGCTGGGGATTTCTTTACGACATAAGATCTATCTAACGAGATAATCAGGAAAAAAACCCAGCTAACTGACATCGTAGAGCGAGCGGCAAGTTTAAAATGAAAATGGGCGGGCCATCGGAAAAACAAAAGGGGGAGAAGTAGAAGGCTGATGAGGCGATGGGGAGACAATACAAAGCAAATAGCTGGTAAAGACTAGTTCCAGAAAGTCAGAGACAGAAAAAGAGCGAGAGAAAGAAAGAGCGAGAGCACGAGAGAAAGGGAGAGAAAGAGAGGCTTATGTGCAAGAGTGGACGGGAGAAAGATGGATGGAGGAAGAAGATGAAGAGCATGCTTAATCACTAAATATCTTTAATGCATATTAAAAGAATAAGAGGAAAACAATCGTATAGAATCAGAATCAGGACTTCATATCATTGAACGCATTTCATGCTGCTGGTTTCAAATTAATAGATCATCCATCCTATTCGCTTGACTTAGCCTCTAGTCATTGTTACCTATTTTTCAACCCGAAAGAAATGGTACTATTATGGCAATTCTTCGCCGATTAAGATTTCTAAATAAAAAAAATGTTCGAACAAAGGTAAAATAAATTTCTTGTTCCTTCTATGGGGATCTTGTTAAAAGATAAGTAGATTAGGACCAATAACTACTGTACAATCCTCGTATGTTTCTTATTTATTGTTACCCTGACTACAAATTTACAACGCTTACTCTTATCCTTTTATTGAATTTTTAGCTTTGTTTATGCTATGCCTTAGTACGCTCGTACTCAAAAATAACAACACGACAATGACTTTAAACAAATTATCACAGACGTAAATAATGATATTAACACCTGCATACAGCTTAAATTACTTCTCTCTGTATTTATGGTGTGCCAGGAGCAGAATTGCATTAATAAACGAGATGTTGATTTAGTTCTGGTAAGTAGTTTTGGAAAAAATAAAAACAGAGGAAATTGGGCACTTAATACTATTTTAAAGCTATTTTTTGTTAACATAAATATTTTTACAATATTGTTTGATAAAATTTTGCACTGGTAACTAAAAATACTTAAAAAACTAAGTTATTGTTGATGTAGAAGAGTAGCAGGGTTTTGAAAATGAGTGGTCTGGCTTTGATTTCGACTGAAGTCAGACAAGATATTTTAGAAAAGTTTTGAATTTAAAACCGACATTAAAAAAGCTTTACCTCATTCCCAAAAGAGGACATGGTTTCAGATTTTTTACACAAAAAATTTCCTGACTTCGGCTGGAATCGAACCCGAGACCTTTGGTGTGCAAGACAGCCATGTTTCACCTCTCCATCGCTGAGATTGGGTTGTTTCCTTTTGTTTATTTTTTTTATTTTCCTTATGTTTATTAATAAAATTATAATTGAATATTTCTTGTCTTACGCCGATCGCTGGCACAAGCCTTTGCTTAGTTTTTAACTACGGCCTGTTAGAAACAATAACGCGAACTCTTCTGAATTTGGTAAATCCTGCTTTTAACTTCCTTCAATACCTTCATACTGAGAGAAACGAGTTTAAAATTATATTATATTGAGTAAAGAAAAATCGCACAGAGGTGTTTCCAAATTACCTAATAAATTTCTGCTATTCGAGAATGTATGACCTGCTAGTTTTATTTATGGAAATAAATATTCCGCTTTATTAATTTTTATCATATTTTTTCGATTAAAATACTTGAAATTTGGTGACATTTTACACGCTACATTTAACAGTTTCCTCGCCTCATAAAAACCCATAAATCATTTTATCCGCAATTTAATTCCGAACTCATCATATCAATGTCAAGTTTCAACTAAAAATAGGTTTCTGGTACCGGAATCGTCAGCTATTTCAAAATCGTACGATGAACTAATTTGCACCGTTCGCCTAAGTGAAGTGTTTTCCAAACAGCACGTGATATTGTTGATGTTGACAGATTTTATCAACTTATCATTTCAAGTGAAGTGTTAAAATTTTTTTAAAAAATTCATTGCGTGTATTGCGCAAACCCACTGGAAACTTCCAAAAAAAGAGGAAGATTAGATAATAATTATGTTCGCCTTTAAAATCGCTTAATTAAAAGGAATAAATTTTTCAAAGTATCCGTAATTGAATACCGGTCTGTAATCGTTCTTGAAATTGAAATAAAACGAAGTTAAAGCGTACGTAATGCTGTAATTAAAATACGTGCAAAAATTGGGGTGTTTAAAATGGATAGACAGACGCGGGGGTTGAGATTCGAAATAATTGAAAAGAAAATTGCTTGTTAAAAAATGTTATTAAAGTTAAATGGATTAATTTGGAAGGCACGAACGAGAATCGCCTCCCATAAACGGACAGTGTAAGGGTCAGAATGATGTATGGGTACTTTAAGTAATATGTAACGTGTGATATAAAAAAATAATTAAATTTGAAATTGTCCTCTGAATAACAGAGGCTGTCTAACTTATCTGCCCTTATTTAATAGGATTCATTTCGCATTTTAAAAATTTAGCCGCTGTTGGGTTTCGAATCTATGTACTTATGTTTACAAAGCAGGCCTATCTCAGAATATTTACTTGAACGAAGCCTTACACTTAATAATATTAACAATAAAGGTCGTGTGCTGGTGCTAATGAACAGTTTAGGATTTGAGATGCATTAATATAAAAAAAACAAACATTAAACCACCAATTCGCGATTGTTGGGAGGGTAACTTCCGAAGCAACAATATTGCAACAGAGGCTAAAGCAGGCGAGTTGACGAATGTCCCGATTGTAGCAATCGGGTCTTTTCGCTCATAAAAGCAACGTTACAGTTGCGCTGATTAAAAGTTTTATTGTTGAGCTGCAATAATAAGGAAGTACATGTAAATAATTCAGTAAATATCATGAGGTTACTTTAACTATTGAACTACAAGTTTCATAATTAATTCAAAACCTTCAGTAAATACATTCAGATTATGTTATTATTATAGTGGGATGCTACGCCACTGAAAAATATGACGCAAAATATGACTACTTAATTACGATTCCAGGCAGGCTTGCCAGATTTTTCTGCGGTTACTGTAACTTTGTAGTCCTTACAGGATTTCGATTTTGAAAAAAACATCTTTTTTCTGCATTTAATAAAAACACTAACAATTAGAATCCTCTCATTTTTGCATGGCCTAATTCAGTCGCTTTCCCATTATTTTCTTGTTAAAAGGAAAACGCAAGCAGTTAATACAGAAATCCTGCAATTCAAGGGAAACCTTCAAGATGTAAATTAAGTGTAGAAACTTCAAACAAGACAAAGGGTGTTCTAAGTACGAAATCAACTTCTCGAAAACAAGCTCGTTGTCTGCTCTTATAAGGGTAGGGCTAACCACTACAAGGCAACGGATATGGTCCTTTGTACACAATTAAGCCTCTTCCTAGACTGATCTTAGAGTTGCACTAGGTGGAACTGAAAGCGAGAAAAGCTCAAGTGTTTGTTAATTAAAGTAAAGCTGAAGATCAGTGGTTCAAATCCCTGTGGACTTGATAAATTTTTGTATACCCAGAAATTTCGAAATTCGTTAAAATTCAATGAAAGTATTTCCCCAAATTAGAAATTTAATTTCTAAAATAGTTAAACTCGTTAAAGTACGGACTTTTAATTCAACATTATAAAATTGTAAAGAAATCAGTTGTGGAACGTGCATTTTTCTTGAAAAGTTTCAGTTGCAAGGATAAGCGAGTACCAAGCCCGGCGTAAAGTCATGTTTTAGAAAAAAAAACAACAATAAAGCAGTAAACTATTAGAATTGATTATTTACATTATTTATTAAAAACTTTAAATATGTAAATAGGGGGGGCTTGACGATGTAACAGGTTGAGAGTCTACTCACACAGGTTCGAATCCCGACGGTTTTGTGAAAAATTTAGTCTAGGCATCGAAGTTTGAAGACTGTTGGTTACGGCAGAGTATATTGTGCCGTAGTCAGGGGTTGGTTTATTGTTATTATTTAAAATTGATAAGTAACTTTAATAACTTAGGTAGAGTCTTGACTGATGTCGCCACTTGAATATTGCTTGGCTTTTTACGAGAGGTGTTTAATTAAAGTCCGATTCAACTAACATTCATGTATTTTATATCTGTGCTTTAGCGTTACCAAATATTACACTTTTAGTCTAAGTCCCCAATTCAATGTTATACAAAAATTAGGTTAAGTTCAAATTGACAGAGTCAAAGTAAATTCTTTAACATTTAATAACTAAGTTCCAGTTACATTTGAAACGATCAAGTCCGTAAATGAATTTAAATAACTTCCTTGCATATTTCACAAGTTCTAACTTACATTTGAAACAACTAAGTCCATAATTTAAATTATTTACACAAAAATAGAAGTCCAGAATTAAAAATAAAACAATCTTACATGAGTATTATGACAATCATCGCCTTGGAGGGCATCAATTTTCTGTGGATATTGCTTGATGTTACTTCTTTGATGGATCAGACTTAACCACCCTTTTAGCTTATTCTTTGTGGTATTTATTCAGAAAATTGACCCCTTCTCTCAATATAACCGTGGGAAATGTCGAATTTGAATCGATTTTTAAATTATTTTAGTATTTCTAACTTCAACTGAAAGTATTCTCATAATATACTTAATAATTTTAAAAGTTGTTTGTCGTTTCTGTGTGATTTATTTATTTATAACTAAATCACTTCAACAATAGCAACACTTATTTGCTAACTTATAAGCTTATAACACTAGAATCATCCGAAGTAACTTGGCACAATTTAGTTACACTAAATAGAGGTAAAGGTATTTACATACATTCCGCGAGGGAGTATGGCTGGCAACAAGGAGGGTTAAGGTCTCATAAGGCTCTTTCATATTTTTATTTATATCACTGTAATTTATTTATACCGAAAGCGTCTCCTAATGTCGCTTGCTCAACTTGTTCACTTCACTCAACCAATTTGTGACACATTTTATAAATGCGGCTGCATACTGGTTTCCAGTTTCCAGTTTCCAGCAACGACGTCTTGAACACTGTCGGTGCGTGCTACTCGCCTCACGTTTTGGGGTGACATTATATTTAATATTTCCTGTTGTTTCGGCACACAGGTTCAAATGTGGCGTTGATTTTTTCACGTGTGGCCGATGTTAGGTAGGTATTCTCAAATACTATATCCGGTTATACCGGAAGTAGATACTAACTTCGGTATTTTAAATAGAAAACCTTCTACATGTTTGGATACTTGTATAGGGATCTATAATCAATATTTCAGTAGTTTTATTGTTTTTGAAAAATTAAACTCGCTTTGGACGAACGCCACTGCGAAATTAGGGTGAAATAAGCGTTTTTTCTCAGGATTTAATTTAATGACTCTATAATCGATGGAATAGCTAGGACTACTCGACACTAGCATTTGCCAATAGGACAGGGTGATCGAAAAATCTCGACCTCGGTTTTTCTAGAATTTTTTAAATGGGAAGTTTGGAACTATCATACAGTTAGGGGAAATTGTTTGAGCAACCGCTCCAGGCCTACGGACAGGTTCGAGGTTTCTGCGAGGTGTATCACAGGGGATATCGTAGCTTCTTCTTTGACTTCTTTTAGTGCTTTCTTTTCAATAAGTTGAGCTGTTCGGTAGCAATTGGTGTCAACTATGGCGTTGTTCTTTTTAAAATGGGTTTGCTTGAACTGCAATTCCCCCTTCACCCCAAGCTCCAGGATTTTGGTAGGGGCGTGATGCTCTTGTTAACTATTTTACAGGGTACCCTACCCTTAAAAATCTGTTCTGAGAAATTCCATTTTACTGAACCAGGGGGCATCAAGCTCTCGAAAAGAAAGCAAGATTTGAGTGGGTGTTGAGGGACCTCAAGGTGTCGAGGGTGAAGACATGTCGACGAACGATCGCGCGCAGCACATAGCAGGCCCAGTGTACGGAGAGACGAGGCATGCCAGCTAGATCGCAGATCTCCCGTGAGGGATGAAAGCGGTCCAACCGGAGTATTGTCCCAACAATGGCTGTCCGTTTGTTCTTGAGAGAGTCTGCATGACCGGGTTGCGATGCCAAAAACAGAGAAACGATATTCGATTACTGGTCCGTGTACGTGTGGATTGGGTTTTGGATGTGACAACCTGGAATTCCACAGAGGCATCTACGAACCTCCTCGGAACAGTTGAGGGTTCGTCCGAAGGCACAGGACAAGTTCCACATTGCGGGCATGTATCTGCCGTTTGCGGGTGGAATTGAAATGTTAGAAGAGGATGCACTGGGTTTTACCAGGATTCAGCCTCGCCCTCTGGAGTCAAAGCCAACGTTCTAGACCGGCGAGTGCTGTCGAAATGTAGTGGAAGGCTAGGCTCTTTGGGGGAAAGGAGAACCAAAGGGCAGTGTCATCGGCGTATTGATTCCTGATAGATTGAGCGGTATTGAAAGATTTGTGGTAAATAGGACGAACAGGATGGGGATAGTATGGAGCCCTGGGGTACGCCGGCCAGCAATGTGAACGGCCTGGTTCACACGTGAAGTTGCGAAGGAGGCGGACAAGGGAAATTTTAAATCTCGCGCTTAGAAGTTTCCAGAAGATCCTCTCGCGTTAAACCGAGTCGAATGTCCGCTCGACATCCAACAACACCGCCACCATGCAGTAACCGCGGTTGAGAGTTAAGGTGGGGTCGGGTTAGAGCTAAAACACGCTCCTTAGACTGTTTTTTACTGGTAACATTATTGGTCTGTTGTTTTTGCTGTTCTGCTGATTTCTTCGACCCAATAATTTCGCCGTAAATGATCGCAATTTCGATTTTTAAATGGAACACCTTCTATATTTTTATGTTTTTAGAATCTGAATCTGCATGCATAACTTTCCAATTTTTTTGGGAAACTGGAAAAAAATTCCAAATGTTATTTTTCAATCAAGGGTGTCATGACTCATAGTTTCTTATTGATCCCCTTAACAACTAAATAATCCATAAGCCGTTGTAGTTTGTGAATATTATGAAGTACTGGTACTGAAAGTTTAAAGAATTAGTTTCTTTGCAGTAAGTCCCACTCCACTGTCTCTAGTCCACCAGTGTGTTTCGGTTCCTAATTATTCAGTGACTGGGTAGTTCCACCCGCGGAGCATCCGACTCGGGTTTGACCCTGAGACCGTCCACGCTGTAGTCAAATGTGTTAATCATTCGGCCATTCCGGCAATGATAAGAGAAAACTTAAGGATTTTTTTTCAACTTATAAGGTGTTGACAAAAAATGACTGAAGCAATTGGACTACTTTTGACGGATATTTTATTTTTCGTTCTCAGATTGAATCTGCGAAAAGTGCTGACTGACTTTTCAAGATTGTTTCGACTGACATTATATTTTCAAATAACAGATTTTGTACCTTACTTTAACACCGTCCAGTATGTACGCTTAACAAGAACATCCTCGAAGGACCGACAAAATATAATAATGACAATCATTGTGTGGAAAGTATGTACTCAAAAATGCAAGGTTTTTAGTATTTTAATATTTATTGCCAATCGTTTACCCGATATTATATAGCATTATAAAAAATTATTAATCTAAAAGTGTTTTAAAAAAGTTAATCTTTAAAACTTGGAAAGTGATTAATTAACATTAAACTTAAGCCACTTAAAATTCTTACAAGATATAAAAACTTATCATGATTATTGATTAAATCAAACTTAGAAAAAATGAGTTTAAAATACAACCTTGAACCTTGAAACATGAAAATTACCATGTAAGCAGATACTTAAAATATTACCAACAGATAATATGTGATAATTAGTAGATTAGTATGATTCACGCAAAACTAGAAAAATATTTGCTAAAAAAATTGTTATCACTAATTTTTTTGTGATCGTGTTGTATCTGATGTAAGCTGTTTGAAATACGATGAATAAACAATATGAATATTAGATGATAAAGTACAATATGATAAGTATCATGTGATAACATTGTCCAACACTTGAATTTTGAAGATGATGAAATAATAGTTCTGCAGCGGACGTGGTAATGAAAAAATTTGGTAATGTGAAGATAATGACTCTTCAAATTTAACTTAAACTGAATACATTTTGTCAGTGACATATAGTAAAGCAGTTGAGTGACTTTTTAAATTTGAAGGGAATGTCTGCTATTGATATAAATGAGTTTGTGAATTGTTAAATAGTTTTTAGAGTTGGTTTGTAAATTTCAAGGTAAACGATAGATTTATAACTTATTTACATTAATAGTCTTTTCACAAATTTAATTTGCTTTGTTTCGATAATAAGGATGTAACAATATAGGTACTGCATTTGCGATGTTTCTAGATCACACTGAGCCATATCTAGGTAGATCGAATTTAACTTACAGAATTTTCAACCTTATTTAACTAACTTAATCGAAAGATTTGTCTTTAGCTGTAGGTATTTATACAGATTGCCCGAAAACCAGTCTAAACATACAAAAATTAGTGAGTGAAACAAGGAAGACATAAACAATATGGGTAGCGCAACAAAGATAGAATGCAATCATGGCTATGTACATTTTTAAACTAAAGATCTATAGGTGCATCAAGACCCCTAGGAATTTGAATCGTGACGTTAGTTATCCTTTATTGGACATATGGAAGTCTGTCATCGCTAATGGCTTCCACTCATGACCAATCATTATCTTCGCCTGACAGATTTGACCGGTTACAACCGGGTTTCTGCACTGGCTTGGTTGACAAGTTACCATGCTCTTTTAGTTTTGCCTCCTGACGGGGCCCCTTACGAAAGTGGGAAAAAGGGCTGAGTTCTGCCGTTTCAGCAACCCAGCAAGACGTTCTTTCAACAATTATTACTCATACTGAAAGTGAATACTTATAACAAGTCCACTTCGGCAAACAGTTATTTTTTATGTAACTTAATATTCAAATTAACAGACTGCTCAAGCTTGAAATACAATTATTACCAACCTAATTATTTAAATGCATGGCCTACTATAGTCTGAAAAATCGCCAATCGTTTATCTGTCGCACTAACTAATTTTCAAAGTAAAAAAATTCAAAGTTTAAAGAATCTTTGTTCTGCCAATTCCGTTTATATTTGATTAAGAATAAATTAATCTGATCCTTTGATTTCCACCTGAATTTCTGCGAAAAACAAAATAATTAAATTTGAAGCGTTGAATGTACATGTAATTTAGTTGTAGAAAGTAATCGCGGCTTTAAACCCTTTCTTATCAATCAACACGTTGTTTGTAACCACCAGACTGTTAAAACTTAGTTTGAGATGGGATCGGAAATTGAACCACCTTACTTAGACTAGTTTCTAATGTAGAACTTTTCGGGAATATATAATTGAGATTTAATGGAATTTGCACTCAGCGAATATTTCGAAAGGAGTTTTAATTAGATTTAAGCTTCAGTTACTTTAAAGGATGTGTTTAGCATTTCATCTAACTATTCATATTCTTTTATTTAAGATTTTGTGAAGCTCACGCTTTCACTCATGGTCTCTTCTTGTATCAGTCAGAAAAACGTATTTTTTTAAATGTTTGTACAGTGTGATTGGATCGCCGGAGTGGCCGAGTGGTTGAGGCATTCGACTATAAGGCATGGACGGTCTCGGGGTCAAATCCGAGTCGCATGCTCGGCGGGTGGCCTACCCAGTTACTGAAAATAATTGGGAACCGAAACACAGTAGTGGAGTAGGGAAGGTAGTCAGTTGCTGAAAGTCCATGTTGCCGACCATACTCCCTCGCGGAATGTAAGTGCCATTATCTTTACCTTTATAGTGTGATTGACGAATCCCGAAATAGGTTATACCGTCTGTTTTATGTTTCTCTTGTTTACGGTTTTTGGTGCAGTTCATTTGATATTCGTATTTATTGGCTTAACAAGACATCACCACATCAGTTCAACTTTTAGTAGCGATTGCTCAAAATGTAATTTAAGAAAAATACGTTTTAACTTTTTAATTTTTGTAGTATTTTCCTGAGTATCTGCTCATAAATTTCTCAAAAGTTTGTAGATTCTGGAGACGCAGAAACTTTATTTTCTTCTATGAACCTGGATAAAATACAGTTTAATAGATTTAGACCCGGTGATCGTACCAGCTTAATTTAATGCCGGTCACCTTTGCTGTGGAAATTTATTATTTTACCACGCCCCAATAGATTTACTTTAAATTGACTTTCTAATATTATGCAAATTTCAAAAGATTGCTTATTAAATTTTTAAGTGCACAATGTACATAAGTTCTACCATTTAATATGCGAAGAAAAAACGAATGAAATCGCTATTCCGATAATAAACAAGAAAACACCATAAATAATCTAAAATTCTTTTTTTAGCATAACTAAATATTTTTGAAGCCATTTGAGTATTTTCTTAGCAGTACAAGTATTTTTATCTCTATTTATTCATCACCTAAGTGAACTTTTAATGATTTTATGCATTTATTTTTCTTGGTTTAATTTAAATTTTTATGTAAGCTTTATTTGACTTTCAAATAACATCGAATGCATGTCGATTACCTTTAAAACTCGCACATTCATGAACGTTAAAATGCAAGTGGGAAGTTTATTTGCGTATGAGATTCCAACCTGTGTCCTTTTGGTATCAAGACGTCTAACCACTAGCCCATCAGGTGACCTCTATTTTATTTATCTCTTGGGGAAAAGGGGATTTCAATTGCCATTTAAACACAAAATTTGTGGCTGTAAAATTAGTTTGTTGCTAATTTGCAATTTTGTCTATCAATGAATTAATTAGCGAATTACTTATTTATTTCAAATTTGTCTAATAATGTAATAATGTACGTATTTCTTTGCAGTTATTCAGTCATTTCAGTCATTCAACCCGCATCGACTGCATTGCTCAATGACCCTGTCCGACTAGAATGTTGTTGAATCTAAAAGTTGTTCCACAACTGGTAGAGATCTTCATTATGCCAAACATCGTATCGGAATTGGAATTACGATTTAGTCTTCCCTCTCCTTCTTCAATTTCTCAATTGGTTGGCAGCTCTCCAACTGGTTTTGTTACAAACCAATTTCTTCATTGCTGAATAATTCTCAGCTCCTGCTCTGTTGATGACTTGTTTTATAAATCTTAGGTGGGGTCTTTCTTTGGCTTTCTTTCCTTCAATATGTAATTACTGGGAATTGGTTGGTTTTATTACGAGGCCTATCCATTCATGTATTCTATATTCTAGTGTTCTAGTGTACTCTAAATCTACCGCCATAAATTTACCAGCCGATTCCTGACGCAAGAATAAGTCGAAAATGTCTTTGAAAATTGTGTTGAAAAAACGGAAAACAATTGCATTTTAAAAACGGTTTGAGATAGAAAATCGAAATTTTGCAGGCGGTCTAACCTATTAAAAGTATAAACTTCCTACTGCCTGAGTCACGCTTTAAACACTGCTCAAGTTAGTTCAACAAATATATTTTGACGCAATTTAGGAAGATGTTTATAATTATTACTGCTTCTAAAAAAGCGATAGACTCAACATTTTTTAAAAACCCTTAACGTTTTACGTTCTTTCTACATTAATTTTATATTTACATAAGTTTTTAAAATGTTCCATTGATGAAGAAAATAAAATTTTCGAAACGTTTGGCAAATAAATAAAAAAAGTTATAATTAGAAGAAGTAAAAATTTGTATTTATTCCTTCAACAATCGACTAAGAAAATTCTTCCACACCTGGAATTTCAACTACGCTAATCTTGAATACGTGAAGTATATTAAAATTGATAACTTTTACGTTGTGGTTAATTTGGATTTCGCAGGGAGACCCCCCAATTGAAATTACGACACTTTCACCTCTTTGATCAATACACACAATCGGAAAACAATGATTCACCGCAGTGTACGTAATATGAAGGATTTCTACCAGTTAATGCAAAGCAACAAAGTGCAATACAGCTAACTAACTGTATAGGTACTTTACAGTAATTAGATACACCCGATCAGCGTACTAATCGAAATTCTAGACGACTATACAGATAGACTGAATAATCAAGACTGGATCCAGTGATAAGATTTTGTTGTGTATTTATACTAAAAATTCGATACAGAAGGGGTGGGAAATAAACGTTCTCACGGTTTTGCACCTGGTACTTGTCCAGAAAGCTAATAAATTTCATAGTTGAGTTAAAATTCTAATACTGTGGTCTCTTAAAATTCTTTTGTAATTTGATATTTTACTGGAAAGCGCGTGTCGGTTTGTTTCCCTACAAGGCGGCGAAACTAATTTATAAAGGGACATGGTGATTTCACTGCTTAAGTCAGACAATTTACGATATTGCTGTTTTTAGTTTCCAAATGAAATTAACTTTCTTGTCACATTCTTGCCCAAACAAAAACACCGTTATGCTTTGAATAAAAGGAAATACATTAAAATATAATCCCTGAAATTAGAAAAATAAAATTATAAACGCGCAGGTAGGTGGTCATCACACTACCTTCCTATTCCCCTAAATGACCAAGGTCGGATGATAAGTAAAGGATTCATTATTTGTTTATTTCGTCTTCACTAAATTAATATAAAAATGAAGAGAATGACTTATCAGTTCTAAAAGACACTATAAAGAGCAATGTTACTTTCATATTTAATAAAAATTAAACCAGAACATCTTGCGAAACGTAAAAACAAATAAGAATTCATTTTGCTTCAAGAGACTAAACAATAAGTTAAATTTTCCTTTCCTTCTTTTTCTACTAGCATAAGCTTTACCTGCCCGAGCCTTAAATTCATTTGGTTTCCAGATTTATTAGAAGAAGTAGAATAAATTATATTTATAACTACGGAAATAATGAATTAAGTAAGCCATCTAAATTCAGATCAATAGTCTAATGATCAGATACGGCCCAATAAGCTTTAATCATAAAATCAACCCTGAGGGTCAATTAGTTAATGGAAAAAATTTCACCCCTTTATTAATAAATTTTTAGTCCAAATTAGAACCAATCTAACCGTTTCAAACGATCTTTTTCAGGTGTAAATAAACTACTTATAAATATCTTAAATGTGAGATGTGAGTTTGTGTACCTACTTGAAAACCCGATGCTTGCTACTTCATTATTAATTAAGTTATTAATTTATCTTCTTTATTATAGGCACTTAGGATTGTATTAAGGTAATTTTATTACTTATAATGAATGTAACTCGGCAGTAATTTTATTCGAAGTATTCTTTGTGATAATCGGTTATACGAAGTACACAAAAAAGGCATTCAAATATGTCGAATAATAACAGTTTATGAACGTGACTTGAAAAATTCAATACTTCGGCACCCTATGCAAGATTTCAACGAATTAATGAATTAAATTACCGACTGAGAAATTTGAAAAAATAAATTAATAATACACCTCGTATCAAACCAAGTGATTGTTATTTTCCCCATTATATAGGGCGATTCATAAGTAATGGGGGACAGTCCAGCAGTGCATTTGTGGGGTCCATGATTTATGTTAGTCAAAAAGTTTTTATTAAAAGAGATACAGTTTTCGAAATTCCTAAAAAAGTTAATAAAACTAATTTTGTTGGGTTAGTAAACAATAATCTGTGCTCAATTCTAATGTAGCTCCTGAAGGAACGTTATTTTAGTTACACCCAATGTTTAAAAAAAATGAAACGTAAATAAAGCTTCCAAATCATTCGTCCTAATGTTCCTTTTAGTATTTTAGGTAATAGCTGGACAACCCCGTTGCACAATAGTTATGGTTGCCTAACGTTTGTCTTTCAATTTAAATTATACTTACGCATTTCAAGTCATGGCCGGCTCCGAACATGTTTGTTATTGAACACCCGATAATTCGTGCTAAAACAATAGTGGCTAAATGAACACGAAATACTAATCAAACGTAAACGTATGTCAACGCTGCTTACAGTTAAGAAAATATCCAATAATTGCTATATTCGATGTAAGTACAGCATATTTAAATCAAATAAACGAGAACCTGGACACTTACAAAGTCGGTTGATGTTCACTGAAGTACTTATAGTCGTCAGGAGTTTATTGGCTATAGTCAGGCCAGGTTTCATTAACGATGTAGGTGCTCACCACCACAGGCGCTGATACCGCCATTTGAATTTATCACTTAAAATGTGATGCCTTACTGCTGGTTTAATATACGTACGTACAGTGTGAACTGTATTTTTTAAGAACTAAACATCAAACATTCATGAAGTATTCAATCTATCACATAAATATGAACATTAAAGCAAATAAGATTTCTGTTTTGTTGATGCTCTGTATACCTAACGACTTTAGTTTATATTCTATAAAACACCATTGTATAGTCTTTAGTTGTATCAAATACAGTAAAGCACCTTTGAGCTTGAAAAGCGAGTTACGCAAAAAACTTTGGAATGATTATCCTGGTCTGACAGTGAACAAGGAAAAATCTTTTCAGAATATTTTAAATATAGCAGTTTTTCAAAATTAGAAAAATAATCTCTGAGGTAACTAGCAGTAAAAGGATTTACTATTAGTAAAGTTTGTTACGACGTCCATTTTCTTTATTATCAGAAAGAGCAGAGTCGTTTCCATTAAACAAACAACTTAATCATCTTTATTGTCTGCAAAAAGTATCAATAAAAAACTGACATTAAAAAATGACGCTCTAAAAATCCCATATTCTGAAAGAAGATCAAGGGCGTTGCTTAAAAGTGCAAGGTCTTTATTTAAATACAAATTTCCAAGGTTCATACAGATACTCCATTTTCAAGGTCAATTATGATAAAATAAAACCAGGCGAGCTAAACATATCTTTTCTGAAGCACTGTTTTAAAGTTAAGCATCTGTCTTGAAGCAACCACAATTTCATGAAACGAAAGTGTGTGTTCTATTATCGTTTTTAAAAACAATTGTAGTAAGGGGCGGGCGGCTGCGGTTTCGATTTTAGTTTATTTATCTGTAATATAGCGTATTCATATTTACAAAAGCACATTCGATCAACTTTCCAAGGATTAAGGTTCATTCCGCTCAAGTTAAATTAACGTGTAACCCCGAGCAAGTCGCGTAAACACTCAAAGCTTGATACAAACGTAAATGCTAACATCGCCCAGGAAAATATATAATACAGATAGCAGCGATACATGAAAGCAAAATAGGTACAGATTACTATATTTAGTGATGATGGGTGTACCGTCAGCTACTTATAAACCTGAAATCAAGCTAACTATGACATAACATAGTCAACCAATGGGAAATCCACCCATGTCGATGTTCCACCCATCCTAGATGGCTGACGCGGTCTAGGAAGCCAACGAAACAAAGAAGATGCAGATGCGGGTCTACTTAACTCGGGAATCAATGCACTACCTAAATGCAGCCAGGTCTAGGACCCTTGGTAGCCATGCCGAATTACCAAGTGCCCACGCACATAGCCGGCTAAATGGGTCCAGAGGCTCATGCTCTAAGAAACAGCAACGCCAACATCAACAAGCGTCACTGCTTGCAAACAATAAATACATCAACAACATACTTGTTCATACCGACCTTATCTCGCCGGGCATGCAGTCAAATCAATTCAATTCAAGATCAACTAGTTTTTAATCTTTATGTGAATAATCATCCAAATTGCATCTTACATCAATGCGCCACTAATTTACATTCTAGGCACCATACATTAACTCAATTGGTCTTTTTGTATTAATTAACACATCTGTATTAATTTCTTCGATTCTGGCCTGAGTCGGAACCTTTAACCATAACTACTCCTGCTCTGTTTCGGGTTTGACAAATAAGCGGTCTTTGTTTCAAAAGTACGTGCAACATAATCTAAGTAGCCTTTGTATTTGATGACTATGCAGCGTCTTCTTGGTAGCAGTTGTTTTTTTTCTACTGCCTGTTGTTACTATCGTACAATTAAATCCGTGGTTAATCCCACAATATTTTTTGTCTTTGTGCTTTCTATACGAACCTTAGGTTGTGATACATGGTTAAAAAGCGAATTTGATGTATCTTAAGAATACTAAAGAAACAGAAGCATATAATTAGTGACAAATTAATTTCATGATACTACAAAACTAATGAAATGCTTATTACAGTTACAATGTATTCTTCAAAACTTGAGGAGTATTGTCTATTTTTTCAAACTTCACAGTCCACTTTTTAAACTGATATTATTCGATATACAGGAATGCCCTTGTTGTGTAACATCGTATGTTGAGGGTCAATCGAGGAAAGCTAGTGCCACGATACGCGGTCTCACGTATCAGTAAATAAAGACCTGGAAATGGCACTGACAAAGTAACGAGTACGAGTATTAATAAATTGGTATTCATACTAATCTTTATCATCACAGTTCGTTGTATTTATGCAAAAATCATGCTAAATTTACTATACTAAAGTACAATTTGAACAACCTTTGGTTATTTATGAAATCAAGAAATGTAAAACTGCAGATTCGCAGTTATGCGTTTTGGAATCTACTGCGCCCGCTGTGACCTACTGATGTGCAGCTAAAGTATTTGCAATTGCAATTAATGTATGTAAAGCTAATTTTAATGTATTTTAAGGAATTTAAACTAATAAATATTATTTAAAATAAAAATTTTGTTTAATGGAATTAAATATCGTATGCCTGAGTATCACATAGAGGTTTACTTGCTGCAGTAAATAACGAAAAGAAGTAGATATCTCGTTTTCTATTATTTCAGTTGCCGCAGCAACAACTCCATTTACGAATTTTGTCGGTTGAAACAAAAAACACAAATCACTAACAAATAGTCTCATTTGTCAACGGTCCCACGATCGATTGATTCAACCATATGCGATAGCTAGTTCCATTAGTTCTGGTAAGTTGCGATTTAAACAATATATAAAAAAATGTTCTTAAATAAATTTTAAAAGTTAGTAAGAAAATATTTTCATGATATACAAAGTTGAATTCATTATAAATACTCCGCAAAGGAGTAGGAGCCGGTAACATAGACGGTTAATGCCTCCTAAACGCTTTCATACCCGGTTATCTCGCACATTTATGCGTACGGGTGATGTGGTAAGCACCATGCCCTCGACAACTGTCTACCTTCCCTACTCACCCACCGTATTTCCGTTGCCAATTATTTTTAGTGACTGGGTAGGTCATCCGTCGAGCATCCGACTCGGGTTTGACCCCGAGACCGTCCGCGCTCTAGTCGAATACCTTAACCACTCGACCACTCCGGCGATTGAATTCATTATAGGTACCTAATATAGTCTGGATACGACCCCAAGTGCATAATAAAGATGTAGGATTAACAAGTTAATAATGCAAGGTAATAAAGAAGCAAGCGTTGGGTTTTCAAGTGCACAAAATCAAGTCTCGAAAACGGAGGGTAGAAATTTTATTAATCTGGGTGTTTTTAGTAACTTAATATTTGTGCATTTACACATCAAAAAACGTTGTTTGAAACAGTTAGATTGATTCTATTTTGGGATAAAAATCCATTAAAAAGGGGTGAAATATTTTCCATTAACTAATTGATCTTCAGGGTTGATTTTATGATTACAGTTTATTGCCTGGGAATGTTTTGATCATTAGGTTATTGATTTGAATTTAGATAGCTTAGTTAATACTAAATTATCCTGGACATTTCTTCTAATGAACTGTGAACCCAAATACATTTTAGCTTATACTAATAGAAAAAGAAGGAAAGGAAGCAAAATGAATGCTTATTTGCTTTTACATTTCCCAATATGTTTTGGTTTGTTTATTGTTAAATCTGAAAGTCACATTTTTCGATACAATATCATTCGATAGTAAGTTTTAAAGTTGTTTACGGTATATTTTAAAATTGAAAAGCCATTATTTACGTTTTTATATTCATCCGGTGAAAACGAAATAAATAAATAATGAATCATTTGCTTATCCAACCTCACTGATTTAGAAGAATAGAAATGTTACCTTGTAAATCAAAGATTTCGGATTCGATCCCGGCTAAGGTTAAGTGAAATGTTTAATGAGAAAAAGCCTCTTTAAGATTAATACGTATGCCAAAACAGTGTTTGGTGTGATAAAGATCCCTATCAGTGGTGAAAGTCCTATTAAATTCTGCAAAATTCTAATCGGTTAGTGCCAATGATCAACGCAGTAGACGCGAGTTGAGTTATTTGGCTCCTGTAAGCTTAGGTCTAACCCAATAAACACTCACACAAATGACTGAAGTAAGAGATATATTAATAGACATACAGGGTGATTCAAAAGTATTGTAATTAATTTTAAGGGTATGTAGAGCATATCAAATAGACCAATTTTTCTCAATATACCATGTGTTGTAAGTAAACGGTAAGCCTAGAAAAAATTAAAAAGATCAATACAAAAATTGGTTGAGGTTTATTGGAATAGGTTCGTTTTGTTTACGTTCAAAATCTAAATTTATCAAACGCCTTTCTTGTTCATACTGATAATAGAGTCCAGGTATGTGTACGTAGGTTAATGTCAGTTCATTACATAAGTGTGTAATGTTTCATTATTTTTGCAGAGTCAAATTTTTATCGCAGGTTTTTTAAACGGATATTAGCCAGCGGTTCTCAAAAGTGTGTGACAAAATTTAAAACAAACAAAAATCGTGATAAGCTTTAAATTTTTGCTGTAATGTACTTCTATTAAGGTCAGCATATACCCATTTAATTTAATGACAATACTTTTGAATGACCTTGTATAGGAAATTATCAAATAAATTCATTAATTACTTAACTCATAGATAAATAAATAATTATAAACTAGTCGCGGTCGTGGCTCAGTTGGTTCAGCGTGCGTCTGACCACTGAGACTGGCCCGGGTTCGATTCCCAGGGCCACATAAGCAACGAAAACACCCGATTGCTTCCCGGGGAAGGCAATGGCAAACTACCGAGGTGTATTGTAAGTCCTCTCTGGAGTAGAAGTGCAAGCACTTCCGTGGTTGGGAGTCCACGTTAAGCTGTAGGCTACTTGACACGCACACCACAGGCATATGGAGAGAATACGAAGAAGAAGAAACTACAGGGTGGGCCATGAATTTGTTCAATTTTAATTTACTTTTGCCGCGCAAACCGAGTTTGAAGAGATTGGTCCGATACTAAATATGAAGCAAACGGTAGGCCCACTGGTTGGAAGGAGTGAAGAGAACATGCAGAAAGTTGGAGCTTCCGTACACCGTGACCCAACCTTATCAACACGCAAATGTTCAACAGAACTAGGAACTAGGAATACCTTGCACAAGTTTACGGCGTATTTTAAAATATGATTTAAAATTACATACATACAAGTTCCAATTGACGCAGGACTTAAAAAACCAAATAATTTAAAATTACGAAGTACTTTTACCAAAACAATGCTGGAACGGTTCAACAGCTTTGACAAAATTTTGTTTTGGGACGAAGCCCACTTCCATTTAACTGGGTAAGTAAATAAACAGAATTGCAGATATTGGAGCATGCAAAACCCACAATTTAAACATCAAAAGCCTCTTCATTCTCCTAAGGTAACTGTATGGGCGGCAATTTCGGCTCGAGGCATCATTGGCCCCTATTTCTTTGAAGATTTTCGCGGCCATACCGTTACTGTTAATGTTAACTCTACTAAGTATGTTAAAATGTTCGGAAGTATCTAGCGCCACAGCTGCAGGAATTTGCAAGTTGTTATCGGAATACCTGGATGGGGCCACTTGCCATACGTCGAACTAGTCTTTGCCAGTGGTGGAAGGAATATTCCTGAATAAACTGATTTCAAGGAGAGGGGACATTGCATGGTCTCCCAGAAGTACAGACTTCACTCCAGCGGATTTCTTTTTCTGGGCTTATTTGAAGAGTCGAGTGTACTTACATCAGTAAACCCAGGACACTCTCCCAATTAAAAGAGAATATTTGAGAAGAGATGGCTGGAATCTCACAAGTACTGTGTCCAAGAAAGTTCGAAAATTTGGGCGCATAGATAGAAGAATCATAGTGAGCGTCTGTCCAATGTCTTTTTATTTCATAAACATTTATTGGAATAGCTCTTTTAGTTTTTATTTTTTTCAAAGATTACATATAGGTACGTACGAGTATAATGCCATTTAAGAAACATAAAGCACAAATAAAAAGAATGTAATTCAGGCGTGAAAAATTAAATAGAAAAATCACGGACTCGAGGAATTCGAGCAGTTCCACGCGCTATGCTTGAAAGGTGTATGGTCAATTTTTGCACCCGCCTGCAACAATTCCTGGATAAGAACGATCACCACTTGGATGGAGTCATTTTTCACGCCTGAATTACATTCTTTTTGTTTGTGCTTTATGTTTCTTAAATGGCATTATATGTAATCTTTGAAAAAAATAAAAATTGAAATTTATTCAAAAATATCTGTGTTAGAGTGTATTGAAAAACGTATCACTTCCCTGCCGGACCCTGTATTTAATTTTTAAAAGTGAACAAATTAATGGCACACCGTGTATTTTATCGGCAAGGAATTTTGTGCTTAAAAGGCTATTCAAATCCCTTTTCCTCAAGCAATAAACAATATAGTGGTCCTTCAATGGCTCAGTGCTTACACGTCTGATTTGGTACCAAAAACACACAGATTCGAATCCCATACGTGAAGAATTTCGCTTTTTAACATTCATAAATGTACTAGTTCTAAACGATACCGACAAACATTCAATTTGTTTTTTGTATCATTTGAAGGTCTGATAAAGCTTACATAAAAATTTAAATTAAACCAAGAAAAATAAATGCTTAAAATCATTAAAATTACAAGGTTAGGTAATAAATAAATAAAGATAAAATTATTTGTACTGTTAAGAAAATACTCTTATGACTCATAGGAATTTAGATTATTTATGGTGCTTTCTTGTTTATTACCGGAATGAAGATTTAATTGGTATTTTTTTTATTGGGGTTTACTTTCGTATACAACTTCAAATGGTAGAACATTTTAATAATCAAACTTTTTAAATTTCTAAAAAATTCGAAAACCATTTTAGAATAGCGTAAGTCCTATAGAAAGTGACTAAATAATAATTTTTTGGCAACCTGGCTTTCAGTTAAGCTAGTGCAACCACCGCGTCCAATTCTGTTAAAGTGACTTAAAAGACAATCAAGTTTCTGTAAGGAACCATACATAAGCTTTTGAGAAATATATGAGCAGATGCTCCACGAAATAATTTACTACAACAAGTATATGAAAAACGGGTTAAAAACGTATTTCTTTGGAAACTGATATTTTGAACTGATTGATTATGCTTTTACAGCAAGTATTTCGCGGAAGTTTTGCTAAGCCAATAAACATGAATATCAAATGAACTGCAGCGAGAACTGTAAATATAAATATGTGCAAAACGAGAGAAACATTAGGATTTACAAAATGCTCTTTTCTAAAAGCTACAAACGAAATGGTTCGTTTAATATTAACGGATGAGAATGTGCTGTGTTTGTTGTTATCGATTGGATTATTGAATACTGAACGCATATTTTATTCTCAAGGACTTCAAGGAGAATGGCGTAAAACTGTCAACTTTTATAGCCATACTACCAGCAGATCATGATTTTATGTAGTTTATGTTTGCTATAAATGTAAAATATGGCCAACTATTTGCTTTTGGGGTTACTTTTAGTTTTAAATTAAAATTTACGGAAATACTACTTATTACACGGCGATCTTTTAATATTTACACCCTCAAAAGAATGCTGAGCGTACTCAGTTTTTGTATTGGAAGGGGTCTTGCAAATAATATTGTAACATGAGGAAACGGATGCGGTTTTGAGTTTTGTTTAATTTGTTGTTAAGATGGCGTATAGATATTTACAAAAGCACATTCGATCAACTTATAAAGGAATAACGTTGATTCCACCCAAGTTAGATTAATGTGTAACCCTAAAGCTTGGTAAAAACGTTAATGATCATATCATATAACGAGATAGCAGGGATACATCACATCAAAACGCATTACTACATTTAACAGTATATGTTTGGATAGTGTTACTTACAGGGGAGGGAATCCCTCCGTGGAATCACACGTCGCATCTAGTTGAGAGAAAACCTTGGGGATGTTGGGGAGTAATGATGATGGATATACATTCAGCTACCTATAATCCTGTGGGGATAGGTAAATATGTGTCGCAAGCCAAATATGACGGAACATAGTCAACCAATGGGAAATCCACCCATCCTAGATGACCCATGTAGTCTAGGAAGTCAAAGGAACAAAGCTGCTGAGAAGGGCCTATCTGACCACCTGGGGTGCACAACCGACAGTCAGTGTACAGTGTAAATGCACTCAGGTAACCACGCCGAATTACCAAGTTCCCAGGCACATAGCCGGTAAATTGGTCCCGCGCTTCATGCTCTAATAAAAAATAATGAGCCTTATGCGCACACGAAATACGTGCCAGACAAGTCTCAGTGCTTGTCAACATCAACAACAATAACTACAGCCATCAACATTCTCAGCTACTGGCCTTGCATATAATTCTATAAATATCGACCAGCTTTCCATATTTACGTACCAATTCTGCAAAAATGTCTTTGTTTCAAGAAATCTAATGCTTACGTCATTGCCGCCAAAAACTATGCACAATATAATAATTATTATAATTTTATAATAATAACTGCAACAATAAATAATCCCAAGGTGTTATTTTTGCATTTTCCGAACATTTTTTGTGAAAAGTTTGACAAAAAGGTACAAAAACTGTTGTTTTCTTAGAACTTAGAAATATTTCTTTCTTTTTTTCTTTCTTTCTTTTACCCTCTTATACTTTTACAGTGTGGAGGGGGCCGAACACACCAGTCACCCAAGCTCTGGCCAAGCAGACCCATGCTTAACTTTGTATATTTCAGTATACGTGCACTTCCACTCTGCCGTACTGCCGGTTTTAGAAATATATAAAATTTTATTTTTCGATGGTGGCGGGATTCGTCCCGCTAAAACTTCGCAGTAGATTCTCCCATTTTGATGATTTACTTCTTCTTTCTGTGTCCTATCCTTTAAGGACGTTGGCAAGGGGGTCAAAGCCACATTTTTAAACGACTCGGCGTCGTGAACTTTGTTATATCCCCCTTATACTAGGGAAGTGTATACTCTGCAGTGGTTTCCTGTTTCCTTCTGCAGGGTTTGTGAACATATATTAAGAGTGTGTAGTATGTATGTTTCTTGTTACTATCTGAAGTTGACCACTCCGCAGACAGAATCGTTAATTGTAACCAAACGATTAAATGGCTTCACTCGCTCAAGTACCGACCTCAAACAGTGAGGAATTCTTTTATAAAAATCCTTGCCACTACGTAAGATTCGAACTCAAGACGCCTAACTAGGAGTTCAGCGCTCGTACTACTGTGCCAACGATCTTCTCTTAGTTAGGTACTTACTAATCAAAATTATGATGTTAGTGACGTAAAGTCACAGAAGGAAATTTATTGTAATACTAGTTATGTTTGGGATTATTTCAATGTTATTTTACGGAATATTTATTTAGTTATTATTTAAATAAAAAAGCAGTCAAACTTAGAACTACGTATGTGACTCTTACGTAGTAAGTGTCTAATTGGATTTATCATTTTTTCTTAATAAACTCATCCTATAAAGTCGGACATTATGTACTCGTTACATAAATGGTTATCATTGTGAATTCAAAGCTACAAGCTAGTTTTGATTTACTCAAGCCATCTGCAGTTTTTATTAGAAAAGGGTTTGGTAGATTTGCTATAAACTTTTCAGCCGTATAATAATATATGTATGATGCATAAGAGGAGCAACTTATAATTTCATATTTCAACCTTAAATTAACTTTAAGCAATAAAAAAGCACCCGACTACGATTTAATAACTGGGTGTATTCTGAAGGAACTCTCAAAAAAAGGAATCAAAATGATCACGTTTATCTTTAATGCAGTAATAAGAACTAATTATGTTCCTGCCCAATGGAAAGTAGCGAAGATCATACTTATACAGAAACCTGGCAAACCCAATACTGAAGCTAGCTCGTATAGACCTATTAGCTTGTTACCAATCATCTCGAAGCTTTTCGAAAAATCACTGGTAAAAAAACTTATGCCTATACTAATAAATAACGAGCTAATACCAGACTATCTGTTTGGGTTTAGGAAACATCACTCGACAATAGAGCAGGTACATTGTGTTGTGGATCATGCCAATAGGGCATTTGAAGAAAAAAAAAATGTACAGCTGCATTTATCGACGTAAGTCAGACTTTTGATAAAGTCTGGCACAAGGGTCTCTTATACAAGTTGAAACAGCATCTCCCATATGATTTATTTCTTATACTTAAATCTTACTTACAGGAAAGATATTTCCTTGTTAAGTATAAAGAAGCACAAACCAAATTGTTCCCAATCAAATCAGGTGTACCGCAAGGCAGTGTACTGGGGCCAGTGCTTTACCTCCTTGTTAAAGCTGATCAGGCTACTATAGATGATGCCGCCATTGCCACTTTCGCAGACGACACCGCTGTATTAGTCACTCATGAAGACCCTGAATCAGCTTCAGAAAAACTACAAACTAGTCTTTACTCACTAGAGGCCTGGTTTAAGAAGTGGCGTATAAAAATAAATGATACGAAGTCCACACATATTACATTCACTAAGCGCAGGGGCATATGCCCGCCAGTTACACTAAACGGTAGAGTAATAGGTACTACCTCAAAGTGAAGAAGTTAAATAATTGGGCATGCACCTGGATAAGGGACTTACCTGGCGAAGTCATATTTGGAAGAAACGCAGGCAACTAAATTGGAAACTCGGCAAGCATTACTGGCCCCCCGGCAGAAATTCCCAGATCTCCTTGGACAACAAATTACTAATTTATAAAGTGTTATTCAAGCCTGTATGGATGTATGGAGTCCAGTTGTGGGGAACGGCCTCAAATTCAAATATAGCGATCCAAGAAAGGTTTCAGGCTAAAATACTGAGAATCATCATCTGTGCACCGTACTATGTCACAAAGGCGGATATTCAAAGTGATCTAAAAATGAACCCTGTTAAAGATGTTATAGTAAAAATGAGTGAAAGATATATCGATAAATTACATTTTCATACTAATGCTTTAGCACTAAATTTGTTAGACAATAGTGAACAAAACCGTCGATTAAAAAGGCATTACACACTGGACTTGCCATTTAGATTTAGTTAGTTGGTTAGTTAATTAGTTAGTTAATTAATTATTAACCTAAGCTTAGCTGATACATGCACTTATTTATACATCTAAGTAAGAGAACGCTGAAGAGATGTCACTGGACGTCTGCTTCCCTCTGTCACATTACATCTGTGAAACAATTTACTTAATGCTACTGCAAGCAGATTGTAAATAGATAAATGTTGACAATAAAAAAAAACCTTAAATTAACATGGAAAAAAATTCATGATACGAGTATTATTGTAAATTAGTTTACGAACAGTTATTATGGTACCCAACCCGCGAAACACCCAAATTATTTCCAGGGTTCCACGGGAACCGCTGAGTCCTAACCTATAACGAGTTACAATCGAAGCAGCCTTAGATATAAAGAATTATCAAATCCAAATCCTCTTCTGTTCTAGCATTTCTCAGTGCTTTCTTTATCCAAAAAATAAAATTCTTGGCAAATAGCATTAGATCAAATAAATTAGAGTAGGCTGTGCCGTACGCTTGATTAGGTACCTAGTTGGTATTAATGAAGGACAAGCTACTTGGAGCATGGTCAGGGTAAAACATTTCAGCAGTCTGGTTTGAGAGTAGATTACACTTTGGCCATGGTTACTAACACAGAAATGAGTGGAGCCCATATTATAGACTTATTTGATCACACTGTATCTTTAAAGTATATTCATCTTCTAAGATTTTTAAATACTACTACATTTTTTCTTGGTAATACTTCATCAGGGCGTAAGAAAGTAATCTCGGTAAAGACCTTTAAGGACTTAAAAATAATGATCCATTAAAGGAAGTTGTTAAGCCAACGCTTTCATTAAGTTCGGGGAACTGAAGTTCAGATAAAAGTGGCTATAATAAGAACTTCCACTTTATAATCAAATAAAACTGAACGTCTTCCTTTCTACTCACTCTTTTAGCTGAATATTATTAATTAAAAATTTCTATAAATCCTTAATTAAAGAATGTAAAGTGGTTTAATAATTTCCTTAGTTTCCCACATTTACATTTCTTACCTAGACTGAAATCGACCTATTCCATAAATAACTACAAAAGATATTCAACAAATAATGGGTAAAACAAATAGCACAGCAAGAACTCCCCTTCTTTGAGTTATGGTTTTAATACGAAAATAATGCATTAATCACGTAATATTATGAATTTCTACCTATGTCTGTGGCTTTTTACGGTAGGGAGGGTTTTTGCAGTTTTCCATGCTTTCAAATTTTTTGCAAAGTGTTTGTTTTGTTAATTACTCAGACAAGCAGGCACTTAAAGTTTTAAAATACAGTAATTTATGCAATAGTTGCCTACTTCTTGGTTGTTAATCCCCTGATTGACAGACTTTTGAATGGCTGATTTCCTGGGTCAAATTCTATAACCATAGATACCTAATTAATTTCACAAATTTTAGATTTATATTGTTAGACTGTGCCATATATTTTTGAAATAAAAATATTGGAACAAGTTTTCTTTAACTAGATTAAAATAAAAACTATGTCTACTGCAAGCTTTAGAGTCTATAATCACAGAAGCAGCTTATAATTAATTGTTAGGTCAGGTTTGTCGATGCCTTGTAGTAATTATTGCTTGGGCCATTTTGCCAGGTAACTGTCCTGTAAGTCAATTATCGTTAGATAGTATTTAGACACAGCAAGCCCAAGCGCGAGTATCCGAACGGCATTGTTGTGTTAAAGCTCAGTAGGGGTTGAATGATAAGATGCGTATTTTTAATTAAGCTGTTTTATTCTTAAATAAACTAATTTCTCAAGAAGTGACCTCTTTCATTTCAGTTTAGCTAATAACAACATAGTAATAACTAAATTATTTAACTATAAAATGAGTAAATCAAAGTCCATGATCGTTGGAATTAGAAATCATAATTTTGTTTTCAGTAGATAACAAAAGTCAAAAGTGAAACCACGTAAAAACTAGAGAAGCTGTTTAAACTTAAATAATAACTACCCTACTGTTTTTAAACTAGGTATCTAAGTTTCAGTAATCAGTTTTTTATATCTAGGGGATACAGCGTTTTAGGTGATATGTTTTTTGGCCATGATCTAAACGATTAACACCAGGAGAGTTTGAGAGAAGCTGAGGGCGAGATGCGTAATTCTAATAAGCCCTCACGCATTTAGCTTCTTGAAATACAGGTAGAACGTTTAAATCATTGTGTAGCGTTTCGGTAACCACAAACCACGGCGCTTGTGTAATTGTTTTAAAAGTGTCTTGAATTGGGAACGTTACAGGATTTCAATAACTATTTGATGTACAGGTGACCTAAATTCAAGGTATGGGCAACGCTGTTCTTTGTGAATGTAGATCAAAGGAGAATTAATTCAATTCTTTTTTTCAATTTTTAATTCTCCGCTATAACTCGACAACAAAAGAAGATCGCCCATTTCTGTTTATATCATTGAATTGCTGGTCACTAAAACAGGAAAGGTGGTTAGGATAGTGTTTGCGGTTTCTCGGACATCAGCGGTATATTAGGTACAATGTTGGCCCGAGGCTGCCGCCCTGCGTTACCCCCGATTGTATACTAAGGGAAAAAGAAACGGTGACATATGGGAATGAAGAACTAACCAAGAAGTGATGAACCTGTATAAAGATGCAAATATTGTAGGAGTAGTCAAAGGAAGACGAATATGATGGTAACACAGAATAGAAGGAAGTGGACAACAATAGTGAAGCAAGCCATGAGTCTACAAGGCCCGTAGAGCTGACCTATATATAACAAGTAATAGGAATGTAACAGAAGAAGTAAGATCACAAGCAACGAAGGCAGAAATGGTATCAGGACAACTATACGAATATTGACAGCAAGACCAAAATTTATAAAACTTACGTGAGACCCATATTGAAATACAGAGATGAGACAAGAAGTGAAACAAATATGTAATGCGAACAGCATGAACGAAGACTCTGAGAATGATAACTGGGACAAGCAGTGGCGGCTCGTCTAAAGGTGCCTTAGGGGCCGGACACGTTTTATTGTTTAATAAAAACATTACTGAAGTATTTTGTGGCAATATTGTATAATGCGACTTAGTACGGTCTTTGAGGCCAGCCGTGTATTTTGTATGTGTAGAGCACGGGGCATCTATGTCCACGAGCACTAGCAATCGTGTTTGCTTACCGGGCGCAAAGCTTATCTTGGGGCCCGTTTAGACTGGCCCGTCATTGCGTTTGTATGTAAATAGCGCGCGATTCTTTCATTGCCTTGTTGTTTTTTCCTCGTTGATCTGTTTTATTGTTTTTAGCGTGTTTAATTATTGTTGTCGTTTTTTGTTATAATTTATTTTAAAGTTTAAATTTTTATTACGTCCATAAACGATACATTTTAACTATGAACAAAATCGATAGTTTTCGGAAAAACGTTTTGCTACACCAGCACTAGGTGAAGGATATCAATTGTTATCCGGAGGTGATAACACTAAATAAACCCGCTACTCTGTTGCGTGGGCGTGAGGTTCCTAAAAGAAATAGTAGTGCTCACTAATTACTCAACTAACGATGTTGCTTGGGCGCCAGTCCTTATAACGTAACAGCTTCAGTCCGGACCTACTGAAGAATAGACCTCCAAAAGTCAATTGACTTGACAATAAAACGCAAAGCTTTGTAATTAACGAATAGGATATATATTAACTCAAGAAAAAAAAACATACACAAAATTGAAATTGAAAAAAAAGTAATTATGAAGTTATTAATTCAAAGGACAAATAAAGACATTAGTAAGATCGTAAACAAACTAAGTTTAAATGTTAAATTTCTAATGAGATCTAATTAAACACAAAAAAAAAAAACTATGAGGAATGTTCAACGACAATCATGTAACCAAACGAAAAATAAATAAAATAATGTAAGGTTCAAATAAACCCAAATCGTAATTAAACGTACGTAGACTCTCGGAGGGTTCGCAAGAATAATTCTTAAATTAGCTTAAATAACTAACGAACACAGATAAGAGTGAGCTCACTTTAGTCGTTTTCGCAGCTATAAAAAAAACACAATAACACAAGAAAATAATAATAATATCCTGCGAGATCTATCGGAAACCACAATTTCATCAATTACGATATGATATAAAAATAAATTAAAGAAAATAATTGACTAAGTTGAAACACGAAATTGAATACTCCCCAGTAGCACAAAATGTTTGTACAATATTTTAAAACAATATTGTGGTAACATTAAATGTAACATTTTTGAATATTCCCTAAATATTTTTTTCAAATATTTATCAAATATTATTTTAAAATATTTACTCAATGTCTGAAATAAATATTATATGAATATTTTTTACAAATATTCAAGCAACATTTGTGGATTTTGTTCTATAGATATTATATTATGATATTAGCAAAATATTTGAAATTAATATTATATGAATATTATCCATAAATGTTTAAGCAACATTCGTGAATTTTATTCTACAAATATTATATTAGGATATTTGGGTAATATTTCGAGTTCATGTTGTATAAATATCATCTTGTATTATTATTAGGTTTGTTAGGCACAACATTCCATCGAATATTGCTTGGTAACGTTACTGTAATATTTTCGACATACAGGGTGATTCAAAAGGTATGGTCCAAACTTAAGGGTGTGATTGGTGTTGTTAAAATAAGCAAAAAATGCCAATAAACACATGTCTTATTTCCAACCGCTACCTAGTTACAGAGGTTTTCTTTGTTTTTATCTGTGTTTTGCCAAATCACATTATCAAGGAACTAAGTAAAACAAATGTTAATTCCTTATGGCAGAAGACGTTTCAAGCTTGAATTGGCGTAGTTTTCAATAAATGTGGTAATGATGGAGACATTTTCTGTACGTGCAGAAATGCATTTTGTGTATGGTTATTGCAGCGGAAATACCCGTGCGACTGTGGTAGAATATGGGAGAAGGTATCCTCACCGGAGACAGTCTGACCACCGAACATGTATTTAGACCTTTTAGATAATGCCTTGTCGGAATTATTAGAAGATCTGCATCTTGATGTGCGAAGATCCATGTGGTATCAGCATGACGGGGCACCGTTGCACAATTCACATCCACTAGATTTTTACTTGTGGGGTGCACTAAAAGAAAAAGTTTATGCAACGGAAATTCAGGACAGGGGCCATTTAGTTAATAGGATAAATGAAGCTGTTGAAGATATTCGAAAATATCCTCAACAGTTGAGGAATGTTCGAGATTCTGTGCGTCGGCGTTGCCAACTTTGTATACAAGTACCAGGTGGACATTTTGAACATTTTTTGTTGTGATACTTTTTAATTTTTCTTATAATTGTATATGCTCTTTATTAATAATAAATTATCCTAAATGTTGTTATAACTAGAAAACAATTGTGAATCGGACATGAGTTTATTGGCATTTTTTACTTATTTTAACATCACCAATCACACCCTCAAGTTTGGACCATACCTTTTGAATCACCCTGTATATTTAGAATACATTGGTACCTATTTCATCAACATTTTTTAATAAATTCTGATAATATTTATCGTTTATATTAGAAACCAGTGATTGTTAATAAATAAAAAATATTAGAATTCTACTTTATTCCTGTGATATAATACATAAATATAATGTAATTCGATACAGTATAATACAATATACATACATAAAATAAATAATAAACACAATATAAATAACATTTTAGTTTTCCTTAGGAAGCCGACCTTTAATATTTGCTTGAAATTCACTTACAGCCTTTCTTATGTCTGTTTGTCTGTTTCCGTCGCCCCCTTATATCGGTCATTGTGTGCCCGCTGTAATAGTATATTACATTACAAGTCATGAAAGTGAAACTTTGCAGAAGAGGAGGCTTATTGAAGAGTACGAGGACGCGTAGCGTCCGAGTATCTCTTTAAAGCCTCCGAGTCAAGCAGAGACACTTTCATGACCAGTGATGTATTATATTTTTTCTGAAATCGTTTTTCTAAAAACTAAAAATAGATTTAAACTGAAAAAATATATCAACATCAGAGTCGTATGAGAAGTTGATATCCATGACAATGAATTGTCAACAAATTTTTTAAGCGTCACAATTTGTGTTGTAAACAGTTGTAAAGTGCTTTATAATATGGAAAACACTCTTCCCACTGGAATAATTGAAGAAGCTGCTGCTGCAGTGGAAGAATTGCTTCCGGATAAGTCCAAAGAAAGATATGAGAAACAATATGCAAAGTTCAAAAGCTGGTGTAATAACAAAAAAGTTAATCAAGTTACGGAAGAAGTGATGCTGGCTTTTTTTGCTGGAGAAAGTAAAATTTACAAGTCTTCAAGCCTCTGGAGTATTTATTCAATGCTTAGAGCCGTGCTGTTAATTAAAGAAAACATCAATATCGCAAATTATTTAAAGTTAAAATCATATCTGAAAAGAAAATCGGTAGGATATGAAGCAAAAAAGTCCCGAGTATTTTCAAGAAATGAGATAAACGAGTTTCTTCGAAAAGCTCCCGATCACGACTTCCTATTGTTAAAAGTAAGTAGTTTTAATAAATAAATTATAAAATAATCTAAATTGGCGGCTTATATTTTCAGGTTGTATTAATTTTTGGACTAGCCGGAGCATGCCGTTGCGATGAGTTGACGAAGATGACTCTAGATGACATTGAAGACAAGAATGATACTCTCATTGTGAACATTCCAGATTCGAAAACTCACAAACGAAGACGATTTTTAATTTTGGACGATGTTGGCGAACCCGGAAATATTGCCTTATATAGAAAATACCTAGCACTTCGCCCTGCTCATACACCACACCGGCGTTTATTTGTTTCATATAGACAAGGTAAATGCAGTATTCAGGCTGTAGGAATTCATACCTTCGGAAAGATACCTGCTAAAATAGCTGGTTTTCTTCATTTACAAAATGCAGCGGAATATACGGGCCATGCCTTGAGGAGAACATCAGCAACTTTGTTGATTGATGGTGGAAGTGGCATAGAAGACCTTAAAAGACACGGCGGATGGTCTTCTACAGGAGTAGCGGAGGGCTATGTAGCCGAATCATTAGAAAATAAAAGAAAAATTGCCAAAAAGATACAGCAAGGTCAAGGTGCATTCACGGAAAATAGCGCGAGTGAAATTCCTTCAACAAGTGCATTTGATCAGACTGCTGTAGCTGACAATGTTAATATTCCTAACATGGATGTCAACGAAAAAGTAGTGTTGTCAAACATAGCTAACGCAACAGAAAACAGAAATAATAATGCTTTGAATTATATACCTGGAATAAACTTTTCTAATGTGCATAATACTAGTGTCGGCAGCATTAACATTAATTTTCATTTTAATAGTTCTAATACCAATTAATAATTTGTTGTATTTCATTGTTAGTGTTTTTAATTATATTAAATAAACGTTTGATAAGATAAGTGACGATTTCTAATTCAATTGCCGTCTAAAAATGACAGATGAGTCTTGTAAAGTGACAGATGAGTCTTGTAAAAATCATGAAAGTGACTAGTCTTGTAAAGTGACACTTTCATGACCAACTTGAGTTCTGTCATGACAAGCTTTCTTGACGATTTCAGAAAATAGTATATTACATTACAAGTCATGAAAGTGAAACTTTGCAGAAGAGGAGGCTTATTGAAGAGTACGAGGACGCGTAGCGTCCGAGTATCTCTTTAAAGCCTCCGAGTCAAGCAGAGACACTTTCATGACCAGTGATGTATTATATTTTTTCTGAAATCGTTTTTCTAAAAACTAAAAATAGATTTAAACTGAAAAAATATATCAACATCAGAGTCGTATGAGAAGTTGATATCCATGACAATGAATTGTCAACAAATTTTTTAAGCGTCACAATTTGTGTTGTAAACAGTTGTAAAGTGCTTTATAATATGGAAAACACTCTTCCCACTGGAATAATTGAAGAAGCTGCTGCTGCAGTGGAAGAATTGCTTCCGGATAAGTCCAAAGAAAGATATGAGAAACAATATGCAAAGTTCAAAAGCTGGTGTAATAACAAAAAAGTTAATCAAGTTACGGAAGAAGTGATGCTGGCTTTTTTTGCTGGAGAAAGTAAAATTTACAAGTCTTCAAGCCTCTGGAGTATTTATTCAATGCTTAGAGCCGTGCTGTTAATTAAAGAAAACATCAATATCGCAAATTATTTAAAGTTAAAATCATATCTGAAAAGAAAATCGGTAGGATATGAAGCAAAAAAGTCCCGAGTATTTTCAAGAAATGAGATAAACGAGTTTCTTCGAAAAGCTCCCGATCACGACTTCCTATTGTTAAAAGTAAGTAGTTTTAATAAATAAATTATAAAATAATCTAAATTGGCGGCTTATATTTTCAGGTTGTATTAATTTTTGGACTAGCCGGAGCATGCCGTTGCGATGAGTTGACGAAGATGACTCTAGATGACATTGAAGACAAGAATGATACTCTCATTGTGAACATTCCAGATTCGAAAACTCACAAACGAAGACGATTTTTAATTTTGGACGATGTTGGCGAACCCGGAAATATTGCCTTATATAGAAAATACCTAGCACTTCGCCCTGCTCATACACCACACCGGCGTTTATTTGTTTCATATAGACAAGGTAAATGCAGTATTCAGGCTGTAGGAATTCATACCTTCGGAAAGATACCTGCTAAAATAGCTGGTTTTCTTCATTTACAAAATGCAGCGGAATATACGGGCCATGCCTTGAGGAGAACATCAGCAACTTTGTTGATTGATGGTGGAAGTGGCATAGAAGACCTTAAAAGACACGGCGGATGGTCTTCTACAGGAGTAGCGGAGGGCTATGTAGCCGAATCATTAGAAAATAAAAGAAAAATTGCCAAAAAGATACAGCAAGGTCAAGGTGCATTCACGGAAAATAGCGCGAGTGAAATTCCTTCAACAAGTGCATTTGATCAGACTGCTGTAGCTGACAATGTTAATATTCCTAACATGGATGTCAACGAAAAAGTAGTGTTGTCAAACATAGCTAACGCAACAGAAAACAGAAATAATAATGCTTTGAATTATATACCTGGAATAAACTTTTCTAATGTGCATAATACTAGTGTCGGCAGCATTAACATTAATTTTCATTTTAATAGTTCTAATACCAATTAATAATTTGTTGTATTTCATTGTTAGTGTTTTTAATTATATTAAATAAACGTTTGATAAGATAAGTGACGATTTCTAATTCAATTGCCGTCTAAAAATGACAGATGAGTCTTGTAAAGTGACAGATGAGTCTTGTAAAAATCATGAAAGTGACTAGTCTTGTAAAGTGACACTTTCATGACCAACTTGAGTTCTGTCATGACAAGCTTTCTTGACGATTTCAGAAAAATAATATTTACTGTTAATAATTTTATTTTATCAGATATACAGTACTTACCAACAACGGCCTTGTACATTTTTAGTTCACAAAAAGGGAGTTTTCCCTTCTTCCCATGCCGGAATAATTCACGGCCACAGCATTTGCAATTAATTTCACCTTTTGCAAAAATACACTTTTGTAAGTGTTGTATTCCCCAGTTAAAAAGAATATTTGAACCTGCAAGCAAAGGAAATTAATTAATTAAAAAAAAACTAAATAATTAAAAATTAAGTTACTTGCCTAAATTGAACAGCACACAAGCACAAAAATCCTGGAGACACGTAAAAGCAAAATTTACTTTACGACAGCTGTCTTCAACTAAAACTTGAAAATGCAAATACCGATATTTTTGTTAGTAGGTATATCCCGTTTTAATCTTTCTAGAATGTCTGTAAAAATTTCTAAGCCTAAGCTTTTAAAAGTAACTAAACAGTTCCCAGAAAGAGAACAGAGAACAACATAGAAATAAGAAAAGGATTCTTATCATTGTAGCTTATTTTCTTTTGTTTGTATTTCAAGGTTTTCTAAAAAGAACTACACTCTACGAATAGTTATTTTACAATAATTGAGTCATACAACTCAATACAAAAATAAAAGTTATATTTAATATACATATACAAATAAAATACAAAAAGAAGTTAAGTATTTAGGAATTGCACTTCCGGGAGGACCTAAACACAATTTTCCAAGTAAGTAATGCTACAAAAACCATCATTCACTGGTTAAATAATTTACCGAGAAAACGGAAATTTCCGTAACCTTCCTAGGAATGCCCAAACTACAAAACTATAAGAATATTGACGTCATAGGTAATATTCTATACATTTAAACCGATATCATTAAAATAAACAAATACAATTACCTAATAAAGCTACATCACCTAGAAGGCAGGTAAATAGAATAGGGCGCACGTTTCAAGATAGTTGTTTTTTAATTGCATATGTTTTTAAAGACTTTCGAAAACAATATATGTTTGAATTTATTGCTACAACATCATCTTCAAATATCCACAGAATATCACAACAATCTTTGAAAAGAAACGTTTCACAAAAAACAGAATAAAATGTTTAAGCGTGCTTTATTTCTAATATTGTTCAAATATTACGTAATAATGTTTAACAAATATTATTGGAAACTGGATGTTGAATATTACTCTGCAATTCTCAAAATAATATTTTCCCTACATTGTTTTATAATATTGCTGTTACATACGGTTCTTATATTGGCTGAATATTCCTTGAATACTTAATTTCAAATATTATTTTAAGATATTCCTCGGATATTCCTGCAATATTTAGAAAGAAGATTGGTCATGAATATTGAGAAAATATTTTCCTAATATTATGGTTCAAGATTCAAGATTCAAAATATTCAAATATTGTCTCAATATTTTTAATACATTAGTACAACATTGTGTGCTACTGGGGCTCCTTTACAAATTTAAAAATTACAGTTCATAAATTTCCGTTGCTGTGACCGCAACTACAATGTTTAAATAATCGCACGGAGTACGATTTACTAAATGACGATTGAAAATTTTACTAATACTTTAAATTACAATGAAAATTAATTACTGAAAATATTTCTAAAGAACGTTTTTAATCAAATATTTACTAATAACACAACTTACTAAAAATGTTTGAATGTTTCTAAATTTAACTAAATAACACAAGTACACAAAATAACCTCAAAATCAAACCTTGAGTTTACAACTAAACTTGCAGGATACGAAGTTGAGTTAGGGGAAATTCCAGCTAATTGCAGGGGTAAAAGCACAGGATGGACTAATTTCTTCGGCTCCAAAACTTCCAAACCAAAAACGTGACCTCGAACAACACGTGGATAACAGATGTTTAACCGGTGGATTCTACGAACACGTTGTTCGTACAGGAATACAAAAAAAAAAAAAAACGTACTTAACGTACTGCCAGAAAAAAGAAGGGCTGAAATACAACGAATACCGTAAGAAATCTTCAAGTAAAATCAATGCGTTACATACCAACAGATGTTAAAATGCCCTTCGAAAAGCTTCTATCAAAAATGTGGTCGTCGGATAGTTTATCCCAATAAAGGTTAAAAATGGTAATTAAATATAAAACTCACTAGCGTTTCAAATTCTCTAAAGGCCTCTAAGGCTTACTAAACCATTTTAAGTAAAATCGAACCTCGGATGATTCCACTAATTTTAGAAAACTAAAATTCTAAAACCAAGGTTAACGATGTCTATCCGCGACGAATGTTTCAAGCAGAAGAAGCTAACTAAAATTTTTGCAACAGAATTCTTTAAAGAGCCAACCTAAGATTTTACAAATCCTCTAAAAATTCTAAACCTATTAGTGACTAAATTCATAGTAAGAGGCGTGACGTCAGTATTAGCATTGTATGCAACCATGCAATCTGTAGATATTACTGGGAAGTCTAAATGGCTAGACAAAAGTAAATTCGAGAATTTACATATACAACAACAAGAGCGTGATTTCTACTGTAACAGTTTCTCGTTATTAAGTCTAGAAGAATAAAAAAATTAAGTTGTTTTTGGCGGACAAGCCTTATATTAGAGACAGAGACGCAGAAATAAGAGAAATCACAGACGTGGGAGATGGGTCCGATTAGCAATAAGTTCAACTAGTCACGAGACGGCCACAAGTAAGACCACCCAAAAGATAGAAAGACAGCTAAGTCTCAACCTCCACCGAGGATCTATAGAGAGGCATTATGTAACTTGACTAAGTCCTAATTTAAGAAAATGAAGAAGAAGAAAAATAACGCTCAACATTCCTATGCTAAAAGTTAATCGATTTAAAAACAGTGAAAATATTAAATGTACAGAACTATTAAATAATTCTAAATGTTTTTTAACTTTAGTTAAAATTTAACTGAGGTATTTACAAGTGACCCAGTTTTTATTTAACGTAATTTAATATTTAGATTATTTAGTAAAGTGTGTTATTAGTGTTAGAACAATTAAGTTCAAGGTAACTAAAAATGCACCAAATGTTTTACATTTCTCTAAAGAGGTGAGCGAATTCATTACAAAAATAAAACACCGTAGGAAACCTAACCTAAATTTTAAAATGAAAGCCGCCTGATATTTTCTCTTGTGTTATTTTAATATGGTTTAGCTTAGGTGCACGTCAAACTATCGCATTTAATCATCTCGTCTAATTACTTTTAATACAACCAATGTTTTAAGTTACGCCAATAATTTATTATCTCTGTCTTTATAGGTCACATAAATAAACTTTCGTGCGCCCGCTTTGGACACTAAAATACTAAAAGGATCATTTAAATTATATTTGCAAGGACCCTATAAATCATTACACTAAAATTGTTAGGTAAATGATTACAATTTAGTTAAAGCGACATGGACTGTGATACTGTGAACATTAACAATGCAATTATTAATTTGGAGGGGTAAATTCTGATACCTAAATTATGTAATTTAAACAAGTTCTCATCTTAACCTATTAGTATATTATTATACCGTATGTCCTGTTTCAGAACGTAACATAAGAAAATTACATGTAAAGTCCGATTATAGTGTTTAGGGGAACAAAATAGATAGGAACTGAAATTTAAGATTTTATACCGTATGGTGCGTTTTGAAACAGGACATACGGTATATAGTTATCATGTCCAGAAACATCATTGATAGATCATATAAAGGTGAAATACTGTACGTCCACGAAAACGAAAAACTGTAACAATTTGTTGCTATAAAAAGCCTTTCTATTCTGTAAATATTTTGGATTTTTTTATGCCTTTTACTCTCAGGTCACTGTTTCTCATTTCTGTAATAATATCCCTGAAGTGCTCTTATGAAACTTTAAACGGAATTGCTTTGAGATTCTGCACATAAAATCCACGTTAGTTACAATACTTAGCATAAGGAAAAAATAAATAAAAATGTAATTTTCCACAGGAAATGTAAAAAATTCAACTGAAATATTTTATCGTTTATGAACTTAAAAAGAAACGAAATAAATTTAGCTTCAGCGCCTACTTTACGGAGTGTTGGGCTGAAAATTAATCTTCAGATTTGTAGGCGAACTCATCAGCTGTGTAGAATTGCTGTTGGTTTTCATTTCTAACCGTGATAAATCGGTTTTGTTGATGTAAACAGATGTTTGGTTAACACCGCATCGACGTTTTCGAATATATGTAAATTTACGTTTCGCAAAATAATTAATTTGTATTTTACCAAAATCTGGGTTGCACCCGCCAAGTTACGAAATTATTTGATTAATTAATCAAATTGAATGGGAAGATTTGGAATCTCTGAAAAATTGCGATATCTTTCGATCTTGCCATTGTTTAAATATAATAACAGGGTAACAATAAATTGAAAGGTTTTACAACAAAATATATGTCTTATTGTAAGTAATAAACATTATTATTTAATAATTTTAGATATTTTCTAAGAAAATTTATCAGTTTCCAGTCTTGAAACCTGGAACTAAATTCAGAATCAGTTAAAAAGTTCTACTGACATAAATAACTTTTCTCTCTTTTTTTGTGTAAAATTTATTTTTATTTCAGAAACCGTCAAGTAATTTAGAATATCGCCAAATTGGAAGCCAAGCGCGAATATGAAAAATCCATTTGATGTAAAATTACTAAACCAGGCAACTCTAGTTGAATACTTCAATAAAAATATGACATCTACGAAAATACCAAAAAATGCGGCGTAAAACGGCCAAATCTGGCAACCTTATTCGAATGCTTTAATAAACTTATATCTACGAAAATCGCCAATTCAGCGTAAAATCATCAAACATGGCAACCCTGTCGAATGCTATTAATAAACTACATCTACAAAAGCAAACAGTAGGTGCAGTTAATTATATTCATTAAGCCGTAGGAACATAATTAAAACCTAAATAATAAACATGAAGTTGAGGGGTTCGTATTTCAGCGTGAAATATTTCACCTTGGTGGAGAGTTTGGCGTGTTCTAAATTTGGCACATACACATTTCATTTTACAAGTTTCTGTAGGAGAAAAGGTTTTGTATGTTTTTGCTTGGTTGGTCGTATTTATAAATGACAAATTAGTATGGTTTCGTTTTTTAATATTGCCTTCTGACTCTAAATTTGTAAAATGTTTAAAAATCTCTAGCACCTGCAAGCCTAGATTTCGCCCAATAAATTAATAAATAATAAATAAATATTTTTCATTTTGCCAAAAATCAAGGAAAAATGGTAAAATAGTGCATCGGTTGCAAAATAAAGCAGCAACAAAATTATTTCCCTAAAAATAGGGAATTTTTGGGTATTAGTAACAATGTAGAACATGTCTACGTTGAGGTTATGTTTTTCCGTTATCTCAACATGACATTCAACTGTCATTAGGTTTCAGTCGTGCCAACACAAGTAAACATTTGCATGGCCTACTGTAATACAAAAACATCTGTTTGTTTACTTGTTTTTTGCGATATCTAGGCTAATTTTTTGTATTTCATATTTTAGCAAGTAAAAGCACCCATTTAACATTCCTGCTAGAATGAATTGCAACTAAGCATACATTTTTACGGCCTGTTGTAATATGAACTAAGACAAGCAAGTGGCAAACTAAAACAATTAAATTTAAAAAGGCGAAAACAAAGAAGTTGACTTAAAAAATTACGAAGGAACCTTAATAAAAATGTTAATTTAATCGTTTCGTAAAATTAAATTTGCAAGACAATCCGGTGTCTGCTAATGTACTAATGTTGTTTTAGGATCCCTGAGGTTAGTTTTATAACGTGGTTGTTTTATTAAGTTCTCTCTCTTAGTGTATTCTTTTACTTGTTCTGTGTTTGTGGTACTAAATCCGTTCTATTAAGTGCGTTTTTTACATGGCTTACGTAGGTTTTTGCGTTTCCTTAAAATTCCTTTGCTTGGAAATTAAAGTCAAAGTTGGGAAAGCCAAAATATTGAATATTTTTTCTGGGAATTCACGACTTAATCTTATTTATGTGTCAGTTTGAAATTCTTGGCTTCAACTTGGGATATTAGAAGGAAAAGCACTTCTTTTCCTTCCTGTTTAATTTGCTAAGAACTCTAACAACGAGTAGGTTCAGTAGGCAACATTTACAACAATAAAGGAAAAGTTTGAATTCAATTTCAGGGATTCATATACGGGATGATCATTTAATGATTACTCTTTAGAAAAGCAAAACATCATCAATTCGGTTCAGAGCTACATTTTCAGTTGAGTTTAAGCTCAACAGTATTTTTATAGCTTAATGACGATTTAAAAAATAGTTTGGTGAGTCTGTGCGAATTTATTACTTAAAAATTAAAAACACAACAAAAACTAATGTCAAATCTCAAATCTATATATTATGTACTCATAAAAGCCGTAAAATGAACGAAACTATCACTAAATTACGCTAATTTATGTACAACGAAAAAGGTCTATTTATCTTACATCATTTACATGAATTCATTCGTTTAATTTGCAGCTATGTCTATGAACGGATCAGCTCCTTAAAACATTTATGATCATGCTTCACGGACGCATCTCTAGAAATTTTGCACTTGTCGAGATTTCCAGAATTCGCTGGTCGCTTACACGCCGCTCCAGAAGTCTGGACACCAATTACGTATTTCGTTACAATATTTTTTCCAAAAAGTATCGTTAGCAATAAATTAGGTTAGCGTTTATTGAGGTTTCACAATAGTTTTAGATCTGATATATAGGGTGTCCAATAGCGAGTGATACAGTTTCTTCTGAATAATTTTCATAATCTGCATTAGCATATTCTTTTAGCACTGCATTGTTCATCTTATCAATACGTTTACAGACCAATTTTAAAATTTTAAGTTTCACGTGTAAAATCCTTTAAAATGTTTCACATGGGTACATGTTTCTTTCCAGAATTTTATTTAAAAGGGCGGTTTTTACATCCATTTAACTAATATACTGTAAATGTTGTGTCAGTTCTGGTTTGTTACGGCTAACAAGGTTCAGATTCTTGCTAAATGTGCAATTGGTGCAAAGATGTCTTCATAATCTGTTAGTTAGTTAGTAAGTTATTTATTGGGTGAAATCTAGGCTTGTGGGTGTGCTTGTGAGATCTATCCGCCTGGAATTTTTCCGAACCCAGGGGATTTCCACCTCTGAAAGGACCGTTTCATATTTTTGCTGAAATTTGTTTGCTTCCAATTTTCCAAAGTTTCCGTCTTTATTTACTTTGTTTTTAAATGCCTACTAACCGGCAGTACGGCAGAGTGGGAGTGCATATAATACTAAAATATAGAAAGTTAAGCAAGGGCCTGCTTGGCCAGAACTTGGATGGGTGACCGCTCTGCGGTTCGGTGTGTCCGGCCCCCCCGACACTGTAAAGAAAAAAATGCCTACTATGATGTAAGTACATAGAAATGATGTAGGTTCCCAAGTTTCATACAAACATAATCTTCCTTTTCTTCTTTCTCTTTGATTCCTAACGCTAGAAGAGAAAGTCTTCAACTCATTTTTGGATTCCTGTTAGTTTATAGGATAGTTACCTGACTAATTCACTTTTAGATTAGAATATCAAAAATGATCTAAAGAATGGTAGCAGTAAACCTGACCTAAAAATTATAAGGTGATAGTGTGATTATGAGTTCTAAAGCTTGCAGTAGACAGACTTTATCTATTTTTTTAACAGATGGCATTCACTCAACGCAGAAATTGCCATATAAGGCTAGAAACCTTCATTGTGTTCTAATAAATAACAAGATGCATAGTTACGATTTTTCCATAAGTTTTGGAAACATTCTTCCACCTTGATCCCTCCTTGTAAACACCCAGCTGATTTTTTTAACTCTTAAGCCTTACTTATTGATGAATTACATTTATCTTGTTTACATCAACGAAATTATCTTTGAATGCCTACTACGCTTTAACAAGATCGTGCAGCCTGTTTTTTAAAATACCTATTTGATTATTTTATACACAGATATATTGACTAATCAGATAGCCGGATTGACCTACAATTATTACCATTTGTTTATAAAATAATCTTGTTAAATTCTTTGTTTATATTACGTGAGCATCCTGCTCTTTCTTGCTGTGTAACTCGCTTTTCTAATATAGTCGGCAATTTCAGACCCCTTATGGGTTTACTACAGAACAAAAGTAAAGATTTTCGTGCTTCTTCAGCCATTTAACATTGTTTTTAGAAACACCCAGTGTATAAATATAATAAACATCGGTATTTTTTTTACAAATTTAGCAGCACTTAACTTTTTCGAATCAGTTATTTACTAACGGTAGCGTCAATCACCACATAATTTTGTTTGTTTTGTGTGCCGTCTTGACGTCAGTTTCGAACAATGAGAACACAAGACCTTCTATTTCCGACATGATAACTGCCTCAAATTAGTCCGCATACAATGAATGAATTCAAGGTTATTTACTACACCTATTAATTTAAATCTTTCTTCTATTTCAGATGATCCGATATGTTGCTCTATGTTGGCTCGTCGTGTTAAGTTTAAGGGCCGCAACCGGTATAGATTACCATGACCAATTAGGTTCGGCGTTGCAGGAACAGCACGTCTTCGTTTCTAAAGTTGAGCCCAGAAAGGTGCAAAACACCTCGTGGAGCTGTGATTGCTATAATTCAGTGGAGGGCATGGAGGAAGAGATGGAATGTAGATGCCAAGGAAAGGAACTGTACGAAATCCCTGCTGATTTAGATGAAAATTTATACCGAATAACTGTTACTGATTCAGATATTAAGTTTGTTAAGAGCAATGCCTTCCAACCTTACAAAGATAGTCTGCGGGACATGTAAGTGAATTAAACATTTTATGGACATTAATTTCTCCTGAAATATTATTCGGAACAATAAGCGTTTTTGTTAACATTCTGCAATTTATTAGTCTAATGCACATTAATGTCAGAGCTTAAGGTGAACAAATCTATTAATTATGGCTAAACCTTTGTATATATTAAATCCCTACCAAAGGTGGAAGTTCTCTGGATTCGCCGGAAAACCCCAACGACCAAAGTACCCCATGCCTCATTATCGCTTAATAAATAAACAAACTAAATTAAAATAAATGAAAACCGAGCTTAGTCACCTATAGAACAATATTCAAATAATGAAAATTAATAATGGTTTTAACCAAAATAAATGAAAGGTTGTATTAAACCAAGCTATTACGCTCTTGATAATCCTCAAAGGTATTTTCTTTCTAAGCGTTCTCGTTTCCTCGTTACTTTCACTTTCTGACCTTAAGGGAAACCAAGTATATTTTATACGGCTTTTAAATTACTAATAAAAAAAGAGAAAAACGCTTATCTTTGACCAACTTTGACGATTACGTTCGAAACAAATACAAATAAAAAAATATTTGTTTACTGATAAAAGTATCGTAAATTCATCAAAATTGTTTTCTTAAGATTTTCTAACGTTAATAAATAAATAAGTAGTTTGTTATTACGTTCACTGTTAGTAGAAGATAATGAAACTTTCATTAGCAACATAATAATTAATTACCATAATTTCTTTTTTCATTTTCTTATTTTCATGCTTTGCCAATTTTTTTTCTCGTCGATTTGGCTAACTGTATTTACGATGTCACATTAGATCATATTTGAAGGAGGTGCATTTATAATCTGTAATAGAAAGTAGCTGTGACTTTACCTCTCTCGGGGTTAAATTAATTTTATTCATAATCATTATAGTAATATGTCGATTCCTAACCTTTTAGGGGTTGGGAAATACGTCATTCCTAACTGCAATGACAGTCTCTTGGGTGGGAAATAACAGAAAACACGGTTGCCTAGCGGTTGCCTAGCGACACTGTCATAGATCTATAATAATTATGTTAAAGTAGGCCAAAATAAATTATAATAGAGCTGTCAAAAAATATTAATAAAATTAATTTAAAATCCAATGATTAATAATAATTGTGAATAAAATAGTATACAGTCCTCGGTGGGAGTTTCATTACAGCCGAGGGCTAATGTATGACCGAGAGGCGAAGCCTCGTGTTCAGATATAGCGCGACGGTACGGTTAGAAACAAAGTTACTACGAGCATAATGGAAATCAAGCAAGAAAACTGGAAGAAATTCTCAATAGGTACCTATGCAACAAGACCTACAATGTGTCCACGGATAGGTGATATAAGAGGTATAGATGACCAAAACTCTTTAGATATCAATACGCTGTTTGGCAGTCTATCCCTGTTTGTTATTAAATTCATTTTAAGTAGACTTTTGATTTTATTAAATCAAGGCATCTGTGTTTGCACTGTCATAACGAAGGTGAAGTGTAGGTAAAGTCTTAGTATTTTAACAAATATCGCAAAATTGTATTAGAGTAATTAGAGTAAAATTGTTCAGAACATAAAATTACGCTTGTATGCAAAAATTGAAGTTGTTCAGACAGAATTGTTTTTTTGTTAGTTTAAGGCTTTTGTTGTGCTCGTAGACGCTTCAAAAACACAAAATTAGGATATGTTGTTTCGAAAACTTTATTTTAAATTGAAAGTTTCAAGAATGAAGGAAACAAAAAAAAACAAAATGTTATAGTGTCTACTTAAAAAATTTCAGAAATTTTTTCAAAGCCCAAAACTGAGGAAAATTTTCAATTTAAGTCTTAAAAGATTATCTGCAGGAAAAGTAACATGAGAAATAAGACTATTAAACACAGAAAAAATTATTATCAAGAATAAAATTTTTTGAGAAAGCAATAATAAAAAAGTTTTTCCTCTTGTATCACCTATTCGTGGACACATTGTATATGGAGGTCAAAGGAAAGTGTGGAACTTGCTTAGATCAAAAAAAAAGTCGGTAACACCCCAAGAGTGGACTAGTCACTTCAGAGAGCTATACAAAACGTATGACGAAGCAGAGGGCAATATTGAAAATAAAGACACATGGATAGGTTTGAAATAAAGGAAGAAGTGAAAGCGGTAATACTAAGCCGAAAAATAGAAAATAACCCGGATTAGATGATGTCACTAATGTGATGATTAAATATTGCGGAAACCACTTACTTAGAGAGCTAAATTTTATACAATGTAATTGTGGCTTTTGAGACCAATCCCATGGAATGGAAATCCAGCATTAAAAAGGGGAAAAAAGGAGCCGAAAAATCAGGCATATGCCTGCACAGAGTGCACAGTACAGTATCAAAGGTGCTCTCAAGGATAATCGCACAGGCTCTCTTAGAACAGTTACATATTAACGAGGAAGAAGAAGGTTTCAGACCGAATAAGCCAACGGTGGATGCAATATAAAAGGCCATTGAGTTTGGCAAACCCACATTCCTCTGCTTAATTAACCTAAAGCAGGTTTTTGATCGGGTAAAATTAAAGACATTGTAAATATCTTACAAGAAAAAGAAAAACTATAAAATCATCAAAATTATAAAATCAATGAATACCGGCAACCACACCAGAGTTCTATCAGAGGAAATTCCAATATCTACAGGAATCAGGAAGATAGCCTGAGCCCTACAACCTAGACCGTACAATAGATAGAGAACAAGATAATATATGCTAATCTCTATAGAAAAAGCAAACAAATTATCGAGCAGATCTTCTTCTTCTTTGTCAGATTTGTATACATTGTTGGATATAATCATCCCTTTTAGCCTTCCAGACTTTTCTCTTCCTAGCTGCTTGGTTCCAGCGTTTACCTACTGATTTCGAGATGTCACCACTCCATCTTGCAGTTGGGCGACCACTTGATTTACTCGTTTTTGGTCTTGAGCAGATAATGATGTTTAATTACTTGGGAGCAGTCACGACCAGCAACTAAAATACCTATCAAGATGTGCGTGCACAGGCTAGTGGAGCGACTTGAGTGTCTGTTGAAACAAGTTTTATGTCGGTGAAGAGCAAGATTCTCATATACAAGACATCGCAGAGGTCAGGGCAGACACAGCAAAAACAAAAGGCCTATTAAGAACCACACAAATAAAGAACTACGGATGATAGCAGGAGTAACCCTGTGGGATAGACGCAGAAGTTCTGAAAGCAAACAAAGATGTGAAGAGCTAGATGTAGTGAGATGGGTTACAAGTAGACGACGAGAGTGAAAGGCGCCCGTAAACAAATGGATGAAAATCGATTGATGTCAAAGTAAAGCTAGGCACCAGCAGCCCCACAGCAAGACACCCAAAGAAATTAGGCGATTCATGGTCATCGTCATCGCAACACAATGCATAGAGGAAATATAATAGTTGTTTTGGCTTGATTCAGAAAATGTTGACAAGCTACAATCTGCATCTGTATCTGCAACGATTTTACCTTTCGGCGTTGACGCTAGTGCGTTAGTGTATGTAGTGTTTACCGGTGCAATGCACAACTCGGCCCGTCGCCGCAAGTTACGTGGTTGGTGCGGTTTTACTTACATACTGCACCATGTGTATAGTGCCAGTGTAGTACCTATTACTCTACCTCTTAGGCTTGTATTCGGAGGAGAGCGTTGTTAATTTGGTTCCCAACGACGAATGGCCACCAGGACTCGATACCAACCTCCAGACTGCAGGAAAATCCTGCCCATTGGGAGATTCAAACTAGAAGGACTAACGTAACCCTAGTCTGACACTTTAACACTGCGCAACCCTAGCGTCACAAGCTACCTGGATACCTTAAATCTTATTAGTTGTCATCAAAGTTAAGAAGATGACTTTAAATTGGATCGCTTGATAATTTGTAAACGTTTGTCAATAATTAAACTTACCATCCAAAATTGCACTTCTACTCCTAAAATATTCTGAAAGTAGACTTTTCAGGTATTTTTGATACTCTCTGTGACATTTGTGATTCAACTCACCACGTTTTTACACAGACTTGTTCTTGAATTACAACTATAGCTGTTGTGCTTGTTAGCTTAATTTTTTAATCTTCTTACATTTGAACATTTTGGTCTTTTCTCTGCCTCTGTACATTTTACCTGATTATTTATCAAGCCACTTTTCCCTCTTACGCTAATTTAATATGTTTGTTAATCTCGGCTTATTTTAATTCCCTTTTCCCAGTTTTATTGTATGCCTCAAATAAACATAGTAGGTTGACTTCTCTAGCAGCTCTCTGGCATTAGTTATTTCTCTCAATTGCTACTTACTATTTCCTTTTTATTTGTTTCCTCAATGGTGCCTTGTTCTCTTTTTCCGGTATTAAAGTCGTTTATTATGATTTTCCATTACTTGTTGGATGTTGGGGTTACGTCTTGTCCTCTATCTGATTGCTGATAGAATACTTCGTTTATATTTCCCCGTTTATTGCTTATATGGTATAGGACGATCTCAATCTATTAATTTTTTACGAGATACGTATTTATTTATTATCTAAGAAAAACCCAGCCCAATATCCCAATTGACCTCAACCATGTAACCCCTCCGACACTGCATTAAATACTACATTTATGTTAAGTTACGTTAGATTTAAATGACGTAATACAGACATAATCCAACATTTTATATAAAACTTGCTTTTATAGTTTTTAAACGACATTTTGAAAACATTTTTATTGGATATTTATTTATATTTTTTAATACATGTACATCTTTTGCTTCCCCTTGCTGGTTTAATTTTTTAAATTTCAGTTTAAAAAAGTTTCTTACTAGGAAATATTGACTGAAATCGCATGTAAACTTTTCGTTGTTTATTTAAGAAACAAGTACAGATTTCAAAATACACTTTGACCCAAAAACCTATTTTATTTGTCGGTTCATTTATAACTTCCTTTGAAAATTTGAAATATATGTGAAAATTATCTTAATAATAAATTTCATACGAGAATTTCTGATATTTATTTATCACGGCAATGGCTTAAATTTACGCCAAAATAACCGTTAATTTTATATAAAAGGGAAATTTATAATTAATTATTTCTAAGCATGGAAAATCATTTACATCATTTAGATAAGAAACTGCTTTCCAAAGCAACGTAACAGTCCCCCTTTTTGCTTTTACATTAATTCAATGTTATTTTGTGCAATATTATTAAAGTGTAAACATGTTAAAGTTTAGTTTCATTTTCGGTGATGTTTTGCTTTGTTTAGTTGACCTTTTTATGATTAGCTTAGGGATTCGCCTTAGTCGATTTGCATTTGCAAATATTTTAGGTATAACAGAGATTTAAACTTTCGTCTTCTTAATGCACTAAGCTGCCAAAAGCTTTATTTTTTGAGTTTATTTTCAATGTACTCGTATTAAAACTTGTAGGTAATTGCCTCAACTGGGAAAACTAAATAATTGTTTTTTTTAAATTTCATAACGACGTTTACACTCTTGTTTTAATATACCTAGGTATATTAAAATTGCTAAAAATTTCAAATCAAATGCAATATATTGATTTCGATAATTCAAGTTACATCGAAATGGAAAACGAAACGGAATTTTGCATTAGACTTTAATATTAGTCTGGTATATATCGTTTTCCACATCAGTGATCTGTAGAGTTCATAAAGTAATTCGCTTTGATTACCAAACACGTCGAGATAGTGCAGAAATTGCACGGTATTGCGGTTTGAAATGTGACCATGTTATCAAAATCTGCCGATGCACTCATGTGTAATGTTTGTATGCTCTACTTGGGCGAGATTTCTGATTGGACGTTTTCAACGTGAACGATTTCGAGTAGAATGCCTTTACAACTCGACTTTGGATGAATAAAGGGGGCGTTCTTAGTTTAAATTGGTTATCTGATCTCTTTGAAAGTGGTGGTCTAAATTTCTTAACAATGAAAACACGTAAACGGGTAACTGATATTACTTCTTTCGGATTAAGGGATGTATGGACGTAGTATGCTTGGCGAAAAAGAGACTTTTATACCGTATATTAAATAAAAACATTACATGAAAATCAAAAGTTGTGTCTGTTGCAAGCCTTAGAATTTATTTAGTTTCAACTATCAGCATTGTTATTATTGCCACAAGTTTGTATTGGAAATTTAATTTAACTACAAATACTATGGTTTTTATATCAAAGCACAGTGCCTACTTAGTCGTGTCATAAGTTATGTGTTCTGTGCAAACATGGATGGTTAAAAGAAAATCGCGGTACTAATGAAATTGTTTGTTCTTACATCTTCCTTAAAACTTACAAAATATAATTATTAAAGACGAAGATACTCAGAATCCCTGCCTTTTGCCTTCACACATTTCTACAAACGGTCAGGCCACTCGTCTATTGCCGCACACGTACCACTTCTTGATATATCCTGGCCGCTGCCTTTATCAAATCGGCATTTAGCGTCTCTATATTTCGATGAGCCTTGTTACAGGCTTTCTCTTCAGATGTTCCACAAACGATTATGCAAAGGATTAAGATCTGGGTTTCCTGACGATCAATCTTCGCCACTGATACATTTAGACACGTTGTGCGCGAGCCAGGGTTGGATGGTCTTGACTTTGTGTACCTGTGCCGAATCCTGTGTAATATCCAATGCTGTTTCGAAAACAAGGTGTTACTTAGTGGCTTTATTTTTTCAAAATGTCATAGTTTGCTGCATTCGTTTTTACCCCCTGCTGACAGAAATGCAGTTGGGTAAACTCTGTCGTATGTTATTCCCACTAAATCAACACTGAGGTGGGATGGTGACCTCGTTCCACCTTCCCTAGAGCTGTGAGCGTAAAGCGTATCGTTCTGGCGATGAAAGTTTTCCTCTCTAGTGAAACTTTTCTCATGTGTAAAGAGGATCCGTCGATGTCCGCCGCTTGCGTTCCGCTGCAAGAACCTTTTCGATCTTGCGTTTTGTATGTTGGAAAAGCGAGAGTTAAGCGCTGTTCTGTGGTTCTTCGATAAGCACAGAGTCTAAGATCTTGTTTTATAATGTGAGACATGGTTCTTCGTGAAATTTTCATGTCCAGTGCCATTATTTTCGCGAAGAGGACTACCGCCCTGCAGCCGGTCAGTTCTTGGTTGTAACGATAAAAACTTGAATGGTTAAATTCTTGAATTCGTATAATCGCTACACCAGGTGAAGACGATCTACCTGGATTCAAAATTGGCGACGACTAGTTAGGGGAGTAGAGACTCTAGGGGGGTGGATAAACTACAGGGCGTGGGCCCAACAGTAGGCCATCTAAATTACACTATAGGTGCTAAAGAACATAATGGGGAGGAAAATGGGCGCCACCACAGGTTGGAAAGCCATTTACAAAGAAAGGAACACCTGTGGAGGTTCCTTAGGCTTAAAGGGTGCGAAACTTACCTTTTTCGGGGCTCACATGAACTCGTAGGGAAGCAGTTCACACCTTAAAGAAACTTTGCAACTAACACAAAAAATACAAAACAAAAAAATATACACTGAAATAAAAGTCAGGAAGTAAACTTAATCGACATTATATAATGAAAATGAATAGAACAGTACAGTACAAAAAAATGTAAAAGTATTTAAATGGTGATAAAAATATTAACACTAGGGTGAAACATAATCGAGGGTCGCCTTATTTAATATTGAAATAAAATCAGAGAAGGAAAGCTAGGCGCCCTGGATTATTTGAAATGGTGGGTAATTTTAACAATAACTAAAATCAATCAATGATGACGTAAATAATTAAAACAGAATTTTCTTAATAGGGAAAATATTAAACATTATTATTTTATTGCGAAGACAAAATTAAAAGTTAAATCAGGAACAACAAAAATGAAATTCGTAATCAAGAGCAAGTTAACAGATATAACATTATCTTTTGCTTTATAAATTAGTAGCACAAAAATCAAGTTAAAATTAACAAAAAATAAAATCATACACAAGGACGTAAAGGTTTATCGTAAATAATTACGAAGGCCCTGTTACAATAACGTAACTTATTTGACTTAGGGGCGCACCAAACTTCAATAAAACAGCTGAGAGCTGTAGCAAGAAAACTTGGAACTGGAGCACAAAAATGGGATGCTGCCACCCTTTTTAACGGAAGATTGGAAGTAAGGCGAAACAAAACAGGAAAAAAATTCTACCTTATGGATGAACTGGCGCTTGGATATGACCAAGAGGCTGTTCGAGGACCTCAGGACTTCTCGCAGATAAAGATGATCCGATGCACTTTAATTCAACGAAGAAAATGGATAATTTTCGTAGTCCAAACAGATCTTGAACGACAGTGGGGTGCCCTCAACGACTAGTTGTCGTATTATAGTGCCATAAATCACAAATAAGTTCAAATCACAAAAAAATACGTAAACGGAGAAATTCGAACATACGAACGAACAGAACGAAAACTTTTCTGTTCTTGTTTTTCGAAAGCGGTATAAAAGGCCGGATTCTGCCCTCGTTGGTAACTACCAAGACCGCATCGCATTAGCGTACATACTTGTCGAAGTTTTCGACCGAATTGTCGCCAAATCAATTCAACAAAATTGACCCAAGTTTGCACAAACTCAGCAAATAGAACAAAGAAACCTTTATATAAAAAAATAGCAAGCCCGTGGACACTCAAGGACTTCTAAGAAGTAGTCTGAACCAAAACGAACGAAGTCATAACATAAACAATTTTGAGTACAAATCTGAAAGAATGCATACACCGCTAAAACCGTACAGAAGAATGATTTGAATAATCAGCGAATTAAAATAAAGGAGCCAGAGTCGGATTTTGCACAGGACCGGACTTCAGATAATTTTTTTAAAAAAACCCAAATACAGAAAAAGTCAGAAGTGATGAACGAACTCAAATGAATTTATGTGAATAAAATTGGAGAAAAAGTGGGGTCTCAAGAACGGGGAAAATCAAACCGTTACATGGTTTGTCGTCGACAGAGGGCATCTCATCGAACCGTTTGATGGTTCGATAAACAAATTTTTGAAAAATTTTCAGTGGTTTCAAAAGAGTGAAAATCGCAAATGCTAACTTGTACGGTTTGCTTTAACACCCCAATCCATTCATCAAAGTTTTGAGTGTTTTAGAGGTTGTTTAATTTAATGTAACTAACTTGTTATCGCAACTACAAGTAACTCTAAACTTGCTTGATATTTTATTATAGGATTAAATCAAATTTTCGGGAAGGCGTTTGATAAAATGGCCATGTTTAGAGAAATTGCCACAACAATCTAGTGATATGGGTTTTCTTGAAGGAGATTTTTATTGGACACTTAGATCTTCTTAATCCGTTCCATGATAAAGGCAGATTAACTCGTAGAAATGGAAGTGGAAGATTATAGGTTTCCACCAAATCTTTACGAATATTTTCCAAAGAGACTGATTTATCGTTATTGCCACACTATCGTTAAAAACGATTTAAAGCTGTTTTCATATAAAGTTCTTGCTTTATATGAGTTGCTACCAACAGTTAATAATAAGCGAATTTTGTATTGCCAGTGGTTCCAACAAAATTTAATAGATTCGGGGTATCTTACCTCACAAAATACGAAGTTATGGAATGCCATAAATATAATAATAATACTTTTTTATGAAACAATGTTACTTTCATTCAAAGTTGGTATTTGGTTAATTGTTTTTCGAAGACGTTTTCCACGAAATTATTACTGTTGAGAGATAATGGTATATTATAACGTCAGACTTAGCTATTTTGGAATAAGTAACTTTATGTGTGTTATTTTTATCTGAAAAACAGCACACAAGTTAATAATATCCAGGGATTGCTAAACACAATTACCCAATAACGTGCCAATATAACTTCACAAATGTTTATAAATGCCTTGAACAGTATGAAAAGGTGAGCTAATTTGTATCTTCAGGAAAATTATGGCTATTTAAAGAACTTTTTAATTTTTTATGTAGTTTCCTTTTTGTTACTTATTGAGTTAATAATTATAACTACCACTTCACTGGTTTGACGACGTTTCAGCAGAGTTTCATCTGCCATCTTCAGGTCTTTGTTTGTTGTCTGCTTCTGATTCTTGTTATACGAATACTGACGTTGTTCGTTTCAGGTGGGTGCTTCTGCATGGCCGCACTCGGATAGTTGCGTGTAGTAGCTTTCCTGTGGACCGTGTGGCTCAGACTGCCGTTTCTTTTCGTCTTAATTAAAACATCGAACAACGGCAACTGGTTGTTGGTTGCTGTTTCCATTGTGAATTTGATTTTTAGATGTACGTTGTTCAGGTGTTCTAAGAAATTGTTGAATAGGTCTTTTCCGTGAGTCCAAATGACAAAAGTGTCTCCCACATACCGAAGGTATGGTTCGTTCGGTGAAACTGCGGCATGACATGCATATACTAGTAGAATTTTACGGCGGTATCTGGCCAAAATATTATCAGCTATCACTACAAATATGGATCAATACTACAGTGACCAGCAAAAAGTTCGCAAAATATGGGAAAACTATTTATTATTTGACTATCGAACTACGTCAATTACCACTTTTGGGCTTAGTAAGGCAGTATAGTGCCACGTGATGCCGCCAGATGGCGTTGCTGGAACGCACAGAAGGAAAGGTAGTGAGCCATTCGTGCAGCCCTGCGAGTACAGTGTTGGACAAAGCGAAAATTATCGAAACAGATAGTTTCTTTTGAAGTGACTGCTGCGGACATCCATAGAAACGCAGTGTCGAGTCGCAGAACTGTGTTGAGGTCAAAGGCGGTAAGGAGTGCTAAGAAAGGCAAAAGCAGCGAGCGTTCAGCAAATACACGCAAGTCACACATTATCCAGCGTGTGTCCGACTTGATAATGACAAACAGGCGAATCACGTTCGATGCACTGACGGATGCAACAGTTATGTCTCAACGATACTTTGCATACCATCATCTATATGAGAACTTGAAGATAATAACGGTCTGGGTACAATGAGTTTCCCCGCCCAGTAGAAGCATATGGAGGTATGCTAACAGTTGCTTTAGCTGAACAGCTTGGATGAGACGTATTTTAAGCGTCTGGTCACAGGAGATGAATCATGGTTCTGGTACGAGATGTCGGAAAACAAGTCTTTTGGAATGGCAGTACATTGATAGCCCACGCCCCAAGGAGCCGCGGCCGGGGTTGTTTATTCCAAAACAAATGGCGATCAGAAGGGGATTTGCTGATGAATTGGTTGCTCGCAGGAATACGAGTCACTGAAGCGACTCCGCCGACGTATTCAGCAACGCCGCCTTATTACAATGCGCGGCCACATGTCAGTCGCCACACCGTTGCCATCCTGCAGGCTTTCGAGTACACCGTGCTGCCTCATGTTCCATAGTCGCCGGATCTTGCACCAAGCGACTACTCTCTGTTTGACGCAATGAAAGAGACGATGCGCGACGAGCTTCAGTCGGTTATCTGCAAGTGGTCCGTTCTACACCCAAAGAATGGTTTGCAGCCGCTTTACGGAAACTGCCGAAACGTTGGAAAAAGTGTATAAACATTGAAGGGGAATATCTCTAATGAAATTTGTACGCACTTCTTCCTACTAAAAGAGTAGTGAAGAGAAAATTGTAGTGCCAATCATTTTTGAAGTTCCTAATTAAAATCTCCTGCAATATGTACAAATCATTTTGCTTCTTCCGTTGCCGTTGTTAAATCTTTATTTTTAATTTCAGCTTTTTCAACTTCAGTTGGTCTGTATACTGCTGTGATCGTTCGTTGGTTTTTATTCTCCAGGTCTACTGATAGTATTCTTTCATTGCATGCTTACCAGCTAGTTATTTGTTCAGCTAGTCTTTTATGATCATGCAATCTACTCCGGCTTCCGCTCACTTTTTTGTACTGTTTTAAACCTTTTTTAATGATGCAGAATTGGGTGCAACTGGGAATCAGAATGCACCACACAATTCGAAACTAAATGTAGATATACGAAGATTTTACTGTTACGAAACATAAAGGAGACATATTGTTTCAACTTTCAGTCTAAATAATGATTTTCATTAGCTCCATGTTTAGTTAATTGTAACTAATTTCATTCCACAGTTTTGAACTGTAGCTAATCGCACAGATAACTTTAGCGGTTTAATCGGGTATCATCTCGGTTACTCTATATCTACCTGAATAGATTTTAAAGGATCGCACATCTTTTTCAATGCAAGATTGTTTCCCTCATGTGGAGACATTTGAACAGATTAAGTGCATAAAAGGATGTTGCGGTTCACTGGAATGTTATTTTGTTATGTTAACCTTTATGAGGAAAATTGTGCGAATAAAAAAAGTATTGAAGTAAATTCGACCTTAAAACAAATTTAAATCTAACACAATCGTCAATCTAAAATGAGGCTTTCCTTGGTTTTTGCATTTTAATTATCAGGGTTAATGTTAAAAACTTTTATGCGATCTGTTTACTTTCTGTCACATTAATATTAATCAAAGAAATTTTTCTGCTTCCAAATTTTTCGGGTTTTTTGTTTATTTAATTTGATGCCAGAGTTGTGAATAACCCACAGAGGATGCTTCACATTACGAAGGTAATTACTTTGGAAGTAAATATCTGATTTTTTAGCGCATTGAGCTATTTCTCGGTGTTTGTTTGATGTTGGTTTTCTTTAGTTACTTATCCGCCTCGACTGCTTCGACCGTTAATCTTCTAAGCTTAGTACTAACTTAATCCAACAAACTTGAACCGTTCAAGCTTTAAATCGGGCTATGGCTGGTTTCGAACCCGAGACCTCTGAAGTGTGAAGAAGACAGTCACTAGCTACCCCACAGAAAACTTCTTCCGCTTTTGTTTCATGATTAACATTTTCAGGTAGGGCTAATTTTTCCCAAACATGATGCCTTTTGTGTGTTTCTAACCTGTCAGAAAATCAGCAGTAATACTCTTAAACAATTCATAAATTTAAAAAACGAGCCGTAATCAAAGTTACACATCAGCAAACGGAGTAATTTTAGAAAACCATTTAAAACGTTTCAGTCTAATTAAACCGTTATTAAGGTGCATTTCCGGGAAAACAGTTCCCCTACAAATTAAAGGAAAAGGTGGCTTTGCTAATGTTTAATTCTACCTTGTTTTATAACCGTACTCGACATTACACGGAACCTCAAAGCTCATCTTCTAAACGAAAAATTTAATTGGCTCCGGTATCCTGTTCGGAGTCTAAAATTACGCTTTCTTTTATTACATGGCGCTTTACGACTTAACATGATTGTCGGTGTTAAACTTTGAAGTACGTGGTGTTCTGTGATACTTGGCTTACCGTTGAATGCAATGTTATAAATTTAACATAGGTTGGGAGATTATTCGTTTAGAAATTGTTTACTGATGGTCGAATTTAATAGTTTGTCAAGAATGCGTTACTTAAAAGTAAAAGTTCGGAAAGTTTGTACTTATATCGAAACCTTCTTCGTATCATCGGGAAGCGTGTTACTAATATCGAACGCCTAGAACATTCTGAAAATTTGTATAATATTTTGTAATAAAATTGCAGCCGCATATATAAAAATTGGTCCCGGCAAGAGCAGTCAGTCAATGAATATTACGCAATACGCGCGATTTATAACAAATACGAGTACCAGAGTAGCCAAGTGGTTAAGGCATACAGCTTGGACGGTCTCGGGGTCAAACCCGAGTCGAATACTCGGCGGGTGGCCTACCCAGTCACTGAAAATAATTGGGAACGGAAACACAATGGTGGAGTAGGAAAGGTGGTAGGCGGTTGTCGAAAGCGTGATGCTTACCATATAACCCCGTACGTATAGCATGCGAGACAACCGAGGTATGGAAGCGACTTCGTGGAGTGTAAGTGCCGTTAGTCTTGCCTTTACCTTTACTAGGGATATAAATAAACAATCGGTGTAAACGAATTAGAATGGTATAATGTTTAGTTAAGTTAATCGTAGTATTCGTAAATTAGTAAATAAATGGTACTGTAATTATTTGATTTAATACAAAGAACCTATACAGAACCCAAGTAGGATGTACTGAAATCGCTACAATGTTATAAAATTCTAGAATGTCTATCTAAAGAACCATAGAATTTATACACTTTATATGGTAATTAGTAATTACTTTTGCCTTCGTCTTGAATTGTTTTTAATCTGTTACTAAAGTTTTTCAAATGCATACAATATCTATTATTTATGTAACGAGTACATAGACACGTATTAGTACTTGGTCGTACATCCACTGGTTTTGAACTCGTATCTCTAACCGCAGCAACCACCAGTAAGAGAGGAAGGTTTAGGAGAAGTTGTCTCAGGCAGAATTCTCTCTAAAAAAATACTCTTCCAAGTTATTAAATTCTTCCTTCTTCTTCATTAATAGCGTTTTAAGCTAATCTATATCTAGATACACGTCTCCTGATTCAATTTCCATTGATCTTTATTTCATGTTAGCTGTACGCACTTACGGCCTGCTTCTCTCCTAGAAGTGGCGTGCCCTTTACAGGACGTTGCCGATCTTCTCTCCATATATCTGTGGTGTGCGTGTCAAGTGTCAAGTGATATATCTGACATCTTCAAATCATGGGTGGTCTTCCTGGTGGACGTTTATGTGTGTATGGGCGCTATTGTAAAATTGCTTTGTATTAGCGATTTTGGCCTGATTTGGGCATGTCTCGCATATTTCAATTTCTGTTATATCCGCCATTTTCGTGGTATTCCGGACCTACTCATTTATTCATTTGTCCTTCAATGTACTGCTTAATATAACCCTTTCCATCACGTGTTTTAGGGCCCTTCGTTTGCGGAGGTTTTTCTGTGTTGTTACCCAATTTTCTGTCCCACAACACCAGTAGAATAAATAAGTCAAACATCTTGCATTTATATCGAATGGTTATTTTATTTCTCAAGATAAAACTCAGCCTTCCAAAAGCTGCTCTAGTTTGGCTTATTCTTCCTCAAGTTTCCATTTCTTGTCTCTTTCTCTCTTCCTGACGTGAAAATTTGTCTGAAATATTCGCTGACGTTATTATAATTTTAATGTCGCCGTCTCCTGTAAACATAACTCCGATTTTTCTAAGGTTAAGACATTAGCCCTACTTTCCTAGATTTAACATGTGGTAATTTAAATCTGTGGAGAAGACATCATTTATTTTATTCATGTGGTGCTTGTAACATGTCTTGAAGTTCCTTTTTTGATGCTGCAATAGCAACCACACCGTCTGCAAAATGATCTTAAATTGAATTCGAAGACTTCCACGGTTCAGTGTCAGTGTTAAAAGAACGTCTTCTGGGTTGTGACCGTGTCATTGTTGACAAAGAAGAACTCAAAGTTTTGTCTACTTTCTTAAGAGGCTTCATCCGGAGAAGGGTACTAAACGAGCACAGTAACTCAACTTGTTTAATCAAGTAAGTGGCGAAACCCTGGCGAAGCCCCTTTATAAAGTGGGCGAAACGTTGAGTTCTTCTTTCTCAACACTGACTTGGTCCCAATCGGGAAGACGTTTAGCTTTTGACAACATCCTGGGCTAACGTGAAAAGCTTTGGTACTAAGCTTTCCTTGTCGGATTCCTCTATGCAGTTTGATTGGCTTTGTAGTGGTAGACAGTTGTCTCTTCTTCAATGTGTTCCAGAAGTCTGTTGTATCAGTAATCAATTCAGCAGTTACAAAGAACCCTGAATATTGTCCATGTTTGCGAACTTCCAAAAGCTCTGTGGTATTTAATCTACGAATACGATGAGGAAGATGGAAATATTGTATTCATTCGATTTCTTTATTAACAGTTTTCTAGTTTGTAAATGATCCATGGTACTGTAAACTTGTTCGAAGTAGTAGTAGTAGTAGCCATCTATTTTCTGGTTAGGCGATTGGTAATTGTTTTAAGTAAGGTTGATAGTAAACTAATGGGTCGACAATTCTCCAAGTTCTTTTGATCTCCTTTCTTCTGAAGTAAGATTACTAACTGCTGTATTATTTCGTTGATATTTTGTTTATTTGAAAGCATTTATTTAGAAGTTTTGTAATAATCTGAAGAAGTTTTATTTGTTTGTTTTACCGTATCCGAGGTTATTTCGTCTTCAGCACGTGCTGGATTGGTTTTTATGTATTCCAAAGCAATTCTGACTTTGTCAACAGTAATCTCAGGTATGTCTTCTGACCCTACATTTATTAATTTTTCCTTGATTGCCCTGGGTTCTGTTGTTTCTGCAATCCTTGATTCATATAGTTTACAATAAAAATTTGCAACATGCTTTAGCAGCTGATCTCGGTTAGTAATTGTTTCACCTGTTTTGTCTATTGGCACATAACATTGTTTTCTTGTTCTTTTATATTACTTCCGTTATGAATTCGTCATATTTGTTTGATGTATGTTGTATTCGTTTACCAATAGTCTTATTTAATCCAATTTATTCAATTGTGCCTTTGAGGCTGGTCTGTTGTCTCCTCTTTGCTATCCATTTTTTTGTTTCCTCGCCTAGGCCTGATTTAACTCTTCTTTTGGGTAGTTCTTTTGACGATTTCTGAATTGAATCTTTGATTGCTAAAGTTACAAACTCATTTGTTGCATCCCATTAAATGTTATCTACTTCATCTATAATATTAATGCCCTGAAAGTTTTCATCCAGCACTTTTTATATTCTTCTTTTATCTCATGTAATTCTTGTTGTTTTCTTCTTCTTAAATAGTTTTTGTCGTTCTAGTTTTTTATTTATTACTATCTTTGCTCTTACTAGTTGATGATTTTATTCTATATCAAAGCTATTAAGTACAGTCACGCCATGAATAATGTTTCTTTAGTCTGTAAGAATATAATCATACTGATTTTTAACAGTTCAGTATACTTGCCATGCTCATTTTGTATTTGGGGGTTTAGTTATTTCAGCATAAAGCTGTTCAATCTCTTCAGCTGGATAACTTGAAGGGTGTACACTTTGTATTTATTACGAGTATAATGTAAGCTACTCTGCCCGATATTGCTTTAAAAGTTTTTACTAAGTGAGTTTTAGTCTTTTTAACTACAAATGCGACTCCACTATATTTTAGAACTATCCATTCTTCTTCTCTTCTTTGAATTTCGCAAAGTCCTCCAATGTCCCATTTAATCTTTGTAAATTCATTGCAGTTGCATAACTCTTTCTTGTGCTAAAAGTGTTCTCACATTATATGTGCCTATTTACAGGGTTGTATTTCCAAAGCAGCCTGGTCGTACCCAGGTATTTTTAGCATCCTCTCCTCTAGTGTTAAACCGATCGCTGCTGTAATCGTGGACTTTTGAATTGGTTATATAGGTTGTATTCATTCATTTAGTTTCTTCTTCTTATATGAGTAGTAGGCCCTTTACTAGACCTCACCATCTTCTCTCCATATGCCTATGGTATGGGTGTGATGTGGCCTACAGACACAGGGGATCTACAAATTTACGTGGGCTCAGAACCACAAAAGTGCTTCCAGAGAAGACTTACTAGGCAGAGTACTTTGGTGGTTTGCCATTGCCTGCTGAAGGAAGCGGTTAGGTGTTTTCGGTGTATATGTGACTCTGGAAATCGAACCCGGGCTAGCCGGGACAAGGAGCGTCCCACGTTGGTCACTTGCGGGTTGGAATGGACTCCGATACTTCGGAGCAACTCGTATATAGGGTGCGATATAGCATAGTATTCGTGGGTAAGATTAAATTTACGACATGATTCCTTCCCCGGTACTAGGAGTTGAGAGAAGATCAAGGTTCATGCAAACAGAGTCGCTTCCCTAAAATAGACTTTTCTCCACTAGGCTCACTGAGGAGCGCTTACTCGCTACCAGTAGTTATCAAATTAAGTTGCTTAAACTTATAATGCTAGTTGTTTATTATCCCTGCCCAGATGGGCGTGTGTTTAGTGATCTGGTGCAGTCCGCTCATATAATTCAGAAATATCGGTCCGAGGTCCTTAGTCAAAGTGTCTATGCCCTGCTTCATAAATATATTGGGCTACCCTTGATTTTCTAAGCCTGTTCAGGAGCCATATTTATGCTCTTTGAATCTACTGCTACGTTTACATTTCGTTTGTACTACAATTCAGTTTAATAAACTGCGAAACTTCTGTCCCTTAAAGGTCTGTAGGATTCCTAAAGCAATTCCTAGTAGTTTCAAAGCCGCAAACAACTTAAAACGTGACCTGCTGTTGTCTAAGAATATCGTGAAGGTACTATACATTATAACCGGGACTGAGGCGGCTTTTGCAACAAAATTTTATTTTAATATCATGCCCGACGGTAAAAGCCGATTATTACAAAGTTTAGTTGCCTGAAAAGTCAACACAACGAATGAACATTAAATGAACAGCGTAAATCCTACTCAATTCAAATACCACTTGTTGGAAACAGATTAAATAATCTTACAATGGCTGAGACAAATACAAAGAGATCTTAAACCATTCATTTACTGACGCTTGAAATAACTTGAGGAGTTGCTTATTAATTTTAAACAACATCTAAAAATCGTAGAAGAGTATTTTGCATTTAAGCAATAGCTTGGAAGGTTTTTTTCATAGTTTTGGTTTTTACTGTAAATTTACATCCGCGGTTTACAGTGCTGAACTTGTGTTTTTGTATTGTTTTTGTTAATTTAAATACATCAGACATTCAGAAACTCCGTTGAAATTGTTTATGTTTTGTGAATAGTATTTTCTACCCCATTAACCTTAATGCACCGAGCTGTGGAAAGAGCGATAACGAAAGTTTTGTCTTGAAAGCCTGGTTTCTAATATACCTTTTTTCATTGAATCACAACATTTAAAATTCGAGCAAAACAGGGATCATCTTTCTTACTTTATTTATTTAGATATTTCAATTAAACTTGCTAGTCTACAAGCCTACATTAAATTGGATCTGCGTACATACTTTAGGTTTAAAAATCACTTCGAACTGTTGATTGTTTTTTAGATGTTTATTTGAAAAACTCGAGGTTTAATGGTAAGAGCAGGAGCCTCCTAACTGTCTAAACTGAAATAAAATAGGCCATTTCTTGTGAAATTGGTTTATTTAAGACTAAAAAAGCTTTATTAAAGATTACGCATCTTATCACTTAACCTCCACTGAAATTTAACACAACAATGTCGTTTTGTTATTTGTGCCTGCACGTGTATTTGTTGTAGCTAAATACTAACCAAGGGATAATCGGCTTACAGAACAGTTATCCGACTGAACGACTTTTAGATCAGAATTAGGGATTCACGGCTTGACTTGATATTCAAGCTACTTGACTTGACTTGACTTGAAATCAAGTCAAGTTCAAGTCAAGTAGTCACTGCCACATATCAAGTCAAGTCAAGTAGTTATGTATCAAGTACTTGAAAAATCAAGTAGTTTGACAAGACTACTTGATTTTTTATTTAAAAAACAGAAATTCTGAATAAATTTTTATCCAATTCAGTTACGAAATGTCAACATTTCGACATTGATTTCAGTTGTGAAAAGTGGTTCATTTTGTAACTAGTTACAAAATATGCTCCCATTTTGTAACTAGTTACAAAAAGATGATTTGAGTTGCGAAAAGTGGTTCATTTTGTAACTAGTTACAAAATATGCTCCCATTTTATCACGATGACCCAACTCCCTTTTTAAGAAGATGTGGCATTTACATTTTGTTATCTGAATTGGATAAAATCTTGTATGAAACACGTTGCAAAACATGTCTTTTTATCACATGGCGTGTTGTTCATCTCGGCTTCGCCTCGACGAACAATTTCACGCCTGGTGATAAAAAGTCCATCATTTTGCAACTCGTTGCATAAATAGCTATTATTGTAGTTTGACTGCCTTGACTACAAAGTCATGCCAGTGTCAGCCGAATGTTAAAAAGTTTAAAATTATAATTTAATATACTATAGCAATTGCTTAGCTTAGTTAAAATAAATAAATAAATGTCTCTGCAATAAAAAGTTTTTATCCAATTCAGTTACGAAATGTCAACATTTCGACATTGATTTTAGTTGTGAAAAGTGGTTCATTTTGTAACTAGTTACAAAATATGCTCCCATTTTGTAACTAGTTACAAAAAGATGATTTGAGTTGCGAAAAGTGTTTCATTTTGTAACTAGTTACAAAATATGCTCCCATTTTATCACTCCCATTTTATCACGATGACCCAACTCCTTTTTTAAGAAGATGTGGCATTTACATTTTGTTATCTGAATTAGATAAAATCTTGTATGAAACACGTTGCAAAACATGTCTTTTTATCACATGGCGTGTTGTTCATCTCGGCTTCGCCTCGACGAACAATTTCACGCCTGGTGATAAAAAGTCCATCATTTTGCAACTCGTTGCATAAATAGCTATTTATTATTTATAAAACATAATCTTCCATTCAAATCAGATACATATTTAAAACAGGAAACATAAAAATAAAACGTACATAACAGTATAATCTGATAATCAGTCCTACTATGTATCCCAAATGTTAAGATAACATACATGTTACCAAACTCTGTTATGTTATGAAGCAGATTTCTTACTATGTATCCCATGTTATGTTTACTAGCTAACGTAGTATGTTATGAAGGGTCTAGGTCAATACCACTCCGCAATTACCACGCCGGTCAATACCACGCCGGTCAATTCCACTCCTACAAAAATCACTCCAAACAATAACCACTCCGAACAAAAACCACGCCAGCAAATACCACTCCGTAAAATATCACTCCTGTAAATTACCACTCGGGGTAAAAACCAGTCCAACAAATATCACGCCTGTATAATTCCATGTATGTAAATAGTATTTTAAGACGTAATAAGAAAGATACAATGGTACTACCAAAATAAAGAAAAATTAAAAATAATGATTTATATGTTATGGCTAATTTGATAAATTTGGTTATTATGCATAATAACCAATTTATCGATTTAGCCGTAACATATGCAAGAAATTAGATACATTATTATCCATTTGAAGATAGTAGTTCATAAGCTTCTTGATTAATTAAAATAGTGCAATATTTCTTATAAATTATTTAAGTTTGAAGGAGAATGTTAAATTTTTATATCAACACGTGCCATATTATTCATTATCAATAAATTATTATTTTGCTATCAGGAGTTATCACTTTAATGGCTAGAAAAGTAATGTTTTTCTTGAAATTTTACCTGAATTTAATGTAATCTGAGATCACGTCTTGAAATATAACTTTTATATGTCGAATATAACGGCGTAATATTTGTTGGCGTGGTTTTTACCCCGAGTGGTAATTTACAGGAGTGATATTTTACGGAGTGGTATTTGCTGGCGTGGTTTTTGTTCGGAGTGGTTATTGTTTGGAGTGATTTTTGTTGGAGTGGAATTGACCGGCGTGGTATTGACCGGCGTGGTAATTGCGGAGTGGTATTGACCGGACACCGTTATGAATGATGTTGCTTTTATATGTAACATAAAGGCGCTTACACATCAAGCGTGCCGTACTACGCCAAACCGCTCAAAACGTTTGCAAACGTTGCAGATCGCTCAATGTGGACGATAAAGCGCGCACAAATAATCAAATTGCGCACATACAAATGTTTTCCGCGCGGTGTCGGTACATCAAAGAAATTGGCCTGTTCGTGCACGTTTGATTTTTACGACTTGCTATTGCTTCAAACAACTGGAACCTCGGCAAACACTAAGTATAACCGCTTATTTGCGCACGAACAAATTTTGTTACAAAACGTTTGCAAACGTTTTAAGCGGTTTGGCGTGGTTCGGCACGCTTGATGTGGAAGCGCCTTAACATACAAAATATAAAAGGCAACTTTAACATGCTGTTATAAATAACCAAACCTTTTACGCGAAATGTCAAAACGTCAAATTTAATAAAATAAACAAACAAACAAGTAAAATTATTTTAAACAAATGCCACCTATCTATCTATTCATAAAACATGCCCACTCATATAACGCTCTTTGTCTTGCATTTGTTATGCGTATAATGCTATTTCATGATATACGAAATATCACGAATGATTTCTGTTACTGAACAGTGAATGTTATTAAGGGATACACGGTAGCGTATTTAAAACACTATGTTAAGATGTATGTTATTTAAGCATGTTATTATAACATAACGGGTATATGTTAAAAATAACGTACGGGATACGTAGTAGGACTGATTGTCTTTAAATATTAATCAAAATGTTTAGTTCGTCCAATGCATGTTTTGGTCTTCAATTTTATTTAATATTTAAGGACAATGTCAGATTAAAGCTTACATTACATACATTTAAAAGCAGCCTTTAGTGGCGTCGTTCTTCATCCAAGAGTTAAGGCACATGAGGCTTCTAATAGATTTGTCACCCAATCTGTTACGGGTTTTTGTGACAGTTAGTGAAGCCCCGGAAAACTGTCTTTCAACAGGAGCTGTGAAGTTGCTGGCGTTGATAAAAAATCCTTTGCCATTACAGATAAGTTTGGAAAAACGGATTCGTGTCTTTTCCACCATTGTAGGATATCTTCTGAACTGTTAGCTCGTGGATCAGTCAGGTATTTGTCTATTTCATAGCTAAGCCAATTCAAAATACCCTTTTCTTTGGTAATACTTGTGCTCGTGCTTGCAGCTGAAGTTGATTCAACGGCATCTCCAAAAGCTGCTTCGTAGACTTTTGTATGTTTGGTTTGCATATGCCGCTTTAAGGAAGATGTCCCGCAATTTTTCATTTTCAAAACGGTGGATTTCGTTGTACACAGCGTGGATTTTCCTTGTTTGTCAGTCTGCTTCGTACTCTTTGGATTTTGATCGACTATGAAATAATCTATAATTGTTTTCTTTTTATCAGATGTACGTTTTTACGTGCCGATTTTTGAACAAGTTCGGAATGTTCAGAGTAATCTGTATTTTTATTCTTTTTGCCACTTTTAACTGTATGTTCTTGAACGATTTCGGAATGTTCGGATGAACAGTCTTCCACCATATATTCTGACCCGCTGCTCTGAAAAAGGTTCCATTTCTATTTCCGATGAATTACTCATTGCTTTTTTAATAACGTATAGGTGTCAACATTCACACATCACAGTACTTCATACATTGAGCAAGTCTCGAATTCGAAATTCTAAATTTTATGCATATGCAAGCGTTTCAGTTAGCTCGGGGAAACTCCCAACTTGTATCTAAATACTAAATGCGCGCATGAGCTTGCGACAATGGAAAAGAATGAACGATTCGAGGTTTTCGCACATAGTCGGTTTGTTATCAAGTAATATCAAGTAGCTTGAAATAGCTTGATATCAAGTCAAGTAGTAACGAAAGAAAATCAAGTCAAGTCAAGTAGTGAATTTTTGAAAAGCTTGGTTTTCAAGTCAAGTCAAGCAATTTATAAAAACGTCAAGCTACTTGACTTGATGAATCTCTAATCAGAATGTAAAGAATGAAGTAAGAAATAGCTAATATTATGATTGTAAATCCTAAAACTTGCAGCAGACACAATTTGTGTTCTCCATAACTAAGTTATGTGCAATTTGTAACTTATATTTAGTTTAAAAAAAGCTCTTGTCGTTAATTATAACCAAAACCAATTAACACTTTTTATCACTTCACACTTTATTACCGCTTTAATTAATCAATCTCTGCACTTCTCGCAATAATTTCCTTTTTTAACTCAAAGCGTAAATTTTCCTGTTAATTTAATAATTTCACTTTATTATTTGCAAACATACGAGATATTAATCCCCATAACGAGGTTATCCGTTATTAATTTTTACTACCGCATAAACTCAGAAAATTAAAACTCAAATAAAACCATTCCGCTCAGCTGCTGAAGTTAATTCCTACAATCATTTACCCTTCTTAGTGGATAACCAAGGTAATTAGAGGATTCCGGAGATTTCAGGTGGTGCAGAATACAACTTTTAAGAACTTACTGGTTTATTTCAGTTATTAAGTAATTACTTCCGTATTTCTGAGGTTGTTACTAAAATACAACGCTAAATTAGTTATTAAAGTTTGCAAAAGTTTTGTGGGAATTTTAACTGAAATTAGCGCCTTGAAGGAGAGAAATTATATAAAGACTCCTTAATAAAATTTAACACAAATTTCATGTGTATCGAACGAGATCTGAGGGTTGGGAGTTGAACTCTGAGGTTTCCAGAAATTGATATTTAAATAATTGGAAATTTAGACTTTTTAACTGATTTAAAATAAAATTAATTAACTAAATTTGTAATTGAAAGATTGGGGTTCACTGACTTCTTTTACGACCTTTCAAAAAATCCTTGATTGATTGAACGAAATTGAGAGGAAAAGAACACAGTGATGTGTATCGTAACGTCTGCTATCAAAATCACGCTGAAATTGAGTATTAAGCTCGACTTCGCGTTGGAAATGGCATGTTATACCCTCAAATTAACTGAAGTGAAATGGTTCGCGTGTGGCGAAGAAAAAAACTAATTGTCTTTGTGATTTTTCTGTTACCAGGCCCACGAACGTTGAGATTTCTTTTTAACGGGGTTTCTTTTGTAAGTTAATTTGTCATTAAGCAATGCTTATTGAATGTCTGTTTATTAGCTTACATTGTACGAGACTCAATTTACTATCGCGTGGTTTTAGAGAGGTATTTCTTAGTAGTTTGACAATTTTTCTTTTATTTTTGGGTGTTTGTTTTGTGCTCCATTTTGAGCTTTAGAATGAATTTTAATAAATCTTTTCTGAAAAGTTATTCCTTTTTTTCAGTAGATACACGCTGAGATCCTTGGTATCCGCAAGCCTGGATCTCATTCGATGAATAAAAAATCAAACACAAATGATGCAATGAACTAGAAATTTAAATATATTCAAATCAATGAAAGTTTATTTATTTATTTATTTATAAAGGGTGATAGGATTAATTCAAGTAATCAGAGACCTATATAGGACGATCAACAGATCATGATATTTTTGTTTGTATAAGACGTAAAAGAAAAAATGATCATATATTATTTAATTATTTAGTATGGTTGTCTATTTACCTGATTTATATTTATCAGATTACCTATTTAATTGTTTATACCTATATCTATTTAATCTTTTTTATATTAAATACTTGAACTATCTGACAGTCCTTTATTGGGTTAGATGTGCTTTGAAGTATTTTCGGGGAATTGGTTATCAGTTGCGGTTCCTATTTTTCTGAAGGACACGCTTGTAACTGATTGGCGCCAATTATTCTTTTTCAGCTTATTACAAGAACCCTGACCTTCCCACGGCAGTCGGCGGCATGTTCCCGAGAGCTACCTCGATCTCCTCCTTCTTTCGTAGCACTGGGTTTTGAAAAGATGGGATTTGAGCCCATCACTCTTGCACTTCGACTATTTGGTTTTTGTACATTTTCATCCCATCAAAATAATCCTGTGCCCTCAACTTGCCGAGGTCTATTCTTCCCCTGCTTGACAGAGTATGTCTCTCCTGTATACTCCTATTTTTTTTAAGGTGTCTTCTCAGATGGCAGTGGGCTGTAACAAGTTCTACCAGCCGTCTAATTTGAGTTCGACATAAGTGTAATACGTCAGATGCCAGTCTACGTGTAGGCTTACCATTTATTTCCATTCATGCTAGCGAGAAATATATCGTGGAACGGTCCATTTTTCTGTCGCTGTTCGAATGCCTTTTTTGGGTATTTCGAATACAGGTTTTTGGCCTATATGCCTGTTTGCCCTGGTACCCATACGAATTAAACTATGGTCTCTTCAGCCAAAATGGCCAGGTGATTCAGACATTCTCTCGTTACCTTTGGACCGATATGAGATGATCTAAGTGCTATAAATACTGATCGGCTGTCAGACTGCAGGCTGTTGGTTATACCCGCGTTTTGCATTCTCTTGTACACATAGTAATATAGCAAAGGTTTCAGCCTGAAAGACTCTAGCTTTAGTTCCCAGATATACACTGATATTCTATCTTGGTTTTGCACCATATATTCCAGCCCTCCTGTACCATCCACTGTACGGGATAAGATAGGGTTCCCTAATTACAATCATTGCGGTCACATTTCACAGTGAGTGGTTTTTCAAAACAATGCTCCTGTGTAATCACTACCCATTCTTAAGATGTCTCTTGCAACTACTTCTTATATTCGTTTGTGTCAATTTCCTGGTTAATATTCCAAGTGGGCCAGTGGTTTTCAGGCTTCCCCCTTAGATATTTGTCCAAGGTAATTAGCCTCAGAAGGGCTTATATAGATGCTGTAGGAGTATCGTTAGTGACTCCACAGATGCACAAGCAAACCAATCTTTTTATTCTGGACAGTTTTGTGATGGCTGTTTTTTGTTCTAGCTTTTACCACCAGACTAGGGTGCCACAGGTTATCATTGCTATTGTATCATTCAATCCGTAAGTCCTAGCAAATAAGCCTCTCCCAGTATGACAGCCATTTTTCCTTTGTACAGGTGTGTAGTCCAGGTCAGTTTTGCATTTCACTTAGGGTAATGACTAGATTTTTACCCTCCGGTTAACCTGAATTCGTTCACCAAATTTTGTGAGGTTACGGAGTGCCTCTACAATTATTTTCTTAGTAAAGGGTATTAGTGATATTTTATAAGGGTTTCTTGTGAAGTTTACGCCATTCTCACCACTTCTGTGTAATGTTTAACGCACTTTGTTAAAGGGCTGTAGTAATGGTTGGGCGTTCGCCCCTTACAAGAATGACTGTTAGTTGCTATTACGTTCCATAGTAAAGAAGATAAAATCCCCACCTGGGGGCAACCCTTGACGTTATATACCTTGCGAGATTCTACTCCTAAATGAACATTTACCTGGTGATTCTCTAACCAGGATTTTATCCATCTGTTAGAGGTATTGTTTACGCCATGTCTGAGGGTGGCAGTTGTCAAATGCCTTCTCTATATCTAAGAATGCAGCTAGAGCTAGTTCCTTGTTGTTCATTGTTCCTATTAACTAGATTGTGAACAGCTGACTAATATGACCTTCCCGGTTGATATGCATGTTGATCGTGGGGGTTGTCATAACCCCATCTCGCGTATACCTATCCATCAGTTTATCCATAGTCTTTAAAGAAAACGACCGATCGGTTTGTATGCCCTTAATTGGGCGTACGACTCTCGCCCTGGTTTAGAAATATTTTTATTCTTAATGTCAGAGGCATGTGGTTTCCCGCTAGGCATCAGCGAAAAAATTTAATTAAAATCGGTACTAGAGCTTGATTCTCTGCTGCACTAGAGCTGAGAACATTCCATCTGGCCCGAGCGATTTATAAGGTTGAAAGGGTTTGATAGCTCATTTTACTTTATTATAAGTGATCACTTCTGTATCAACCTCCGAGTCTTCTTTCCTGGATTTCCTTGAGAAGTTGCTAGGCTTATGTGTATTACGTATAGGGCTATTTCAGCGATGTATTAATTTTGTGTAACGACATATCTTTAAGAAAAATAGCAAACTAAACATAAAATTATGTATATAATTCACTCGTCCATTTTAATAGACTGAGCCCACCCAATAAAGTCCTACATTACGTAGGTACTCGTTACATTTGTAAATAACTATTATGGTAATTCTGGTTTATTATCGAACACCCTTTATAATGATTATTAAACGCAAATATTTACAAAAGCATTTTGTTTTGTATTTTATAAACAGTGATTATGATATATGACACTTGTTACCTTTTCTATTTTAGATCAATAAAAACTGTTTCTATTTATATTCATAAGCACGTATTTTACAGTATTTGTTCAATTTTGTTTGTATGTCCTTTATGTTTCTCGCAGAGTATTAGCGTCAATACCTTTACTTTTTACTGACCATATAATTCTGTCGTAACATTACAAAGACTAAAGGTTATTAAAAAGATTTTTTTATTGGGCGTATTAAATCTTTTTATTGTATTTAGGCGAAACTACATCCCCAATCAGCAAGATGAGATGGGTTTATAGTTTGTTATATTTCACTGCTTACGGGTTGTATATATTGGAGAAACTGATTGCGATGTACGCACACGACGTATAAATCCCGCTGGCTCTTTCCTTTTTTAAACAGAGTTGACACACTGCGAAGCGGTATGTACCTTCCCTTGCTTTTAATAAAATCTCTTTCCTAGCATTGTTGAAAGTTTGAACAACCGTGCTGTTTTACTCCTCTGGCAGCCTTAGTGAAGCCTCTGGTCTTTGGGTCTTTCTAAAATACGTCTAGCCAATATACAACTCTAGCGCTTAAAATTCCTTTATGCAGTGGATTTACTTTCGACGTGACTGAGTCATACGTGTTCATTTTACGGCGAGTAAACCAGTAATGCAGAAGAGGATGCCACTAGTTTGATATCGTTTCGCTTAACTAGCAGCGCTAACAACCCGGAGCTGTATATTCGTTAGACGTAGTATATTTATGTCAAATTCGTAAGACTCCCTTTTATTACTCTGACCTTGAAAGTCATGGTAGTTTATTAACTATGCTTCTTCGCTGATTTAGTGCATTTGTTAGATTCTGTATCTTGAATTACATTGTCTATAAACTTAAAAAAAGTTACCAACGAAATATACTTCGAATTAAGAAACATAGAAATTAATTAACCAAATTGTCTACTGGCTGTATTGATTTTTCAAAAATGTAATTAATAAGACTTCGTGACGCCAGGGTGGCGCAGTGGTAGAGCTTTAAGCTAGTGTTGCACTAGTCCTTGGTTCGAATCTCATAATCGGCAGGATTTTCCTGCAGTTTGGAGATCGGTATCGAGCTCTGGTGACCATTCGTCACTGAGCACCTAATTAACGACGCTCTCCTCCAAATACCGACTTAAGAAGCAGACTAACACAAGGTCCAACACGTACCCACATTTACCCTATACACGCGGTGCAGTCTGTAGGATCAAACGGCGCACCAATCACGTAACCCGCAGAGTCGGGTCGGATTGTGCATTGCACGCGTAAAACTTCATACGTTAACACACCGACCTCGACACTGAAAGGTATAAGAAGTTAACGATAACAAACAAACATAAAAGTTACGTAAAACACGATGTCAACGATTACATGAGTGTTAAAATAAGGAGCCAAAGTAGGCGGCGAAGAATGTAACGATCTAACTGAAAAAAATTTAAAAGTACGTATATCGAGATAAGGAGGCTGCGATTTCAAAGCTTTTTGGTGACAGGCCATTAGGTACAAGAGAAATTCTACTCCAATATCATTTTATGCTATCGTTTTTTAGGAGAGCAGACACGAAGATGGATTTCTCTGCTACCTGAATTTTTTGTATTTTTTTGTCTTTTTACACGTATTGGTTGTTTTTTCTTTATCAGAGGTAGTAGATATATTTTATTAAATCTTAGTTTTATAAAAGGTGAATATCGAAAATTAAAGTAAATAAACCCGAGTAACTAATAAACAAAAGAAGCTTACTAGTAACACATATTTTGCTCATGTATTTTTTAAGATATCAAGGTATACTCCATTGCAGATGCTCGTTTTCTTTTTTATCAGGTTGGATTTCTATTGCAAATGACAGATTTGTATTTACTACCAACATATAGTAATAATCGAATTTTCTACTGCCAGTAGTTCCAATAAAATTTAATGATTTGCTAAATTGAATGTGTTGTTTTAATGACGCTTAGTTCTTCATCCTTTCACAGTATCTTAACTCACAAAATATGAGGTTATATGAAGTGCCAAAGATCCCCATATTTTTTATTAAACATCGTTAAATCTATTACAAGTTGTTATTTGGTTAAGAGTATCTCGAATATGTATTATAGCTTCTAGATTCGTATTTACTGTTACTTTTAAGAGGTATTAGAATATTATAACTAAATTTATTACCTGAAGACGAGTTGCAACAGGGATATTTTCAGCAAGATGGCGTAACTTACCCATACAGCAACGACGATAGAATAATTTCATAATAGTTTATTATCAAATTGCAGTGATTATTATGATTTACTTATCATGTTAGTTGTTACTGTTATGTTATCACCTAAACAAAAATAAAAGAAGTACTTTCTTAAGAAAGTGGTTTATTTAAAACTAAAACAGCTTAATTAAAAATTACGCAGCTTATCACTTAGCCTCTACGGGGATTTAACACAACAATGCCGTTTATTTACTTCGGCTTGCGCTTGCACTGGCTGTGTCTATACAGTGAGCACGTAAAGGTTGGAATAAATTCGATAAAATCTTTATTGGGCAAGTAAGAAAATAATGCTCGGACACGTCGATTTTCTTTTTTAGATGCGCATTTTTTAGTATACGTATATTTTTTATTACGTACAAAAATGTGCTCTTCTAAATGGTATTATCAAAAGAGGGTGTTGCCATTTAAAAAAACTGATGATGACGTCATAACTCGAACAGGGATGACGTAATAAAAAATATACGTATACTAAAAAATGCGCATCTAAAAAAGAAAATCGACGTGTCCGAGCATTATTTTCTTACTTGCCCAATAAATATTTTATCGAATTTATTCCAACCTTTACGTGCTCACTGTATGTTAACCAATTTATTTTTTTATCAATAGACGGTGTTTTTGCTTTGCCCATAAACATGAAGTTCCATGGCCTAATACATCCAGAATGAATTATAAATACGTACTTGCCAAGGTACGAAATGCGATTTTAGACCATCTGCTGAAAATAAATTTCATGTTCACTTAGCGTAATGTATTTTCCCAAACCAGACGCGACGAGCATTTGCTTTTTGGTTGAAAGCCCTTAATATCACAAGGTAATTTATATATCTGGTGTCAATCAACAGGCTTTTTTCCAAGGTCACTCTGCCTCTTTTCATTTAAAATTGCCATTAAGCAATGTCAGTGTATAAACAAAATGAGTTAAGTCTTGCTCTGAAAAAAGCGAGTTTTTAAGAGCTTAAAATGTTTGCTCAGTGGAAATGCGTTAATGAAGTCGGAGAAATAACCGCTACAATCTGACTTGTTGAAGGATACCGAAACCCGTGCAGTGGGTTCCGTTGAAAACGAATTTTGTATTCGCGTTAGCGTGTAAAGCCTCTCATTAATCTTCTAATGGAATGTAGATATATCTTTACGCCCCCAAGAGCCGTCGAAGTCATCGACCCCCTTGCAACGAACAGACGATTTTGAGATGTCAAAAATTCAGGAAACACCTTAATACCAGCATTGTCTCCAATAATTGCGAAACGGCGTTCGATAATTGCGGGTATTAAGCCGTATAGTGGAAACATTCGTGGTTATTACGATAATTATTGCTGGAAATTGTGGCCGATTCATTAATTTTGTGGAAAGTCTGTGTTGTTTTAAACTACCTGTTTGGTACACCGGTCATTATTGGAATTACTTTGTAGGTACATTAAAATGAATAACGCTGTTGTTTTAGCAATTTCTAATTTATGACAGGAGAGCTTTGGAGTTTATTCCGGCAATTAGTTTAGGAAATACGAAACTAACAGCAAAATACAGTACGATTGGCTAAAGTTCACATCTGGTAGGTCATCTTTTAGAAGACGTATCGCTGAATACAGTCTTGGTTTTGTTTATATTCAATTTATTTCTCAATAGTATATTGTAACGAAGAGGCTTTTGCATTTATTGAGGGTTAGGGCCTCTTATGTTATTATATTTATTATGATGGTAGAGACTTATAGCCAACTTCATTACGAGTGTTTAGGCTTGGCTTTTGCAAGAGGTTATATCAAAATACCGAATTAACTAACATCAGATATATTGGTATAACTTAGTTACAAACATTATTTAACTGTTCAACAAACGTGATCCAAGCATTTAACAAGTCTTAAGTCCGACTGACTTAATACGGCGTACAAAACATTAGTATCAATTTATAATAATAAACACTTATCTTACATGAACATCTTTAAGAAGGCACACATCTTGGTAACAATCATTGGAAAATGTATGTAAACCAACCCTTGGCTTATGGCCAGGGTTGGCCCTGTAAGGGCCTCTCGTCTAGATCTTAATCAGACATCGTAGTGAGACTCTATCAGGAGACTGAATGCCTTATGGCAGGTTTCCTATATTTATACTCCCAAGATGTGTTCTCTCTCTCTCTTACATTTTAACATCTGCCCATGTTAGTACAAGGGTTTCATTCATTCTTACATTGTATGAATATAGGTCATGATGTTCCCACATGCAACCCACGTTAATTTAGTATAAACAAATACAACATTTTATTACAATGTTATGATTGTGCAATACAACCAGCTGTTCCGTATGACTCATATTCATGCAAGTGCATCTTTAGTTAGTAAACAGATTTAATGATCCTTACTTTCTAATGATTGCGAAACTTTGTTATATCAGACCACACCTAAATGCCAACTTATTTAATTCATTTCTTATGGCGATGTTTATATTATTCCTGAATAAATCCTGCTACCTTACAATATCGTTCGAGACATTTAACAATTTTTGTAAATGATTTTCACTTCTCACCACGATGACTATGTCGTCTGCGTACAACAATTCTCTTATAACCACCGTCTGGAGTTTCCTGCTCCTATTCTAGCTCTCCACATTTCCTTCCCCACCTCCCGTGCTAAGTAGTCAAGCAACACAATACACAGAAGAGGACTCAGGATGCTACCTTGCCTCACTCCCATGTTTGGATTCACTATTATTAGATCTTACAAAATTTCTGTATTTTTTATAAATTGATTTAATTGCCTCTACTAAATCTGCGCTAACTCCTCTCGCCATATAATTTCCGTAGGTACACTATTGAAGGCTTTTTCCAAGTCTACCAAGCACACATATAACTCGATGTTATGATCGAGGGATTGTGCTCTTAGCTTTCGCAAACAGAAAATCAAGTCTTGCATGACTTTTTCTGTTCTGAAGCCGTGTTGGAAGTCTGAGATTTTTCCTTCTAGCTCTGTCCTCAATCTGGTTTTTAAAATGCTTTCATGCTCGCGAGGCTCGGTAGCGAGATTCCGCTATAATTGTCTTAAAGGTATGGTAAAGGTAAAGGTATGGTTACTTCTCTATCTGATGGCTATCTTTATTTTTCCAGGCAGCTCTAATCACTTTGTACAGCAATCTGGATCGACTTCTTGTAAGGTTCTAAATATCCCTGCCCCTATCCCGTCATCTCCAGCTGCTTTGCCATATTTAATTTGTGCCAAGGCCCGCAACACTTCTTCATACTCTATTTACGGTTTCATATTCTTCGCGTAATTGATGGATGACCTCACCTTCTCCTTCTACTCCCCTAACACCTTCTTGAAGTGCTCGTTCCAGCTCTTCATTATTTTATCATTATTTACGAATAAATTCTTATTCTTGTTCCTAACATATTACGTCCTCTTATTTTGCTCCTTTTTCGAGCTTTTCAGAACTCTATAAAATAGTTTTTGATTGCCCTTGTAGCCTTCTTCCAAAGTCCGGCAGAAATCTTCCCTTCTGTATTCTTTCTTCACAATATTCCGCTGCTCTTTATAATCCTGGAATATATTCATATAGTTGCTTCTTTGGAAGTTCTTCCATAATTGTTTCTTTTCCTGACTTCATCTCTAATTTGTTCGGACCACCACGACGTCCATTTCTGTGTATTAGACATTTTCGTTGTTTCGCAAACGTCCTCTAGTACAATATCTTTAAAGTATTTCCTCAACTCTTCTGTGTCCCTGTTCGTAAAGCTTGGCCGTATTTTATCATCTCTTCTCTGATTTTATTTTGCAACTGCTTCTTCATGTGTTCAATTTTTAATCTTTGTACCCTAACGACTGTCCTGCCCTCTGCTTTTTACTTCTTACCATCTTTTCCGTCTTCTTTTTGAATATTCCTACTTGCCTATTTCCTATTCTCGTTTGATTGTTATGTCTCTAACTTCCTCAATCAGTACATAATCTGTTAGACTTCTCGTCTTTAGGTACTTTGGTTTCATCTGGTTATTTGTTGAATGTCTTTGTGCTGAAAGGAGAAATTTCCTATTACCATATTATTCAGTATACAGAAGTTTATAGTTCTTTTTTTGTTTGAATTTCTAGTTCGTTTCCCAAAGTTTCCTACTACTTCTGGCGAACTCCCATCCCCCATCCCTACCCCTCCATTACGGCCCCCGTAAATTACCACCTGCCCCTTTCTTTCATCTACCATATCCTGTAACTCCTCCCAAAACCTGTTTTTTTCCCTCTTAGCTATTGTCTTCGCCGGTGCCGTAGACTACTATAATGGAATAAAGCGTTCCTTCAAGTGATAGCTCTGTACACGTCACTCTACCCGAAATAAAGCTTCAATTTGATACTTTTTGTACCAATTCCTTCTTAATAAGGGAAGAAAGCCCTAAAATCAAATTAGTTGGTCCTCCAAATGGGAGGTTGGGGCGACCGGCCTACAATTTATTTCCTGAAAAACTTGTTGAAGAAAACCCGCTTAAAACCCAATATAGAGCCTCGGACTAAGACGTAAAATCGGGGACGAACCAAGCAAATCATAAATTTAGGTACATGAAATATGTAAGGCACAAACGGAAAACTGAATGAAATATTGACAGAACTGAAACAATTGAATATGAATCGGATTGCTAGTACATTTCTATAGCAGAGTATCAAAAAAGATCAGAGAAAAAAAGGATATCAGTTATAATTCACAGGAAATGGAGATAATACGTAAAAAGTTGGAAAGCAATTAACGAAAGAATAGTAGATATGTGATTTGATTAATACCAATAACTTAGCATTCATCTGAAAATAATTTGCAATAATGCTCTCCATTTAGAAAAGCGATATTTTGGACATTTAAATTTAGGTATTGGAGTGTGGGAAGACCACAAAGATGACGGTTAGATGATATTCGGAAGCAAGCATCCAAGAAATGGTATCAGACCGCACAGAACAGGACAGTTTGGAAAGATATGGAAGAGGCCTTCGTCCAGGAGTGGACGATAAATGGCTGATGATGATGATGATGATGATTGGGTTTCAAAACAATTGAAATAAATGAAAAGTTAGGTATCCATATTCTGAATATTTACAGTTGGCACTTTTAGCATTTAAATAATCCTAGATTTGGCCATGTTGTACAAAAAAAATCTGGCACCTTATTACAAAGTTTTACTGGGGTTTAGTTAAAAATTTTAGGTTTCATATCGAAGTTTAATGTGTAACTGTACGAACCCCAGGTGTGTTACCCTTTACAATTTTTCGCTGTGATCGTCTAGTTTTTCAATAAGCTTTTCTTTGCCCTCAACCCTTATTGGTTAAGTCAAAATCCTACCCTCCGTTTAGACAACTGACTATTTAGTCAGAGGACCCTTAATGTTGTTGCGATTCGTTGATCTAGAGTAGCTCACCGTATAAACAACAAATAAATACACCATCCAGCTTAATACCTATATTATTATAGAGTCATATTTATGTACAGATATTTACAAATACAGTAAATAATGAAGCATAGTGAATGGACATCAAACTAGGCAAGTTAAATTATGAGCAGTTGTTTGAACAATTACTATCCATTTGTTTTACGATTTTGATGTAATCAGGGTGACCTGTGCAGTGGTTCGATCACAAGAAATTATGCTGAAAGTCAGTGCGTCAGTCAGATATGCGATACAAGATCGATCTTTTATGGGATTGATAATAAAATCAATCGTATACGGCCGGAGCCACAGGTGGTATTACAACCAATCTTTAAAGTTTGACGAGAGTGCAATTTCCCTCCAACAAAGTACGTGCACTATGCAAGACTCTTAAATTAACGAGTATATGCGCTATGCATATTGTATAACTCTAATTTAAGTACATTAGTAAGCGTTGCTCCTCATGTAACGAGAATGTACGTTATATACAACTCACAACGTACGAGTACAAGGTATCTCGCAATTGTACGGAATGTTTATCCCTATAGTTGATTAGTCAGAACTGTCGTATGGTTGTAATTACCTGCGATCAGCAACTATAACAGGGCAAGCCCAATGTAATTTTGATAAAGTCCAATCTTGAATACGTTAAGCATATTAAAATTGCTAACCTCTACGTTGTGTGCTAATTTGGATTTCGCAGGGAGACCCCTCAATTAGGATTACGGTATTTTCACCCCCTTGATCAATAGGCACAATCGGGAAGCAATGCTTTACCGCGGTGTACGTAATATGAAGAACTTCTACCAGTTAATGCAAAGCAACAAAGTGCAATACAACCAACTGCATACCTCACAGCAATTAGATACACCAATCAGCGCACTAATCGAAATTCCAGACGACTATACAGATAGACTGAATAATCAAGACCGGAACCAGTGATAAAATTTTGTTGGTGGTCATCACAAGTGATTAACTAAAACGGTTAAAAGTAGACAAACTTTGATGCGAAAGGTAAAACATAAACCAATAGCTCTGACAACTCAACAGATTAAACTGAAACTACTATAATAATAAGAACTCAAGATAATTTTGATGATCGCGCAGTACGTTTACTATCGATATATTTTTATGTGTAGTTTATTTTATAAGGTAGTTTAAAAAACTTGCAGAATAAAAATTTTATGGCTGGTCTTAATTGGTAAAAACAGTAGGAAATAAAATTTTACTGTGTAAATGAAACTTTCGTTTGCTAACAGTGTCGATGGCGTGAAGAAGAGCACGTGATAGCTCCACTGGTTTGGCAATCTAGGTGTAGATAAAGCCGAGGTTATTAGGATTCTGAATTTAATTAAACAAACATTTTCTTTCAATTAATAATATTCTAGTAATTCGCATACAGTCATTCATTCATTATTTTCATTTAATTAAATTAATTACTAAGTTCAATCACACAATTAAATTGAAAAGACACTAAAGTTAATACTGCATCCAGTAAAAGTAGCACTAAATTTTTGATAACATAATAAAATAAAAAAAATAATTTTAAGCCTCTCAGAGTACAGCCTAGAATTTAATGCTACTTTAAAATTGTAGGTTGAGCCTTTAGAATCCCTTAATTTACATATATTACTACCACTGAATAATTTAAGAACTTCGGAAACTACATTATAATTTTCTGCAGACAGCCAGCTTTATAATCACCAGAACGTGAAAATCTCCCGTCTCGTAAGTGTGAAGATCAGCATTTTTCCAATTTTTTCACGTCTTACTATTTCGCCGGTTTATTGAGTTGCTTTTTTTTCTGGAAAATTAGATCCTTTTACCTTTATTAAAGAGATATTCTTTAGAAAAAAGGAAAAAATTCTACTTTGGTATTGCTCTTTTCAGTCTGATATTTAGTACGTTATTGAAAGGAAAACTTAATCAGATTACTAATTATTATAAAAATTGTGTAGGTCGTTTTGTAAGTTTAATGAACACCAGATAAAAAGGGTTTTTAATTATCTATTCATTGCCCTTATTAGTGGCAATTATTGTTCTTAATTATTTTTCCTTATTTGTTTGTATTCTTTGCAAGTGGAATTCTTTCATTTTATAACGACTCGTATTTATGTTGTAACGCGCGTTCGAAAAAAACTGTGGTTAAGTGACCCATGGAAAAATTTCAAACAATTGTGAACATAGCCCCACTTATAAGTGTCACTTTTTGTTCTGCACTAAAAACCATTGTGATTCGCAATTGAACCGTGAAAAACTGGAAAGTTAATCGCTTGCTAGTTCTAAAACTACTTTTCTAATAAACTTCAAAAAATAATTTTGTTGCCAAATACGTGTAAAATGATGTTTGACAGCTGACATTAGATGCCATCTAGCTCCAGCTGTGGCTCTAGTTACGACATACGGTAACGCTGACAATTGCAAACACCACTTGGCCACAGGTTTTTTTGAACGCTTGTTATGTTTAGTATTAGAATAAGCATTTATATTGTATTGTCATCTGAAATGTATAAATTTAGTTTGTGAAGTAACAGGAAAGCTATTCCCAGGGCCGCGCCGCCCATGTGCGGCGCCAGGTCCGAAGGGGCGCCGAAAGGCGTCATAAGCCGATTTGGGCATAAAGTATTTTTTATTTTCGTTCAAAGGTTGAAAACAATTACCCCCTTATTTAGCACATCGCACACTATATTTAAACCTTAAGAAACAGAAAAGATAGTCTTCCCGTTATCCCGATTCAAGAATTTTTTTGTAATCAGTCGTCAACGATTTTTAAAATACGCAACACAAATAAACTTTTCATAAAGCGCAAATGCCCAATACAGCACACAATACAGATCCAATTTTTACTGCATTCTCGATCAAGCGTTGGTTTCAGTAGATGAAAGATTTTCATTATCTTATTGACTCTTTCAAATTTTTATATCATTTGAGCGAAACTCCTGAAAAATCGCCACTAAAAGTTTCGTGCTAAAACTTGAAGGAAAAATTGAGATCTAATGATAATTGAGATATAGAGGTAGATGATTTGTACGAAGAGATTATTTAGAGCCAGCTTATGCCAAAGGATTTAAAAAATGACGCATTTAAAATTTAAGAATGTATATTTTTAACTGATTTAACTGCAGTTTACTCAAACTTAACAATAATTGTTAACAAAAGTTCGCAACATATGGGAAAAATTTGTATTATTAGAGTATTGAAAAAACTTTTCTCGGGGATCGGTTCTGCATGTCCGATAACCTAAAAATCGAATTTGGGATATGTCACGTGAGCACTGGTATAGCGGCAAATTTAAAAAAAACACTGTGAAGTCAGAAAAAGTGAAATTATATGACAAAATATCGAAGAAAATTATTTGAAAAAGTTGCTTAGAATTTAATTTTAGACCCACATTTATTTAAAAAAGTTTAAAATCGCAATTTTTCTTAAATATTCTTTTATTTCTATACAAATACCCAATTTCTTCGTTTTGAATAGCTTGATTGAAGTCGAACCTATGTATTTGGAGAATAGTGGAAGAACTTTCTAGTTTTTTCTACAATTGGCAGGACTAAATCTAAAAAACAGGTTTTTGCTAGGACACTTGCTGTTGCAATGGTTTGTATCTAACAGCTGTAGAAAAGTTTTACGAATATTTTTATGCTGGAGCACTTAGAAAAGCTCAATTTTCTTGATTAGGGGCAAAGTTCATCATTTATAAAACACAGAAGAATAAAATAGCCAATAAACTAAAAACCACCTTCCTTATATAATTTTTCTTTTTCATTTTTTCTTCTACAAAATTTTAGGGAGATTTATACACGGTTAGCGGTGAAACCCGACTGTTACCGAGAAAAATGATCTTTCCTAAGTGCTCTAGCATAAAAACATATCTAAAAATTTTCTACAGCTAATAGATACAAACCATTGCAACAGCGGTCGTCCTAGCGAAAACCTGTTTTTTTAGATTTAGTCCTGTCAATTGTGGAAAAAACTAGAAAGTTCTTCCACTGATATCAAAATACATCGGTTCGACTTCAATCAAGCTATTCAAGACGAAAAAATTAGGTATTTGTAAAGAAATAACAAAATATTTAAAAAAATTGCGATTTTCAACTTTTATAAATAAAAGCTTGAAATTTTGCCTGTGGGTCTAATATCAAATTCTAAGCAGCTTTTTCAAATAATTTTCTTCGATATTTTGTCATATAACCTCACTTTTTGCGACTTCGCGGTAGTTTTTTTTTAATTTGCCGCCATACCAGTGGTCACGTGACATATCACAAATTCGATTTTTAGGTTATCGGACATGCAGAACCGATCTCACAGAAAAGTATTTTCGATACTCTAATAATAAAAATTTTTCCCATATGTTGCGAACTTTTTGCCGGTCACTGTATATTAGATGAAATAGATATTCATCATATTATAAAAAAAATGCTGAATTAAAGGCACGAAAGGTAGATTTTTTGTAAATTATTGAACTTATATTTCCTATTTATTTTATATTTTTTTTACCTAAAGTTTTTTATATTGTCTACTTTATTATATTTTAATAGATTATTGTTTGTTTCTATTTACCTTATTTCGTTTAACATAACCTAACAAAACAGTTTTTTGAAAACTGAATTTTCATGGGCGTCACCGAACTTTTTGCACACAGGGGCCAGCTGGCTATATCTTATTCTGGAGACGTTTTCATACGCGACACAGTTGCCAATTCGGTATTCCCCAGAAATACCCTACTTTTAGGGAAATAATGTTATTGAATTCTTAGTTCGTAGTTCGTTACAAAAGTAACATTGAGAAATAACAAAATAACAATGTATTTCTGTGATTTACAAGTATCCCTTACCTAAAGAAAACATGCAAAAATCCTCTCTAACATACTCAAGCAACTGGAATACTTCATTGCAAATACGAATTTCAAGGGTTGTGTTTATTAATTTTAAAATTTCCTAATAACTTTTAATTTCAGCTTTGCTGTTAGGGCATTTTAATTCATAAAATTAATAATATTCTGTATTGGTAAATTGACGTTGATTGTTTAAATTATATAAGGCACAGAACTTGACCAATTAAAGCCAATTCTAATGGAATGTTCGGCAACATTGCATTCTTTAAATAACCTACAATTAAACATCTGACAAACAAAACAGGTCGTTCAAATTCAAATTCCAATTTCATGCCAACATAATAAATTTGAAACTATTATAGCCTTCTTTGGTCTACAAAGGTTATGGATACCTTATAGTCAAGTGAAGAGAATTTATTTCTGTTTTATCGAGCTTCTTTGGTAATTTAGTCGAACTAAAAAAAAAATTAGATCTTCAAAAAGGTTTATTAAGATTAGCGTATTTACACGGTTGTTTATTAAATTATGAATGCAGCAAAGAATAAAGAAAACAACAAACAAGCAACTTAATGAACCCTACAGATACGATCTGCAATCACTGTTTCGAGTGTAATACTAAAACTGGGTTTAATAATGTTTGACCCCCAGTATGCGGATATCCTGTTTAGAGGTTTGGACCTATAAGTTTAGGGAGTTAATAACGCTGTGTTACAGTAAGAAAGCTAAATATAGACGGACACACTGCTGTGTCCAAAACTTGATTGTTGTTATTTTATGTTGTCTATGATGGTAGTTCAAATATTGTTTAATTTCAGTATAATAATAAAGCAGCATAATTAGAACTAATTTTAAATTCAAAAGACTTAATAGAAAACAATCAAATATAATAGCTTCTGATGCAGTTCGTTTTTGATGTTTATTTCAATAAAACTTGAAGATTAGTTAATACTTTAATTATGTTTGTAATAACAATTAAATCGTCCGTAAAAAGAGTTACATAGGACTTGATCAAACAAACAAAAATGATGTCTACTGCAAGCTTTAGAATTCAGGATAACAATGTTAGCTTATAATTTTTAGGTATTAATTCATTTATTCTGATCTAAAAGCAATTGAATCAGGTAACTGTTAAGTAAGCCGATTATTATCATTTGGTTAGCATTTAGCCACAGCAAATGCAAATACAAGCGCAAATAATTAAACTGCATTGTTGTGTTAAATCTTAGTGGAGGTTAAGTAATAAGACGAATAATTTTTAATGATGCTGTTTTAGTCTTAAACTCAAGAAGACCTTTTTTCCGGTTCAGACGGCAACACATCGGTCATAAGTAATAACTAAATCGGCTCTCGTGTTTTTTATTGGCATTATTATGTTTGCTGAAATTGCATAGGATGCTCGTGAAATTTTTCTAAATCTAATAATAATAATAATGTTCAGCAATAATTATTTCCTGTATCTCTTCGTTGCCAACAGAGAAACTGGAAAATACTCCAGGAGTACCCCAGGAAGCGAGCATGTCTCTTACTAACAGGGAAACCGCTCCTCCTGTACGTCGTTTTGAAGGCCATGGACTAAACAAATGAATACCCAGAAGTTGCTCACAAAGTAGAACCAATGAAGGATATAACAATATAACTAAAGAAATCCGTAGAATCCAAAACTGGAAAGCACCAGGCAATGACAAAATCTAAAACTACTGCTGGAAAGCTTTTAGTAAAACATACAAATATCTGACATCTGCTATCAACGTTCCTTTGAGTAATCCAGCGCAAAGCTCGAGCTATATATTGTAAAGTGTTTAAAACGTTTATTTAGAACTTCGGTCCGTTGTGTTAATTATTTATTAACAAATTTAAACAACGTAAAAATTAACACGAAACAAACAACTTAAACACTAAAAGCACAACACTAATATTAACCCGAAACACCAACTAATTTATTTATACCGTTTATTTATATTCACGCACGCACTTGTACTACACGTACGCGACGGTAGACCTTGGTAGGCTTTGATAGACTGCCTTCGCTAAACGAAACGTGCTTTATATACCAACCGTGGCCTTCCAATATAACTCCAGAACCCGCCAGAAACGATGACGCAACTGAAAACTCGCGGTAACTCGCGTCTCGTTACAATATGTAATACAATAACAAACATGTTATTTAAAATCGGAAAACCAACAATCTCCAAGAATTATCGCACTATACCATGTCTTCCGCCATAATATAAAATCATAACGGCAATGATAACCGAAAAAATCTTAAATCACTTAAATAAAAGCAACATACTACTATGGGAACAGAAAGGCTACGCTAGGCCTAGGCAAATGTACTACTTATAGTTGCAAGAATGCTCAAACGAAAAGGTGACATCTATCAGTAGCATCTATTGATTATAAGAAAGCCTATGACTCGGTCCCTCACATCTGCTTACTGGGAGTAATCAAAATATATAATATTAACCCTAAAATAATGAATTATCTAAAACGTATAATGAAACTATGGAAAACGGATGTAACTGTTAAAGATGAGATAAAAACTAAGTTTTTGAAGGGGAATGTTCCAAAGTGACTCGCTAAGTCCCTTGTGGTTCTGTTTAGCATTAGCACTATTGTTAATTCTTTTAAATACATCGAATGCAGGCTATCGGTTAGCACTTTTGCTTCTGCCCTAAACTGGACCACTTACCCCCAGTGCTGACATGCGTTTTTGTTATGCATCACGTAATTCTGTTGCAGGTCAATTAAAATATGTTTAATAAAGATTTGAATATAGAAATTAGGGTTTAAAGGGCCATGTCTGGCCTACAAATTTGATCCTCACGTTTGTAATAATAATAATTATTTTAAACGTTTTTCCATACATTTTCCTATCTGTTGGATATAGATGGCGCTCCAGTAGAAAGACAAACTTGGGAAGAATATCATATTTTAGTAAGACAATTCCACTTATAATATGTCATCCAATGAAATCACAGTATTTTGATGAATTGAACCAATCACAATCGAATTACACTGATAATGTCACTACTAGTGAAATTTTCCTCGTTGTTTAGAGACAACGTCTGTCAAAAATTTTTGAGTGACAGGTATTGCAGTAATTTCATTATAATTCGAGAAATTGTCATGCCGAATACCATTCATGACTAAACTTTTACAGGCAATTTTTGTTGTCATGATCACTCTTGCTTGTTGCTTTAGAAAATCACCACTCGTGCTGTCTCACTCGTGTCGATTTTTGTCGCAACAAGCAGTCGTGTTCATGACGGTAAAAAAATTGCCGGTAAAATTCTAGTCACTTATGATATTACTGTTGAAAACACAATACCATGAGAATGATAATATAAAAGATTATAAGCGAACAACGTAAATATTTATTAATAAAAACAAATTTAATTTCTTTAGTTGCAAGTTTTTATGATATGCCGCAAAGCATTCATTGATGCACAAATTTGGTTTGTCGTCGCAAGCAGGGCAGTGGTAGGTAACTGGTTTCCCTTCTTCTTTTATGATGGTTAGAACACCAAGTGCATCTCTTAGCGAGAACTTTTCCTTTATAACCTAGAGGGTTCTTTGTGGGAATGTGGTCTTTTTGCCTGAGAGGCAACGCTGGTGCAGGTGTCTCGGGCACTAACGCGCCGATTATTTCGAGTCTAAAGTGATCTACTTCGGTAATATACAGAACACTAGTAAATATAAATATGCACATAGAAATTTAGAACACTGAACAAAAATACAAAACTGATTATCCTACCCAGATACACTATGGGGAGATAATGTCGATCAAAAGGCATCTATTAAATGGTCAACATTGAAATATTTCAAATTGAAGATAGCCTTACACTCACAAGTGGCGGCTGGTATAAAGGCTACCGGACTGCAGCACTGACCTAAATTTTACAAAAGTTATTAGCAGTAATCAAAAAGGAAATTACTTTTTATTAACATAAACGAAATTTAATTTAATTAAAACAGCGTTACATTATATTTTCAACTTAGACATTAAATCGCTTCCGAAAACACCACACACATCATAAGTAATACAATAAATACATTAATTCAAAGCTTCCCGGCGGAGAAATTTCTAGAATTTTTTTTTTAAATTACCGAACAACATGCTTAAATACACGATTATAGTTTAAAGCATTAAGATTTACTTTTCCACCGTGCTGCCGAAAGTATTACACGCTTAATTAGTTACTCGCCGGTGTTTAGCGAGGATGTTTTGTTTCGAACAGTGTTATGCTTTCTGTGAGCTGTGTTTACGTAGTGGTGATAATAATAATAATATAAACATTTATTTAGCAAATAAATTTGCATACAATTACAGAATTACTACATAATTATGTACATATACTTTTCTTACTTCTAATAGTGCAGGTAAGCTGTGTGTTTACGTTGTGTTTTGTGTGACGTTGTAGAATTACGTAAATTCAATAGTTCCCAAGAAACCAAAACTGGTCGAAATAATGCGATAGCAAAATGATAATTTTCAACACCAAAGGGAATTTAACGCGTACACTGCCTAGATTTTATTTTCTAAAAACAATTAAAATTAAATTTAATAATATAATTGAAAACTATTATTGAAACGGAACAGCCACTTAACTAAAGAAAATAAGCGACTTGCTATAAACTGTAGACGTGTAGAGGATGATGTGCCACTATCGTATAACTTTAAAAGAGTTGAAACTGAAAAGATCAGAAAATATCAAAATTTGGCTATGGAATTAAAAAGAATTTAAAAACTTGTTGTCAGCCACGGGAATAATTCCTAAAACATCAAAAAGGAACAGCAGCAGATTTAATTACCTATAATTATAATTTAAAAATTTCATTTTCAATTATGAAAGGGTACATATTTAAAACAAATTTCGCGCAACCGTATAAATCTTGTTTCCAACCGAGCTCTCATAAACGAAACTGTTGATCTAATATGCATTGTTACACGTTGACGAATAATCCAAACGAGAACGCCTGCGGTGTTATTATCATTCAAATTAGCTGGAAATTTATTTTCAATTCAGAATAAGAGGGGGATTAACTTGTATAAATTTACGCGTCGAGAAATTAATATCATTGTAATAACTAATAAATTATTAGGAGGTTGCCACGTTCACTAAGATTGTCGAAGTTAACCATATTATGTGAAGTATCAGTTTTGCAAGATGTTCTGATCTATAAAATTATAAGTATACTTATATTTAATAAAGAAGTCATAGATATAAATGATGCATTTCTTCCAACAGAAACATAAAATAACATTGTCTAAATAACGCATTTTATATTCGGCTGTATTATAACTAGTCGATTTATGTTTAATGTAGATATACAGGGTGATTCATAATGAGTATAACAAACTTCTACGTCTTGTTGGTAAGGTCATTTTGAGCAAAAACTGTCATATGAACATAGGTCGTATTCGAATTAGTTACAGAATTACAACAGATCAAAGTGTCATTTCATAGCAACCGACTGTTAAAAATGCCAGCCCATGTATTAACACTAAAGCGATGTTGAAATCTTGTATTTTGCCTTTTCAATGATAACTAGATGTATGTATGAATTTACTACCACTCTTAAAACTTTGATCTCGTATAGTTCTGTAACGAAGTGAAATAGGACCTGGGTTCATAAAACAGTTTTCACTTAAAGTGATCTTTCCAATAAAATGCAGAAGTTTGTTACACTCATTATTAGCCACCCTGTATATTTTTTATTATACTATGGTCGAATTTTCGAGTCAGGTAATGCACGTCATCAATAAATTTTATGACATTATAACTTGGTACGTCTATATGAAGTTCCAAACGATTTACAAATTTTATAACCTAAAAAATGTCAAACGTCAAACAAACGTTAATGATACACAACACAATCTGTCAAAAATTTGCAAGTAAAATTGGAAATTGGGAATATAAACATGCCAAAAATAATACTAACTTTACAAAAAATAAATATCAGCTAAATTAGAAAATAAAAACTCGATTTCTCTCTTATTTTCAAAAATGTATAGACCTTTTGATTAAACACGGCTGTCTAATCTTAGAAAACTACAAAAATAATTTATATTTAGCAATTACATTTTGTATTTTTTTATCGCGCATTATTGGTAACGCCGACCGTTGATCATGTGATTGGTGACACGCATTACCTGGATCGACAATTGGACTATAGTACTGCAATGAAGTAAATCGGGCTGAACTGTCTCTGCCAAGTAAATGTCATAATTTATTAAACCTGCAAATTATGCTCTAAAAAACCTGTTTTTTTTCACATTTTGGTGCAATTGTTCCAAAAGATCAGCATAATATTCACTATGTATAGTTTGCTCTTTTGGGATATAGCTTATCATCAGAATCCCTTTTGCATTTCAAAAAAACAGACGCTATCAGCTAGTTTTACAGCTATTGCTTTCTTTAGGGCTGAGCAACCGTGTTCTGTCCATTCCATTCGTTTTTGCGATGTACTAATTAGACCAGATCTCTTCTCTAGTTACAAATTGACGAATAAAATAGGTTGAAATTTTTGAAACCGTCTAAATACTCTTGGGAAATCTGAAACCGAACACGTTGCTAATCAGGTGTGAGTAATCGTATTACACATCTTGCTGAAAGTTTTGTCATATCCAGGTCGTCTGTTAAAATATTGTGCATTTGCTCTTGAGATGTTTGCAACATTAACTATTTCGCTCAGTTTGAGCCGGCTATCTTTTAACACCAGATCGTGGATTTTGTCCATCATTTTTAGCGTTGTGACACTGTTTGGGCGTCCAGAGGGATGTTCGTTTTGAATGCTTGTACGGCTACGTTGAAACTCAACCATCGAATTTTTTACGGTCGCATATGATGCAGCATTGTCAACTAATACACTTTTCATCTCTTCGAAAATTTCTGTACCTTAAAAATAAAATGCTTTGGTTGCCAAGTAACATTTTTTAAAACTATTGATTTTAACATTTCTTGAAATGTACAAACATTAATGCAGCAAAAATGGTTGGAAATGTAATTTTATATGAAATAATTAATTAATCGCGGTAATAATTTTAAATATTAGCGTTATTAAGATCCAAACTTTAGACTTCCATATTTTCAAAAACGTAAGAGAAAGAACTTTTTTATATTTTTCTCGTACTCAGGGAGTATCCCGAAACGAAAAGCGTGCCAGAGAGTTTATCCGCAATTTTTGAAACAACCTGTATTTAATCCAGTGTCAAACATAGATTATGAAGTAAATTTGTATTAAAAGTGAGGACATTTTGAGCCACTTTTACCATATAAGGTGCTGCGTTGGAAAGCATTAGAATTATGTTGTTAAATGGAATAGCTTCCGGTAAAAATAGATTACTTAATCCTTCTTGAATAAATCCTCCATTTGTTACATTATTAGTTTTATCTATTTGTTTCCAACCAATTAACTACGATTTATTGAAACTATTTTCACCTAAGGCACCTACCATTAAATTTGCTATGTATGTACCGCAAATATCAGTGGTTTTGTCAAGAGCAAACACATGTACATAACGATTTTTTACAATTTTCTGAATATTGGCCATGCGTTCTGTGTTATTAGGGTAATAACTTCAATCGTGACACTGGTTGTCATCCATCTATCCGATATATCTAAGTCCGCTTCAGGCTTGGTTGACAAGTTGAATTACCGTTACCCTCCTGCCTCTTGCTAAAAGGGTTTCGCCTCTGGCGTGGTTGACACCTTGAGTTAAATTGACCGTGGAAGTCTTCGAATTCATTACCAGTAATATTATATAAAAGCAAATAATGGAGATCTACTTGCTACTAATGAAGAAAAGAGTGAAAATCAATGGTTGCTGGTTTTCATAGGGTTTACATAAAGTCGCATCATTCTAATATACCTAATATGAGTTCTGGGTAAGATTTTGCTCAAGAAACAACTTTTGACATGATTAAAGCAACTAAAAGCACTGGACACTGATTCAGTACAAAGTTTATGTACTTAGCGTGGTAGCAGTCGACAAATAAACATGCAAACTAAAATTATTTGTTTCGCTCACTAATATACTGGTAATTGCAGAATTTTCGTAAATACTCACCGTGGTTAGTATTTTAAATCACTATGTTAAGTGTGATTTTAATTTTGTTAATTCCTGTTAATTCGTGAACAAAACACATGATTAATAAAGTGTCTTCCGGGTTGGGGCCGTGTCATTGTTGAAACAGAAGAACTCAACGTTTCGCTCACTTTTTTAAGGGGCTTCATTAGGAGGAAAAAGGGAGCACTAAAATAGCACGGTAATTCAACGTGTGAATCACGCCAGAGGCGAAACCCTTTTAGTAAGAGCAAAGAATATAAAGTAAGAGGAAGAAGGGAATGAGAATTGAACTTGTAAACTACGCTAGAAGTGAGACCTTTCTGAAGAAACCCATCAAGCGTATCGGACGAAGACGACAATTGAACAGGAGTGGAGGGTACGGAGCCAATATGGTAGACTACCAAATGTCTGACAGATTATAACCAGTGTTACGATTCAAGTTGTTAGGGGTTGATAATTACAATGGCCTCACGGATTTTCCTGTTGAAAAAATAAGGGGCACTGGCGATGATCCAAGATTTTTAAAACTAGATCTTATGGCCAGTGTTGTGATGATGTTCAACAACAGCTTAGTGTTAGAAAAGATCTAATTTCAAGAAACGTTCGTTTTCACAGAAATGCGTGTGTTCTGCCGGGAATCAGCGAATCCAAGAAGACATGATTTTGAATACAAGTACCCTAACAACTTATTCTTTAAGTAAAAAAGCAAAGACGCAGCCAAACATAACATGCGATCGAAAACATTTCACCTGAAGTAGTTGGCTATGAAACATGAAAACACAAAATTAGGCATGTTGACTTTTAAGTCATACAAATGTCAGCTGTTGTTATATAGGTTATGTGAGGTGTGTGAGGTTATGTCTGTTTTGCTGTCAGGCATATTTCAAAATGTCACTAATTCTATTAAACACAGAATTCAAATCTGCCACCAAGAAAATGGAGGTCACATAACTCATCTACTTTAAAATAATTTTCTGTTCAATTTGTATTTAATTTTAGTTCTTAGAATAATTTAATCTGCTCTAATTTTTATCAGTTATGCGTGGTTTTAGATTTAGTACTTCTAATGGCTTAAGTTGTATGACTTTAGCAAAGACACGATTTATATTTTTCATGGCAAACTTTTAGGTGAAATTTTTTCTATCTCACGTTACATCTATGTACCTAACTTTTACATAATAAGATTGGATTTGAACTCACCAAATTGTCTTCGAAATTGAAGTAGCTCATGTTATAAGGGGTCTCGGTGAGCGAGTGGTCGCTCCGCTTACCCGCCGAGGCCACAGTGAGATCGGTCTGCTCGGGCTGTGAGTTCGACTCGCGGCCCGTGCAAGTCGGTTTCACTTAGTATAAGTTAGTATATAAGTTGCATGTATGTAGTATGTAAGGTAGTATGTAAGGGACGCCCGTACCCCCTGAAGTAATGCGAAAGCGGTTCCGGGGGGTACGGTAGTATGCATGAATGTAAAAAAAAAAGCTCATGTTATAAAACAATTTTAACCTAATTTTTTGATTATTAACGTCATTTTTTCAAGTTACGTTAGGTTTTCGATTACGAGGAAGTACCTATGCTTAAGGATATGACAAAAGTTGAGCTGTCTAAAATAATAATATTAATACGAACGTTTTTGAGGTATTTACTAATATCTGTTTATTATACAACAATAAAACTTGAGCTGAGGTATGCGGACTAAAAATCGGCCCTAGTTTGGAACTGTATTTATTTAAAAAACCAGTGGTAAATACAAACTGAAACCCTTTTTAGTTAAAGCAAATTAAGTATCAGCTCAACAAGCGATAATTAATGTGCTTTTAGTAAAACCTTAACAATATTGTTAGTTTGTAAAAACCACTTGTTTTTAATTAAATAATGTTCCAAAATAGTGCGGATTTTTAGTTTGCACACCCATCATATACATAATATGTCAATATGTATTTTTTTTTATTACGTTGTTGTAAAGAATGCATTGGACATTATCATGATATAAATTAGATTCGGTTTAATTAACAAATAAACTCAAAATTAGGTAAAAAAGATGTTTTTCTATTGGCATATGTGCCTTATTATTTATAGGTGTATGTTATATTTCCCACTTACTTTATATCACTAATTACAAAGAGGCATGCTAAATACAATATTGGGCGTATAAAATACCTACATTTTTTTTTGTCATTCGCTGGTGTATCGCCATAATATCTGAGTTCGTCCAATAGAGTCGTACATTATCTCGTTACATAAATAGGCTATTACAAAATATCGTAAAATTAAACCGTGATGTTATACCAGATGCCTTAAAAAAGAATTTAATCTAGTTATATCCCAAATATAGCAGTAAGTTAATTAGATTTTCTGTTAGTAATTTGATGTTAATTTATATAATTTAAAATAACTCGCAAAACGCTATTCTATATTTCTAAGGTAATTCTAACAAGAATATTTGACTACATTGTGTTCTCCACATAACCTAGAATTAATCACCTGGAAAAAACAGGTTGTTTAAATTTGAACTAAAATGAATGCCAACGTAATTTAACTGAAATCATTTCCTAAACCAATTGTGAAGGCTCTATATAAGTATTTCGAAATCACCCTGTATTATTATAGGTACATGTGTAATTTAATTCGTTTTAAACGCAATAGTTTAAAACTTTTTAAGTAACTAGTGGTAAGGTCGATTTTGCACCTTAAAACAATATTAAAACTCGCTTCATTGACTTTCGACTACCAGACCTTCCAATTTTCCCAGTAAGAAAATTTGAAGTCGGTGGCCCATAAAAAACCACCTGCTGCGAATAAATCTTTTTAAAACCAACCACGATATTGAAACTTTCTCAATATTTGGGGGGTTAAAGTTTGCTTTTAGAATATATAACTTTTGTATTAACGCAAGGCATATGTTTTAAGGTTGTAAAAGCTATCCCTAAAATAACATTTTATAATTGAAGCTAATTTTTTTTATTAGTAAAGTTCATAACGTGTTCTACATAAAGCAAAATATAGTAACAATTTTATTTTAATAATAATTTATCATAATCGTTGCAGTCTCAGCATGTTTCTTGCTACTAGGTCTTTAGTTTTGCGTCTTTAGAGCGCTAAGGTGCTGGATGCTGACTTTAGGTGAAGATGACGCTAGTAGATTAGTTTTAAAAAACAAAAAGGTTGATTAATCATTTAATTTAATTTAATGCAATGCTTGCTTTGTAAAAATAAAAAATTGTTATCAACTTGAGCGACATCTCGGTTTAGTTATAACTTGACGTCTTTATGTCGTCGTCTGCGTTGATTAAAAACGGGGTTTATAAATAAAGCTTGCCAAATAGCAAAAATGGGTATTATGATTATGCAAAGTTTTGACACTGCTTGCTCGGGCGCTAATTATCTATCTTACATACACAAGTTTAATTTTAGCCTTTTCCAGGAATTGATTTTGTATCTTGAGTTTACTTTCAATCAATTCGGGTTCATATTTTTCAGACATTCCTACTATTTTTACACGCGGCATTCTCTGTTTTGGAATATTAATATCATATTTATCCCCCAACTTGTTTTCGGCTTCCTCATGTAGTTTTGCTACCGCATTCTTATTTTTACATTCGATAATTATTCCACCTCTACTTGCAGTTTTAACCCCCGATATTTCGATAGTAGTGGGATCAATGGTATTCTTAATTTCCTCTATAGTTTCTAAACTTTTTTGATTTCCATTCTTTTGTTTGATTACAACAACCGGTTCGTGTTTCTTCATCTTTATTTTTTCTGCATACGTTACCTGTACCAGTTCTTGTTTCTCTGCTACTTTTCTAAGGCTGTTTCCAACTTCCTCGTTATTATCTTTTATTAAGTCTGTTAACGTGGCCACAGCCTTCTGCTGAGCATTTAATTCCTTACTTAAAATTTTTATTTCTTTAGAACAATCCTCCATTGCCTTTTTCATTACTTCCAAATTATTCCTCATGCTTACATTTTTCTTGACACTGCAGTTATTACAACACCAGAACACATTTTGTGATTTAGTAATAAACTCATACACATTATCGGTTAAATTTGCACACTTCTGGGTAGGGTAGATAAAGTAAATTTTAACAGCAAGGGTAGATAAAGTAATTTATATATTGTTTGTAACCCTAGAAACGGCCATCCTAATGACATTTTAAAACGTAACTCGATTTGTAATTTTTTAAACGTCAATGTCAAATAAAATTTATTTTATAATTTTTTCCTTTAAAATAAATGCTATTGAAAAAACTAGAGTATTATACACGACGATAAAATTTAATTATCTTTTCGAGCGTAATTAGCTGGCGTCTCGACGCTAAAATACGCCCTCGAAGATAAAATACAATTTTATCGTCTTGCATAATAAATAACTATTAATTTTACTTATGTATTTGTCTACTTACTTTAATGAAGAGCAATAGTTTGGCTTGGATGGTGCTGAGTGGAGGACATATCAAAATTTCTATAAAGTAGAATTAGGACTTATCTCTACACTGCTTTAAGCGGTAGACAGAGAAAGGATTAAGTAAGTAAGAATTCGGATTTCATATCCACGTGAAACCCAGATTTAATATTAGTTGACCACGCTGTATGTAGGAATTTATAGATTTATTACTCTATTATAGTCTACAGTACTAGGGACGCTACGTAACTGTGGTTCTGCATTTTTGTGTAGTATATACTCATATTAATGATTATCCAGAAAAATCAAAGTAGCTAAAACAAACTGTTTTATTATTTATAATAAATATTGTTTAATTTATTTTATGAATAAAAATGATGGTTCAATGGTTAATCGCTACGTATACATTCATTTAATGTCCCGAATGTCCTAAATTGTTATCAATAAATTCTCATTGTTATTTGTCACTTATTTTGATAAACGCAAAATAAATCAATCGTCTCAAAGCGTATGATGTCTAACTTTTTGATTTAAAAATTTAAAAGCTAACTTCTGTGAGGACCTTTAATATCCAAACGACAAAAAAACATCATTATTGAATTTGAAAGGTACTGCATTTTCCTCGAGAAATTTAATAACCGTTAACTTCGTTATATACAACTGTGGTCCTGTTATCATCACGAATATTTATGCGATTCATCTCCTTCGTATTTCGGTAAAACCTCGCTATTTCTTATATTTCATCGACATTAATAAGAGTAATATTTTCGGAGAAATTTAAGACGCATTTCCACCAATTTTCATCCGAATGCGAATTTTCTAAACTCGATTATCTTTTCAGAATTCTGGGTAATTTACCCCTGCTAAGGGTGGTGGAAGCGGGAGCCTTTCGGGATATTCCAAACCTGAGAACTCTGTAAGTACTAATTTAAGAATAATCAATTGTGATGGTGACATTTTTCTATTTAAAATGCGTTGTTATATTTTGCGTGCTTTTATTTTTTGTTATTTCTTACGTGTGAAGTAAGGCAGTATTACAATTTTGTTATACTTTCGCCTTTGCTTTTCTGTAAAGTTTAAATATAAAGCGGCATCTTATTATTATGGCAACATCATGCGTTTTTGTTCAACACATTCAACTTATGTAAAACTGTGCCGCTTTACCTGTACTTTAATCATAAGTGTAGTTAGAAATAGCAACAAAAAATACGAGACATTTAGAAGATGCATTTAAGTAATTTAATTTTTTTAATTTCAGCTACATTTCTCAAGCTCCTCAGTTGAAGTTCCTGAACGGGCTTTTCGTTGGAGTGACAGCATTGAAATTTCGATCTTTGTAAGTAAGTAGTGTGATTTAAAAGGGCATTTGTTATTAAATGCCATTAAAATTAGATTTAGTATAACTTGAGGTCAGAGATGGGTAAAATGCATTCTAAAATCTATTTAAAATAGAAAATACAAAATGGTTTCTATATATGTATTTAAAATACAAAATACAAAATAGTTTTTTCGATTGTATGTAAAATGCAAAATGGGAAATAGGTATTTCAAATGAAACAAAATAGAAAATGCAATTTTTATTTAAATAATTTACAATTTACTTTTAACAACAATTTTTCGAAATTGTCATCGCTTAATTTCCCTCTTTTGAGTCTCATGACCATACCACCATACGAAAATAATCTTTTCACTAGTCCTGATGACGGTAAAGGAGTATTATATTTAATGAATACATCTTTAACATATTTATAATTATTTAACATATTTAATTCGGTACTTGCAAATACTGTAATACTTGAAGCTCTACAGTATTGGTCGTCAAAATTTCACCATTACCATCGTCCTCGTCATCAAATAAAAATATTCATCAATATTCTTATTTTCTACAGCAACATCTTTGTTTACAAAAATTGAAATTTCTATTTCTTTTATTAATAACTGTTTAATATAATTTCGCTTTTCCTTTACTGCCCCTTTTAGCTTAAAATATGGGTGTGTAACCGATTGCTACTTACCAAACTGAACAAATTTCACCACAAGAAACTGATTGTTCTTTACACAGTCTATCACAAAAGGTACCTGCTATCAAGCCAATAGTGACTAAAGAACTATACACCCGACCATATAAAACAGACACACAGACAGGAACAAAACTAAACTTACTAAACTTAGCATGTAAAAATATAGGAAATTCCCATCCACTTGTACCTTTTATGTATTAGAAAGTTCCCACCCTTACCCCTTGCTGTTCTTACTTAAAAGTAAAAACTTATTTATTTAGGAGCTTTGTCTGTTGCAGAGGATTATATATTCAATAGAAAGAAATCTTCTTTAAGCCTTATCTAAAAACTAAATCTTGTTCTATGAATCAGAAAACTGAACTTCCTTCTTAAAATAAATTTGAGGAAAAGACAGCTGAACCAATATCTGCAATGTATTTTAAATAGAAAATGTTCTTAAAAATCCATTTTAAATGAAAAATGGAAAATACATTTTTAAAATGTATTTAAAATGTAAAATACAAAATGCCATTTTCCATTTTAAATAGCTATTTTAAATAGAAGTATTCAAAATAGATACCCATCTCTGCTTGAGGTTATGTAACTGGTGAACCAGGTTTCGTCGATTTTAATAGAATATCAGAGGAGTAACTTATAAACATAATACACAACAACGGCGCCAGAGGCATCAAGCGATAGTTTCGTACTAATTGTCTGCTCGGTTGCAAACTCAGATACCGATAATTTTTTCACGACTTAATTACCAAGTACTCTTAAGTATTTAGGAAATATGAAAGGCAACAGCTCTCTTTGATTTCATTAGGAATTGTTTCTTCGACAAGTCTGTAGCAAAATTATGACGTTAATATGTAAACTAAAATCACCTACAACTCATCTAATAAATAAGCAAACTTATACCAAATGTATTTAGTGAGTTAAAACTATCGCGTAAGTTAATCTTGAATACCAATCAATTGGCCCCGAAGGGATCGAATTATTCGGGTCAGTTAGTTGTAGACACATTCAATAGATGTAGAACATTGGATCGGCATGTACTCGTATTCTGCATAAATAAACATTAGTAAGGGATTGAAGGGCGATTTCGAAGTAGTTCGACTAGTTATAACCATGCCTGGTCTACAGGATTTATTTAAGGCGTGTTTTACTGTTTTAGGTATTTTCTAGTCACACTTCAAATTTGTATGCTATTTAATCATTGAAAAGAATGAAACGACCATGAAATAAGAAAGTTTAATTGAAAAAAAAGGTTTTTAATATAATACATAGGTGTTTTGAAAAGTAAAAAGCATTACCTTTGACGTGCAAGATTAGGAAAGAGACCCTCTAAGTATGCTCCGCTCTTACTTTGGTAATTTTCACACATTAATTATTAAAACGCTCAGTGATTAACAAATCCTTAAAAAGAATACCGACCGAACAGAAATATTGGATTAAGTTTTGTGTTCGGCTAGGAAGAATTACACAGCAGAAGCGGTTGGGAGGATTAAAGCTGCATTGCTACTTATAATGTATATATCTTGGTTTGTTAAAGCTAAATGGTACCTATCAGTCATAAGGGCGAAAATATATTAATTCTAGATAACTCTTAAGATACTTTAACAAACAAGAATTATTAGTACATTTAACATAGAGATTTAAAATACCAAAACCACAAGTGCTTATTTACGAAAATCTGGAAGCAACACTCTCCTCCAAATACAGGTCTAAGAGTAGCAAGGTCCTACATGTACACACATTTACATCATACACATGGTGTAGTACGTAGGTATTAACCAGCACACCAGCCATGTGACTTGCAAAGACGAGCTGGGTTGTGCACTGCACCCGTAAAAGGCTGTTGTTGCGTGGGCATAATGACAGGATGCCTTGTCAGGCCAGTACAGGATAGGTTGCGGGACGTTCAGAGATGAAATCCATGGCAGCAAAATTTTCCTGGGACATTGTTCAATATACATCTGGGCATCCTGGTCACAAAAGCTGGTGTCTTATACGATCGCCTGCCACATCATCACCCTCTTTGGAAATTTTGATTTAGGCCGTACCATAACTTCCACAGGAGTTGGTACGATGAAAAAAAACTAATTGCCACTCATCTCTGAGGCGTCCCATTCCACTTCTCTCGTCGTCATCGATGATGAAGAGAGTGTCGCCACCTAAGGGTTGGCACAGTTCTTCTTCATTTTAGCCAGATCCTCTTTTCTTATTCTTGCCACCTTCTGTTTTTTTTACTAACCAAATGCCAGCCTTTTTCCAGTTTCTGATAACCGATGCTTGCCCAATCGACAATTTAGCACCGGCCTCTCGAGTCGACAGATTTGGCTGATTCATGAACAGTTTCCTCTAACATCCTTCTGTGGGTTGCAGTCCGGATTTATTGCTGTACCTCACATCACCGGTCTCCAGAAAACGTTTAATGACTCTATTTATCCGTCCCACGCACACACCTTGTGCCACGAAGATCATTCTCGTCAATTCTCGATCATTTGTGCTCCTTAAAAAGTGCGCCATTCGGATGTTTTCGTATTTAGTGGCTTTTGGTCCTTCAATGCACAAATCCACGCGTTTGACCTTTTTCATTCTGCGATGGTACCCGCTGACATGTAGGGACAATAAACCTGATTCACACCTTAGTATACGAAAACTTTTTACATATTTTTCCATCATTTAAAGTAATAAATATATACGCATATTTTTCCAATTTTTTTTGCAAATAATTTACAGCTTTAGTAATTATTATAAAAAATCTTTTAACAATCTACTGCATTCGGAACAAAAAGTGTGTTCTAAAGTTAGTTTCTTTATTTTCCGATACATCATCATAGTTCATATAGCATTGTTATTATTGTATTTACCATGTTGTGTCTGGCCTTTTAATTTCCTTTAGTTGTAACTTTTGAGAACGGTGTAGAAACATTTTCGCGATTTAACAAAAAATTGTTTCTGACTAAAGGTTATTTCCAACATGAAATAAAAATCAATACCATTTAGAGACATCTTCTGTTGGTAGAACTGCTCTTTAATTTTTTTAAAGATTTTCCTTCAGATGCTGTCTAACCGTTTAAACAAACTACCAGCACCATTGATAAATTTTCATAAACGTGGCAGTGTCATTACAAAAAAAACGCAATAGGTAGTCAACCAACAAAATTTACACATGAAGTTGCTGTAGCAGCGACTTAAGAAATTGAAAACGACCCATAGACCTCAGTTGTTCGTGAAATCCACATCCACATCCACATCGAATATAACAATTTAAAAACTAAGATTGTTAATTCTAATATGCATGCAGTACTCAAAATTTCAACGAATCAGGCGTTCGGATTAGTTTGCAGACATAAATAATGCGCCTAAACTTTTCGAATTGAATAATGCCAGATGAAGAATTTGAAGTATACTGAAGCAGCTGGTGGCCTTCGACACTTTTTATAATAATATTTACAAATATCTCAAGTTCCGTGTGAATAAAACTTGTAATTGTTTTATTATGATAAAAATAGCATAGTTGCTTATGTAATTAAACGACAAATAAATTTAGTAGATAGGCAACCCGTTGAACTAGTTTACAATTTTTAATTTAATTATAACTTCACACAGGTATATTATCGAACACTTGATGCATTATGATACTTTCTACTCTCGTTAAAAAGTTGAGAATGCAAAGATGATGACCATGGCTTAACTAATTATGCAAAAAATCATTAAAACTATTTGTCTATAACATCAGAATTTATCCTGTTACGTTAACGACCAACCTTTTGCCGTCAAAAGTATGAAAATAAATGGTTTCAAAAATCAATTTAAAATTAAAATGGATAGCTGGTGTCCTCATATTAAATCTTTTATGTTCTTCCTGGAAGCTTTTCAAGCACGCTATTGTAGCCTGCAGAATCCATAAAGAAATGTCCTGTCTTTACCTACTTTAAGTAAAAGCCATAGTGCTTTGTGATGTTTTCATATCTTCTTGTTTAAGTTGTCTGCTTTGGATGTTTTACATGCAAGTTAATTTTACGTTTATTCACGGAACAATCAGTACAAGCGTTACTCTACAGAACGTGACTAAAAGTTACATCCTTATTCTAATCCAAGCCTTTTATAAACTTTGGCAGCAGATAACAGACCGCAGGTGGTTTGTTATCAAATGACTTAATGTATGTAACCTGAATACGTAATTCCTCCATGGCAAGTTAAAATATATAAAATTAATTTATGCAATAAAGAATTTTTTGTATTTTACCATGATTAACTTTAATTTGAACTTGTTTTTAATGGTACAAGTGGTATTTCAATATTTTTTATGTTATCAATTCTTTTTGATAATTTGGCATAAAGGATATTACGTTTACAATAAACAATTACAAAACTAATTATTATAATTATTATAATTATAGTAGGATAACTAATGGCACCTATAATGTGGTTTTTTTTTTTAACTTTTCTATTTCTAAGTGATCAGGGATTTCTCTTAATTCCTGTTTTAAAAGATTTAAATCATTAAATTGAACGTGGTCTAAATTTAACATTCTTCTTGGTGGTACCATTTCAATTGTTTCTATATTACTAAGATGAGATACCTGTTTTTAAAAGAATTTCATTGAAATGTGCAATTCGATTAAATTGGTTTTTATTATTATTTTTTGGTGTTAGTTTATAGGTATTATTATTCATTTTTTCTTTAATTAAAAATGGGCCTATAAATTTAGGGTCTTTCTTTGATCTTTGTTGTGAATTCTTTAAGTAAACTGTGGTTCCTACTTCTATTTCCTTCTCGTTTATTTTTTCATTTATGTTAGAAGTAATCTTTCGTTTTTTACGATGTTCATTATCATGGGTTTGCATGTAAATTCGTTTCATCTTATTATGATGTGCTTGAACGTAATTGTCATAATAATTTTTTGTGTAATCTAAGTCATTCGGTTCTCTAGAATCGGTGTGTCCAAATAACAATTCATGAGGAGTATATCCTGTAGTTGAGTGTATTGACGTATTATAAGCAATTAGACTCAAATCTAATATTTTGCTTGTTTTTTCATTTGTCTGTTCTTCTTTTAATAATCTATAATGTTCGATTATAGTAGAGTGCATTCTTTCTATGGTTCCATTTGATTCATGGTGTCCAGGTGTAGTAAAATGAGTTTGTATTTTATATAACTTGAGTAAGGATTTAATAACATTATTATTAAATTCATTGTCACAACTAATTCTAGCAGGAATTCCATATCTTGAAAAGTATTGAATTAATCCATCAGCTATATTTGTTGCATTTCTGGAGGGTATTTCTTGAAGTTGAGCAAATTTTGTAAAATCATCTAATATTGATAAATATATTTTATTTTCAATGAAAAATAAGTCAGCATAAATTTTTTGAAAAGGTTTTTCAAATGTTTCTGTTATTAACATCGTAGTTCTTTTAGGATTTCTGTCGTATTTGTTTTTATTACAAATATCACAATTTGTTATATACTTTTGTATGTCTTTATGCATTGCAGGCCAATAATATTTTCGTTTTAATTTTTCATATGTCTCTTGAGTTCCTCGATGATTATTTTTTCCTTCATGATAATTTATGATTTGTTGTTGTCTGTCGTCTTGGTTAAGTACATATGTGACTAGATGATTACATCGGTAAAATTTAGGGGTTTGATTATTCCGTACTTCTAATAAATAAGTAGAAAATTGTTGATAATATTTTTCTTCGGGAAAGTGACAATAATATTTTCTTTTAGGTTCTAAATATTCGGACATAAGTCTTCGTATTTGTAAATGATAATTTTCTTTCGTAAATGGAACTTTAATTTGAATGGATTTTTCAATTTTCGTTCTACTTATAGATGTAGTGTTTTTGTTAAGATAAAATAAAATTTGCTTGTTGTGAGATTGTAGTGGTTTTTCACAAATTGGTATTGATTCTTCTGATTCTCCTTGTGTATGTTGTGTCATACTGCTTTCACTATCTTCATCAATTTCGGTATTTAATTCTTTACTAATAATACTGGGTTCTATTAAATTTTCGAAATCTAATTCTTCTGATATAGGTATATTTTCGTCTAGTTCTTGAAGTAATTTTTCTAATTCTTCGTCTGGGTTTACTATACATGATTCATCATCTTCAACTTCTATTGGATAAATTTCTATTCTTGATAAAGCGTCTGCTACTTGGTTTTTCTTACCTTTTTTATAATTTACTATGAAGTCGTATTCTTCTAGTTTAATTCTCCATCTTATAAGTTTGGAATTTGGTTCTTTCAAATTTTGTAGCCATACAAGTGGTTTATGATCTGTGTATAAAGTAAAATGTCTTCCAAAAAGATAAGGTCTAAAATGTTTTGTAGCCCAAACCATTGCTAATAATTCTCTTTCTATTGTAGAATATTTTTGTTCGGATACATTTAATGTTCTGCTAGCATAAGCAATTGGTTTATCATTTTGACTAAGAATTGCTCCTAAAGCTACATTTGATGCATCTACAGTGAGTTCAAATGATTTATTAAAGTCCGGTCTTTGTAATACTGGTTCATTTGTTAATATTTCTTTTGCGTTATTAAAAGATTTTATAAATTCTTCATTGTGTATTATTTTGTTTCCTTTTCTTAGACACTGGGTCATAGGTTTAGTAATTTTAGCAAAGTCTTTTATAAATTTTCTGTAATATCCTAATAGTCCTAAAAATGATTTTATTTCTTTGTTTGTTTTTGGTATAGGAAAATTTCTTATGCATTCAATTTTCTTTGGGTTAGCTTTTATTCCCTCAGATTTTTTTTTCAAATATCTTTTTTAATTTCGTCATATGTTCTTGTAGGGATGATGAGTATATTATTACATCATCTAAATATACCATACATTGATCTGTAGTTAATCCTTGTAAAATATTATTCATAAGCCTTTGGAATGTGGCTGGGGCATTCTTCAATCCAAATGGCATTCTCCTGAATTGAAAATGTCCTTCTTCTGTAGAAAAGGCGGTTTTTTCTTTATCCTCTGATTCTAATTCGATTTGATGAAATCCTGATGCAAGATCTAAGGAACTAAAGTACGTTGCTTTTCCTAATTTATCTAGAATATCTTCTATGTTTGGTAAGGGATGTTTGTCTTCAATTGTTTGTTCGTTGAGACGTCTATAATCTATTACTATCCTCCACTTTTGTCTTCCGCTAGCATCTAATTTCTTAGGTACTACCCAAATAGGAAAATTATAAGGTGATTCACTTGGTTCTATTATTTTTTGTTCTAGCATTTCATTAATTTGTCTTTTAACTTCATTACGATGTACATATGGATATCGGTATGTTTTCGTAAATATTGGATCATTAGTTTTTGTTCTAATGTGATGTTTAACTCTGTTATTAGAAGTTAATGGTAAATCTGGGTGATGAAATATTTCTTTATATTCATAACATAAATTTGTAAGAAGTATTTTCTCTTCTGCATTTAAATGGTCCATTCTTAAGTTATCGCATAAATTTTTATTTAAAAATTTATTGATACCCTTTGGATTCGAAATTGGATCTTCATATTCGTACATATTTATCTCTTCTAATTCGATAGGTTCCTTTATTTGTAATGTTATTTCTTTATTGTTACAATTTAAGGCAGTTGTTGTAAAATAATGATTATTTACATGTACTATTGCTTCAGGGATAGTTATGGATCCTAATTGTTTCTTTGAACAAATATAAGTTCCGTTTTCTTGTAATGCGGGCAACTTTATTACTTTTTCTGTCCTTGCAGGTATTTTATTAATTCGTTTTAAATTACATGACGTAGCATTATTCGTATTGACATCATTTTTGTATAAGTAGTGGATCTTAATTGTTCCATAAATAGTTTGAATTGATTGATTTTTGAAATTGAGTATAGCTTCCATTTCAGATAATATTTCACTTCCTATTAATCCGACATAATTAGGGTTGAAATCATATAAATGTACACGATTATTACTTTCAGTTTGATCTCCAAATAATGATTTTATGGGTACATTTGCTTGATATAAATGTCCACTTGTTCCGTGACAGCTTGTTATGTGAAAAGCTTCTTGTATTATTGAAGTTGGGAAATTTCTTTTAATAAAATTAGGTTTAAAAAATGTTTTTGCACTTCCTGTATCTATTAATATTCGTTCTCCTGTTTGTTCAATTATTAAATGAGGTAATTGGGTTGTTGATAATTGCTGTTGATTATGTAATAAGAGTGTTTCTGTTCCGAGGCTAGTATTTAAAAATTTTCGTTTTCTTCTTCTTCTTCCTCGAGTTGTTCAAAACACGACATTTGTTGATATTGTTCTGCTCCTTCTGGATTGTGGTGATCGTACGTTTGTAAATCTGGTACTTCATTATTGACTGAAATATCTTCTTCTGTAGGTGTAAACTCTGGGTATTCAGTGTTAAATAGTTCTTCAGAAACAAAGTTTCTAGCTTGATTACTTTGTTGTATGTACGGTTGTTGTACATATGGTCTAATTTTTTGATAAGGTCTTTGTGACACTTGGGTAGAAGGTCTCTTCATGATAGTTGAGGTTTCCATGGGTGTTGGTTTATTATTTGGAATATTAGTTCCTGGTTTAAATACATTCGATCCTTTATTATTAAATGATTTGTTGGGATTAAACCAATTGGATTTATTTTGAAAATACGTTTGAGGTTGGTTCATATGAAAGGCTTTTTGGTGTGTTAAAGGTGGTTGATAAAAGATTTTGTTCATTTCTTGTAATTTATGTTGTAATTTACTATTTGTAGTATTTGGATTTTTATTAAATGTTGGCATTTTTGTTTTATTAGTTACTTCATAGTTTGCATTTTTCCTAGCATTAAGATCAAGTTCATAATTTATAATTTTTAATGCATCCTCCATCGTAACGGGGTTTCTTGTTCTTATCATTCTTCCATAAGGTTCATTTAGTCCTGAATAAAATTGGTTTTTCGTTAATTTAACGTAATGTTCTTGTTTAGTCCTTTTTACGACATCGATTTGTTCGTTCGCTTGTAGCCATGTTAATAAAGACGTTTTAATTCTTACACATTTATCGTAAAATTCTAAGATAGTACTTTTACCTTGATATGTATGAAGTAATTCAGTTACTAATGTTTCTTCTGATCTAGTATCTCCAAAATGTGTGATTAATTTTTCTTTTAGGTCGTTCCAGCTATTAATTTCCGTACCAAGTGTAATTGCTTCGGCAGCTCCTTTTAGTTTTGATAGTGCTGTTTGCAATAACAAATGATTGATATAAGCCTGAGGTTGATTTGGCTGTGAAAATTGTTCAATTATCACTCCGGCTGATCGTAAATATTTGATTAAAGTAGTTGGTTCGCCATCGTATTCTGGTATTTGGTTTAATAAAGAAGGGTGGAAATTTGCAAGTAGTTGTTGTGCGGCTGCTTGTTGTGGTTGCGCCATTTTTGAATTATTATTGATATTAAATTTTGCAAATTTATTAATTAAGTTTTCGTACTCGTTTGTGGAATTTCTTGGCATAAATCCTAACGTTTACAATTCTAACTTATAATGAATTGTTGATTAATTATATACAATATTTTAAATAAGGGATTTTTGATTATTAAATTAGTTTAATAAAATCCTACGCATCTGACATGAGTATAATAGGAAATTAAGTCAATCTATTATTGACACCTATTGGTTTCGCTTACCGTGTCAGACCTGAGTTTTTCTTTTTAAGGGTTGCAATTTTCAAATAGGAAATGATTAAACACTTTATTCCTCCTGAGGATATAGAGTTATTTGAATCGATTTCTCTAGTTGATTGCTTAAATTAAGTTATTTTTTGACAACAATGTCTTTGTTTCAATTTTCTTAAATAATTTTTTACTCACAGTAAAATTCGCAAGATTTTCATTCTTGATTTTTCACTTCGGCTATGTTTGTCCTCCGTGAAGTTGGTTGGAAACGGCAAAATCACTTCGGCGATGTTTGTCCTCCGTGAAGTTGATTTTCCAGTTCTTGGGCTCTTTACCTTTGGCTTCCGCGATGTAGTCTTCCACCAGTAGGATTGAGGATTCCCAATTTTCTGTGCAGATTGGCAAATTAAGAGTAGAGACTCAAAGTGTAGAATAGTTTTCGATGTTAGAAAATCTATAATACTCTTTTTACCATCCTACCGACTGCGCCAGTTAATTTTACGTGAACACAAAATTTGTTTTTAAAAAATTTCGTTTATTTATTCACGGAACAATCAGTACAAGCGTTACTCTACAGAACGTGACTAAAAGTTACATCCTTATTCTAATCCAAGCCTTTTATAAACTTTGGCAGCAGATAACAGACCGCAGGTGGTTTGTTATCAAATGACTTAATGTATGTAACCTGAATACGTAATTTGCATGTGCATTTTCCTCAGGGTGGCATGTAATATACTTTAATTTAATCATTTTATCTCCGATTTTTTTGCTTTTATTCCGAAATGTTTCTGCATTCATTTGCATTTGCATTTGGATTTGCATTTGCATTTTCATCAGTTCTTTTCATAAAATTTAATTCAAACTTCTTCTTTATTTTATTTACGAATTATGCCATTTTATCTCCGTTGCAACAAAGTCTTCTGGCCGTAAATTGTGGATAAAAATGTTCCAAGTCTTTACAAGAAAAGAACAACGATCAATTCGTTTTATTAAAGCAGTTTTTAGATCCACTTACATGAAGGTCTTTTACTTTTTTGTTTCTACAGTTTATTATAACAAATAACAATACACCTAGAACAACCGTACAAGAAATGGTGCTAAATCTCTAAATGTGGTGTAATAGATCAGCCTCAAAAGACGTAAAACAGAGAGCGTTAGGATTGTAGACGGTTCATTTCACGAGCGATGTGTTTTGTATTCTTAGCGTTATTTTGCAACGGTCTGTTATCAGATAGAATAGGTGTATTTTTTCAGGAATGAAGTGCTTGTCAGGCCGTATGAACTCCATGATTTGTGGCGGGATTTTATAGATAAATGTTAGTTCCTCTTTTCACATACTGAAATAGGTCAAATGGGGTACATTTATTGGAAAAATGAAACAGAATTTGTTAATTTTAGAGGTTAAAGATTCAAGGTTTCATTCTTTTGGAGACAAATTAATTAATGCTAAACAAGGTAAAGTAGGACGTTAAAAAAATAGTAGAGAAACAAACAAATCAGTAAATAAACAGACCAATAGTAGATCAAGCTTTCGAAAGCATGCGTGATTTTTCTCACATCATTGAAGCAACCGTGATGTTGATATTTTGCTCTTATATTATAAAGTATTTGTTTTTATTAATATAATATCGAATTTTAGCAATTAAAATAATTTTTGTAACACTAATATCTTATACTGTTTCTATGGTGCCTAAGAACGGACATGAGGAGTTGCCTATCCAGATTAGTAAAAATTAAAAAGATGTTATTAGAAATACCTACAACAAACCTTTTACCTCCATTTTGGATATTTCCCCACAAAATTCATCGCAACCAACCTTCAGAAAGTAATTAAATTCTTTTAACCTCCTTTTGTTGTTAAGAAAGGCAATTTCTTTTCATTTAAGTAATTATTTAGCTTAGTTCGTTCTATACTTGGTGATTACGAAGCAAAAAAGTTTAACAGACTTCCATTTAAGATACGTAGTAAGCCTTTCAGTCGTTAAACTACGGTTAGTCGTGTGTGTGACATAGAGTACAACATCCTTTTAATGATATCTTAACTGATATATAATTCCACCCACGAATACTCGGTGTTAATTTCGGGAAGTTTAATTTAGCGTGGGTGCCGAATTCGTTTTACGTTTACTTTACGAATAGTTATTTGGATCTTCTTTGACTTAGCTTTTCTTTCATTTAGAAAACCTTTTTCATATTGGTTTTGGTTTTTCTAGAAATTAACAATACATTTATAAAATAAAATATAGAGCATTTTCAACCATTGTGGACCGCAGTTGGCCATGATTTCAATTTACTATGTTTGCATTAAATTATATAAATGTTCTTGTTCGAATTGCTTTTAAGTCGACTTATAGAATCGACCTAATTTAGTTTGAATAAATCAATGTCAAATTAGTTATTAGCACAAAAATAATACTTTAAGAATTAAGAATTCTTCAGCAAGTCCAAATTAAAGAATGTTTGGAAAACTGGTAAATATGGTTCTGTCGTGAACCATAACCAGTGCTGCGTTGCCAGATTTTCTTTGTACAACAGCTCTAAATTTCCAATTAATTAAACACTATATTATACGAGGAGTGTTCAAATTTAAATTATAATTTCATAATTATTGGAAAGCTAACATAAACAAAGTAAAGTATCTAGTGTCACTTTTCAACGTAGTCCTCATCCCTTTCAACGCACTGGCACCACCTTTCCGGCAACTTCCCTATCCCCCGAGAAAAACATTCTTTTGGCTGCAGATGCACCCATTCTCGAACGGCTTCAATGACATCCTCAATGCAGCTAGACCCTTTTAAGGGCCCAAGCAAATGGAAATCTGATGGGGCAAGGTCTGGGATATAGGGCGGATGGAGGCAAGACTCCACTTTAATTTTTGAATTTCGTTACTAAGAAATTTAACAATAATGCACTTACTTCGGAGTATCAGTTAGTAAACAAAACTTCAATTGTTAGTTCTTTCTTTTGGCGGGAACTTCAAATTATAATCAATTTAAATTTGCACGCTCCTCGTAGCACTCCAGGCCTAAAGGCCCAGGGCTGGTGAGTTTTCTCAATCTGCTGCCTAAGTTCTCCAATCTTTTAAACCTATCACCTTTTAATCCATCGTTTTTTCGGTATTTCTTTCATATTTTTACCCTCCGGCTCTTCTAACCATGCCTCTCTGGTGCTTCATTTGCAGATGTTTGTCACGTGCCAAACGCACACTACGACATTGAATTGGGGATGTCAAATCCGGAATGCACGCGGCTAAGCTAAAGCAGTGGAGATGGGTGGTTCGTTTCGCTAAAATAATACTCAAAACACTTATTAACCCTTCAAAAGGGGATGGTCGTAAACGGTAGATAGGGCGCCACCATGACTAAAATCACCCAAAGATCTAAAAGAAGGAAACCCATCATGGAAGGTTCCCAAGGGCTCGGCAAAAAGGGGTTGTCGAATAGCTGCTTCCTGCGCAAGATGTGACTTACCTTGCTACTAAAATTACTTTACTTTACTGCAATGCTCGAACTTGAAAGCAGGCTAACACTTTACACAAAAATCTTAAAACATTTAACACAAAATATCCTGAAATAAACGGGAAACACTGAACACAAATGACAACACCAAACTGAATTGACAATGAAATGTTTAATGAATTAAAGACACAAAAATGAACAATCAAACATTACGCAAAAGACAATCGAAAATTATTACGTTACATTAAAACAATTCATAAATACGAGACTTACTTTACGGGAAAGGAGAATTGAGGGAACTGTATTTACGTTACTTAATGCAAATCAATCACAATCTTAGTCCCTTAATTCCAAACAAAGAATAGGAAGACACAAATAATACATAAAACAAATTAACAATAAGCACCAATAATTTCACATGCAACATAATACACAGACGATATTCTAAACTTGACAAATACAAATAAAATCGTTACGTTACTTTACCAAAAATCAGAACAACAAACTAGTTAACTGAGTTGCCAGGGCCCACAAATTGCTATGTGACCATGAATCCGCCCAAGGCGAGGTTCACAAATGCCTGCACCACTTACCACTGGACAAAACAGATAAACTAGATATCGGCTATTACTTTAAAAGTTGCACGTCGAAACACAAAATCAATTCAAATACAAAAAGGCGGTACTTATTTACTTTCAACTCGAAACGAAGAACATTAACAAAAGGGCCTGCGAGCAAGAGGCAATCGTGCAAGTCAAATAGACGTTAAGAACATTAAAACAAAACGAAGAAAACAGGATGAGCAGCATAGTGGGGAAACGGTTTTACCTGGCGACATGATACTTGACGATTGACGATAAGCCAAGGAGTGACGTGAAACTGGACGAGCTTTTCCTTCGAAGACGGGTGCGGGAACAAGACGAAGAGTAATCCTTAATATGGTAGGTTTTCCTAATCCCTCACGAGGAGGAAACGTGTAGGCGGCTCGACAACACTGTCACTTAAACTTCCTCACACACGAGTCTATTTTATTCCAGGATTATATTGGCATTCCTTAAGTGGATCCGAACGACGTCGATAATTGTGATTCCTCCACGAGGAAATCACCGGTAGCGGAAGCCTTCCTGGTTCATTACAAGAACCCACCCTTAACTACAATAAATACGGCACCGCGTCTTAGAAGAAGGCGTCTAGCATGGTTGGTAATCTTCCACGCACTGAAGGCACTAAGAAGGCAGAGGGGAGTGGAACGCTTAATCGACACAGCCCGCGTCTCGGGGAATTCCCGGGGACATTGTCACGAGAAACTGAATTCAATGAATAAGATGACATCATGCCTTGATGAAGCACGCGTAAAATTTAGGTCACCTTGTGATTTCTAACAAAGGCAGCTTTGACAACTATGCAACATATGAAGTGACTTTGAAAATTTCGCAGAATTATACTGAAGAACGTGCCAAAATAAGTTAACCTTAATTGTCCTGTAGACATAATGAAATCAAACCGTAGCAAATATGAAATAATCGACACGAAATTAAAATAAGGTACAGGACCGTACTAAAGAATTTGCAAATAAATTTAAAATGACTTAAAAATCCTAAAATAACGTTAAATTACAAAAACACGTGACATGTTCTAATCATCTTAGCCGGCTTTGCTTCACGATTTTTGTACTCCCAGGTTCGTTGTATGATCTGACCAGTTTCTCGTTGGTTTTTCTTCTTCATATTACTGAGAATCCTTCTTTCCCAAATTTCCAATTTTTCGAAATCTTTTTGTCTTAGTACGCATGCTTTCACAGCACAGGTAACCACTGCTCTTATTATACTCGTCTTTTAACTGCGCTGAATATGTTTTTAGCCCATAGTACGTTGTGCAAGCCTGCTGCACTCTTTGTCCCCGCAATTATTCTTCCTTCTATTTTTGGGTAAACTGTTCCTTTGCTGGTAATTTCGACCCCTAAGTATAGCACACTTTCCACTTTTTCTATCGTATAATACTGCTTTTTATTCACTTTAGTTTTCAGTTGCTCGTCTTCTTGTTGCAATCTGCTTCCTGATAGTAAGTACTTTGTCTTTCATTCAGTAATAGATAGTCCGGACTTCAGGACTTCTGTGGCCACTCTGTGTATTGTGTTCTTCTTTTGTTCTTGTAATTATTGCCATATCATCTCCGTAAGCGAGTGAGAGTTTTCAATATTGTTCACTCTCCTTTAATCTAGGTTTTTCTTATTATACTCCCCAGCACTAAGTTAAAGGGGGCTATAGATAAGGAGTCTTCTTGTTTTAATTCTGTGTTGGCGGTGAAATTCAGATCCTGTTTTGACCTGGTTCTTTAAGTGTCATTTCTACTTGCTCGGGTATTTGAATTCTTACATGCACTCGACAATTCGCTTCCGCTTGACACTGTCATGGGCTTGTTTGAAGTCTGTAAACTAAGTAAACCCCATGTGTAATGGTATAAGAACTTGCTCTAACGGGGAGAGTTAGTGGATCTGTTGGCTCTGAATCCACATTGGTAGTCTCCTAGTCGTGTTTCTGCTAATCTTCTAATCTCTTCGCTCACCAATTTAGTTAGGATCGTGCATATTACGTTGAGCAGTACTATAGGTTAAAATTTCAATTTATAGAAAATGATACTACCGCGGGGAATCGAACCACCGACCAAGGATAAACGCTCCAACGCTCTCACCATTGAGCTACGGCAGCTGTTTCCCGAAATAGCGTCAAATTTCTACATTAACAATTATTGAAATAGTTATTTTTGAAATCTATTACACGGTCGCATTTTTAAATTAAAACTAATCGCGACAAACATAGACTTCTACACGATGGTCTCTAGTTTCGGGGTTGGAAGTGTTTCATTTCCTATATATGGGCTGAATTAGTGTTTGTGTCCATTATTTTGGAATTTTTTTCTTCCCCCATATGATTTCTATTAGGATCTGTGTCCTGTCTATCTATTTTTCGAGATTTCGGCTGTAATCCTACCTATTCCTGTGCCTTTTGGAGTGCTCATGCTTTTAATGTTATTTGTCCTACTTCTAGAGCTGTTGGTTTTTCTATCTCAGTAACTTCTTGTGCCACTTCTTATTCTTCTGAGTCTCTTTCTACCAGCCTCTCTTCATTCAATAGGTTTCCATAATACTGTAAGCATACGTTTACTGTTCTCTCTTTGCCGGTTGCTATATCTTTTCTATTATTTTTATTTCGTTTCTTTTCTCTCATAGTCTTCTTTGTTTCTCTTCCTTTTTTAATTATATCTACCAAGGGAGATTTGGGTCCTTTCTTTCAGCATCTACAGTTTGCATTTTATCTGTCTTCTGTTGCCTATTTAAATCTTGATCAAACCAGTCCAGTCCTTCTTTGAGTTATGTTGGTAATCTTTTGCTTGTACATTTTCCGTCGTTTTCTCTTATTAGGTAATGCCTTCACGTCCGCCCAGTTTTACCTATATTTTCCATAAATTTTTTGTTTTCAAGGTTTTGTAATGTTTTTTATGAGTAATCTTTCCTCATTTCTTTCTCACTTAGGGCCTTCAAACCTTCTTGTATGTCTCTTAACTGGTCTCGTACACGTTTGTTCCAAGGGTTTGCTCGGACCAGTATGTGATTCAAATTGATGTCCGTCTTCCTGTAAGATCCTGCATTGATTATTTTATCTTTATGTCTTTCTTCGATGAGCAGGTGGTCTATCTGGTTCGTATATCTTTCATCTGGCGAGATTCATGTTCCCTTGTTCTTCATGGTTGAAGAAGGTTCTTTTAACTACTAAGTTTCTACTTGTTGATCAATTTTTCACTTTGTTATTTGTTTTTTCGTTTTACTAAGTGTCCCTATTATTTGCCTATATCTCTCTTCTTTCTCTTTCGCATTGTAGTCTCCTATTACCTACTATTTTTACACGTATATCATGCTTTTGTAAGGATTAATATATTTGGTGCAGTTCTACAGAAAACTATATTTTGGTATCTGCTGCTGCGCCCTCGTAGGGACGTGTATGCTCAATATTGATATTTTCCTGTTGAATTTATCTCTTAGGCGTAACCAGGACTTTCTCTCATTTATATTTTTAAATTTCACTTCCACATTTTTAAATCAATTATCTATGTTACGAAACAACTTCCAGTCTGTTTTCTTCCCCACCACTATTGATAAATACGAACCCTTCTAGATCTATGATTTGTTCCCCTTTGAGATTTGTTTCTTGAATTGGTAAAACTTTTTTTGTTGTTTTGTTGTTTTGTTGTGATTTTATGTTTTTTTTATTCTCTTACAAGTTGCTTTAGGGCACCTTCCAGCTTTAACCCTCGACAGTTCTATGTTACTATTCTGATAACTCCCGAAGCATTTCTGGGTTGCTCGGTTTTGGGGTTATCCCTCTGCCCTTCCTACTTGTTTTAATCGCTAAATCTTCAATTCTTGTTAAACAATTTTTTACCTTTCTCGTTTGTTTCTACCTTTGATAATTGTTTTAGTTTCTCTATGGAGTACTTAAACTTTGGTCTGCTTATAAACTGGTTTTGTTTTTGAGTCCCTTTCTGTAGTTTTCCTAATTCGCGAAAGAATATTTTCCTTTGCCTCCCTCTCTCTTTCCTCTTTTCTTTTCCTTAATTCTGCACTTAACTTAAGTAATTTTGAGGTAGCTAAATCGTTCTAACTCCAATTGGCCTGGATTCAATTCGGATTGCGATGACTACATTACTCTTCTAGTTTCCTCCGCCTCCATTTCTATCCGTTCGCGTTTAGAAGTTCGTCACTTATTGCACAAATAACAATAAATAAAAGATAAAGGCCAGGGAGCATTGCCGGCAACATGGAGGGGTAAGACCTCCTAAGCCGCTTTCATACTTCGATTCTTTCGCACGCTATACGTACGGGGTGATGTAGTAAGCACCACATCTTCAAAACCGTCTACCTTCCCCACTCCACTACTGTGTTTCGGTTCCCAATTATTTTCAGTGACTGGATAACCCACCCGCCGAGCATCTTCAGGATTGACCTCGAAGACCATTTGTGCTGTAGTCGAATGCTTAAATCACTCCGCCATTCCGGCAATAAATGAAGGGTTTTGATAAAAATAATGTGTTATTTTATATTCTACATTATTAGTAAAAATAATTAACATTATTCATTTAATTATCATATGATTTTAGGTATTTTCTAAGAACAGTTTTTCAAAAATTTATTCCAAAAATAAATTTGTTATAACGTTATAACGTTAAATATTGCCATACAAGTATAACCAATTTGGCGTATTATCATCAAATTTGCAAACCCTTTTTCTGTGTGATTTTTACTAAAAAGGCAATGTTATACCATGAAAAGTCTCGTTTACACTAACGAAAGTACAAAATTGGCGAATGTATTGTACATTGAGTATTAATAGTCCAAATTTAGTATTTAATTTCTATAAATAGACTAATCATTTGTATAACAAGGCAGACAATTAACTTAACTCTCATGATATCTGACTGGCGATAGAAACAGCCTTTAAAAATGTTAATGATTTTGGGATAATAATTTGGCCCGAATTGCTACTAAATTAATAACTAACATGAGCTGATGTTTCAAAGTAAATGTTACTTCCCTAGGTATGTAAGTTTACACTTACGTCGTTACCGTTATGGCAACCAATAAACAAATGAGAAAATCGATCTACCTTAAAGGCATTGTCAACTTATGAAAAGTCGATTTTTTTTTATTTTGTAATTTGATTTAGTAAACTGAGTATTGCACCTTTGCAAAATTTTTTGGCCGAATTTTAATTCGTTACCGTGTTATGGGAGCTAAAAGTTTAAGCTATGACGTCAACTACGTCGGTCGCCGGTAAGAGCTCTAACGTGAGATGACTCTTTAAAGAAGCAAATGCAATTAAACAAGCAAACATTGTCTAAACAGGCAAACACAGACATTTAATACAATTAAAACCTAGCATAGCTACAAGTACAACGCTAAATTTAGGTTATGTTGTCGACACTCGTGACGTCACGTACGTAGGATCTGAATTTTATTTTGGTTTTATTGTGGTTATTATCAAAGATATTGAAATTCTACCAATGCTGGTACTTTTACGAGTATTTTAACTAACGTATTTTGATATTTACTAAATATGTTGCATAAGTTGACAATGCCTTTAATGAATTCTGATAGTAAATAAATGCAGCTTATCAAATCAATGCAAACTCATTAATATGGAGACCACCAATACGTAATTGCTTTTATTATTATTTATTTTAATACGTATTCTAACGGCTCTAACTAATATCGTATAAAGTTTGCAATATTTTTTGCATTACAGTGGCGTTAATGAACACCTAATTTAACGAACGAAGTGATTACTACGTCGAACACGTCTGAAGTTTTTCTAAGCTTGAAAAACTTGTGAAAAGCTCTTCTCTAAATTACATCTCAGTGGATGTCTGAAGCAAAAATTAAGTTTATCTTTCTTATACATACGTTTACCTTCGGACGTACGCGTCGAAAGCTTCAAAATAAATGTAATAATAATATTTATGTTTATTCAGCATGACCTTGTTTAAAATTAGTTATGTATGCATTGCATAAAAATATTCATATATCTCTTAGAGTCTTGAAGGCCCATGATTTTCTTCTTGTTTTTCTAGGAAGTTGGCAGTAGATGCATAAGTTATTTACCAAAATAATTATTTTGATTTGTGTGATTAAAATAATGAGTTTACTAAATCGTGCTTGGGTTCTGTGTGAATTCTTATTATTAAACCAATTAAATTTATTTACTAATTTAACTAAACACTAATTTAGTCTCATTACTTTGCTTGTTTATTTACATCGGTAATTTATGATTTAACTAGTGCAATCGCGTAATGCTTGAAATTTTTGACAGACCTGTTGATTTCTCAGTCTTGCCGGAACACATTTTTATACAGGGTGGTCGTGAAAGTTTAGGAAGTACGTTAACTGCGTAAACTACATGAAAAATAGTGCTATTTTTTAAATAAATTTTTTTCCTAAAGTAAAGGGTAAAATTAAAAAGTTACGGCCCTGTAAATTTTAATTAAAAATATCGATCTTTTTGAATAACTTGAAAACTATTGGAGATTTATTTTTAATTTTTGCAGGGTAAATTAGGGTCTACCAAAGTCATAATTTGATAGTAATAAGAAAGATTTAATTTGTTCAGTGGCGTAGTTACAGGGAATTAACACTTTGGCTGCCACCATAAGAGGTGAATTCCAAACTCCAGGTGCCAAAGAAAAAAAGGTTTTTATTTCCAGAAGTACGTTACACAATGTTTAAATTCAAAAAGCACTAAAAAAAAATTCAAGCCTACCCTGTGTGCCAAGTTCAAAATCCAAAGCTTTATTAGGATGCCTGGGTTTTAGATCAGCCTAGAACTTAGATTATTGCTGAGTAACACATGTGTTCCTCGTGGCACAGGGATAAAAATTTTTGAGGATCACCAGTGATTCTCATGGCAGCCAATGTGTTAAGGGCATTTTTAATTAAGAAAACACATGAAGGCCATGTTTTCTTAAACACCCTGTGTGGCGTTATTAATACCCCCTAACTACGCCAATGGTCAAATTAGGAAAAATGTTTATGCCTCGCTTTTCTTCTTTCGTTTCCTCTCTTAGTTGTTTAATTTCTTCATTAATTTTTCTCGATTTTTTCCATTTTGGTAACATGGTATTCTGGAATTCTTTATTTTCATCCTCTGATATTCGAGTTTTGAGTTTTTGGGATTTTCCAGGTGTTTTTCGTACTTTGTTTTTAATGAAAATATCGCTATTACTTGTTTCATCATCCTGGTTGTATTCTATCTTTTTGCAAACGTAGTTTTCCATTTCCCTTTAAGTTATACAATTCCAGGTAGTATTGGCGACGTTGTAAATCTATTTGTTGTCCTTATCTATCTGACCTCGTTGGAAAACCTAACCTGTCTTTACCTCGTTTTCTCGTATCCTTAATTTAATGATGCACTAACTGAATCCTGGATTCTGAATTCGGGTGGAGGGTGACTGAGTCACGTGCGCTTAAACCTTAGGTGGACCCATTGTGCTACCTGCATTGCAACATCCTTAGGCGCATCACTCGAGCCATCCTAACCTTTGAATGAACCTGAGGTTACTTGCCAGAGGGATGCTGCTGATACTGGCCATACTAGAACAGAAGTTTCCTAGCATGGATCCTCTGATCAGAATGTGCTCTGCTGTCTCGTGTTATAAATTGCAACTACGACAGGTTGGGTCATCGAGTAGTCCCATCCTGTGCATGTCTTATTTAGTTTACAGTGTCCTGACAATATTCCTATAACAAGTCGTAGTTTGCCCCTTGACAGGTGTATACAAAAGTTTGCCGTCTTCAATGAGGCGCTTTTAATCGCCATCCTTGCATGGTGGCATTTGTTCATGTTAACCCATTTTTCGCGATGGCGATTGCGGGTTTCCTGGTCGATTAAGGTATTGAGTGCAGTTGAGGATATTGGAAGTGCTGACTCGAGACCGAAAAAAGGGTTGTTTCGAGCCGTATAGTTCAGAATGTCAGTTGACCCAGACGAGTTCTAGGACATTATCAATAGCGACTTGTTCCAGAGTGCTGCGACATTGGAGTATTATCCCTGATACAACTTTGCAGTTGTTCAGTGCCAACAGAGCAGCTCTTCTGTCGTTTGAAATTCTGATAGTCTTGTTCTTGATTCTACGTTGAACAATTGCGCTTGCACCCTGCATTATGGCCTCAGCCTCCGCTTGAAAGACTGTGGCGAAAGTGCCTAATGATGTGCTTTCTTGGAGGTCTAGGTCACCTGAGAAGATGCCTGCCCCTGTACCTTCTGAAGTTTTGGATCCATTAGTGAAGATGAATATATGTGGCTCAGTTGAATCTTCAGAATTCAGATAGATTCTGAAGTGCTTCCTGAATGTGTAGATGGGTGAAAGAGGATCTGATGGTGTCTTCCACCAGCACCTGTATCCTTCCGCAGTCCCTTCACCTGCAGCCTAACAGCAGACTTTAGTGCTACCTCCTCCACATGGAGGTCCAGTGGTGGGAGAATATAGAATCTGTATTTACCATAAAATTTATTCATATATTAAATTAAACAATTATATATAAATATATAAAGGCCCAGAGCAGCTTCCAGGACTGCGATTAGGAATATCTATTAATTAGATTGAAGTTTGCCTCTTACCTTTACTTTGTCTTTAATACTCCTTCGTTCAATAATTATTTACTTGCTTTTCACTCAGTTTTAATATATTTCACAGGACCGAAACTTTTACCAACTTATCCGCCACGTAGCTTTACCTTTCCGTTAATACATTATTGTAGTACAAAAAAGCAATAAATTCAAATAGAAGTTGCTGAAACGTCCGGTTAGTTTTTTTGAAAATAAATTTTAAAATACAAACTTCTTTAATAACGTATGTGAAGGATTTCTACATGCAAAGTTTTTATCTAAATCAATAATAAGCGCCACACAGCAATGGCCTTTTAAACAAGACAGTAGAAAATCTTCGAATGCAGATTGCTTCATGCAAAGTTAAATAGCCAATACTTTTTCGTAAGCAAATATCAAGACCGTAGTTGTTTGACAAAAATGGGAATTTATTATTTAACAGAGCGACGCATGTAAATTTTCTGAGTCTATTCAGAAATAAAAGTACGACGAAATAAATTTCCGAAAAGAATAGGAAATGAAATTTGCCTTGAAAAATGATGAAACATTATTTTTTCTTTTGCCAACGAATATACACTAATTCGAATAAATTTTATTATGATTTTCATATGTTACACACCGAGTCCAGGAAACGACTAACATTTGTTTAAAACATTTTCGAGGATGAGACGTAGAAATAAAATTGCCGTACAAATGGAAAAGGTGAAATAAGATTTTTGCCAGGACACCGAAAAGTTTTCAGACCGATATTTGGCCGGTCATTCCGTTTGATACGAAGTTACCCCGGTGGACAATAACATTAAATTTACATACAGAGTGCGAAATTTCTAAAATGGAAAGAATACAAAAAACAAAGGTTCTTTTTATGGAATCACATTTGCAGCACTGATTATTAATTATGTTTTTTGGCATTTCCAAAAGGCATTCGTATTCATTTTCCCATTTTATTTTGTTATGTGTTATTTAATTTAAAAAAATTAAAAACGAAATAGTACTTGCTTTGTTTTTAAATTATCGAATAAAATATTTTTAATTGCATTTAATTAAATCGTATAAGTTTTGCAGGAAGTCTAGGCGAATACATGAAATTTTTTGTGAAACTGGCATTGTAAAGAAAAAGCTTGTTCTTAAGTGTGTTAAAAAATTATTCCATTATTAGACGGTACATCGAAAGACTTTTTCTGAAGATTTGATGAAGAGCATGATGTCTTCAGCAGTTCTGTCTCAGCAACTGTACTTTTGTAATTTGCCTATAATCAAGTGTTAACTCCAACTAACTTTTTTAAGAAGGCTTAAGAGTCTTACTTCCCAGCCAATCTGAAGCATTCTAGTGTCTATTTTTGAGAAACTTACACTAAACAATTTAAAATGAAAGGTGCCTATTGCTGTTTAGTAAACCCTTCAGTCCCTATATTATTAGAATAATCAGTTAAATCGTCAATTTATAATAAATAATTTAATCGTTAAAGTAGTTAGTAGTTTTAAGAGCATATTTAAGAATTAATTGCTGCTACGTTTTTTAGTTTTTATGATCTTCAGTTTTGTTTTTGCCTTTATATTTATTTCAATGAAACTGAACCAAACATTTTTATAAAAACAGACACGAGCCAAAGGTCTGCACAACGAAAATCTTAGCTGAAATTGCGCCACGTGGTGGATAAAATAAATGACAACATTGTGTTGAATAGGTTAAAAAATAAAGATGTCTAGGTTGTAATATTTGGTTTAACGAAAACGGATAGACAATTCAGCGGTGCATTTAATTCCCTCGATTAAATTTTTTGGCAAATTTTAAGTAAGAAAAAAGCAATTGGAATTAGTATAAAGCTTTAAACATTGGCTATTTTTCTAATTAATGGCAGACACCTTGAATATTATTTATTTCATGTAAAAATATGTCAATAGATGTATGATAATACGAGTATGATAGCTACAAGATTCATTATACCATTTTTAAAACATTATATACAGGGCGGAGACTCGAAGAACATAACATAGAGTAACAGTAAATATTTAGTCTATTCGCTCATGTAATAATTCTATAAAAATAGTTCCCTGTAGATTTAAAAAAATGCATCTTAAATACCTTACAGAAAATTAATATACCTTAAAAAATTAATATTATATATTATCCTGTTGACCCGAATATGTATAATCATTTTCAATATTTTTCAATACCAATCGAAGCTCGAACCTGATCTCAACTGTCCGCTGCCGCATAACACGAACGACGAAAAACACGACGTAACCCGAAACGGCTTTGTAGGCTGCGAAGTTACAGCTTATCGCCAGTATAGTGTTTTATTCACTGAGATCGATAGCAAGCGCGTGTCCAATAATATTATGTAATAAAATAAATACTGTTTTACTGTGGAATTAAAAAGTATATGAACGTGAAATTAGTTACATTGTTACATATTAATATATAAACAGTACAAATATCGTATCAATGCAAAAATCTTTCGTTTTTACGCATTTCGTTTGAAAATCGAACTAAAAATAGTCTTGTGTAAGCTGTAACCCGGCAGATTACACACTATACTGTGCACCTGCAAAGATGGATGGGGGAGTGATGGAACCAAATTTGTGTGGAAATGAGTCGTGTTGTGAATGTGTTATATTATGTAATATACTTACAAAAGGATTTTCACGTTATAATTTCGAAGAAAAGAAGTAAATTATTGCCAAAGGTAGGCCAACTCCAGCTTTGACTAATTTAACAAAACAAACTAAATTGTATGTACTGAATGGTTGACTGGTTGTGACAATAAGTCGCTTTTATTTTGCTGGCCATGCATTTTATTTTCAAACGAAAAAAATTTATGGAATAAAAATGGGTTTGCTGATTTAAATAATTTACATAAATTAATAAAAAGACATGGGTCCAGTCAATCGCATATACATGCGATAATTAGAGAAAAAAATTTTTGTCTGCGTCTTTATTTTACTCTTCAGCTTCCCCTTTTGTGAGGTTCTAGATACGCCACTGCGGTATTTAATAATAGACTATATACTAATTAGAAAACAAAACCTGCACAGTGTTAAAGACGTAGGAGTTAAACGAGGTTCTGAATTAGGCTCGGATCACTTTCTTACTCATGGTGAAATTATTTCTTGTACCTCCCAAGGAGACAGACATTGGAAAGAACCTACCAGCTAAAATAGAAGGAAGTTCAGGAAGATTACCACAAATTATTAGATATTGAATATCTTAAACCCAACTGGACTATCCTCCAAACAAATATTGAAGATACATGGGAACAATTTAAAAAAGTACTAATAACAGGAGCATAAACAGTTTGTGGAATAAGTAAAATGAATAGCTACCCAGGAAGAAAACGGACGTCTTGGTGGTCTTCAAACATACATAGTTACCTCGCCAATAAAACTGGGAAAACGAGTCATAAGAGATCAAAGAAAGGAAAGACCATGCCCCCTTAATAATTTCATAAATGACAAAAATGGGAAATTATTGACCAGAGAATATGACATATCGGCTAGATGAGGGGATTCTAAATTTTTCAATGAACACACCACAAAGTGCCGTAAACAGTTATCCAACAATTACAGATATGATAGAGCAAAATAATAGTGAAATTACTAAGGAAGAATTAAGAAAAGCACTAGGAGGTCTTAAAATTGGAAAAGCTTGTGAATATGATAGGACGCCTGAAATGATGAAATTAATGGGACCTAAAGGGGAAAAAATGTTTCTTAAAATTCTAAATCTCATAAATATGGAGGCGGAAAGAAATCCCAAAGGATTGGAAAGTTGCTATAATCTTCCCTATTTGGAAGAAAGCAGATAAAAAAATTATGTAAGAACTACAGACCGTGGGTGTTCCAGAGAAGATTTACGAAACAATCCTACAAAATAGGTTAGCAGAGGAGCTGGAAAACAACCTTGACGAATTTCAAGCCGGTTTCCGACCAGGCGAGGCACGCAAAATCACATTTACATCTTTTAATAATAAAAAAAAGTATGCAGCCGAAATAAGAAAATCTATGCCTGTTTCATCGACATCTCACAGGCTTTTGACAGGGTAAACGGAAAAAGATTGTGGGAAGCACTTAAAAATAACGTAAATCAAGAACTTATACTAGCAACTAAAAGTGTATAACGCAGTATGCAGGAATTTAAGAAGTAATAATACAGAATCCAGAGAATTTATAACTAACACTGGTAAAGTTCGTAAAGGTGTTCCTCAAACCGGTGTATTAAGCCTTACCTATTTAATACCTCTTTCTGTGCCTTATCCTTTCTAAGGACGTTGGCGAGGGGGGCCAAAGCCACATTTTTAAACGACTTGACGTCGTGAACCTTGTTATATCGCCGTTATACTAGGAAAATGTGTTCTCTGCAGTGGTTTCCCGTTGCCTTCTGCAGAATTTAATATTATACTGGATGAAATTCTAAAAAGTGCGTACCCAGAAATGAAAAGAATCTTTTGGGGTTGCTACCAACTAAACAGTGTTAACACAAATATTCTGGCCTACGCAGATGATTTGATCTTATTAGCAGCAAACGAAGAAGGTCTACAACACAATGTAAATATCATCTGCACAAAATCTAAAAGATAATAATTTACCGGTAAACAGTACCAAAACAAAAGTTATGGAATAGCAAAAAATCACATTAATATCAAAATCCAGATTGAAAGTGAAATTATTATAGAACAATAGTGGAGTTTAACAAAGAAGCAAAAACTGCGACTCCAAACGACTGAAATGAGAATTCTGAGAACTATTCTCGGAAAAGTCAGACGTGATAAAATTCGCAATGACTCAATACGCCTTAATTGAATTGTGAAACCTTTAATAACAGAGAGCGAAAGAAATCAACTAAGGTGGTTGGGACACATGTGGCGAATGAGAGATAACAGATTAACAGATTACCTAAGATTATGTGTACTAATGCGGGTGTAATCGGCAAACGCTCTCGAGGAAGACCAAAAAGATAATAACCTATACACTGTTTAGGCGGTAGAAGAGGACGGATAAGTAAGTAAGTAATACAGAAAGTGTCTTTTCTTCACTCATGGTATTTATACGAGTACACACAGTTTATACAAAAAGGGAATATAATATGTAAATCATAAATTATTTATCTCTGAAGAGCATGGGGGAAATTTCATAACGGTGGCAATGATTATGTAGTCGATTTAAAAGTCAAGAGTTTGCTGACGCATTATTGAATAGTTTGCTTATTATTACCTGTAACAGAACAAAGAAAAACTAAATGAAGATGTTTAACAATGAAAATCAACAACTACTACGTAATGAATATCAGAAGGGCCACGATATTATGTAGTTCTTTAACTGAAACCAAAATGAAAGAAGAGTGACACAAACAAGGTTAAAATGAAGTGAAGAATAAAAGGAGAATACCAGTCCCGGTTTGAAATTAAATAAAATAAGTTGTGTAAGTGATATCGCCATACTTTTATTTTTATTTTGAAGCGATGACATTATATTTCAAAAATTATATCAGCCAAATGGCCGCCTCGGCTCCGCTGGGTGGCTCGAATCCTGGAGATCCAATTTTCAATGACATTCTAGCATAAAAGTGGCTCAATTTTACCAAACGCGACTGATGTAGGCCTTTAGGGCGGCAATCGTCTGTGGTTTGTCGGCATAGACCAAAGAGTTCACGAATCTAATAGCGTTAAATCACAGGCTCTGGGTGGCCAGTTGATGTCGCCTCCTCGCGATATAACGAAAGCTTCGAATTTCGCATCCAATAAATTCAGTGTATCGCGTGAAGTATGGTACGTAGCGCCATCTTGTTGAAACCATATGTTTGTGAGATCCATACCATCCAATCTGGGCCAAAGAAAATTTGTTATTATCGCCCGATATCGATCGCCTTTGACAGTGAGTGCGACTCCTTCCGCATTTTCGAAAAAATATGGACCGATGATTCCGACGGACCAAAATCCACACTAAACAGTGACTCAGAATGGAGTGGAACCCGATGAATCTCCCGTGGGTTTTTGTCGCTTCAAATACGGCAATTTTGTTTGTTCGCGGAGCCACTCAACCAACGACCCGGTTGTTTCCAACTTATTCATTAGACGGTGAATTGTGGACTCTGTAGGACGGCCGTAAATTCGACGCAGCACACGGAACGTTTGGCTAACAGAGAATTGATTTTGATGATAAATTTTAACAATTTCGTTGTTGAATCGTGTAGAGTTCCATGGTTAAATGTCAAGACTAACTGAACACGCCTCTTAAATATTACAGCTGTGTTACTCTCGGCCTGGTCGTGCGCAGTTGCCAAAGATCGAGCGTGAGTATTGAAAAACCCTTTAATAGTTAACCAATAGGCACTGAGACATAAAAACATACAAAAGATGAAAATGAAAGAAAATGAAGATAGAAAAAATTCATTGTAGTATTGCTACAAAGGGAAAGAAAGCCTAAAGAGAATTTGAAAGAAAAAAATTAGAAGCTATAAGCTGAAGAATATCAATATCAAATACCAAAGAATGTTGGAAAAAACACTACGTAAAATAGAAATAATAACGGATGAGGCCCCGGTTATCATACTGACACCTTTGATAACCGTTAACCTCGGGTTAGTCTTCTGCGCCTTCTTCGACGGGGAAAGTTAACCTCCTGACCGAAGTATGTGCAAAGAGGGCTCACAGAACTCATACTTACCAGTTAGTAACAGGCCATTGGTCTATGCTTCGGTCATAAGAGGAAGAAAGAAGACAAAACATGGGAATTTTATACGGATAAGAAGATATTTGGAATGGTAGAAATCAAACAGGATGATATTAAAAGAACAGAAAAGTGAAGGGAAGAAATTAAATAAAGGGTTAAGTACAACAATTCGAAATGGGAAAGCGTTAAGTGCAAGAAACGAGGAAGATTATAAGGCATACAAGACAAATGACAAAACAAAAAGTTAGCTGCGAGTATATGAAGATAAAAAGGAGAAGTCACTAACCTACTAACTAACAGACTGAAAGATTCATACAAAGTAAGAAATAAAAAGAAGCGAAGTGCAAAGAAAACAATACATTAATAGCAAAGGAAGATATTCTGTAAAGATATTTCCAAGAATTTCTTACAAAGAGATATTCAGAAAATTGCGGAAAAACAGGACTTATAAGTGACAGTACAAGAACAGGATGAAATAATAATAAGTATAGATGGGAGCTACGCACGTTACGCACTCAATAGCAGGACATGAAATAAGGACGAAAAAAATGCGATTCTTACGTAAATATATCACAAAGAGATAAAATATGAAATAATATGTAAGAAACCAATTAAAAAGCACACCAACAGAAGACAAAGTTCAAAAAAGACCGCTTGGATAGTTTAGCCATATAATAAAGATGCAAAACTATAGAATAACAAAGAGAGACCCAAAGTATAGCAACATGCGAAAGAGAAGACTAAGCCATATGCATTTATATATTGCTTAGTCCTGTAACCTTATATGATTACATAGATTTCCACAGTCAGATACATGATCGGCTCATATCTCTTTCTGCCCCTGCCCCTTCCCCCTGCGGTGGGGGTGGAATTAATACGGAAAGCGGATTTCCATGTCAGAGAGAGGATAACCCGTGTCGCGGTTGAGATTGTGAGGGATCTTGATGATTTCGACGGCCTTGCGGATCTTTCTGCTAAAAAAATAGGGAGATTTGGAGAGAGGTATGATTTGTTAAAGAGAATGCTGTGGCCAATTTCGCGATAATGTACGGCAACAGCCGAATATGATAGAAGACCTCATCTCAAGCGGCCAGTTTTACCAATGCACAACAAACTACACGAATAAGGAATGTTGTAGACACCTCTAATACCATGAGATCGAAAAAAAGATGATTCTGAGCAGGCCTTGACTAGTACAACACGATTGGTTACACTGGTTCTAGAATGCCTATGAATTATAATGTGACAGTGACATTTCAAATGTAAGTCAGTTTTGCAATCTTGTTTCCAGAATTATTTAAGTTTATCGTTGTAATACTAGTGAAGGATCACATTTTGAACACCTACTCTAACATGTATTCATCTTAGATCTTAGTTTTCAGTTTGTTCCCTAAATAAATACTGTTTTGTGTTTTAATTTATTTGACATTTATTAACCTCTAACTTACTGCCACATTTTGAAATCAGTCTTGCCAATCGTGTTGTACTAGTCAAGGCCTGCTCAGAATCATCTTTTTTTCGATCTCATGGTACTTGAAAGTGAGCACGACTCTCGAAGCGAACAGTCAGCGGATTCAGATCTTGAAACAGATGATGTTGCTGAAGCTCACATGGAACAATCTGAAGACAAAAACGTATTTCAAACTGGAGACGATAACCATACTCAAGATTCTGATACTAGAAATGTGTATAGCGATGCTGGTATCCCCTTATCAGAATTATTGGCTAATCGAACGGCAGAGAAGCAGTACTACTATGGAAAGAAGAAATATTTCAAGTGGTCCAAGGCTCCTCCATCAGCAAGAACTCGGACTGCTGCTCATAATATCATTTCATCCGATAAAGGATTGCGAGGTCGTGCAAAATAGTTGGGTGATAAACCTGAACTTGAAGATGTTTGAAATTTGATCTTTACTGATGACATGAAAAATGAGATTTTGCATTGGACAAACAAGAAATTGCAGACTTGCTATTTGGTAATCCAAACCGACCCGAATTATCTGTTCTAGATAAAGTAGAATTCGACGCATTTCTTGGTTTGCTACTTTATACGCAAATCATCATGAAGATCTTCGAGCGCTTTTTTCAAAAGTGGTACCGGCCGAGACGTGTTCCGTTGCACAATGTCCAAAAACGATTTCTAGTCATTTGAGCGTGCTTTCGTTTTGATGATCCTGACACCCGAAATAACCGCAAAGAAACAAAGCCGCAGCAATATCAGTGATATTTTCGACAAATTCATCAGGAACTGTCAGGAAGTATACACTGTGGGTGGAAATGCGTGTATTGATGAAATGTTGGTTGCGTTCAGAGGTCGGTGCGGCTTGAAAATGTACTTCCCCAACAAACCAGCCAAGTATTGTCTGAAAATTTTGGCTCTGACCGATGCCGAAAACAACTATTTCTACAACGGACATTTGTATAGCGTGTAGTAGGCTATGATAAAAAAATTGTATTTTATTCCCGCTCTTCTTCAAAAACCCCGTACGTGCGACCCATCGTTGAAAAGAGAAAAAAGAGCTGAGTTTAGTTACGACAAAATTCAATTTGGCGTCCATATAAAAATCATAGACTAGAGACAAAGCATCATAAATATAAATATATGGTACCACCCGATACTCCGTAAAAAGTGTCTTCACAATGTACAAGTCTTGAAACTAATAACTTAATACTTTTCGAGATATTTGGAAAACTCCAAATTTCGGTTTTTTCAAGATATTGTAACGAAGTGCTTTATGCATTACTGATTATGATGATAGAGACTTATAGCAACTTCATTACGAGTGTTTATACTTGGCTTTTGCAAGAGGTTATATTAAAGTACATGATTAACTAACATCAGATATATTGGTATTACTTTAGATACAAACATAATTTAACTGTTCAACAAACATGATCAAAATACATAACTGGACTAACGACTCCATACAGCGTACAAAACCCTAGCATTACACTTTAATAATAAACACTAATCTTACATCTTGAGAGAAGCACACATTTTGGTAACAACATTTTAAACGATATTTAATTTAACTCCTGGTTTACTACCAGAGTTGGTTTTGTTAGTCTCTCGTCTTGATCTTAATCAGACCTCGTATGTGAGACTCTAGCAAGAGACTGACTTCCCTATAGCAGGGTTCCTATATTTATACTCCCAAGATGTGTTCTTTCTCTCTTAAATTTAAACATCTGCTTATGTTAGTACAAGGGTTCCATTCATTTTTACATTGTATGAATATAGGTCAGCTAGTGTAAACTAATGCAACTTTGTATTACAATGTTATACTTGCGTAATGCAACCAGCTGTCCATCTGACTCATATTCATATAAGTGCATCTTTAGTTAGTAAACAGATTTAACGATCCTTACTTTGTAATGATTGCAAAGCTTATTATATCAAATACAACCAAACTCTAACTTATTGAATACATTTCTGATGGTAATGCTTTAAGTTATTTATTAATTAATCCACTATCTTACAATATCTCGAAAACGGTCAAAGTTGACTGTGATTTCTCAACGGATATGAAATGAGCATTAAAATTCCTAAAACTTTCCCTATTTAACCAACTTTTTAGCTCTTATAGTTTCCGAGATCCTAATGGTGGGCATTGAATTTGGGACACACTGTATATAAAATAATATGTTCAGGTTTGCAAAAGAGTCGTTAAAGGTCCAACGTCATTAATTACAAAACGTCTAAGCCTAGCTGTGAACATTAAAAAAGTAATTCGGATGCGAGCTCGATTACAATTTTAGCCCTCTACCCAACTATTTATTTCAAACAGACCTTACGAAACCACAGAGGTTTCGTACTGTAGACATCGTGTTTCACTTAAAATGAAGTCGTAAAATGAATTATTACAAATTTGTGCTGATTATACATTTTTTCAGAAAGGATATACGATCAAAAAGAAGTGAAAAAAATAAGCTATGTTTTATAAAACTATGCTAATAAGAAACGTTGATGTTGCCCAGAATCGCAAAATAAACCCAAATTATATTACATAAGTTGATAAAAGAGACTTTTGTCAGGCAAGCAAGACTCTTAACACTGAGGATGACAACTGAATTGACGAAATACGTATTTATCTGTATTAATTAATTTTTGTGGTTTTACAGGACTTTTTGACGTTTGTTAGTAAAAAAAAATTATTTCGAAATATAAATTTCTCGTGAATACCGTTACATTAGTCTTACATCCAACGCAATCTTAATTTTTTGTAAGTTTTTTCCCAAACAGAAACCTCACGAAGCCAGACGGATTTCATTTAGAAAAAATTAATTTGTTTCCATTCAACATTTTCAAGGCAGAGTAATTCCGTACAAAGCGTTTGCTATCAAAACAGGATACTCAATTAAGTTTCAGGTCTAACGTAATTTGTTTCTTTTTATCTTTGAAAGAAGTTATTAATTCGCGATTGTAAGCATATTAAATCAGTAGATCAGTAATTCAATTTCAGATGAAAGAATTCGAAATGAAAGCGACCAATTTATAATTTTTACAAAAGTATTTTATTAGACCAATATTAGAAAGGAAAGCCATGCTACGACGGTGGATATAATAACACGAAAAAATCGTTTGAAACGAATTTTAAGGAATTTTTTTAAGTTGGGCTTAACATGTCGTATACAGTCACATTTGAATGAGGTGGGTTGATTTTACTATATATTTATTGGTTGTCATGGTAATAGGGCAGTAACTGTACCTTCATTTAAACTTTTCTATGTTGTAGTTATTTATGTAACGAGTACATAATGTCCAACTTTATTGGACGAGCGCAATTCGAGTCCAAATATATTGTACTGTACAGCCCTACGTTGGGTTCGACAAATTATTTTTTTACTGTACTTTACAATTCTAAAATTTACTTTGCTCGTTAAGTAGGTTCGTTGTATTTTCAATTTATATTTAATTAACAAAAATAAAATTTTACTCAAATTTTCAATGCAGATTTTTTTAATTTTAATTATGTTTTTCGCCCTATCAGCCCTACTTAAAATTTTAAAATTGCGGTTTTTAACACTCACTATCTACACTTGAGTTCCCCTTCTTTTTCAAAATTTCTTTATTCCAACACCAAAATCCAATTTGCCTCTGCTTGAATAGCCTCTGTTTTGAAATGCCTCTGCTTGAATTGCCTCTGGTTTTGAAGTGCTTCTACTTGAATTGCCTCTGGTTTTGAAGTGCTACTACTTGAATTGCCTGTGTTTTGAAATGCTTCTACTTGAAGTGCGATTTTCAATTGAATTTTCTTCTATTTCACTTCCTTTTGATTTTATACTGACTCTTCTTCTTCTTCTTATGTCGCCCTCTCCTGTCGAAGATTGGCGATCCAAATGGCAATTGTGGTTTTAGAAACTGCTGCTCGGAAGATTTCTGCGGATGAACACCCGAACCATCTTCTCAGATCTTTTAACCATGAGTTTTGGCGTCTTCCGACTGATCGTCTTCCTTGTATTTTTCCCTGTATGATAATTCTCAGTAGCTCGTATCGTTCGCCCCTCATCACGTGCCCTATGTATTGTGTTTTTCTTTCTTTGATGGTGTTCATTAGTTCTCTCTGTTTACTGACTCTTATGATTGTTAACTTTATTAAAATTGAAATATTCGTTTGATATTTATTGTTTTGGGACGAGCAAACTTATCTGCTTGTTATCCCTTCGAATGCAAAATATCAATTAATTATCAAATTGTTTTTTTCTGTATCCAGGATATTTTATCTTCAATTTGTTTTTCACTATAACAACTATTTACAAGGTTTCTAAAGTAACTAATTTTTTTCGCTACCATCAAAGTAAGCAAGCCTTACATCCATGGCAACAGTGACTGTAAGTGGCTTATAACATTCGGGCTTTAGTTACACTTGACGACGGAACTTAATAGTGTCACTTACGTTCCTAGGAATATAATGAACAGATTACAGAACTGTACGTTTACCGTTATCATTGTTACCACTGTTGTTATATTGATTTTTACGTTGGCAAGTATTATAGGACGCATAGTTACCACAAAAACTGTAACAAAATAATTCATACTTTGCAAATAATATTTTCTTGTTCTTTTAAACTACTTGCAAAGCGAAAAAAATATAATGAGCAGCACGGAATGTATGGACTATTAACATTTTCGGAAGGCGACGAGCCTTGGCTTCGCCTCGGCTCGTATTCGCCTACCTCAAATGTTAATACGTCCTTACATTCCTTGTAGCTTAAATAACTAATTATGTTTCTATGACTAGCTAATTATTCTCTAACAATAATTATTACAATAACTTATTTATATTAACAACTTAAATTTAATCTAGCTACCTAAAATTTATATTACAATTTTTATAATTTAAAAATCTGCATTAACAATCTTTGTAAAAATAACTTTCGTTAACAAATCAACAAATAACATAATCTTTAATTATAAGCATCCAAATCAAATATCATCTCAATATTTAACACATTTTAGTTATAAATTCTGTTTTTTATATAATTGTTTTTTGATAGTACTCAGATGTGTTGTTTTTTGACTGAAATAACATTTTTGCATGTACTGGAAAATGATAGTTTAGTCCAATTTACTTTAACATTATGATATTAGTACAATAAAGCAACAAATTATAGACATTAAACAATCTCATAAATCAAGTAGTTATGGTACATAAAACATAAAATAATTAATATCCTGTTTTCGAATTTTCCAGAAAAAAATAGCTTGTTTACTTATTAGATTTGTTCGATGCATCGATATCACAAATCAAAATTACATGGTAAAATTAGCAAATTTTCTGTTAAAATTTAATGTAATCGATATTTACTTCATATAAGAATACTAGAAATACAGCTGTTTTTCAGTAAGTAAATTTATAAATTTAGGATTCATTCCTAATAATATTGACTTATTCATGGTCATAACTTTGAAAATATCCAGAGCATTTCTATACGTTCGCCTCCGTAAATCATGCTCTGACAAATATTTTTACTTTCAGTTTATGAATTTATTTATGTTTTATATTTTATTAATGCTGGTACTCAAGGCAACTTTTGTGTATTTTTTGAATTTAAAAACTACATACAAAGGTTGATCGTCATTTTCATATTCCATCTATCATTTAGTCCGTCTCAATAATATCCGTAAAATTAAACAAAAAAGAAACATTCACTGAAATAGTCTTGCTCTTTTTTCTAAGATTGAGGTGGACTATTAGAATTAAGATTTGTTCTCCAATTTTACACTATTCAATTAATAAATGCGTGACCAATATTTTGCTATAAGTTTAAGGCTAAGCTCACTTAAATTTACTTAACTGATACGTTGTGTGACTTAAGTTTAATTTAAGCTTTACATTAGTTGAAGTTAATGTTGCTTAAGCGATACAGAAGTGGCCCTACTACAGCTCTTTGTGGCACTATTACTTTATACTCTTCTCTACTTTTACATTAAAAAGCTTTTTTGTCTACTTAATGGAAAACAGCCATTTTAATATGTAGAAAATGGTAAATTAAAGTGACATTTTAATTCTTAGCGACGCTTTACTCCTTCGCAACACTTTACTCGTCAGCAAACGACACTTTACTTCTTAGCAACACTTTAATCGTTGGCAACCAAAACTATATTCCTTGACAACATAGTTTTTCGTGTGCTAGATAGAAATCAAGCATATTGTTCAATCAAAAATCGTAAAGAAAAGTGGCACTTTTCTTGTTAGCAACACTTTTCTTCATAGCAACACTTTTTTTCATTCATTCAATTTATTTGTATAGATATTTGAAAATGTACAATTGTTCAAATTATTAAACGAGGTGCAAATTTCAAACGCGTATCTTAATAATGCATTATCACACGTGTATTGTACAATAGTTTATCTACAGTGCTCGCGCAAAATCTTAAAAACGTTTAAAAATAATCTGACGTTTTACATAATTTTTTTGACAAGTCGAAAATTAATTCAAATAATAGCTGTAAAAATGGACAAATCCATGACGACCACAGTGAAAAATAATACCTTGATGAATTGGGTACTTTCCATTTCTTTCAATTTTCGTTATATTCATGTTTCTACGCAGAAACATACGCCACTAACGGCCTAAACATATTAAAAACATGTTTATTGAGAGTTTTTTGGCAAAAATCGCTTTAGAAAATTCCTTAAAATTGGCTATTTCAAACCCGCTTCCGAAACTGTCGTGACGTCACCAGTGGCGTACCTATCGTTGGGAGGCGGAGGGGGCAATGTGTCTTGAAGGCGCCTTCGATATTATAAGAAAAAAAATTTTAGTTTGGGCTAATTTTAGTAGCGCGTTTTTTTTTGCACTTGAACAACGATTTTTTTGTTTTTTTAAATATACTAGTTCTAGTTCAGTTAAAACAATTTAAAATACGTTTTAAGCGTGGAACATAATATAAGCAAACCTTTACTCTACAAAATCATACTGCAAATTGCCGAAATGAAAAACAGAACACTACTCTATTCATTTTAATTTTGTATACATTACGTCTGCATTTTGACGGATCGGCGGCTCTTTTAAAAATAAAGTTGCACATAAAAGGGGTTCTTTGCCGCCGCGACGTAAATCGTAAATAATGTAGTTTTTTTGTAAATATTACCGGGAAAGACGATATGATGACAAAGGACAAAAGTTCCCGCTGCCGACGCCCACCAGCACCAGTGCGACGGCATCGGCAGGTTTCTAGATAATTATTTCTTTGTATAGAAAATTAAAGCGGCCACACCGCCACTATTTAAGAGTTATTTAAAATGAATGCAGACATTATTTATCAGGGCGGTAAAAAATAAAAAAAATACAATGTGGGGGCTTGGTTCTTATAAGGAATATAAAGATCTTGCTCACTGTGCCATTTTGATTTTATCACGTCTATAGAATTATGTTTATGTAGGTAATAAGAATAATTATATTTTTTGTTTTGGTTAATTAAAAAATAAAATATCAAAAAAATGCACGGCGCCGAAGGCGCTAAAAGGAAAAAGGCGGAGGGGGCAGACTGCCCCCCCTAGCCCCCCCGTAGGTACGCCACTGGACGTCACCGGCCATATAAATGACGTCTACTACCTTGTTTTAACGTGGTTTCAACGTAATAGAGATCGTCCCCGTGTCTTATTTCGGTGTTTGCGAATTTTTTGAGTAAAAAATGGCATCAGTTGGTTTTGTGAAAGCCTCATCCAACAATTTACCATCTGTAGATATGTTTATGGTGATGGAATTCATCAAAAATGATGAGCGGTTCAAAAGCTGGCACAAAACACCACTTATTTTGCTTACTCTCCATTTGTGTTGAATGTAAATAAAAACGACTGAATTACTTTACAAAAAGGCGAACAAATACCACAGGAAACACGAAATAAACCATACGAACTGTGGGACAGCTGTGTAAAGATATGGCCGGTGACGTCATGTCCAACGTTGATCGCGCTGTCAAGCGTTTACGCGGGAAGTTTTTAGTTTTGAACTTAAATAATTTTTTTCTTCAAAAACTCAAGCTGTATTGTTTTTTTAATTAGGTTTTGGTGATATGCTACTAATAATCTAACGTTTGAAACACAATTTGAAAAATGAGAAAACACCCAATTTCGAATATTTATTTTTAAAATTAACGTGATTTCCGTGAAGTACACGAAAATATAGCATGTTCAACTCGTAAGAAAAGTGATTCTTCCATGCTCGTGTAAATTTTTAACTCACTCGCTGGAGAACTCTCACTTTTCTTAACTTGTAAAACAATCTACTATTGTTTGTTTGCTATATTTCCGTACAAACAAATTTGTCTAGAAAATTAATTTCGTTCGTACTTTTCCATTAACTACACAAAAAATAGCATATTCATTGCGTAAGAAAAGTGGTTTTCTTTACTTGTAGAATAATCTACTATTATTTGGATTCGCCCTATTACGAAGGTTGCAAGCTCTCTCTGCTAATTACTGGACTCGTCCAATAAAGTCTTACATTATGTACTCATAAATATGAGGAAGCATTAGAAGAGAAAAAGTTTGTGCCGCAGTCTTTTTGGATGTGGTACAGACATTTGATAAGGTTTGGCTTGAGGGGCTCAACTCCAAGATAAAAGGTATCCTTTTATTAAGAGAACGTCTTCCGAGTTGGGACCATGTTATTATTAAGAAATAAAAACTAAATGTTTCACCCGCTTTCGTAAGGAACTTCATCAGATGAATTTCGTCTTTGGCTTGGTTAAAAAGGTTGAGCTACCGTGCCCTTCTTCCTTTTTGAAAAGAGTTTCGCCTCTGCTGTGATTGATCCCATATTCTTTTAGTGCCCCTTTTTCCACCTGATGAAGCCCCTTAAGAAATCGGGCAAAACGTTGAGTTTACTCTTTCTCAACAATGACACGATGCGCCGACCCAACAGACTTAGCACTGACACTGTGGAAGTCTTCGAATTCAATACATAGAAATCTTGAAATCATACCTACCAGAGAGATTCTTTAGAATTCAGTTTATTCTGAAATTAAAGAAATTAAAGCCGGGGTACCTCAATGAAGTTTGTTAGGACCTACGTTCACAGGCGATATTGCCAAAGCAGCAAAAAATACCATTGGAACCTTCGCTGATGATACTACAGTCCTAGCAGTAGGTAACAGTAATGAGGAAGTAACATAAAAATTACAAACTATTGACCAAATCCAAAACTGAAATAAGAAGTGGTGTATTTAACTCAGTGAGACCAAGTCAGTACATATTTTTCGTCTTCTTCTTAGGGGTGGCATATCCTTACACAGCGTTGCTGCTTTCTCTCCATATGCCTGTGGTGTGCGTGTGAGGTGCCCTACGGACATGGAGGACCTACATCTTAACATGGGCTCCGAATCACGGAAGCACTTCTACGCCAGAGTCTTAACTAGGCAGAATACCTCGGTTGTTTGCCATTGCCTTCCGAGGGAAGCGGTCGGGTAATTTCGGTATATGTGTGGCCCTAGGAATCGAACTCGGGCCAACTCAGTAGTCAGGCGCATTCTGAACCAACTGAGCTACGACCGCGACAGTACGTATTAGTTTCACTAATCGTAGAGTCGAAAATATCCCGGTAGCTATCAACATCCAGATTATACCTTGTGCTAACACAGCCAAATATCTTGGCATGATCCTTGCCACCATGCTCGAATGGAAAAATTATGTTAACAAGAAGAGAGTTGGATCGAAGATACGGTAAAATGTATTGGGTAGTTAGACGAAACTCATATCTGTTTATCAGCGGCCTTTGGAAGGGGGATGGGAAGCTGAAAGAAAACGTTCAGATTCTGTTTCGTTCTATAGAATCTGCCACAAAAGCAGCGATACAGTGTCTCTCCGCTACCCCTTCACCGCCTTATAGGTCTTCTGATCTACTGTGGTTCACAGATGGATCGAACAGATGCTGGATCCGGTGCTGCATTCATGGCCACCAACCTCATGCTAGGCAAATTTCCTACCATTTTCCAGGCTGAGCTCTTTGCTATCTGAGTCTACGCCCAGGAAACCCTCGCCAGAAGCTTCAAAACAGGCATATCTGCATATATGCTCCGACAGTCAAGCAGCACTAAGTTTTGAGCTCCGTAAAAGCCAAATAAAAACTAGTCACGGAATATCGATGCGCCCTGGAAAATCTCGGCTCGGTTTGACTGCTCTGGGTGCCTAGCCAGTAACATTTTAAGCAACGAGGAGGCCTATCGTCTGGCCAAGAAGAGCTTCTTGGAACCCTTTCTAGGTCCTGAACCGGTCTTTGACCTACATAAAGCAAGCGTTCAGCAAGTAATTAGAGACTCGACCCGCTCTCAGTTCATCTCATACTAGGCTTCGCACTCTGAGCCGAGGCAAGCAAAGCAACTTACCCACAGACTTTCAAACGCTAGGCCCTAACAGCTCCTTAGGTTTAGTAGAAAGCACCTCAGGATAGTCACACACCTCCTTAGAGCTTCTGCATGTGATGGGCTTTCCGAGGACAAAATTTGCAAATTCTGCGTTTGCGATGATGCAGACTAATTCTGCTGTGACACCTGCCGGTTGTCTAGAGCGCGATGATATACGAAATGCCTCTATGAACAAGATCATGGCCTTTGAGCTAGGTGCTGGTCTGTATGAAAACATCCCTTAATTTGTGACGGATGCACAATAGGCCTAGGGCCTGGGTGCTGCTACTCTTCACCAACTAAAAAAGAAGAAGAAGTAACTCCTCTTTGTCAAAGTATCATAAGATGTTACTTTACAAGCAAATTTTGAAACCGGTCTGGACATACGCTATTCAACTTAGGGGTTGTACCAAATACTGGTACATTAGGAATAGCGGTATACATAGCGATATATAACTCCTAAACAACAGGAGTCTAGAGAGGAGACTCAAGGGAGAAAAAACATTTTTAGTAAGTGTAAATATTAGTGTAAAAAGCAGTGCTAGTATGTGTACGCAAAAAAACGCGAAGTCTTAGTTTGGACTTCATTTTTATTCTTTATAAACCTATCAAGTTGGGTATTTTCTGAAAGCTCAAGACAGTGGCTGTTTAATAAAAACTAAAGGTATGCTCGAAGGACCGTACTAAATTTGTGAATAGCTTCGACTCACCTTGAATATCTTTCCAGGTTTGGCCAAATGCTATTCTTCTAATTTGTATTCTTTTTCCAATGTATTCTTCTTTTAAATTTGCTTTCTAATGTTCTTAAACCAACTAATCTGTTTTATATTTCTAATGTTCTTGAAAACCCTATTTATTTATATATTTTCTAATGTCTCGTTTCTAATCAATAAAAATGGTTTCCCAAGAAATCAAAGCTTGTCGAAGCAATGCGATATAAAAATGATAAATATTCAATGCCAAAGGGAATTTAAACGCGTACACTGCCTAGATCTTATTTTGTAAAACAATTCAAACTAAATTAATAAAATACTATTATTAAAAACGGAACAGTGGCTATCTAACTAACAAATCGAATATGGAGCGTTCCATTTAAAAAAAATCGAGGACGTTATTTTTCGATCAGCCTGTATATTGGCGTCGAGTAGTCGTAGCCATTCCATCGGTGATAAGTCCTTAAACTTAATCATGAAAAAGAATTCTTACTTCGAATTAATTTCGCAGTGGCGTGCGTCCAAGGTGAGGTTCGATTTTTCAAAAACAATTAAATAACTACTGAAATATTAATGATAGACCCCTATAGTGCTACATAATTGCAATCGTCATTAAAGAACCATTCAGTTTATCTAAAAATATGCAGTATACAGAGTGTTCCAGTTGAAATAGCAGAATTACTGGCCACTTCCGGTCTATTTAATATCAAAAGGCATTATTATGCACATTTTCATTTGGATGCCATAAGTAATTCCCAAGAAACGTGTAACAGACGGTCGTCGTGACAAACAAAGTAAACACAATCTGAAGATTTTTTCCATCATGCATTTTACACATTTTCAAAACGTTGTTGCAAAGTTTAGAACTTATTACTAAAATTAGCAATAAGTTATCGTTGTAGAAGCAAACGAATAACAGCAGAAATTATTATTGTTGTAATTTATGTTTCAAAAAATATCACAGTTATTCTGTAACGGTTACTAGAATTATACTTGAAATTGATGGGTTTCTGAAAATTTTCAATTGTTTCTTTTTCAGGAGGATAGTACAAACAGGACTGCTGGAAATTCCAGACTTGTCCTACATACCAACAGACAATATAGTTCACATGATGTAAGTAGAAATTCTTTTTATAACTATACACAAGTTTATTTTAATAATTCACAATAGCATAAGTACTTTTTATCCTAGAAATTTATCATTCGTAAACTTTACTAAACGAACGTTACTTAAGAAGATTCTTCCAGGAATATTCGTTAATTAATGCAACAGTGATAGTTATTGCTCTGCAAATGTATAAAGTTACAAACTAATATTAGCATTTCTTCTAAGAATATTCACTTATTTATGTCGCTGATTATCGGTTAACTAACTCAGTATAAAAAAAGCTCTCGTTATCGTTCCACTAATGAATTTATTTTTAGTAACTGGTGTAGTAATAAATATTCGATTCTCACTGGAGAGTCTGAACTTGATCGTTGCAAATATGTTACACTTTGATAGCTCACGTGGGATATGATTTTATCCATTGAAAAATTGGCACTCCAATTTAAAATTGATTATCTACTATTGGTGGAAGTTTAAAACCACGCTCAATCTGAAAACAAGGTGTCTCTAATGAACTGGAGTTTTTAAATTTGAATGTATTTAAACTTCATTAGTACGTTTTATTTTCCTAATAAATTTAATACAGGGTGTAAACGAAAATAGACGCATCCCCTTTATTCTGATAATTTTTTAGATGTAAATAATGAAACTTACAGGGCTGAATGTAGAGGTGTGTTTTTTGAACCACAAAGCAATTTAGTAAAACTTCTGCCTTAGCCAGAAATGACTTCAACTTTCAATTTGTAAATGAAACGTCCTGTATATTTTTCTATGTTTGGAATCAGAAGGAAATTCTGAAGCTAAATATCTAACGTTCTCGATTTTATTTTTCAATCTAGAGTGCCAGTTTTCTTATTAATCAATATAATTAAATAAAAGTTAATTCGTTGCTTTTCTGTGTTTTTTTCTATTTACCTTGCAAAGTTACAATCTACTCAATTATATTGCAACGTAGTGGTTTCCACCAGAAGTAACGTTAAAAATTAGTAAAAATAAGTTAATTAAATTTAGTGGAATTACTGATAATCTGTAAGTACTAGCGTGGTGGTGTATTTAACCAGCTATGGCACGTGGGGGTTTGCTGTGAGAGGTTTTATAATAAAATTCCGATTCAATTAACACAGCATATATTGTCCGACTTTGATTAAGTTTTACAAAATATTATTTAGAATTAAAGTTAAAGACAAAACACTTAAACAATTTTAGAGATAAGTTACAAGTAACTACAGACAAACATCGAAGTTAATAAAATGAAACGAAGGGTTAGATCCAAACTATTAGCAAGTCTTACTATGAATTGAATTACATTAAATTAAATACAGACAAATAGTAGGAAACACTAAGTACGAAGGATCTGACTTCTTAAGGACATGATTGTTCATCGACGGCACCAATCATAAAGAGCTCTTGCTAAGCAATTCCTTATATAAGAAGTCAACTCCCACACACACGTTATTATATGTTCAATTTTGCACACTCTGCATCCTCCTCTGCAGTAGTCCATTTCCACTACTTTTAATATTTTTTCTTCGGGTTTAGTCGCAGTCCACATTTCTGCTCTGCATACTAAATACAATAATGGAGTCTAATATTCTGACCTCTTCAGGGCTGGAACCTTATTGTTCTTCATTCATCTTACTGCTTCACTATCTATCTATCTATCTGTTTCTTTTTCTAAATTTCTTTATATTTTACTCAATCTTCTTGTAGCATCTTTTAATAAAATTGATGGCATTTCTTGCCCAATTTTGTTCCTTCCACATACTGCTCCAGGGGCTTGCATGCCTTTCAACTTTTAGTTCCACAGATAGTATTCTTTCATGTAGAATATTTTATGGATAACAATAGCAACTTTTGCTCTATTTGCTCTTTTGTGATTACTGACACCGGTACAGAACATTATATAGTCCCTTAAGTACTAATTTGCTTGCCCTTTCTTCTTAGTCTTGGCAAGAATTCCAATGCCTATTTGTATCTTTTAAGTCCCTGCAATTTCTTTTTTTTTGTTGAAATTCCTTGAATATGCTAAGCTCCTCATATGAGTTTTCTTCAATTTGCCTCTAGAATTTGATGCAGTAATAAAATTTCCTCCTCCATATCCATGGTGCCTCTTTCTACATGAGGGGTGGACTTCCACCCGGAAACTGTCACTTCATAGAGAATTTTTCATTCTGTTATGTTTATTATAAAGAATTGACGTGATGAGTTGCGGCTTATCGCCATCTTTTTGGGGTTAAAGAAGAAATAATAAAAGAGTTTTGTTGGGTGAGACTTGGTTCTCTCGGTTAAAGGAACTGAAGGAAACCAAGAGCTCGTGTAGACAGGGTGAGTATGTCGCTGAAGTAGGTCTGTCCTCCAATATGTTTATGAAAGGGTACGCATCCGTTACCTTTTACTCAGTTATCTACACAGTAATAAATGCTGTGGTACGGATGACTTGAGTTGGCACCACTGATGGAGCGTCAAAATGCACCCAGTGAAATCTTCAGACCATTATCTCTTGAACCTTTGGTTCAGCAACTGTTGGTTGTAGAGGTGGGCGATAATATTGTTGTGGTTTGTGGTGCGATCTCGACTATTTCTGGCTGAATTCTTGGTTATGTCACTGGATATCTGGAATTCCGAAATTGTTATGTACGGCCCGGTTGCTCATGAACCACTAGATTTTAGCTCGAGTGAGTAATGTCTTCGATTGAAAAATACTCTCGTATCCCCATCCTGTTGCTTAATAGTATCATTATTTTATGTAGGGGAATAAAAATTGAGGTTGTCCACTCGTTGGGCCATTCCATGGGTGCCATATTTGTTAACATTAATTGATCTTTGTATATAGTGCATCCTTTGTAATTGACTGGATGGTTGCCGTTACACGGAGCGCAAATATAGTTATTTTTATAATTCTTCTGGCTGAACCGTCTATGGTATGAAATTCTATATGTACCTTTTATACGCAAATCGACCTTTCTAACGCACAAGTTTTTGAAATCAGTATTTTAGCTGTAAATCTATTTTTTTCAAAAGGAACAATAGTACCTTACTTACCGAGTTGCTTTTAATGACCAATATTTTACAAATTAAACGGTACTAAAATTAACTTTTCTTCTGAAAACGCCGGAAAAACTGTGTGACAGAGAAATATGGGATAATGTACTGACAATCAGTCCACTACATCCCAACGAACATGCATATGTCCCAGGGAGATCTACCGAATCTGCACCACACTTTGTGGCAGGGCGAATCGAAAAGTTACTAGGCAATAAAATCTACCCTGGGCGTATGCATAGCTTAGAAGGAGCATTTGATAAAACGACCTTCGTTAGTATTGACATAGCCCTTCGGCAACGAGGGGTAAATGACATTCTTTGGGAATAGATGTTACAGTTTCTTAGGTGTAAAAGTGTACATATTAGAGTGGGAACAACCACTATTACAGGAACGGCATTAAGAGGCTGTCCACAGGGTGGCGGTTTGTCACTGCTACTATGGAGTTTAGTAGTTGCCAGCCTCCTTGATCGCCTCAATGCTTACCGGCAAGTACGAGCAAGTACTGTGCAGTTCGATGCAGAAAGCACTTAAGATGACCGAGCAGTGGTATACGGAACATTCTCTACAGGTTAAACTGACCAAGACGGAGATGGAATTATACTGGACAAAAAGATGAACTGGGGAAAACATATAAAGGTTAAAACCGTTGGCATTTTGGCAGTGCCGTCATGAAATGGGCAGACTTTGGGGACCGTCACCGAAGGCTCCCCTATGGTTGTACACGGCTGTAATTCGACCAATGCTATGTTATGGAGCGCTTGTCTGGTAGCCCAGGATCAGACAAGTTACTGCAGCAACTGAGATCTCACACGTACAAAGATTGGCGTGAATCAGTATAACGGGAGCCACGCGTTGCACCCCAACCGCAGTTCTGGAAGCTGCTCTGGGTCTCCCGCCATTAGACCTCCATGTGGAGAAGATGGCACTAAAATCTGATATTAGACTGCGGGTGAAGGGACTGTGGAAGAATAACAGGTGCTGGAGGAAGCCCCTTCCGGGAGTGAAAATTGACTCCCAGTTGACCTAGACCTCTAAGAAAGCACATCATTAGGCACTTTCTCCATAGTCTTTCAAGCGGAGGCTGCGGCCATAATATAGGTTGCAAGTTTGAACCTAGAATCAAGAACAAGACTAACTAACTTAACTAAACATATTAAATTGTTTTTTACATTCAGTCCTGTAAGTTTCCTTTTTTCAACTCAAAAAAATGTTAAGAAAAAGGAAATGAGCCTGTTTCCGTTTAGGGTGTATACTCCATTCCAGATGTAAGAAGATATTTATAATTTTTCACTTTTGATCTGCTGTGTCAAGTTTGTAATTTCAGACAGACAGAATAAACGACAAGCAACAGCAATAATTTATGACATTTCTGTAGGTATTCAGTTCTAAAATAGTAGCTCGAAAACGTTTATTGACTCGTCCTAAAATAATATTTAATTAATTCGATTTGTTCTGTTCCTACGCAAAAATTCATATTTAACCCAAACTGCTTAATAATCGTACGAAAATATATCCCAAATTGACATTATTATAATTGAAGGTGGCAACCAATTGGATTTTGAGAATAAAAACTCATAATTAATTCTTCTACTTATTAAACCAAACTGAATAAACAGCGGCAGGAATGTTTTTATATTCCAGAATTGCTTATAATTAAAGGATTTCTTTTTACGCGGTTCATTGACTTAATTAAAAATAATTTTTTGCTGCTTATTTGCGTACATTTGAATACTAACTTTCAGACTCAAACCGTGTTTAATGAAGTTAATTTTTCAAATTAAATGAAAGGCGAAAAGATAAATTAGATGCGTCGGGAAAAAAATCATTTTATTGCGTAATTTTACTGGAAATGTAAACTTTTAGACATTTTAGTATTTAATATAATCGTTTTTTAATACATATGATTTAGCAAAGAGAAAAGCAATAGGAAGATTGTATCCTTTGTTAATTTTGAATTAATTATATTAAACATTAAGGATTAAGGCGTAAAAAAAGCTTTTGGAACTTTACAAGAATTATCATTAGATACTGCAATATTTGAAGGTGCATGGAATTTACTATATTTTACAGGAACTGCAAACTAAACCTGCCCTCTAAAGAAGGAAAATATGACTTGCTTGATCTGATTAGTGTTCTCTAAACAGAATGAAGGATTTTTTAACTGAATGAAAACGTATGTAAGTATTTACGTAGATACTACAATGTTTAACAGTTTGTCATGTTTTAAAAGAACAACCTATATATTTATACATTTTTAGAATGTGCATTTAATTTTACACGTGCTAATATCATTTTTGAAACATTTTGAAAAATAAATACATTTTTTCAGAAAATTTTATTTATTAATCTAGAATGCCGCGATCTACGTAAAATGAAAGTCAGGGTGCCCCAACACTCAAACAAATTGTGGAGTAAGTATGCCACTTGCTGTCTACTTTTTATTTGTTTCAATTGTCTTGAAACCCAGTGCCTAAATTTAAAAGTCCAAAATATCATTTTTCTGAATGGAGAGTGTTGTTGCAAATTAAATTTTCAGATTAATGTTACGTTATTGCTATCATTACATCCTTAAAAATAACCTAGTGTTACCACCCTAGTGCCATTTTAAAAAAGAATTATTCTCGACAAATAATTTTTGCCAATTTTAGGTCATTTTGATACACCGATGAAAACAGTTGAAGTTCTAAAACAATGTATCTTGAATTTTGGGGCACCCTGACTTTTATTTTATGCGGCACATAGCACTCTAGATTAATAAATAAAATGTATTATTTAATTAACGAATATATAATGTAGGACATTATTCGACGAGCCTCTTCTTCTTCTTCTTCATTCTTGGAACTACAGCCCTTTAAAGAGCCTTGACTCGTTCCACAACACTTTGCCATTCCCTCTTATTATCCGCCTTAAGTCTCCGTCTCTGCACTCCTAAGTATTTTAAGTCTTCCTCCATGTCATTCCCCCATCTTTTTCTGGGACGTCCTCTTAGTCGTCTGGTCATCCTCCTCTTTTTCCTCCCCTTCTACTACTTTTTTGATATCCTTCTTTGTCTTTTTTCTTGTCCTATTGCTTCTTCTTTTCCTCTTCTTTTTCTTCTCCTCTACTACTTGTGTTCCTTTCCACGCCTCTCCACTTCCTCCTCGTCTCACACTCCTACCTCCAAAATTCAATCTTCAATAAACCAACCTCCAATAACTTAATATACCCTACCGTCATTACATCTTTCCTTCTTCTCTTCGTATCACGATGATTTTTGTACTTTCTGTTCTGATAATTCGTTTAAGTCTTTATGTTTGTGTTAGTTGTAGTGCTCTTTTGCTATGTTATTTCCTTGTTTCTCCCTGCTGTTCTTTTCATTTTCATTTAATTTCATCGCTTTCTCTATATTTTTATATGTGTTTAGGTCCTTTTAGTGCCATCGTATTCAATGTAATTATTTTTATTCCTCAAGTTTTCCTTCTCAATCTTCATCATTTTTCTATTCGTCTCCTTCTTCATCATTTTCCTCCTACTATAATGTTCCGTTATATTTTCGTTTGTAACAAGCTATAAACTCTTTTTATTTTCTTATAAATTCTTTTTATATAGTATAGTTAACTTCTGCTTGTTACCTTCCACTTTCTCTATGTAACAAATTGATGAAGCATATTATCTTATACAACTTCAGTGATTATTCTTCTACTAACCGTTTATGATTTCTTATACATTTTATTTACCTTTATTCTCCTCTCCTTCTTTCTGCTCCTTCATTTCCCTATTTATTCTGCTTTCGTCTTCTCGTTCTCTTTCCTTATATTTTCATCTTCTTTCTCTTCCTACCTTGTCTTTGTCTACCTTCATTTTCTTCCACTTCCTTTCTTTTTCTTGTTTCCCTTTCTTCTCTTCCTCTCGCCCATCATATCTTCCTCACCCTTTTTCCTTCCTCTTCTGTCCTTCTCTTGCTTCCGCATCCTTCTCACTCTGTGCCCCTTCTCTCTCCTCTTCTTAACTTTACTCTTCCTTTATATATTTTCTTTACAATTTCTTCTTTGAAGCACCTTTTCAAGTGGTGATAGTTTATGCTGAATTTTGTTTCTAATTATTATTTATTGTCTTGGAGAAATTCATAATATTTTTAGCTTTGCTTTCAATTCAGAACAAATTTAAAACGTAGAAATTTTCCAGTAGAACTTTTAACTTAATATTTTCAGTTAACGTACGCAAAACAATTTGACTTGAGATTCTTTATCATTTCGATCCGACGCTGCTACTTCAGTTTGGACGTTGATATTCTACTGGTTCAATCCTCGTATCTTTGGAACGATTCTGTAGATTTCCAACTGATTTGTTGCTTATTGTTCTAATCGGTGAAAGTTTCATTTGTGATGTTTTTTCCCTTGGGAAAATATAGAATTTAAACATTTCTTGTTGCAGACTTAAATTAGTATTTAAATTGAAGCATTTTTTTTAAATATTTTTTGTAAGTAAAATTATTTGTGAATTGGGATTCGTAGTAACTTACACCGAATTAATTTTAAACATGCTCTAAAATTACTTATAAAGGTAAATCAACATCAACTGGTAGGGATGAACCAGGCGTATATGCAAACCCCAAATCTCAGGTTACTGTTACACTTAAATTCATCTCGCTTTTCCCCAAAGTTAGTTTACAACCTGTTTAAATTAATGATGATTACACACCGGTACTTCCGCATTTGCTAATATCCATCTCTTCTAAAATGATACATTTCCCCCGTTTCGTGTTTACAACTTCTCCCGTTTAGAGTAAACTGAAAACGAGTCAAAGACCTTTCGATATTTCAACATTTCGATTTGTCGGGGAGCGTTACGTTTTTGGTTCTTTCATGCGTACATGAATCCCTTTTAGAATAAAAACAAAAGGATCGCCAGAAGGTATTGTTGAAATAATCCCCGGTTCGGGAAATGAGTGGCAGCCGTAATCGATCAGACGGGAAGAAGTCAACGAACGATATTCAAATAGATCCTTAAGGAAAGAACTTTCAACAGTTGATTTTTCTGACTGCTTCAAAGCATTGCTATGCGAAATATATGTGATTACAAGGTGTCAGTAAAAGGGTCTGCTCTAATCAGTTTTGAATTTTTAAAGCCACCTTCGTTTCAAAATTATAAATACATAATTACCTGATATTTACGAAGACGTTTGTTAAACACAACAAGTAGAGAAGCACTTCCGTTCTGGGCAAAGCCTCATTAGAGAAACCACGATGATTGTTCGTCTTGATCTCGATGCACCCTAATTAGCACTCCACCTTAGCATTACTATTTCCATCTTTGTACCTACTACCGGTATTAATTAGAATAGACCTGGTTGCAATTTCCCATTAGCTTTATGTTCGCACTTTAGCCATTCCAGCAATTATCAGCAGGGATAGACCATTCTCTTTATGAATGTATCTATCGTAACGTTCAAATAAACAACATACCTTTGTTATGAGATCAATTAATTGTTAAAAAAAATTAAAATTTTTCTCTTTGCTTCTGACTGTGCGGATTTGACAAAAGAAGTCTTTAAGACCTAGTAAGATTGCTTTTCAACCCTAAGGTTTTCTTTGCTAATTTTTATAGTTTATAAGGGGCGGACATTCCTTTTTCTAGTAAACTTTATCGTAAACTGTTTGCCATCATAACTCTGGATATTACTGCATGTTGTTTTAAACTATCTCTGGCTTACAACAGATTTCTGCGTGTGTTCGGCTTTCGCTTGCTGACGTTAATCCCCACCCGGAAACTGATACGAAAAATCCTATACAAACAGACAGATAAATAGACGAACAAGTGAAGGAAGTCAGAAAATTAGAAACAGGAAGGAAAATGCTGAATTACTTTTTTTGATTCTCGAATTGTGTGTCTGGGAGTATGTCAAGCCCTTCTAGATAATTTTTTTGTATTAAATATTGAGCTAGTAAGTGAATGAAACTTTAAATTTATACTCTGCAGACGGTGAGAAAGCACGCTATTGTACTTCCCCCTTTGCATTTTACGACCTAGACAAACTCTTTGTCTTAAATATTGAGCTAAGTAAACCATACTTCGTATCTAAGGTCCGTATAAGTCCGCATTCGTTGCTATTAAAATTCATTAGAACAGGACAGTGTATGAAAGTACTTTTCTCTTTATATTTTTCAAATGAAACAAACGTTTTTGTCTTAGATATTGATAAAGTCAATTTTGTTTATTATATTTGTATACTAATTAATTAATGAGAAGGAACTTAGTGCCTCTAACACTGCACCCTTAAGGCTTATTGTATTATTCATCATCATCATATCACTTATTCAGTAAAAAGATTTACCATCTTTATCAGGTTTAGTAGTTTTTTGTTAAAAGAACGTTTTCCGGGTTGAACTGTTCCATTGTCGATACAGAAGAACTCAACTTTCGCCTACTTTTCTAAGGAGTTTCAATAGTAGCCAAAAAGAAGCATTAAAGAGCACGATTGCTCAACGTGTGAACCACACCAGAGGCGAGATTCTTTTAGGAAGAGGAAGAAGAAGAAGACCACGGTAACTCAATTTGTAAACCAAGCCAGAGGCGAAACTCTTCTGAAGAAAAATCGAAGAAGAAGAAAAAAAACGACTTCATGCCGGTTGTAACCGGTGGAAGGGGCGGAGACTTAGATATGTCTGACAGATGATAACCAATGTCACGGTACAAGTTGTTTGTAGTCTTGATGATTTCATTAGCTTCCGGATTTTTCTAATGAAAAAACGAATTAGTAATGCTCTTTCAAACAAGATCTTATGGCCAATGTCGTGATGATGTTCAGCAACAGTTGAGTGTGAGCAAAGACCTGATTTCAAGCAATGTTTGTGTTTACAGATACGTGCGTATACTGAGCGATAAGTTTCTCCAATGTATACTAAACCACAAGAACAAGGAATGCTGTATCTGTGACACTTTTGGAGCGGCTTTGAAGATTGTGTTTTTTGAGAATCCTACCTACTCGATCAGTAACTTGGCGAGTGTAGGACAAAAAGGTAGTAGTCTGGGGTATACAAGTGATCTGAGAACTTGTAGAGTATCAGGGGTGTAATTTTATTTCGATGACCTTTCTAACATCCCTTGTTGTACCCATTCTTGACAAGATTATCTTGGGGGATAACCCGACATGAAGACTGTGATAGCACGATGAGTGAGAGAATTGATTACGGAGTTGTTTTGCCGGATGATGATGTGAATTAACAGTGAAGATATCTATCCATGTGTATAGGTTGATGCTAAACTGAGTGTGTAAGATGACCACTCGGTTTGCGGGTTATCAGGACATCCAGGAAAAGGAGAGAACCGTTGGATTCAATTTTCATGGTGAAATTGATATCAGGATGTTGATTGTTGAGGTGTTCTAGGAAGGAAGCAAACTTTGCTTCTTTGTGTTTTCAATGGGGCTAGATAACAAAAGTGTCATCTACATAACAAAACTACACCTTGTGTTTTAAATCAAACGATCCCAAGGCTATTGCCTCAAAAAATTCCATGAAGATGTTTGCAACCACGGGAGAAAGGGCAGTTACTTGCCTGTGCAATTGGTTGTTAAAAAGGAAATATGTGGAAAAGGCACTTTTCAACGAGAATGGCCAGATTTGCAGGTTTTCCGTCTTTACGATAGGATCACCTATATCCAAGCTCAAACCACCTCGGTACTTACCGCTGCTGCCCACCTTCCTAAATTTGATTCTCATAGACCCAACAACAGTTCGTCTTCTAATGTTGTACGTTCTAAAACGTTGTGAATCTCATCACTCCAATAATACATAAGCAAACATGTATTTGGAGTTTAGATAGCTCCAGTTTGGTTTGACCTTGTTAAACTTTTGACCACCACACCAGCGATCCGTACATAACTATACGTCTCACCACAGCAGTGTCCAATCAGTGAACCACAGGTTTTAACGTTTTATTGAATATGTGATTTCCAGGATAGTTTAGCATCCAGGTGTTTAGCCTCCTGATTTACTTCATTGAAGAAGTTTTTCCGATTACCTTCTTCCTGTAAATAGAATCATTGCCGTTTTCTGATGATCTACACTTAGGTTCCCTTGGCATGCGATCTTTACATAGTTTCAAAAGCTTTTTGCATGAGTTCCGAGACCGTGTTGTCAAATTTAACCAAGATGATGTCATTACGGGCATCCTTTGGCAGCTCCTATCTTCATCAACACGCTTACTGGGATTGATTGTTTTGTTCTATCGCCTCGCATATTGCTAGCCCACCTGCAGATTGTGTCTTCTACTCCACGATTTCTCACTAACGCTAGCTTTAACTAGAAGGAGGTATTAAGTCAAGCTACTTCTTATTCAAAATCCATATGGGTCCCCATTGGGTACCATTGAAATTCATTAGAAAAGGACAGCATATGAAGGTACTACTGTCATTACATTTTTGATATGAAACAGATTTTTTTGTGTTAAATATTAAGTTAAGTTAACCAAACTTCTTATCTGAAATCCATATGGGCCTACATTGGTTGATGTCGTAATTCACTAAAAAAGGATAACATATGAATTTACTTCGCAGTTTATATTTTTCAAATGAAACAAACTGTTTTGTCTTAAACATCAAGTTAAGTCAACCAAACTTTATATTCGTTGCTATCGAAATTCATGAGAAAATGACAACATATGAGAATATTTTTGTCTTTACAGTTTTCGAATGAAACAAATTGTCCTTCTTAAGAGTGGCCACAACCGCTACTAACAAACTACCTTCTCTTAAATGTTGAATTATGTCAACCAATCAGCGTATAAGTTTCTATTATTTATTGGTTATTGAAATTCGTTAGAAAATGATATCATATTAAGGTACTTCTCCCTTTACATTTTTCGAATGAAACAATTTTTAAAAGTTAAGTTCAGCAAACTTCATATTTGAAATTCATTCATTACTACTGAAATTGATTAGCAAAGAACAACATTTGATGAACTTCTCTCTTTCAAATGTTCGAACGAGACAAGCATTTTTGTCTTGAATATACGGTTAAGTCAACCAAGCTTCATATTTGAGAAGATGCGAATCGCCTAATATATAAGAAAAGAAAATGGCACCATTAGTTTGGCTTCCATTAAGTTTACCTTGTTATCACAGTTATCACTAAATAATAAAAAATAAGTAAATAAAATTCAGAAATGAATTACACAATTAAACCAATTAAGTTGCTGAAGCAGCAACATATTTGATCGTTGTTTTATAACTAGTCTAACCATCCAGACGAAAAAGTCATGAAACATGGAGTAATGAGTCTCTCCGGAGATATTCAAAGGCGTTCTAAACATATAACCCGAGATAGTTTCATGTATCCTATTTGCTGAAGTGCAGAACGTAAGATTAAGAGCTTCAAGTTCTTACCGTATCCTAAGTGCTAGTAATTTAATCAGAATTTTCATTGTACTTACAATCTGATTACTAATTATTTATAACTGGGGTCAATGAAACCGTCTTTAAATTAATACAGCAATACTTTGCGGATTTTTGCTTGAAAGGTGAGTATTTCCGTTGTATTATTTGGAAAGTTTTCTTTTGCATTTCTCGATTTGTCTTATTTGCATTGGTTATTATTTTCGGTTTTGTCAATTTATGGATATTGTTAGTAGGTGTCCTGTAAGGGGGTATGGGAATACAAAATAATCCAAAATAGTATAATCTGGCGGTCTAGGTGGAAATTGTGGATTCAATCCTAAAGTAATTAGTCAAGTGTCACAAAATTCAAGAAGATTGATGATCAGCGGTGTTGTTCAACAATGAAAACAACAACTTGGAAAAAAGTATCAGGGAACGTAGAATAAACAAGTATATCACAAGGGCCATCAATCGTCATCAAGGTTTATCATCCGCAGATGTAATAACAATTACACGAGATTATGTTGAGGTTCGAATATGCAGAAGAAAAAATTGAATTAATAATACACCAACAGAAAAATGGGGGTTAACAGTACCTACATGAAAAGAAAATAAATACATGGTATGCGATATGCAATGATGAAGAGAGGAATACGAGTATGAAATGAGAAAAGGTTTACAGATAAAAGCGAATAACGAAAAATAATTTTTGAAGAGGTTGCAAATTTCAATTAATTAGGAGCGGCAATTATAAGAAAACCAGAAATAATTGAAATACGAGCAAGAATAATGGCAGGAAAAAGTGTGTTTGCCTCATGAAAATACTTTGCAGTAAAGTAGTGTCGCGTTCAGTTAAAATATGTATCTATAAATCAGTAATAAGACCAATGGTGATGTGTGGGCTTTAATGAAAATTAGCCAAAAAATTTCGGGGGCAAAGAGATGGAGCATACTTGTGAAGCAAGAAAAGAAAGTATTATTTGACGAATCAGAGATAATTGATGTTGTAAAGCACAGAGAATAACATGGATAAATTATTTAATGGGAATGGAAGATTTTACTGAGAGAGCTAGTAAAGACGAATAGAGGGAGACCAAAATGAAAATGGAGAGGTGACATAGATGAAGACCTATATTACATAGGTATCGTTAAGACGGGAAGAAAAAGCGATGAATAGAAATAAAAGGAAAAAGGTGGTCAACTAAGCCATGGGCCTCGTGGTCCTAATGTATACAATTGATGATCTGTTGAGCTTTGTGGGCATCTAGCTGACAATAGCCTTGCTGCAGCTTGACTTCAAGGAGTTGATCATTAAATTTAATTGCAAAATTCTGGTATGTCTCTGTTTCATAGAAGAATATTGTAATAAAGCGAATGCATTAGGGAATGCATCGCCACGCGCATCGATATGACGTATTATCTAGGGTCACTACACTGACAGGAACAAAGGCATCTAAGCACGTGTATGACCGCAGCGAACCTGTAACATGACTCGAGTTAACTGTGTGGCTCAAGGTGAATGCCATGGTGCATGATATACAATATCTTTTGCAGCTGCACAAAGCGCTGATAACAGCATTTTTTATAAAATGCTGAGCTCAGTGTAAATCGATAAGTGGGGACCGACTTCAGGTATATAAACAACAGCTCGAGTAGAACTCAATTACGGTTAGTACCATCATTGAAGAAGTTGCCTCTCCAAGAAGTCAGGTATTTCGAGACGATGTCTCCTGCGAGTTTTATGTAAGATCATTTTCTAATAAATTGGATTTAACGCTTTGTCTCATTCTATTAACTTGGAACTCGCCTCTAAAATTTTCTAAGTGTTTACTTGTAACTTTAACTTTAAATAATATTTATAAAACCAATTCAAAGTTCGGACAATATAATGTTATGTTAGTTGATTTAGACTTTTAATATAAAACCTCTCACAGCAAAGCAAACCCCACGTGGTGTAGCTGGTTAAATAATTCTATCTAAATTTAGTTAATATATCTTTATTAACTTCTAAAATTATTGGTAGGAGCCACTGCGTTACAATATATGGCAGACTATTTCATTCATAACCTTATGAACCAATCAGAATATGCAATTTTCCTTAGATACCACGTATTCCAACGGTTATATTGCAGTAACCATGGCGAATCGAATATACGAACCTTTGTACAGGGTCCGGCAGAATGAGGTATCCATTTTCAAAGTTAAATCATTTCATTTTATAATGAGATATAAATTTAAATCAAGTCGCCATGCTTTCGCGATAAATGGAAATTTAAGACAGTTGACAAAACGTTTGCAAGAAATGTCAGTTTAGCTGTGATTATGGAGCGCTGGTCAAACATTCAACGTTCTTTTGCGGTTGAAGCTTATTTTGCAAATAACAAATCTGTTGTAACCACCCAGGGTTTATTAAAGTCAAAAGTGTTTTCTAATCGACCGCAAACTTTGGAACAACTAAAACAAAATATTCGAACAGAGATTAACGCAATTCCAATTGAAATGTTGGAGCGGGTGATGCACAACTTTCGTGCTAGGCTTCAAGAGTGCCAGCGGCGAGGAGGTCAGTTGACCGATGTAATATTTAAAAAATAAAATTTCCGTGTTTTCTCAACAACCTTTTGTTTGATTTTTAAATAAAAATTTAGCCAAAACAAAAAAAAACTCAATTTAAAGTGGATACCTCATTCTGCCGGACCCTGTATAATCGCTGTAATACAAACCTTTGTATATTCACCCGCAATAAATGTTAAAGTTCTTAGTATATTTTTTATTCATGAAATAGTCTACCTGTATACAACTCGACGATCTAAAATACCCGAAACTCGACATATTGCCTAAAGAAACACCACTCGACATTCGGTCTCGTGGTGTTTTGGGCAATATGTCTCGTATAATCGAGTATTTTCGATCGTTTTGTTGTAACGACAGATCAATAAAAAAACCAATTAGGGTAGGCTGTGAAATCGAATTATTTTGAATCGGTACTTTAGCCACATCCATAGAATGACATTTCTGACATGAAAATTTAAAACTGAACGCTCTTGTCAAACTATTTAAGTTTTTTATTTGGTGAAAAAATTTAAAGTTTGAAAAAATGGTATTCACTACACAACAAAAAGCGAAAGCTATTGAATGTTTCTTGCGAACCGGCGTAAGAATAAATGGAGAGTGGCAATATTCATTTCATGACTTCATGACTGATTTTCGTGAAGAATACCCCGATTTAGTGTTCAATTAAAATTATTTTCGCGACGTCGTAACTAAATCTGTACAGTTATTTAGAGAAAGTGGTAGTGTCGCTCGTAAAAGTGGAAGTGGACCACCGCTTAGACGAACAGAAGCAACGATTGAAGCTGCCCGGCAGATTATGGATGAACAGCCAAAAACTTCCATTAGAGTATTGGCTCAACAAATAAATTTATCTTATGGCACAACTCGAACAATCCTAAAAAAAGATTTAAACCGTCATGCATATAAATTGCAATGTTTTCATGAACTTTTACCAATAGACCCTCCAAGACGAATAGAATTCTGCAATTGGTTTCAAAATAATCTCAACAATGAAGCAGCTCAGAACACTGTATTTTTTTCTGATGAGGTCTGGTTTTATCTTTCTGGATATGTCAATTCACAGAATATGAGGTGGTGGTCAAGTGAAAACCCTCATTTTTTTGTTGAACAGAGAAACACTCCGATATCTTGCAGAATTTTCCGATAACAGAATAATAAGCAGGAACGCTGAAATCCCATATCCAACTAGGTCTTGCGATTTGAACATATGTGATTTTTTTGTATGGCCTTACATTAAAAATTCAATTTATTCAACGCCAATTCATAATCTGGAAGAACTGAGAAATCGCATAACAGAAAAGTGTGAAGAAATCAACAACTCACCTCAAATGTTACATGTTTTTGCTGGAATGCAAAGAAGAATTCGTTTATGTTTAGACGTAAATGGACAACATTTTCAACAAATCCTATAGTTTTATGTAAATTTCAATATCGTAAATTAATAATTTTTTCATGTTTTTGTTTCAGTTTCAATTTAAGGTTATAAATTTTGTTTACAACATCGAAGGTCGATGGTTTACAATAAAAATGTCAAATTGCAAAAGTTTTAAAATGTCATTAAGTGGATGTGGCTAAAGTACCGATTCAAAATAATTTAATTCACAGCCTACCCTAATTGGTTTTTTTATTGATCTGTCGTTATAATATATGACTATACAACTCATCGGAAAATAGACCAATCAGATAGCTCAATTTTTCTTAGTTACGCTGTATAACATCGGTTATTTGCGTTGCTAAGTTGCGTTTCGCGTTTTACGCTTGGCGTATTTCGGTCGTCTCAAACGAATGAATCATATGTAATCATATCATCCATGGACATAAATGAACAAGTAATATTTTTTATTTAACATTTCGTAAAAATTTAAATAATTTTCTCATCTTCAATAAATAATTTGTTTAATATAGTTGGTTGATTCGTTGTATAGTCTTAACATATACAACTCGAGCTTCGAAAATCATCTGAATATACAGTTTGCGGACTCAATGTGTTACCTGTAAGCACAACTCCACCTACGGTGCCGTTGTGTTTCCTAGGCAACACATCTCATCCTCTTAACTACTGTATTTTCGATTATTTTCGAACCTCTTGTTGTATAACTACTGATAGTATGACTTAGAAACACAGTTAATAAACTATCAACTTCTAATGGATGCAATGGTGTTTCATAAAAGGTATGGGGATCTTCGCCGCGTCATAACATCAAATTTTGTGAATTAATATACCTCGAAAAGGTGAACAAAGCTTCATCAGAAAAAATGTGAAGATTACCTACCAATTCTTCATTGTCCATTAAAATTTGTTGGAACTACTGGGAATACAAAAATTACTTATTGTTATCTGCTCGTAACATCCTACCTAACGATAACCAATCTCTTGGGAAAGTAGTCATAAAGATTTACGTTGACGAACATCTTTAAGTATCATTTAAACAACCTCGGTAATTTTGACACTGACTATTTTCTTATTTGTGGCACTAAGTATCAATAAAAGATGACCTTCTTCATCTCAGTGTGCTTTTATTTTTCAAACTGAAAATCGTAACCAACTCCAGACGGTATTATTTTAGTAGCAACTTTTGTATTTTTGAAAATTCTGACCCGAGTAACTTAAATACAAATCACTCTGTTGTTGTTTAAAGATATTAATATTTAAGTTTTTATGTAACAAAATCGGCTGATTTAGGCATGTGTTTCTTATTGACGCATTTATTTTTGTTACAGAGAATTAGATGGAAACAAAATTGAGAAAATTCCAGCGAATTCTGTCAGGATTAAGGCGGAACAAGTGTAAGTATTATAGTATATTATACACGACGCTATAATGTATGCTTGTATGCTATTATTACCGAGGATAATGTTTGCAACATGAGCGAGCGTGCGATCGAGTTTTGCAATTATCCGAGGTAATAGTAGCCATTATAGCGAGTAGTATACTATACTTTATCCTAGACTACAAAACACTAAGAATTTGACTTAAAATTTAAAGTAAAATTTAAATAACAACATAACCAATTTCAATGACAACATAACCTATTTCCTTCATTATACACCATAGACAATGATGTTACCATGACACCGTGCATAATGATTTCAGTGTATAATGGACGAATTAAAAATAGAAACTGTTATTAAATCACCCAAAATAAAACTGTGTGTATAAAATAAACCACCCCATCCAATAACCAAAAGTTAATACACCCTAATAGCCCCAACAAAACATCAATCACTCTTCTTTTGTTAAGGGAAGTGTAAACACATTAGTAATATTGTAAACTGGGCCAACGAAAATGAGATGCAATTTGAATACGATCACAATATAACTTAATTCCATTTACAAATGTTATCCACCCCAAACATTGGGGGGTGAATCGATTAGGTGCGAATACTTGTCCTGAATTGTGTTAGAAACGATTGGATTCGCCAGAAGGGATTAAGTAAATAACAACGAACGTTTTGGGGTAAATATTTAGTCAAATGTAGTAAAACACCTACGCTTTTGCTGTGTGTTGAACGATTAAGAGGATTTTCTATTAGAAAAGTAATCCTCGAAATCCAAAAATTAAATTTCTTATTAAAATAGATTATTTGTTTTACAAATAATATAAAAACTTGTAGGTTTAATAGTAAATAACATAATTATTATTGAATTTACTTAAAAGTTAATTTGGTTAGTTGTAAAATTTGCAATTACAAGGTGTATCACACAACAAATTTTGCACTAATTTGAAAATCGCCTTTGTTTTCAAAATATCCAATTCTTAAACTTTGTATGAGCTTTAGGATTGGAAATTTTAATTCACATCCAAAATTCGAAACGGTTTTAGAAATTCAGATCCTTGTGATTCCAATTCAGATTTGAGAGTCAAAATGTTATCATTGCAGATATTCAAAATGTAAACATTCAGTTCTCAAGCTCTAATTCACAGTTGATTGATTTAATTTAAATATTCTGTGATAGAGCTCTTTAATTTACATCAACTTCAGTAATTTAATTACTTTAAATTGGATTAAGTATCAACTCTTCTGGCTACTTGCAATGGCAGTAGTTCCTTCAACAAAATTCGAATTCGAATTTCAGTTCTTTTTACGTATACAGTCAAGAGGTTTTTGAATATTTTATGGAGGATTTTAAGTTAAGTTTTTGTCGAAAATCGAAGGAATCGAAAAAGACATACCAAAAAGTTAATTCTGTTCTGCACTGATATATTATACAGTGTGGTTTAAAAGAAGAAAAAACCAATTAAGCATAAACTATTTAGATTAAAACTCAACAGTATCAAGTTTTTAAATTGGAGAAGAAAATTTTGAATTTGAGCTTTCAGTTTGAACTTTAAATTTCTTATTCTGATTAGGAACCTTTAAGTTAGGATTTTCTTCTGTGTTAAAATTTTCCAATTAATGGATTAACTTAAAGTAAATTCGGTATTTTTATTAAAATTTGAAAGACTAGTCTATGTCAAAATTTAAACTTAAAATTTTAGAACTATGGTATAAATCGAAAGTCTAAATTCAAGGTTTGAAATTATAACTATATTATAATTATAGTAGATTCGAATTTTACGCATTCGAATCTTCACAATTCTAATTCCTACATAACCGAATTAACAAAAAAGGTCCAGAAACATTAACTAAATTTAAGCGTCTATCCTAGAGGAAATCAAGTATTCTATTACACGAACAGGATCTCGTTAGGATTTATCCCCATTTGTATTTGTCTGTAATATCAGAAGGTGTCATTGTACGTAAATGAAATCACTACTAATTTTAGCAACGTAGTAATTAACTAGGGTCTCCTCGTTGCTATGAAACCATTATTATTATAAATCTTCGTTACAGCCACAGCGGGATGACCTAATTATTTATTAATGATTTCCTACTCCATGCTACAGATTAACAGCTTCCTTGATTATTTATTTTGAATATTCTGTCCATATTGAATTTTTAAAAATTTGTTTAATTTTTAGGGCTATTTTAAAAAAAAATGTGTTCGATTACCCGAAGTTGAATTTGTAACTGTGTACACGAGAAGAGTTTTTATAGATTGTTTGCTAATTCATATTTTGTAATTTCAGGACGTTGAACTATAATGAAATAACGATCGTAGAAAACTTTGCCTTCAATGGATCTCAGATCGCCTCCCTGTAAGTATATAACGTGTAATTTTTTTCAAATTAAAAAAAGACCGTAGTAGTCGATGTAAACCAGGTTTTTGCGGCATACATTTTTCAAAGAAATATAAAATCAAATTATTGTTAGAAAGAAATTCCATTCTTTTATTCAAATGAAGGTAATTGTGATGTCATATGTGACAACAGATGGTGTCGTTCAACATGACCTACCTTCAACATCTTTCAAACTGCCAACATGCTGTTTAATGTTCAAATTATGTCAAGAAAATAAATAAAAGCCTAGGTATACTTTGGTGTGAAAAGATCGCGAATGCTTTAAGATTGTATTGGTTTTAGCACGTGAACAGGGTTTTCAAACCTTTAAATATATTCAATATTAAGGTTATGTTAAGGTTATGTCATGTAAGATTCGCGAATTTACTTTTGTCAAGCGTAACAGGCCTTGTTCAGAATTTGTAGTGTAATAATACTTAAGATCGCTCTTAAAGTCAGTGTGAATTATTTATTTTACGAAATATTTGCAGTGACAGCTTTTTGAATTAATTTAACTATTTTAAGAATTTAGAATTAAAGAAATGCTAATTCAGTCTAAATTGAATTTCGTCATATGCACCAGTTCGCTAATTATCCATTTCGTGCCTTCACTAAGATTTAAAACTATGCACGCTTTTACTTGCAGTCGACTGACTCATTCCATCAGGCCAGTGCCGTATCTAGGGCAGGGCCATAGGGGCACCTGCCCAGGGCGCAAACTCACAGGGGCCGCAAATTCAGACTCTTTCCTCTACTAACTACTAAAAGACATTGCGGTTCGCTTTGGTGAACATTTACAGGGGCGAAACCAGAACTGTAATGTAGAGAGGGCGCAATTTTTTTTTTTTTGAACATTAACTTATAAGGCTCAACACAAATACACAAGCAGTACCTATGCAGTTATATGTTATATTATTCTTAGAAAGTCTGCCAAAAATGTGTCGGCTAAGCGTTATCAAAGCTCGAGACCGGAAACCCTAAATAAATCATTAAAATTTTTATTGTTTCAATTTAGTACAATTAGAAGAGAGATATCAAAAATAAAATTTAATTTTCAAACAGCACTAGTTTTCCTTTTTAGAATCAGTGGTGAAGAGAGGGCGCGCGCCCACCCTGAAATGGTCTAGTTTCGCCCTTGGACATTTAGTGAATTAATGGCGCTACTGAGCACTGACACTCACTGAAATGAATACCATCCAATGGCGGCTCGCCAAGTGTAGTAGGTGAAGTGCCTCTTCACCTAAAATTTGTGCATCCAAATTATGTTATATTCAAATTATTTTTTTATTTATCGACACTTCAGTACTATGTATTGAGAGGATTTTTTTAATTATAAATGCATATTATTTACCATAATTAATATACGCCACTGGCCACTAGCCTATTTTGTCCCTGTCTACGCCGCATTCGAATGAAACGAACGCGGCGAACGCGCATGAAGGGAAGAGTTGGAATTGACTGGCTTTAACTCTGCTCGTTGCCATGGTAACGCGTACGTTATCACCACCTGCGAGCGGTTCGTTGACACATGTTGAATCGCTAGAGTGAAGTATTTAGCTTTGCATAGACGAACCACTTCACTACATCCACATCGTGTCGCGTGTCGGTTATCACTGATTTCAAATAATTGAAACTGCTGTCTTGTTTTGGTGTTTGTTGCTTGTTCGTTTTGCAATAATTGTGTGTTTTTAAACATGAATTTAAAGATTTGCGTCTCTGCCTGATACAACAAATTTGAACAAAATCATTCATGTTTTCCCTCTAAAGTTTTGAAAGTTTAAGACAATTTCATGGAAAATTATTTCCTAGAAATCAGCGTCTAACAAACGAATTAAATCTTCTATATGCCAATGAAAATTATAGAACTATACCACTACAAAAATTACTCAAAAATCTCAATGAGAATAAAGAAATTTTTACTGAAGCTTATAAGCTGTTTTGCCTTATACTAACCATTTAATCGACAAGTGCATCAGTTGAAAGAACTTTTTCTTGCATTTTGTTCAGACCTTTTGTAACTACTTACATTCTTTTTTAAATGTTCGCGCCATTGCGTATGTTAGTTTTTAGAGGATGTGCCGCCAGTTGGCGCCTCCGTAGTAGAGTCCTTTTTCAATAGCCGAGCTGTAAGTGTTTATAATAAACTCGTCCAAAAATCATTGATTTTACTTTATACTCCGTCAATAATTGTGTATACACTTATACAGTCCATTAAAGTGCAACCAAACACCTTAAATGGATAAAAACATACCTAAGGAATACGATATCTCACGATAGACTCTCCTCTTTGGCGAATATTTTAATTCAAAAAGAACTTTTGCTAAGGTTAATTAAAAACCAACCATTTTACTAAGATATTACCAACAAATTTGCTACCCTAAAAGGCAGAAGGATTGACTTGGTGTACAAAAATTAGGTAAGTCCAAATAAAAAGTTTTTTTTTTATTTACCGGAATAGCACTTCACCTATTGTTTGACCCACGAGCCGCCACTGATACTACCTACAGGTCTCCAAATATAAGTTTGCCGCTGGATGCGCAGATGGGGAAACAAGACAGGTAAATGTTAGAAAAAGATACCCAATTCTTCTCAGGCGCACAACGTGTTTTCAAGTACACTTCATAACCGCAGTAATGAATGGCGAGGCTCTTCTTATGCTTTAGAACGAATTAATGCAGGGCTTTAAAACATTTACAAATTAACTAAGTTAGCTCAGTACTCACTTTCTTATAAATGCGAACCGTATTAAATATTATAAACATAAATCCCAAAAGTTTATTCAAAACGTTCCACGTCGAGTGTATAAAATGCTAAGGTTGCCGCATGAGAGTCAAGCCTGAAATGACGAGTCCCCACTACTTTCTTAGAGATCTACGGAGTGTCGGCAAACTTATATTTGGCGACCTGTACCTGGAACTCGCATGCGGTATGCGGTTCATTAAGTGAAGCAAATTATTGAAGCCGTTGCTTGGACTACTCGGGTCATCTTCGTGTTTATTCGTTTACCTTGTCCCCTTTATTATTTATTTTATAGAATATATTTTTTGTTATGAAATGTTTTATGTTTTTTCTTCGTAGGTACATGTTTTTTCAGATAATCCAACAACCCATATTAGTAAAAATTTTTTGAATAAGAAATAATTAAAATCCGGGGTCACGGGGGGCGCAAGGAATTAAGTTTACCCAGGGCGCAAAATTGCCTAGATACGGCACTGCATCAGGCAGTATCTATCGTCTTGAAAGATTTCTAGAACACTCGGTCTATGTACTGGAATCTTTATTTATTAGTGGTGCTTAGCTTGCTGTAATTTCTACTGAAATTTTTAATTTGAGCAGGTTTTACGTAAAAGAGGGTTTACTTAAGAACTTTGAATTTTAGCTTTCTCTGTCTATATAAATTAAAGTACACGACAACTATGTGAAAATTCTTCTTATTAAAGTATTCAAGTACCTATGCAACAAATCTCGCCATGTCATCAAACGCTTCTTGTAAAAGCAATAATAATCTCATTACATTCTTACACGATTCTTTGTCGTAACTCTTTCAGAGTATTCACCAGTAGTCGAGTCAATGAAGGTTTTTACTTCTAAACCCACAAAAACAGAACCGATTTTGATGAATTTTTTTTTTAATGTTTGTTATATTAAATTATTCAAAATCAGAAACATTCCAGCTGATTTGACTATTTTTTTCGCTTTATTGTCTGGACTACAGTGGCTTTAATATTATTTATGTTTTGTTAACAAGGGAAACAGGAATTAATTTAAAAGACTAAGATTTTGATAGATAACGATGTTGTGATATCAATATTTCCTTATAAACTTGTCATAAGAACTCCATGGTGATAGAAGCTACATCAAGAGGTAAGGCATTGTTCTGCTGAAAGTATCCGTGGTGCAGTTCCTCGTTACTGGGTTGATCGATGCATGATTGGTCTGGCATCTTTCACTAGTGATGGTACTTCAAAAATATGCGGCCGATTGACCTTCTTTGCAAAAGAGCTACCTAAATACCGGACAATGCAATGCCAATGAATATATATCTAGAGAGATAAAACCGTGAGTTGTTTAAAAAGAATGCCAAATCTAATGCATTATCATCAAGATGGTCTCGGAACTAAATAGATACGACAGGTACAGTGTCACGTGCTAATTCTGCCCTACGACAACTTATAGGGGACGTCGAAGTTGTGGCTCTCGGTTAGCAAGCAGTGGTGAAGGGGGGGTTCGAAACGCTAAACCCTTCAAGTAAGGGAGGTCGTAATCGGGATGAAAATGGGCTCCACTACGGAAAATCACACGAGATGATGATGAGGAACGTACCGCAGATTGCTCCTACTGGGATCGAAGGGGTAGGGGGTGGTTTGATCCTACTGTTGGAGGTACGTACCCTTGCTTACTGAAATAAAATCACTGGTAGATAGGCTCACAAGCTATACATAAATATTAAAACAAAACATAATAAACACAAGTAAAAGTCGAGAATGAATTATCAATAAAATTTAATGAATGCAAAGAATCATTCAAAACATGACACAAAAGGTGTTCATAAATTCTATCTTAATTTAAGTGAGCGGGGATTAAGGGATGCCACATTTACTTACTCAAATTACGGCAAATATAATTAACAGCTAGACTCCGTTAATGGCAAGTGCCTTGCTATTTTCTTTCGTAAAACGAAGGATGTTAAAAAGAGATGCACAAACGCTCCTTAATGCGCGGGGCAAGGGAACCTTAAATGACGCTGCCAGAGTTGCACCGTGATCAACGAATTCTTAACAAAGAAACATACTGAACAAAATATTAGATCATCAGAATGTGCTGATCTGATATTATTTGCCTGAATTCTGCAAGCTTCAGGGCCAGCTAAAACTTAGAAAAACAGGGCCGTATTATACTAATTTACGCAAAATTCAAAAAGCCGTGACAACGGTAGGCAACTCGTTTATTGTAATCTGGTGGTAGTAAATAACGAAGATTGCTTTCTTGAGACAGTCTTCGAAGCGACAATGTAGGTTCTTCCTCCTTCTCACACATTACTGTCAAATGGTATCATCCGTTTAAATTCGTTTTCTGACAGCTCCAGGTAGATGAGTTTGTTGAAAATTGGAACCAGGAATAGGAAATAATTCTCAACCATTGTTTCTTAAGGAAAAATCCTATCGGAACTCATTTAAACTCAAACCTGGATAATGGATCTACTCACCAATTTCTAGATATTGCCAGTTGTGATCATATCACAGTACCATGGAACATCATTATAAAAAACGTAAATAAGAATAATTACACCACAAATACAAAATGCGGCAGTTGGTAACAATGTTGAAGTAAATATATGTGCTCATTCGCAACCATACTAGATAAAAATAATTTTTTACCATACTTTAGAAATCTGCACAAAATTCATATGTAAATTTGCTAGGTAGTCTTTTAAACTCCTAAAAGGGGTAAAGACAAGAGGTTAAGACACTTCCTGGTTTTGACTTTCTTGGGGACCTAACGTTTATAGATGTTTATTAAGCCAGCATTTGAGGAATTTTATTGTTTTGGAACTTCTTTTTGTAATTACTTTATAGAAATATTCATAGTTTCAAATAATATTGTTTTGCGGGGGGCTACTCGGCAGTGTAGCAGGTGAGCTTGCCAATTCAGAGGTTCTCGAATCGAACCCAACCATGCCCCGATTCGACCTGTAGTGTGGGTGACTCCGTATCTGCCTAGGTTAAGTTAACAAATTAAGCTTAGAAAACCAATAACCATGCAGGCAACGTCAATAAGGTTAATGAAAAAAAAGTAATTGTTGTCTTCTTAGGTGGCTCAACTATAGGTTGGCTCCTTTGTAGTACTTTAGTCAATGCAGTAGGTTGGTTTCGGAGCCATCAGTTGTCTTTTGGCTATTTGATCTTTCTTTGTCGACGATTCTCTTGTATCCTCATCCTTATATCAAGGACATACATCGAGTATAGCTTGTATTCTCCTAGTCGGTATGTCAGCTCTGCCTGGCTGTTGCTCCTACTGTTATTCTGATTCTGGAGGTTCTCTGAATCAAAGTTTCAACATAAAGTTTGCTTGGTACACTCTGGCCTAGCATTCCAGATTAATGCTGATCTCACCACTCAACCCTGCTGTATAGGTGCCTGTTCCCATTTTTATTGCGAGTCCATCTGTGAAACGGATGTCTCCTTTTAGTTTCGTGATGATTTTCTCCTACTTCCAATCGTCCCATTTCAATATTCTGACCTCGAACGGTTTATAAAACTCGCACAGATTGTACAGAGATATGATTTAGGTTAACAATTTTAAAGGCCTCGATATGATCTACTGTGTGACCAGTAGCTATCCCACGTGGGTTTGCTTTCATGCGGTACCTAGCTTACCAACCGGGCTTCAACCTCCACTCTCGTAGATGTAATGGTAGTAGGCTTTTTTAATATTGCATCTACTGCAATTCTTGGTTTGTTTTTGAGAAACAGGTGAATATTTGTAGTTCGCCTAGTAGGGTTTAACTTATTGCGTATTTAGCTTTGAACCACCACACCAGTGATGCATACGTGATAATCTGATAATATGTAGTATAGCATTTTTAGTTTTTGCCAAACATTCATTTGCAGTTTCAAGAGGTTCTCATGGGCTTGCTAGTAACATGTTGTACGTGTTGCTTGCAGATCAACTTTGTGTCAATAATTACTTCCAGGTATTCTCCTTGATTACGGTTTTGGAAGGGTGGATAGTTGGGCGCTTTGAGTTTTCATGCAGGCATTTCGGGTTCGATTCGTAGAGATCGGCGAAATTCTCACTGAAATTTATAGAAGGTCTTATGCTTCAAAGGGCCTCGGTTTTGATACTAACTTTTTTAACAACCATTAAGCTCACAACAGGATGGGTGACAAAGGGGTTAATAGACTCGTACTTAACAAAGCTTCGGCCTAGGTTTCTACCATAAAGAAAATAACAAGCAACAAGGCTGCAATTGCGAATTTCATTTTTTTGACAAATATCAGCAATGGGGCCTTTAGTTGGGTTAACTAGCAGTCCCTCAGCATTACACCATGTTACCGCTATTTGCATTTTATCGAATACTTCCTTAAACTTCCCATGAACAGTAGTAACAGCGATGTCGTCCTCCCATCATACTCCTCATCAGAAGATGATACAGGATGCTTTATTTTTTGACCGTTATATGGATAATTTTTTATTTGTCGAAATAGAGAGCTAGTTAAACAGGCAAAGTACTGGAGATTTTTTATGGGGTATTCAATAATATATATAAATTTGATATACCGGGTATTGTTAAAAAGTTATTGACGAAAAATGAGAAATATGTTTTTTTCTATTATTTCGTGTAGTTAATTTATTTTAAAATAAACAAAAATGGTCAAGTATTTTCGGAATATTTTTAAGTACATAGATTAAGGTGTAGGATGCATACATAGTTATTTGATAACTATAATCATTTTCGGGTAATTGGCCATTGTTGTATTTTTTACAATTGAAACCATAATTGGCTAGGACCTATTGAAACGCATGTTTTCCTTTTTTTAACCATGTAAACCATAGAAACCATAGAAATAATGAATTTTAGGTTTTTTATTGTGAAATCAAGATAGAGAAACACAGACCAGGCCGTATATTACTAATAAGACAAGAATTTAGAGGGGAAACAAAGACTCACCATCTTAGGGAGCTTGTTAATTATGTACAAATAATTTAGTTACAAATTAAATTGACTTGTTTTAGGGTTTTCCAAAAAAAGCAGAACATTATCACCACTTGATACTAAGACGTATAGAAAACTTGTGTAATTTTCTCTTGTTAAAATAGTTAATATTCAGGAACGACCCTCAGAATCTCAGAAGAGGGCAAAAGTTTCGTAAAATACCGTGGTTGCGGTTAACCTAATTTTATTTTAAATGGCAGAAATTTAGAGATGTAGGTACGACGAACATAGGCCGGTAGTAAACTTTGAAACGGCGGTTTTTAGTTCCGTTGTACGAAGGTAGAAAATTTGGAATTCCGGTCCACCGCAGTCCTCTGTTTATTTTACTGATTTTGTATGAGACTAGATTTTAATCGTGTTTAAAAGGCGCTTTCGGATAACCACCGATGGATTTAGAGAATCGCGTCTGTGAAATACTTCTTTTCTTTTAATAAATACTGAAAACGAATTTGAATAATTTTATTTGATTTTATTTAGTGAACTTCATTAGGAAAGTAACGGATTGGAAAGAAGCAGTCGTAGTTTTTTTGCGAATTCAGGCAGTGGTCAAGTATGCTTAGAAAACAAGAAATAAAGTAAATTTATTTCTAAATACAAATAGTACCATTTGAAATGAGCAAAATAGAAGGTTTTAAGATCGAATCTAAGTAATACAGGACGCTAGCCCCGTCTCTAGAGTGGGATTTAAACAGGTGTATAAAGGATTTATTCCTTAAATCGATCAGGAACTCAGTTTGTACGTTAAAAGACAAACAAGAAATAAATCTTTGATTCCTGATAAGTTAGGTATTTTGGCACGGAATTCGAGTCTTGTAAACAAGTGAAATTGTAGTAGTTCTCTAGAATATACCTCACTTTGCTGTTTGTTATATTTCTTATACCACTGAAGCACAGAAATATTTTTTAAACCTTAAAGAATTGCAAAAAGATTCTTAGGTTTAAGTAAACAAACTATCATTAAAACATATTTTTTAAGTACCTACAACGTGTTGGTTTTATTATTGAAATTGCATTAAACTTGCTTTTTACATTTTTAAAAACTTTTAATAGGAATATTTAAAGAAAATCTTTTATTTTTGAGGTACAAACAATAATTATTCTAAGTTAGTTTCGGGCCCACAAGCATTGAGAGAAGCGCTACAAATTAATATCAAATACAGCTCTAAATAAATTGTCGGTGTTGTGAAATTTATTATTTTGATAAGCGGTTATTATTAATGAATTTTACATGCAAAATAAAGTCCGTTTCACTAAGTGATTAAAATTCCACTACAATAAGAGATAATAGCAATTTTTAAAGTTAATTAATTGGTTTTTGTTGTTTGTCATTTTGTTATTTTTGTTAATTAATTGGTTAAAATAAACGTTTGGCTACAAATGTTGCCAAATAAGGATAGAAGAGCCGTATATGTTTGATAATATCCTTCTAGCTGGGCAAATGCTCTAATGGTGTGTGTGTGGAAAATTTATAAAATTACAAGAACATATTGTACTTATGCTTATGCAATACATACTGAAGACACCTGAAAGGTCTACGAAGCTGGTAATCATTTCAACAAAACAAAGAAAACAGAGGGCTATAGATAAAGGAAAGTTCCGCCAGTAGCTAGTTCTTCAAGCTCAACACTCTGCACTGTTGATACAAAACAAACACGGAAATAAGTTCGTGCGATAAATACGTTCAATAGATTTGCAAAAAATTATCTTGCAGTGTGGCTAATTGAAAACATAATTAAGATAAATTATCTGGAAGTGCAGAACAAAAAGAATCGATGTAACCGAAACGTTTTACATGTGATATTAAAAGATTTTAGAAATTAAACTGACAAACTTTTCAATGTATGTATTTTAACGAATTACAAAAATTCTATGTATAGGATTTGCTTTGCTCTAAAACTTCAAGAATAAAGAGGCCAGTTTGAGTAATGACTGTAAAATTAAACGCTTTTAATGTAGCGGGTGTTTATAAACTGTCAACATCCCAGTAGGTTATGATTTCAGAAACATATTTCGTAATTAGATTCAGAACACAAAACCAAATGTCAAAATTTGCAAAATGTCATTGTCTATGATTTAATCTAAGACTTGTAATTTGTTTTTCAAAGCAACTGAGATGTCGACAGTTTATGAACACACATTATGTTTTACTTAAAATAAAACTGCTTTTTTTGTTAACAGTAAATTAGAACATGGCAGCTTGATTAAAATATTTACCGATATCGCTTTGCATTCAACTACCATTCAATTCTTGCTTATTTAATCGAGGAATAACAAAGACTGGCAGGAGACAAAATTATTGAATTTTATATAAACGGATGTAGTTGAATTTAAATTATTTTTATATACAAAAATTTTCCAAGGTGTTAATTTTATCGCCAACCCCCAGAAACACCCTTTCAGTAGAGCGATATTTTTAGTCTTTTGCCGAAAAGACATTTTTGATAATTACTAAAGTTCCCGAAATGCTCTCTTCATAACTCTTATACTTTTGGTGATAGCAAATTTTCTTTACAGTTTGGAGAAACTTCGATTAGCTGTATCTCCGTAGAGGTGCATCTTTGAATAGAGATAAAGCAAGTCAAAATTCTTTAATTTTATTTGAAGGTGCGTTGTAGACGTTTGTCAGTATAATTTAGAGACACTCTATACAGAATTTTCCTAATTCATTAAAATACATTGAAAATAATAGAATATGCCCCTAACTGAAATGGAGAAAAGCCCAATCATCTACGATTCGCAGATGACATAGTCCGAATAATAGACGGCATTAGAGAAGCAATAGATATGCTGTTACACTTAAAGCAAGCTTCTGCAGAAGTCGGCCTAAAAATAAACATGAATAAAACAAAAATTTTAACAAATCGAGTACTAGCCGGATGCTTCGGTATGGAAAATATGAACATTGAATAGGTCAAAAAATATAAATACCTAGGACATGAACTGCGAATAAGTGACGTGTAGGACTTGGTTGGTCAGCCTTTGGCAAGCCGAATTACATATTTAAAAATAACATCCTAATATGTTTAAAAATAAAAACATATGAACAATGTATTGCACCTGTAATCCAGTATGGGACAGAAACCCTAACTCTAACAAAGAAAACTGCCGAAAAGCTGAGAGTCGCACAGAGAAAAATGAAACGAGCTATGATGTGAATTACACTCAGAGATCGGATACCCAACATATAGCAAAAAGACGACATTATAGGTGGACCAAAAGGATCCTTGAGTGGAAACCGCGTGACAGCATTAGAAGTAGAGGATGACCTCCAACTAGATGGAGTAATGACCTCAGAAAAACAGCGGGAAACTGGATTCAACAAACCCAGGAGAGAAGCATATGAAAAATTTTAAGGGAGGCCTATGTTTTGCAGTGAACGTAAACAAGGGCTGTAAAGAAAGAAAAGAAAGAAAAATGCCCCACTACCGTAGAATCGAATTTGCTGATAACCCATGCCTTCTAAGGAATATCGATTGACAAAGTAAGTTCGGCTACAACTGAATTATCAAAACATGTATAATACAAGGTATGAAAATAGAATCACAAATTAACCATGAACAGCATGTAATAGCAGCAATATAAAAAGATGAAGTTTTGTAAAAGCAGTAATAGTAAGATAAGAAAACTAAAAACCAAAAGCTGGTAACTCGCCAGCAAATAAGACTAACTTCAGCTACATAGTAAAGTAGGCGATGTCATGGAATTGAATATATCTTTCTCCATAATTTTGTCCTATTCTGTTTCCGGTTATAGACCAGTTATTTGGTACTACTTAATAATTGATGCCATGAGTCCTATTAGCATGTATTATGCTTATTATTTGGGTGACAGGTATTTCAGTAATTTCATTATAATTCGAAGAATTGTCATTCCGAATACCATTCGTGACTAGAATTGCACAGGCAATCACAACGCCTAACTTGGTCATAATCAGCGCACAAGGCGTACAATGCTTGTGGGCAGCTGTACAAGGGGGCCGGTGGTATTTACTAAACGAACTAAAATTTTGTATAAAATTGACCTGTTAATAAGTTAACTGTCTACAGAAATAAGTATCAGAGTCTGGCATCATAATAAAAGAATTTACAAATTTCCGAAGAAATGTTGTATCAGCAGACAGGTTCTATATTCTTTAAAAATGAAATAATTTATAATACCGTTAAAAGAACGTCTTCCGGGTTGGGACCGTGTCACTGTTGAGATAGAAGAACTCAACGTGCTGCCCGTTTCTTTAAGAAACTTCAACAGAAGGAAAGGGGTACTGAAAGATAACGATAACTCAACGTGTCAACCATGTCAGAGGTGAAACCTATTTAGCAAAAGGAAGAAGGGCACCCTTCTGAATGGTTTCGCTTCTGGCTTGAATTTGAATTACCATACCCTTTTTCCTTTTGCTAAAACAGTTTCGCCTCTGGCGTTGTTGACACATTGAGTTACCGTGCTCCTTTAGTGCTCCTGTTTTTCCTCTTGATCAAACCCCTTGCGAAAACAGGCTGCAATGGGCTTTTATACAAAAAATGTTAATAAAACGATTCTCTAGAAAATAAAACACTTTTGGGTTAGAATCGAAGGAAATGGCATATTAGGGAACCTGAAAAATTCTTTTGGTTCAAAATTAAATCTTCTCGAACTTCTGAAAACAAACCCATTACGTATGCTAATGTTCTGCTGAGATAAAAAAAACAGCAAACGTTCCGATCGACAAAAGCATTTCCCACAAACACATTCCTTAGCAATAAAAATACAAAATTATAAATTTTTATGTTCGTATATAGTATAGTACGGTATACTATAGGATGTACCAAAAGTCAAGCCTCGTCCCTGGGGTTCCAGCAAAATGATGCAGTGCTACAATAAATTGAAGGGTATGTTTAGCTTATTTACACCACTTATTAACTATTTCAGTAAATTTCGTTCCTATAAAGCATTTGACCAATTTTAGTTTTGCACGATAAAGTTTAAGTTAGGTAGTATGACCAGATCGCGCTTCCGCAAAAAAATTAAAATTCGAGTCTAAACCAAGAAATGTTGTAGCCAAACACAAAATTTCATGTTATGCGCAAGTTGGGCGGTACCGGCCTCGAGTGTATTAGCGTACTCGCCTTATAATCCAAAGATCTCGGGGGTTCGGTTCCTGGTCCAGGTCCAGGAACAATATCTTAAAGTACCTACCCCCTTTCGGATACGAAATAAAACCGTAGGTTTCCCCCCAATACGATGTTTGGCGCGATAAATATTCTTTCCAGGGGTAGGAATTTCTTGAGTTTGGCAAAACTTTAGTCAGGTAAGTACTACGAGTACAATAACCATTCTAGTTGATGTGCGTTGAGATCCCTGACACCCGCAAGCCCAGATCTTACCCAATAAAACAAACAAACAGATTAAGCGTTATGCCGAAAGTGAAAATTTGGAGTTATAACCATTGGGTGTCCTAAACCACCTGATTATTAAATCGGTACATTCAGGTGCGAGCTGAATCCTGCCCAAGGTGTTAGGTTTGGATAGAGTAGCAGCAGTATAATCTGCTAGTATATGAATGGTAACATATTTATGAAGTGAAGACATGAATCATTACTAAATCCATTTTCGAATAAACTTAATGTTCACCAAAAGGTGATAAAATGAAACATACTGGACTGGCGATTGGAAGAAAAACGAACGGATGAGTTCAAGAACCCAAATACAAGAAATTGGGTAAGGCATGTTGCCTTCAGGGAAAATTTAGATGGTGGTGCTGGGAAAACAAAAGAAATGTAGGATGTCCTTGAATCAATATAACGCAAGACAATCAAAGTTAGAGAAACGTGACTTACATCCAAGCAATAAATGGATGTTATGAAATAAGAGGAAGAAGAAGAAGAAGGAACGAGAACCCATATATTATTCTATTCTATTAACTAAGATTTACATCATTTAAACATTTTTATGTTTTACTTGACAATTTTTGGCTGTTATGTTTAAAGTCTCTAACTAAAGTCTTGTTTAACGTAAATAAAAAACGATATAGTTTTATACTGATTTTAATGTGTGGAAACGAGATCCATAATATTGCCATGGTAATTAAACATGACGTTAAATTTTAATATGAGGTGAGAATATCGATCACTGTCTTACCTAGAAATTCAATTTTTTTTAATTTAGTTGTAGACATTAATAGATTATTAATAGTAGTTACATCGTTAACACCCGACTAATTCGGGCGACGTCTTCTTAAATAAAACCCTGAACGTGACAAATAACAAAGCAATTAACGTCTCCTCTTTTTGACGGTTTTCCGAAAAATCCGAGGTAATTGAGCTAACGACTATAATCATGACAAATCCTTTATGTACGGTAATAACCCTTATCGGAACCCTTTTTCTACTTTTTCTTCTTCTTACATTCTAATTGTCATCAAACACTGTTAGCACCCTAATTATCTTTAAACACAGTCTACTTTGTTGGCACTGAGTCGGTTCGAATGATCCGGATGAATAATACATAAGGGATGTTCCACTTCATATATCGAATTTGCAAATCCTAACTTTGATTTTACTTGACACCTTGTTAAACTTGCATTTTAAGATATGTCTGACGAAGGGGGGATTATCCTCCATGAGTTGAGTTTTCTTAAGGATTGGGAATTTATTTTTATGGATTTCTAAAGCAGCAGCTTTATTTTTATTGCAATTCTGTGGAAACTTTTAAATCCGCAGTGAAAAGGACACTTTTAAATTACTCGTATATTTGTTAAATAATTTCAAAAACTTTTAAAAAACTGAAACCAATTACAGATATAAAGTACAAACCTTTAATTTCGGAATTTTATTCCCAACTTTTTCTAAAAGAACTCTTAATGCGAAGTAAGTCGAATCATCAGATCTGCATTTGAATTCGAGATATAAACTTCAAAGCACAGTATTTGCAGCCTAAACCAGAAATTCCAATTTTATTTCGGATCAAATATTCTAAATTTAAATTCCAGTATTTGGTTCTTTTTCTTGAGAATAAAAATTGTAAGTGCAAATCTGATCTTTAGATCTGTATTTATATTCGTGATTTAAAATAGCAACACAAAATTCCCAGTGCTAACTAAGAACTCCAATTCTATTTCGGATCAGATATCCAAAATTTGAATTTTGGAATTTGTTTTGAAATTTGGGTCTTTTTTCTGCTAGTAAAATCTTAACTACGAAGTGCAAATATAATTTTCAAATCTGTATTTGATGTAATCTTTAAAAGTTGCATTTGAGTTCAAGATTTAAAATACAAGACACAAAATTCCCAATCTAATCAAGGAATTGCAGTTTCGTCCCAGATCAAATATTCAAAATTTGAATTACGAAATTCAGTCAGAAATTTAGTTCTTTTACTTGAGAATAAAAATCTTAACTCCGAAGTCCAAATCTAATCTTCAAAATCTGTATTTGAGTACGAGATTTAAAATGCAACGCACAAAATTCCGATCAAATACTCAAAAGTTGAATTCCGAAATTCGGTTTGAAATTTAATTCTTTGACCTGCTAATAAAAATCTTAACTCCGAAGTGCAAGTATAATTTTTAAATTTGTATTTGTGTTTAAAATACATGTCACAAAATTTCCGGTCTGAACCAGAGATTCCAATTTTATTTGAAATTAAATGTTCAGAATTTGAATTTCGGAATTCGTTCAGAAACTTAGTAACTTTTCTTAAGAATAAAAATCTCAGAAGTGAAAATCTGATCTATAGATCTGTATTGGACTTCAAGATTTAAAGCATAAGATACAAAATCCTCAGTCTGAACCAAAAATTCCAATTTGATTCCGGACCAAATATTCAAAATTTGAATTCTGGAATTCGGTCTGAAATTCAGTTCTTTTGACTGTTATAAAAAATATTTCTCCGAAATGCAAATCTGATATTTATCTGATCTTTGAATCTGTATCTGAGTTTTAGATTTAAAATTCAAGCACAAAATTCTCAATCTGAATCTGAAATTCCAATCTTATTTCAAATACTCAAATTTGGATTCAGGAATTCGGTCTGAAATTTAGTTCTTTTTCCTGTTAATAAATAATTTAATACGAAGTGCAGATCTGATCTCCAAAATTGTATTTGAGTTCGAGATTTAAATCAGGAAGCACAAAATTCTCAGTCTGAACCAGAAATTCCAATTTTATTCCGAATTAAATAATCAATATTTGAATTTCGGATTTTGGTTTAAAATTTAGTTCGTTTTTCTGTTAATAAAAAACTTAAATCTGATTATCAGATCTGTGTTCGAGTTCGAGATTTAAAATTCAGGGCTCCAATTCTGTCTTGAAATTCCAATCCCATTGCGTACCAAAGATTTTTCCTTGAAAAAAGAAACTTTCCATTCTATTCATAGTCTCTGAATTTGAATTTCTTTGAAACTCCAAATCTAAATTGCACTTTTGAATAGAATTTTAGTCTACCTACTTACTTACTTACCCAAGGGCGCGATGCTCCATGCAGGAAGTTGGCCTCCCAACCGGGTTATAGGGACTGGTTTTTGACAAAACGTGGTAGTCAACCTCGCCTAACCCTCCTGGCACTTGTCCAGTCGAAGTGAACTCCTATCCTGCTTGGTCTTATGTTCGCTGTTATTATATCATTCTTCCAGCAAGTTGGCCCTGGACGCTACCTCCTTCCACTCTTTCCGGTGTTTCGCCTTTACTTTCCAGTCCATAATTCCGAGTGCTTGTAAATCTTCTTTAACTTCAGCTAACCAACCACCTTAGTCTTGTTCTTCCTCTACCTTTACTCCCTTCTGGTTTCTTTTCTAGAATATTCTTGGTTTCCCTTGAAAGATGCGTTCTATATGCCCCAACCAGCTAATCCGCCTACTTTTAATTTCTGCCGAAATACTAGGGTCTCCGTACAATGCTTTGAGCTCTTGGTTATTTAAGATACACAATTTTCCAGCAATAGATTTAACCTCTTTTCTGGCAGCTTGCTGAATATTTTGTAGCCTAGATTGAGTAACGCTATGCCTTTATAATTTGCACAAACCCTTTTATCACCATTTTTGTGGATCGGTGTCAGTACTGTCACATTCCAATCTTTTGGTAAGATTTCCCTGTTCCAGACTGTAACCATCATCTTCTGGAATGCGTCTACGATAGTGGGTCCCCCGTGTTTCAACATTTCTCCTATCATACGGTCTTCTCCTGGAGCTTTTCCGTTTTTCAGTGCTTCTATTACTTGCTCTACCTCCTCATCAGTTGGTGAGGCCTCTCTATCTTCATTCCCTTGGTCTTTCCACAGCTGCTCTACTATCTGCGTTTTTTCACCATTGGGGTTCAGTAATGTTCTGAAGTAGTCCTTCCACCTATTATTTTTTCCTGCTCATCTCTGCAAAAAAGTGTCCTCCGGTTGGAAACCCTTTTTTTGGTCCTTATAGAATTGCTTCACATTTCTGCTGTTACCTGCCTCTGACATTTCTTGTCTGTTCTTGTTTTCTCTGTTTTTCCCTAAGTTTATGCTGCGTTCGCTTTCTTTCTTCCTTGAACATTTCTATCTTCTCTTCGGATGTATTTCTCGGAATTTCCATTCTTGCCATATTTCGAACCTCGAGGGCATGTTTACATTCCTGATCAAACTGCCTATTTCTTCTGCTAAACTTCTTTTTCCCTAGCACCTCCTCTACCGATTCCATAATCAATCTGTTTAGCTCCTTCCAGCTTTATTCTACCTTCAGCATGGTCTCCCATAGGACTTTCCGTACTCTTCTCTTATTTCCGCCATCTCCTCTAATCTGCTTTTAATTTTAGTTTAAAAACTCAAAATACGATATGAAATTTTCCATTTTAATTTAATTCAATTCTATAAAGCATTTCTTACTTTTTTCGCGAAAAAAATTACTCCTATTAAAGTTTTTCTTTTTTTTGCTGAACAGAAAACGTCTTGAGTTATTTTTGAAGTAACAATAAAGCAGTGAATTTAATCCGTACTCGTAATAAAATTGTATTCGTCTGAAATTAGCAACGTAACTGATTGGCTGGTTCCGATATGATAGTTATCAAGATTCATTTGAAATATCAGAATATGCTTATTCAAGGATAAACGACGAGAAACGTAATCTCGACCCTTGTTAAAACGTTCTTAATGTGCTATCTTAACATTTGCTTGACGTTCCCAACCCCAAATGCTTAAATTCGTATTCCTATTAAAGACTGATATTTACTTTCAGTTCTTAAAGCAACCTTTTGACTATTTTTATCCCTTTTGGCTTTACATTAAATCAATATTTAATTAGAAAACTTGGAAAGTTTCTATATAAAACATGCTTATCTTAATTACTTGTTATAGAAGAGGCGTACTTTAAAATTTAATTAAAGTTTTCTGAATTTAATGTGTAATTTGCATGAATAATCCAAATGTATAAATATTTATCAATAATGGCGGGGCATACTTAATCTAAAAAAGAAACAAGTTTGCAGTTTTTCAAACAAATCCTGATAATTTTAAATTTATGAAAAATATTGTCATTATTTAATTAACTCATCTAGAGGAATTCAAATTTTGTACACCTTCGGTTGTGTGTTTTGGATGTTTCTGGTCCTCCTTGTGGTGGATCGTTTATGGCTTGTTTTTTATGTTTAATGGAGAAACTACGAAGAAAGTGTACGGCGGAAAACGTGCCAATTTGACTATAATTAAGTACATCTAGAGTGACGCCTCTAAATGCCAGTAGTTAAGTACCTGCAACATAACTAAGCCGAAATCTTTAAAAGTTCATATGGGTAGAGAATGATGATATAGTCGTCGAGAAATAGAATGCATTCTGAGATTGGCGTAGCGCTTGAGTTGGACGGTTATTTGAGTAGCAGCGATCCTGAATAGTTTATTCTAGTGGCTGTCTTGTTATTTGCTTCTTTATTTATTATTAAGCGAAATTACTAAGTATTTCAACTCTGATCATTGATCATTATAAAACAAACTTTGCAACATTATTAGTTGAGTTTTATGTCTAGTTCATCAAAAATATTGAGAAATGGGAGAACAACATTTAACCGTTTTGGCAGCTCTGCTTATCTCAAGCAGTTATTTGCCCTGCCTTTAAGAGCATACAGTAATCACCATGAGCAAGTTAAGCGTTCATCTTTTTTTAACGCGTACAAATACTGGAGAACGTAAGTCAGAACTCGAATGAAATACGGTCGCCGTTTGGCTCGTACACTGCAACGTGTAGAAAGAGGATAGTTGCTTGAAAGCTGTCGTAACTTGAAGGCCCCAGAAAGCTTTCTATTTCTAGGCGAGTATAACCTTCACACACTCTCTCTTCTTGTTTTTCGGCGGAGAATGCTATTCTAGACGGTTTTATTATTGAACTCTCTCCCTTGGCCGTACTCTATGTCTCACAGGTCATGATTTCACATGTCGCCTTTAGTTGGTGTTTTTAATGACCACTTTCCAACGTTTCCGGTCTTTGGTGCTTCTTATGGTGATTTGCAGAGGTTGTCCAATGATTTTTTACTTGATCTACACATCTGATGGTAGGAGAACGACCTCGTGGTCTTTCTCTTTTTGCCTTATACCATTATTTTCTTTAAGTTGTCTCCTTGTCTTCTGTTTATGTGTTCATAGTACTGGAGGATTCGTCGCCTGCACGTTATTGAGAGTCGTCTTATTCCTTGGAGGACCGAGTTATTCGTCCTGTGTGCTGTCCATGGAATTCTCAATAGTGTTCTCATGCACCACCTCTCAAACGACTCTATTATTTTTCTATCTGCCTTCTTTGATTGTCCAGCTTCCAACGCCGTACATAAATATTGGGAAAATCAGAGTTTGTACTAGTTTAATTTTGGTGTTCTTTGAAATTTGTCTGTCTGCTCAAGTTCATTTAACATCCGTCTTCTAATCTCTGATTCACTGTTTCCTATATTATTTATAATGGCTCCCAAGTATGTGATACTATCAGTTTTATCGATGTTTAGAAAGTTGCTCTACTTCCTTCCGTTAGCCGTTGTAGTATGTCACGTGCTAATTCCGCACTACGACAACTTATAGGGGACGTCGAAGTCCTATGGCTTGCAGCTAACAAGCAGTCGAAGAAGGGGGGGTTCGAAACGTTAAACCCTTCAGATGGGGGGACGTAATCGGGAGGAAAAGTAAAGCGTACCGCAGATTGCTCCTTTTGGGCTCGAAGGGAGTTGGGGTGGCTGCACCCTATTGCTGGATGCTACTTACCGTTACTTTACTGCAAGGAAAACTGCTATTGGTAGATAGGCTCACAAGGCTACACACAAATTAAAATTAAAATTAAAATTAAAAACAGACACAAAACACAAATAAAAGGCAAGAATGAATTAACAATGAGATTTAATGAATGTAAGAAATATTTAAAATATGACACAAAAGGGGTTCATAAGTTTTATCCTGGATTATGTGAAAAGGACGATTAAGGGATGCCACATTTACTCAAGCTACGGCAAATGTAGTTAACAACTAGACTCCCTTAATCGCAATCAAAATGAGTGGTGATGACAAAACTTAAACAAAAAATCTGATTACAAATAATTTTCAACATGCAACATAAAAGTGGATAAATACCGTGACAGTTCGCACTGTTTCTGAATTTTTAACACTAAAGCAAAAAGTAATACACACTGGTTGAAGAATTAGACAATTCGCCAAACAAATTAAACAAAAAGAAGGCGCTTGATGTACTTAATTTACAGACATGTCCACGAGTAGACCTATATACGGTATTAAATGAGGTTGAAACTGGTATTGTTGCAACCGGCAAACACAAAGGGGCAGCCTTAAATATTGTTACCTGGGAAAGAGGGCTTTTTGAGGGTGACCCAGATGAAAGCGATGGTAGCTTCGAGGCCCAGGGAGAGACTAGCAGCAGTCGGCAAAGAAAGAGGTTGCGAAGACAACAAGGGAGTTCCTATACTCCGTCTCACACTGAAAAGTTAGTGTGGCAAAGATAGGCAATGCTATGCTTATGGGAATTTCGCTTCAAAGCTGCCAGTTTTATGTAGCAAGATATGACTAAAGTTGTCTGAAATAAACAGAAACCAGAGGTTCCCAATAAGTTTTCACGTAAAATTTAATGCAATTAATAAATCTATTTTGTTAGTAACTTTACGTAACGCTACTACAGCAAATTCTACACCTAAATATTCCAGTTTGATTCAGTCAATTTTAATTCACAAAAAAAAATAATATTATATGTATAAATAAAATGCGTTTGTCAATTTAAATTTAATATAACTCAGTTGTGTTGTAGCAAATATTATTCGTGTTTGAGAACCACTGAAGGAAGCCATTTATGGGTATTTGTATTACTGTACTTAAGCCGCCCGTAAAACAAAAGAGGGATTAGCTATGATCGACAGTTACACATCTGTTTCTATACCAGTTCGCCTGCAAATTTGGCATCGGTATTTCGCATAAGACCCTATACTGAATTTTTACCATGAGACGGAGTATAAGGCTGTAGGTTTTCTTGATCCAAAATGAAACCGTGTTAAAACGGTACTTCACATAACACTAACTTTCACACAGAACTTATATTTTCCCGATACGATAAAACACTCTCTAGGTTAATCCGACAATATGAGAGCCTGATATACGGGATTTTACTACCAAAGGCCCGGGAACGATAATTGCACGACCGATAGGTGTCAAAGCTGGCTAAACTATGAGTCTTTTCTTTTCTTTTTCGTAAAGCCAAAGGGATGTTAGAAGAAGATGAACAAACGCGCATTTTGAGCGCGCGGGGGGAAACCTTGAACGGCGCCAATCTGGCGTTGTTTCCCGCGATCGGTGGTTCCCCGGGTTTTCTAACAAAGAAATCTAACGAACAAAATCTGGCGACTTCTCTAAATTATTTCGCAACCAAAAAAGAACGTGCTGATTTGGCATTATTCACGCAGACTCTGCAAGCTTCAGGCCCGGCTTAACTTCGAACAACAGGGACGTATTACACTTAATTCGCGCAAAATTTCAAAAGCCGCGGCAAGTAGTTGTTCCATTTCCTGCCAATCTTTTGCAAATAGCGTTGTGTCATCAACATACCTGAGGTTGTTAATCATCTTACATTCTTACCGCCCATTGAAATTCCCCTTGGCTAGTTTTCTATTGTTCTTTGCATTATCATTTCTCCATATATGTTAAGCAGTCTGCGTGATATAATACAGCCCTGTCGGACACCCTTTGCTCATTTGGAAGGTTTAGATAAGTCATTTCCAATTTTTATGTAGTTTTCGATTTCTTCATACAAACTATTTACAAGTTTTATGTGATGATTTTTTCTAATGTTTACCACTGTTGATTCTATTTTACACAATCGAATGCTATACTGTAGTCGATGAAACATATGACCGCAGGTATATTAAATTCTCTCGTTTTCTCTATCAGTTGCCTTATACTGAAGATCTCTTGTTCCTCGTTCTTGGACAAAGCCCGCTTGTTGAACGGGTATTTGTTTATAATGTTTATCCAGGCAAGTCTTTATGGTCAATTACGTTAAAATTATTGTGCTGGCATGTGGAATAAGTGTTGTCCAGTCTTTGTGCCACTTTCCTATTTTCTGAATTACAAATGTTCGTGAGTATCAGCAGTCCAGCTATGATTTGATCAAATCCGGGCGATTTATTTGTTTTCAATTTCCTTAATGCATTTTGAACTTCCGTTTCCAGTATATCTATTATCTTATTATTTTATTATTGAACACCCTTCGATTTCTAATTGAAATTTCTAGCCAGCATTGTTTGCTCAGGCTTTCAAATTGTTCCTTAATGAATATTTCCCAGCTCGATTAAAGATTTGCCCTTATTATTAACTGTAAAAGTTTTAATGTGAATGAAAATTAATAGAAAAGGACCAAAAATGTATTTTGACTTTACTAATACAATATGATTCAAATTTAAAATTAAATACAGTGCTGCAGATGGGCGTTCAACAACTTCGATTTAATTACAAATTTATTTTAGCCATCAACATAATTATTAAGAAAATCAGGAGTCTTTTAAGTATGCTAAAACTTCAAAACTGCAGATGTATTTAAGCACTTAAACCGCGATTGAAGGCGTTACAGTGGAAATACTGAACGTTTGATTGATTATTCAAGGTTAGACGAGCATCTAGGACGAGGTGGAATTTTAAAGACATGATTTATCGGTTACCCATTAATCTGTAGTAAGCAAAAAGCGCAAAAAGCTCGACAATTTTATTCCTTACACTTTTCTAATCTAGCATCAAGCGTTCACAATTTACTTAATTGGAATTATGAAAACTGTTTGTAAAACACAGTCATGGATTTCTAAGTTTATTCATTATTTTAAAAAAGAATAGAAGCTTCAACAACGGTAAGCCATGGTTTTAGTTGATTATGTTGGTATTGTAATTGTTTAAAAATTGAACAACCTGTTTTTTGACACGTGAATGTTAGGTTATATAAAGGAAGCTATGTTGCCAAATTTGGCTTGTTTTCTTATTTATTAAGCGTAACTGTTACAAAACTGTCTGTAATTTTAATAAATTAACCAACTTTATGCTGGTTTCTTCGTTAGTCAAAACCTTAAAATTAATTCAACAAAATTTTAATTAAACAAGGCAGTTTTGCACTAGAAGAGGTCTCATTTACACTAACCTAACTGTCTCTCTGACACTTTGGTTCATATACCATGATAGTCCTTGTGAAGTGTCCTTCCAAGTCATATAAAAAAGTTTGGACAAAGCGAATTAATTTATTTTTCACAAAACGATTTTTTCTAGCTCGATTTGTTTTTTATGTGTAATCCTGACACAACATCAACTCGACCAAGAGCTTGTTTGTAAATGCCTGCTTCAACATATTTCCCATGAGACTTAGTTTAATCTTCAGGTAATCTGAAGGGGTGACGTAATTTGAATTACTGGTAGTAGGTACAAGGTTTATCGAAGACGACTTTTGTGGAGATGAAAAAGTTTAATGAAAATTTATAGCAAATTATCTTGAATCGCAAACTTTTAACGTTATAATTTGTCCCGCAAATAATTTTGATTTGATTCATACCTGGCGGAGATAATATTTTTCTATATAAGATAAATGACAAAGCATAAACCAGCGTATACATAGTGGCCCACTGAAAACGGTAAACGCAAGTTTTGGCCACTTGACATTATCAATTTAAATTCTGACAAACTCACAAAGTACTTGCTTATTACAAACAACTTGTCAGATGAAGTGCTTTTGTTTGCTACGTTCAACTGTTTAAGCCTCCTAGATCAAAATTTAAATATATTTTTTTCTGGAATTAATGATCGGATTTGAAAAATAAAAAGGCTGTTGGAAAGAGAATCGAAATGCCTTTAGAATTGTGTAACGTTTGACACCCCTTTCTATTTAAAATTTTTGGGGTGCAATTCGCCCTCATCTTAGGATTGAAGTTGTGTAAATAATACTAATCAATTTAGATGTCCCCCTTGATACTAAAATTGACGTGTTCGAGCGTTTTTCACAAAATTGATGTTAAGTGTTCAAAACTTGCGTTTACTGTTTTCAGTGGGCCACCCTGTATGTTTCTATTAAATCTCACTTACCACCATTCCTGTGTAAGTAACGTGGAAATATTATGAAAGGCAAATATTATTAAAGACAACCTACGACCTATGTTTCTTCACGCTTGTTTCTTAAAAGTATTGTGCTTAATTGAACGAAGTTCAATAATGATTGATGATATTTGCGAGCTTATATAATTACGTCCTGTCTTAAGCAAACTATCTTAAGTGTTTCAGTTAAATTAAAATCCACATAATTCACTCTCGTGAAAGCGAAATTCAATTTTTTGCTCGAAAAAAAAATTTTAGTGGGATTAAACGTTCTCAATTTTGTATTTGTAGTGTTATGTGTTTCTGATAGTCCTTGTTGTAAAAATGCACAATTATGTATGCCGAGAAATATACAGGCGAAACGAAATAAAAAGGAAATACTCGAAAAGGAAAGTAGGAGAAACCTACAGCTTAACGTGGGCTCAGAACCTCAGAAGTGCTTGCACGTCTACTCCAGAGAGGACTTTTACTAGGCAGAAATACCTCGGTGGTTTGCCATTGTCTTCCGAGAGCGGTCGGGTGTTTTCGGTGTTTGTGTTCTACATCTTTGAAGTCTTCTTCGTCTTTGCCTTCACTTGCTTCGTCTTCGTGTTCTACGCCTTTGACCAGTAACACGTGTATAACATTGAAGCTGATAGGTATGTAAATGCAGACAAAATTCTTATTAACTTCGTTTAAATATCTGTATTTCAACTCGTTGTTTCGTCTTACATCCCATACACCGAACCTTTGTCAACTTGTAACGTGAACACTGATATTTTACAACTTTTAACGTCTTCGCTCTGATTTAGTTTTGATTTGTGAATGAATCGCGGACGAGCTTCTAAATCTGTGTGGGATTCTAGGAAAGTTAAACAGAGCCTTTGCATAACTTATTTATTTTAATTACATTACATTTCATTCTCTAGTATTTTCAAAGCTCGCACGTCTGCCGTAGTTGTCGTGCCTGTCGCGCACCCGACTTACTCCGTGATTCACCCGATGCACGCCGGACCCTCACCTGAACATCGGTCGTTTGCTATACTTCCCACAGTATGACCGAAAATATATGTAAATTTTTATACATTATTACCTTAAAGTAATAGTTACAGCTACCAGTAACAACATAAAGCTGGTCTTATCAGTAATAAATAATAATACAACAATAACAAATAATAAGATAACAGAAACAGTAACACAAAAATAACAATAAACAGAAATACTATAACACATTTGTTAAGTTAAAACATACATTTTGACAGCAAGCGCGAAAATCTTAGTTATCGAACCTAAATTAAATTTAAATCTACCGCAATCTGTTATATCTGGTATAGAACAATTTCCTGCGGTAAATGGGGCCCTGCAGAGCACACCTGAAACCTGCATTTGAGCAGGCCATATAACGACGTTCATCGTAAAAATCGAGCAGGCCGTAAATCAATTGTATACCTATTACTATATAACGTAAGTATACTTATGCATAATTTTTGAAGATATCGGCACTAACGCCACATGGCAACATGGCGAGTTAAGGCCTCCTAAGTCGCTTTTCATATTTTCATATCTCGGTTATCTCGCTATATGTGACTTCGACAACTACCTACCTTCCCTACTCCACCATTGTGTTTCGGTTCTTACTTATTTTCAGTGAATAGGTAGGCCACCCACCGAGCATCCGACTGGGATTTGACTCCAAAACCATTCGTGCTGTAGTACTATAAATAGTAATAAAACTATGCTATTCTATTCTAGCTATTTAAAATATTTTGAAAAATTGGTTAAGATATCCAAAACGCCAGGAATTTAGTAATTTCTTTCTAATTTACGGTCTCAATTTTCAAATAAACAAATAACTAGTTACAAGAATTAATTTTTTTTTTTACAATTCAAATTAAATTTCAAATCAAATTTATTTATAATAATACAATTTAATCTACAAGATGAACATTTTTGTTACCTCAATGATTTGTGTTCTTAACGTGACCTATCCTGTCATTTAAAAATATCACCACTGCATTATAAATATCTTAATACACAGTTCGTAGAAATGCGTAAACCGCAAAAGTGCCAATTTTCAAAAAGAAAAATCAGGACGGCCTCGAAGGATTTCATTTTAGACAGGTTTGATTGTAAATTCGATATCTGCGCGACAAGTTACGAAGAACTTTTCTGTTTAAGATCGGCATTAAATTCGCAGCTAACGCATTCGCGAAAATTCGCTGAAGTTTCCATGTAATGTAAATTTTTAACATCAAAGAATTTGAAAGCCAACCCATTTCACCGTTTTCTTGCTTATTATTTTATGGGAATAAATTAATGCCGTAATTCCAAAGCTCATGTGGATGATTTTATAACGCAAATCGAGGAATTTTCCAACGAACCCTTCTCACGGTTTTATGTTTTATGTTAAAAGGTAGGCTAAGTGTAGGTTCAATTAAAAAACGTTTGAGGGCTATTTAGCAGGTTATTTTTAGCCTTTTACGTTTGATTTATTACAGAAAAACATTTGGAAATGCAAAAGGTGTTATTTTTAAAATCAAATTTTAAGAATTTACTTGTTTGGAGCTACATTTTAGCGAATTCCTATTAATTCTCAAAAATCTATATTCAGGTTTATTGACAAATCATGAACCAGCTGGTATTTTTCTTGCAGGGCAAGGCATAGAAGAAAAAATCAAGTGGGAAAAAGTGTTTACACTTTCATGATAATATTCTGTTCAAGAAAAAATCATTGAATATCTGCAAAATAAATAAAAATATGCTAACTTTATTATATTAAATGAGGTACATCACTTTCTCTTTAGTAACCTGGAAGTTTCTTAAATTCTGATTTTAATCTTGTAAAAAACTGGTCATTAACAAAACAAACCTCACAAAAATAATCTAAGTCACCTCTGCATTTGATGAATTCTGTAATAATAACAGCAGACGGTGGAAAACAATTGACACCGACTTCATTCAGCATTTTCTTGGTAACTGTCAATTACTTTTTTACCGCCTACTGCTACAACTCATTAAACGGTTGGTAACCGAGATTACTTTCAAAATATCCTCAATAGTGGTAAACAGAAATAGGCGGTCTTCTTTTGTTCTCGAGCTTTTTAAGGCAGAAAACTGAAAATTACTCCAATTCTACTCAATCTTGGAATTTATGTTTTTTAAATGGGAATCGTAGGCAGACCAGACCTCTTCTAAAATTCCAGTATAAGAGGTTCTCGGATATATTGTACCGAAACATGTCGGAGGGCGGGTTTCTAGAGCGACATCAAAACAACTAGTGACTTCTGAAAATCTCTATATGCGTTACGCCACGCGAAGTTTCTAGAGATGCGTTCGTGACATCTTTTCTTCTTCGGCCATTTGTGGTCAAACTTTGAACATAGGCTTCTCCCAGTTGATGCCCTATCTTGTGTGGTTCGCTTCCCATCCTTTTCAAATCAAATCATCTCCACAGCGCATTTGTGATTGTCCTCTTTTTCTTTGTCCTAACCATGGCTTCCAGTTTTGGGATAAAAGTGTTCTATCTTTCGTCCTTCTGTGTTGCGTTGTGTCCTGCAAAACTCATTTACAGTTTTGTGATGTGCTCTGCAACGTCTTATACTTTTTTGTTGCTTCTGGTCTATGCGTTTATAATTTTGTCAAATTTAGCTTTAGTAAGAGTCAAAGTTTAACTGGCATATTGTAACGTAGTGGTTATCACCAAAAGTAATATTAATAATCAATAAAATTAAAAAGATAATTAAATTTAGTCGAATTCTGATTATTCTTAAGTGCCAACGGGGTGGTATGGTTAACCAGCTACACCACGTGGGGCTTTGCTGCGAGATGTTTTGTATTAAAATTCTGGTTCAACCAACTTAACATCTATTGTCCGAATTTTGATTGGGTTTTACAAAATATTATTTAGAGTTAAAATTAAAAATAAACACTTAGACAATTTTAGAGATAAGTTACAAGTACATACAAACATCAAAGTTAGTAAATTGAAACAAAGGGTTCAATCAGAACTATTTATTAACAAGTCTTACAATGACTTGAATTAAATTAAATTAAATTAAATACAGAAAAATAGTCTTACATAAAAATCGTAGGAAAATTACTAATACGAAGGACCTGACTTCTTATATAAGAAGTCAGCTCCCACGGACACGTGTCTTGAAACAAAAGCATGCACTTTGCGCCGTGCTGGTGCATTCATCTCGCCGTCAAATACTATTCCGGCGTTCCCACGGACTTCACAGCTGGCCCGAGTCTAATCTTTCTGACGGTCATCCACGTGCATCTCGCCTACTTGGATGGCTTCATTCCTTATGGACGCACGTGGCTACGTTCGACGATGCATTCTGTAACATCGCTTTATTACAATATGTCAAAACAGGCAGGATGTACTGATTGAACACTATACTATATACAGATACACTATACTTGGGGCATGTTAGGACTTCTGAATATCCATTTTAATTTGCCAAATCCTGCCTCTAGTGTTCTTCTAGCAATTTTTAAGTTAAGGATTTGTCCTAGGTAGACGTATTCGTTAACTTTCTCTATAGCGGAGTTATTGATAGTAATGTTTATTAATGGGTGTTTGTCATTACTTTGTTTTTTTGAAGATTCATTGTCAGTCCTATTTTTTTGGATGCTTCTACCAGTTGCCCGATTCAAATATTGTGGTAGCCACTGGCGTGCGGTTCATGGAAGCGATGGAAGCACCGCTTCCCTTGCCTTCATTCATAAGGCAAAACAATATTATAATTTATTGATTTTATTCTTGTTTCAACAGTATGTTAAAATTGTTTTGCCTTATGAATGAAGGCTTTCATGAACCGCACGCCAGTGTAAGTGGTACACAGTACCTACTATGTCATCTGCAAATCTAAGATGGATTAATTTTATTCCGCCGAAGTTCATTCCAAATTCTGTCCAATCTAAAGATCTGAATACGTCTCCTATGGCGAGGGTAAAAATAGCTTTCGAAATATTATGTCCTATATTAATCGGTATACTGTTGATTTCTTATTCAATTTGTATCATGATCATGTCATTTTTGTATAACTACGTTATGTATGAGCTGCCTATAGCGGGAATCTATTCTGCAGTTGTTCATTTCTTGTTCCACGACCCACATTTCCACACTCTTGAATGCTTTTTTATGGTCTATGAAGGTAAAGAATAAGGATAGGTGATACTCGTTCGCTTCTCATCGTAGGGAGATGGTCCGTTGTGCTGTATCCTTTCCTGAATCCAGCCTGTTCGACAGATTGGTAGGCATCCATCTTACGTGTTAATCGATTGTTGATAATTTTTATAAATAGTTTGTAGTTTGTAGGCTGGGGGACAGTAAGGAAATGGGTTGGTAGTTCTTTATTTCATTTCCATTGCTCTTCTTATGTAGTAAGGTAACAATACCTTCATTTGAGTTCTCATCTGTTAGACAGTCTGCCATCACTACTGGCTCCGCCCTCTCCACTTTTGACCAATCGACGTCTTCGTCCAGTACGTTTGACAGCCGGTATGAAGTCGCTGCCCTTTCTGTTTTTCTTCCGAAGGGTTTCGCCTCTGGCATGGTTGACAAGTTGAGTTGTCGTGCTCTTTTAGTGTTCCATTTTCGTCCTGATGAAGCCCTTACAAAGGTGGCCGAAACGTTGAGTTCTTCAGTCCCAACCTAGAAGACGTTCTGTTAACTATAACAAAGTTACCCATAAATCTACCTTTGGGGCACCGTTGGTATACACTGTACTTTCAGAATATTAAACAACAAGTAAGCCCCCCATTTAAAGTAATAAAGTTAGTATCTGTAGATGTTCAATTACTTTTTGCTTGTATAACGTATTGTCAACTGTGAGAAAGGTTCGTCAATCACTCTATACAGAAGAATATTATCTCCGCCAGTATATGACCCCAATTCATTTAAAATTATTGAGTTTGAAAGTTTAGTTTAAAAACAATTTATAAATTTTCGTTGAAGTTTTGGTATTGTTTCCTTTCATTCATAAGACAAAAGTTTAATATCGAAGATTGGAACCTGTGCGTGACTTACAAGTTTACAAAAACAAGATAGCAGTTTCGTTAAAGTAACTATGAACACAGCTGCAAATCTCAGACTTCTATGTCTTGTAGGAGATTTTTCACTGGCTCGAAAGAATTTAAATAATGTTTAACTTAATAATTTGATTGATTCGATTTGTTGATTTCTTGTTACTTCCCTAGGGTGGTAAGTGACACTTACTTTCCCTCTGTCATAATAGTCAATAAATAAACGGAAAAACAATCTTCTTCCTTTGAATAGAAAAATAATGACATGGTAAGTGCAACTTTAGCGAATCGGTAATCGAAAAATAAATTAATTTGTGGATAGGATAGGATCTTACCTGCGTCTAACTTCTGCCATCGATTTATATTATTTTCACAGTTTTTAAATTAGTTCAAATTATAACAGAAATTTCAACTAATTTGCTAAAAAAAACTTAGTAGTTACTTTGGAGCGGTAACATTTCGAGGTTTCTCATTAAAATTTGTTATGTGCTTTCGATTTTTGTTACATGAGTTATTTACGAGGATTTTCCGTTAGTTGAACCTTTCACGTAAAATAAAAAAGCCGGATATTCTGCATTAAATACAAGGTAAACATACAAATGAGCACTAATAACCCTTGTTTAAGAAATGGAAAATATTTTCCTAATTCTACTTTGTTTTCCGTAAAATTTAAGCTCATATAAATACGAAAGCATGCTATTCTCAGGACTTGTAATTTAGTAAACAGATGTAGAAGTATCGAGGTTAATACCACGAGAGCGAGCGAGTATGGCGGACAATATGAAAAGTTAAAGCTAAAGATTATTTATCTGTTCTTTGTATACAATCTCAGTTTCAAACAATAATATTATGAGAGCCAATATTTAATTAGTGTGAAGCTTGCAAAGGATTGTAACTAAGGTGGTCGTACTTCGTCCTTGAGCTTCGCCCTCTGACCGCAAATATTTGAATTCGTGTTGTAATTTTTTATGCTTTTAATTTAACATGGTGCAAATGTTTGTTCGACTGCTAGCTTTTTGCTGGGATTTTCACTTGTTCTACTTGTTTTTATTGCGTAGGAGATCAACCATTACTAAACTCCCTTTTTATGTATTCATAAATAAACCAATAAAATATTAAAAAATACCGGGCGTTTTTCATTATGGCGGGCCATTAAATTTTCTGCAAAGACTTCATTGTAGAAGGTTTGTTAGAGTAGAAATCACTCGCTTGCTGTTGTACGTAAATTATCGAATTTACATTAGTCTTGTTGTATTATTTTCTTTAGACTTTCCCAATTCCGTTAGGATTGCATGGTTGCATACAATGCTATTGCATACGTCACGCCTCTTCTTATTTTTTTGGTATTCACTTAGTGGGTTTTAATCTTAGGGAATTTGTAAATTTTAGGTTGGTTTTCTTCAGAGAATTCTGTTGGCAAATTCATTACTTAGTTTCTTCTACGTTAGTCATCGGTCAAGAATAGACGTCGTTTACTTTGGCTTTAGTATTTGGTTATCCAAAATTAGTTTGATCATCCGAGGTACGACATATTGAAAAACGCTATTTAGTTTGCTTTTTGGGCCTTTAGTGAATTTAGAACGGTAGTCGTTTTGGATTTTAAGCATTTTTCATTACCTTTATTGGAATTTTAAATGTTCAACGACCATTTTGATAGAAGCGTTTCGAAGGGTATTTTAACAACTTTTGGGTATGTAATGCATTGGTTTTATTTAAAGATTTCTTACGGTATTCGTTGTATTTCAGCCCTTTTTCTTGTAGTACGTTTTAGTACTGTTTTTTGTGGTTGGTGCTGTTTTTCCTGCACAACGTGTTCGTAGAAACCACCTGTTCGACATCTGTATCCACGTGTTATTTCAACACCACGTTGGTTTGGAAATTGTTTGGAGTTCATTACCCGAAGGAATCATCCCGAGATATTTATAAGGCAATTAACTGGAATTTTCCTGAGTTTAAGAATTATCCTTGCGAACCCTCCGAAGGTCTACGTTCGTTTAATTACGATCTTAGCCATTTTGAACGATACAGTCTACGTTCGTTTACTTACGATTTGGGTTAATTTGAACCTTAAATTTATTTCGTTCGTTTAGTTACGATATTGTCTTTGAACATTCCCTATAGTTTTTTTTTGTTTGTTTAATTAGATCTTGTGGTTTGAAACATAACATTTAGACTTAGTTTGTTACGATTTTAGCAATTTCTGTATTGGTTTGTTTGAACGATAACTTTTTCAATTTCAATTTTGTATATGTGTCATTTTGTTTATGAGTTAATATATCATATTTCGTTAATTACAAAGCCTTGGGTTTTATTATCAAGTCAATTGACTTTGGAGGTCTATTCTGAAGACATTGTTACTTAAGAAAGGGTCTGGCGCCCAAGGAACATCGTTAGTTTAGGTATTTAGTGAGCACTACTATTTTCTTTTAGGAACCTCACGCCCACGCAACAGAGTAGCGGGTTTATTTAGTGTTATCACCTCCGGATAACAATTGATATACTTCACCTAGTGCTGGTGTATCAGGTTACATAAAAGTACCAAAAGATTGGAAGGTTTGGTATTTTACAGTGTTGCCATAGGTACATAAATTCCCTGGTTTTAGGTATAGAAAGTTGTCACCGCTCTTATTTCTAGCCATTTCGGCAGTTATATTGGATGTAATACATTCTACATGCTTTATGTGATTCACAATGCGGAATTTTGTATTTTCATGTCTGTTGTGTTTGGAATAATACAAAATTTGAGCACATATTTTGAAGTTACGAATTTATTTAACCACCTGCAACCAAAAAGAGCGTCGCCTTCCTTTAACAAATTACAAAACACTAACCTGCAGGGTTGTCCAACCTGTAGTTCACGTGTGGCTCACACCACCTTTTGATGTGGCTCGTTTTATCAACGATGCGCACTTGTAGGTGCTAAATAAAGTGTCAGGTTTCACATTAAAAATATGTTTTTCCTGTATTTAATTTTTGTTTGAATTCTTAATAAATAAGAGTACATATGTAATTACAATTTTTATTGTTTGTGAATTATACACGTTTAAAATTGGAATATTAAAAGTGCAAAATATATCTGTGGCTCACCTAAAATTTTTAAATTCTAAATTGGCTCGAGTCAAGTTAAAGGTTGGGCACCACTGCACTAACGAATATGTCACTTGTGAGTATACCCAACCTAATAAACAAAGTTAAACTTTTCTCCAATTCAGTAGCATCTGAAGTATATTTTATTTAACGAAAACTTTGGTCTCAAATTATAATGTATTTTTATTTCCAGGAGCATTAAAGGAAACAAAATGTTAACAACGTTGCAGCTGAACGCCTTCCAAGGATTAAGTTCTTTGCGGCAATTGTAAGTTTCATTCAATATCCTCTAAAGAGCCTTGTCAGAAATATTGCGACCGGAATTTATTAAAAGTTCCGTTCGTACCACCGTAACTTTCGTGTTGTACTTTTAAAGTTAAAACTTTCTGATGGGGCTTATAACGTTGTCAATTAAATGTAGTCGATATTTTCATTTTAAACGGCAGCAGTTTCATGATTACAGAGATTTATCGGAAACGTCTATCGAAAGTCTACCTGTTGTTGGATTAAGCGAAGTTGACATTTTGAAAATTGAAAATACGCCGTCTATGAAAACGATACCCAGTATTTATGAGCTACAGGTAAGTAAGAATGCCTTTGCAATTTTAATTTACTTTATTATTCACGCTGGTGCAAAGTGAAGGGAAAATCAGCTGCTTACTTTGTTACGTTATTTAGCATTTTACAACAGAGGGTTTGAAAGCGCCAGAATAAAACTTAGACGAAAAGGCTGCTTTTAATTTAAATTACTGTTGGGTTTAGATACCCACATACCTCTCTTTAAGTATTTTTTGTTATACTGTTGATGCTATAGAAACATATCAAACTTTAAAAATGATTTTATGATATTCGTGGATGTAATTCAATCATATTTTATGAAACCTTGCCAGTAAAAACGTTTCGTAGAAACGTAAAAACTCCTAGAAAGCACTTTAGATAAATAATAACAATAAATGTTTCAGTTCGAAACTGCACGATTTAGTTATTTTTCGGGGAAATATTTCCGAACTGGGCAAGTTTATTGATGCATATACATAAACTTGTTGCTATTTTACAAAATCGCCTGCTTCTTTCCGTGCAGTGATGCTTATTTCCCAACGGTATTTAGTTTTAACTTTGTGTCGGTCCTCCTCGTCTCAGCTCGAAAAACATTCGAAACATGTTCGGCTCGGCTCGGAGAAAATTGCACATATTCTCGGCTGGGCTCGGCTTGGTTACCGAGTTTCAAGCTTTTACCGAGTTTGGAGCCTTTAGCGAGGAGCACAAAGAAAGATGGGATGTGTTCACTTTACTAATTTCTTGAATTTAATTGAATGTCGACATTTACCGAACTTCAAGTCTTCATTGAATTTCGAGACTTTACCGATCTTCGAGCTTTACAAGCAACTTAGAGAAAAGCCAGTTAGCTTCAACAAATTTTAGGCTAAATCTCGCTCAAAGCTCAAGTTGAGCTGAGTCGATCTCGAGTTACAAGGTCGCACTCCCACCCCTTAAATTGTAGCTTAAGTCTTCCAGCTTTTCTTCTTCTTCCGGTTGTGCTAACAGCGTGTATTTAATCGTGTCTGTGTCATCTTTTTGAATTACGTGGCTTGCCCGTTCTTCCAACATTGGTCTCATCATAGACGTCAAAAAACTTGTCTTAAATCTTCTTCGATACTTGATCTTCTAGTATCGGTGTGTATATGTTGCGCAGAATTTTTTTTTTCGAAGATACTCAATACTGTTTCGCCTGATTTGCTTTATGTTCATGCCTTGGAGCCGTGGATTAACACCAGTCATATTTTTTATTTCGTTTCTAGCTGTTTTCTATCCATTGTTGGGTCTCTCTCTCTCTCTCTCTCTTATAACTCCTCGCATTTTTATTCTGGGAAGTTTATACCAATTCATACCACCGGTTCTTTTGAGATCATCTCCTATCTTTGTTGTGGTCGTCCAGTGCTTCGTTTTTCTCTTCAGGATCTTCTTCTGCTTCCTCTTATCGCCAAAGCCTTGGCCAATGGGATGTTAATGATTTATAAATATGAGTACTGTAAGCCCTCTTCGCACGTATGTTGGGCAGGAGGCTAACCTGGTGAAGAAAATCGCCCGCAGTGTTGCGAGGTTAACAGTTATCAAAGGTGTTAGTATGATAACCGTGACTATCAGTTTAACATACCCTCCGAAGCACGGAGAAGCGTATGACCTTCTAAAATTCCGGCGGGGGGTATCACTGGTCTCGGTAATCGAACTCAAGATGCCTACGTGATAGACCGAGGCCTTTCACACGTGGCTATCTACTCCATCCATCCATCCCCAGGACCTCCATGTCGTTATCTCTTCACTCTACTTATTAGTTGCCCTGATGACATGCCCACCCCATTGCCATTTTAAAGATGTTATTCGGAAAGTTAAGCTTATTTTTCTGACGTATCCACTTGTTGTTTTTTTTTTGTCTTTCGGTATTATGTTGAACATTTTTCTTTCGATGTCTGTCTGGTGTGCATGTATTAAGTGTATAGTGTCTTGTTACTATCTGCAGTCGGCCACTCCGCAGACAGGATCTTTAATTGTAACCAGACGATTAAAGGACTTCGAACAGTGGGGAATTCTTTGTAAAACTCCTTACCACTGCGCCAACGAAGTTCATTAGAAATTGCAAAACCGAAGTACTCACCAATATAAAAAGGCGGGTTAATTTGTGTCTCCAGGAAACGGTGGTTCTTTTGAACAGCTTCTTTAGCTTTTATGTGCTTTTATTTTTATTACTTAGGTACTGAAATAAAAATTATGATTTCCAATTCTAACGATTATCTATTTTGCTAAACTGAAATAAAAAGGTTATTTTGTGAGAAATTGATTTATTCAAGACTAAAACAGCTGTAATAGAAACTCCGCATCTTATCACTTAACCTCCACTAAGATTTAACACAACAATGCCGAATAGTTACTTGCACTTGCCCCTTCACTTGCTGTGTCTAAATACTAAATACCAGATAATCGACTTAAGAACAATAATTATTTGAGTGAATTGCTTTTAGTTCAAAATACAAAAAATAATCTTAAGGAATTCAACTACATGCCAACGACAAACTTATAGGCTGATATTATGATATGTAAATTCTAAAGCTTGTAATACATATAATTTTTGCTTTCGATTGCCAAGCTTTATGTATTTTTTTTTTGTACAGGAAATACTTGACTTAAATGCAGATAAACATTAATAAAAACCGAAGTCAAAAATGATGAAGTTTAGTTAAAAATCGTAGACGCATCCTTTAATAAGAAAAGTGTTCATCGCTGCTATGAAATAGGAAGATATAAATAAAAGAAGATTTAAAACCCTCTCGATCTAATAAAAGTGCAAAGAGAATTTCACGAACGCTGAATCTGCAGACGGTATTTAGTTGGGATTATTTGCATACATACGCTGGCGGGAGCTATCGATATTTTTTTGTTTTCAGACTAAAAATAAGCCCTTTTCGCCACGTATTTTAAAATCTAAGCTAAAACGCAGATTTATTTATGTGTTTTATTATATAACTTTAAGTATTACAAACCACCACATGGTTCAAGCAATAAAATCCAAGCTAATATTACATTTTTCTTCGAGACTTTTCATTACGAGTACGACTCTGATCTCACGTTACCTATTTGTAATGTATATTTATGCAACCCTGCTATTATTATTTAAAGGCATTGTCAACTTATGCAACATATTTAGTAAATATCAAAATACGTTAGTTAAAATACTCGTAAAACTACCCGCAGTGGTAGAATTTCAATATCTTTGATAATAACCACAATAAACGGGTAGAGAGAATTCATTTCCGGATACGTGACGTCACGAGTCTCGTCCTCCCGAGGCTCCTAAACAAACACAACACCCACGTTGCTGGGTTACTAGTATTATTAGTCGACTCGGCATTTCGCAAGCGACACTCTTGACGTCATATCTTAAACTTTTAGCTCCCATAACACGGTAACGAATTAAAATTCGGCCGTAAAATTTTGCACAGGTGCAATACTCACTTTACTCAATCAAATTATAAAATAAAAAAAAAACGACTTTTCATAAGTTGACAATGCCTTTAAAGTAAGAGAAATTACACAACTAGAGTTCCTTTTCTAAACAAAAAATTAATGATATTAACCTAGTTTGAATGTTAGACACTCATATTTCTACATTAGAACATAATGCCGTTCATTAACAACAAACAAAAACACAACTCTGAAATTATTATTTTTAAAATTTTAATTAAATAATATTAAAACGTGAATATTCAAATATACCCTTTTGTTTCGCAGCAAAACACCACCAGGGAAATAAATCTGAATTAATTAAGGGTAGGACACTATTCTACGCTAAAGGCCGTTATTCTATGGCATCTAAAGAAATGTACGGAAGAAAATTAATTTTAACGAAGTTTATTTGGGATTCTTAACATTAAGTCTTTAGAGGGTTGACAAATTTAGAAATCCGACTTTATCTTCTGCCTGTACGAGGTCCATGCCGATTCTTTTTTAAATATTCTAACGAGACGCGTCAGCAGTCGGGGTGAGCATGTGTGAGATGCGTCAACCGCTGATAGAAGTCTCTGGAGTTACGGCGAGTGATCGAGATGCGTCATTGTTCTGGAAGAACATCGAACTTACTGGATTGGAAGCCCGCATTCGTATTAAGGCGCGTTCCTTGAGGAAGCGACCAGTCTACCAACGACAGCCTACCAGTGGAATACGTGACGCGTAGTGAACGCTCGGTAAACATAAATTTATACGAATAATTTACGTACATGAATATAAATAAACTGTATAAATAAATTAGTTAGTGTTTCGGATTAGAATTACTGTTGGTGTTAATTTTTGCATTGTTTAAATTTGTTAGTAAATAATTCACACCAGGGACCGAACTTTTAAATAAACTTTTTAAAAACGTTACAATATATTGAAGCTACGAAAGCGGTTAAAATAATTTTATTATGTTTTTTAAAATATATCCCCTTATACTCGATAGACTTTTGCATTCCTTCAAACCATATATCAGATGACCGTGGTCAAGCTTCTTTTGGAATGGTCTCAATTTCGTGGATATATGCAGCTCTAGCTTCATTACTATTAGAGAACCGACGCCCTCTTACTTCTTTTCATTTTTGGAAAACAAAATGTCACAAGGTCACAACGTGACAAGTGTGGTGAATACGCAGGTGAAGTACCAATTTTGCAAAGATGTGTGGAGAAGTACTGTCGTGATACCATTCAGTATACCAAATTCAGTAAACCAGTTAAATACTGTGGTCTTTAAAGGACGTACAGTGGATGGTCATTGAATTAGATTTTTTTAAATTTACAGCAGTAAATGTATTTTAACATCAAACTGGTATATGGTGATTAAATAATATTTTAACATTTAGATAATAATCTGGGCCGGCAGTACGGCAGAGTGGGAGCGCATATATAGTAGTGCAATGCAAAAAGTTAAGCAAAGACCTGCTTGGTCAGAACTTGAATGGGTGGCCACTCTGCGGCTCGATGTGTTCGGCCCCCCTCGACACTGTAAAGGTATAAGAGGGTAAAAGAAAAAGAAGAAAAGAAAGATATTTTGTTAATTCATTATAATAGAAATTTAATTACAGACTGGTACGCTAAACCAATATTGTGGGGTTCTAAGAAAGCTAAACAGCGCCGTTGCACACCTTCTTTATTTTAATTAAATTACATTTCATACTTTCGTATTATTTTCCAAACTGTCTCGCACATCTGCCATCGTTGTCATCTTTCTCGAGTGCCCGACTTACCACTTCACTACATTTTTGAAGAGACACTATTAGCCAGAGTTCACCACTAAGTAGGTACACCCGCATAGAAGATCATCCCCACTCCTGTTTTTATTTCTAGGTTGTCGTATGTGAGAAGAATTATGGTTGGATAAGCTAAGCCACGCCTATGTTTTGCGGGAAATTCAAATTTTCAGTTCAAAATCATATTCAAACAATTGGACATTTTTACATAACTTGCTTCTCTTATAGTAAAAGTTTGTTGGTCAGATTCAAATACACGTTGTATGTTAGCCATCTGAGGGAAATGTTAGGCACTGTCATTAAAGAAGTTGTCAATTTGCTTAAAGGCATATCTGAATCGAAGATGAAAATAAAAAGATATACGTTTATTGTACAATAAAACGAATAATTAATTAGCAGGAATTTCTACACACAGACAGAAGCTTCTTTCTAATTTTCCAATATAAAAAAAGTTTTCTCCAATATGCGTCTGCAATTTAAAATCCACGGAAACCCTAAATTTCATTAAATGCAAACTACCGTGACACTTTTTCACTTACCTAAAAGCACTTCTGCATGTTCCCTTAAAACTTTGTAATTTGTTTCGAGATTTGCAAGCCTGATTTTAAGCAACTTTCATTTTGTTACAAGCGGTTACACTAAATACCGTTCCGAACTCAGCGCTTCAATATTTCGGAACTTTAAATTTCGGTTCTTATTTTACAGACTAAGAATAGCTGTGAGCAGTAGACAGAATGTAATTAGTTTAAATAATGTTTAGTGTTTGTTTAGTTGTACAGTTTGGGTTTTAATTGAGAAGGATGGATTTACTTTGAAAATTAGCCAGATGTAAATGTGGTTTGCCGGCATTTATTTAAATTTTCTTAGTTAATTTGCACTCACATCCAACTATGGAGATTACAATCATTACGGTTTTTGCTAGTTTCATTTCTTTCGTCTCTTGCATATATTTAAGTCTTAATCTATCTAGGTGGAAATTCTGGATGTGATCGTAAACTAATTAGTAGATTGTCAAGAAATTCATGAAGGTACCCAATTGATAGGTTGTTGAGTTGTGTGGGCAGTAGCGCCATCTTGCTGAAAGTAGCCTTACCGCAGCTAGTCTTCATAGAGTTGATTAATAACTTCAGTTATAATATTCCGGTACTAGGGTCGCTATAAGGTTGTCTGAAGCCCTAGGCACTAGTCCTACCCCCCCCCCCCCCCGGCTTCACTGTTCATTAAAACTAACAACAAAATATGTATTCTTGAATTTTTTCTTTCCTAATTCCAATACTTTTTCGTAGGCCTCAAAAATTCTTGTAGGCTCTAGGCACTGTGCCTCAATTGCCTAATGGATAAGACGGCCCTGCCCGGTGCCTCTTGGCACTGGCGTTGGCAGTAACAGTTTCGTGATTGAATGGCTGCAACGGTGCGGTGTTTCAAAAAAAATATGGGGATATTCGGCATTCCCTAACCTCAAATTTTGTGAATTAGTATACACCGAAAGGATAACCTAAGCCTCATCAAAAAAAAAGTTAAATGTAGCAATTTACTGTTGTCCGTTGAGTTTTGTTGGAACCACTGGCAGTACAAAATTTACCTATTGTTACTTATTGGTGGCAACTCTTGTACAGCAAGAATTTTGTATGCTAATAGTTGTAAATCTGTTTAAGGACGTTGGGGCAAGTACTTAGTGGGTTCCTTGTTACGACTATTACCTGAAAAGTGTTGTCGAAACTCCTGCTACACCAGCACTAGGTGAAGTATATCAATTGTTATCCGGAGGTGATAACACTAAATAAACCCGCTACTCTGTTGCGTGGGCGTGAGGTTCCTAAAAGAAAATAGTAGTTCTCACTAAATAGCTAAACTAACGATGTTCCTTGGGCGCCAGGTCCTTATAACGTAAACAGCTTCAGTCGGACCTCCTGAAGAATAGACCTCCAAAATCAATTGACTTGACAATAAAACGCAAAGCTTTGTAATTAACGAATAGGATATATTAACTCGTAAGCAAAATTTACACATATACAATTGAAATTGAAAAAGTAATTAATTTGTATTGTAATTCAAAGTGTTAGTAAAACTTTCAATCGTCATTTAGTAAATCGAACTCCGGTGCGAGTGATTAGGATTGTGGTTGCAGTCACAGCAACGGGAATTTATGAACTGTAATTGATTTTGACGCGTTTTTGGCAGTACGTTTAGTACTTCTTTCAAAAATATGCTACACCAGCACTAGGTGAATACCAAATAAGAAGAGGCATTGTATGCAACCATGCAATCCGTAGATATAACTGGGAAGTCTAACTAGCTAGACTAAAGTAAATTCGAGAATTTACATAAAACAGCAAGAGCGTGATTTATACTGTAACAAATCCCTCCCTTTCTTAACAAGCGTCTGCCAAGATGCGTAACTAAAGAATTCCCAGAATCTATAGGATTATAGGATGGCAACTAACCCAGAAAAATACCTAAGTAAATAACCCCAAAACAATGATGACTAAAAACTTCTAAAATAACGGACACAATAATATGAGGGATATACCCTTACAAATATAAACAACACAACTAGGAAAAGATGGAAAATCCTAATGGGACAAATGTCTAATTAAATCCTCCCAGCTAATTAGACTAACACATAACACACCCAACCAACCAAACCCGCTAAATGAATAAAACAACCACACTAACTAATCGAACCACTACGGTAGCAACAAGCGTCTAATTTAACATAACTCACAACTACGCTACCTGACTTTTCTAATACTAAGACACCTCTCAGGTTCTTACGAAGTTCATCCACGCTGCTACCTACTTTATGAATACCCCTAACTTTGAGTTCGTACTCCAACTCATCCTTTAATAACCTGTCTACTTCTAATTTGAAAGACATCCTGACTAATATTCTAATAATATCCTAAATTCGATAATTACTTTACTAACTAACCAGTTTAAAAGAGCTGGTTCTAATCTAATCGACTAATCGAGCCCCACGTTGGGCGCCAAAAATATGCTACACCAGCACTAGGTGAATACCAAATAAAAAGAGGCATTGTATGCAACCATGCAATCCATAGATATAACTGGGAAGTCTAACTAGCTAGACTAAAGTAAATTCGAGAATTTACATAAAACAGCAAGAGCGTGATTTCTACTGTAACACTCCTTTAAACATAACACCGCACTGTAAATATGATTCAATCATTTTTTATAGTATTTGTAGCTTAATTCAATTTTAAATAAAAACTTGTGTCAACAGGAACAGTAATGGTAGTTGATAAATTCGAACTTAGTTTGCCGAAATACGTATTTATTTTGTGTCTTTCCGGCCTACCCAATGTTCGCATAAAATAACACTAGTTTACTGCAGTACTGAATATGAACCCATATTTTATAGTTCTCCTTATTTTTCTATCAATTTCAGACCGACATAGAATAATGCAGTAGCCTAACGACAAAAAAATCGGGTATTTTTAAAAGTACCTAAATCTGTCACGTCTTCGGTGATTTTTTTCTCGTAACTTATAGTGTTGTTTTATAGGTTCGATTTATTTTAGCAATCCGTTTTATTGTTTGCTGAAATATTACCCCAGACGAAGAAGTGGACAAGCTTGAAACGACATTTAAATTGTAGCGTACTTGTAATCAATCTAACTTCTGTGAAAGCTTCTCAACTTTGCTAAATCCCAAATTTTAAAAAGTTGCAAGTTTCGCTTTGTATTTATATTTGTGAAAGAAACTTTAAAACAACGGCATAAAAACAAACCATTGTTATTTACTTTGTGATTTATAGGCTGGATTTATTTAGCAGGCGAAGAAGTAATAAATGTTAAACTAAAAAATAAAAATTGTAGGACGTAAATTTGCTTTTATTATTCGCGGGCGCACATTCTCTAGATCTTCAAAGTTTAATTTTTTATGTTTTTATATTATAAGATATCGTTTTTTCTTTGATGTTGAAGGCACGCTTTCATTAGTTTAAATTATAAAGAAATTTAATAAAACTTTGAATCCTTATATTAAATTTGACTTGCTCATTTCGTCAAACTATGGAGTTTAGGCTATCGTGCTGTCTGTTATGTTGTGGGCGAAGAGATTAATTCATTCATTAAATAAAATAATAACAAATGTAATGAATTTGCAATTTCTTAGACCGCAGTAGGCCACGCTTTTGATTATTTGTGTTGGTATTGAGTTTAATGAAAACCAGAGAGCTTGTTACGCTGGCATATGTTGAATGTTAGGTTTTGTACCAAGTCTAGGTTGGTATAGACTGTTCGTTCATATGCACAATTTCTACTTGATTTCTTAAGATATTACAATGGGCAATAAAAGTATTATGACAAGTTAGAAGTGGTAAATCCTGCCATGAAACCCTACCAGAGACGGCTTTAAACTGTTTCCCCAAAATATTTTAACATTTTATAAATGAATTCTTCTATTTTGGGGCAGCTGTAAAATTTTTCGAGTCCAGTCTAGTAGGGATAATTTACGATAGGATATATTATAAACAAAAATCAAACAATTGGTTTAAATAATGGCACGTAAAACTGTTACAATGTAGACTTAATAACTACTTAATCATTAAATTACACCAAGAGAATTATACGAATAAATACCAAATATTTTTCAATACCTATTTGCCATTGTTGAATTATGTCTGCGGTCATTAAACATGTGTTTGTTACATAGAAAATGTACGCGCAACTTCGCATGACGTAATAGGTGCATACTTGAAGTGATCTATAAATTGAGGATCTACATTAAGTAGAGCTTCATTGAAATCAACACCACTCAAAACCCTGTTAATTGCATTTAATTTTGTAAACCCTTCATTTTTCTTTAAAACAAAGTTCAACTTTTCATTTATTTTTTTTGCCTACGGGGCCATTATCACTGCTGATTTGTTTTTTAACGTCTCAACTACCTGAATACTTCCTTCTAAAGAAAGTTCCCTGCCTTGAAGTTTTTCTATTGCAAATTCAATGCAGGCAAAGCTTGATCTGATGTATATTTACGACAAGCAGTTTCTTAAAAATATCTCTACATTTTTCAATGCGATTGAACTATCGGAATCAAATTCTGAAAATACATTTTTAATATCATTAAAATGCTCGGCAAGAAATATTACACAATTCAACCAGGTTCCCCATCTGATCAAGACTGGTTCTGGTGGCAGCGGAACGCCAGGAAAAATTTCTTTTATGTTTGCACTCTAAGAATTGCTTTAGCAAATACTTTTATCACATTAAATACTAACTTGTTCTCTATGGGAAATTCTACGAAAATCATTACCGCTACGTTTTAAAATGCTCCCAGCTAGTTTGCGGACCCGAACGAGCATATCATAGCATTATTCTAACGTGAATAGTAGAGTCAACAACTGGCAACGTCGGTTTAATAATTAACCATATTTTTGTATTTTCAAAACCTGATCGGTAATTTACAATAGTAAAACGCCGCTTATGTTGTTTGAAACTTCAAGGATCCATATTCTGTCCATCACGATCACCAGATCTAATTGAATTAATTTCGTTTTTGTAGATACGTATAATAACCAATTTAGTATAAACTGTTTAATTTCCTTTTTTTACTAAATTCTTTTCAGCTTTTTGTACTTACACCTCCAAATAAGCAATGCAACGAATTATATCAAACAAATCTGTTCTCAAGGTACAATATTCTGTCTGTCATGATCTCCAGACTTGAATTCATTAGGTAATTTCTTCTTTGTTGATACGCATAGTAACCAATTTGTTGTCATAAAGCATTCCAGCTGTATCTAAGCTTCAGAAATAAAGAACTTTTTTCTTAATAAAAAAAACATAACCATACTTTTCAGTTTAAAGTCCCTTCTGTAACTTTCAGGAGTATAATTATTAAAAAATCTATCCTAAATTATCGGATGAATAAAAACAAAGTTATTTTAAAATGCCCTACTTCAAAACGTTCCGAACACTAAAACTAAAATTTTCGGTTACATAACTTAGGACGCTCTTTACATATCTACCACAGCTTAAACATTGAGTTGAAGTTGAGTTTACAATGACCGTAGACGTAGAACTTTGTTCGTGAGACGATTATACAAAGTCAGAAAGTTAAAATCTTGTACACAGACTTCGTATCACTAACTAACTCATTTAGGTTTAAATCTTCCGTTATGGTTGTAGCCGTAAATAATGTGGACAGCAATCTGTATCGGATTTTGGTAATAATCTGTATAAAACTTCTCTATATACAAGATGCTGTGAATAATGTAATCGTCGATTTAAACTGACTGTTTTCAAAGTTTTCAAAACAACTTAAGGATTGTTGTTTTGTAAAATTTAAAGACATTTAGATAAACTCGAAGGTTTTGGTCTTAATCATTTAAGTGAAATATAAAAAACTGTGTCTAGTTTGACCGTTCCTGTTTCAAATAATTGCATTGCTCTAGATTTTCTATTTTCAGAACAACTTAAAGATTATATTGGTTTGTAACATTTAGATAAACTCAAAGACTTTGGCCATAAAATTTTAAGTAAAATATGAAAAATCGTATTTAGTTTGACCTTTCTAAGTTAAAGTGTTAATGTCTGAAATACATATGTAATAATGTAATAAATTTTCGGTTTTCCAGACAACTTAACGATTATTGTTTTGTAAAATCCAGAAACATTTAGATAACTTCAGACTGTAGACATTTTAAGTAGAACATAAAAATTATGTTTAGTGTGACATTTCCAGGTTAAAATTTTAATGAATTCCAAGAGATCTACGATCAGTGTCAGTGCTACAAGAGCGTCTTCCGGGTTCAGCCGTGTTATTTTTGATACAGAAGAACTCAACATTTCGTCCGCTTTTTTAAGGGACTTAAAATGGAGGCACTAAAAAGCACGGTAACTCAACATGTCAACCACGCCAGAGGCGAAATTCTTTTAGCAAAAGGAAGAAGGACATGGTAACTCAACTTGTAAAACAAGCCAGAGGCGAAACCCTTCTGAATAACAACAGAAAATGCAGCGACTTTATATATTATATATTATATTATACGTGGACGATCTTCTTCATCACAATGCATACACCTCAAGTTCTGGTGACCCCACTTCCAAAATCGAACGCGAGGTTGTCACACTCATCTGACCTCCCATAGGATATTCAAGGTCGTCTAATCCCTTGTGAAACCAAACCGCCAAGGCTGTATGGCCTTCCTAAAATTCACAAAACAAACAGCAGATCATTTTCCGTCCCATTGTTAATACCATAAATTCCCTCACGTACAACCTGGCCAAATATCTCGTTAGCATTCTTAAGGCACATACAGGGAAATCTTATTCACATATTTTAAATTCTTCACTTTGTAAACCTCACCGTAAACCCTAATCACCTACTTGTTAATTTTGACATTACGTGTCTGTTCACCGAGGTCCCCATCCCTGACTCAGTAGCTATCACCGAACAGTTACTAGGTCAAGACGGCAAACCTGCAAAACAAAGTGCCTTTCCTCCACATATTTTCTGTTTAACAACCCCTTTCTCCGGTGGTTACAAATATCTTCATGGAATCTTTTGAGGCAGTAGCCCTGGAATCCTTTGATTTAAAGCCCAAGGTCTGGTTCCGTTAGATGACACTTTTATTATCTGGCCTCGTGGAAGACATAACCCCTTCCTTCCTTGAGTATCTCAGTAATCAGCACCCTGGCATCAGGTTCACCATGGAAATAGAATCGAACAGTTCTCTCCCTTTCGACGACGTCCTGGTAACCGGTAAACCGAGTGATAATATTACACATTCAGTTACACCCCTCACATACTGAAAGTTCTTAGAACACCTGTACACTCCAGGTTACTGCCATCTTGCCCTAGATTCACCAGGTTACTGATCGCATTTTTTGTAAAATTTAAAAACCTTTATTTAACCTTGAAGGCATTAATCTGAAACTTTTAAATAAAATATAAAAAATTGCCTTTAATTTGATCTTTCCATGTTAAAATGTTGATGTTTGAAATGCTTAAATGTTAAATTTTAAGCTTTGCCCAAAACCATTAAGTTTATTTAAATGCTTCAGATAAATTCCTGTGGCGCTGCAGCCCTGGGTGGGCTTTGGCCTCTTCAACAATTCTTCTTCCACTTTCTCCTGCCGTTGATCGCCAGTTTCCAGTTCCTCTTCTTTATTGTTATAAGGTCTTGTACAACATCTTCCTACCTTCTTTGGTGGTCTCTTTATTTCACTATTTGTTTTTATACGCCACGTACCGTCGGCATTACGCGTAAGCCCGTATATTTTACGACATATTTTTCAATCGAAGATTCTTAAGTTGTTAATGTCCCTTATTGTTAGATACCATGTTTCGCATCCATAAGTTATCACCGATCGTATTATGGTTTTATATATTTTTAATTTATTTGTTTCACTTTATTACAATTCTATTGTAATTCAGGATTCTCACAGGGATCTGTAGTTTAGTTAACATTTGAAGCTTAGTAGTAGGTTGGGTTGCATGCCCTCCATTTTGATTAAAATTTTGCCACATTTAGGGATTTTTAATCTATTTTTGAATTGGTCTTGCTGGTTTTATTTTTCGACTTCCGAGGTCTTTCTGGCACGGCGGGTCTACCAAGTTGGACATATTTTGATGACTGGAAAATAATTAGTTATTGTACATTTATATGGATCATCCTAGCACCAAAATTATTATTAGTAATTAGCAGAAGTGATTTATGGAAATTTCTATTGGCTGGTGCCCTGATTATTGTGTTTTAAACTTCTGTAATTCGATCACATGGTGTGGCTTTTATTCCAACTTTACTTATACTCGACTTGAGGGCTTTTTCATGTTATAAGGTATGCTACTATTTTGTTTTCTCGTTTACACACCGCTAACGTGTCATTTCGACTTTCAGCCCAACTGTTGGCCAGATTACAGTTAATTATTGGTAAGCTGTTGGCCAGACTTACAGCTAATTATTGGTAAATTGTTGGGCAGATTTAGTGGTAGTTTGCAGTGAACTATTGGCAGACTTTTGGCCAGATTTGGTGATAACTCACAGTTGATTTATGTGGTATGTGGTTCCGTCCTTTGCTGGTTACTTTCTGGTAGTTTATTTATGTATTGATGGTGCTTTCGAAGACTTGATCGTATTACTTCTCAGCGTCTGAAGTTACTCTAACGACAGCCTACCTTGCTAATTGGATTTCTGAAGAACTCCTGGCCTACGTGTACCAGTACCTCTGACTCCATAAGGTAGATCTTTGTAATTTCCTACGATAAGTGTTGTAGGGGTTGTTATAACCTAAAATTTCGGTTTGTCTTAGTACTTAATTCTACTTGTATATTAAGGCAACCAAGTAGTTTATTGAATTAAATCACTTAGCGTAGACTTCTTTATAAACGGTGTTGTAAGGTTAATCTTTGTTTCTTACCTCAATAATTATTGCGCTTTGTTATTTTTATCTTATATGTTTAATAATTTGGTTATTTATAGGTACATTTATTTAGGTCATTTGTTGTATACATATTTGTTTACTTATTAATATTATTCGATTAAATATCTGAACAATCTGAAAGTGCTTTTACTTGGTTATTTTGTGTTTTGGAATATTTCAGGGAACTGGTTATCAGTTACTATTTCTATTTTTTTGTAAGGCACGCTGGTAATTAATTGGCGCCCATTTATTATTACAGCTTATTAAAGAATCCCGATCTTCGCACTTCACACTTATGTGTAGAACAGTGCATATCCAATATAATTTCAACCATTATTTGTGTGGAGCATAAACAAGAAATTTTACATTTAGATTTTCGGCATACTTCGACTACAATCATTTATAATAACCCTGTATATTTCTACTTCAGAGTAATTCTAACAAGAACAATTACGTAACCCAGAATTAAACATCTGACAAACAAGTTGTTCAAATTTCAACCAAACTGAATACCAACATAATAAATTAAAGTCATTGCCTACTTTGGTCTAAAAATAAAGCATACATAACTGAAACTCTTATTAAAAGTTAAAACCAGTGCTTAACGCTCTTAAGACCTAACATAATCCCAGAATTTTAACAAATCTCAGGGACCGACTCCTCGTAAAATTTAAGGGAAAGTTTTCGTGATCCTGCAAATTGCTCGAAAACGCGTGACGTGCAATTGTAAGTGGACGTATCTCCGCAAGAACCATTTTCAACATTATTTAAATTCTAAATCGGCTATCTTCTCCATCCGACAGGTGAAGTTCCAGATAGACAGTTTTACTGTATATTACATAACGGATATCCGTCTGTGTTTTATAGCTTCACTCGTAGGAATGGTAACTTTATGAAGTCGTAAAGGCATGGTAAGAAAGCTACCCTTTATCGGTTAAGATATTTTCCTGGTGTATATCGTACACAGAAAAACCTAAATGTTGGAACGGTGATACGTGTAGGTGTTGTTGGAGTTAGCTCGTAAAATTTTCACGGTGTAAAGCTGTTTTTTGTTGTTAGGGTTGTTTGGAATTGATACTGCTGTTTTATCTTTAGTAAACGTTTTCGGGTATTTATAAATACGGCTTTTCCATCAACAATTTTGTTTCAGTAGGGAGTAATAAACTAATAAATAATATATTTTTCGTAGTGCTCTATCGATAAATTACACGTAGTTATTACATTGTTATATTTGGTGATATTTAAGGGAGATAGGTTGTTACCATAAACTTATCAAAAAGATAATAAAAGCCATAAATAATTAGTACACTTTATTTTTCGGGACTCCATTTACGGCGCGAAGGCCAGAGTTCAAAAATAATCACACAATAAATTCTTAACACTTAAACAACAATGGCATTTGATAAGAAAAACGATACAATTTAACTCGCAAGCAGAAAAATTGTAACAAGGTCAGTTTTGTCATTTTGTAACGTAGCGGGTTTAACCAATAATGTTAAAATGTTAATAAAAATAAGTTAATTAAATTTAAATAGAATTATTTAACTACGCCACGTGGGGTTTGCTTTGCTTTGCGAGAGGTTGTATATTGAAAGTCTAATTCAACTAACATAACATAAATATATTGTCCAAACTTTGATTTGGTTTTACAACTATTATTTAAAGTTAAAGTTAAGTAAGCACTTAGGCAATTTTGGAGACATTAAAGTTAATAAACAAAACAAACTATTATCAAGTCTTACAATGAATTGAATTACATTAAATTAAATACAGAAAAATAGTCTTACATACAAATCGTAGGAGACACCACTGACTTCAACGAAATGTCTATTTGACGTTTGCACTGACTAATATGTCATATCATCTGCGCGTGACAAGGGCATACTAGAACGTCGCTTTATCACAATATTTTGTTTATTGTTCTTCACGATGTTGGGGACGGAAGTGTGAACTTACGTCCCTAAGGTGGTAACAAATACATTGAAACTTAAGTATGGAGTAATAATTCTGTTAAAAAAAATCTTTTAGCTTTAAGGAGAAGTACTGTGTATAAATAATATGAATGTTTAGATTTTGTTTTTTACCTTACCTTTCAGTGTAAGGGATTGAGAGTTGAGTTATGATATCTTCTTCCATATTTCTTTTCACTGCTTTCTAGCCCTTACGCATCGTGCCAATTTTAATCTCCTTGCTGCTGCAACTTTTCTCGCCACTTCTTTCACTATTTTTCTGTATCTTCCTCTTCTTCCTTTTTAACTTTTCTGCCATCATATTCGCTTTTCACTATTCCTGCTTCATCCAACCTATGCACATTACCCAATCACCTAAGCTGATTTTCTCCTACTGTTAACTCTATTGGCGATTTATTTAGATCTTCTCTGTAGGTGTCATTACTTATTCCACCCATCATTCTTCATCTTCTTCATCGGCCTCTCTCACTCCAATATTGGATATAGGCCTCCTCCATTTCCATTCATGTACATCTTTCATCTTTCATTTTATGTTTCGTAAGTACCTCTTTGCCATACTTGTTCTGTCTTTGCCATAAAAGGGTGAAATTACGTGATTTATTAGCAGCAGAAGAACTATCATTGCCTACATCTTGTAAGAAATCGGTTTGATTTGAATAACTTTCCGAATCACTTTGATTTATCTCTTCCAAATTATCGTCAGAAGGTACTTCTTGCTCGTTGTCAATTTCGTGGTCTTCTTCCTCAATATTACTTTCATCTCCATCTTCGATTATTTTTGTCAAAGCACTAACTTCGTCTTCAGCTACAGAAAGTTCACCTTCTTCACCTGTAGTTTCATTTGACTCTCAAAATTCATGACTCTCGAGAATTTTTTGTAATTGTTCGTCAGTTAGTTTTTCTGGACGACTTATTTTATTATCTAAAATAACGTTGACGTAATATGTACCTACCTTCAGGTAATAAAAACAGTAAATACAATTTAAGCAGAACCTGAACTTCGAAAATGAAAAAATAATAAATTACAGTAATTACTATGAACACGTCTTTAGTAGCTAAATTAACCAACTCAAACGATTGCACATTGCACTACACTACTACACTGTAGAAGACCGTGTCAGCTGAATATGACTAGATGCTCAGTTCCCACGACTCAAAACAGAGGGCGTAGTAAACCAAATTAGTTTCTGCTTCTGCTGAGTCACACAAACCCGTCAGTAGTACTTAAGGGTTAAAAATATATTGACTCACGTTACTTGTTGCTTGAACTTGCACGAAACGTATAAATTTAGAATTATTATACGACGTTTTTTTAGCGTTGGAATCTCATTACTTATAATAAACCAAAGATTACAGATACAATTAAAAACTTGTTTATTTTACTTAGAAATTGTCCATTCGAATTTCAAAACATCCCGAACAGGTTCATATTCAGCTTGTTTCCTTGCTGTCAACAGTTACAAGCAAATATGAAACACCAGCATAAACTTCTAATTCATTTACGTCACGTATACGCCACGCAAATGGAATAGTAAACCTCTCAGGAATGGAAATCCGTAGTAATTTGTTCCAATTTGAGGAGCGATAGATAACTTTCACTCAAAAAAGATAATAGGGAAGTAGAGCACGTGTCAGATCATTACTTATTTAGTTAGTTGAAATGGAAACTGTGTTCTCATAAGCAATACGAACGCAACGGCGTTTCTGATTTCCGTATCCCGGAAACCACCAATTATAATGTTACATCAAACGGCCATTACATTTCGGATTAGTGTGAAGAACGTAGGTACCGGGTGATCCAGAAAAAAACGAATTAGAGGAGGCCGTGACCTAATTACCAAAGTTGGTATCCCGCGATTCTCCTACTGTGAGCGTAAACAGATACACTGTTGACCATTGAAGAGGTTACGTTAACTGTCAAAATCATGCAACAATATTATTGTCCGTGTTTTAAATAATAGTAAGTAATAGCCTGGTTGTAGGCAGTCTAAATAATTAAATAAATAATTTTACTTTATTTAATAAACATAAATGTAATTACATCCACTAGTTATAAAATGTCAAATTTATTTTTCAAGTAACAAATCAGATTACCATTTATATGAAATTTAAAAAAATGAGAAGCAATGTTACCAACCTTAACAGCTTAATCAGGGTCTGCTCTAATTCCTTTTTTTCTGGATCACCCGGTATTAAGTAATCATTCGTCTTTATTTTGAAATTTACTATGCTTACTTACTAACTGTTATGGCGGAAGATTATAAATGATTTACCTTGGATATTTAGTGGTTCCCAAGTTGCACTGTTCTTTTAAATCGAAGTTTTTCGAATATCAAGGCGAATTCCTGAAAACGGCACTATGTTCAAATAATTAATTAATTTTGAGAGTGATTAAAAAGACTTAGACCTGCAGTAATTTAAATTTTAATAAAAAGCTAAAATGAACGGAAGACGAGTATATTTACTTAAGAAGTTGCAAAGTAATTGTGTTTTTATTTCAAGTTACGTTTCCGAAATTCTAAAGGAACACGCCAGACTGTAAGTGGCCGAATAAATTTCATTAAATTTGTAATTATAAGAAAACATTCCCCAATTAAATATTTTCGCCAGAATTATGTGTGGCTGCTTTCTGTGCTGATATTTAAAAAATTCGTTTGCATCAAAGTGAAAATCGAAATATCCAGGTATTTCGACGCGTAGCAACAAATACCTATTTGTTCTCTGAATTTTTCCAAGTGAAATATGTATGGATGATTTACGTTATTAACATACTTTTGTTGTTATCTACCGCGTCTGCATGGACTCCGAAATCCTAGGCTCGGTTTCCACTACTGCGTTTTGCGTCATGTGTTTTTATTGGTTGACTTGAATTGTAGCGTATAAGTGCCAATATAATTATTATAGTGCTACAAAAGATTAAATTATGTTCAACTTCACTGCAGCAACTAAAAAACAAAAATGTTTTTTAGTTATTCTGCTTTGAAAAATCTCGCTAGTTAAATTTTGCGAATGTTCCAGACTTTGCAGCTGCCACTCTTACTGTGTTACAATTTGTTTGCTTTCAAACTAAATTGTATCATTTTTTTGTCAAATGCCAGTGTTGTTTAAGCATTAAGAATTTTTGTTGTGCTTGTTTCACTTTATTTTTACTATCTTTCAAATTCTCTTTTGTGTTTTATTAATTCTCCATGTCCTTCTAGTATTTTCACATTGTTGTGAATCCATTACTTGTTACGCACCGTGTATATTGCAATTTTCCTTGAAGGCCATGTTCTGAAAGTTTAGCCAATGCGTGCGTATGGGTTTAGTTAGCAAATTGGTCGCGCACACACGGGTCTCTCAGCTGTTGTAACTTTGATTTTTATTAATTTATTAAGCCTTCAGCTTTATTTTTTTTGCGTGTATTTTTTTATTCTAGTGTATCTTTAAATCTTGTCAAGTATGTGATTATATCTAGTCAATATTTAATTTTTTTGTAATTATTTTGAATCCTGGCCTTTGCGCCGACATTGAGTCCGATAAAATAAAGCGTTACAATTTTATGGCTTTTTATTATCGTTTTGATAAGTTTTTCGTAACAACCGGATTTAGTTTTTTTCTTAAATTGGCTAACCCGGAAAGGAAACCGTAAATTGTTATACAAAGAAACTACCCCATCCACCTTTATTTCGCTATTTCATTTAGAAAGGTATCTTCCATGTAACCTACGAAAAGTACTGGATAAAACCAGACCAAAAAGAGAGATAGTAACCCACATGGGGACCGCCTATCAGTATGGTTACTGTTTGAAACATTTTTTCTCTTTGCTACTTGTTTGGTTTACGAATAGATGTTTCTAAATATTTCGATACCCGCTTTGTCAAATGGCGCAAGGCATTCATTTTTTGTATCGCCAGTCGCCAAAAGGAAATGTGGAAGAAGATCCACTATAGATTTTTCGATTTTCTCTATAGTTTTAAGAAAAAAGAAAACTAGGCTTATAGGACGATCAAATTTGGCTATAACAAGCTTCACACCACTCTTGATCACTGTAGTAAATAATAGCTTATTTTGATGATAATCGTCAAGCATGGTGCTAAAAATTTAGCTCATTTTTGTGACTATGTAGAAAGTATCCCGTCCTTTTCAGGTATTTTATAGAACTTAAGCCACGGTCGTGACTCAGTTCGTTCAGTTTGCATCTGGTCACTGAAATTAGAAATGGCAAACCACCGAGGTATTTTTGCTTAGTAAGTCTTTTCTGAAGTAGAAGTGCAAGCATTGCTGTGGTTTGGAGTCCACGTTAAAGCTGTAGGTCTTCTCTAGGCCTATAGGCCACTTTACACGCACAGCATAAACAAATGGAGAGAAAACGGCAACGCCTTGTAAAGGGCATGCCACCTTCGCAAGAAGAAGTGGGGTTTATAATTTGTTAATAGATTTCTAATTGTATACTCGTGAATTTATTATTATTATACTGTTTGCACACCTCGATGGTATCGAGGATAGTAAAGTTATATTGTAATCCAAAAATGTTGGATTCGATCCTGATCAAGGTTAGATGAACTTTTTAAGTAGAAGAAATCTTGATAATTTCTTCCTTTGTCAGATACGCAGTAAAACGGTAAATATCTGTAATAACGCGATGACACAATAAAGAAGTACACGAGTAAAACTTCGGAAAAATTCTAGTCAGGTAGTAGTTAATGGTCAAAGCAATCAATACGCGTTGAGATACCGCAGGCCTAAATCTGGCCCCATAACTAAACAATTATTGAAATGTTTAAGTATTTTGTAAATATTTAACAAGCTTTTTCTATTTTTCCATTTCCCATTCATCGGTTTAGTTTCCTAAAAGAAAACTTGAAGGTAGAGGGAAAGTCAGTAATTAGATCACAAACTGATGTGGTATATCTGAAAACAGCAATGAACTATCTTCAAATATAATTAGGTGGCATGTTCCAATAGCATGAGTGCGCAGGCAGTGTTAAAAGGGCGATCTTGCTCGTACTGTGGAAGAGCAGCGTGCCGTTGTGCGGCTTTTATGGGCAAAATGACTTCCTGCAAAGGATATCCATAAGGAAATGTTTCCTGTTTACGCTGACAAGTGTTTGTCGCCTAAAGCAATGCAAAACTGTGTTGATAAATTCTCTCAAGGACGCTCAAAAGTTGTTGACGAACCAACCTGGTCGCCCCGTTCAGATTGCGACAGCAGCAGCAATTCAGCGGATGGACGAGCTGACTCGAGCTAACATACGGGTAACAATAGACCGCATAGCCACTGAAATAGGGAGTTCTCATGGTTTAGCCTACGAAATAATGCACGATCGTTTCCGAAAAGTTTACTCACGGTGGGTGCCTAGACAACTGACCGAGGAACACAAAAGGAATTGAATGGGCCTGTCCTTGCAACATCTCCCTCTGTACGCCGATGAAGGAGAGGGCATGCTTAACAGGATTATTACTGGTGATAAATCATGGGTACCAACCCGAATCAAAGCGTGATTCAATGAAATGAAAACATCCTTCTTTACCGTCAACAAAAAAAATTCAAGGTTGTGTCCTCAGCTGGTAAGATTATGCTTACAGTGTTCTGGGATTCTCAAGGAGTGCTCCTAGCCCATTTCCAGAATAGAGGTGACAACGTGAATCAGACGGTAGAGTTTTGTAGCTGCTCCCGGATGCAATTCGAAGAAACCGTCTAGGTCTACTGACGAGAAGAATGCGAATATTGCTCCATCACGATAATGTCAGGCCTCATTCGGTCCGATTAACCCAGGAGAGAATTGACGAATGGTGGCAACTTCTTGAACATCCGCCTTACAGTCGCGACCTAGCCCCAAGCGACTTTTATCTGTTTGGTTCACTAAAAAGGCATCTTGGTGGCGAACGTTTCGCGGTTGATAACGATGTTCGCATGTGGCTGAGATATCAATTCAAAGACTTTTATGTAGCAAGTATTGGGGCATTGATGAAGCGGTGGGATAAGTATATTAATGCTGGTGGAGACTTTATTGAAAAAGCCTTTTGTAGCGTAATTACTGACTTTCCCTCATATATACGTATTTATGTATATACAGCACTTTCAGACCTTAAGGCCTATGTTCTTTTGCTGGTGCGTTAGCGTCTGTGGTTTTAACGGATGCAATGAACTTGAAAGTACTTACTTTTAAAATTATTAATTCAGGATTATGATCACAAAAATACAGTATTGTTTAGACCAACCTGTATATATTAAACGAAAATTCTACGAAACCCTGGGGATTTCTTTCATGTGCATTCGTAGAATCCGATATAAAAATAATCTAATCTAATCTCGAGAGATGCATCCACTCAAATACAACCGTAACAGCTTTGAAAAACGGTGATTTTTCTCTTTTGTATTTGTATTTTCTGAAAACCTGAAAGAGTGTTTCTTGTTTTATTCCTCCTAATTTCCGTGTTGCAAACGTTTCCATTTAATTTTCCACCCATGTTTGGTAGGAAATCGGGAGTCAATTTTAACATCATACACGACGAATATTCTTTAATAGCTTCGTATCTCGGTAACTTCATTAAGACCTCACGTTCGCCTCAGGTGATTTTAATATCTCCATGTTCTGATATACGAATATGCTTAGCTTTCAACGTCCTTTTAATTCCGTACATAGCGTATACGAATTACTTGGCGATATCCACCTAGAACATCTACCTAATGAAGTGCTTGAACACTTCGTGCTTTTATTAATATTATCGTACAAAACACCTGAATTCCACTTTGCATACGTAGCGTAAATAACAGCAAAGCTTGTGCTGTTGAACGATTTTAATAATCTACAATACAGACATTATTATATTTCGTATCGTCAATTTAAGTTAGTATACTACGCTAGTTCCGGCCTGCTCATTGCCGCATTGACAAAAGGAGTAAAGCTCGTCAAAGTATAGAGAATAATTAATTAATTTATTAGTTCCTTTGCTTTAGATGTTCAAAAAATTAATAATGCATAAAGAAATTTATTTCATCCGATATCACCTAACTAAATAAAATAATCTATAATTCAGCATAAAAGTACTGCCACCTGATTTTATCCCACCGTTTTCTCGGCGAGAACTCTTTTCAAAATAACTTGTTTATAATATTCATACAGCTTTCGCTATCTTAAAGGTTGTACCTTAAATTAATAACATATTCACAAAACTCGAGACAAGCAAGACAGGTGAATTTATGAGTAAAGTTCTAAGATTATCATAACGAGAAAACAACACGAAAATTTATCTGAGTTTAGATTAATTACTTGGGCAATTCATTATATGGTATTAATTTATTTTGGGTGTAATTAAACCCGATTTAATTATAAAAAGAATTAAAGGATTTCAGTGGCATGTGTTACTAAAGATTACAGTGTGATTCAAAAGAATTGTCATTAAATTAAATGGGTATATACCGACAGAAGTACATTATAGCAAAAATTTCAAGATTGGTTAGTTATTTTAAATTTTGTTACACACTTTTGAGAACCACCGGCTAATATGCATTTAAAACACCTGCGATGGAAATTTGACCCTGCAAAAATAAATAAAACATTAAAGAATTATGTAATACAGGTTTCACTTTTCTCTCATATTTTTTCAGGCTTGAAGCTGGCAGTAAACAATTACTGGCATGTTTAAAAAATGATATTTGTTGTTAATAAAGAGGAACAGGGCTTACAAAACATGTTCAAATGTTCCTCCATTAACTTCTACACAAGCACAAACACGAACTGCATTTCAAAGCTGCTGCCGCATTCTGAAGAGCTTTCCCGAAAATTAAAATAACGTCAGTTATTTCGGTTGCTAAAAGGTTAGGCTGACCTTCCATTAAAACGTTGGAAGACATTAATTGCCATTAATTAACCTACGTAATCTACCTGAACTTTCTTATCAGTGTGAACAAGAAAGTCGTTTGATAAATTTAAATTCTAGTGACCCCAAACCAATTTTTGTATTGACTTTTTTAATTTTTTTCTGAGCTTACCGTTTACTTGCGACACATGGCTTATTGACAAAAGTTGTTCTATTTGATATGCTCTACCTACGCTTAAAATTAATGACAATACTTTTGAACCACACTGCATGTGACGTATAGAGGTTAGACGATATGGAACAGCAACCGAAGCGTATTAGTTGCAAAAAATTCATGTAACTCTCTAGAAATTAAACCAATTTTTTACAATAAATTTTCAAAAATATTCTAAAAGCTGGATTATTCAATTTGTTTAATGGATATTGGATTAACACAAAGTTTTACATAAATCCAAATTAAAGTGCCCATCTTCGGTTTTGTTATTGTTTAGGACAGAGAAAACATTAAAATTGGAAATGGTTCTTAATAGAGTTTTATCTAAGAAATAATTTTTGGCATTTTTAAAGGAACTAAAAGCTGATCTACTGCAACGTTAGAGCTCTTACTATAGTGTTGCTTAATAAATAAATACCAAAATTTAAAAAAATAATGAAATTATTTGTTTCCCCCACTAACACACTGGTAATTTCAGGAGTTTCGTAAATGAGTACTGGTGGTTGGTATTTTAGATATTTAGATTACTATGCTTATTGCTTATTAAACTAAAAGGTTACCTAGGATTACTATGCTTTAATCCTTCTGGTTCGCCTATGCCATTTAACTCCAACAAAAAGGATTACAAGACTGTAAAATACTGACTATTTCATTTAAAACAACGGTCTAAGGAAACTTAATCCTTAACTGGATAAATGTGCAAGGAAAGTTTTCAAACAGACGCACATACAATCTCCTGTATAGTTAAAAAATCAATATGGAATATGAAAAATTGAAAACCTATGCACGTCACGCAGGTATCACGTAAAAACTGCAATACAATGGCAATATATCTACAAAATTAAATACGAGGCTTTAAATCAATGTAAAATATCCCAATTCGTTGGTATTCAGAAACTCAGTTAAGAAATAAACAATATGCGGTTGTCATAAATTTACAGCCTGACTCCTACAAAAACTAGTTCACAAAAAAGGAGTAGGAAAGGATAATTAAAAAACAATGGCTCAGCAATAAATATCAGGCACATTCTTCGATATTGATTTGAACAAGAACTTCTTCCAACACAGGTCGTAATTCAGGTAGGGATCCATTCGAACGACAGGAGGATTGCTGTGACCTGAGTTAATGAAGACCACAAGAATTCCCAATATCCCCGAAACGCGACCAGGTTTTGTTGTATAGGCAGAGCCATTTGGCTTGTGGACTTGATAAAAACACCACCGTTTTCATCTAAATATTAAATATTCCAAAATTGAACATTGAAAACGACGCGACCGATATTAATCTAGAAATGTAAATAACCAATCTAAAACTATTTTATTAACTTTACGAAGTACTGCGATTTACGGCCTGATGTTACACACCTTTTAATGAAAACTTAAACTTTAATGAAAAGTCGAACTGAAGTACATGGAAGACAGACAGCGATTAAAGCGGACTTGAGAAAAGTTACCGACATGAGGTGCTTGTTAATTTTTTTGGACTTACTACAGGGTGGTAAATTTACAGTAACCTCTTAGTCAGAACAGATAACCATCTATACTCGTATGGTTTGTTCATGTTGTATAATGTGTGTTGCCTATTTAAACACGAAATTTACTTTGACAGTTCTGCAGCTGAAACAAACACGTACTTAAATACAGTCTTTGATTTTTTGGTAAATGAGACACATAAATTGGTATAGTTGATAATAATGTGTAAGATAAGTACTCTGTATATGCTTTAAATTATGGTAACGTCGCACGCAAGACGCGTTCCTTAAAATCCTCCGATACAACCCAAGTTACTAGAAATACCTGCAAATTAAAAACACAGAATTTGACCTAGCAAGGTAGATATGTTATTATTATTGGCTATCACTCCTTTTATAATTACCAAATTTACTTATTCCTCAACAGAGCCGATCGTAAATATAAATATCGTTGCAAAATATATCTACTTGATCACATTTTGTATTTTAATCTGCAAAACATGTGTTGGGTTGCATTTGAAAATTTTAAGGGGCGCGTCTTACGCAAATCACCCTGTATATGCAAAGCAGTCTAATATAAATTAAATATTTTCATACTTATAATTAGTTAATTATAACTTATAACACTTCATCAAAATATTAAATTAATTTCATCATCATCTTCAATTGACATGGAGCAGATCCTTGTGGATTACGCCAGACCCACCCCCTGCCAATAAGATGTGAAGGGATTTTTTATAATAGGTGGGGATTGAGATCACTATATCTATATACAGTTAGAATGCCTGTGATACCAGCCGCTCGACACCGCTTCTACAGTGCAAGATAGTTAGTAAGCGACGTATCCAGTGGGAATTAGATATATGAATGAAATGGTTAAGCATGTTTTATTATCTTATACTAACAATATCTCTAGTATTACAGATAATTTCCTAGGTCTATGATATGAAACACCTTAGCACAGACATGCCTGGCAGGTTGCATGTTACTTTAGCCTAATTTAGTCTAATTATTATTGTTATCATTATTTAAATTATTATTTATTATATTCTTCTTCTATTTCTATTTCCTCGTTATCTGGTTCTTTTCTCGAGTCGTATAAGCGGTTTATTTCCCTCTTTATCGTAATTTTGTTTCTTGCCCATTCTGCCCAAGTATGTTGTGGTATGCCCGATCGCTCTATTTCTTACTACAATTTTTATAATAAACAATTAGCAATTTGTATACATTTAGGGGAAAACATTTGAATATTTCTATGGTCCCAGAGTTCGTCTCAACTTTAGAAAGAAATATGTACAAGCTCTTATAGAGCATGTTTGACTTTGTCCTTACTTCTTGCTTTTGTATCAGATGTTTAACTCTAGCTTATGTGCAAAATGCTACATTGTCAAATACTCTTAAGCAGAAATACAGAGTAAAGCTTTCTAGGCAATTTTAATTTAAATATTTCAATTTCAAACTACCAATAGCAAATATAATTAACATAGAAGCTAAAATGCTTTAGCAAGTCTCTGATAAAACCAAAGTACAAATCAAAAAGTGTTAGAAAACTTCAAAGTAATAATTGTAACAACATTTAGAAATTGCCTACAACAGCGCTTGAAATTATATATGTAGTTCAATACCCATTTCACTGACACGATATACTCGTATTTATACCAGTGAAAGCCTTTTTCACACCAGCGAAATATAAATATTATTAATTCTTTTTATTAAAAGCTAAGACTCGGCCACGCATTTTATATTTTTAGAAACACCCTTTTTTCTATTTTTTCATGTAATTGAAATAAACCAACTTACATTTTTATTAAGTAAAGCTGTGGCATGCAAAAAATGTGATAAAGTTCACCAACTTAATCCATTAAAAACAATTCAAAACAGGAAAGGAAGGAAAGAAATAATCCTTTCCAACAGTCATCAGTGTTAAAAAGTTTGTAAACTTAACGAGATTTCCTACGAATGCTGAGAAAGTGAAACGTTTTACATTAAAGAGGCTGTTTGGAAATTAAAGTAAAAGAATTCAATTTCCTTGTGTTGCTTTTAAGGTGAGCGGCCTTTGATTTGCTTATAAGGAAAATCGAAGTTAAAAGAAATCGGCCGTTTTTTCCTTTTAAAAGGAATTTTCCGCCTTTTAGTTTTGCAAAAGGAAATTTGAAGTTATTACAGTTAAATGGGCAAAATATCAATCGTTAAATTTGTATAAAACCACACATTTAAAAATTACTAGAAAATATAATAATTTTTATTTTTACAGAGTTTAAAAGAAGCTCATCTAACACATCCCTTTCACTGCTGTGCGTTCAAGTATCCCGAACAGCACGATCCTAAAGGATATCAAGAAAGCATCAGAAAAGCGTGCGAAGGCACAGCGTACGCACTGGATACAGGACAAATTGTCAAACCTATTAGAAAAAGACGGAGCAACAGCCGGATTGAATATTGGGCCGATCCCTTTGAGTAAGCGTTTTAAATATTATAGGAGTAGTATTTTAATTTTTTTCCAAACATTCCAAGAATGTTTGAATATTAACAACAATATCTAGATATTTTGTAATTTATTGTTCTGATTAAAAATAATCCCCTTTCATACAACAAACCCTGGCCTGCTGAATTTTACGAAAATATACCCAGCGAATTCATGTTTTAGCAACCTTCCTTTTTCTTTTAAAAAATGTGTTATAAGTTGTTGTATTTTAAGATTGTCAATAACCTAAAAAAGTAATAAACCACTGGCCCTTGTAATCTGAAGATAAACGACTGATAGAAAGTCTACAGTAGATTAATTTATATTTCACGTCGGTTATGTAGCGGCGTTCCATACTGCAAACCTGTTGATTCATGTTTAATAAAGTCCTTTAACATGTAATATCCAGAACACCTAAAACTTTTATAAATGAAGTTTATATTAAACTAATATAAAGATGCACATAGCGCAGAAAATATTTTTATACACTTTATGTAAACATTTGGAAACAAACACCGTTCAAATCTTATATGGACATAATCGGTCATAATTTTAATGTATTATGTTGGTAATGATAACTGGTGAACAATCTTTGTCTAACTGCCGTTCTAGATTATGTAAATGATGCTTAGTTGACAAATGTTGCATGGTCAACATTACCTTTTCTTTAAAGAAAGAGCGGATTGTCAAAAACAAAGCGATTTGTTTGTTTGTTTGTTTGGGTGAGCTCTAAGCTTGTAGTTGCTTAAGATCTCGACGAGAAATCGAAACACATTTTTTGACATTAAGTGACATGATGTTCAAATTAATTCTGAAAAGACAGATTTACACCAAAATGAGTTCAGTTTGCACCAAGGAAACATGACTTACTGTGGTCTAAGGGGTCATAGATGCATTCTGCTATTCCAGCTGTCCGTTATCTTGGCCTGTCAACTGAAACTGTTAAACCAAAAGTTTTGTATGTCGAAACCTTTCTACGACAACGGTTCCGATATTAAAGATACATACAAGTCTAAATTCTATGAACCCATAAACTTTCCTTTCCTTTGCAAGTACGGTTTGCAATATGTTTTGGTCCTCAAGTATTTTCCCAATAAAAACTACTTGAATGGCTTTAAAAAATATAAATCTGATGGGGCTAATGTCGAACTGTGTGACGGATGAAACAGAATTTCCCACTTCCGTTTTTCCACCCACGTTGTTGTTTGGTCTGAAGTATGTCCTCCGCATCTAGTTCATCAGATTTCTATCTCTTTGAGACATTTATTCACACTCCTCCATCTTCCTTAACCTGCAGAGCCCCCATATTATGGGGCCTGTAAAGTGGCAAAATATTAATTTTCAGTATCTTCTTTATCCACCGGAGATTTACCTGGACACTAGAGTTCAATATAATATCAAACTTTGCAGACGTGCGGATCTTATATAAATACTTGATTTACCTATCACTCCATGTTAGCTCTTTATAGGCAATACACATTTATACGACACAACAACACACATAAACTTTATGGAAGCTGTATGTATTTCAGCCTACTCACACTACGAATTTACTGAACTAGATATTCGGCATTATAAGTTCTAAGCGTTTTTGTAACAACATATTATAATCAGAAAATAACATTTACCAAAAGCACGTTTTAAAAATAGATTTTGACAAATGTCTTATATTCGTATCATTTCTGTATGTGTCATGGAAATTCAGAGGAAAATTCATTACAAGATTATTTCAAGAGCATTACGGTATCAAATACGTTTCCTTCGCTAACCGCTTTTTCATTAAGCGAGGAATGTAATAATTAACCTCATATTATGATATTCCTAATCTGAACTCTGCAAACTCCTTTGAAGAAATTACTTGTATTAATTCGTTAAAACAAGCCCCTGAAATTCCAAGCATAAATTCTGGGGTTTAATTAATAACATAAAGGTACAAACACACGACTTAATGCCCGGAATAATTTAATTTCCCTTTCAGTTTTAATCGGCTAATGCATTACTTTAAGAAATACTGGAAGGTGGTTTTATTGAAATGTATAGTTCCTTCTTCCTCGGCATGGTATAATGACTCTTTTACCTTGTGTATGTATTTGAATAACTTTTTAAATTCTAAAAATCACCTCCATAGAGGTTTGGACCACTGGCCTTCAAGTTAAACTCGATAACGCTCCACCGATTGAACTACAGAACCGAAGGTCAGAGGTTCAAATTCCAATGGAGGTGAGTTTTTTTTTTTTTTAAACATACCTAATGTACCTATATAATTCGTTAAAATACATCAAGATTGTTATCAATCACAACACATTTGTCTCTATTTTTTCTCAAAAAAGGCCTTCTTACAGAGAAACAGGCTACGTTGGTATCGGTTACGAAAGTCACCCAAAAGTACCAGAAGAACCGATCGAATGGAGCCCAAATTTGGAACACTTGAAAGGGCACCCCAGTAAAACCGACCACTCGCATTTGAATCCACTCAGGGGGAAAACGTTCGAACACCAACAAGCAGTCGAAGCGCCTGAAGAAGAAGATTTTGGAACTTTTCATCAAACGTCTGCTGAGATCTTGGAAAACAAGCCAGTCAACGCATTCTGCGGAAACATTACCATTAGGTAAGTTTTGTTCATTTTTTTGTTATTATTATTATTTATTTATTTAACTTATTAATTTATTTATTTGCACTTATTTCTTTAATACATAATCTTCGAGTATTGCAAGGTAAGAACTACTTTCAGGCAGACATTTCTACCCGTAAATTAAATCCTCTGTATTACTACTCCAAAACATAGATTATTTGATGTTTGTGTTTTTCCCACATAAATAAACCGAAAGTACTTTTTTTTATATTAATAGTATATTATTATATGAGCGATTATGACAGCCATTATTCACGAAGATGACGTTTGAGCCCACGAGCCGTCAGGCGAGTGGCACAAATCATCTGAGCGAATAATGGCCATAATCGCGAATGTAATACGATACTTTTTCTACACCTATTAAACAAATATATTAGACTCAAATTAGTCAAATTTGATAACTTTGTAAACAAGCAATATGACAACACACTAGGGCGTGTCACGCGAGTCGATTGTCAGCCGCAGAAGGAGTTGATCGCGGGCGATTTAAAATATGATTGGATTAGCGAAATATTGATTTTTGGATTTGTATTTGTGATTGGCCGAAATCATAATTCACTGCAGTGAATTATGAATCCATAATTCACTGCAGTGAATTATAGGTACTATTTTACACAAAAAAAATGCTAATAATTGCAATATAATTAAATAGGTGTAGAAAAACTTAATTAAAAATTAAAATGAATTACGCGTTATTATCATGTCTGTAAGAAAACACAAACATAAACATTCAAAGAGAAACAAAACAAAACTCGTTGCCTTCTGCGTTTTTTTTACATTAAATGTAACCCAAAAAAATCCTTGTTAGAAAACGCAAAAAAATATTAACGCGTGTTCTCTTTTAAAACACCATTTCTTCGCTGTGATGCGATATGAAAAGATGTATCCACACTTAAAAACGAAATTAAAATTGATATTTGTCCCGGAGAGTTCAGATTAATAACCAGAAATGCCAACCACTTAATTTCTACGAGTAAGTCACGAGGTTAGGACTTTCGCTTGGCTTCAAACAGAAACGTAATAAGATTTTTTATTAGCTAAGAAGTAAAAGTATTGACGTCAAATTTTCAAGTGAGATTCACATTATAAACAACGAAGTTGTTCCGTAAAACATAAATTGGCAAGAAATTGTTTTAAGCGAAAATAAAACGTAACTTTTTTAACGTACCCTGTATATTAGAAATCCTTTATACTTACGATATTGTGTGTTTATCTCAAAATTATTAAGAAAGCAAGCCGTTGAAGAGCCAGAACTAAATTGCCTTCACAGAAAAAAAAAATAGCGATAAACCTTGAAAGCAGTCAAATTACACTGTGTAACACGAAAAGTAGGTAGGTACTCAAACAGACCTACTTCAGTATTTTCCTTTGGCAACCATGCCCACGCGATGCACCTGATGTTCTTCGCCTCCTTTTCTGAAGACATCATCTCCCACCTCTAATCCTAAGCAGCGCCACATATCCTTCCCCATCCTAACCATGAAGGAAGGCAACGGGAAATCACCTTCATTATTGTATTGCATTTCCAAGAGAACATCATGGCAGTGTTCAATACAAAAGATTCCGGAGGTTCAAACAGCTCCCCACTCGGATCTCCTGGGAAAGCACTCTTGGACAACGTCATGCAAAAGACGATAAATGCTCGTAACAGAAATCGAATGGGCACATAGGGCACTAAAGGGCTACTTCAAGCTGGAAAACTGTACATCGTTGAACAAAACGCTGAGCCTATCAGAAACACAGGAACCAGATACTTTAACACAGAGTCAGGAAATTCTATATAGAAAGCCGCAACGCCGTAGCATTCTTGTTACTCAACAGCCAAAGCAGTTCTAGGATATAATCCAGTTATTGACCGAATCGTAACTATAAAGGTCAAATAACATCCATTCAACATCATACAGGTTTATGATCCAACTACAGAAGTGACCGAGGAAATATTGGAAACTTTCTGCGAACAGTTAAAAACACCATAAATGAACTGCCCAACAATGAAATGCTCGCTATTCTCGGAGATATGAATGCAAAAATTGGACGAACTGCAACGGTAGATGAAGAACTTAGACAGATAATTGGTCCGTTAGGTTTAGGCATAAGAAATAAACGAGAAGGCCGAATGCTTCGGCTATGTCAAGATCACAATCTTACCAATGCCAATGCCCTATTTCAACACATTGACGTCACAAGGAGATAGGTTCTTCTAGAAGTGCCCTTTACAGGGCGTTACCGATCTTCGCTCGATATGTCTGTGATGTGCGTGTCAAGTAGGCTACAGGCGTAGGGGACCTACAGCTTGACGTGGGCTCCGAACCACGGAAGTGCTTGCACTTCTACTCCAGAGGGGACTACTAGGCAGAAATACCTCGGCGATTTGCCGTTGCCTTCCGAGGGAAGCGAAAGAGATAGATACGGGATCAAATCGATTACGTTGTGGTTAGATCACGATGGAAGTCTTCTATCCTAAACTGTGAGACATACCCTGGGGCCGAATGTGGATCCGACCATCAACCGCTATTAATACAATTCAAACTACGCCTAAAGAAAACGTTAAGTGATCAACATTACGGAAACCAACAAGGAACGTTTCAAAGAAGACATGCAGAGAAAACTGACCACTGAAAAGAGATATATTATGAGCAAACAGGGCCCAAATCAAAAATGGGAGGCTCTGAAAATGATCATTAAATAGGCAGCAAATAAGCTTCAACCCGCAGATGACTCCAGAAATCGCCCAAACAAGCACTGAATAGCACAAAGGATCCTCGATATAATCAACGAACAGAAAAAACTAAAAGCAAAGGGAAGACTAACACAAGAAAACAGCAAGAGGTTAAGCAAAAAGATACAAAGACAATGCAGACAAGACAAAAACAATTACATTAAGGAGATATGCAGGCAAATAAAAGACCACCAAAATACTCACAACACCAGAGACTTGTTCAAAAGAGTTAGAAAACTAACACACGAATTTAACCCTCATAATTGAAAACAAAGACGGAAATTCCATATGGGAAGACCAACAGAGAAGAAGCAGATATAACGAACGAACAGCTGGAAGATAGCTTGCAATATGAACATGAGCCCGATATCCTTTTGTCTAAAGTAAAAGAAGCTATAAAACACCTAAATCTAAATAAATCCCCAGGAATAGACCGTATCCCCACTAAACTCATAAAAGCACTAGAAGACGATGGCGACGAAATTAAAATATTACTAATAAAATTTGGCACATCGGTCAGTGGTCAAAAGACTGGATAAACTCTGCTTTATTCCAATTCACAAAAAGGGATCCACAAGAAAGTGTAAAAACTATAAAACGATATAAAGTATGATCAAAATTTCTGTTCATCAAGTATGGCCGTGGAAGTGCAAACCAACGCATTTAAAATTGACGCACATATCTTTACTTCAAAATTTTTGACAGCTGTCACATTTAATATTACCTATATGTAAGCCAATTTTAAAGGCGTTGGTTTGCACTTCCACGGCCATACTTGATGAACAGAAATTTTGATCATACTTTACTTAATATCGCACACGAGCAAAACCCTGCTCAGAATACTAGACCAAAGGTTATAAAGCTACTTACATGTCCAGATTACTTCAGAACAGGCAGGTTTTGTAAAGAGAAGAGGAACCAGAGACCATATATTTAACATACCACAACTAATCGAGAAGGGCCGCGAATTCAGAACGCCCATGATTCTATGTTTTATGACGATAAGAAAGCATTTGATTGTGTACGATAGAGTAGCCTTTGGACTATACTAAAAGAAATGGGAGTTTCACATCATCACGTATCTCTCATTAGCAACTTGTATAAGAACAACGAAGCAGTAGTCCGCTTTGACAACAAAACTTCAGATATCTCTAAAATACATAGATCACTCCGTCAAGGATGCATCTTATCGCCGAGGCTGTTTAATTCTTACGGTGAATGCATAATAAGACGAGCCTTGGAGAGCTCTGACGGAGGCGTGTTGATCAATGGCAAAACGATACATAATCTCAGATATACCGTTGATACTACTTTAGTAGCAAAAGATGAAGATGACATTGCGGAAATTTTGGAAATGTTTGTCAACGAAAGCCGAGCTTTAGATCTTGAAATTAACCTAGACAAAACGAAGCTGATGGTTATTGACAGGAGCAACACCATCTCTTCCGAGTCGTATCCTTCGTTACTGAAGATTCGTGATCTCATGAGCATTCTCTTATGATGTCTCTCCAAGTGTTTCGGTCTTGCGCTTTTTCGGTGGCACCTTTAAATGAGGTATTGGTAAGGTTTTTTACTTGGTTAATCCATTTCAAAGATGATAGACCTCTGGATCTTTTCCGACAGGCTTGCTTTGGACGATTAATTTTTCTAAACCAGTATCATTTGTTCTGGATACATGGCCGAAGTAGGATAGAATACGTCTACGGCGTTCTTTGGATAGCCTTTCCGTGATCTTAAGTTCAGTAAGTATTTATGTATTCGTTCTTCTAACCGTCCAGGGTATTCGGAGCACACGCCTCCAGTACCACATTTCAAAAGCGTCTATCCTATTTCTATCCGAGGTGCTCAGCGTCCATGTTTCAGCTCCATAGAGAAAGATGGGATGTATTAGTGAGCGCACCAGTTTAATTTTGGTGTTTTTAGTTATTTGTTTGTCTTTCTACACTTTTTCCAAATTTGTCATGGCGTTACGGGCTATTGATATTCGTCTTCTTATTTCTTTTTCTCTGGCCACCTTTAAGTAGAACTTATACAACACCACACAACTGAGAAATCTGCAAAATAGGTTCGAAACCGTAGATGACTTCATTTACTTAGGATCCCTAATAACTAACAAGGGAGGATGCGAAGCAGAAATAAGAAGACGGATATCATTAGCAAGGACAGCTATGTCAAACTTAACAAAAATATGGATAAATAGACATATAACAAAGAACACCAAAACAGCCCTTGTTAACACTTTGGTGTTCTCTATATTTTTATATGGATCCGAACCCTGGACAAGAAAGTCGTCTAATAGGCACATAATAGATGCGTTTGGGATGTGGTGCTAGAGAAGGATGCTCCGCATACCTTGGATGCACACAGAACCAATGTATCAATACTGAACGAACTAAGGATCCAAGATCGATTATCCACAAAATGTCTTCGGCGCATTCTCAGATAATTTGGACACATCACCCGAGGAGAACACAACTGATAGCTTAGGACAGAATCGAAGGCAGAAGACCAAGACGCAGATTTCCCTCACGGTCGATAGATCAAATTAAAGACAGCATAGGAAGATCAATACAAACCAACTTAAGAGAGGCAGAAGATCGACAACGTTGGAGGCGCACAATTAGTCAATATTCATAGTCATGATGTCACGACTCTTCAGACTTGAAGAAACGATTAAGAAGAGGAAAAAGACTTGCTTTACAATATTGAGCAGCAAATTTAAGAATGATTTTCAGTAACTAAAATTACATATCGTTCAGAGAAGAGCCCTTTTCTATCGCTAACAACATTTACATAAAACATAAAATGCCGAAATCTACAGCTAAATCACTTTGATATTCCTAAAATAGGCAGTTCGAATATACAGGGTATCGTTAAAAAAATATTCAACAAGCTTAATTTCAATACGTTTACTGTTAAGCCAAATACTATTACTTATTCTTTTCTTGCTTTCTAAAATGCTGTTGTTAAAGAGATTCTTAAAAAACCCAAATAAATATAAAAAAAAAACTAATTTCTGCTTACGCCGAAACGCAGAAATTTGTCGTCTGTTTAAAGTAAATAAATTAAAATCTTTCCTAAAAATCCTCGAAAAGTGTTTGAAAATACTTGGTAAATAAAAACGAAGTTTAATAAAAACAATTAAATCAAATTTGTAATCTTTAGGTTAAATTGTCCTCTAAATAACCACATAAAAACAAATGGTCAACGCTACATAAACCAAAGAACATTACTGGCGGATTTAACGAAAATCATGCGATACTGCGCCAGTGTAAATAAACCGATACGGATTTTAAGACATACGTAAGTAGGTATCTTTCGATTTTTGGGAACTTTAGCTTTGTTATCCGAATATTGAAAAAGAACAGCTTAGCACGGCTTTCAGCACGAAATAGTATTTTACATTACAAGCCAGGTAAAATGGTTTTTACTGGCGATAAGAGGATATAACTGGCGAGCCGTTAGGCGAGCCTGTTACCTCTTTGAACCAGTAAAAACTGTTACCTGGCGTGTATTGTATAATATTTTATTTGTTACTCATTTGAAAACTAAATTAATAAATAAAAATTGCTATTGATACGTAAATCAGCTGTTTATTTTACAAGTTAGTAGCTTGTAAAGATTAACTTTATGACGTTTACAAGGGAGTAACACATCAAAATCTAAGTGGCACGTTATATCACTTACTAAATTTTTGTAGCATTTTGGATTTGTAATAATTATGATCAGGCACGTAACTACACGAGGGGAGGCTGAGTGGGTCAGAGGAAATAATTAGCTGGCCCACCCTTGCGCTCACGCAGAAAAAATGTAAACTAACACCATGGTCTACTTTGGCCAAAAAAATGGCCCCACTGTAAAATTTTCAGTGCATACTTTGTGCCCCCCCCCTCCCCCACACATTTTGTAAATTTAGTTACGGACCTGATTATGATGGGGTAATGTAAATTCATAAAAAGTAACTCTTAATTTGTTAATAGCGAAGTTACATCATTGGTTAAAGTATTGAGGGTTAAAAAGGTAGGTGTTAGTTAGTATCTTGTTAAGAAGGACCCTTTTGCATACATTTAACAATAACCAGGGTCGTATCCAGCAAGTTTTGAAATAGAAACAGTTTAGATTATTTCCCGTATCTTTCTTCACTTCACTTTTAATTTTACCTCAAAGTCAAATAATTTGCATTTATCATTTGAATATTTCTAAAACCTAAAAAAACTCCAAAAAGGGCCTTTAGCCTAGCTAAATAATGCAATTCGCTGATTGGGTCAGTAATTCTCTTGCTTTGAAAATTTCGTAATTACTTTTTTCCACATCTTCTCTTCTAAAAGTTCCCTACAGATAGATCTAACACATTCTAAATAGAACTTTGCTGTATATAAAAAGTTGAATATCAACTATTTTCTTTTTTTATGAAAACCAAAACAGTTGCCCCTGAATTTTATACGCTTTTGTAGCCTTTCGGTAAAAATTGAAATAAAGACCGCTTGTTGTAGAACAGACCTAAACATAAGTATAACCTAAGGACCAGAATCCCTCTAGCTTAACTACTTTATATTAAGTATAGATATTTTTTCCTTGATTACTAACCTAAAATGCATGTTGCGCATGCTATCTTATACAGGTTGTTCCTGAACAGGCTCACTAAGTACAAATTTTGTATTTTAATGTAAAGAACACGATGAAAATTAATTCTGTCAATTAGATCAACTTTTCCTCTTGGTTTAAAGGCAGATAAGTACTTTTAAAGAAAGGGATTCAAATATTATAAAAAAAACTAAATACTTGGTTTGTTAAATGAAGGGACACCCTATATATAAAAAACTAACAATGCATCTTGTATCATAAAAAAAAGTCAAATCTTCTATCGGGTGAACAACAATTTTTCTTGCTATAAAAATTTAAACGCCTACCTTAGCTCAAGCTATAAAGTATCCTAACTAATCTAACTAAATCATTAATATTGAAATTTGAAACAATCTCTGACACTTATTTTATTTTTCTGAAGAACGCGCAAACTCACCCTGTGTTGCCATCATAATTTTTTTTATTACAAAAATGACTTCAAGTAAATACAAAAGAGTAATTGTACAAAGAGATTATTAATACGGTATATTGATGTTAAGATGTCGAGTCTGAAAGTTTGAAAATAGACAATTTTATTACAACAAATTCAAGGTCAAATTTAGTTTACTGGTACTTCTTGTTTTGACAAATAATGGGGAAATTTTGGAACATAGTACGCGTAGTTAGTTCAATGTTGCTGTTTATGTGTGTATGTTAACTGCCTACAGCCTAACACTGCTGCTCTTAACCATACAGATTCCAAAACTCTAGTGAATCTTTCATCTCATACGTTACCCTCAGCCGAATCCTTATTGCTGTTTAAAGGTCTTAATTTTTCAGTAACGTCCAAGAAAATTTTTACACCAAGACCCTGCAGATTTTATACGGTTTGAAACCAAGTGTCTTTGTTCTTATAACATTACTAAAAAGGGGTGAATTGTCCCTAAAAATCTTGGTTCCAAATCCAATGTCATCGCATTGCCAGCCGACAAAGATGATGCGATTATGTTCTAAATAATAGTCAGTATGTTTCTAAGATAAATGACTACTCCCAAAAATTCATACAACTCGATTCCTCATAACCTTACTTTACAAATTGAGCATGAGGTTTCCTCGCTCATCAAAGATGCACAACGTCTAATCATCTAATTCCCAGTGAATCTACGTTTTATACTCTTTCTAAATTTACAAATACGGTATAACAGGTCGTCCTATTGTGAACCCCATAGTTTCTCCGACATGCAACTTAGCCAAGCATCCTTGAGAAGTACTCAGGAAAATCTTTCTCATATGTTTTCAACTCCTCTCACTTTGTAAACCTCATCAACAACCTCATTATAGATTCCATAAATCTGCTTATCAGTTTTGACGTCACTCCTCTTTTCACCAAGGTTCTGTTAACTGATTCTGTAGCTATCATCAAACGGTTACTGCATCAAGGTGGTAATCCTACAAGTTTGTCCACTCTTGTTGAAAAATATCTTCCTTCCACCTCCACAACCAATTCTATAAACAGGTCTCGGTCCCTAACATGGATCCTCCTCTTTCTCGATCTTCATAGAATCTTTCGCGACAGCAGCTCTAAAGCCTTCCGAATCAAAGTCTGGTTTCATTATGTGGATAACACTTTCAAAATCTAACCACATGAGAGACTTACCGTTACATCATTTTTTGGTCATCTCAACTGGCCAACATTCTGCTATCAAGTTGGCAATGGAAATAAAAGCAAACGGCATTTTCCTTTCCTTTCCTTGATGGACAAATAACTCGAGAGTTAAATGGTGATTCGGGACATTCAGTTTATTGCACATTCGCTTTCTCTAGTTCATGTGCTATCTCAGTTTCCCAGTTCTATAGTTTTCTAGTCGAGTCAAACTATATTCAAAGAAATTTCGTTAAAAACGTCTACAATAAGAAGGACGTTAAGAAAGTCGCCAAAAAGCATCTACACCGCTCGCAACCATAACGCTAATGCTTTTCGAGTTACAGTCTTCTTGCCCTACATCCTAAAAGTCAACGATCGTATAGGCAAGGTTCTTCAAAAATAACATTAGAACTGTTTTCAAACCTACCCCAAAGATTGCGTAAATAATTCTTTCACCAAAGGACAAACCTCTGTCTCTATTTTCAAGAGATATCTACAGCATTCCTTATGGAAATGGTTTGGTGTATATTGGGTGAAACTGGCGGTTCTGCACGTACACGAATCTCAGAACAAAAACGCGTTTGAGCTCAGGTCTTCTGTCACCTTCAGTTATTGGTAAACACTCATCTTTAAATTTCCCCATTTTTCTTATTTTCGAAGTCATCAAGACCCCCCAGAATCCTAACATCGACACGGTTTGTCTTTTCTTTGGTATGGAAATCTGTTTTCACTATTAGCTTCGCCTCCTCTACTTTCAACTTAACTTCTTTTCCTATTACAGTAGACCTGCAACAAGGGGTATAAATCCTTTGTTGTTCCTATTTTTCTGCAGAAAGGTTTCTCCCCTGATGGGATTGGCACGTTAAGTTGCCATGTTATTTTGGAACCTACCCAGCCAGATTAAGCCCCTTAAGATAGTGAACGAAACGTTGACTCCTTCTCCCTCAACCATGACGTGGTCTACCTTCAAATATTCAAAATAATAATCTGTAAACCTCAAATATAGAACGGGCGATCACAGCGCCTCTTGTGGAAAAGTAGTTTGTTGTTGTTGCCTCTGACTGAATGCGAACGTTACAGTACTTTGATAAGAGAAGGTTTCTTAATAGAGTACCGCCACTCTCCTTTATCGACATCATGATTGCTTAATCTCAATTGTTCAAAGCTCAAGATGTGAAGTATATTATAAAAGAATACGTCTGTGTGTCAAACTCTTTAACTAAAGTTGGTTTCTCTAAAGAGAATGAAGTAAAAATTTAAGAAGTGAACGTGAGTTTTAAAATAATATAATTTTTTAAAAATGAGAAATGCTGAAAAGATCTGAAACTCCCAACCTATGTGATGGATATGTTAAATTATTTTAAATTAAACTGCATTCTTATATATATATAAAAAAAAATAACAATAAACCTGAAAAGTAGAACTATTTGTGCCCTGCAAAATCCCGCAAGTATTTCTCCACGCAATATCTACACTTTTTTGGGACAAACTGTACATCAGTAACATAAGGAAAGAACATCAGATGTACCTATAGAAAGCAAACACGTGCTTATTAAGGAGGTCGTTCTTCGATAGAAATTCGTTTTCGGCCTTTTTAAAAGCGGGGTCTTTTAAAAAATGATTTTACAATCCTCATCCTCTTATCTTTTCAAGGTTCGTGTCCCTCCCCCCCCCCCTCATCTATTCATGTATATTTTTATTTCATCCAAATTAACGATTCTATGAATGAATTGAATTTGTTAAGAAATAAGAAATAAAAGCCATTCGATTCGTCAATCATCAAATATTGAAAAGCAACAAAAATAATATATTTATGCAGTCAAACACTTTATCTTTTACAAACATTCAAAAGTAATCGACCGAAATACCCAGCGAAACCTATCTGAATTCTATTAAAGTTCAAGAATTTATAAACCACTTGTTATGGTTACAATATACCGTATTTTTGTGTTCCATGAACCAAGGATATTTTCATATTTATTCCGCTCTCTTAACCGATCAACCGGAAACGAGAGAAAACAGGGATATTTCAAATACCTGCCGTTCTCTTGGTCCACCGTAAAGAATGCGTTTAAAGACGTTTTGTTACAGGGGAAAGTGAAATCGATAAAAACGTCTTTTGCACCCTGCAAAAAAGGTGCTTTTAAATGAATTTCGTAAATGCTTGAATTGTAGGCAAACAACAATGTAAATTTAATTAACGGCAGAAACACGGTTGAAATATCAAGTTTAAAACTCCACCACTCTTAAAAATTTTTTATTTAAAAACAAGTTTTGGGTTTATTTTTAGATGCCTACTAAAATAAGGCTTTAATGTATTTGAGGAAATCTGTTACTTTTATTTTTATTAATATATTAGGATTTAAGGGTGGGTATTAGTTAAAATATTTTTCGTTTTTAAGTATTTTGGGTTGCCTGACTTAAAAACAGTCAAGAAAAGATTTGATCTTCTAATATTGCTTCTACTTAACAAATCTTCAAAATTCAGTATAGTAAGTATTTGCGAATACCGATTTTTAATCTCTTAAACCTCTTTGTAAACATTGAAAGTGATGAACAGAGTCCGTGAATATTGGGTTGCCTATCTTTAAATACTTTTTTAAAAATTATAAGCATTTTTTTCTAAAGTCAAATAAAGATTACGCCAAAATTATATAAATTTTCAAAAGGGTCGATACATGCATAGGAAGATAATATTGAAACCCACCCCGCAACATGCAAAAATCAAAACATTGTTGATGGATGTCTTGTGTAAGTCCCTTTTCGTAAGTTTTACATAATAGGTCATAATTTAATTACTATATTAAACTTGGTCGTTCTGGCCTTGTTGCGTATGAAGGAAATGTCTAAAAGATATCGAACTCCATATTTTTGTAGTCGTAATAAAATGTTCTATTCGAAATTCAAATAATATACAGGGTGTTCCATTACAAACTTTAAAATCAGCATTACTTCCGGTCAAACCGAAAGCTCAAAATTATTAAAAACATTCAACGCAAATACACAATTTACTGTAATATATACCTTTCATTTCGATATCTCTGAAAACTCCAGAGGTATTTACTTGGTTCCACACATTTGCCCAACACTGTACATATATCCTATCGTACACTTCTAGTCGGTTCGCGAACGCATGTCTAATGATTTTGAGTAGCGTGCGCATCTCGACAGTCCCACAATTTTCTCGTTATTTCAAGATTGCTCGAGAGCCAGCCCACCGATGACGTGTTTCGTTACAATACTGAAGCAACTCCCGAGAAATTGCTAGTCTACGTCAATATACTGAGATTAACCTACTACCCTACAATTTGGAAAATTTCACAAATAATTATGTTTCATAAATCACGAAAACCACCAAATTCATTGACATCAATAAGCTATCTATCGTGTCGAAATTATTGGAAAAGCTGCTGCTGCTTAGAGGAAATTAATCTGGATGAAAAAATACCAAAACAAAGCCACATCTTAGTAAATCAAAAGTCACAAAGAAAAAAATTTCCTCGAACGCACCTATATCCTAGCGCACGCTTCCGGTCCGCTCTCAAACGCTATTGCTAGGATCTTCGTATAGCGTATGCATCTCGAGAGTCCTAGAATTCGCTCGTTTGTTCGAGAGCCCGGCTACCGATAACGTGTTTCGTTACAATTTCATTCGTAGACATGTTCATCATTTGCCTACACTGAAACATTCAAATGTTTGTTCAAATTCGCTCTAGACCGCCCGTGGTGCCACCTATTAAATACTTGAACAAGTTGACAGTCCCCGATTTTTAATTGTTAATTTAATTTTGTTTTACATATTTGTATGTTTACTTTAATAAACAGCGAGATACATACAGTGTGCGGTTAAGGTATGGAATAAATTAATTAAAACCGAAACAAACCAGTTTCCGAACAAATGATCTAACACGTCGATTTTATTTTATGAAAATGCACATTTTTCCATTAAATTCGATTTTCGGTCGTCTTTTGTTTTCGAGTAATCACGTCAGATAATATTATTTTTTTAAATGGCACCGCCTTACTTTTTTTCGTAATTTCAATAGATCCTATAATTTTGAAAACGGTAACATAAAATTTTGACACCTTACATAAGAAAATTTTCGAACAAAAGACAAATGAAAATTAGAAAACATATTTCATTAATAACAAACACAAAACAAAAACTTTCTTTTTTGAAGCAGCCCTCACAGGGGAAAGATATTTGGAGTTTTTGAGAGACGACCTTGTACCGGCACTCGCACAAATTTTACCGAACGAAGATGATCCTGATCTACCAAATTATAGTATTTGGTTTCAACAAGACGGCGCACCTCCACACTTTCTTTCCTAGAAGGTGGATTGGTAGGCGAGGACGGATAGAATGGCCCCCAAGGTCTCCAGATCTGACACCTCTTGATTACTTTTTATGGGGTTATTTAAAATCAAACAACAAACCACAAAATCTCGGAGATTTAAAAAATCGAATTAAGATTGAAATGCACAGAATTAGCCCACAAGTTTTCGGCAATGTACAAGAAGAATTTGTAAGACGGCTCACTTATTATAAAGAAACCGATGAATGGCAGTTCCAACCCTCAATCTGATGTTTTAATTTGCTTAGCAACAGGAGTTTTTGTTTTTGGTTCGTTATTAATAAAATATGCTTTCTGATTTTCATTTGTCTTTTGTTCGAAAATTTTCTTATGTAACATGTCAAAATTTTATGTTACCGTTTTCAGAATTAAAGGATATATCGAAATCACGAAAAAAACTAAAAAAAGTAAGGCTATGGCCATTTAAAAAAAATATCTGACGTCATTACCCAAAAGCAAATGATGACCGAAAATCGAATTTAATGGAAAAACGTGCATTTTCATAAAATAAAATCGACGTGTTCGAGGATTTGTTCGACAACTAGTTTGTTTCGGTTTTAATTAATTTATTCCATACTTTAGCCGCACACTGTACAAACAAAGCAATGATTTTACTTGAATAGCAGTTACATATTAATCCAGAGAAGACACTGAGTGGACGACCTGTGAACAATATTTTAAACTCGAATTAGACCGGCCATAATCAAATGAAGCATAAATTCAATACCAGTTGGCCATGTCGTAGATGACGAGATTTACAGACTAACCGCCAGTTGCTCAAATCGCCTTCTAGTGCACCGACATCAATCGTCTAAGTGCCTCTCCTACAGTACTAAAAAGACAATAACCTAACGACCTGATACATTAAAAATTAATCACATACTGTATTTTTATACTCAGCATAGATTGTTTTCAGTAATCAATAATAAATTACGACGTGCTATCACTGGAAAACCTCTGAATTCATTGTCTGTCTGGTATCTCATTTACGTATTGTTCCCAGCGCCGAAACTATGGGGGGGGGCAGGGGGGCACGTTCCCCCGGCGGCAAATTTTAGGGGGCGGCATATTTTGAAGAAACAAAAAATGCTTTGCAAATATCTGTTGTAGTTTTTGTGTGATGCACTGTGATGTAACAATAATTAAGGATTAAACCAATTCTGGCAAGAGTAATAAATAAAAAACACAATCTACCGGTTGGAACGGTCAGCCGTCCAGCTCGTTGAGAACGGTAGTCAAACCGTACTGCGTAATCGTAATGGGTCGTACTCGTACTGTACGTATACGTCAACTAATAATACCACCGCCGCATAAAAACCTATTTAAGGTCAACTATGGGCCAGTCCCGATTATATCACGTGGAAATTTTAAACATACATAGAGAAGAAACCAGCGAACTGAATTTAAACAATATCGCCAACGAATTTATTTCACGAACCAGTATGAGGCGCAATATGTTTCAAGTAATGTAAATTTTTATTATATACGATGTATATTGAGGGCCAGGGTGGCGCAGTGGTAAGAGCGTCAGGCTAGCGTTACGCTAGTCCCCGGTTCGAATCTCGCTGGGTGCAAGTTTTCCCGGAGATCGGTATCGAGCCCTGGTGACCATTCGTCGTTGGGCACCTAATTAACGACGCTCTCCTCCGAATACCGACCTACGAGGTAGAGTAACAAGGTTCTATACGTACACACACATACACTATACACATGGTGCTGTATGTAGGTAAAAAACGGCGCACTAATCACGTGACTCGCATGCGGGCCGGATTGTGCATTTCACGCGTAAGACCACATACGCTAACGCACCAGCCTCAACACCGAAAGGTATAAGAGGTTAACGATTACACACACACAATGTATATTGTATATTATACATAGTTACTGTTTTTTCCGTTTCTCAATAAAAATGATTTTAATTTTATGCGTTATTTTTTATGTTTTCCGGAGCTTAAATTAGATAATCAGTGGCAAAAATATAGTCAATTGGGAGCGTTAAAACTGTGTATTTAAACTCAAATTTTTCAAAATTTTTCGGGGTACCGAACTCCCCTTTCTACCTGGCCCTACCCAGACCCCCCGGTAAGTATCACCTTAAAATGAAAATTTGCACCCAACAAAATTTTCAAAATCCGGCGCCTATGGTGGTGCCCCCCCCCCCCTGACAAAAGCTCTAGTTTCGGCCCTGTTGTTCCTCACGAGCAGTTTGTAAATTTGCCATAAATGTATTAATAACAAAAAAATCAAATCATAGGCTGCAACGGTGATGTTATTAAGATATGGTCTCCCCACTCCTTCAATTGTTTGTGAACTGTATTCTTTGAAAAGATCGCGTACTAGTTCCAACAATTGCTGTAAGATGGCGCTAATGAATGTTGATACCAACAACTGTCAAAATATTTAATTTTGAATGTTATCGCAACTCTTGGCGACACAAAGTAGTTATGTTTCCCCCGTGCTTTTTACCTGATTTTCGAAAATGCCCAGAAAAACATTTTGGAGAACAATTTATGAAAATGCTTATGTTTGCAGCATTGCAGCAAATCTTTTGCGAAATAGTTATTTATGTTACAAGTACAAAATGTAGGGCTTTTTTGGACGAGCCGCGTTTTATGGCCGAGCGAGCGCGCGAGCGAGGCAAATAAATAAGGCGAGTCTAAAAGTCCGTTTTTGTACGAGTTACATACTTACATAATTTTATGTACTGGTCTGAACCTTTCTTGAACGTGCACTCATGATCTACTTCAATTCATTTATACTGCTTTCTATAAAATACAGCATGACACTTTGCAAGAGAACGGTTTTTTTTTATAAATATCTAAACGTTTAGCAGATCTTTATTCTAACTCCTTTTTGTTCTAGCACACGCCTGATTAAGTGTTACCCGGAACCGAACGCCTTAAATCCATGCGAAGACATCATGGGATCTTACTGGTTAAGAATATCCGTATGGTTTGTGGTGGTTTTAGCAGTTATGGGTAACTTGGCGGTAATAGTTGTGGTTCTCTTCAGTGGGGGAGAAGTAACCGTTCAACGATTTCTCATCTGCAATCTAGCCTTCGCGGATTTTTGCATGGGACTTTATTTGTTATTTATTGCAAGTACGGATCTGCATTCGGTTGGAACTTACTTCAACTACGCCTTCGATTGGCAATATGGTAAGAAATCTTTGATATTATGTATTAGATCATTTAAATTTAATTATTGGCCATTTTGTGTAATTAAGAATTTGAGGCCATGGTGTATGTTACCGTCTAGTTTCGACAGTTTGGGTCCGGTGACTCATAGAGCTTCAGCTGTCGTGTTTAGCGTTCTGAAAAGGTTTATTCATCACAATAACTGTATCTGAGATTCGAACCCTACATAAGACTCTCTCTGTGATTTTGATTTTAAAATTACAATCAACTACTAACGCATAAATAACTCTAAACAAGATTACTAAAGCCAAATTTTGTAAATAAAGAATGCGTTACCTACTGATTGTTTGCTTTTTTTCTGAGCGTTCCGTAAGAAAACCTCTCGTGTTTGTTAACTTAGGGAAATTAAATATTTGCGCCGTGAATTAAGCTGTTGTTTGCCTGTTCGAAATAATCTTTGCATTTTTATCACTATTTGGTTTGATCGTTTAATTAAGCCTCTATTTGTGGGCGATCCTTCTTATTCTAACAAACGAAGCATAATTTGTGTTACTTCCAAAATTAGGAAGCTGATAACGTTAGGATGCTAATTGTTCGTTAATATCCGATATTTAAGGTTACTCAAAACAGGGACGCATTCCAAAATCATAAAAACATCAAACATTATGTTAGATGTACGTCTTATTCTTGTTTGGTAAATTATTTTAAGAATTACCTAAGATTGCTACATTTTAATCCTTTCTAAGAAAACTTAATCCTTAACTAGATGAATGTGCAAGGAAATATTTCATATAAAAAATACAAGATAGTCAATATATTGTAACGTAGTGGTTATCACCAAAAGTATTTTTTTTTATATTTTATTACTTTTTGCATTCTGTATAATACAATAATCAAAATATATGTATGTTAGTAATTATTGGACGTGAACAATGACATTATTGAAATCCAACGATTTGCAATTTACAGTTTACTATGAACTACATTATATTAGTTTAATCGAATCTATTCGGTAGGTCGAGCGGTTTATGTCTCTTTAGTCTGTGTAGGGTTTCACTATTATCAAGTAGGTTAATTGAATTAAAAAGATAAGTTACTTAAATTTAGTAGAATTTCCGATAATTTTTAAGTATCAACGTGGCAGTGTATTTTACCAGCTACGCCACGTGGGGGTTTGCTGGGAGAAGTTTTGCATTAAAATTCTGATTCAACTAACATAACATATATTGTCCAACTTTGATTAAGTTTCACAAAATATTTTTTAGAGTTAAAGTTAAAGGTAAACACTTATTAGGTATCAGTTTCATAGACGTACATACATTAAATTTAATAAAATGAAACAAAAGATAAATCAGAACTATTAGCAAGTCTTACTATGAATTGAATTAAATTAAATTAAATAGAGAAAAATAATCTTACATCACATCGTAGGAAACATCACTAATACGAAGGACCTAACTTCTTAAGGACGACTACACCAAACATAATGAGCCCTTATTCGCCAATCCTTATATATAAGAAGTCAGCTCCCACCCACACGCGTCTTAGAACAAAGGCATGCACTTTGGCGTGCTGGTGCTGCCGTGAACGTGCCGAGCTGCGCAATCCTGTTCTGCTGTGCATTTTAAAGAATGCTATTTCGGCGTTACCACGGACTCCATAGCTGGCCCGAGTGTCATCTTTCTGGTTCACAGCGGTCATCCACGTGCATCTCAGATACTTGGGTGCCTTCATTCCATTCTCGTGTGATGACCCTAGATAACACGTCATATCAACATCGCTTCATTACAATATGCAAAACGCAAAATTAAATGGGATTTAATCATTGTAAAAATTCCAATTCGTGCATATTCAAAAATTCAGTTACATAGATTAAAATCAACAATACACAAGAACAAAAATTAAGTTATTTAAAATATGCTTAAAAAGAAATAAATCCAGCATAGCTTGTTTAATAAACCCTTCCGAACCTCCTCTAAAGTTCATTGAATTGCCGTGTGGCTTAATGAAAATGTATCTCATAAATACAGCAAGGATCAATAACCTATTAACTTACGATGCCTGTGTAGTGGAAGTAAAGGAATCCGTATTGTTTATGAATCTTACAGCAGCAATAAACTTTTAGATGAAACCAATATTGATGTCCGTAAGGTAGATGAAAAGAAAGCGTGTGTGCTCAGGTTTTAATTTTAGAAGTTTGCCTCAAAGGCTTCCCTTAAGTGATTGTTATTTATTTTTTTCTTTCAGAAATTGATAGCTAAAAAATAACCAGCATAAATAGTCAATTTTTCTTCTATTTAGTTTAAAAGCCCCTTTTTATTAAGTTGAAGAGCTTCCACAAAACTACCGGGCTTAAAATGAACGACGGTTCGGTAAATCGGTGAATACCGAAAGATAACGCGTGAAGAAAGTTAATTAGGAAATACTTATTCGAACGGGTACGTTACCCTTCTATGGTTTCGGAGTTTGATTAATCTGAGAAAATCAGTTGTAAAGCTATTTGCAGTTCAGTAAACCAGTCGATCACGTAGGTATAAAGTTTAATCTAAGTTTGCTAAAAATATGCTCATTCACGAGCTATAAAATTATCTCTAAGTAGAAAGGGTTATTAGTTTACTGAAGACAAGATTTTAAGCAAAATTTCCTCAAAGCCTATTGCTTTAGAGATTATTTTCGAATAGATTTAAAATTATTTAGAAAACTTCACTAAACTTGAAAGACAATAAATTATACAAGATAGGTTAGGACAACCGGTTCAAACTAAATTTTGAACAGCCTACTTTTGTAAAAAAAATCGATGGTAGCTTGAAAAACTAAAATTTTGCAAAAGAATTTATTCTTGTCTATGAAAACGGCTGGAATTTTCTTGAAGGCGTAGGTCTCACAATCGAATTTAAAACCCATAAAAATCTTTTTTTTCAAACATTCATCGAAAGGGTCTTGAAACGTCATTACAAGCTTAAGAAAATAAAATTTTGTAAAAGTGTTCGTCTGTGTTTCTTTCTTCTTCTTCTTCTGGTTCTTCGGTTCTTCGGCGGTGCACCGCTCAAGCTCCTAGGCCTATTGTGCATCCGTCGCAAATCAAGGGACGCCTTCATACAAACCGGCGTCTAGCCCAAAGGCTTTTTTTTTTTAAATTAGTGCACCAGATCAACATATGGCTATGTTATACATGGTATTAAGGTATTTTACAATAAATATCGCTATATATTAACATGGAGGATTACTATTTCCTCTAGCTTAATCACTAAGTACTTAAATATGTGAGTTTTAGTCTATATATCTACCAAGTCTTGCGGTAGCTGGAGTTTCACTACACTACATCTCGGCATAGTTATCGCGCTTGCTTTGTTTTCGTTCGAAAACGCATATGGCAATCTAAGCTGATTTCGATAAGGTCTTCATTTAGAACTTCCCAATGTTTGCAATCACGAGGACTAACCGTTGTTCGAGCCACCTACACCTTCGAAAATTCGACTTCTCTAAAACCTAACACTGCTTCTTCTGACTATACACATTCCAAGTGTTGTGAATCCTCAGTCGAATCTTGATTACTGTAGAAGATCTTATTTTTCCCTCAGCACCCAAGAAAATTTCACAGAGTTGAGTCTTCACTACGTACAAACTCCAAAGACATTGTAGATCTTATACGATTTGAAACCACCAAGTATCTTCGTTCGAAGCTACCTCAAAGCTCCTCCTCTTTTTCCTACCCCTGGAGTTACACAGCATCGCGTGTAGTTAATGCCAAATAGTCACATTAGGGGCCTCATTCATACTCTCAACAATGTCTTAATTGTGAGTCTGTCCAGACAACTCTCATACCCCTGTCGCAAAATCTGACTGGGGTCACACAGGTTCACAGCTTCACGTGAACTTATTACCAGCTAGTACCTCTTTATAAATGATCTTTCCTGTAAGCTAATCCTTTGATTAGACATGCACAACATGCAATCTTCCCACAGCACAAGCAACAATCACTAAGTTAGAAATACTACTTTATTATCACATGTCACTACAAAACGTAATTCTACCGGTGTGCCGCAACTGCTGATGCTGTACTAGTCGTCAACCCTTCTCGGTTACCGGGGCACATACACCGCTCCCTTCGTATGTGTCTTAAGCCTGCATGTGTTTTTTTATGCTTAAGCCAACCCTTGGGATAATTTATGGTTTTTGTCTGGAGAATAGTAAACTAGGACATTGGGAACTTCTAAATCTCAGTTTTATTAATTGCTGATACAATATAAATGTAAATAAACCCACATTAAATAATCCAGTCTCTAACGGAATATTTAATTTAATTTTTCTCTGTGTTAACTTCTTTTATCGTTTATTAATTTTTCAAGTTTGATATTTTCCTGTTCAAAATGTTTCTTATAAAACTTACTCGAATTTGTACATGTCGTATAAGGTAATAAGATCATTTCCATTTAAAATAACCTTCGACAATATCTTAGCCCTCCAAAAATAACTCGAAAAATCCATCAGCTTCATCTATCCAAACTGTTGTTATCATTTTATTAAATATACATATGCATTATTTTATGTACTCTTATTATAATATTATCCCTCTGCAGGCAAAGAAAATATGTTAGAACAGTGTAGATTTTCCGATTTAGAAAATTGCCAACAAACCCATCTCTTGCGGATTGTTGACAACAGACAATTTATTGCATTGTTACGTCCAAGCTGACATACAAGAATAATGAAGACACTTTTTCTAGTTAAAAATAGATCGTGCGGTTTCGGGAAAGGTTATTTTAGGTTCTGATTTTTTGCTCGCGCCGAAAAAATATGAAAAGGTCGCACTGATAACTTCTCTTGGATTATTTATTGATTCCTTTAAAAGGCTCTCAAGTATTACAATCGCGTTTATCGAAACTTACAAGGATAGTTGTAATGCTTATTCTAAATGGGTTTGTTATTTATATCGTATCGAAAGTGTTTCAAAAATGGCAGAAAATAAGTACTCCTGAAAATTCTAAGTGAAAATTGTTGATACTTGTTTAGTTTCCAAATTATTTTAACTTAAAAATTGTCATTCACTTTTCTTACGTCTGCGAATACCCGGTAAATATTAACAATTTCACATTGGTGAGGAGTATTATTGCGTCGCAGTTACACAGATACAAGCAAATACAAGTACATAGCAATATCTATGACTGAGGTTCATAGCTTTTATTTGTGTAATGTGGTATTGAACACACCTCTACTACCGTCTGTTAAAAATGTAGATAAAACTTGGCTAAGGAAAACAAAAATTATGTCTACTTGAAGCTTTAAAACTTATAACACAATATTAGAAACGTAATTTTTAAGTTAGGTTTGCCTCTGGCTTGTAGTAATTCAATTCCTTAGATTATTTTTTATATTCTGACCTAAAAGTAATTCGATCAGATACCTAGCATTTAGATACAATAAGTGCCAGGGCAAGCAAGTAAATGACACTGTTGTGTTAAAGCTCAGTGGAGGTTAAGTGATAAGATGCGTAATTTTTAGCGAAGTTGTTTTAGTCTTGCATAAACCAATTTTTCAATAAATGACCTCTTACACTTCAGTTTAAACGATAACGCAAAAGTAACAACTAAATTGCTAAACCATGAAGTAGGTAAATAATAATACTAATAATTGGAATTGGAAATTATAATTTTTATTCCAGTAGAAGCCAGGGTAGCGCAGTGGCAAGCGCGTTAGGCTAGCATTACGTTAGTCCTCGATTCGAATCTCCCGATGGGCAGGATTTTCCTGCAGTCTGAAGGCCGGTATTGAGTCCTATTGACCATTCGTCATTGGGAACCAAATTAGCGACGCTCTCCTCCGAGTACAGGTTCTACAGGCCTACAGGCCCACAGCCCTAAGAAGTAGAGTAACAAGGGCACACACACACACACAAAGTAGAAAGAACAAGATACTAAAAGGGTGTAGTAGCCTAGCAAACTAATCGCTCATATGAACTTTGCTTGGAAAACGTCTTCAGACGCCCTCTGCTTCACTAGGAGCGAGAAGGACATATGTACATAGGTAGCAATAATGAAACCACATAAAAACTAAAAGAGGCTATTTGAAATGACCACCATTTTTCTGGAGACACAAGTTAACTCACCTTTTCATATTATTAAATGTATTTGTCGTACTAGATGGAAATTCTAGATTTGTTGGTAAACTAATAAATTATGCCATCGTCAAAACGGGTTTGAAGCGTTTACTTATTTATGGCAAAGTAATTATTTTGTTCGGAAAGATAAAGTACTTGTGTGTCATATTGGATTCCAGACCAAGCTGGAACCAACATATTGACAAAATTATCAAAAACTATGTTAGCGATAGTTAAACGAACGTACGATAAATTTTGGGGTCTGAAATCAGAAATGGTGCATTGGTTATACACCAGAGTGACTAGATCAGCTACTATGTATGCGGCCTTGGTGTGGTGGCCCAAGGTCATGCAAGAATCCACAACATCAACTAAGACCAATCAAGATAGAATGGGTTGCCAGTCTTGGCATAACGGAGGCAATACGAACAACGCTCATTGCTGCTGTGGAGACTCTTCTAGAGACCTCCCCTCATCATATAATAATACAGGGATCCATAGATCCATAGATGCAAACTTCACTGTACAACTTTTAGGTACAGAACACACGAGTATAACTTTTTTGCTTTCCTTGGCAGGAAGGGAAATCCTGTATGGACACTTTTGCATCCTTGCACAAAGGTAGTGCAGACTCCCGTAATGGTTTACTCACTAAACCCCCTCCTATTCTTCCGCCTGCACCGCGGAACTTTCACATATCTTCACGGTGCAAGTTGTCCTCTTTCTTTGTCATTCCCAGTTTCTCTCTCTTTCGCCTTCTTCTATTATTTTCATTATTGCTATTTTCTATTGTTGCCCAATGCTCCTCAGATGCCAGCATAATGTTTATTATGTTTATTTCCCGTAACTCTTCGTTTGCTGCTGTTTTCGTCTCTTTTCTTTCTCTTTCCCATTTCCTACATCATAGCGTGTGTTCTGTTGTGTCCTCTTGTTCGTTACAATAAAAACACGTTCCTCAAGCACGATTTCTGTTTTTTCCGGCGCTAAGTGTAGCTTTTTGGGCGGGTTGCACAAACATGATTTAACAGCTTGGTCAACTTAATCATTCGTTAAAGTGAACAAAATCGAATCAAAATTCAAATTCATATGACAAATAATACATTAGTAAACAAAAAATGATGCTCTTTTGTCAACTTTGATCATTCGTTAATTTAACAAGAGCTTTGTGCAACCGGCCCTTAGTCTATCATCCATTCGTTAATTCTGTACAGTGCCCCGTTTACCGTTCTGACTGACGCCTCTTCTCCCTTTTCTGTTACTATAACTGCAAGGTCATCGGCATATACCACAGTCCGTACGCCATCTAGCATTTTCACCTTGAGCACGCCGTCATAAAATACGTTTCACAGGAATGGCTCCAACACCGATCCCTGTGGAACACCTGCCTTCAGCCTTTCTCAGTCTTCTAGCTCTATATATCTGTTTTCCAGGTAGCTTTTAATTAGCGTCATAAGCTGCGGTGAAATAGCTCTCCTGTCTAATTTCCTCACAATCTCCTTCCACGACACTGAATTTAATGTGTTTCGTACGTCTAATGCCGCTACTGCACATAGTTTCCTCGCTTTTGCAGATTTGCTCAACTTCCCCTTTACTAATTTGAGTATTTCTCTTGTAGCATGTACCGATGAACCGATGACGTTTAACTCCTCTCTCAACTACTGCATTATTAATTGTTATAATAATTTATCCAGGGTGTCCAATAAACAGAGTAGTCTATATATGAGAAGGCTCTATCTGGTTTTCTGGGCTTCGGTATGAAAAACAACTTGACTGGCTTCCAATGCGGAAAAACTCATTCTTTTGCTATCTCATTCATTATGTCCAGTATATGAGTATCATGGAAAACGTCCGCCAGAATTTCTGGCGGTATCTTGTCAGGTCCTGGTGCTTGTTTGCCTTTAGTTTAGCAGTTGCTTTTTTAGTTCCTTTTCTGTAAATACCACTTGTTCTTGTTTAACTTGGTATTCCCACGTTTCTTCTTTATGCTGGGGGAATAACTCTTCAACGCATTTCTTTTTTGTTGCAACGTCCATAGGAGAGAGCTGAGCCCTAATTATTTTTGTTACAATCTTATACACACGAGTATAACTTGTAGTGTAGAGCATCCCCTACTTGCAATGAAGATAGATTATATGACTCCCAAATATCTTGTAGGTTGACTCTTCGAGATGATAATTCAGGATCGTGACGAGTGGAAAGGATATTCCTCCTGGAAGTTTAATCTGGTACACGAACGATATTGAGACTGGTTTCGGATCGGTACTTTATGACGAATGACCAAAGAGAGCCTCAGCTTCTTACTGGGTAAGCCCGCCTTCGTATTTCAAACGGAAATATACCCGATATTACATCGTGCACGGGAAAACAAACGGAGGAATTATAAATATAAGCGAATTTTCATAATGCCGAACAGACAAGACGCTCTGAAGGCTCTCTCGAGTAGCAAGAGTTTTTCCAGACTAACATTTAAGTGCCAAGATTTTTTGGATTCCCAAATTAATTGTACAGTTTTTGTCATTTTGCCAATGTTGTGAACGTTAAGAATTTTTGTTTTGTGTTGTTTAACTGTAATTTTCAGATGTTTATTCAAAATTTCACTTTTTGACTTGTTAAATTCATGTAATTAATTTCACATTTTTCTTGATGCCTGGTTATTTAGTCCATTTGCTCGTCTTTATTGTCGTTTAAAAGTAATTCTTTCGGGGTTTTCCGAGTCTATAATTCTTATATTCTTTTTGTATTATTCAAATTACCATAACTTATTTGTTTTCATTTTGAATGCTTTCCTTAGTGAAATCTTCGCCTACTAATTATGCAGCTTGATTTGCATAAGTGTCATCCTGGTGTTACTTTATTGAACCTGCGCAGTAATTCTCTCTGTCAGGCGCTGTGGATTTTTTGACACGAGTCAGGTCTTTTTGGTGTTAGAATTCCTGCTGAACGCACGCTTGAGTTTCGTGGAAAGTTATCATTTTAATTACGTTTCATTTTTAATGATCGTAATTTCTTTTATTAATCCGATGTTCGGAAATGTTTGCTGTTATGCTTAATTAACAGTTTTTTTTCGCACTTTTAGTGGTGGGTTACCTTTTTTTCGTAAATTTTCTTTAATCTCCATTTATCTGATTGCATTGGAATTTTCAGCTCCTAATTGCACCTATATTCAATTTTTATGGTGTTAATTAGAAATATTTTTCCTTCTGGAAGAGCTTTGTGTATTTTCCTGGATGGAATATTTTAATTTCCTTTGGAAATTAACTTTTTGGTAATTTTCGTTACACGAGGAGGGAAGCCATTTTCCTATGCCGTTTAGATGTCATATCTGATCAACCACATTTTTCCAGTTGAATTCAAGTGTTGCTGAATTCCAGATTTCTTATGACTTATTATCAAGGAAGATTAAGATAAGGGTTATTAATATTTTTTGTATTTAATAAAATTTTACATATTATTCAAATTAAATACCGCACAGGTGTGTGTGCACCTGCTAGTTTTTTTATAAATCTTAAATGCTTAGATCAATTTTGTATTTTGTCATGGTAATTTAATTCAAGCATGAATTAGTTTCTTGTTTAAATTTTGTTTAATCTTTTATAAATTTTGCTACTTAATATTTTCTAATTCATGAATGAATTATTAATATTTTTGATATTTAACTTTAAATTTTTATTTTTAAGTACATCTAACTTTGTGTGATTATTTAACAAGTCTTAATCCATTTTCTATTCAACATTTAATTATTGTTTTTTGTAATTAATTTTAAACCCTGGCCTTTTGCGCCGAAAGTAAGAGTACCGTAAAATAAAGCGTTACAAATTTAATTATGGCTTTTATTATTGTTTAATAAGTTTTTACTGTAACAACTTGGTAGAACAGTACATTGTGAGACTATTCTGGGTATCCGCTCATTGTGGTATAGACGATAACGAGAAAGCCGATGAACTAGCAACGCAGGCATCTTGGCCAAGTACCAGCCTTAGGAATTTTCAGAAGTGCCATTCCAAGTTACGATTGGCACTCAACATATATACAGATCAGAACAAAACCGCAACGAGGCATTCATAAACGAACCTTGCAAGAGGCGAACTGCCGGACTACTTCCTATGGGTAGGGTACAACTTAGGATCGTCACAGGTCTACTAACAGTACAGTGACTATTAAGGAATACCTGTGGAAGATCGGAAAATACAATGGAGACCTTACTTGTAGACTTGGCAATAAGGAAAGAGAAACAGCAGCACACATTTGGTACGTCTGTGAGACGTTGGGAAGAAAAAGACAGCGTCCCATATTCGGAGACCCTACTATGGAACCGAAGGACTTTGCTACACACCCGGGGATATACCTATATTCTTTGATACAGGGAACAAAGACCAACGATTGTGCGTGATCTACTAGTTAGGGTATAACAATAAGCCTTTTAGGCTTAGATGGGCCTTGAGTAAACTAAATCCAAAATCTGACGTACCAGATTGAAATTCTAGCTTTGATCGTAAACTAATAAATTATTCCATCGTCAAAAAATTCGGAAAGATAATTGATTTTGTTAAGCTATGCTGCGTCGTGCTGCGGTCGTGGCTCAGTTTGTTCAGCGTGCGTCTGACTACTGAGATGGCCCGAGTTGGTTCGATTCCCACGGTCACATATACACCGAAAATGCCCAACCGAGGTGTATTCTGCCTAGTACAGTCCTCACTGGAGTGTGCTTCGGAGCCCACGTTAAGCTGTAGGTCCCCTATGTCTGTAGGCCACTTGACACGCACACCACAGATATATGGAGAGAACATCGGCAACGCCTTGTAAAAAGGGCTCGCCACTTCTAGAAGAAGAAATGCTGCGTTTAGTCCCGTCATCTTGCTGGAAATAGCCTTGCTACAGCTCATAAAATTGATTAATTCAGTCCGGTACCACTCAGCAGTAACAATTTCGCGGAAGAATATACGACCAATAATACGTCTTCGAGACATAACTAACCAAATACTTTTTAATGGATGCAACGCTATTCCATAAAGACTATGGGGATTTTTGGATTCTATAGTCTAGTATTTTGTGAATGAGTATACTCCGATAGGGTTAACCAAGCAATTTAGCAAGTCATTGTTGTCAAATAAATTCCGTTGGAACCACTGGCAAAACAAAATTCACCTATCCTTGTCAGCAAGTAATGTAAACAATTCTATATAGGAACAACTAATAATAAACCGGTCTCTTGGGAAAATATTCTTAAAAATGTAGTAGGTTCCTCATTCATACATTGACGAACATCATTAACTCTATTCTAATGCTTGCTGTAGTTGTTATGTTTCATTTTCAAATTGTGCAGGCCAAGTTTAATAAACTGTAAATATAAATATGTATCTCAAAAACTAAACATATAAGGGCTAAACGATATTGGACTCAATAATTTATTCTGTACCAAAGAATTTAAGTACTTCATAGCTTTTTATCTAAAGCTTGCCATTAGTTGTAAGTTCAAACCGTGTTTAAAATGCATAAACATTGCAGTTCTTTTATGAATGCAAATGAAAACTAGAAAACTTATCCAATTTCCAACCATAAAGGCTTTAAATTTACATTTATAAAACGAGAACAATAATACGTTTTCAAGGTACTTAGGTAACAAATTTTAATTAATCTACCCGCAATCTTCTTATTTATTTGTAAAAAAGTAAACCATCAACATTAATGAATACAAGACATGAATGTTAATTACAATTTTGCTTTAACAGGTGTCGGATGCCAAGTAGCTGGATTTCTAACGATGTTCGCCAGTCAGTTATCGATATTTACGCTAACAGTGGTGACAATTGAAAGATGGTTTGCGATAACACATGCAATGCACTTAACAAGAAGGATAAGATTAGGAGCCGCATCCAAAATTATGCTTTTGGGGTGGTTATACTCGATATTTATAGCTGGTTTGCCACTTTTTGGTATTAGTAATTATAGCAGCACAAGGTAAGAGCTACAATTTTTACAACACGTTTAAGATTATTTTAGACCACAGTGGGCCATGAGTTTATTTTATTACATTGGTACAGAATTTTTTTATTTGTTTCTTTAATCCTGTGTTGGCCGCTTTTTTGTATAATGTATTCAAGAACTTCATAGGCCAAAGAAGGCCCATAAATGCATTTTACCTGAAAAATTACCTGGAGATAAATAAAGTAATCACTTTTTTCTTTTATAGTATTTGCCTTCCAATGGAAGTAAATCAAATAGCAGATAAGGCCTACCTAATAGCAATAATAGTAATAAATGGGATAGCTTTTGCACTTATCGTCTTTTGTTACGCTCAAATTTACTTCAGTCTCGGATACGAAACGAGACATTGCAGTACAAATGGTGAAATGACGATCGCCAAAAAGATGGCGCTGCTTGTCTTCACCGATTTTGCATGTTGGGCACCGATTGCATTCTTTGCCCTAACCGCATTAGCAGGATATCCATTGATCGGGGTGACACGTTCGAAAATCCTGTTGGTGTTTTTCTATCCGCTCAACTCCTGTGCCAATCCGTATCTCTATGCCATCATGACTGCTCAGTATAGGAGAGATTTTTTTATTCTTTTATCTAGGTAAGTTTACACACAAACAGAATGCCTCTGGTTACGTAAAACTCCTGTATTATTTTTTCAACAGTGAAATTGTCCTTGGTGACCTATTGGCGCATTATTTTCTGAACTTTTATTGTAAACATGATTTTAAGCTAAAGATTAAAGATTTGCAATTGCCGAACCAGGACCGGACGTAGAAGTTTCGGTTTGAAAAATATTTAACGAACAACAAATTAGTAAAATATCAAACTATTTAAAAGACTAATAATTAAAATAATTGTCTGAAATTTGTTTCTAGAACACTTACTTATTTCCTTAATTTGTTTCGTCTATTTATGTCGCAACGCGCTGTAAACACCATGTAAAGTCTAAGTAAGTTTTAAATAGCACTTGCACGGGTTTTTGTTTCCCCGCCCTGTGCAGTTGGATATGGACGGTGTTATGTATAAAACCCAACGTTTTTGTATACAGATACAGATAATTATTATTACGGGAAACTGTAGCGGGTGTAATAATTCATACTTTCGAATTGAAATGAAACTATTTACGTTTATTTATTTTTAAATATTAACTACAATCATTAGTTTTCATACATAATACCGTCCACATCCACGCCCTGGTCCATTGGCAAAGACAACGTTTATATCCGTGTCCCGCTCTGACTCGTGAAATTTACCATGCGTTATATCTTGTTGTAACTAAATCTGAAACTGCATAGGGCGGGGAAACAAAAACCCGTTCAACCGCTATTTAAAACTTACTTAGACTTTATACTGTGACTCCTCATGCTATAGGCTGCAGATCCCTCTTACTCTCACTCACTGTCGTTCATTTAGAACAATCCATCGCCTCGTAACAGTTCTAGCAGTTTCTCGCAAGAGTCATGAGCAGGTGTCTCTCGCAACGTCCAGACGCTATGTTTTACTTGTTACAATAAAAATATATTTTAAAATTTGTGAAATGAGAAGGAAATCGGCATTTACTTTACATATTTGTTTTTCATATCTATTCGGCAAACACCACCGTAAACTTTTTTCTATTACTCGATTATCTGATTGTCTTCACCGCCGGCTGTGAATACCTCTGCAGGCTTTCTAGATACAAACACACGACTCGCGACAGTTCCACTAGGGTGAGCCAACAAGTACTCAAACAATTCTTTACTAATTCGCGACATTACTTTCATATCAAATATGTGCATAACTAAGACGGACCTTTTCATTTTATACTCCATCTATTTATTTCCTTCCTTCAATGTTCTTGTAATCGTCTTCGTATTTTTATGGTATCTTGTCTTAATTTTCTTGTTGCCGGTTTGTTATTTCCTTTTATTGCACTATTTGGATTTTGTCGCAATTTTTACATTTTTAATTTCGTCTTTTTTGCCTTTTTTGATTAATTTCCTTTCTACATATTTTTTATTTGTTTTTAATCTGTTTCAATTCAATGTCAGACGTAAAGTTGACACATTCATTAACTGTTTAAACCGCTGTGAGCTCATTTTGACCTTTTTAATTATTTATTTTATTTTCTTTTTTTTACCTTTTTTACCTTTGTTTTTGCTTGTACTTGGTTGTTTGTCAACTTAAAATTTGATTTTCTTTTTCCCCTCTCTTCTCTCTCATATCAAACTTATTCAAACTTTCACTTATTATTATTACTATTAATCGCCTTATTAATTTTTCATTTCTAACCTTCTCTGTCGTTATTTATTCCTCTTAGTCGTTTACTGATGGTCTTCCATTTTCCTTCGTTCTGTTTCTTTTTTATTTTTCTAAAAATATAAACTGCGATCAATATTTTCTGCCTTTTTAGTTTGGGTCTTTGCTTCTTCTTTATTTATGTTTTCATACACTCAATTCCTTTTTGTTTATTTCTATTAAGATAACATTTTTTACCTTCCTCTTTTTCCGTTTATGCCATTGATTCTTTTTTTATTTATGTTTTCATTTTTTTTATTACTATTTTACAGATTCGTAAGTCTGAGCATTACTTTTAATCTTGAAATCTGGGACATTTGAAATCCTATTCGAAGATTCTAATTTTACAGATTTGAATTTTGAACATCACTTTGAAAACTTTAAAGTGCCAACCTCGAATATGTGTATGAAACGTTTAAAAGCTAAATTGGGATTCAAAGATTAACTTTTACATGTTCCACTTTTGAGCATCACTATGCAAAACTTTAACGATCGAATCCAAATTTGAAGCATTCGAAATCGAAATTCAGACACAAGATCGATATTTTATAGATCCAAAACTCTGAACATCACTTTGAAAAATGTAAACCTTGAACCTGGCTTTAAGACGTTTGAAACCCAGGTTTAGAATACAAATTTCTAATTTTAAGGATTCGAATTTTGAACATCACTTTGGAAACATTTGAAACATAAATTGAGATTTAAAGATTTTGAGCATCACTACGGGAAAATTTAAAGATGGCATTAGAATTTGAAACGTTGGTAATGGAAATTCAGACTTTACAGATTCGAAACGTTGGGCCTTACTTTCAAAAAATTCATTCAGATCTGGATGTAAAATCCAGAGTCGAAGAACCACATTTAACAAACAGATTCGAATTCTGAGCATCTGTTTAAAAAACTGAGAGTTGAAACTTGGATTCGAACATTCGAAGTCTAAGCTGAAATTCAACGAGTCATATTTTGCAGGTTCAAATCCCGAACATTACTTTGGCAAATTATAAAAATCGAAATTATATTTGAAATATTCGAAACCGAAATTCAAATTAAAACGTTTTAGAAAATATTAAAAATCGAGTCTAGATTTGAAACGTTTGGAATCGGAATTCATTTCAAGGTCACCCATCCAAGTTCTGGCCTAGCAAACCCTTACTTAAATCTCAATATTTCAGTATTACGTGCACTCCTCCTCTGCCGTACTGACGGTTCAATCTAAATTTGAAACAATCAAAGTGTAAATTCGAATTAAAAATTTTAAGTTTTACATATTGGAATTTTGAGCATCACAAAATTTTGAAGTTCCAACGTGGATTAGAATCTTTGAAATCTATATTTAGATTTGAAGATTCATATTTTACAGGTTCGAATTTTGAGCATTCCTTTTGAACATTTTAAAGGTCAATTCTGGACTCGCAACGTTCGAAACAGATTTAAACATTAACATTTCACAGGTTTGAATTGTGAACGGGAGGCTTAGACGTAAAGCGCAAAGACGGCAGTCCCGTCATACATCTTACCCTGCGTGCAAGCTAGTAACCTGTCCAGGGGACATCAAAAAATTGCTAAAAAAGTCTCATAGATATGATAACCGGACGGAAACAAAGAAGTTTGGACAATGCTATGAAAAAGGACAAACGAAAAGGAGTTGGAGAAACTGTCAGAGTAGCTGTTTGGAATTCAAGAGGCATTGTACACGAAGAACTAGAACTAGAAAAAGAATTAAAACAAAGAAATGTAGACATTGCAGTTATCCCTGAAACATAGAAAAAGCAACAAGGATCTTTCGAATTGAATCATTACATCTTACTATATACTGGCGTCACGCTGGAAGAAAGAGCTGCTGCCGGAATAGCAATACTCATAAAACGAGAATGGAAAGATAAAATACATAGCTACCAGTTTATTAACGAACGTATCATAAAGCTCAGATGTAGATCACAGAGAGGCTACACAAGTCCAGAAGAAGGACGGCAAAACGATACTCAAGAATTCTATGAGAATCTGCAAACCATTACTGTGATGTAAATGTAAATGACCACGTCACCATAGCAAGCGACTTCAACGCCAGAATTGGGAATGTACCCATTGAGGGCATCATGGAGAGACACGAAGAACCGGTCATAAATAACAATGGAAAACTTCTCATAGACTTTGCCACGTACAATAATCTAAAGATTATAAATACATTCTTTCCACACAAAGAAATTCACAAATTCACTTGGAGTGCTCGAGGCAGCCGTTCGATCATAGACTATGGACTTACCAAGACACAAAAGTTTGTCGAGGTAGTGACATTGGTACCGTCTACTTCCTGCTAATATAAAAATAGCCATAACTAAAAGGCGGAAGAAGTCATTCGTGAAAGTGGAACGCCAAAAAGAAATCTTCAAAGTACATTTACTACAAGAAGATAGCATACGATATCTTCACCAAAGAAGGATAAACCAATACATAGAAGAAGAAGCTACCAGCAGAAACATTAATTATCAATGGGAAGATAAAAGAAGTCATAGTCAAAAAAACCATTGGCACCAGAAAGAAAAGAGTCAGAAATAAAGGCTTAACTATATGGAATGAAGAAATTGCACAATTAATAAAAGGAAAAAAACAGGCGTATTTGTAGTACACTTTAGTGGCACTCTCTATTCTATTATTTATTTCGGCATCGTTTTTCCCATTTTTCTGTATTGTGGCCCCCAGATATTTGAAACTCTCTGTTTGTTATATCTCTTTATCACTAAGTTGTATCTTTGTTTGTATATCGTTCTTTCCAATTACCATTATTTTCGTCTTATCTATATTTATCTTTAGGTTGCGTGTTTTGAGTGATCTGTTCCATATTTCTAAATTTTCTTGTAATTCTCTTGCGTTTTTGGCACATATCATCAAGGCATCTGCAAACACACACTTTGTTAAGTATATTGGTTCCAAATATCTATATTAGGGTGTCCCTTAATAATGGTCATTTTGATTTTTCGTGCTCTCACCCCCTGGAATCATTCAAGATACTAAAAAAATGAGGTGTGCAAAATCCTGGTCCGGTGGAACATGGTTAACCCGTGCCGCCAAGCTGTTCAAATTTCACATTTAAATAACATTGAATTTGAATATTTTTTCAATTTCACTTCATGATGAAAGTTTTTTTCTCGATTCAACATATTCATTACAGATCATTATATGGTAATATGGTCGGAGGCTGATGTTAGTTATTTTGAACGTGAAAATTACGCCACACTGGCGTGCACGGTAGCATTCGGAACTATGCTAGAATGCTACCGTGTACGCCAGTGTGGCGTACTTTTAAAGTTCAAAATAACTAAAATCGGCCTCCGACCATATTACCACGTAATGATCTGTAATGAATATGTTGAATCGAGAAAAAAACGTTAATCATGAAGTGAAATTGAAAAAATATTCAAATTCAATGTTATTTAAATGTGAAATTTGAACAGCTTGGCGGCACGGGTTAACCATGTTCCACCGGACCAGGATTTTGCACACCTCATTGTTTTAGTATCTTGAATGATTCCAGGGGGTGAGAGCACGAAAAATCAAAATGACCATTATTAAGGGACACCCTAATCTATATCCTACATGTAACTTCTTGATGTGTCCTTTAACTTCTTTTACTACGTCATCTAGTATAATGTTGAAGAGTGTCGGGCTCAGGACTCCTCCCTGTCTCACTCCTTCTTTAGTCACAAATTCTTCCGATTCTGAGTTGTTTGTCCTAACATAGTTCCGAGTGTTTTTGTACAGGCTGGCTATATTTTTCCTCAATCTGTTCCCAATTCCTCTTCTCTTCAGGCTATCCCAGAGTATTTTCCGCGGTATACTGTCGAAAGCCTTCTGTAGGTCGATGAACGCTACGTATATATCGTTGTTGTAGTGCTTTTCTATCAATTGCTTTATCGTAAATATGTGATCCTGGATTCCCCTCCCCTTTCTGAATCCACTTTGCGACTCCTCCATCTCCATCTGTGTCTCTATTTTAGCTTTCAGTCTATTGTCTAGTAGTCTCTCATATACTTTAGCTACGTTGCTTAATAATGTTATCCCTCTGTAATTGTTGCAGTCGCGTTTATTGCCTTTCTTGTGTATGGGTAATATTATTCCCAGCTCCCACCCTATTGGTATTATGCACTCCTCAGCAATTTTGTTAGCGTCTCGATTCCATTATTCCCTAATAGTTTCAGCATTTCCGAGGTTATACCATCATGTCCAGCAGCTTTACCTCTCTTGAGCATTTTTATGGCTTTTATTACTTCTTCTGTTCCGAATTCTTCTTGTCCATTGTCTTCTTCTGCCATTTCTATATTTTCCTCTGCTTTATCCCGTTTGTCTGTTTGTTCAGCGCTTAGCAGTTCCTCGAAATACTCTCTACAGCGCTTCATTATGTCTGTCTTTTCCGATAAAGTTTTACCTTCCTTAGATGTAATGTACTGGCATTTGATTTCTTTGCCCTTTCTTAGTGTTTTCAGAATTTTATAGAACAATTTCTGGTTGCCTACACTGTCCTTTTCCATTTTCACGCAGAATTCCTCCCAAGATTTTTGTTTCGCACTCTTCACCAATTCCTTGACTCTTGTTCTCTATTCTTTATATTCTGCATAGTGTTCGTTGGTTTTGTACCTTAGATATTTTTATTAACTTTGTTTCTGCTTTTATTTCTTCATTCCACCAGTGCGTTTTCTTTTTGTTTTTGTCTCTGATTGTTTCTCCACAAGTTATTTTGGCTGTGTTTACTATATTTTCTTTAAATTACATCCAAAGTTCTTCTAGTTTGTAATTTTTTGCCTTACCACTTATTTTTCCCATTTCCTTTTCTGTCTCCTCTGTATATTTATTTGCCGTTTCTTCTTCTCTCAGCTTGTACGTTCTTATTTTTGTCTTCTTCAGTATGTCCGTTTTCGTTGTATTTTTGTCTCTATTTCTATTTTAATTTTTAATACGACTAGGTGGTGATCGGTATACAGCTCAGCTCCTCTTCTTACTCTTGTATCTTGTAGTTCATTTCTGTATTTCTTATTTATTATTACATAATCAATGATCGATTTCTCCTTTCTGCTCACTACTTCTATGGTATACTTGTGTATATGTATATGTCAAAAAAATATAATTTAGAAATTTCCACTACAAAGACTAAGGTAATAGATTTTAAAGGCCAAGATCCTATTCGAGCGAAAATCATTGTTGATAACACGCCAATGGAACACGTTAACTGCTTCAGTTATCTAGGATACAACATTACATACGAAGAACAAGAGGACATCAACAGCAAAATAGCAAAATTCATACTACATATGAGGAACAATAAAAAGATAGCTAAAAAACACAAGAAGGGAAACGTGCCTTGAGTTCTATAAGGTAATGGCTGTCCCCATACTACTATATGGATGCGAAAATTGGACAATTACCAAAAACCAAGCAAGAAGAATAGAAACCGCTGAAATGAGATTCTTACTGTTGGCTGCACATAATTGGACCATAAACGCAATTAAGACATTAGACAAGAATTAGGTACCTTCAACCTAAACGAAAAATTAAAACAGTACCGAATCAATTGACACGAACATCTCAATAAGATGGACGATTCCCGTATACCAAAACAACTACTCCGTTACCAATCTACAGGCGGAAGAAGAAACATTGGGCGCCCGAAAAAAACGCTGGAAAGACCAGCTTTAATCTATGAGATCGGAACAAACCAAAAGGTTTAGCCCCTCTGACGCTGATGATGATGAATTGTGAGCATCGCTTAAAACATTTCAAATTCAAAGATCCAAATTTTACAGATTCGATTTTGAAAAATTTAAAGTTCCACTCTGGATTCGAAGTCTTTTTTAATTATTCTGAAATTTATTATTATTATAGGAGTAGGTACATATTTTATTTCCTTTCTGTCCTTTCTCGTTTAAAACCGAACTCAAGAATTGCAGCTTTTGGTAACCAATTAAAATCAAAAAAACCTTCGGCAATACAAAAAACATAGTTTTTTCTAGCAGTTTACGGCTATCCATGAAATGTTTACCCTGCAAAACATATTTGTTGAAGTTACATATTCGCGTTGTTTTTCAAAAGCTTAATAAACGAACTGAATATCGGATTACACGGCTCCATGCTGCTTTTTACATAACGCTGAACAAATACGTGAATTATACAACTGTAATTTCAATACAAATCTGTTTACGTAAGGAAACCTTTATATTTCAAATTTTAACGATCTAAATTCGAGGATTTGCTTTTAATTGCTAGCATCAAAAAAGGCAAAAGTTATGTATAAAGGGATAGTTTTTTGTGTAGCTTAGCTGATTTGAAAAGATTTATTACATGGTGCCATGAATACGAAACAAATACCAAAAGGCAACATTCGTGATTTAGCGCCCGCGAGGTGGCACACGCTCTGTTATTTAATTCCTAAAAATCAGCAGCTATCGATATATTGATTATAAAGTTCACAAGCAGAACAATAAATATGAACTTGTTTCTACAAGGTGTCTCAGAGAGTTTTGCACTTTTCTTACTAATTTTGCTCAGCTATCATCAGTGTTCACAACTAGCTTTATTTGGAATTATTTAAAATTACATTTATTGGAAATTCATGTATGGAAAATTATATCATCTAGATATCGCCCATTTCGCCACTGGTACTCTTCCAAGCGATGCCTTAGATTTTCCAGAATACGGACAAACAGTTACTGTAAATTCTAACAGGTACGCCGCAATGATCCGTGAATTTTTTGGCCCTGCGCTCCAAGAATTTAGTAATTTTAATTACCAGTGGTGGTTCCAGCAAGATGGGGCTACTAGCCATACAGCAAATATCGCATTAGAAGCTGTAAGAGAATGGTTCCCAGTTCCCAGATAAATTGATATCAAGAAGAGGAGCCATCAACTGGCCCCCAAGAAGCCCCAAACATTTTTTTTGTGGGGATATCTGAAGAGTCGGGTTTATAATAACGCCCCAGCAAATTTGATTCATCTTAAAAATCGTATCCAGGAAGAGATTGAAGCCGTTACTCCTGACTTATGCACAACCGTAATGGAAAATCTAAGGCATCGCTTGGAAGAGTGCCAGCGGCGAAATGGGTGACATCTAGATGATATAATTTTCCGTAAATGAATTTCCAATAAATGTAGTTTTAAGTTTCAAAAGTTTTAAGTTTCAAAACTGATGATAGCTGAGCAAAATTAGAAAGAAAAGTGCAAAACTCTCTGAGACACCTTGTAGTTAGGTATCATCTTTCAAGCGTTCAACATAACATCTGTAAACTTCAAATATAATACGGACAATAGCAGCGCCTCTTGCGGAAGAGTTCGTTATTGTTGTCTTTCAAAAATACGAACGTTACAGTACTTTGGTAATTCGACTAACATTAAAAGATCTATATAATACCGCCATCCTGCTTTAAAGTGTTTGCTAAAATTGTCCATTTCCGGCATCCTGATTACTTAATATCAATTATTCAAAGCTCATATTGCGAAAGATGCGCTTGCTTTTCCCATTATATAAATAACAATTTAATTCATAAATATTTAACTAACTTCATTCCCCAAACAATGTTTCTGAGGACGTCCGCAGAAGAAAAATAAACAAAAAAACCATTTGTCAATCGTACAATCGTAGGAAGTAAAGCCAAGAACGCAAATATTATCTTTTCCAGATATATCACCAACCACCACTCAAAAAAGGCATTCATGTATCTAATCAAATATTTATTTACCCAGTCGAATTTTTACTGAGCCCATAACGAAAGCCATATATGTCTTAAATAAATATTAAAAATCTTTTTGTATTGATTGCAGGTGCGGTATATGTACGAAAGCTGCTCAGCAATACACGTTAACTACTTCGCTTCCAACTGCAAATAATTCTCATCCCATTCCTTTATTAGTGAAATCCACTTCGAATGGAAGAAAATTAAGTAATCGGCCTAATAATAACATTGACGATGCTTTTGTATAACTGAATAATTGTGATCGTAGCGGTTTATAGTGATAATTGTTGTGTACAGGGTGAGTCGAATATCTAGTCGATAGGTACATTTCTATGGGCACGTAATATGACTGTTAAATATTGTATAAAATCGGTTAAGTAACGTCTAATCCTACGATTTTTCGGGCGGCTGTGAACTGAAAAACATAGAACATCATCTTACCTTCACTTGTTACGAGTTAACCTAACCTTACTAAATGTCAGCGTAAATTATATTTAGCTAAAATAAAATTCTTACTGCCAATACAATTGAATTTGCTAATAAATAAACCACAACATGTGAATTTGACAGTGGCAGATGATTTGACAGTTGTTCTTTTTTTGTTTAAAATTAACATTTGCCTAACGTTTTGAAATATATATAAGCGTTTTATGACTCATATCCGCTCAGGAGTGAAAGTTTTTTGATCACACGTTATGTTATAATCATGTTTGCGGATGTTTGAAGTGCCACCTACAGCTTTGTTCCTAAATTTTGGGCCAAGAAAGTTAGTCACTTTCAAATTAGTCTTCTTTTCCTACAAATTATATATGAAAAGGGAATTTTTTTTCTAAAGTTTGTGTCAGAAAATTCTGTCTTTTAAAGTAATACAAAATTATGAAAGCAATGTTCTTCCTTGCAAATTATTGCTGGAAGTATGGGCTTTTATCATAAATTTTAAACCAAAAAAACTGGAATCTTTTGAAGTAATAGAAAATTAAAACATCTTCTTTTGCAAACTCTTTGCGGAAATTTGAGCTCTTTTCCGAAATTTTGGGTCAGAAAGAGTCTGATCTTTTAAGGTAATAAAAAATCTTTGGCGTGAGTTTTCTTCTGTTACAAATTATAGGTGGAAATTTGGGCTTTTATCTTAATTTTTTGGGGCAGGAAATTCTGTTTTTTTTAAATACCTAATAAAAATTATTTAATCAATTTTCTTCAGTGCAAATTATAGCTGAAAATTTGGGCTTTTATCCTAAATTGTAGGTCAAAAAAATAAAGATCTTTTAAAGTAATGTAACGTTTTTAAAACGCTTATTTAAAACTTCGGCCTGTGGTGTGAACTATTTATTAAAAAATTTATACAACGTAATAATTAACACGAAACAACAACTTAAGCATTAAAAACACAACACTAATACTAACTCGAAAAACTAACTAATTTATTTATTTATATTCCCGCACGCACTTGTATTACACGTGTTCGTTCTTGGTCGCGACAGTAGACTTTGGAAAACTGGTCGCTCGCCAAAGAAACGGGTCCTTATATACCAACTGCGGGCTTCGGGGATGCTCCAACTTGGAATATTCGACATCCTACCAGACGATGACGTAATCGAACAGCCGCGAACACCCTCGCTTCTGTCGAGATGACGCATACAACCGAAATCACACGTGCTCCCGGCAAGCGTTGGCGCGTCTCGCTACAGTAATAGCAAATTTTAAAATCAGTTTTCTTCGGTTCCAAATTGTAGGTCTAAATTTGAACTGTTTTCCGAAATTTTTTATCCAGAAGAATCTGATCTGTTAAGGTAATAAAGGAACTGGAATCAGTTTTCTTCTCTTGCAAATGTTAAGTCAAAATTAGGCTTTTACCCAAACTTTTAGTCAGAAAATCTGGGTGTTTTTCTAGTAATAAATGATCTTGTGCTATTTTCCAATTTGTTTACCATGCGCTGAAGAAGAAGACTATATAAGTACTACATACATAGAGACCTTCGAATTTACGTTATAAATAAAATTAAAACTACAGCTATATTCGCGTGATCGATTGCTGTTGAATTCCTTTTTTTATACTTTGGAAACGATTTCCGTGACAAGTTCCTTCTTGTAACTTACGTCATTAATCATCTACCCTAACTTACCAAACAAGATTCGCACCTCACCACTCTGATTTTACAAACTCGACTACTGTTATTCAAATCTCCGTCCCCTTCTTTGCAAATCTAATCCACTCAACTATCAACAAATCTAAACTGAGAATTAATTCTTGTAGATAATAATTCTACAAATACGTTTTCAGCAATCATTAAAAATAAAAGCAGACTAGATATGTAAAACTGTTAAACATTTTCCATTCCCAGTTCTACCTTAGGCAATGCCATACTTAAAATTATAGAATAACTAAAGTCAGCCCAAATCGACATATTCACTAACGTTACGTAAAACAGCTTGTGCCTGTAATAAACAAGACAGGCTCGTTTCAAATGGAAACCTCTATTTGGGCTACTCTAACACGTTACTTCTGTCTGCTTTTAAAATATTTACTTATGCAGTTACCTTTCGAGCCTAGTCAGCGTGTTATAGCTTTACCCTTGATGGACATCTAACATGCTAGTTAAAAGATGCGAATTGCTATAATAATTCGTAGTTAAGTAAAACTGATATTTTGGACCTTAAAGTATCAGAAATACTCCCACCAATCAATAGTCGTAGTTAGTCTTTCCGACCGGGCGTCGTAGTTATTTCTGCAAATCACGGTTTATAGTCACTCCCATCAACAAAAGGTGCTAGTTACTCCCTTCATTGGTTTAAATTTACCCGCTTGTTTCTCCCTTCTTCTTCTTCTTCCTTGTCGTTGTTCGTTCCAAACGTTGTGACTTCTTCATCTCTGACCATCTATCTCCATCTTCTCATGATCTCCGATACTGAATGTTTTGTGAGGTTTGAGACTTAGTCCAGGAATCTGCAGGAGAATCTGCCTTTTATTCTTATGCCATCTGTCATTTCGAAGCTTTCAATCTTTTTACAGCAAGTTGCGTTGAGGATTAGGGCTTCCAGGCCATAGGTTGTAATTAGAAATGTCAGGGACTGGCCTAATCTTTGCTTTGTATATATGGCCTTCTTCTTCTGTGTCATGTCCTTTTAGGGGCGTTGACAAGGGGATGAAAGTAACATTTTTAAATGGCTTGGCGTTGTGAACTTTGTTATATCCCTCTTTAAACCAATATTTTGCTGGATTCGTTGCGTGTCATGTACCCCCAGATCATTATACTTCCTCCTCCGTACTTGTTGGGTGTCACACACTCAGGAAGGAGTTCTTCACTTACTCTGCGCCTCACGTAGAATAGGTACACCTAGAAATTCAAATACCTAAAATTAGGTGAAAATAGTATTACTATATCTGGAGGGCATAGCAAGGTGAAAACGATAATTGGCATTAGTAATCACGATTTATTAAGACTAGCTAAAGTAAAATTGATCATACCTCAAAGTTTAACTCGTAGGACCATGCATTAGACCAATCTTCTTCAGTTAGATGTTGATGGATTTTCTTATTTCTGTCAGAGGAAAATGGCTTCTTTCTATCCTTGCACCCTTTTAGTCCCGCTTCTCCAAGTCTTCTCACTGCTCAAACGTTAAAAAGGATTTTTTTTCAATTTCTTAAAGATTGTCTGATAAGTCGTCAGTCCTCACGTTTTGAAGTGACTGTTTTTCTGCATGTCCTACGTGACTTTTCGTGGCTACCAGTCTCGGCAAAATGTTTTATGGTATATCGGTCGCCACAACGCGGACATTTTACTTCTTTAGCAATTTCAGTCGGAGTATTTCCCATTTTATGCATTAGGTAATTCAATGTGAAGACTTTGTTACATTTTTTAGGCATTTTTCACAACAATAGATATTTTTATAATTATAAACAATAGAACACGAAAACCACGTTGGTACTTCCATTTCGAACAGCGATAGCAGACAGCCTCGTGTTTACAAAAACTGTCATTATACTTGCAACTGAGTGAATAAGACGTTTAATTGCTTCCCTTAACATCTTATTAGAGTTTAAATAATATAAATAATATAATAATATTAACAAAAGAATGGTTTTCTTATGTCATCTTTTTTTAGATACAACATAAATACTGGATGGCTAAAAGTATTTTCCAAGGGTGTATGCGTGTATGTCTCTTCGAATATTATCGAAACTTATTCTTTTGATAACTAATTTTAAATACGAAAAAATAAAGAAACTCGTGTGTAAAAAATTTATTTTTATAGTCGCTTCATCACAGCTTAAATAACTAGGAAACGGTTCTAAATAGATATCCGTTTATATGTATATTAAACGTGGCCATCACCGTATCGATCCGAAGGTGCGATTCTTGTTTGCTTGTAGTGTGAATACCAACACATTTAAATTCCATCCACAGCCATCTACAAATTTTGTTTGTTAGTGGGAGTATTACTGTCCTAAAACTCGTAATTGTTAATGACATTACATTGGCAAAATAAATAAATTGGACGCAGTAACCCAATGCCCCATTAGGTATAAGCCTCCGTAAAAGAACCGATCTACTTTCCCATAGTGACCGGTCCTCGTGGGGGAAAGGTGCCCCGTTGAGCAATCGGGCCACCCATTCCAGTGCTGACCAGAAACAACAAAGTTTATGTAACTCTCCTGATCGTGCTGGACTGGGATACCTAGCTACCGCAACTCAGAACCTTAGCAGCTGTTAATGCACATGATCAGTATTCCCACCAATGAGGATGATTGTTTTTCTCAGTACGTGGCGTGGCGCCTTGCGGAGCACAACTGCAACTGGAAAGTGAACAACCCCGATAAAAACCTTTTGCGTAAAAATCAAACCGGCCGCGTGCTTAAATGTAGGTCCATGTTCCTTTTCCAACCTAAGAATAGGATATTCCATTCACTAACCTAAGAAACACAAAATTCAATTAGATTCTTCAAAACAGTCACAAAAGGTTGCCCAATGAGTTTTCAGCATCAATACTTTTGGTTAAAATGCGACGAATGAGATATTTGACTCACTCACACATATTTGGCTCCGACTGCAGCCGAATTTGTAAATAGAAGTGCTTGTAAATATAACTAGGGGCTTAAACGACATAAGCAATATCCGTTTTCATTATTAATAAGTCTTAAGGTAGTTATCGCGAGGTTCCGATTTTCTTACGACACAGTTGATTTTTTTTATATGCATAGTTAAATAGTTTTTGAGTACACGGTTAAAATTCCGGAGAGATTGACCATCTAGAACCAGAGAAAATAATTAATGAAAAAAATGCCCTTATACACGGTATTCCTTATGAAACTTGGAAAATAAGTAACATCTTCGATCACATTAAGCATGTATTTCTTACCATTTTGATCAAATTTTTTTGGCGGCAAGAAACATTTTTGATAGTTAACTCGGCGAAATTTCGAAGCATTTGACCACCTACTTTTGTAGATAAAAAATAATTAATACCATTGTGTTGAACTTTTACGAAACAAGACTCTATTGATAGGCAACACTGCAAACGAGAGAAGAGGGGGTTTGAACGCGCGATATTCAAACTGTCGCACGATCCTTGTTGGTTACCGGGGTAATTTTACGTTTCAATAAAAAAAACCAATAATGGTGCACCGTCATGGAAAAAACATTCAATTAAATAAATGTTGCATATATTCATTTTTTAATTATCAACAGTAAAAATTATCTATACATGTACCTTTTAAAACGCGTAACTCTGCGAACGTCTTGAAAAAAAAGCTACTGGCTATTTTATGATCCCTTAAAAAACATATTTATTTATTTTTCACAAGCATATCGTATGCGGTTCATTTTGCCGCAACAACCGTTCCTCACCTAACCTCACACCTTACTTTCGTATGTCAGTGTGACAAAGTCGATAGAAAATGCAGCGTTGCCACGATCGATCAAGTAGTCGATAATACGTCTGGGATGCGTAAAATAGTACAGGGCACGGATTCGGTAAGTTGGCAACAGTTACAGTCCAAACCAAAAGTTTTCAAGACGCGGATACAGTTTTTCAGAGATTTCAACACACGCGGTTAGAATAAGTTTTGGTTCAGACTATCGCACGTGAACTGCCTTAATGAAAAAAATTAAACAAAGTGTGCTCTTCGATGAAAAGTTTTAGTTAAGAATTAATATTTCAAGTCTGACTTTTTAACGATAAGTTTTCATTGACGATTTTACATATTTTTTGTTATGTTAACAATAAGTTTTATTTATAAGTAAATATTTATAAACAAATAGAACTGATCAGAAAGAAATAAAACGATGTGCCTGTTTTATTAAAACTTCTTACCGACTGGTTAGGCAGCATACATTACATGCGTGTAACAAGTAAGCTCAAGTATAGTTGGTTGCCTATTCAGGCTGAGTGAGGGTCTTTCACATAAAACAGCTTAATGATTTCTAACCGGTTCTAGTCTAAGAACCAACAGTCTGGAGATTATCAACTGCAAGAATGGCAGGTTATTACATCGTGCTATCCTAAACCATTTGGACAAGGGCGACTATGGAAAACAAAACAATAAAACAAAGAAGGTAATCTTTAAAAATTAATTGTCCTCCGACATATCTGCTACATCAACAAATGATAAGAGTTGACAAAATATGTAATGATGTTATTTTTCTTGTGAACCCGAATTTTCATTCGATTGTGTTGCAATTTAACAAAGCGACTAAGTTTGTGCAATTTACGTAATTATAATTAATTCATCTACCAGTTTAATGCTTGTTAACTCATACATTTGATTTTGATAAGCTAGGACGAACTCTCAAAGCTCCCACCTGACTGTCCAATCATTTTTTATGGTCGCACCGTATACTATTAACTTTAAAAGAAACAGCAGTATTATGTAGAACGAAAGTAACATTAATTTGTATTTTTTTTTGTAAAGAAAAACTCTTTTCTGCACACTCTTTATTATTTTTTGTAGAGAGCCTGTTATGCATGGACTTGTAATTCATTTTTATAGTCCTTGCTTGTTTTTTGACATGTTTTTATTAT